>OY728146.1:1648890391-1650202891 GCA_963277665.1 Viscum album
GTTAGAGGCAATCCTGTCATGGATTATTTACTGTTAGAACAGTATCGACAGATAATTACTCATTGGATGACTAGCCAATTTAAGGTATTTTTTACATTAGAGGTATTTAATTGTAAATTTTCATGTTTTTAGTTAATAAAAAATATTGAATTTTATTTAGGATTCATCTGTATGAAATAAAAAAACATTGACTCTATGAAATACGTACTCTAATTGGGATGTACTATGATGCCATATCCTGAGTGGAAGAAGGTATGACAATTTATAATCTTTATTTATGACTTGCACTTTCTATTCCTTCTAATATAATTTATTCGATTGCGAAAGTTGTTATATTATTTTAGTTATGTAATTAATTATTGGAATCCTATTTTTAATTATGGTTTCCTATATTCAATGACATTGTAGAGGTATAAATTTAATATAGAAGGACGTGTACATCGAACAAAATTTATTTGCTTGAGTAGAATGAAGAAAGATGGAAGTGCGGTTAATGAACTAACTAAGCATCTGATTGTATGTTTTAATTTATAGATTTAAAATTTTAATCTCTAATTTTAACTTAATAATATATTCATATTTGTAACAGGATGCTTTAACGGCCCTTGATTCCTAGGAACCTAACAATTTTGGGCCAAATGATCACATACATCATGTGTTGGGAGATTAGCATCCTGGTAGAGTATGCTGCCAACCTGGGAAGAGTATAGTCTTGATGAGGTATTGGCCATCCTCAGGTACTATTTGTAGTTTCACTTAGTGGAAGCATGTTAAGAAAAAGGCAGGACATGCTTAAGTAAGGCCCAGAAAGATGGTAGAATAGTATTCTAGGGAAAACATTGCATTTATGAAACTGATGGATGTTTTATGTCCAACACACCCACCAGAGGCCAGCATTTCTTGTGATGAATACATGTCATCGATGTGTTCTATATATGGTGCACCCGATGGTAGTTATAGTGGTGGTCGATAATATGGTGTGGAAGAGGCTGAGGCGGAGGAGGAGAGCGAGGAGGAGGCCGAGGCTGAGTATGAGGGTGAGGAGGAGTGCGTTGAGGTGGGTGGGGATGATGATGGGGTTGAATATGGGGGTGAGGGTGATGGGGATGATTATGGTGATGATAGTGATGGTGATGATGGAAAAATTTATTTGTTACATTTTTTACTGATATTACGGACCTTTGATGTTTTATGATTTGTCATGCCTCAATATGTTTGATTATGTTGGTTACATTATCTTTATTTTTTATCTATAAATAATAAAACATAACTTGATGATTTATTGTGACTAATTCACCCCTCCCCTAGACTTCCCCCACCCCTGAACACATCGTACCCCGTGGACAGCCTTGCCACACCGATGGATAGCCCGCCCACCCCCAAGAACAACCATTCCCATGTGGACATCCCCCACCCCCTGGAGACCCCGTAAAACCCTAGACAGCCCCGCCCACCCTCGAAGACATCCTACCCACCCCCTGGACACACATACCCCCTTGGACAGCTCGGCCACCCCCGTGGATAGCCCGGCCACCCACTTGACATCCCAACAACCCTTGTGTCAAACCCGCCCACCCCCTGGACACCCCTTCCCCTGTGGACAGCCCTCACCCACGTTGATAGCCCGACCACCACTCCTGGACACCCCTAGACCCTGTGGACAGCCCACTAACCCCCTGGACACCCCTACACCCCTGGACATCCCGACCACCCCCATGGACAGCCCCCCCCCCAGGAACCCATCCCCCCGTGGATAACCCCCCACAATCATGGAAACCCCCCCCCCCCCTGAACACCCTCTACACCTCTTGATAGTCCGACCACCCATGTGGACATCCCGTACATCCCCTAAGACAACCCTAACCCCCTGGAAAGCCCTTCCCACATCAGTGGATAGCTCGCCCACCCCCTGGACCATCCCTACCCCCCATTGATAGCCCGACAACCCCCGTAGATAGCCCACCCCTGGATAGCCCGACCTCTACCAGAGACAGCCCGCCCACCCCCTAGACACCCCCCCCCCGTGGACAGACCCCCCTAGGAGAAAGCCCGCCAACCACATGGACACCCCCTACCCCCCATGAACAGCCCGCCCACCCCCAAGACACCCCTACCCCCTAGATTGACCGCCCATCCCCTTGGACTCCCCGTACCACCTGGACAACCCTACCCACCCCCGTGGACACCTCGTACCCCCTGGATAGCCCCATCCACCCCCCTGGACACCCCGTACCCCCTGTACAACCCGACCACCCACGTGGACAGCCCTCCCACCCCTTGGAGAGCTCAACCACCACAGTGGACAACCCGCCAACCCCTGCAAAGACTGACCACCCCTGTGGATAGAACTCCCACCCCATGGAAACCACCTCCCCGCGTGGAAACCCCCAACCCCGTGGCTAGCCCCCCCCCCCCCCCCCACCCTAGATACCACTACACCATGTAGAAAGCCCGACCACCCCCTTGACACCCCCTATCCCCTCGACATCCCATCCACCGCCGTGGACTACCTGCACACCCCCTGGACACCCCTCCCTAAGTGGACAGCCTCCCACAACTGTAGATTCCACGATAAGCCCCCCCCCCCCCCCACAACCATGGACAACCCTACCTCCCCTAGACACCCTGAACCCACCTAGACAGCCCAACCACCCACCTGGACAGCCCGCCCACCCCTTGGACACCCCATACCCCATGGAAAGCCTCACCCACCCCGTGGACAACCCTACACCCTGGATAGCACCCACCCCTGTTGACAACCCCGCCCGCCCACTTGGACACCTCGTACCCCCTAGACCACCTGGCCACCCACATGGATAGCTTTCCCACCCCCCATGACACCATGTCCCCCCTGTACAGTCACACCCACCCCCATGGACACCCCCAACCCTCTGGACAACCCCCACCCCCATGGACAACCCCACCCAACCCCTGGACACCCCTACCCCTCGGACAGCCCTTCGACCCCCGTGGACAATCCCCACCTCTTGGACAGCCCCTACGCCCCTTGGAAAGCCCCACCAAGCCATTGGACCGCCCCCACCCCCAGGACACCCGCACCCCCTAGACACCCCCACCCCCTGGAAAGCCCCACAAACCCCTGGACACCACCCAACACCCATGGAAACCACCCAACCCCCTGTAACCCCCATGGACAACCCCCCTAGACACCACCCCATGACCATGGACACCAACCCACCCCCTCCGACTACCCCATTGACTGCCTTCCACCCCCCATGGAAATCCCCTCCCACCCCACTGGACACCCGTACCCCTCGACATCCCTACCACACCCTTGAACTTCCCCCACCCCCATGAAATCCCCATCTCCCTAGACAGCCCCCACGACCCGTGGACACCACCCCACCCCCTTGGACAGCCCCCAGCTCCTAGACTGCCCCAACCCCCGATACACCACCCCACCCAATAGACACCCCCACCCCTTGGAAAGCCACCCCAACCCATGGACACCACCCTACCCCTCATAGACACCACCCCACTCCCTGGACACCGCCACCACCAGGTACACCCCCCATCCCTGGACACCCCTACCCCCCTTGGACAGCCACCCCAAACCCCTGAATAGCTCCCCCTAAACCATTGAATTCTGAATTGAATTTTTTATGTGTTTAATTATCTTATTAATTATGTGTTAATGGTGTATGGGTATAATTTTTTTATGTGTATACTTATTCTAATTAACATATTAATTATATTTTCAATATGGTAAGGGTGTATGAAACTATGACTATGATGGGATCTCGGTAATATAAGTGTCCTCTCACCATTATGAGATGTCTCCTCCAAAAAAATTGAAATGGGTTTGTTGGAAGAGTGGTTGTTATGTAATGATTGAAATGTGGAATACTATGTTAGTGGTATATGTTATAGTTGGAATAGTCTAATAATTTTTATGTGATGTTTTAGGAATTTTATTGTTGTATATTATGTTAAAATTATTCTATTTTGAGTGTTATTTTCAACTTTGTTTGCAGGTGTATGCAGTGGAGGGAATGGGTGGCTGTTGATGTGTTTTTTTCTGGAAAAAACACTATACCAACTATTTTAAACCACTGGTAAAGTGTTTTTGGAGAATAGTTTTCCAACAATTTTGAACCGTTGGTATAGTGTATTTCCATAATATTTTTTCCAACAGTTTATCAACCGTTGGTTTATATATATACTAACAGTTTCTATAAAATGGTTGGCATAGTGAACGTTACAATGTCTTATACGAACGGTTAGATAAAAACTATTGGTATAGGTAATTTGCAATGAATTACTAGCCAATGGATTGAAAAAATGTTGGTATATAGTATACCAACAGTTCTGATTGTTATTACAATGGTTTCAAACCGTAGGTATGTATTGTATTTCTCACATTTTAGGCTTGGTGAATTGCATAGAGCATATAGGTTCAGATAAGGATATTGAATCAACAATGGTTAGATGCACCATGTGGGAGTATCCATTTCCTTTTTTAACTTTTATTTGGCCATTGAGCCATGGATGTTTTCCATGGATGAGTTGTACATGAGATATGTATGGACTATTCACACAATATTTAGTTTTTTCTTCATTGGATCACATGTGTTATTGATATATATGTTTGGGGTGCGTGGCATAGGGACATTTATGTGAGCATTAGTGGACGCATGTTTATTAATGTGTCTTAGCATCGGGGCATCAAGGAGATTCCGGTTACATGAGTTGCATTGGAATTTGAGCATCATTGTGGTGTTGTTCTAGTATATGAGTGAAGAACTAGTATTTATTTGAGCATCTACTGAGATGAAAGGCATCATGGTTTCCATGTGAGCCCTGGTCATCAAGCAGGCATCGATGCAATATACACTCCAAGTGGATGTCATATAAGAAATGGGAGCACCTATTGATGTATAAGAGTGATGATGCACAAATGCAGGACTGTTAATTCTATGAAATTTTTAATGGGCCATTTGTTTTAATTTTTTATTTTCGAGTTTTGACCACGTTAGGTCACTCATATAGTGGGGATCCCCATTGAGGTAGTTTACCTATGCCCTTGAGATTGGGTTAGTTCATATAAATTTTACTGGGATAAATATTTATGGTACCATCTATAGGTTTTGTTTTATAGCGTTCAGAAGAGCTATGATATGTTGGGGAGATTGTAACATCCAAGATTTTTGGAGTTGGTTTTAATTGTAACCATTTTTTTAATTTTTGGAATCGGTTGTATGAGAAATTATTATTCAATCAGCAAAACCTAATTATATTTTTTCAATCAACCCTATATATTTTTATAATGGGGTTAGAGGCATGGAAATTTACTTGGGTGTTTGGATGGGTTTTGGATGAATCAGTGGCTTGAAGGTCCAAAACAGGAAGTTAAAGGTCAATGTACATTGTTTGGGTAAACCATTCAGCCTCTCACAATAAACCATGACAACCAGTTTTGTACTATTTCATGGCTTGAAAAACAATGTGGTATGATACTATACACTTTTTGGAGAGGTATTCTTCATGGTTTTCCCATGGTTTGGAAAACTGAGCACAAGCCTCATGGGTAGTGAAACTTATGAGGTACTCTCACGATGTATCCCTAAAAAAATTTATATGGTTTGGGAAAACATGAGTGATTACAGTGCATCCTCATTAATGATGTTATATTATTAAAATTACCACCCCTATTTTTCTCTAATTTCCTTATTCAATCTCCCCTCAAGGTTGTCTATAGCAGTAGGGGGCTTACCATTTTCTCCCACAAATAGGGTGTGATCCCTCTCTATCATGGAAGCTCAATTTTGAACATCTTCTAGAATGTTGGAACTAAATATGTAAGGCTATCCTCACGCATTCTTCTCTTTTACCTTGATCTCACCTCAGGGGGTGCTAAATATGTCTGAGTTTTTTTCACTATTTTCAGGGAGTTTTATGGAAACTGTGATTTATTCCAAACTGGTTAGAGTTAGAGGCCAATATCAGATGGACCAACATCTAAAACTCTAAGGTAAGTGGTGCATACCTTTATTTTATAATTTGTGAAGGTTACTAGGGTGTGTGGGTTTTAGCACATTATGTTTTTGGCTGAGCGAGATAGCAAAATTTTAATGGAAGCATTTATTTAATTAATTAGATCATATAGAATTCATTTTGACATACCTAAACCATGAGTATTGGGGTGGGAATGAGTTAGAGGATATAGAACACTTGGTAGGTTGGTGTGTGTGAGTTTGTTTAAGTAATTTTAATTATTTTTTTTAATAATGTTTATTTATTTGAAGAACATATTTGATGTTATATGATTTATCTATATATGTTATGTTTTTCAATTACATGATATGTGATCTGTGGGATAATGAAGAGAATTGGTTATGGTTTTAAATTATGATGGCCATTTGGAATTGAGGTGATGTGATTTTCTTGATGGGCTATGCTTAGATTACATTGGTGATATTATCACAAGTCGAGAAATCCATTTAGATTAGGTGGGAACATTATCAACGTGACTAAATGGCCCATGGTATGGGATAATATGACCATCATAATTGAGTTAAAAGGTCAAAAGGGCCTGTGGAGCCGAATTCGATGTGTTATAGGTACTATAATTGAGATTCCCACTCACTAGTGTTGTCCAATGTGTTGTTTGGAGCCATGTAAACGTTGGTTGACTCAATGATGAGATTTTTTTGACCACTCCTATGGGAAGAGGCCACCAGTGGTCTATATAAGGTAACTGGTTTGGGGTTCTGTTGTAGAAATCCATAGTAATAGTGAAGAGACCTCAGTTGATATTGCTGAGGCCATAGATTCGGGGGATGGGGCTCGCAATATTAAGCCCATTGGGGCCAAGAATGTTTACACGAAAAAAGATTTCTGTTCCTTGGGACAGCATAATTTGAGTTGGTGGTTGTTATTTATTGGCGAAAAATATCATTGTACCTATATAAATTACAGTTTGTGTCATTGAGTGCTTCTGAGTAGGGGTCTGAAAGACTGATTTTTCATTTCTTAGAAGTAAATTCAGAATGTCGATAACATTGACCTGGAAAAGAGGTGTCAAGAGGAACATGGTTTTAGGTTATGTTAAAAGAGTTGGAACCTAAGGGTTCACCCGTACATTATATATTTTGGGTTTCCTTGGTCTTATGCTAAGAAACCTCTCTGCTACAACATTTAGGTGTGAGCCAAGGTATGTGAATGATTCTAAGTGTCTTTTGAACATTAGTGACATATGTTTTTATTTATATGAATGTGTTTTTTATTTAATTATTGTCCACACATTCATAATAACAAACATAGGTTACACACACATGGGTGGTCCCTTACTGAGACTCATAATCACACCCTACTTTGGTCCTTAGGAACTCATGTAGATTTTATTATTTTATATACAGTTAAAGGTTTTTTCATTGCAGCTATATCCTATAAGTTGAGCTGACATAGACGGATTGAATGTGACCCATTGTTCTTTCCGAATATTGAGTTCTATTTTTTTTCTTAACTTTTTGTATCAGCATACTTATCTGTAATTATATACTATGGTCATCCATAGGTAGCCCTTTTTTCTTATTGTAATGTATGATATTCATTAGATGCAAGATCTGTTTAGTAGCTATATTTTGTATGAATGGATCTTTATTAATTTAGTTTTTTTTTGGTTTATTCTTCCATTATTACATGATATTGATTTTGTTTCCACCATTGGTGGGTCTAGTTTGAGTCTGGTGGGTCTTTTACTTCTGTTTTATACTATTATATATATATATAAACATATTCCACTATTACAATATTATAACCCTAGGGTATAGTATCCCCACTATTACCCTTATTACACCATTTCTACTACTCAGCATTATTTTGTATACAAAGAGGCATTCCTAAGGACATTATCGCTCCATCCCAAATCACTAATTGATAGTGGCTTCTAGGTTGGAGATGATACACAAAATAAATCATCAATATATTTATCCCTACACTCCTCATCAAAATGAGGTCATATAAAGGAAAAAGGGATGTTTAGTTGAAATGGGAAGGCCCATGTTTGCAGATTATAAAATCTAAATGTTATTTTGGATAGAATATATACAAATAGTATTATATGTTTGAAACAATTGTATTCTTACACCATGAATATAAATTATCACTAATGAGATATGGTACATGATGAACCAAGTGATTAAATATAAATAATATTTGGATTTATGTTCTGTATAATGATAAATAATTCAAACATAGGATAATTTGTTGAATTGGATTACAAAGGGATTTTCCAAGGTTACACATCCTATGAAATCTGATACAAGTGATGGAACGAATGATCACACATGATAAATTCACACTAATTAATATAATTAGAATATTTAATATATTGTCTATAAAAGGAGAATAATGAGAATGAAGAATAATATTAAACATATATATCAGGTGGAACCTCAAATTTTATTTGAATAATTCGAGAAAAAAGAATGGTTAAAATCTATTAATGAAGAAATTAATTCAAATTAATAATAATAACACATGTTAATTAATCTCAAGATCTAAAAAAACAAATACCATCAGAAATATGTGTGTATTATTGATTAATTTAACTTATAAGAGTATATTTTCATGAATTAAAGAATTTTGAGTTTTAAAGGGATACTTACTGGTGGAAGGTATTGATTTTCCAAAAAATAACATCAGTTGTGTGATTTTATAGCAATTTCGTTTTTTCAGATGGTGTTTTTAATTAGATATATAGATTTTTTAGGATGAATGTAAGTAATCATTTTATATTAGTAATTTTTTCTAACAAGATTACATTGATCAAAAAAAGGGATTCATAATTGATGTGGATGATAGAATGGTATGAAAATTCAAGAATAATTTATATGGGTTCAATAAGACCCTATGTTCATGATATTAAAAATATGATAGTCTCTTGATGATATTGAATTTCAATAAAAAAATTTGAGTGAAACTTTAATCTAAAGGGGAAAAGTTCTAAAACTATTATAATAAATTTTTGTGTTGATGAAATAAGTTTTACTTATTATAATGATAATGAATTTAAGAGGTTTTTTAAAAAATTTTGAATGAAAACATTAAAATTATCATTCTTGGGAAGATGAATTTTGTCCTCAAGATGTTATTTTCAAAAAAACAAAAGATACATATTCACATCACATGAAATGTATGTCATTGATGAATTGATGACGATTGACATGACATATTCTATGGATGTTAATTCTCTTATCTCTGCTGGAGAAATTGTGGGAGAAGATAATTCCTATAAAATTTGTAATCAAGCAAAATTTAAGAAGTCAATCATATATTTTTTTATATAAATACATTTTGGACACACATAGCCTATGTAGTCACATTAGCATCCAACTATCATTATGATATGAAGGAGTACCACCACATGTTTTCTGAATGAATTTTTAGGAATTTAGAATGAACAATAATCTTTTTTTTATATATCAAATAAGTGATATGTTGAACTTACTAGGATTCACATATAACTTAAGGGATTGTGATTACAGTGACTATAAATCTACATCCAATAGTATATTATATTTTAGATAAAGTTATTTTTAAAATCATGTTAAGATGAAAAATGTAGTAATGATAAATATAGTGGAATAAAAATATGCATCTACCAAAAAATTTTATATTCAATTGATGTGGATGAAATTGAATCATAAATTCATGAATATTAATGTTGAAACTCTATCAAAAACTATTGCAGATAATTGATGTGAAAATTAACTCTAAAACTAAACTATTTAAAACTATAGATCAACACATATTTAAATATTTTTATATTCCATCAAAAAGGACGCTACTCGTAAGGAAGATAATCATGATCATATTTCATTTAGATTTAAAAAATGTTGGTATTTTCAGTAATCTATTCTTGGGGAAAATTATAAAGAATTATGAAAGAATATTCATGTCCATCGTTATCTTTATACTTAATAGATGTTTGGACTATCCACCATCAAAATGCCCTGAATTATGTTGAAATGGGTTTATATAAGTGAAACTATTTTGTATATAGGATTTAGTATCAATTTTTATTATATTTTAATGATATGAGTCTAGAGTTATAATGTAAATCGGTAGGGAAAATAAATAATGTTAAATTAATGAGAATAAATTGATGTGTAGTATGTCAAAATGACATTGCCAAAATTATAATGTCACCTAGAGATGAGATTATTTAAAACAATTGTTTTCTCCCATAGTGTGGAGTTACTATTTTTCGCTTTGAGAAATTTATTTGATTATATGGAAATAAAAGGTATTTGAAAAAAGAGTTGAGTTTACAAAAAATCCAATGTGATATATTGTAGTTCTATTTGGTATTTGAAGGTGTTTTATTTTTTACTAACACTATTTAGAAAAATGTTTCAACTTGGGATGTGATGTTTTTGAATCAATAAATATGGTTTCAGAATAAGGTTTTTACATTCCCCAAATTAATATTTCAAAGAAGCATTGATAATTCATCGGATGAATATTTAATATATGCTTTTTATGTTCACCAAGTGTAATTTTATATTCACTGAATGATTTTGAGTGACATTATATCAATTTTGTCTAGTCGCATCATGTTTTACGATTTTTTTCTACAAAATCAATGTTCTAATATTCATAATGATTGATTTTATGATTAAAGATATGATTTTAGGATGATTTGAAGAATTTTGACACCATTATTAGGGGAGGATTTTATGAAGATATAAATATGAAATCTTCCAAAAAAATTAATTTTGTTATGCTATTACATGTGAGATTTTCCTATTAGAGACCATTCATTCAACACTTTTTTCATTGAAACTATAGTTATATAATGGTGTAACATAATTTTGGAAATTTTAAGTTGATTGGGATATCATTACTTCTCTTTGTTATGAGTCGAGAAATCACTATAAGTCATCCAAAATTCAATGGATGATAATCAGAGTAAATGAAGGAGATAACGAACTAGAGTTTAAAAGAAGATCATATTTTGAATGAATTTGTTTTGGAAGGTTGACGTTTTTCAACTTGAAATTTCGGAGAAGAAGATGGTTTTCTATTTAGTAGGCTTCAAATATTAGTTAATCATGTAATATTATTGGAACACATATAATTTATTTCTAGAAGAAGTTATACATGGGATGGAATATTGAGTAATGAATTTTTTGTTCCAATAACATTGTAATTTTGGATTTATCATAGAATAAAATATATTGCTTAGAAATTCAAAGTGCAATAAGGAGTAGGTTCAGAATATTAGTTTAATAAATATTAAATATTTGTATTCTTTCCATTATTATTTAATTTACTTAATGTGTTGTGAGTGTGTATTTTTTTATTCAAAAGAATCATAACATTAACATGTTTTTGAGGGTAACATCATGTAAAATAAATGTTTTGAAAAGTGAACCAATGATTCAACCTCCCTCTTTAAAGTCCAACCTACTCTGGGGATTAAAATGCAGTACCAGAGAAGGTTCCTATTGTGGGATCTATTTTATTTAATAAAGACATAAATTCCATTAATAGATGTGGAATTTTGACCGTTGATGAAAAACATTCATGGATGAAAAAATTGGATGCTACATTATCTCCAACATTTTTTGCTTCAAAGTAGTGGATACTCCTGCATAAAGATTTCCTTTGGGGAAAAAACGTGAAACTGTGAATTTTGTAGACAAAAAGAACATGAATTTTGATGGTAATTTTTAGAATTCAATTTTATGAGACTATAAAAGAATTAAAGTATGGTAATGGGTCTTAAAATAGATAAGGAAACATCAGAAAAAATATAAAGTATTGTTAGGTCCACTAGGTTAGATACCCTGGGGGTGAATCAGCGTATGACTGATTAAAACAGTTGCCCCTATTGATCTTGTCTCGCTGTTCAGCAAGACTCTCTTCTCTCTCTTTCTAATAGTAAAGTATAAATATAAAATAGAGCATGCACAAGACATAACAATTTTTACTTGGTTCACCCTCAATGGGCTATGTCCATGGAGCATACACCGGCGATGTGCCGATGTAACAAATCCACTAAAAGCGCACTTCTATTTATAATGATTGTGGTAGATCACTTCTAATCCCAGGCTCACTTCCTTTACAATGTTTTGGGTCAGCGCACTGCTTTCCCAAGGTTCACCCCATGTTTCTCTCTCTCTGGCTCATTATCGGTGGAGAGGATCACTTTCTTCCTCTTCATTTGCTCACTTCTCTGGAAAGGATCCACTCCTACTTTATTGAACTTTAGGTCTCGTCATTATCATTATTGAATACATTTTTTATTGTATGTTGATGCGATGTTGAAGTACAACTTTCACCTGTAGATGAATCTCACTTTGCACTGAAGGTATTATGTAATCTTTCAGATTTCATGTAGCCCTGAATCACTGCTATGCTTCAACCATACCTGGGACACTTCTCCAAGATGGCGCGCATGTCTTAGCACACAAGTTAAAACTGGTGCACAATTTCACCTCAACCACTTGCATGACACTAGCTTCTGCAACTCCAAACTTGCGTGAATCACACCCTTTTTTGCCCAAACCAATTTTTGCGTGCAACCATCAAATGTAGAGCATCTTCAAAACCAGGCACACAAGTGTCGACCATTCCTTTTTCGACATTCTTGAATCAAACATGGATCGTTAACCACATCCCATGAGCTCGATAAGCCACCATGAAATCCCCCTCATCAACCAATTTGTATGTCATGGTTTTCTTTGTCAACAAACACAACACAGAGGCCCACTTTTTCAACAAACATAATCAACTCAAAAATCCATCAATGATACCTTGAGGGATTTTTTCCCAACAATCTCCCCCTTTGGGTTTGTTGGAAACTCTTCCATAGAAAGATACATCGTTAATTTTTTAGCGACCATTCACCGATTTTTATTCTGATAAAAATCAAGGATTTAGTCATCACATACTTTAAGCCCCCATGAGAAATTCTCGGCGTGAGAAACAAGAGTAAATGAAAAGTTCATCAATGAACCACTTCAACTCTAACACCCACTATTCACACAAAACTGATAACAGTTTTTGGAAATATTCTTACCACATTCCAACACCACTCTTCTTCTTTTATCATGATCCCCAACTTTTGTGATATATATTCTTTGATCGAACACAACTAGCATCATCAGATTTGATACTCTCCTTGTTTTTTATCAGCTTTAACTCCTGTCAGCTGCAAATCCTCTTCAGCACTATTGGTTGTGTTGTCCAAGCTAAGATCTGGCTAGGCGCTTTGAACCAGCTTCACCTCCCCCTATCTGGATTCAAATCCCATTATCTGGATGCCCCACATGTTAGCTTCTCCCCCAATCTGTCATGATTTCTCAAATAGTCACATTGTCTCCCTTTTAAACTATCTTTGTTTTCTCCCCCTTTGTCAACAAACACAAAGGTAACACCTTTGCAGTCTATAACAGAGTAGAGAAGACATATCAGAACATTAGGGAAAAACACATCATACCTCGGGGATAGGGGGTTTCCACATCCGCACTCTTTTAAGTACGGGGAGTCGAATAAACTCCAAGAGCCAGTCTATGCCTCTCAAAATATTCCTTGGGTAAGGATTATATCAGAATGTCTGCAACTTGTATCTCTCTAGGCACATACTCCAACTTCACAATTCCATACTCAACCTTTTCCTTGATAAAATGATACTTTTTCTCAATGTTCATTGACCTTGAATGATGGAAGGGATTTATTCTATGATTTATAGAACTTGAGTTATCGCACTGGATTCCGATCGGAGACATCACTTCAACTCCAATATCGTCAAGCTGTTGCTACATCCAAAATAACTGTGTGTATGCTTGATTGGTCGCAATATACTCTGCCTCCGTGGTGCTCAATGAAATGAAATATTTCTTCTTTATTATCCAAGAAATACACAATCCACAAAGATATAAAGCAAGTAAAGAAGTTGATTTCCTATCATCCGTTTAACCGGCCCAGTCTACATCAGTATATCCCAAAAACTCTATCTGAGATTTTTTATTATATGTCAAGTCGAAGTCCACCATGCCATTGATATACCGAAGTATAATTTTCACTGCAATAATTTGGATTTCCTTGGGATTACTCTGATATCTCACTGCTTGGAATGTGGAGAAATCAATTACAGGTCATGTTGTGGTCAAGTATTACAAACATCCAATAATTTTCATGTATTCTGTGATATTAACTGCCTTGACATCCTCGTCTTTGGACAGTTTTATCCGGGTAGCAACTGGAGTCTTCATCTCCTTGAAATTTTCCATTCCAAATCTTTTCAAAAACTCCTTGGAATATTTGGATTGAGAAATTAATCTTCCATTCCTTCCTTGTGTCACCTGTAGACCAAGGAAAAACGTTAGCTCCCGAATCATTGACATTTCAGACTCACTTTTCATGAATTCAGAAAATTGTTTGCACTGAGCTTCATCTGATCCACCAAATATAATGTCATTGACATAAACCAACACCATCGTCCTTTGATTACTGTCTTTTCTGAAATAGAGATTGTAATCAACTCCCCCACGCTGAAAACCAAGATTCTTCAAGTACTGATCAAGCCTTGAGTACCATGTACTATGTGATTGTTTCAGCCCATACAACACCTTCTTCAGTCTGTAAACCATGTTCTCATCCCCATGAATGATAAAACCGTCTGGCTACTCAATATACACTTCCTTTTCTGGAACCCTATTCATGAATGCAGATTTTACATCCATCTGGAATACTATGAACTTCTGTTGCACTGTATGGCTAGGAATAATCTGATTATCTCTAGCCTTGGAATTGGTGAAAATGTTTAATAAACATCTATTTCCTCTATCTGGGAGTATCCTTTGTACACTAGTCATGCTTCATTTCGAACCACTGTGCCATATTCATTAATCTTTTTGCGAAAGACCCATTTATTCTTGATGAAATTCTTATCTGCTGGTCTCGAAACAATCTCCCATGTCTAGTTCTTCTCAATATGATCAAGCTCTTCATTCATAGCCTGATCCCAGTTTACATATTCAGCTGCATCAGCAAAGCATTTCGGGTCTACCTAAGAAAGGAAAGATGTCTTCTGTAGTGACATCATTCTTCTTGTCTGAACTGGAGCTGTCTGATCACCAAAGATATTCTGCCTATCAATTTCAACTCGACTCTTTCCCTTCCTTGCGTACACACACATGACACTTTCTTGTTCATTATCAGTGTCTTCTTCTATGTCAGCATCTGTCACTTCTGGTCCTCCTGTGTTACTTTCCTCTTTATCACATTCATCAAGAAACTATTCACATTGTTATGGAATATTCTCTTCATTTTCCACAATAGTGATGTCATTACTCTCAAATACTATTCCAAAGATCTCGTAAAATCATTTTTATGCCTTGATTTTTCCTAAGTATCCCAGAAATATTCCCTCATCTCCAAGGGATTCAAAATTCCTATGCCTTTCATTATTGAGAATGAATCTCTTACTTCAAAATATTCGAATGTATTTTACTGTTGGCTTCTTTTCGTACCACATTTCATAAGGATTATTTCTTTCTTTCCGACAAAATAGATCCCTATTAGAAATGTAGATTGATTTCAATACTGCTTCCTTCCAAAACATCTCCGATATGTTATTTTCTATAAGCATTGTTTTGACCATATTGTTGATAATTCGATTTCTCCTTTCAACTACTCCATTATTTTGGGGAGTTCATACTGAAGAAACTTGATAGATTATCCCATGTTTCTTAAGATACTCTTCCACCTGACTGTTTGTGAATTATGTACCATTTTCTGTTCGAAAATTCATATTATTCTGTCCAGGAATCCTTTCAGATTCCCTTCAGTACTATTTTAGGCAACTGAACACATCAGACTTATGGGAAATAATGAATACCCATGTTATTATGTTGTAGTAATTAATGAAAAGAACACAATACCCTTGTTGGCAGGCGTCACATGTATGTGTACGATCACATGATATCTTAGGGATGTCTCTTACTACTTCTCACTTTACCATATTTTCTAGAAATGCTTGATATTGATGACCAAGTAGTTTATTCCACAATTTGATTTCTACATCTCTGGATAAAAGGCACATATCATATTCTCCATTTACAGGGTAGAGATTTCCCTTTGTTCTTTTCCATGTAGAACCACTTCCCCATCTCTTCCCTTGACAATACACACCTATTTTTTAAACCTTATAGAATGTCCTGAGTCACATAGTTGACTGGCACATAGAAAATTATGACTGAGGCCTTCTACTACTATGACATCAACACGCCTTATCTCATTGCCCCCAAACATGGCCTTTCCTGAGCCCACAATCTTCAAGCCTTTATAGATTCCAAATATGAAAACTCTTTCTTTGTAATATCTTATGCCTATAACAAGATCCTCATTACCTGTCATATAATATGTGCAACCACTATCAAGGATCCACACACCAGAGCGATTTGATTCCTTAAGTGAAATTTATTCCACCACAACCTACTCATTATTCTTCTTCTTGGCCCATATTTTTTCCTTAAAACTCTACATGGATTGAGATTTCTATTCTTTCTCAGAGTATGATGGACCAGCTACATCTTGCAAAGATGCAAATCTCTTCTACATTTTTAACTCACCTATTGGTTTATTGATCTGTTACTTGAGAACATTTTTTTTCTGCTTTGGAACATTCCTCTGTATATTCGAAGTGCAGTACCTAGCAATGTGCCCAAATCCTCCACATCAAAAATAGTTTCTTTTGAAATATGTTCTGGAGAACTCTTCTCTATTTCGCTACCACATTTTTTCTTTTTCCCTTCGATATCTCTTGGCTATGAAACACACATATTGTGAATGTCCCATCTTTCCACAACAATAAAACCTCATATAAGGTTCATTCCATCCTATTACTTATACACTATGAGTTTCCCCTTGGGATTTCTGAATATTATGATCCTTCTTTGTTCCCAAATCAACCTTCAATCTTGGGATGGGTGCTTGCAGTCTGACCTAAATCTTCACAGATTTTTGTTTCTGACCCTGAATCAGCCTTAACATTTGAGCTCAATTTCTACTTTTTTCATGCTGAACTACTAGCCTCCCCTTTCATCTTTCATGTCCTCTGAATGTTCTTCTTTCCTTATATCACATTATGGGTCATGTTTTTTTCTTGATACTTCATTTTTTGTTGTATACATACCACTTCCTCATCAAGTTATTCATTACATTTGAATTGATCTTTCATTTTTCTATTCAATCCATCGATCTCCATTTTCTATTCTTCTATCCTGATCATATTCTCATCACCCATTTCCGAGCTCTCTGGCCAGGAAGACTTAAGATTTTCGATTTATTTCACTAGATCAGATAACTTTTCTTTCTGTTGTTGCATTTAGATTTTGGAATCATGTACCACCTTGTTGGAATTCTTTGTTTTTACTCTCCAAACATCTATCTCTTTAAGAGATGATTCTAATTCAGCTTCTATATCAACTCTCCCTTCTATTTATTCTTCTTCTTCATCAGCATCAGTTTCTTCCTTTTCTTGAGCACTACCGACAACATCCACCATTACATTATCTCCACAGTCATTGAAATTTTCAATCTCCTCAACCTTTTCAACCTCAGGCTCATCTGAACTATCTATTTCATGTGAAAGAAGATTCTTCTTCTTGAGGAAATTTCTCTTGAACTGCTTTTTTCCATTCACATAGGCTGGAGATTTCTTCTTGGGAATTTCAACTTAATATTTATAATTTTATTCTTGAAAATTTTTGGGGCACCTTGCGGCAAGATGACCAGCTTTTCCACAACTAAAGAAAGAAAGTGGGTGTTTTCCTTCAAACTTTTATTTTCCTCTTTGAATATTTGAGGAAAGGAATTGCATTACCTCATCTGTCTCTTCTTCTTCCTGAGAATTTTAATGGTTAGCTACATCATGGCCATAAATGCCACCACTTTGGATATCCACTTTTCCACAGCCTCGTTATCAACGTTCATCATTTCATATGCAACTAGGGTACTGTGAAAATTGTCCAGTGTCAGCACTTTTGGATCAATATCTTCTACTACTGAAAATTTCGGACTGAACCGAGGTGGATGTTTTCCCAAGATGTGCTTTACGTTCATTATGTATTCAATGACTTCACCAAGACCACACATATCTTCCACAACAATATTTACCCTGTCAGAGAATGCATCAATAGAATCATTTGGGTTTATCTTCAGATATTCATACTTATTCCATAGTACTCGTAGCTTTGCCTCTCTGACCATTGTATCTCCTTTATATATATTCAAAAGTTTTTCCAACATGTCATGTGATGTTTTACATGAATTCAAATTTATATAGATATAATTGGATAGGGCTCCCCCTAAAGCATTTTTTCCCTTGGCATGAGAATCAAATTCTCTTTACTTGGCTTCTGATAATTCGCCATTGTTGATGTCAGCTGTTCTACCAAGCATTGCTGCTATCAATATGTCCATTATCAATGATAGGAATTAGTGTTGCATCTTATTCTTCCATAGATGAAAATTGTTCTCATCGAAGATTGAAATCCCTTTGTGATTACTGACCTCCATTTGAGAGATAACCACTGATAAAAACCATTCCCTCCTATACCACTTGTTAGGTCCACTAGGTTAGATACCCTTAGTGGGGGAGTGAATCAGGATATGAAAGATTAAAACATCTTCCCATATTAAACTTGTCTCACTGTTAAGCAAGACTCTCCTCTCTCTATTTCGTGCAAAAATGTATAAACAGATACTAAAGCATGCACATGACACATTGAATTTTACTTTCTTCACCCTCACTGGGCTACATCCAAGGAGCATATATCGACGATGTGCCGATGTACCAAATCCACAGAAACTGCACTGCTATTTACAAATTTCAGGATAGATCACTTCTAATCCTAGGATCACAACCTTTATAATGTTTTGGTTCAGCTCACTATTTTCCCAATTGACACTCCATGTTTCTCTCTCTTTGGATCACTACCAGTGGAGATGATCACCTTCTTCCTCGTCCAATGCTCACTACTCTGGAAAGGATCCACTAATAGTTTATTGACATGTAAGTCTCTTCATTATCACTAATTAATACATCCTCTTTTGTATGTAGATGCGCCGTTGAATTCCAACTTTCACATGTAGAAGAATCTCACTTTGCACCAAAGCAATCGGGCAATCTTCAAGCTTTCACGCAGCCCTAAATCACTTCTGTTCTTCAACCATACCTGGAGCCCTTCTCCAAGATGATGCACAAGTCTCGGCATGCAAGTTAAAACTAGCATGCAATTTCACCTCAACCACTTGCGTGACACTTGATTCTGCAACTCCAATCATGCCCAGCTCACACCCTTTTACGCCCAAACCAATATTGGCGTGCAACCATCAACTCTCATGCTTCTTCAAAACCTGGGACGCAAGTGTCACTAAACCACTTGTTTGACACCCCCTTCTTCATCTCAAAAATTTGTCGACTCCCTTCCTTTTTCTCCCAAACCACTCTGGATGCACAACAATCAACTGGCACGCAACTTCAACTTGTGCAACCACACCACAACTTGCGCGACCACATCACATGCGCGATGGGACCTTTGATTATTTCTAAGTGTTGAACTCACCCAGAATGAGAAGAGGTCGACCTCTATTTATAGTCATTTGAACACCTTGTGCGACAGGCATGCAAGTCTCATCTCGACGCGCAAGTCCAGCCTCCCTAGTCACTACCACGCGAGTCACTTGCGCGACCAAACATAAAACATGGGCACCTCATTTCCCTTTGCCATATTTTGATGTTATTATCTTTAAAAACATATGGAACACATGTTTCCAATCCTCCATTTCACCGGTGCGCATGTCACTTTGACAAAAACACTTTTCTCCATTTGTCGATTTTGAGACCCAAATATTTGGCAAACACTGGAAAACGACGCCACCTTGTATCTGCACTTTTTGAACCGCCTTTAGATCGACCATTCCTTTGTCAAAATTCTTGAATAAAACATGGATCATTAACCACATCCCTCTAACTTGGCATTCCACCATAAAATCCTATTTTTCAACAAAAATGTATTTCATGATTTGCTTTGTCAACAAAAACAACACAGAGGCCCAATTTGTCAACAAACACAACCACCACAAAAATTCTTTAATTATACCTGGAGGGATTTTTTCCCAACAAGTATAATTTAAGGTAATTTTAAGTTTAAAGATGAAAAAAATAGATAAGTAAATTTTAGAACATGAAGTTGGATAATGAACTACCCATGGACGAATTCCTAATAAGAGTCTAGGAACTCATTAGTAACATCAGGCTGTTTATGGAAACTAGGACTGACTCAACTATTTTGAAGATATTAATGACTACCTTCCCAAATATATTTTATTCTATGAAATATTACCATAATTGTAGATATGAAAAATATATAGATGAAAATCAACACATCCATGTGGGATATGAATGTATGAAGTCTATAAATTTAAAAAAATATCTATGTGATGGATTATTAATCCGTGGGAAAAATCAAACACACAGAACCAAAAGATGAATATAATTATTGAATGGAATTTTATAGAAAGGAATATATTGGGTAATAGAAGATAATGCATACATTTTCCTATAATTTCATAATTTATAAAAGAAATTATAATGGTATACACATCTAGAAATGTTTTTAGTGTGGTGGAGTTGGGAATATGATAGTTGATTTCCCCAAGATGAAAAGAAATGAATGGGAAGAATAATGATACCGATGAAATGATGCTAATAAATATGTTGAATAAGGATTCCATATATAGTATAAAATCTCTTATAGGACAAATATTCAACTCCAGATAATTAAATTAGTTTTATTTAAAAATCAGAAGGTCATTCATCAAATTATTTATCATCTAAAGTAGAGATTCATAGGAAGTATATAAATATCATGAATTATAAAAAACTAGGGGAAACATCATGTGATGAAGAATAAGAATGTCAACTAACCTACTTATAACAGATGCTAGAATTGGAACTCCAAGAATTTCTTTAAAAAAAATACTGAACTCTGGAATGAAAAAATATTATTTAAATAGAATGGAGAATGTATATTTGAACGTGAAGAAGGTTCTGTCATAAGGTGGGAGTGCATACATCAGGTAAATCAATAACCATAATCTGAAGGGTGAGAACCCAGAGAAAATCCATAATGATAAAAATAATAATCTTTTTGAAACTTAATATGAATTAGGGAAGACACAGTCTTGATTTCATAATGTCTAAAAAACTCTATAGAATTTGAATGATGATTTCTAAAAAGAATCATATGTTAAATATGAATCTTCACATGCTATTCCAAAAAAACATGTATTATTTTTCTAATATAAATAATGATAAATTTATTTCAACTATAAATTTAGATATCTCTACTAATAGAAAGTAGAATATACTGAGAAGAAAATAATAATAAATTCAGTTAAACCAATGAAAGCTATACATGACAAAAACAATGAGGATTTTTTCTGAAATATATTGAAAAAATTCATATCGAAAAATGAACACCCAAAAAATTTATACAACTAAAAATTCTACCATTTAAGAAGTTGGAGGATCAATAGATATTTTTTGTGTTTTGGAATCTATGGGAATAAATAATATAACTACTTATTCAACATGTTTCTTATAAAAAAGGTTTTTTCTTTTTAGGGATGTGGGGAGTGCAGGAGATGAATATTAGTTGAGTGTGTGGGTAAGATTTAAATATCTATCTATGGGGATGCTATTGGGAGGGAAATTATAGTAATTTATCATTATTAGTTATTTAGGGGAATATTGAAGATTTTTATAGAGAATAAATATTTTAGTTGTTCATTGGGTAAAAACGTGATTTTTTTTATTCTAGTGGGTAGCTGTGAATAAGAATCTGATCTTGGGAGGTTAGGCTTGGTCTATAGAGAGTATTCATCTTGGAAAACTCCTACTAATATCTGTTCCCTAAATACAGTAATTACTCGTAACAGTTCTCTATGGTACTATATATTATTTCATTATATATAAACATATTTCATAAACTATTCTCTATACAATTTATTTAGATAGAAAACAATTGATGATATCATGGAAAAAATTCTTCTTTAGGGGGAAACAAGAAGGATAATATTTTCACATAGACTCAAGAAATCATATCTTGATCACTACTATTGTGACTGTAGGGAAAGAAAAATCTATAGAAGAATGATCATGAATGTAAGATTAGATATGGAGGATTTTCATGACTAGAGTAATTGGACATTTTAACTTCTTGTTGATAGGATGTTATGAGAGTAAAGATGCAGGACGATGAATTTTTTGAATCCATCCTGTGGTCTGGATGTACACTGAGAGTTCATTAGAGGATGAAATTGATGGAGAATCTGGATGTGATGGATTCAATTAAGTGATTCTTATTGAAAAAAATTATGAAATTATTCAACAACTGATTTATTTTTCTAATGTAATTGGGAATATCATCGGTGGATTGAATAAATTAGAGAGCTAAAATATGGGAAATAAAAAAATACTAGATAATATGATGCCACTATGTGATGTGATTGTATTTAGGAAATACTCACTATAGATTACATGGAATTGGGAGAAATATATATACACATTTTCAACTATTAAGTTGGGATTAATTATCTATGTGGGATAGAGTGTACTGCGAGTTGCTAACCATATGAGTAAAATTACGTGGAGTCAGATATTTAGAGAGACTAATGAAGTTATGGGGGAAAATATTTGAGTTATGGTGGATAATTGGTGTAGAATATATTCATAAAAATATGTGGAGAAGAGTATGGTGAGGTTTTACTAAGAAAAAATAGATGTGTAACATAAAAAAATGAAGAGAAAACAAATTGGTTATGTTTGGATGATAGTGTTTTAAATGATCATTGATGTGGATGACAAAGAATATATTGAGTTCATGACCGAAATTAGTGATTTAATTAATGTAGTGGAGATGTAAATTAATGTGATATGTAGGTTGAGTAGTTGAAATTATTTTAATTGTTTTCAATGATTGATAGGAAATTTCTTGATTGACACTGGGAATTGAGGGGGAAGAGAGAATGAAGCTAGTGGAGTACTACCTAGTGTATCTAGTTGAGGTACTTCATAATCATAATATTAGTGTTGAGATCTTTCTTAGATGTGACGTTGCAACAATTCCATAATTTGGTGTTGTTAATGGACATTACAATATAACCAAGAAATACATGTCATAATGAACGAGGTTGGGATTTTGAAGGCATGACTAGGGTACTTTTAAAGAGGATAATCCTATATTATGGTTGGAATGAATTCGATGTTGTCATTTTAACTGATACCAATAAATTTATAGGTTAGCACAATGTACTTATTTTGGAATTATTGATATATGTACATAACTACATGAGTAATATACAGTGTGAATCGGTCCATGGTACTAATGGTGGTCCATAGTCACAACATAAAGGATTTAATGGGGAAATATTATTCAAATAAATTTGGTGATATTTTATATGCTATAAAATCTATATGGGATGATTCCATGGTTGATGTTCAATTTTCAGAATTTCTAATCAAGTATGAAATGTCATCCAAACGAAGAGAGTTAAGTTTAGAGTAATCTCTAAAAGAACTATTGTATGTTCAGAAGTGTGATGAGGTGTAATGTGAAATATAGTTGTAAATGAATGATATATTGTGAATTACAAGGTGAAGTGAGATGGTTTTGTTGGTATATAAATTTTTACTGATTGTAGTCATGCTCGATGTTTTTCAGGGGAACATGTTGAAGTTATTTGTGTGGCACCCTTGGATAATTAATTTATATAATAAATGAAGGAAAATAGAGTGTGGGATGAATTATAATTTATACATATTAGGGATTGGAATTAGGCATAAGTTCCTTCTTTTGGATGCATAATTATACTAGATGTTACTGAATGGGTGTCTGTTACATTTTTGTAGATGGCTAGGGCATGTCGATTAGTTTTTATGCTTACTATTTCTCTCCATACAAATATCGGTTGGTGTTATAGCTAAAAAATCAATGGAATATCATTATTATTTTGATAGGTCTATATTTATTGGAATTCATGCTACACGTTGCATGGAATGGACAATTGTAGTTCTAGTGTTTGAGCATGTTTCAATGCCTTCACCAAATGTTTGGTAGAACAATATCAATTATTGAATTTTGAAGAAGGGTTTTTATTATGATAATGATCTATCTTAGTTACCTACTAATTAAAAATGGAACAATTTGGAATATTTATACAATAGAGAAGGTACACCATAAATATTTTTACCAGAAGATCCAACTAAATTTAGTTTCAGTCCCATATAATCATTTGCGAGGTAAGGGAATTTGGCCATAGGAAATTGGTTTTCCAGAATGGCATAACAAATAAAAAAACAATAGTTTTCATGCCAGTTTTATACTTCAATATACATTAAATTGATTAAATAATTTGTATATGTAAATATGTAATTTCTGTTCGGCATCCAAATAAACCAAAAGAAGATGAAATTAAGGTTGTGGATTGGAAAGAATTTATAAAAAATGGGGGTTTATTGTTTGGTTGAGAAATAAGAGTTTATTGGGCTTTTTATTGGTGATAGAATGGGTTGAAAGTGGATCATAACAACCACATCATATGTAATTTAATCATGTTCCAAAAATGAAGTGAAGACCATGTTGTGTTGTTGATTCAGCCACCATCAAAGCAACCACATGAGGCTATTATGTTAGTGCTTAATAAGGGGTTTCCAATCTATTTCTTAAGAAACCACCCAGATCTACTAGTGGTTGATATTTCATTCATATTTTTAATAATATGAGTAGACCTAATGGAGGGCCACCTTGGGGATAATGTTGTTTTTTGAGAGGGTCTTAATGTTAGGTGTGTTTGGAGTATGGTATTTCATTGTTAATTGTGTGTGTTAGGGTATTGAAACTACCTATGTGTAGGAATGATTTGTGGAGGGGTATTCTATTCCTTTAACATTGTGAATTAGAAGGGAGATGATGGATATTTCATCCTTGCATTTTCTTACCTTAATATTACATCATTTCAATGATAATCAACATAATAGTATTACAGATAGATGATCCAAAGGTTTAGTTTATTTGGAAAACAAGGACCGTACAAAACAATTACAGCATCGAGATTAAACATTTATTTAATTTCTTCTTCTCTGGATTCTTATTGGTACTTGTCCTGTCCTTATTAAATGTATCCACATGAGGATATACATAATAAGGGTTGATCTAAAAGCCTAGTAAGAGGATATATAAGAAGAATATAGCATTGGGTAGGCATAATCATGACATAGGAAAAAGATCATGAACATGATAGGAGTATAAATAAAAGACTTGAAATGTGGAAATGCATAAAAATGAAACATCATGTCTTAGTGTTTAACTACCACACATACTTGTGAACCAATCTATCATCTTTTTCACACATCATTTCACATTTACTAATGAGATTCATCACTTTACCAAATGCATTAGAGTGCTATATAATTCTGGGCGCACCAATCAACTCATAATATTATCATTATCATGCATGACTCATAGAACATATATCAATAATTAAAATAACTAAAACATTGTAAGTAATGGGTTTCATCTAATAATAATACATTCATACGCTTTGGTTCCCAAAAGAAAGAGGGAACAATATACATGATACAAGAACTATCAACCATGAATGAGAGGTAAATGTTGAGTTCTTAAAAGAAGATTTATTTTGGAAAACATTTGCATTAACATAAACATCATTTGAAAAATTTATATCCCATAAAAGGAAAGGAAATGATGAACAAATGATCTTTACGAAGTGACCATATCAAAAATGGAGTGAAAGAGGTAGAAACTGAAGGATGAAAGATGTGTTTGAGAATTTCCCCTTTCCTTGTATCTGAATGCTTCCTTCGCTTTAATGTCACGTATAATGATATTATATTCATTAATTAGAAATACATAACCATGTGTACATTAATATGGTTCATTATGGTATCATTAAGTGATTTTATGTGCCTTTTTATGAGTTATACAGTTTAAAAACATTATTTGGGAATGTTGGTTTTTATGGTTTTCTTGAGTGGTTCACATGTATTCTTAAATTGAAGATTGTGTAGAACATGGGTAAACATCCAGAACTAATACTTCATGTTATTAATGATATTAAAGGATATTTAATGATCTTATAATGAATCATATTGTCTCAATGTGGATGATTCATTATATAATAATTAAATGTTGATTGTTTGGGTTAATTTGGGTGGTTTTTTTATCACAATGAACTTGTTTTAATTTATCACTTAGTAATATGGCCATACGTTATTTACAAAACTTAAAATAGGACATAATACTTTTAACATATTCGGGTTCAACCATAAAAATGTTATCATGACCAGATCTGTAGGTAGAAATGGAAGAAGAAAACATGTCGTTCTTTAAGGTGATAAATTAAAAACTCACGAACAACATTCTATTTAATAAAATAAAACGAAGAGGGAATAGGGGTTGGATGATATAATATATCATTGGCATCATAAACGTATAGTATACGTATAATACTTGAGTTAAAGTACAATTTTGATGATGATATGTGTGGAGAGAACAAGAAATGAACTTGAACTTTAATAGAAATTAAAGGAGAAGAGTGAGAGAAATTACCTCTTAAATCCTCCTATTGAGATCGTCCTTAAGGATGCTAAGGATGGTATTTTGATGAGACCATAAGCTATTGGAATTGGGACAGGGGCTAGGGAAGATGATTGTGCAGAGTTTAGATAAGGCGTGGATCTTGAGATGTGTGTGGAAGTGAGGGTGTGAACGATGGATTTTATAGTGGAGGGGAGAGGGGTTTCCTTAATATAAAATACATTAGTTTATTAATTTCCCCTAAGAGAAGGAATAGTGACTCTTGAATGACCAATAATATTACTTTTATCATGTGATCTCTAAAAAAGTTGGATTACATCAGCAAGGCATCACACATGACTCTATAATTAGCTCATTTAACTTATTTTTGTAAATTACGGTATTTCACTATTCAAAACAATTCAAGTATCTCAGAAAATTCCCAAAAATTTACCCCAACCATTTTATGAAATTTAGAATCATGAAATGATGTCCATTTTTCAAAAATAATTTTCTATATATTAAAAATTTAATATTTAATTAAAATCATAATTTACTTAAATAAATTGTTTGATAAAAATTAAAACTGCTTTTATAGTGCATTCAAATATTACGTAGGGTCTTATAAAATTATCTAAAAACTATAATAAATGGATTCAATAATTTATGAACACATTTTAGTAAAATACATTGTCTTTTAAATTAAATAATTTAGTATAATTAATTATTTATGACTTACAAAATACCATAAACGTTTACTAAGGTCAAATAGTCACATTCTAAGATGTCTAAATTTTATTTAATTATTCATGGGTATGGTTACTCTTATGTTTGATGATTTACTATTCATAAGGGTCATAAGAATATTCATAAGGGTATGTTACTATTCACATGGTTATGCTACTATTCACCGAAAATTATTTTTGTTTCATTAGACTCCAAAAATCATCTTGAACACAACTGTGTATGTCAGATTTTCGAAATTCCAAAGACAGAAGTGACAAACTTATGATTAAAGGTCACTTATCACTTAGTAGATCATTATGTTGAGTTTTCATGTGATTTTATGACATATTTATAATAAGGTAATTTCCATTGAAAAACTTTGGGTCGTTATATTCTTCCCACCATAAGAAATTTCACCCCCGAAATTTCACTTTACACAAACAAGTGGGGCTGTTTCTCCTTCATTGCCTCTTCTAGTTCGCATGTTTCTTCCTCAAACGTATGTTTCATCAACAACACATTGAAAATATGGGGTGTCTTGTTGCATAGAACCTTATCCCTTTGATATAAAATCATTACTGGCTACTCCTCATAGAAGATATCATCTTCCAACTGTACCACTTCGGAGTATAGTACATGAGAGGGGTCTGGTATGTACTTCCTCAGTAGTGAAACATGAAACACATCATGAACTTGAGCCCTATTCTTTGGAAGTGAAAGACGATAGGCCACAATTTCTATGCTATCAAGGATCTCAAAGGGGACAATATACCTTGGGAATAACTTCCCTTTCTTTTCAAATTGCATAAAACTATTCCTTGGAGAAATTTGAAGGAAGATTTTATCTCCAACGTCGAACTCCAAGTCCCATTGATGGTTTTTAGCATAGCTCGTTTTCCGACATTGAGCAGCTTTGATGTGTTTCTGGATGACTTGAACCTTGTCTATCATCTCTTGAACAATAACGAGACCAAGTATATATTTTTTCTCATACTTTATCCCATCAGGATGGAGTTCTACATCGCCTTCCATATAGAGCTTCATATAGAGCCATCTGAATACTCAAGTGGAAGCTATTATTGTATGAGAACTCAACCAATGAGTGATGCGGATCCCAACCACCTTTAAATTCAAGAGATAAGGCTCTTAGCATATCATTAACTGTTTGAATAGTCCTTCCAGACTGGCCATCAGTTTGGGGGTGATAGGTCGTGCTGAAATTTAATTCAGCACTTAAAGCATGTTGAGGGATCCTCTAGAATATATATGTGAACCTTGGATCATGGTCAGAGATAATTGAGAGTGGAACACAGTGTAGTCTCACCACTTCCTTTACTTGATCGTCCCGAATAATGATAAAATGGGTAGTCTTGGTGAGCCGTTCAACCACAACCCATATCGAATTATTTCCCTTTGACATATTTGGGAGACCTGTGAAAAATTCCATAGTAACATTTTCCAATTTCCACATGGGTGTAGGCAATGGTTGCATCATACATTTGGACTTATTTCACTCAGCTTTAACTTGCCGACATACCAAGCACCTTGATATATATTCTGCAATCTCTTTCTTCATGTAATCCCACTTGAAGTGTTTTTGATGATAATTGTACATCTTGGAACAACCATGATGGATTGAGAATGTTGAGATATGGGAATTATCCAATAGATCTTTCTTTATCCTGGGTGATGAAGGCAAACAAATCTGGATTCCAAACCAAATCACACCATCATCGTCGATATGGAACTCTTGCAGCTTCCCTTCATTTAATTCATTCACCCTCTTTTGTAACTCCACATCATCCCATTGTGCTTCTTTAATATTATATTAGATGGATGGTTTCGCAATAATTTGGGACATGTATGATGTATCCTCTGCCATTGTGATTTCCAAAACCATCGATTGCATATCAATGAAGATAGGGTATTTCTCAATCTGTAACATGAATATAGTAGTGGGTTATTTTCTGTATAGAGCATCGGCTACCCTGTTCACCTTTCCACGATGATAGTGAATAGAGCAGTCGTAATCCTTGATTAGATCTAGCCATATCCTTTGATGCATGTTGAGATCCTTTTGTGGGAATATATACATTAGGCTCTTATGTTCGTTGTATATATCACACCTCTCACCATAAAGGTTATGTCACCATTTTTTGAAGGAAAAAATCATAGCTGCCTTCTCTAGATCATGCGTTGGGTAGTTCTCCTCATGGATATTCAACTGTCATGAGGCATATGCTATCACATTGTCATTTTTCATGAGTACACAACCCAAGCCTCTCTTTGATGCATCACTGTATATTACAAAACATTCTCCACTTTTAGGTAGTGTGAGTATAGGTGCAGTGGTCAGCCTTCTCTGTAGCTCCTTGATGCTACCCTCACATTCTTCCATCCAGACATACTTCACCCCTTTTCATGTAAATTTAGTTAGTAGTCTTGACTATCATGAGATGTTTCTCACAAAACGTTGGTAGTACCCATCTAATTTAAGAAAACTACTGATTTCTGTGACACTAGAGGGCCTGGGCCATTCTTCAATCTCCTTTGTTTTCGAAAGATCCATAGAAATTCCCTCACATTTGATCACAAGTCCCACGAACGTTACGTTCTTCATCCAAAACTCACACATGCCGAACATGGTGTACAACATATCCTTTATCAATGTCTCTGACACAAGTCTTAGATGTTCTTCATGTTCCTCTATTCTCTTGGAGTAGATGAGAATATCATCAATAAACACCACAACAAGTTTTTTTGAGGGAATGCCTAAAAACTCTATTCAGCAAATCCATGAAGATTAGAGGGGCATTATTAAGTCTGAAGGGCATCACCAAAAACTCATAGTGCCCATACCTTGTATTGTAGGAAGCCATCTAAATATCTTCCTTCTTTACCTTTACCCAATGATATCCAGAATGAAAATCCACCATTGAGAAGTATTGAGCTCCAATTAATTGATCGAACAGGTCGTCAATCCTTGATAGAGAATACTTGTTCTTTATGGGGATCTTGTTGAGTTCCCAATAATCAGTACATAGCCGCATTTTTCCATCCTTCATCATCACAAGGATCACTGGTGAACCCCAAGGTGATGCACTAGGTCGTATGAACCCTTGGTCTAAATGCTCTTGCATCTTCTTCTTTAACTCCTCCAGTTCGATAGGAGTCATCCTATAGGGGTACATAGAGATAAGAGTCGCTCCAGGTAAGAGTTCAAATGAGAACACTACCTCATGATCCTGGTGAATTCTGGGTAACTCTTTGGTAAATACATCACAGTATTCTCTCATGATGGGCATTTCGTCAAGGTTGGTTCTTTCCTTCAACTCATAAATTTTGGCGAGGTATGCTTCTTTATTGGGAATCTACACCAACACGATTGACGGAATTTTCAATGTAGATTCATTATCATACTTCCATTTGTAGAGGGGCATGGGATGGCTCTGAATATGAAAAGATATATCCTTTTCCCAATATTTGAAATGTGATCTATATAATGAGAGCCAATCCATTCCCATAATAGCAGCGAATTCCACCAAGGGAAGCATTACAAGATTTTCTAGAAGAATCTTATCACATACGCCAATAGGAGAAGAGTCAAACACTTGGGTTGCAATGATTGCACCACATGGTGTTTTTACAGATATCTCTACTTCAAGGTTTTGGGGCTTTGATTCTATAGTTCTAGCAAACTTGAATGATATAAAGGAATGCATAGAACCTGAATCAAATAAGACTTTTTCTATTCTTTAGTGAATAAGATGTGTAACTTGTACGACTTCATTATCATGGTACACCTCAGTAGTATTGATGGAATAAGCCTTCCCTTGTTCCTTTGGCTTTGGTTGTTGCTAACATTGATTTCCCTCGAGAACTCAAGGTTTAGTGCACTGACTTGTATAGTGTCATAGCTCCCTACTGTTGTAGCATTGAACCATGAGTTGTTCTCTCCTTTCATAGGCTATATTCTCCTTCCTTTTTGTGTCTTTTCGACACTGTTGAGCACAGTGTCCTTCTTTCCCACACTTGAAGCATTTCCCGGTCCCTTTGAGGTAGTTCCCATGGTGAAACATTCCACATTTTTGGCATGTGAGTCGTTGAGTTTTCTTCCCACCCTTATCATTAGATCCACCGGCATGAAACTCCATAATTTGTTTCTTATCACCATAGCCACGGGACCATTCTCCAAACTCCATCTCCACTTTGAGGGAACATCGAACTACATATTCACAACTCTCAATGTCCCAAATTGCAAGATCCGTTAAACGGTGTGGTTTTAATCGAATAAATAATCTATGAATTTAGCTATCATTTTTGATAACAAAACCCAAAGCATACCTTTCAAGCCTTTTCAAATTCACTTCATATCTTGTGACATATTATCCTTCTTTTTCTTGAGCTCTATGAATTCTCTCTCTATCTTTCTGCGAAGAATTCATGAGAAGTACTTATTAAGAAACAATATTTTAAAGTCTTCCCATTCCATCTCTTCAATTTCCACCCTTGGCTTGGTATTCTTAATCAAATCCCACCATTGGTCGACTTCTCCATCTAGATGAAAAACGGCTTGTGTCACCTTCTCCATCTCAGAACAGTGAAGAACAGAAAAGATCTTCTCCATGTAGTTGACCCACTATTCCGCATCTAGTGGATCGGGAGATCCACTCAACGTCGGTGGTCTTTGCCACATAAAAAATTAGATATCCAATTTCTCCCTCTTTGGTGAAGGAGGAAGTTCCCCATTATTATGGTTACTGTTTATAACCTGTGATAATTGGGTAAGAGTCGCCATGATGTTCTGAACTGCACCTCCCAAATCATTGGGGATGTCGTTCATGTAATCGTTGCATTGGCCTTTACACGAGTTGTTGGCCTAATTTCTCCTAGTGGCCACCATTTTCTAAAATAGTAATGGTTATAACAAAACGTAAGTATTCAAGACATGAATAACTTATTAACTTAAACAATTTATACAAAAAATATAACATATGGGATCCCTATGTAAATATTCTTGTGTGGATATTTGTACTTAGTCTCATGCTAGAGGTTTTTCTCTAGGGTTCAGTAATCCTAACTACCAAATTAACTAAACCTCCCTTTGTTACCAACTATAGCATCCCTACCTTTTCTTACATTAATATTACATCATTTAAAATATAAACAATATAATAGTATTACACATAGAGGATCCAAAGGTTTAGTGTCTGGGGTAAACTAGGACCGTACAAAACAATTACAACATCATTCTTAAAATTTATTTAATTTCCTATTCTCTAGCTTCTTATTGGAAATTTTCCTCTACTTAGTACAAGTAGCAACCTAAGGATATACATAAAAAGGCATGAGTTAAAAGCCCAGTAATAGGATAGATTAGGAGAAAATAGCATAGGGTGAGCATAGTCCTGTTATAGGCAAAATATCATGAACATGAGAGGAGCATTAATAAAAGACTTGAAATGTGGAAATGCATAAAAATGAAACATCAGGTCTTAGTGGGTAACTACCACACATACTTGTGAACCAAGCTAGTATCTTGTTCACAGATCATTTAACATTTACTCATGAGATTCATCACATTACCCAATGCATTGGAGCGCTATTTAATTTCGGGCGCACCTGTCACCTCATAATATATTCACAATAATGCTTGCCTCATAGAACATATATCAATAATGAAAACAAATATCCCATGGTAAGGAATTAGTTTCATGTCATAAGAATATATTCATATGATTTGGGTTCCCTAAAGAAAGAGGGAACAAAACACTTGATACAAGAACCATCAACCGTGAATGAGAGGTAAAATTTGAGTTCTTAAGAGAAGAGTTCATTTGGAAAACATTTGGATTGACATAAACTTCATTAGAAAACATTTATATCCCATAAAATGAATTAAAATGATGTAAAAATGATCTTTAATGAGTGACCATATCAAAAATGGAGTGAATGAGGTAGAACCCAAAGGATGAAAGTTGGGTTTGAGAATTTCCCCTTGCCTTTTATCTGAATACTTCCTTCTCCTTAATGTCCTATATAATGACATTATATTAATTAATTAGAAATATAGAACAATTTTTACATTAATATGGTTCATTATTGTTTAATTATGTGATTTAATGTGCCTTTTGATGAGTTATAGAGTTTAAAAACATTATTTGGGAATGTTTGCTTTTATGGTTTGTTTGAGTGGTTCACTTGTATTCTTAAATTGATGTTTGGGTAGAACATGGTTAAATATACAAGACAGATATTAAATGTTATTAATGAGATTACATGAGTTTTAATTATCTTATAATGAATAATATTATATCCATGTGTATGAATCATTAGATAAGAATTAAATGAATATTGTTGTTGGTTAATTTCGGTGGATTTCGATCACAACGAACTTATTTTAATTTATCACTTAGTAATATGGCAATAAGTTATTTACAGATCATTAAATAGGAAATAATACATATAACATATTCTGGTTCAAAAATAAAAGTGGTTTCATGGCCAGATCTGAAGGTAGAAATGGGAGAAGATAACATGTCGTTCTTGAAGGTGATAAATTAACACCTCACGAATAATGTTATCTTTAATAAAATAAAAGGAAGATGGAAAAGGGGTTGGATGATATAATATCCCATTAGTGTCATAAAATTATTGTGTGTTTATAATAATGGAGTTACAATACCATTTGGATGAATATAGGTGGGGTGAGATCATGAAATGAACTTGAACTTGAAAGGAAATTAAAGTAGAAGAGGGAGAGAAATTACATCTTAAATACTCCTCTTGAGATCCTCCTCTTGAGATCCTCCTTAAAGAAGCTAAGCTTGGTCTTTTGATGAGACCAGAAGCACTTGGACGAGGGATAGGGGCTAGGGAAGATGTTTGGACAGATTTTAGAGAAGTCTAGGAGCTTGAGAGGTGTGAGGAAGTGATGGTGTGAAGGGTGGATTTTATAGTGGATGGGAGAGTGGTTTCCTTAATATAAAATTCATTAGTTAATTAATTTACCCTAAGACAAGGAACAGTGAGTATTGAATGACCAATAATAGTAATTCTATAATGTGATCCTGAACTAAGTGGGCTTACATCTGCAGGATATCACACATGACTCTGTAATTAGCTTATTTAACTTATTTTTGTAAATTACAGTATTTCACTATTCATCAAACATTCAAGTATCTCAGAAAAACCCCAAAAATTTACCCCAAACATTTTCTAATGTGTAGAATCCAAAAAAAATTCCATTTTTCAAAAAAAATCTAAATATTACACATTTAATATTTAATTAAAACCATAATTTACTTAAAAATATATTTTTAAAATTTAAAACTGATTTTATAGTGCTTTAAAAAATTACTTAGGGTATTATAAATTTATCTAAAAACAATAAGACATTGATTCAATAATTTATTAATACATTTTAGGAAAGTAAATTTTCTTTTAAATTAATTAATTAATTATAATTATTTATTTATTACTTACAAAATACTAAAACATTTACTAAGTTCAAATTGTCACATTCTAAGATGTCTAAATTTTATTTAATTATTCATGGGTATGGTTACTCTTATATTGGATGATTTACTATTAATAAGATCATTATACTATTCATAATGGTATGTTACTATTCACATGGGTATGCTACTATTCAATGAAAATTAGTTTTGTTTCATTAGACTCCAAAAATCATCTTGAACACAACCGTGTATGTCATATTTTCAAAATTATGAACACAGAAGTGACAAACTTATGTTTAAAGGTCACTTATCACTTAGTAGTTCATTATGTTGTGTTTTCATGTGAGTTTATTACATATTTATAGGAAGGGAATTTCCATTGAAAATCCTTGGGTCGTTAAGTGGAAACTGGTGTGGGGAGGTAATTGTGGGAGTTGTTTGAAATGGTTAGTCTCGAATGATATTGGATTCAAGGTAGTTGCAATGGGAAAAGGTCTGATCTTGGGATGTTTGTCTTGTAATATGGGGAGTGGTATTCTATTATAGCTCTTCCATCATCTACTACTTCTTCCATACATCCAATGACTCTTTTTTTAGGTTCATTTAATCAATAAATAATATTTACTCCTTTATCAACACATTTCACCAAAAATTGTTAAAAAATTATATTCATGTTTTTTGTTAATTAAAAAACATTTTTAAAATTCCATTTTAATTTTTCATTTTAAATAAAATGATTGTATTTTCTTATACTAGTTATAATGTATTCTATTGGAAACTTCTAAATTGTTCTCCACTATACACATGTTCTATCAGATACATGTTTTTTGTAACCACATCACCCGCCCTGATTTACTGCCCACTATTCATTAGATTTGGGGGTGATTTTTGTGAATTAGAGTGTAGTGGTAACATCACATACTGCAGAGATTCTACTTTGATCGACAGGAAATTAAATTGGATTATAGAGAGAGAGAGAGGGTATGTTCTTATCTTGGATTCCTTACTTCATTTTTTTTAAAATATCAATTAGATGAACGGTTTATAGGTGGTACCTTACATGTTAACTAGAGGATTAACTAGGACACAAGGAGATTTCATCTTCATCCATGATTGAAAAGAGTTATGATTATCCCCTATGACATTAATGTTACTACATGTGGTGATCAAACCTAACCACATGTGAATGATATGTTTCTTGAACTAGAAGAGCATCAGAAAACATTGACATTAATGGACTGCGACTGATCATATGGTTAGCTTGGTCATGCCTTGACTATATCAACCAATATTAATTGAATGAATCAAATGTAATAGAAATGGAATTAGATGGATATGTCCTGATGAATACTGATGTTGTAGAACATTATACCATGGTGTTACCGCTCTGGGTGTTGGAGGATTTGAACTGCGCGTCGATCGAATGATGTTTTTAAGTAGGTAAAGCCAAGATCCTAGTGGGGGGGGGGGGGGGGGCTCGGCCAGGTATTACTGATAGAATAATAATTCTAGTTATTTTTTACTTATTCTAAATTATTTATTATAATACTCTTTATATTTTCATTGTGAAAAGAAATATTGACTCTCCTCCACTCCCTTTGACCAAATTGGACGATGAATTTAACATCATTATGTGATTTCATATAATTGTTTTTTGGTTTTCTTGAGATTTAGTTTTTGAACATTTTTTCTTGATCATTTTCTAAATATGAGTTGATGATTTCATTGTTTCAACCTTGGTTTTCTAGGGGCTTGTAGAGACATATTCTTTTGTTTCCATGAATAATTTTTAATTGTTCATTTTTTGAGGATTTTATTTTCTAGCTTTTACTAGGTTTATGAGTTATATTATGTAATAAATTTTGAGCATTTTGTTATTATTTTAGAGGATGGGTAATTCTATGTTATGCTTTGTTTGGTTGGTATTGGTATGTTGTGAGGGACATTATTCAGGGCATCAACTTAAAGGTCATCCTAGGTAAGTGTATGTATGTGTTCTCTTTGTATTTATAGAGGATTAAATTTTTATCTAATTTATAATATATTTAAATTTTCATTAATTTGGGCTGTGTTTGTCATTTTGATGAACAATAATGTGAATTTTTTTATCATACCCTCTATTTATTTTTGTTAAGGTATGTTATGCCCATATTAATGGTTGTAGGTGGTGAATAATCATCTTGCCGATCGGTTATAAATTATAAGGGGAAGATATTTATGAATGTTTCATATGATGTTGTGAATACAATGTTTATTTACCATGGTGGAGAATTAAGAAAAAAATATTTATGTGATTTTTTATTAAAATGATTTTTCTAATATTCCCTTTTAATTGTGTTCTTTTAATATAAATGGGGGTATTTAATTTATACTAGTTACCTTTTATTTATTTTGGAAATATCCAAAATGTTCTATAACATCTATGTGTTCAATTGAATTCATGTTTGTTTGAAACACATCACTATAACTAATTTATTCCCTAAATATGTTTAGATTTGTGGGTGATTCATTCAAAGGGAAGAACAATGGTGACATCACATGTTGCATTGATTATAGTTAGACCAATATTAACAAGTTAAAATCGAGAGATATTGAGGGTAGGGGTATACATTCTCATTATTTGTTTATATTTTTTATATTTTCAAAGAGATATCATTGTATGGGGTTTCCTAATGGTTAGTTCCTTGTTCTCTAAAGGAGATGATATTATCAAGTGAGATTGTATCATTATCCTAGCTGGAATGTAGTTCAAACAATCCCCTAGCACATTTTTTTTGTTTCATGTGGAGATCGACCATGAATATGTTGGATAAAAATATGAATGTAGATGATACATTAAAAGAGGGATGAATTGAATTTTTATAAACATTTTTTTAACCTTAAGGAAATCTATGATTATCAAAGTTAAACAAGGAAAATTCACAAGATCTCTTTTAGTTCTACCAACTTTCTAGGTTCCAGAAATATGATTCTGGAAATGAAACTTAAGAATATTTTAAACTGAAATGATTCTACCTAAAAGGATATAGAATATAACTTATCAGAGTATACCAATAAACAAGAATGTAGAAGAAGGATATAAATTCTTCCTTTATCAAAACACAGCAGAAAAAAACATTAAAGAAAACAACTAATATGTATAAAAAAATTTAACCCAAAGAGTAGGGTATCCAAAAACATTGGATAAAGGCCTCTTGATTTATACATTCAAGAAATTCTATCATACCCACACTAGGGTAATCCCTCAATAGAAATATCATAATCTATCTTATTATTTCTGCAATCCCTGGAACATTAAAGTAGTCAAAACCTCTATCTTTTTATCCCTGGTTGTCCTCAAACATTAAGGTAGTCTTCACATCTATCTTCATATCCTCGTTAGTCCTCAATTGTACACAGAAACAATCGGAGTAACACCAAGAAAGTTGAACAAGAAGTTCATTACGCATAAGGAATGAGAGTATACCTCTTTAGAAATCACATCAATAGCATGAAATCTCTAGACTGATAGAACCATCATGAGCTCGTTCAAATGAGCACCTATTTATAGGTATTTCTTTAACGGTCGGCTCGCTCCTCCAACAGTCATATTATTCCTTGAATTTTGGAGGGACCTATACACATGTCACTCAAACAAAGATTAATTAGAAATAGAATATATGAAATCTTTTAATTACTATAACAAGTTTAATAAAAATATGGTTGCTTATCCTAAACTATTTTTTCAGATATTTGGAAAAAATAAAATTCGGAGTTTATGAACATAATAATTTTGAGACATTAAATCATGGATATTTACAATCTATTTTCCAAGGAATTTTGAACCTGAATTCTATATATTTCAGAATCTAAATTCTAATGTTTTCAGAATCTGAATTTATAGGAATTTAGAGTTAGAATTTTAAAGATATCAGATTCATAATTAAGAGGAATTTTGAGTCAGAATTATTGTGAATTCAAACACCGGATTATGAGGAATGTAGAGTCTGAATTTGGAGAAATTCATAATCTGAATTTTGTGGAATTCAGTATCTAAATTTCAAGGAATTCAGAATCTGAATTTTAGAGAATTCAGATTATGAATTTTAGAGAATTTGGAATCTGAATTTTTGAGAATTCAGATTCTAAATTTCTGATAATTTGGAGTCTAAATTTCAGAGAATTCTTAGTCTGAATTCCATAGAATTCAGATTATGAATTTTAGAGAAATTGGAGTCAGAATTTCATAGAATTACGAGTGTGAATTTTAGAGAAATCGGAGAATGAAAACAGAATACTCTCTTATTAATGATTTATAGGTTTATGAGGTTTTAGATAAGAAATTGAACTTTATCCTTTAGAAATAAAAAGAATTATATTTAGAAAGTATAAAATGATCAATAAAAAACAGTTAATGAAAATATTACATTGAGTAAGGAAATATTTCTTTATTAATATAAAGCATATCAAAAATATGATTTTCCATAAGATAGAGTGTTTGTGAATTTCAAAACATATAGGAATGGAGAATTCATAAGGAAACATTACTGAACCAACAATATATCCCTTTTTGGAAAGCCCAAACATCCATATAAAAAAGAATATAAGGACAGAGAGTTTTTCTTTATAAAAATAATAGAACAAATATATTCCTTTGTAAGTGAATCATAGGGAATACGATGAACAACCCCTTAGGTTTTGAAATCCCTATTAATCTCATTCTGATATCTTGAATGAGATTTTATATTATTATACAAACGAAAATATTCGTTGAAAATTACTTCCCCGAGGAAGAACTCGACCATACATTGGGAAATTTCATCTTTCTATAGAATTATTTTTATCATTCATTTCTCCCCCTTTGTGAGTTTTAAAATGGAATATAGAGAATGGAAAAAACTATTACCTGATAAATTAGTATTATACAACCAAATATATGAAGAAAAAAATTCCATAATGTTTGAATGAATTTGTACAAAAAAGAAAATATAAAAAAATATCGGATGTGGGAGAATTATCCACCTTTATCCATTGGAATAAACATATTCACAATGGTTTCAAATTCTTAATCTTCTTGTGATCTTATTCAAAACGCTTCAGTAGTTGATCCTGCTCTTTTCATTTATTCTATATGGTTTTAATTATTTCTTCCTGATCCTTATGACATTATGCCCGATCCATCAAGGCTTTCTATTTCTTATCATGCTTTTATTCAATCCCAATTCTGAGATCCCTTTCTATCTTCCAATTCATAGCCAAAGAATTATATTTCCATTCCATTCCAGGACTTCTTATTTCCGGTTTGTCTATTTGGGGGTTATCTTTTACTCAAATCACTTAGTAAGACCATTAAGCTTTCCATCTTCAGTGTCAAAAGCATCTTTCACACTATCTTTAAATCCATGAAAGACTCTGATCTCTTCTAATATATTTGTTGATCATATTTTAATTTTATTTCATGATCTTTAATGAGCCTCATAACCATTGAAAAATGATTTCAAATCGTCCTCAAGTACAATGAATTTATCCATAATAATTGAAAGAGAATCAGATTTCTGGGTGGATGAATTGAGAAGAAACTGGAATCTTGATTCTATACTCGTGAATAATAGAATGGTATCAACCAAATTTTTCAATGATTGTACAATAAAATCATGTCCAATAGGGGAGGATTCTGAATCAAAGTGTTTGGTTGGTGAGGATTTTTTTTCCAATCTCTTTAGCTTTCCTCTTCGATGAAGCACCATCATATTTCATTTTCAGCACAAATTTACTAGGTTAATCAAGCAACACCTACATTCCCTTATCATATCTTGAAATGACTTATTGTGCTTTTGTAGATTCATGATCACAATATGATAGCTGAAAATATTATCTTCCTCCAGCTTTTCTTTCTCAGTATCTTCCTCAACATCCTATGGATGAATAAAATCATGATTACTTCTTTCTTCTGTAGATAGCATATTTACTTTTTCATGAACCCTATATTATTTTCTAAGTGTAGCAATTTTTGAAGACTCTACTTCAGTTGTTCATATTTAAAGATTATCAAAAGGGCTCTCTTTTTCATTTTAATCCTCTACATGATTTATCATTTCTTCTATATCACCGCTTCCTTATTTTTCTTCTTCTTCTTACACTTCTCCCTCTTGAACTATTTCTTCTTGTTGTTCTGGTCCTAGAATCACGTTCTTTTTTCCAGATTCATAGTGAGTTATTATTTAATAAATGATTCCGGTACCTGGTATTGTTTAAATACTTTATCATCATCTTTGAGGAGTATTTTACAATATCTGCTATACAAAACTTCTTTCTTTACTTCTTTTCATTTTCTGGATTCTCAAGATTCTCAGCAACCTTCAACATCAATTCTTTTTCCTATGTAGAATCCAAGAAATAAATGGGATCCCCATATTTACTGTTCTTCTTTTCTACTCTCCACTTACACACTACTTCATCAAGGTATGTCTTTTACTTTTTGGCTTTTGAGGTTCTTACATGGTTTCCTTAGCTACAAGAGTTTCTCCTTTTTCTTCCGGTTCCTTTTCCTTCCTATTCCTTCAACCAATTTTGGATGTTTCATCCAATTCATGTTTCTTTGAAAGAGAATCAATTTCAGATTATAACAAGTCATAGAAATATCCGGATTGATTATTAATTCCAAACTTCATCATCCATAGAGTATCATCACTCAATAGCATTACATTGAAATTCATTGGCTTAGAATAAGAAGAAATTTTGAATGACTCAAGACAAATAACTATAATTTTCGAGACTATAACAAGATACATGATAATTTGAGAACTCAAATTTTAATTCTTATTGTTCTCAATAAAAACAAAGATATAAAAGACCCGATTTATCTTCATTAGGTTCACCCCAAAATCTAGAATATAGATGTCACTTTACATCAGGGTGTCCTTATCCCCTTTTATCAGAATGATAAATCTTTAGACCCATAAATCAATAATCCGAATGATTGTAGAAAGAAGAACAATATTCAGAGTCTTCATTCCTTTCAAGCCAAGAAAATCTATATCATTCTGCTTATCAATAGATCGTAATACATCAGGTAATTTTTGAGTAGAGAATTATACTTCACCCTCATAAAGAATTCTAATCAAACATGACACATTGCTGCTGAAAAGGGAATAAGTATTTTTATATCCCATGATAGTTAACATATATCACCCTTCATCGTTGAAAAAAATTGATGAATCATAAAATTCAATCAACAAGTCCAGATAGACCGAATCATATGCCTTTGGGTTTCGATATACATTAGATCTCCCTAAAATTTTGATTAATATTCATTGAAAATATAGAGTCATACATTGAATTGAATTTCAGATTGATGAACCATTCTATGTAAATATTTCGTTCACATATTTCCTTTAATGTCAACATTTCTTTCTAAGGAGAGGATTCAACAGACATTAGGAACTAAGGAAAACCTAAACATTCAGAACATGATTAAATAAAAAGGTAGAGCTTCAACATGCTATGGCTTGAAAATCGATGTTGGAAAAACATTAGGTAGTCCTTATATAGGCGTTTGGGGCAACAGTACATCATCCTTGATTGATACAATAGTTCAAAAAGTTATTGATCAAATATAATGGTTATGTTCAAAGCTGATGAGTAGACACGGTAGATTTCAATCGTTTTTGGTTTTTAAGATAAACATTCAGATTTAATGAAAAGTGAATTAAAATAATTTTCTTAAAGAAGATAAAAATACCAAAATGTAAAAAGATGATTAGGAAAATTTAATATGGAAATCATACTTTCAGTATTTCTAGGAATATTATTCGTAATGTGGAAAATTATTCATGAAGAACATTAGATTTCACAAAAATTTGGTTAAAAAATTTATTGTGAAAAAATTGGATTACGAAAAAATTGACTATGAAAGATTCTGACTATGAAAAATTTTGACTACAAAAAATTTTGTCAATGAAAAATTATGACTACAAAAAATTTTGACTGTGAAAAATTTGGACTACGAAATTTTTTGACTATGAAAGAATTTAAAACTGAAAAATTTTGAATATGAAAATGTGTGAAAAAGAAATATTTTGACTATTAAAAATTTGACTTCAAAAAATTTTTACTAAGAAAATTTTTGACTAAGATATATTTTTGACTATGAATTATTTTGACTATAATAACTTTGAATACCATTCATATGTACTACCACTATGAAAATAAGATTCATACATTTAGGAGATCTGTTTCAACATGAAGTTAATATAGAAGATTAACTTACGATTATCATTCCAATATTTTGTTTCATATATTCAAATATATCGGAGGGTAACTATTTTGTGAAAATATCATCATGTTGATGTAGAATTCCGATAAATTGAAGAATGATATCTCATTTTTTGTGTGATCCCTCAAAAAATGATACCTGATATCCATGTATTTTGTACGAGAGTGATGGGCATGGTTTATACTTAAGGAAATGGAACTAGTATTATCAAACAATATTTGTCTTTTGGTAAAACTCATACCATAGTCTTTGAGTGTGTGTCGCATCCACAATACATGAGCTCAACAACATCCAGTGGCAACATATTTAGCTTCAGCAGGGGAATGTTCTAGTAAATGTATATTTTTTTCATGACCAATAAACTAATGAATCTCCAAATAAATGAAAAATTTCTGATGTACATTTTCTCACCAGCATAAATCCACAAAAGTCAGAATCCAAATTCATTATTTAAAAAATCATTACTAGATGTATAAAAGAGTCCTCAATCCATTGTAAACATTAAGTAGAGATTTGTTTTCACTGTCACAAAATTAGGCTCCTGAGAATTGGATTGATACCTTTCACATATAATCCTATAGAAAACATTATGTTTGGATGACTAGCTATAAAGTATAGTATGATTTCTATCATACCTCTAAATGATGATTGATCTACTGGTTTCCTAGCTTCATCAAGATCAAATGAATTTGTGGTTCCAATGGGAGTACTTATACTATTAGTGTTTTCATATCCATACTTTATAAAGAGTTCTTTAATATACTAATGTTGAGATATATAAATATCTTTTGGTTTTTAAGAAATTTGAAAACTAATGAAATTTGTTTACTCACCCATCATACTCATTTCGAACTCATATTTCATTATATCCACAAATTAATTTGTTATACAATGCTAATTTGAATGAAATATAATGTCATCAAAATTAATTTAAATAATCAAAACATTTTTCATATCTATCTTAATAATGAAGATTGGATCATCATTTCCCTTAATGTAATTGTTTTGTAATAAAAATCATTTAAATCTATCATACCACACTCTAGGGGACCGGTTAATAAAATATATGTAGAGGCCCGAAGCTTAATGTACATAGAAATTACATTACTTTTGCGGAATACTTAGTATATAACAAAAACACACACACAAGGACCGTAATAGTTTAGTGTCTTTGGAAACTCAGAATATAATCTTCTAATCGTGGTGAAAGATCTTCAACATCTCCCATAAAGATCTTCCTTTTTTTATACATAAAACCTTTCTTTATATCATAGGGAAAAGAAAACATAAAAGGGTGAGCTCAAATGCTCAGTAAGGGTAAACAAAAGAAATATCAATCACATCATATTCATAAGAACGTAACTTTTGGAAATCTTAACCTGCAAAAGAGATCATAATTTCATAACATGGGATAAATCATAGTAGTGAAATTCAATCCCAATACTCATAACATAAAACATGAAACTTTGTGGCATAAACACATAATCATAGAGAATCATTTCTTATTAGTCAAGACTCATTTCCAAGACTATCTTAGTGGACAAAGTCCATTTCTGAACCGAGTTCACTCCTCGTTTCAGTCCTCTTTCACTGAACCGGTATAACCTACCATTCCAGCCTTGTCTATCTCATGAGATATAAAATCTTTACCCAATGCATTGGAGGGAGATATAGGTCCCACCCATCTCATAATGATAACATTCTTATGTGTGCCACAAAATCATATATCATACATCATTGCATAACCCATGTAATAAAAATGGGAATCTTAAACATCATGACATCATAAAACATTTCATATATGATAAAGGAATTCACAAAAATATTTCCTTCACAACATAATAAAATCAATGTAATAATAGGGATATAAACATAACCCTTTATTATCTTAGATGGAAAATAATTTTGATAAAACACTTGAACTCCATTCTTGAGAAAAATATCCTTTCTACTTCAAAAACACTTTTCCTTTCTTAACATGTCATAAAATTATAAACTAAAATAAGTTGATTAAAAATAAACTTGAAAAATTTTAAAAGATGATTCTTGGAAATAATGTTTTAAAAATCCATTCATGTCGTATAAGTTAAAAAACATTCTTCTCGTACTTTTGTCAGAAAAGTCAAAATAGTACATCGTACGAAAAATGACAAAAGATTCCTTTCATATCTTTTACTAAAAACTCATTGAAGGGTAAAATAGGATTTAAACAATTGTATGTGAATGGAAATAATATTACATATTGAGGAAACATGGATTTGGATGATAAAATACGCCCCAGTAAATACTAAAGTATAAACAATCTCGGATAAAAATGAGATTGTGATATTTCCCTTACCTTAGGTCCGATTTGCTTTGTAATTGTCCGAACCTCATGTTTAATGATTTAAATAATGTTATTGACCTATTCCAGAATCATACTCATTGTTATGATATCATATATGGTTCACTTATGGCTTTATATTACCCGTTCTTTTGTAAATTCCATGTTAAAGAGCATTTTGGTTAAATTCGTTTCATTTGTCGTCCGTGTTTTGACTTCTAATTATTCATGTGATTACTTATATCAGGATTACTTAATTCCAGAATATAAAACATTATTTATATATAATATATATTCATAATATATATATATATAATAGATTAGTAAATGGAAAGAAATACACCGTTCATGGAGACGGTAGACCGTACGTACGCATGAAAGCTATTTTGTTTTCCTTATTGAGTTGAATGGAATTAAGTAGGTGACATACATATATATACACATAAATCCAGTATCATTATTATGTCATATATTTCATTATTACTTATTATATATACTTTATAATCATTCATTAATGGTTTATGTGGAGAATTAATCTCATCGTGTCGTGGAGACGGTAGTCCGTACGTATGCACGAGCGATGATATCGTTCTCATGATTGTGGAATTGTATTCGATTGTATGTATACTATTTCAGAGTCAATATAACTTTACAATTATAATATATTGTTATTATTTACACCATTATACCCATCCAAGTAAGGTGGTGGTGGAAAATAGATTACACCACGGCGTGGAGACGGTATTCCGTACGTACGCACGCGCGGTGATTTCGTTTTCCGTAGGATGGATAGATAGTGAAATAAGGTTGTTTCATAATTATAATAACATATCATTATATAAGTGATACTGATGTTATTACTTCATAATGAAACAACCTAATAATAAGAAGTTGAAGAAGAAATAAAGATGAAAGAATCGGTAACGGACATTACCTCTTCTTTGATGGGCCTCTTTGAGTCTTCCTCTTAAGGCACTAAAATTGGTCTTTGAAGAATACCAGGACCTCTAAGATGTTTCTATGGAAGTGGAGAAGAGAATTTGGCAGGGTTTGGCTGAGCATGAAGGCTCAAAGTGGTGTGAGGAAGAGAGGGAGGAGGTGCCCTTTTATAAGGGAGGAGAGGGGCACCTTTGGAATAACTAAAAATATTATTTTATTATAAATCCAAATTCGGTTTTAAATATCTCCAAATTTATTTATTTCGAAGCTATGTTGGGGATGGGTCGAAATCCTCTCATTAAATAGAATTTAGACATGTTTAGGTTATTATATTAACCTTATCTTTTAGTTTTAAATCTTAGTTAATTAGATTGACATTTACCATGTCACTTTGTATTTTTATATTATATCGTTAATAAACATACCATATACATCCAAGAGACCCCCAAGTGGTAAATTAATGACACACCTATCATGATATAAGTATCTTGGCCGAACCTTAGATTTTTAGGAATAACAATTAATAATATAATATTTGTTTTAAAAACTATTTTATGTTAATTTTGACACTATTTGGTAATTGATTTTTGTGAATATCATAACAGAATGATTAGTTCGAAAAAAGTTAATTAAATCAATATAAAATGTCATATTAACATAAAAAAATTATTGTAATTCATATGAAAACTCAAAAGAAATTTATTTGGGTATTTATAACATCAATTATATCAATATTTCATTATTAAGATAATTACTACATCATCTTTGGGTCATAAATAAATTAACATTCTCAATGTATAAAAATTACAAATAAAATATCATTATGTAGAAAATATTTTTAGCTTTCTAATGAATATTTACAGTCGAATTTATCTTATGTATAACCCTATATTATAAATGATTTACTTATTGATCATTGATTTTAACTATTTTAACTCTTCTTTAAATAAATTAATAATAAATGTCCTAATCTAATCCAAGTGGGCCTAAATGGTCATATTTTATTCCTAAGGTTGTTTTTGGTCGAATTACACTTGTCCAATAGAATTAGGACATGTCTTAGGGTAATAATAATATCATTTTTACCCTTAATTACAGTATTTACTTTTAACCGTGGTAAAAAAAGTAAATAGTTACTATTCACCAAAAAATTATTTTCATCTCATTGAACCACAGTTTACTTACTGACATCAACCGTGTCTCTCGGATTTTCAAAATTTCATTCACATAAGTGGTAAAATTAAGTTTTATGAAAAATTCATTTTTTTAACTACTACTTAGTGGTTTCACTATTCACCAAAAAATGAAAGTTTCCAGAAAAATACAGACAATTAGGCCTAAGATATATTTGATATTATGAACTCAAAAATGATGTCTATTTTACCAAATTAAAATCATATCAGTTGCATTAATTAATTTAAAAAATTAATTCCCGTCATCAAAACAAATAGCGTGTTCTTAAGGGATAATAACAATCAAAAGGTTGACACTTGTTTATATCTGGTTTAAATGTGAAATTATATTCAATGACCAACATTGTATTAAATTGTAAAAATATATTCTAAATATACTTTAAATCCACTGAAATTAATAATTTTTCACTATTAATTATTTCGATTGTAAAAGTTGTTTTTAATTAAAATATACCGTGTTTTTACTATTTATCAAAATTTGAAAGTTTCCAAAATGATATGAAAATTTATCCAAAGTAAATTTTTATATCATGATTCCAAAGAAGAATTTTATTTTGTCACTTTGAACTTATAAACATGTCAAAAACTAGATTTAATGTGGGTGCGCCATCAAAAGGCAGCAAAACTGCATTTTTTGAAAAATACTTATTTTTCCCGAAAAAATTATTTTGTTCTTATACCATGTTTTAGAAAATGTGAAAGATGAAAAATAATGTTATATGATTCAAAATTTAGTTAATACTATTCATAATGTATAGTTCATAATAATATTATAATAATATATTGTTGTTTAGTAAAACCCGATATTGCGTACAACACACGCTATCGAGGAAGGTCGCGATTGAGGGTAATGCTAGCCAAGTCAGGGTTGCATGTTGTGCAAGAACACTTCGTTGTTTCGTATAAAATAATCCAAACATATTTCATTTATACATTTAATATATATATATATATACTCAATGTTGCATAGATTAACTATTATCAAAATTGTGTGTAACACGATCCAACAATAGTGTTGCGTATACTGCAAGCTAATACGGTGTTTCGTATAGCGCAAGGTAATCTTGGTGTAGCAAACAACACAAGACATTAATGAAATTAAAAGAATATTTTTCATAAAATCTCATGGTGTTACATTCTACCCCCCTTAAAATGAATTTCGCCCTCGAAATTAATCGGGGTTATAAATGGTTTACTATTCGAATGTTTTTTTAATAGAAACCCACATCGTAAAAAGGAATACCAAAACCAATATTTAAGAACAAAAGTATGAAACGTAACGGTTACCCAAATAAACTAATCACTGGGTTTCCATATAGGTGAAAATATGGATATGTAAGAGAAATCTAACCATCATGTTCTGATAGAGAGTTGTAGAGAACATGGCTATGGAAAAGCCAACAATCACAAAGCCATAAATTTCTGACGATCTAAGGTATCATTTGATTCATCAGATATAAGAGCACTAGGACAACATTTTTGGTTTTCAAGATCATTTCCATAATGTTGATGAAATTGGAATTAGAAGAAATACTTATGTGATTTTGGTATAGTCTCAACGTTTGTCGTTCTTTGGACAATTTCCACTTTATCTCTTGAAGAAATGAAGTAGAATTTGTTATTCGTGATGTGTTAGCAGATCCTGTGATAGAATGATGGGTCATTCCATCTGTCTCAAACAAAAGGTTAGAAAAGTTATCAAAAAATACATAAGTCCATCTATAGTGAGATCTATCATATATGGTTCCTAAAATGTACTTATACATCATATATCATACTGCTTAATATAATAAAACTAGTTTCTACTAAACAGGGACTTCCTATAGGCTAGTGGTAGGCGATAAAGGGCAGTCGCACTTCGGTTGTGGGTTCAATTCCCACAGCCTTGTCCGACGCGATGGGCTGTCACCCGTCCTGTAGGTTGTCCTTTTTCTAAAACTACATTACTATAAAATCTCATCAGTAATATTGAAAAAAGTTCTATCATTAAACAATACTAGCATATGTCCAACATAATCCATTCCAATCTTTAGGCTTATCTAAAATACTTCGGTCCAACCTCATAGTATAAAGAAAATGATTACTTGAAATGTCATCAACCAAGCAGGTGAATACTATCATTTATCCCCCACATATATATTGTTGGTCACATTCCAATCATGTGAATACCTTAATCGTGTATTCTCTTGAAAAATGAATACCCATTAAACTTTAGTGAAAACATGAATGCTGTCAAAAGTTAACTCTTTCCACATACCAAAATCCAAAAATTCTATATACACAAACCATGATATAACCTTCTCCTTATATAAGTCATGAGCTCATGAATAGTATCAAACATTTAATTTTCTTTTTATCCCATCATTATCCACATATCATCTACATTCCAAAAATATCTGAATAACCTTTCAAGGATACTGGTACCATTAATCATACACTTTCAAAACTCAAGGAAAGACAATAGTGTAACAATCCTTAGATGTCTCTTTATTCCATAGTACCATGAGATTGCTTATACAACATTACACATGATAAAAATTTTATTATTCCACTACATTCTTAAACCATTAACTGAGCTTCAACAATTCTTTCATCTCAAATATCATTTGTAGTCTCTTCATCATCATCAACATAAATACTACCCATACGACCATAAAAATTCTCTTCATGAGACTTTCCCTTATGGAATTGGTTTTCATACTGCCCGTACATTCCACATTTAAAACATTTAACCATTGTTGATGTCGTAACAATACCATTATCCTCATCCCTGGTGTTAACTGAACCTTTTCCTTTTCACTTACTGGCTCTGTGTCCTTCTTTTCCACACCCAAAGCATCTTCCAGTTCCTTTGAAACATTCTCTTTGATGCCTCTTCCCACATGATTTACATAGGGGAAATTGAACTTTCTTTCCTCTATGATCATCATGAAACTCCATCTTTCTCTTATTATCCGAGTCAGGAAACTTACCAAAATTTACATTATTGATCATATTATGAGATTGCTGATTTGGCATAATAATGATGTTTGGACTTCCAAATCCCATTTCATTTGGTTTCTCATGAAGAATATCATTCCATTGTCCATTATATCCTCCATTATCGTGAATCATCTTGTTTCCAGCCATTTTATAAAACCCAAAAAGAATAGTGTGAGAGGAAAAAATCATGCTAGGGAAAACAATAGAATAAAGGGGGAGTTACTTCAATATCTAACATCTTGGGTTACTGTAATTCTAGTACTATAACCTATACTTATACTTAACCTTCGGGACATCCCTAGACATACCTTAGAAATATCTCTAGGGATCTCACTAAAGTTCTCGCATCCTAGTTTCCAATGGTTGACTAAACCTTTCCTCTAATACCAACTGTAGAGACCCAAAGCTTAACGTACATAGAAATTACATTACTTTTGCGGAATACTTAGTACATAACAAAAACACACAAACATGGACAGTAATAGTGTAGTGTCTTTAGAAACTCGGAATATAATCTTCTAATCGTGGTGAAAGTTCTTCAACATCTACCATAAAGATCTTCCTTTTTTATACCTAAAACCTTTTTTATATCCTAGGGAAAAGAAAACATAAAAGGGTGAGCTCAAATGATCAGTAAGGGTAAACAAATGAAATATCAATCGCATCATATTCATAAGAACATCACTTTTGGAAATCTTAACCTGAAAAAGAGATCATAATTTCATAACATGGGATAAATCATAGTAGTGAAATGTAATCCCAATACTCATAACTTAAAACATGAAACTTTGTGGCATACACACATAATCATAGAGAATCATTTCTTATTAGTCAAGACTCATTTCCAAGACTATCGTAGTGGACAAACTCCATTTCTGAACCGAGTTCACTCCTCGTTTCAGTCCTGTTTCACTGAACCGGTATAACCTAACATTCCAGCCATGTCTATCTCATGAGATATAAAATCTTTACCCAATGCATTGGAGGGAGATATAGGTCCCACCCATCTCATAGTGATACCATTCTTATGTGTGCCACAAAATCATAAATCATAAATCATTGCATAACCCATGTAATAAAAATGGGAATCTTAAACATCATGACATCATAAAACAATTCGTATAAGATAAAGGAATTCATAAAAATATTTCCTTTACAACATAATCAAATCAATGTAATAATAGTTATATAAACATAACCCTTTATTATCTTATATGGAAAATAATTTTGATAAAACACTTGAACTCCATTCTTGAGAAAAATATCCTTTCTATTTCAAAAACACTTTTCCTTTCTTTACATGTCATAAAATTCTAAACTAAAATAAGTTGATTAAAAATAAATTTGAAAACTTTTAAAAGATGATTCTTGAAAATAATTTTTTAAAAGTCCATTCATGTCGTATAAGTTAAAAACAATTCTTCTCGTACTTATGTAGGAAAAGTCAAAAAAGTACCTCGTACGAAAAACGAGAAAAGATTCCTTTCATATGTTTTGCTAAAAACTCACCGAATGGTAAAATAGGATTTAAACAATTTTAGGTGAATAGAAATAATATTACATATTGAGGAAACATGGATTTGGATGATAAAATACACCCCAGTAAATACTAAAGTATAAACAATCTCGGATAAAAATGAGACTGTGATATTTCCCTTACCTTAGGTCTGATTTACTTCGTAAGTGTCTGAACCTCCTATATAATGATTTAAATAATGTCATTTACTTATTCCATAATCATACTCATTGTTATGATATCATATATGGTTCACTTATGGCTTTATATTACCCGTTCTTTTGTAAATTCTATGTTATAGAGCGTTTTGGTTAAAATCATTTCATTTGTTGTCCGTGTTTTGACTTGTAATTATTCATATGATTACATAGATCAGGATTACTTAATTCTAGAATATAAAACATTATTTATATATAATATATATTCATAATATATATATATATATAATAGATCAGTAAATGGAAAGAAATACACCGTTCATGGAGACGGTAGACCGTACGTACGCATGAACGCAGTTTTGTTTTCCTTATTGAGTTGAATGGAATTAAGTGGATGACATACACATATATACACGTAAATCCAGTATCATTATTATGTCATATATTTCATTATTACTTATTATATATACTTTATAATCATTCATGAATGGTTAACGTGGATAATGAATCACATCGTGTCGTGGAGACTGTAGTCCGTACGTACGCACGAGCGATGATATCGTTCTCATGATCGTGGAATTGTATTGGAGTGTATGTATACTATTGAAGAATCAATATCACTTTACAATAATCATATATAGTTATTATGTACACCATTATACCCATCCAAGTAAGGTGGTGGTGGAAAATAATTTACACCACGGCGTGGAGATGGTATTCCTTACGTACGCACGCGCGGTGATTTCGTTTTCCGTAGGATGGATAGATGGTGAAATAAGGTTTTTTCATAATTATAATATCATGTAAGTATATAATTGATACTGATGTTATTACTTCATAATGAAACAAACTAAGAAGAAGAAGTTGAAGAAGAAATAAAGATGAAAGAATCGGTAACGGACATTACCTCTTCTTTGAAGGGCCTCTTTGAGTCTTTCTCTTAAGGCAATAAAATTGGTCTTTGAAGAATACCAGGACCTCTAGGATGTTTCTTGGGAATTGGAAAAGAGCATTTGGCAGGGGTTTTCCGAGCTTGAAGGCTCAAAGTGGTGTGAGGAAGAGAGGGAGGAGGTGCCCTTTTATAAGGGAGGAGAGGGGCACCTTTGGAATAACTAAAAATATTGTTTTATTATAAAGCCAAATTCCGTTTTAAATAGCTCCAAATTGATTTATTTCGAAGCTAAGGTTGGTATGGGTCTAAATACTCTCATCCAATAGAATTTAGACAAGTTTAGGTCATTATATTAACCTTATCATTTAGTTTTAACTCTTAGTTAATTAGATTGACAGTTACCATGTCACTTTGTATTTTTATATTATATAGTTAATAAACATACCATATACATCCAAGAGACCCCCCAAGTGGTCCATTAATGATAAACCTATCATGATATAAGTATCTTGGCCGAACCTTATATTTTTAGGAATAATAATTAATAATATAATATTTGTTTTAAAAACTATATTATGTTAATTTTGAAGCTATTTGATAAATGATTTTTGTGAAAATCATAACAGAATGATTAGTTCGAAAAAAGTTAATTAAATCAATACTAACATGTCATATTATCATATAAAATTATTTTAATTTATAAGAAGACTCAAAATCATTTATTTGGGTATTTATAACATCAATTATATCAATATTTCATTAATAACATAATTACTACATCATCTTTGTGTCATAAATAAATTAACTTTATTAATCTATAAAAATTTCAAATAAAATATCATTATGTAGAAAATATTTTTAGCTTTATAATGAATATTTATAGTCAAATTTATTTTATTTATTACCGTATATTAAAAATGATTTACTTATTAAACTTTGATTTTAACTATTTTAACCCTTCTTTAAATAAATTAAAAATAAATGTCCTAATCTAATCCAAGTGGTCCTAAATGGTCATATTTTATTCCTATGGTTGTTTTTGGTCGCATTACACTTGTCCAATAGAATTAGGACATGTGTTAGGGTAATAATAATATCATTTTTACCCTTAATTACCCTATTTACTTTTAACTGTGGTAAAAAAAAGTAAATAGTTACTAATCACCAAAAAATTATTTTCATCTAATTGAACCACATTTTACTTACTGACATCAACTATGTCTCTCGGATTTTCGAAATTTCATTCACAGAAGCAGTAAAATTGTGTTTTATGAAAAATTCATTCTTTTTTAACTACCACTTAGTGGTTTCACTATTCATCAAAAAATGAAAGTTTCCAGAAAAATACAAACAATTAGGCCTAAGCTATATTTGATATTATGAATTAAAAAATGATGTCTATTTTACCAAATTAAAAAATATCAGTTTTATTAATTAATTTAAAAAATTAATTCCCGTCGTCAAAACAAATAGCGTGTTTTTAAGAGATAATAACTATCAAAAGATTGACACGTGTTTATGTCTGGTTTAAATGTGAAATTATATTCAATGACCAACATTGTATTAAATTGTAAAAATATATTCTAAATATACTTTAAAACAACTCAAATTAATAATTTTTCACTATTAATTATTTCGATTGAAAAAGTTGTTTTTAATTAAAATATAGCGTGTTTTTACGAATCATCAAAATATGAAAGTTACCAGAATGATATGAAAATTTATCCAAAGTAAATTAATATTTCATGATTCCAATGAAGAATTTTATTTTTTCAATTTGAACTTATAAACATGTCAAAAACTAGATTTAAAGTTGGTGCACCATGAAAAGGCGGTAAAACTGCAATTTTTTAAAAATACTTATTTTACCCGAAAAATTTATTTTGTTCTTATAGCATGTTTTAGAAAATGTTCAAGATGAACAATAATGTTATATGATTCAAAATTTAGTTAATAATATTCATAATGGCTAGTTCATAATAATATTATAATAATATATCGTTGTTTAGTAAAACCCAGTATTACGTACAACACACGCTATCGAGGAAGGTCGCGATTGAGTGTAATGAAAGCCATGTCAGGGTTGTGTGTTGTGCAAGAATCCTTCGTTGTTTCTTATAACATAATCCAACCATATTTCATTTATACATTGAATATATATATATATATATACTCAATGTTGCGTAGAATAACTATTATCAAAATTGTGTGTAACACGATCCTAGAATAGTGTTGTGTATACTGCAAGCTAATACGGTGTTGCGTATAACACAAGTTAATCATGGTGTAGCATACAACACAAGACATTAATGAAATTAATAGAATATTTTTCATAAAATATCGGGGTGTTACATTCTACCCCCCTTAAAATAAACTTTTCCCTCGAAATTCGTCAGGGTTATAAATGGTTTACTATTTGAAAGTTTCTTTAATAGAAACCCAAATCGTAAAAAGGAATACCAAAACCAATATTTAAGAACAAAAGTATGAAACGTAATGGTTACCCAAATAAACTAATCACTGAGTTTCCACATAGGTGAAAATATGGATATGGAGGAGAAATCTAACCATCATGTTCTAATGGAGAGTGGTAGAGAACATGGCTATGGAAAAACCAGCAATCACAAAGCCATAAATTTGTGACGATATAAGGTATCATCTGATTCATTAGATATAAGAGCACTGGGACAACATTTTTGGTTTTCAAGATCATTTCCACAAATTTGATGAAATTGGAATTAGAATAAATACTTTTGTGATTTTGGTATAGTCTCACCGTTGGTCGTTCTTTGGACAATTTACAATTTATCTCTTAAATAAATGAAATAGAATTTGTTATTCATGATGTGTTAGCAGATCATGTGATAGAATGATGGGTCATTCCATCTGTCTCAAACAAACGGTTATAAAAGTTATCAAAAAATACATAAGTCCATCTATAGTGAGATCTATCATATATGGTTCCTAAAATGGACTTATACTTCATATATCATACTTCTTAATATAATAAAACTACTTTATACTAAACAGGGACTTCTTGTAGGACAGTGGTAGGCAATAAAGGCCAGTCGCACTTCAGTTGTGGGTTCGATTCCCACAGCCTTGTCCGACGTGATGGGTTGTCACCCGTCCTGCAGTTTGTCCTTTTTCTAAAACTACATTACTTTAAAATCCCATCAGTAATATTGAAAAAAGTTATATCCTTAAACAATACTAGCATATGTCCAACATAATCCATTCCAATCTTTAGGCTTATCCAAAATACTTCGGTCCAAGCTCATAGTATAAAGAAAATGATTACTGGAAATGTCATCAACCAAGCATGTGAATACTATCATTTATCCCCCATATATATATTTTTGGTCACATTCCAATCATGTGAATACCTTAATCATGTATTCTCTTGAAAAATGAATACCCATTAAACCTTAGTGATAACCTGAATGCTGTCAAAATTTAACTCTTTCCACATACCAAAATCCAAAAATTCTATATACTCAAACCATGATATAACCTTCTCCTTATATCAGTCATGAGTTCATGAATACTATCAACCATTTAATTTTCTCCTTATCCCATCATTATGCGCATATCATCTACATTCCAAAAATATCTGAATAACCTTTCATGGATACTGCTACCATTAATCATACACTTTCAAAACTCAAGGGAAGACAACAGTGTAACAATCCTTATATGTATCTTTATTCCATAGTACCATGAGATTACTTAAACAACATTACTCATGATAAACATGTTATTATTCCACTACATTATTAAACCATTAACCGAGCTTCTACAATTCTTTCATCTCACATATCATTTGTAGTCTCTTCAACATCATCAACATAAATACTACCCATAGGACCATACAGATTCTCTTCATGAGACTTTCCCTTAGGGAATTTGTTTTCATAATGCCCATAAGTTCCACATTTAAAACATTTAACCATTGTTGATGTCGTAGCAATACCGTTATCCTCATCTCTGGTGTTAACTGAACCTTTACCTTTGCACTTACTGGCTCTGTGTCCTTCTTTTCCACACCCAAAGCATCTTCCAGTTCATTTGAAACATTCTCCTTGATTCCTCTTCCCACATGATTTACATAGGGGAAATTGAACTTTCCTTCCTCTATGATCATCATGAAACTCCAACTTTCTCTTATTATCCGAGTTAGGAAACATAAAAAAATTTACTGTATTGATCATCTTATGAGAATGCTGATTCGGCATAATAATGATGTTTGGACTTCCTAATCCCATTTCATTTGGTTGCTCATGAAGAATATCATTCCATTGTCCATTATAACCTCCATTATCGTGAATCATCTTGTTTCCAACCATTTTCTAAAACTCAAAAAGAATAGTGTGAGAGGAAAAAATCATGCTAGGGAAAACAATAGAATAAAGGGGGAGTAACTTCAATATCTAACATCTTGGGTTACCGTAATTCTAGTACTATAACATGTACTTATACTTAACCTTCGGGACATCCCTAGACATACCTTAGAAATATCTCTAAGGATCTAACAAAATTTCTCGCATCCTAGTTTCCAAAGGTTGACTAAACCTTTCCTATGATACCAACTGTAGAGACCTGAAACTTGATGTACATAGACATTACATTACTTTTGCGGAATAATTAGTACATAAAAAAAACACACACACAAGGACCGTAATAGTTTAGTGTCTTTGGAAACACGAAATATAATCTTCTAATCATAGTGAAAGATCTTCAACATCTCCCATAAATATCTTCCTTTTTTTATACCTAAAACCTTTATTTATATCCTGGGGAAAAGAAAACAGAAAAGGGTGATCTCAAATGCTCAGAAAGGGTAAACAAAAAAATATCAATCACATCATATTCATAAGAACATAACTTTTGGAAATCATAACCTGAAAAAGAGATCATAATTTCATAACATGGGATAAATCATAGTAGTGAAATGTAATCCAAATAATCATAACATAAAACATGGAACATTGTGGCTTACACACATAATCATAGAGAATCATTTCTTATTAGTCAAGACTCATTTCCAAGACTATCTTAGTGGACAAAGTCCATTTCTGAACCGAGTTCACTCCTCGTTTCAGTCCTGTTTCACCGAACCGGTATATCCTACCGTTCTAGCCATGTCTATCTCATGAGATATAAAATCATTACCCAATGCATTGGAGGGAGATATAGGTCTCACCCATCTCATAATGATACCATTCTTATGTGTGCCACAAAATCATAAATCATACATCATTGCATTACCCATGTAATAAAAATGGGAATCTTAAACATCATGACATCATAAAACAATTCATATAAGATAAATGAATTCATAAAAATATTTCCTTCACAACATAATCAATTCAATGTAATAATAGGGATAGAAACATAACCCTTTATTATCATAGATGGAAAATAATTTTAATAAAACACTTATACTCCATTCGTGAGAAAAATATCCTTTCTACTTCAAAAACACTATTCCTTTCTGACCATGTCATAAAATTCTAAACTAAAATAAGTTGATTAAAAATAAACTTGAAAACTTTTAAAAGGATATTCTTGGAAATAGTGTTTTAAAAATCCATTCATCCCGTATAAGTTAAAAAACAGTCTTCTCGTACTTTTGTCGTAAAAGTCAAAAAAGTACCTCGTACGAAAAACGACAAAAGATTCCATTCATATCTTTTACTAAAAACTCACCGAAGGGTAAAATAGAATTTAAATAATTTTATGTGAATAGAAATAATATTACATATTGAGGAAACATGGATTTGGATGATAAAATACACCCCAGAAATACTAAAATATAAACAATCTCGGATAAAAATGAGATTGTGATATTTCCCTTACCGTAGGTCCGATTTGCTTCGTAAGTGGCCGAACCTCCTGTATAATGATTTAAATAATGTCATTTACTTATTCCAGAATCATACTCATTGTTATGATATCATATATGGTTCACTTATGGCTTTATATTACCCGTTCTTTTGTAAATTCCATGTGAAAGAGCGTTTTGGTTAAAATCGTTTCATTTGTCGTCCGTGTTTTGACTTGTAATTATTCATTTGATTACATAGATCAGGATTACTTAATTACAGAATATAAAACATGATTTATATATAATATATATTCAGAATATATATATATATATATAATAGATTAGTAAATGGAGAAACATACACCGTTCATGGAGATGGTAGACCGTACGTACGCATGAACGCTGTTTTGTTTTCCTTATTGAGTTGAATGGAATTAAGTAGATGACATACATATATATACACATAAATCCAGTATCATTATTATGTCATATATTTCATTATTACTTATTATATATACTTTATAATCATTCATGAATGGTTAACGTGGAGAATGAATCTCATCGTGTCGTGGAGACGGTTGTCCGTACGTACGCACGAGCGATGATATCATTCTCATGATCGTGGAATTATATTGGAGTGTATGTATACTATTTCAGAATCAATGTCACTTTACAATAATAATATATAGTTATTATTTACACCATTATACCCATCCAAGTAATGTGGTGGTGGAAAATATATTACACCACGGCGTGGAGATGGTATTCCGTACGTACGCACGCGTGGTGATTTCGTTTTCCGTAGGACGGATAGATGGTGAATAAGGTTGTTTCAAAATTATAATAAAATATTAGTATATAAGTGATACTGATGTTATTACTTCATAATGAAACAACCTAAGAAGAAGAAGTGGAAGAAGAAATAAAAATGATAGAATCGGTAACGGACATTACCTCTTCTTTGAAGGACCTCTTTGAGTCTTCCTCTTAGGGAACTAAAATTGGTCTTTGAAGAAGAACATGACCTCTAGGATATTTCTAGGGAAGTGGAGAAGAGAATTTGGCAGGGGTTGGCCGATCTTTAAGGCTCAAAGTGGTGCGATGAAGAGAGGGAGGAGGTGCCCTTTTATATGGGAGGAGAGGGGGACCTTTGGATTAACTAAAAATATTATTTTATTATAAAGACAAATTCGGTTTTAAATAGCTCAAAATTAAACTATTTCGATGCTAAGGTGAAGATGGGTCGAAATCCTCTCATCCAATATAATTTTAGACATGTTTAGGTCATTATATTAACTGTATCTTTTAGTTTTAACTCTTAGTTAATTAGACTGACATTTACCATGTACTTTGTATTTTTATATTATATAGTTAATAAACATAACATATACATCCAAGAGACCCCCAAGTGGTATATTAATGATACACCTATCATTATATAAGTATCTTGGTTGAACCTTAGATTTTTAGGAATAACAATTAATAATATTATATTTGTTTTAAAAACTATTTTATGATAATTTTGACACTATTTGGTAATTGATTTTTGTGAATATCATAACAGAATGATTAGTTCTAAAAATGTTAATTAAATCAATAATAACATGTCATATTAACAGATAAAATTATTGGAATTCATAAAAAGACTCAAATTACATTTATTTGGGTATTTATAACATCAATTATATTAATATTTCATTAATAAGATAATTACTGCATCATCTTTGTGTCATAAATAAATTAACTTTCTTAATGTCTAAAAATTACAAACAAAATTTCATTATGTAGAAAATCAATTTAGCTTTCTAATGAATATTTATAGTCGAATTTATCTTATGTATAACCCCATATTAAAAATTATTTACTTATTAAACTTTGATTTTAACTATTTTAACCCTTCTTTAAATAAATTAATAATAAATATCCTAATCTAATCCATGTGGGCCTAAATGGTCATACTTTATTCCTAAGGTTGTTTTTGGTCGAATTACACTTGTCCAATACAATTAGGACATGTGTTAGGGTAATAATAATATCATTTTTACCCTTAATTACCCTATTTACTTTTAACCGTGGTAAAAAAAAGTAAATAGTTACTATTCACCAAAAATTTATTTTCATCTCATTGAACCACATTTTACTTACTGACATCAACCGTGTCTCTCGGATTTTCAAAATTTCATTCACAGAAGCGGTAAAATTAAGTTTTATGAAAAATTCATTTTTTTAAACTACCACTTAGTGGTTTCACTATTCATCAAAAAATGAAAATTTCCAGAAAAATACAATCAATTAGGCCTAAGATATATTTGATATTATGAACTCAACGATGATGTCTATTTTACCAAATTCAAAACATATCAGTTGCATTAATTAAATTAAAAAATTAATTCACGTCATCAAAACAAATAGCATGTTTTTATGAGATAATAACTATCAAAAGATTGACACTTGTTTATGTCTGGTTTAAATGTAAAATTATATTCAATGACCAACATTGTATTAAATTGTAAAAATATATTCTAAATATAATTTAAATCCACTCAAATTAATAATTTATCACTATTAATTATTTCGATTGTAAAAGTTGTTTTTAAATAAAATATAGCGTGTTTTTACTATTCATCAAAATATGAAAGTTACCAGAATGATATGAAAATTTATCCAAAGTAAATTTTTATTTCATGATTACAAAGAATAATTTTATTTTATCAATTTTAACTTATAAACATGTCAAAAACTATATTTAAGGTGGGTGCACCATCAAAAGGCGGCAAAACTGCATTTTTTGAAAAATACTTATTTTACCCGAAAAATTTATTTTGTTCTTATACCATGTTTTAGAAAATGTGCAAGATGAATAATAATGTTATATGATTCAAAATTTTAGATAATATTATTCATAATGGCTAGTTCATAATAATATTATAATAATATATCATTGTTTAGTAAAACCCGGTATTGCGTACAACACACGCTATCGAGGAAGGTCGCGATTGAGTGTAATGCAAGCCAAGTCAGGGTTGCGTGTTGTGCAAGAATCCTTCTTTGTTTCTTATAACATAATCCAACCATATTTCATTTATACATTGAATATATATATATATATACTCAATGTTGTGTAGATTAACTATTATCAAAATTGTGTGTAACACGATCCATGAATAGTGTTGCGTATACTGCAAGCTAATACGGTGTTCCGTATAGCGCAAGGTAATCTTGGTGTAGCATACAACACAAGACATTAGTGAAATTAAAAGAATATTTTTCATAAAATATCATGTAGTTACATTCAACCCCCCTTAAAATGAATTCTGCCCTCGAAATTAATCGGGGTTATAAATGGTTTACTATTCAAAAGTTTCTTTAATAGAAACCCACATCATAAAAAGGAATACCAAAACCAATATTTAAGAACAAAAGTATGAAACATAATGGTTATCCAAATAAACTAATCATTGGGTTTCCACATAGGTGAAAATATGGATATGGAAGAGAAATCTAACCATCATGTTCTGATGGAGAGTGGTAGAGAACATGGCTATGGAAAAGCCAACAATCACAAAGCTATAAATTTGTGATGATCTAAGGTATCATCTGATTCATCAGATATAAGAGCACTAGGAAAATATTTTTGGTTTTCAAGATCATTTCCCTAAAGTTGATGAAATTGGAATTAGAAGAAATACTTTTTTGATTTTGGTATAGTCTCACCGTTGGTCGTTCTTTGGACAATTTCCACTTTATCTCTTAAAGAAATGAAGTAGAATTTGTTATTAGTGATGTGTTAGCAGATCATGTGATAGAATGATGGGACATTCCATCTGTCTCAAAAAAAAGGTTAGAAAAGTTATAAAAAAATACAGAAGTCCATCTATAGTGATATCTATCATATATGGTTCCTAAAATGGACTTATACTTCATATATCATACTGCTTAATATAATTAAACTAGTTTATACTAAATAGGGACTTCCTGTCGGCCAGTGGTAGGTGATGAAGGCCAGTCGCACTTCAGTTGTGGATTTGATTCCCACAGCCTTGTCCGACGCGATGGGTTGTCACCCGTCCTGCATGTTGTCCTTTTTCTAAAACTACATTACTATAAAATCTCATCAGTAATATTGAAAAAAGTTCTATAATTAAACAATACTATCATATGTCCAACATAATCCATTCCAATCTTTAGGCTTATCTAAAATACTTCGGTCCAAGCTCCTAGTATAAAGAAAATGATTACTTGAAATGTCATCAACCAAGCATGTGAATACTATCATTTATCCCCCATATATATATTTTTGGTCACATTACAATCATGTGAATAACTTAATAACAAATTCTCTTGAAAAATGAATACCCATTAAACCTTAGTGAAAACATGAATGCTGTCAAAAGTCAACTCTTTCCACATACCAAAATCCAAAATTTCTATATACTCAAACGATGATATAACCTTCTCCTTATATCAGTCATGAGCTCATTAATACTATAAAACATTTAATTTTCTCCTCATCCCATCATTATGCACATATCATCTACATTCCAAAAATATCTGAATAACCATTCATGGATACTGGTACCATTAATCATAGACTTTCAAAACTTAAGGGAAGACAACAGTGTAACAATCCTTAGATGTCTCTTTATTCCATAGTACCATGAGATTACTTATACAACATTACACATGATAAACATGTTATTATTCCACTAAATTCTTAAACCATTAACCGAGCTTCAACAATTCTTTCATCTCACATATCATTTATAGTCTCTTCATCATCAACAACATAAATACTACCCATACGACCATACAGATTCTCTTCATGAGACTTTCCCTTAGGGAATTGGTTTGCATAAAGCCCGTACATTCCACATTTAAAAAATTTAACCATTGTTGATGTCGTAACAATACCATTATCCTCATCCCTGGTGTTAACTAAACCTTTTCCTATTCACTTACTGGCTCTGTGTCCTTCTTTTTGACACCCAAAGCATCTTCCAGTTCCTTTGAAACATTCTCCTTGATGCCTCTTCCCACATGATTTACATAGGGGAAATTGAACATTCTTTCCTCTATGATCATCATGAAACTCCATCTTTCTCTTATTAGCCGAGTCAGGAAACATACAAAATTTTACTTTATTGATCATATTATGAGATTTCTGATTTGGCATAATAATGATTTTTGGACTTCCAAATCCCATTTCATTTGGTTGCTCATGAAAAATATCATTCCATTGTCCATTATATCCTCCATTATCGTGAATCATCTTGTTTCCAGCCATTTTCTAAAACCCAAAAAGAATAGTGTGAGAGGAAAAAATCATGCTAGGGAAAAAAAATAGAATAAAGGGGGAGTAACTTCAATATCTAACATCTTGGGTTACTGTAATTCTAGTACTATAACCTATACTTATACTTAACCTTTGGGACTTCCCTAGACATACCTTAGAAATATCTCTAGGGATCTCACTAATGTTCTCGCATCCCAGATTCCAAAGGATGACTAAACCTTTCCTCTGATACCAACTGTAGAGACCCTAAGAATAACGTACATATACATTACATTACTTTTACGGAATACTTAGTACATAACAAAAACACACACACATGGACCGTAATAGTTTAGTGTCTTTGGAACCTCGGAATATAATCTTCTAATCATGGTGAAAGATCTTCAACATCTCCCATACAGATCTTCCTTTTTTTATACCTAAACCCTTTCTTTATATCCTAGGGAAAAGAAAACATAAAAGGGTGAGATAAAATGCTCAGTAAGGGTAAACAAAAGAAATATCAATCGCATCATATTCATAAGAACATAACTTTTGGAAATCTTAACCTGAAAAAGAGATCATAATTTCATAACATGGGATAAATCATATTAGTAAAATGTAATCCCAATACTCATAACATAAAACATGAAACTTTGAGTCATACACACATAATCATAGGGAATCATTTCTTATTAGTCAAGACTCATTGCCACAACTATCTTAGTGGACAAAGTCCATTTCTGAACCGAGTTCACTCCACGTTTCAGTCCTGTTTCACTGAACCGGTATAACCTACCGTTCCAGCCATGTCTATCTCATGAGATATAAAATTTTAACCAATGCATTGGAGGGAGATATAGGTCCCACCCATCTCATAATGATACCATTCTTATGTGTGCCACAAAATCATAAATCATACATCATTTCATAACCCATGTAATAAAAATGGTAATCTTAAACATCATGACATCATAAAAAAATTCATATATGATAAAATAATTCATAAAAATATTTCCTTCACAACATAATCAAATAAATTTAATAATAGGGATAGAAACATAACCCTTTATTATCTTAGATGGAAAATAATTTTAATAAAACACTTGTACTCCATTCTTGAGAAAAATAACCTTTCTACTTCAAAAACACTTTTCCTTTCTTAACATGTCATAAAATTCTAAACTAAAAGAAGTTGATTAAAAATAAACATGAAAACTTTTAAAAGACGATTCTTGGAAATAATGTTTTAAAATTCCATTCATGCCGTATAAGTTAAAAAACATTCTTCTCATACTTTTGTCGGAAAAGTCAAAAAAGTACCTCGTACGAAAAATGACAAAATATTCCTTTCATTTCATTTACTAAAAACTCACCGAAGGGTAAAATATAATTTAAATAATGTTATGTGAATATAAATAATATTAAATATTGAGGAAACATGGATTTGGATGATAAAATACACCCCAGTAAATACTAAAGTATAAGAAATCTCGGATAAAAATGAGAATGTGATATTTCCCTTACCTTAGGTCCGATTTTCTTTGTAAGTGTCCAAACCTCCTGTATAATGATTTTAATAATGTCATTGACTTATTCCAGAATCATACTCATTGTTATGATATCATATATTGTTCACTTATGGCTTTATATTACCCGTTTTTTTATAAATTCCATGTTAAAGAGCGTTTTGGTTAAAATCGTTTCATTTGTCGTCCGTGTTTTGACTTGTAATTATTCATATGATTACCTAGATCAGGATTACTTAATTACAGAATATAAAACATGATTTATATATAATATATATTCATAATATATATATATATAATAGATCAGTAAATGGAAAGAAATACACCGTTCATGGAGACGGTAGACCGTACGTACGCATGAATGCTATTTTGTTTTCTTTATTGAGTAGAATGGAATTAAGTAGATGACATACATATATATACACATAAATCCAGTATCATTATTATGTCATATATTTCATTATTACTTATTATATATACTTTATAATCATTCAAGAATGGTTAACGTGGAGAATGAATCTCATCGTGTCGTGGAGACGGTTGTCCGTACGTACGCACGAGCGATGATATCGTTCTCATGATCATGGAATTGTATTGGAGTGTTTGTATACTATTTCAGAATCAATATCACTTTACAATAATAATATATAGTTATTATTTACACCATTATACCCATCCAAGTAAGGTGGTGGTGGAAAATAGATTACACCACGGCGTGGAGACGGTATTCCGTACGTACGCACGTGCGGTGATTTCGTTTTCCGTAGGATGGATAGATGGTGAAATAAGGTTGTTTCATAATTATAATAAAATATTAGTATATAAGTGATACTGATGTTATTACTTCATAATGAAACAACCTAATAAGAAGAAGTCGAAGAAGAAATAAAGATGAAATAATCGGTAACAGACATTACCTCTTCTTTGAAGGGCCTCTTTGAGTCTTCCTCTTAGGGCACTAAAATTGGTCTTTGAATAAGACCAGGACATCGGGGATGTTTCTAGGGAAGTGAAGAAGAGAATTTGGCAGGGTTTGGCCAATCTTTAAGGCTCAAAGTGGTGTGAGGAAGAGAGGGAGGAGGTTCCCTTTTATAAGGGAGGAGAGGGGGACCTTTGGAATAACTAAAAATATTATTTTATTATAAAGCCAAATTCGGTTTTAAATAGCTCCAAATTGATTTATTTCGAAGCTAAGGTGGGGATGGGTCGAAATCCTCTCATCCAATAGAATTTAGACAAATTTAGGTTATTTAACTAACCTTATCTTTTAGTTTTAACTCTTAGTTAATTAGACTGACATTTACCATGTCACTTTGTATTATTATATTATATAGTTAATAAACTTACCATATACATCCAAGAGACCCCCAAGTGGTACATTAATGATACAACTATCATGATATAAGTATCTTGGCCGAACCTTAGATTTTTAGTAATAACAATTAATAATATAATATTTGTTTTAAAAACCATTTTATGTTAATTTTGACACTATTTGGTAATTGAATTTTGTGAATATCATAACAGAATTATTAGTTCGAAAAAAGTTAATTAAATCAATACTATCATGTCATATTAACATTTAAAATTGTTGGAATTCATAAGAAGACACAAATTACATTTATTTGGGTATTTATAAAATCAATTATATCAATATTTCATTAATAAGATAATTACTGCATCATCTTTCTGTCATAAATAAATTAACTTTCTTAATGTCTACAAATTACAAATAAATTATAATTATGTAGAAAATCTTTTTATCTTTCAAATAAATATTTATAGTAGTATTTATCTTATGTATAACCTTATATTAAAAATGATTTACTTATTAAACTTTGATTTTTACTATTTTAACCCTTCTATAAATAAATTAATAATAAATGTCCTAATCTAATCCAAGTGGGCCTAAATGGACATATTTTATTCCTAAGGTTTCTTTTGGACGAATTACACTTGTAAAATAGAATTAGGACATGTGTTAGGGTAATAATAATATCATTTATACCTTTAATTACCCTATTTACTTTAAACCGTGGTAAAAAAATTAAATAGTTACTATTCACCAAAAAATTATTTTCATCTCATTGAACCACATTTTACTTACTGACATCAACCGTGTCTCTCGGATTTTCGAAATTCCATTAATAGAAGCGGTAAAATTATGTTTTATGAAAAATTCATTTTTTTAACTACCACTTAGTGGTTTCACTATTTATCAAAAAATGAAAGTTTCCAGAAAAATACAAACAATTAGGCCTAAGCCATATTTGATATTATGAACTCAAAAATGATTTCTATTTTTCCAAATTCAAAACATATCAGTTGCATTAATTAATTTAAAAAATTAATTCCCGTCATCAAAACAAATAGCGTGTTCTTAAAAGATAATAACTATCAAAAGATTGACACTTGTTTATGTCTGGTTTAAATGTGAAATTATATTCAATGACCAAAATTGTATTAAATTGTAAAAATATATTATAAATATACTTAAAAACCACTCAAATTAATACTTTATCAATATTAATTATTTCGATTGAAAAAGTTGTTTTTAATTAAAATATATCGTGTTTTTACTATTCATCAAAATATGAAAGTTACCAGAATGATATGAAAATTTATCCAAATTAAATTTTATTTCAAGATTCCAAAGAAGAATTTTATTTTGTCAATTGATATTATAAACATGTCAAAAACTAGATTTAAAGTGGGTGCGCCATCAAAAGGCGGCAAAACTGCATTTTTTGAAAAATACTTATTTTACCCGAAAAATTTATTTTGTTCTTATACCATGTTTTAGAAAATGGGAAAGACGAATAATAATGTTATAAGATTCAAAATTTAGTTAATACTATTCATAACGTCTAGTTCATAATAATATTATAATAATATATCGTTGTTTAGTAAAACCCGGTATTGCATACAACACACGCTATCGAGGAAGGATGTGATTGCGTGTAATGCAAGCCATGTCAGGGTTGCGTGTTGTGCAAGAATCCTTAGTTGTATCGTATAACATAATCCAGCCATATTTCATTTATACATTGAATATATATATATATATATACACTCAATGTTTCATAGAATAACTATTATCTAAATTGTGTGTAACACGATCCAAGAATAGTGTTGCGTATACTGCAAGCTAATACGGTGTTGCGTATAGCGCAAGGTAATCTTAGTGTAGCATACAACACAAGACATTAATGAAATTAAAAGAATATTTTTCATAAAATTTCGGGGTGTTACAATATAAGGCTTTTGTAAGTTTGAAAACATGTTTAGGAAGTTTTTTATCTTCAAATCCAAGTGGATATTAAACAAAAACTTCCACATGAACATATCCATTTAGGAAAGCACACTTTACATCCATTTGAAAAATATTAAAGTTAAATAATGCGGCATGGGAAATTATAAAATGGATAGATTCACGTCTCTCTAATGGAGCATATGTTTCTTCATAGTCTATTCCTTCTGGAAGATTATAGTATTTAGCAACTATTTTGGATTTATTTCATACTATGATTCAATTTTCATCACACTTATTTCTGAAGACCCATTTTACACAAATAACATTAGTTTCCATAAGACTTTAAACCATGGTCCAGAAATTTTTCCATTCGAATTCATTTATCTCATCTTGCATATATTTTATCCAATCATCGTCACATAAGGCTTCATCAGTTCTTTTTTGTTCTAATTGAGAATGCAATGCTATATGTTATACTTCATTTCATAAGGAACTTCGAGTACTTATATATTCATTTTCATCCCCAATAATACTATCAATTGGATTATTCTTATGAAGAAAATGATTTGCAGTTGGTAAAACCAATTCATCAATATATTGGAGGGAATCTTCCTGGATAAATGTCTCAAAAACATTTTCTTGAGCATTTTCTTTATCAGAAGGATATTCTATCAAGGGTTGATAATCAGGTTTTGAAAACACATATGTAGATGTAGGTTAAAGGGTTTTAAAAATAAAATGATTAGTTTCATCAAATATAACATATACTATTTATTCAACGGTAAGAGTATTTTTTTAAAACTCTATAAGCCATAGAAGTTCTGGAGTAGCCTAAGAAAATTCCTTCATTATATTTTGGTGCGAATTTATGTAAATTATCTTTAGTATTCAGAAGGAATACTTTTCATTCATATAACATGAAGTAGGTATGTCTAGGTTTTCTACCATTCTATAACTCATAGGGGTATTTTCAATGAAAATGTTTAATCAAAACTCAATTTATATTGTCACCAGAAGTACTTACAGCTTCAGCCCAAAAATTTTTGGGTATAGAATACTCCCTCAACAAGGTTCTTGTAATCTATTGATGAATTAGATTTTTTTCTTTCCACAACACAATTTGTATGAGGGATTCATAGTGCTGAGAAGTTATGAGTTATGCCTTTTCTACTAAAAATATATTCAAAATCAAAAAATTTAAATTATCTTCCATTATCAGAATGAATACTTATAAATGGAAGGTTTTCATCATTTTAATCATGGTATTTAAAGATTTTCAAATAAAAAACACATTAAATTTATTTTCAATAAAATTGAACCACATAAATCTAGTGTAATCATCAACTAGGAAAAATACATAATATTTGCCTCCAATCCTTCCAGTTTGTGTATGACCCAAAAGATCCATATGCACCAAATGTAATGCATTAGAATTTATGACTTCACTGATTGAATTAATTCTTGATTTAGGATTAATCTCATATTGAAATGTTCAAAAAAAATTATGAATCATATCTATGCTCTGGAAAGGAGGGGACGATGATGGAGTCACAGTTCAGGGCCCGGGGGGGAAACCCTAGCCCTGGAGTTTCCAAACCGATTGCGAAGGATGATCCTGATCTGCAAAAGTTTGATCAATCATCGGCTATGAAATTCGATTGTGTTAGTCATCAGGAGATGTTTGGTGTTGCGATTAAGAAGCACCCTGTGGTGGTTCCTGTCTCTGGGTCTTCAGGTTTGAGGAAAAACTTTTCAAATGTCCTTAAATCCTCAGGCAGCTTCCTGGAGTTTGAGTGTCCTCCTCCTGGTAGATTCATAAAGAAGGGGCATGTTTTTCATGTTTCCGCTGATCAGGGTGCTGTTGAAGAGCATGTCAATTTTTGTATGTTATCCATCATCGCTCGTGGTCTCCTCCTGAAAGGGAGAAGTCTGTATTGTCACCCTCGAATTTTTGGGATATTGCCTCATCAGTTTGCAATCCAATTCATATGGATTAAAAAACTGAAAATCCAAGTTTTGGTCACTTTGAAAGGCTTTTAGATGAGGTGGATATGGATTCTACTTTGGTTGAGGAGGTTGTTTTGAAAACTAGGGATGATCAGTTCAACTTGGAGATCCAGTATGAGAGGAAACCAAGATTATGTTTAAATTATCATTTTTTTGGGCATATGGACTTTTATTGTAACAGGACTAAGGTCTGTGGTTTTTTCAAAATTAAGGGGCACACTGATGCTTTCTGTAGGAGAAAAAATGTGATGGATTCTCGATCTTCTGGTGACCCGATCAACAGCACCAGTCAGGGTGCAAAGGTCACTGTTAAGGGTGCAGTGCAACCTCCTTCACAGTCTAGTTCTACTCAGTCTGTTCCTATAGAGCAGGCATCTGGTGATCCTACCTCTGAGCCTGGTCATGTTGATCATGAACCAGCACATGGAGATCTCGAGTCTGGTTTCTAGGTTTCAGTACATGTCCCAGCTATGTCATCTCAAGTGTAGGTTTCAGCTGGTTCTATTTCAGTGCAGGTCTCAGATGATCCTTTGGCTCCAGTGCAAGTGTCATCTCCGGTGCAGGTGTCAGACAGATTGGTTGCAGTGCAAGTGTCACCATATTCATTTGCTCTAGTGAAAGCCTTGGTCCTATTGCAGGTCTCTATCGGGCTGGATTTAGAACAGGTCCCTATGATGGTCTTAGGGAAGGTCCAAGATTCATCAGTTCCTGTGAAGGTTTCAGATGGGTTGGTTCTATTAAAGGTCTCAGATAAATTGATTACATCTCATTCTGAGATGGTTTTTCTGGTCACAGAACATGTTAGATTACAGGACGCCCCTGGTTCTAGTATGGTTTTCGGTCTGGAATATGCAGGCACTGTTGTTTCTGAGTCTATGAGGAGGGTTCCTGATGGTAGTGCAGTTTCGGAATTTGTGATTACAGTTCCTCTGCAGGTGTTAGAGACAGATAAAAATGGGATACTGTCTAGAATCTTGTTCAGCCGGTTGTGAAGGGCACATTATCTGGTGAAGTTGAGGGTTCTTTTTATCATGTCCCACAGTCTAAGGATGCAAGGAATACCCCTTCACGGGGAGTCTAGTAACTGGATCAATTCCTTAACAAATTCACTCCATTGAGTGGCTCATTTTGGTGTGATGACAAAGATGATTCTTCTGCTGAAGAGTTACCCAAATCATTGGGATCCTCTGTGGTCGTCTCATCTCCTACCTCATCTGTTGTAGACAATGGAATGAAGAAGAAAACTGAGGAAAATATCAATAAAGTTCCGATGACTCAGGATGGTGGCCCTAAAACTAGGTCCAAATCTTCCCTTCCATGAAGATTTTCTTTTGGAATTGCCAGGGGCTTGGAAATTCTCCCATAGTCACGGCCCTTAGGCACTTTATTGTGGCAAAAAAACCTTGCCTTATTGGAATTGTTGAGCCTCATATGTCCTTATGTAAATGGAAAGATTTTAAATGATCAAATCATAGATACTCTCCGGTTTCCTATACTGTATCACATCTCTCTTCATAGTCGCTTTGGGTTTTGAAGAATGATAGCATTTCGTTGATTTCTTCTCATTATGATCAGCAATCGATCAACTTGTCTTCTGATATTGATGGAAATGTTATGTCCTTCACCATTGTTTATGAATTGAATCAATATATTAGAAGATGTTATTTATGGTTAGCTATAGATAATTTAGAACTTGAAATGAGGCAGAGTTGGATTATTATTGGTGATTTCAACTCGGTGCTTAGGCCTGAGGATAAGACAGGAAACAATTTGAATAGGCATGCTACTGCTGAATTCTACTCATGTATTGACACTTGTAATTTGAATGATGTTCCAATTACGGGAGTTGATAATACTTGGAGAATATACACTCTAAATGGGCTTCAAGCTAGAATAATTTACAGGTGTTTTTGTCATTTGGATGAGGGACGTCAGAATTTTTCCCTTTCAGGTATCACTCTTCCAAGAGTTCAGTTTGATCATAATCCTCTTCCAGTGGATTTGTGCTTTGACAGTGTTAGATCATCTCCCTTGACTTTTAAGTTTAATAATGCCTGCTTATGTATCCCAGGTTGTAGGCAGCTTGTCTTTGAATCATGTGAGACCTATATCCTTGGAAGTCCTTTTTACATTATGATTATGAAACTTAAGGCTGTGAAGACTATGCTTAATGTTTGGAGTAAACAGTCTTTCTCAGGTCTTGATAAGGATATTCAAAATGCAGAGGCTACTCTTCTGCAGTCTCAAAGGCATAATGAGGGTCAAGATGTGATCTCTATGGATGAACTTCTTTCCCATTCAAAATTTAATGAAATTTTGGAATTAAAGGAAAATATCTCTTGGAAAAAATTTAATTTTAGATGGTTGAAAGATGGTGATAGGAACACAAAATTATTTCAATTTTTTGAATAGAGAAAAGAAGGTGAAAAGTGGCATGAATTCCCTCATGGTGGATGGAGTGATTTTCAGTTCTGATAATGATATTTTTGGGGCTTTTTAAAAATACTTTGAAAATATCTACAAGGATTTAGGTACTGACAATACTCATAAAATTTTTGGGAATATTCTTTCTACGGTTCAGGATTCTCAGAATGACATGATCACTAGTATCCCCACTGAGGATGAGGTCAGGAAAGAGGTTTTCTCTATGAATTCTGATAGAGTGGCAGGGCCGGTTTTGTTTCTCCAATAAGTTTTTCATGTCTCATTGGGATATTATTCATACTGAGTTTGTTAATGCTAGTAGAGATTTCTTTTATCATTTTTACTTCCCTTTTGGTGCCAATTATAGCTTTATTACCTTGATTCCAAAGAAGAAGAATACTCTAGATATATGTTATTTCAGGCTTGTGGCTATTGGGAATACTCTCCCAAAGGTTATCAGAAAAATTTTGGCTAATAGATTGGGAAACATTTCTAAAGATCTTATCTCCATCAATCAGTTTGGGTTCGTGCCTGGTAGAAATATTCAAAACTGCTTGTTTACAACTTCTGAATTTGTCAACATTATAAGGAGGATAGGGAGGTATGGTAATATGGCCCTTAAAGATGATATTTTGAAGGATTTTGATACAATGAAGTGGGATTTCTTTCTCTCGGTCTTGAGAATGCATGGTTTCTCTAATGGGTGTATCTGGTTGATTAGTTTTATTATTAAAAGCTCTATGCTCTTTGTTCTTGTTAATGGTTCTCCAAGAGGATTCTTTGGGTTTTCAAGGGGAGTGAGACAAGGTGATCTGTTGTCTAGTCTTCTCTTTACTTTTGCTAAGGATTATTTGAGTTTTTCTTTTTCGATATTGAGCATGCTGGTTTGTTTCCACAGATGATCTTCAGAATATGCCTTTTTTCTCCTTCACATCTTTTTTATGCTGATGATATTCTGTTTTTTGGGAAGGCTGATAGGATCACCATTCGATATATCATGTCTACTTTTCATCACTATGATGAGGTCTCTAGTCAAGTTATGAGCTGGGGGAAATCCTCTATGTTTTTTTGGAGAGAGTGTGATCATTTCCAAGAAAACAAATTGCTCTGAGGCTTGGGGTTAAGAGGGTATCTCATCGTTTTAATTATCTTGGGGTTCCGCTTTTTTGGGGTGCAGTTAAACGATGCTACTTTGACAAAATTTATCTCAAAATTCTTAATCAGTTAGCTACCTGGAAAGGTAAATCTATGTCACAGGAATGGTGGGCATGTCTGGTAAACTCTGGGATTACCTCCATGTGTGTTTATGTATTCTCTATTTAAAGATGGCCAATAAGTATTCTCAATGATTTGCAGAGATTGATTCATAATTTCATTTGGACTGGATCGGTTTATGAATGAAATCTTATTACGGTTGCTTGGAGTGATTTTATTAGGCCTATTAACATGGGAGGTATGGGGCTCAAAGATCTTAATTTTTTAATGAATCTCTTATTAAGGATTTTACCTGGTCCCTTCTGTATTCTAATTATTTCTCTTTGTAATTCTTGAGCAATAAACATGGGTCCAAGCTTTTGAGGGGGTATTCTCTTTATGTCCCCTCTTCCATTCGGTCTTCCATCAAGCATTCTTATTTCAGTCTCTCTCTTTCCACCAAATGGGTGGTTTGTAGAAATTCCACCTTGAATTTTTGGTAGACTGTTTGGCTTTCCTCTACTATTGTTAATGTCATTGACATTCCCCCTTTGTTGAATAATCTCTCTATTTCTTGATTTTTTTACATACTATCAATGATCAGGAGCTTCTCCTAGGTCCGTTGAAGAATGAATTGGACTATTATGATTTCTCTGATATACATACTCTGGGATGGATGCATAATTTTCATGGATCCTTTAACACTAAGGAGGATTACAGATCTATGTGTGCCTCTCCATTTCTGGTCCCCTCTTGGTTGGTGATGTTTTACACTGCCTTTATTCCACTAGCTCATTATTCGCTCATATGGAGGATTTGGAAGTGCATGCTTCCTTTTCAATGAACTTTACAGAAGGCTGGGTTTTCTCTTGCTTCTGTTTGTCTCTTTTTTCTCGCTGTAGATGAAACTGTTGATCATTTATTCATCTCTTGTAATTTTTCATCTTATCTATGGAGATATTTTCATGCAATTTTTGGAACCCAGTTGCACTTGGAAGGTTTTGGTCAGTTTATGTAGTCTGTATATCAGGCTGATTGTAGTACTCAGGTGAAACCTTTGCTTCTCTCTACTGTTTCAGCGATTGTATCTTTTATTTGGAGAGCTCGGAATGCCATTGTTTTTTGAGAAAAACATTCTACTGACTTCTGTTGGATTTCAGGAGCATCATATTGGTGTTTTATCGACAACTCGGGCAGATATTGGTGTTATGTGGAATGACGTTTCTGATCTGGTGATTCTGAGGTCACTTGGGATTTATGATAGATGTAAAAAAGCCTCATGTGATGATGTATATTTGGTGGATACCAATAATTTCTCAGTGTCTGAAAATTAATGTTGATAGGGCTGCCTCGGGTGGTCCAGGACCATCGGGTTGTGGTGGTGTTTTTCGCACTTACAAGGGTTTTGTGAATGGTTTCTTCTATCAGTTTTGTGGTAACGGTTTGGCAATTGAGGATGATCTATGGGCTATGATCAAGGATATACTTTATGCTTCTTTTCATGGATGGACAGTTTTATGGTTGGAATCTGACTCTACTTTGGTGGTTGAAATCATTCTAAACCATTCAAGGAATGTTCCATGGAGAATTATTTCAGATTTGGATGATTGTCTCAAGATTGTGGGGCAGTTCTGTTTGGTTGTCACTCAGGCTTATAGAGAGGCGAATCGGGTCACTGACACTCTCTCTAAACGAGCCATTGAGGAGGTTACTTCTTTTTGGACTTTTGTCACACCATCTTTCTGTTGTGAGTTGGTGGATGTGGATGCACGTGGTGATGTGTACACGCAGTTTTGTTAGTCCCTCCTATTTCTCCGTTTTTTGATGACTTTTATTTTTAATAAAATTTTCTGGGAACATGCTTTTTTCATGTTTCTGAGCTTTCTGGTATCTATGCTCTAGTATATCCTTAACAAGTCATTTCTTAGAGAGTTTACAAAAGTTCATAAGGATAAAACGTCCTAACCATCTATGACCTAAACATGTTGGGTCATCCATTGTACTATGGAATGGTAGGTTTTGGCTCCTAAGTCCTTTTAAGATTAGTGTGTATACATTCCCTTTCATTTGGTAGGAAAGAATAATCTCTTCCTTGTAATTGTGTACTAAGAACATGTCATTCCTAAAATTCACAAGGTAACCTTTATTGTATAATTTACTTATCCTAATAAGGTTTTTCTTATGATCATTAACAAATAAAACATTTGAAATCAACATTTTTACAATAATAATAACGTTACCTATTCCAAAAAAAATTCATTGAAAATTATCATAGAAAGATACTTTTCCTACTTTCGTCTTGATAATATTTCAAAGATGTTTTTGTTACCAGTCATTTTCCGAGAACATCCACTATCTATGTACCATGTATTTCTGTTGGTAATTTCATTATTTTTCTGAAAATAACATTGTTAGAATTTTGGAAACCAAACAATATTGAATTCAGAAACATCTGAAAGTAAAAATTAATGTTTCCAATTTTTCTTCAAAAAATAAGCTTTTAGAAAACCAAAATACTAAACATTTTTTAAAGAACAATTTATTTTACCGATGTACATCACATTAACATTTAGTTTAGAATAGATAACTTTGAGGATCAAAATAGTTATAACTAAAAACTGGTTTAGAATGAGTATGACAAAATATTGAATTATTCCTTAGTGGTCGAATGTGGAAATAAATGTTATCAAAATTTTTTACCTAAGATATGGATTAATAAAAAATTAATAAAGCAATATATTTCTGAATTTAGTCCAATAACTATGTTTTTATCCTAAAAACATTAGTCTAAGCACTAGAGTTATTCTCTAAAATATTTTTCTTAGAAATTAAATTTTCAAGAACATTAGATTGTTTATACTTCTAAGAATTAACATCCTCATGGTTTTTGGAAATACTTTTAAAATCATAAATCTTATTATCAAGATCATTATAAAGATCTAATACTTGTATAGTAAGAATTGAAATTGTTGAATATTTCATATCATGTTTTCTTCTTGAGTTTAGAATTTTCATTCTCAAACAGCTTAGCGAACCTAAATTCTTATTCATAATTAGTTAAAGTGTTATAATCATCAGAATAAGATTCTCTATATGAAGATTCATAATATTTATTATCACTATAATTTGAATTTATGGATACATTAGTTATAGATTCTATATTGTGTACCTTTCTCATTAGGAAAATATTTTGAACATGTATATTGACAATTAGACAAAGAATATTCTGACCAGAATATTTTTACTCTAAGGATTCATTAGAATAATCTCCACCACTATCACTCCAGATGTCAATTACATTAAAAAAATTTATAGCATTAGCTTTATAGTAATTCTTTTATTCCACTCATAATGCTTTTCCTTTATATCTTTTTTCTATGGGAGGTACAATCTGGCCTTATATTCCATGCTTTTTTTCATTCATAACAAGTGACTTCTTAGTCATTCTTGTACTTCATTTCCTTATTCTTAAAACTTTTCTAAATGTCTTTCTTTCCAACTATCTTGTTCATCCTTCGAGCAAGATTAGCTATCTCATTCTCATAATGTTCACATTCACTTGATTCAGATAAAACATTGATATTCTTTGACTTGGATCTTGTAATCCTTTTGGGAGTCTTGGTTTTGGTAGTAGTAATGTCTACTCTTCCATTGCCATTATTCTTCTTACTCATATCAGCATCTATTTTCATTCTTGTCACATTTAGAAGAAAAGTTCCCAAAATCACATCAATATTAATTGGGGATACATTCATATTCTCATTAATAGCTATTCTCTTAGATTCCCACTCATTTAACATGATATCTATAATCCTGTCCACAAGTGCCTCATCATGCACAACATTCTCACCCATTGATTGTAAAATTTTAACAATAGTCATATACCATTGTTGTACCTTGATCAGTGGTTCTCCATAAGTGAATAGAAATACATGATATTATTCTCTATGTATCGATCTTCTAGTTTCTATAACAACGGATGTACCGTAACTAGTAACCTCAAATTTCTTCCATATACAATTTTCATCTACACAAGAAAATTTATGACTGTATCTATTCATGGTCATGGAACAGAAAAAAGTATTGCATACCTGGATGTTTATTAGATATTCGGTCTTTTCTTGATTAGTAAAAGTTCTGACTTTTTTATTTTTTAGAATCAATTTCAAGATGTTATTACTATGTATCAACCAATATTATTGTGATGTGTTAACTACTACTAATAATTTGTTCATTTATGTAAAAGGAATGTGTTTTAATGAATATATTTTTTGTTATTGGATTATGTTAATAAGACCGTAATTATAAATATATTTGTTTGATTCCATATCAAGGGATTATGTGAATGAAATTTATTTCCACTTGATCATGGGATAATGAATCTAGAGTGCCTTGTGTAGAAAAACCCCCAACATGTTCAATGTACATGTTTGTTTGAGAGCTAACATAGTTTTAGAGATGGTAACTTTCAAATTAGTTGAAATAAAATAATAATATTATATGAAATATCATTATGAAGATTGGATAAAAATTTCAAAACACTGTAAAATAAATTATTTTGACTTTTTCGAAGAAGCTTTTGGAATATATGATCATATTCATCACTATATATAAGAATTCACAACAACTCTAATAGGAAAGGATCCATTCACCAGAATGGAAAAGGAGTAGGAAAAATATGAAAAATGAAAAATATATACTTATGGATGTCTCCATGAAATCTACACTAAATGATAATCTATGGATTCATGAGAGAGGATTCTTTGTATATATGAAAGTTATTGTCAAATGTTTATGAAACATTGATGATTACAATGGATCATTTATAACCTCTAGTAATTATAATTCTTTAAAGGTTAAATGAGGTTTCAAAATCATCATAAATGATCAAAAGATAAAATACCTTGAATAATATAGAGATATAGAACATACACATCTATTAATGTTTGAAACAAACCCGTGAAAAAATGTGGAAGTAAAAGTAGATGCATAGGAGAGATACTACATTGCTAGATGGATGATTCCAAACCATATATGATTCCAATCCAAAGGAAGATTCATATTTTATTCTTCATATCCATTCCCTCATCCCAGTTCTCCTATATAACACTATTTTGGTGGGTCCTAGTTGGCTTACAAATTTCTTATGTGGACAAAAATCCATCCCTCTTCCAATTTTTAATACCCTTAAATCCCCCATAAACCTAACACATGCAAAAAAATTACCCCTAAATATTAGATACCATAGAGTTTGATTCCCAACAAATTCCACAACATAAAATAATCTAGTCCTCAATAATGTAGAAAGGGATCATGTTCTACATCTTCTTCATCTTCACACAATAGTATCACCCACATTGTGGGATCGTCACATATATAAAAGAAGATAATGGGCTACCCACTCCTAAAACATATGATTTTTTATCATAAATCCTTATATTTTTGGTTTTATAGGAGCAGAACACCATGACCTCTAAGATGTTGATGATTTGGAGCCTCAAGATGAACTCATATCCTAATAGACACTCCTCATCATAGTAGTTGGTGATGGTCCCAAATCAGTCGGTATGTCTATTAATGGTCTAATGGATGCCATAGTTCAATGTTCTGTATCCAACATGGATTAAAAAACCACTACTACGTTATGTTCTACACATTCTTCCAAAGAATGAATGCTCTAAATGTCAAGAAAAGTGAATTAAATGCAGTTGAGTCACATTTTTGTGGATGAAACTAAACTGGGAATGCATTATCGAATTTAATGTATGAAATAAATAAAATATTGTGTCTTTAGTATTCATGGAAGAAAAATTATAGATATTTTAATTGTTTGACATAGTCCACGACTAACCATTTCTAGTGTAGTGTGAACCATTTCACATAATGATTTTATAACTTGGTCCCACTAATCTATATCATGAGTTTCTCTTTGGAAGGTTGTGACTCTCCAAGATAAATTTCAGGAACTATATTGAACCAATGGACCTCAAAAAATTCCATAAAAATCTATCTATGTAGTACCTTGACATCATTTGCTGACTTATATGTGTGAAAATAATTTCTGGTACATGTGATTCAGTCCCTGCGGTCCCTACCATCAATCATCGGGTGTTCCTCGTACTTGGAAACAATGTGCTAATTGGTTCCCATGTTAATGTGATTTTTTAGTAATCAAGTTTCTTCCCATTATTTTCTAAATAATCCAATGCATGTGAAGGTAATAGATTAGAGAAAGATAATAGAAAAACTTCCTTTAGTTGTTGATCCTTCTATAGGAAGTACATAACATCAGTAATGTTAATGCGGAGATTTTTTTTATTCATTTCAGAATGTGGAAATTTCTTAGTACTACTGATCTTTATTCCACTACATTATAGTGATAGTCTATATAAATGATTTTAGGTAGGATTGGAGAGATTCTAATAATACTAGCTGTTGGTCGATGTTAACTTGGAAGGTTGTCTTAGAGTGTATACGGTTTGGAATGGATGTGTTGGATGATGAGGAATAATAAAATCATAGATATTTTAGGCGGTATTACTCCCAAAGAAATATATAATTTTATGTAATTTTTACCATTTTTTGGGTTTTTAAATTTTCCAATAAATTATTAACCTGACTGTGTGGGTTACCATTGTGAGTAAATATAGGATGCCCCTCCTCTCAAAAAAAATAGATGAATGACAGGAATATACTTAATTAGAAGAAAATGATTATGAATAATAAAACAAGGATTCCTAAATAATGTTGGCCATGTGCAGAATGATGACAATGTCTACCAGTAATGCATACCTCCGTCGAACAAATGATCTTGGTCGAGTGACTATCCCAAGTCGACAGTGTGAGACATATAAGTGTTAAATCATGTAGTCGTATATTCTACAAATGATGAATTTGTGTCGTACTTTATTGCAAATAGGGAAATCCTTTGGCGAATCATGTGGTTGAGATGAATCCAATAGTGTGTATCATCACAAAACTGAAGCCGATGAGGGTAAATGCAAGAGGAAATTAGTTTTTAGGAGGGATTAAGGAATATGTTAGGATAGAACAATTGATATATATATATAATACATGAACTTGTAATTATGTTTTAAATTAACCCAAAAATAGAGGAGGTGTAAACATATTAATTATAGAGATCTCTCCTAGGACAGTTGGTTGATTCCAATATTAAGTTGATTACAAAACATAGGATGATCCCCATGATATTATTCCTTCTCATTCCATATTACTAGTACTCATATATACATATATTTTTATGGGACCAAGTCGGGTAAAAATTCCCCAATGTAGCCTAAAATCCCTCCCTCAATCAATTTTGTTATCCGACACCAAGATTCCCCCTAAGAACCCACCAAAAGCCAAAATTGTTTACTCCTCAATTGAGGAGACCCTCCTGATTGGGTTGTAACATATATTATTTTGGTGTAAGGAATTAATCATATCTTACAATTTCTAATAAATATATGGGAATATGAAAACTATTTGATATTTCGTAGAAACTATTGCATCATCCAGTGCTTGAAGGGTGAAAGGATCATTTTTTAGGGAGTAAGATATCAAGGAAATATATTTAAGATTGTTAATAATTTTATCATTCAATTACTATGTAAAAAATATGAGTTTTACTTTTGGAATACGATACTTCATTATCTTGGCCAGGAAAACATGAGAAAATTATCAAAAGGACGAAGCTGTTGGAGATTTATTTATACTAAAAAAATAAAGAACCACTATTTGTGAAACATGTCAAATAAGAAAATTTTTTAATGGAAAACAAAAAGTAGAAATTCAGTCCACCATATATCTTGAACAAGTACATTTAGATTTCTCTGGACAAATGTGCCATCAATATATGAAGAATAATTTCTAATTTACTAAATTTGTTGATGACTTCACCCGAATGACCAATGCTAATTTTCTAACATAAATATGATGTTTTGGAAATTTTAGAGTCTTATTGATGAGAAATTAAAACTCTTCATGGGGAATATATCCAAATGATAAAAATGAAATATGTAAAGTAGTTTACTTGTAATTATTTCTATATATCTTTAAAAACCTATAATAATCCATTGATATTGTTTTCCCTACACTCCAAAAAAAATCGTTTTTCAAAAACGAAAAATTTATGTTTAGTTGAGATTGGAAGGATCACAATTGAAAAATATAAACTCCTTATGTTATTCTGTAAAGAATCCACATATAGAGTCATACTTGAAGAAAATAGATGTCTTATTACCACAAGAATATAAATCACTTCCTATGAGATATTTTATAAGATGATTCTAATAGTAGTATATTATAATGATTTTGGAAGAACTTTTTTAAATATGATCAATGATTTATACATAAGAAAATTTTATAAAGAAGATTAGGAAGAGATTTTCCAATGTTACAGTACTACTGGAATGAGCTGTTGTTTTAGGAATGAACAATCAATAATATTGTCAAAACATATGTTGTTAATGTAATTGAAGATAAGTCCAAATCAATTAATGTGAAGGGTGAATCCAATAAAGAAACAAAATATTTCATAAATTCGTTAGAAAGAACTAGTGAATGAGATTTTTGTATTGAGTTCAATATCGCACAATCATTTTTTGTTGAAAATATTGACAATGATTATTTTACCATAAAAAGAATCTTGAATTATTGAAATTAAAAAATATCTTCAAAATACGGTTATATGATCAAATTCTCTAAAGCTATAGTTTGGATTTGGTGATTTATGATAAGGAATAAGAAATTCAAATTATCACTAATGTGGAACCTCAGTCTATATCGAAAGAAGTCGATATAAAAGAACGGTTAAAAACCATGAACCATGAATTCGATTAGATTGAGAATAATGGAAATAGATAACTATTCCCAATACAGAAAAAAATATCATGGAAACTAAGTAGTTGTTCAGGAATAAGATTAATGAAAAGTGAGATGTTTTAGGAAGAAAATGAAATATATTTTTCATGGTATACTAACAGTAAGATGATATTGATTTTTTGAAATTTTTTATCATGTTTGAACACATGACACATTCTAAATATTGTTTTTTAAATCCACTCATCATATTTTTATGGGTTATATTAGATTGATGTAAAAATTTTATTCATGAATGGTAATGTTGAATGATAAGATCATATTGAATACACATAGGGATTCTTATTTTATGAGGATGGTAGTATGATATGTAAACACAATAAAACATTATATCTGTTGAATCAGGCCCTATGTGCATGTCATTCTAAAAGTGATAACTACTTATAGATATGAATATTTTGAAAAATAAAAGGTGATAGAAACAAATATCTGAAGGATAATGGTTTGGAACCTTAATTTTAATTGATTTAATTGATTTAGAAATATTTTTGGGTGATAATGATCCTGCATATAATGAATTTTTAGTGCAAAGGAACGAACCCATTGAAATTTCTATTCTTGGGAAAATGAATTTTGTTTCTTGGTCTAAATGTTTTAAAAAATGAATGATATATATTCACATAATGGGTGAAGTATTCAATGTATCTAACGATGAATCATGAAATGAAATAATTTAAGGATGTTTCTATACCTACCTCTATTGGATTAAATTTGAGCAATGATAAATATTGAAAAAGAATCAATCAAACATATTTCCAGAATTTAATGTCATGTTAACAGTATTTTACTAAATTTTGACCAGATATAGTTCAAGTGAATACATTGTGTTCCAGATATTAATATGATATAAAGGATTCCCATTTGATGGATTGAATAATTATATTTCTGTATTTGAAATTATAATTAAACATTAAATTGATGTAATAGTGAAGTAATATATTTATTGTACTCTGATTCATGGATGTCGATTTGGCTAGTGATTCTAATGATTGTAATTCATTATTTGGATGTATATTTACATTGTGTTGGAGTTTTGATTTATATAATAGTAATCAGAAAGAGATAGAAAATTTCAATACACAAGAGAAAAAATATGTCTTTTCCTGCCGTTCTAGTACTCTAATGATGGGAATAATATTTCTGTTGGAAGACCTGAAGTTGAATGTAAATTTTTGAACATCCATTGAAATTTTTTGTGATTATAAAAATGTAATTAATATCTCAATGCACATTGTTCAATGTTCTAGATAATAAAATATTCATATAGTGGTCCATTTCTATATGTATAAATTAATTTTTGGGGTTGTTAATTTAGAGCATATTTGAACAAAGTATTAAATTGTTGATATTTTCAATCAATCCATGTTGTTGGAATAGTTTGATGAATTAAGATATAAAATTAATGTTCATCCCTCTTCTTTAAAATAATAAATTTTTGGATTACCCACCGATACTATGACAATGACTATATTGAAAAGGGAGTAAATAAAAGAAACTAATTGGAAAATAAAAAGTCTTACTATCATTTTCATAATATATTGATATGAAACTGGAGTTATTTTAAAAAGGGGGAGAGAATATGATGAAAGGTAGTGTGGACTAATTTATAAAGATTACATATAAATAACATTCTTCCAATTTACATCACACTAAATTATGGAATTCAGTAAAAAAAAATTCCTTCCACTATAGTATGGTTTTATTATTTTTCTCTATGTGAAAAGGATATGAATATACATAATGAAAAGGTGTTGAGTTTTGAAAAAAGTCTTTCATTTTATGCAAGTCCATATAGGGGGGATTGATATTCCCTTTGGTATTTTAAGGTGTTTCATTTTTTTAAAACCAATTGAGATAATGTTTTTGAGTTTGGATGTATTGTTTAAAAAAATGAAAAATGAGGTTTGGAAGAATATTTATAAGTTCATAGAAATTTGACTCATATGAACCTTTGAAAATTCATTAGCTAAAAATTTAAAATAATATTTTCAATTTTACTGGATTATGATTTTTACATCCTATGAAATGTTATAAGAGAAATTTTATAAATATTTTAATGTTAAAACCATTTTTTGAAGATATTCTATATGATATGTGTTCTATTATTCAAGATGATTCAGTTCATTATTTATGATGAGTTTTGAATAATAGTTAAATACATTTGATTCCATGTTTTTCATAGGATTTTATGAAGTGAAATGTCCAATATCTTCTTTTTTTGTGTTTTAGATTAATGACATAATGTGGGTGGGATTTTAATATTAAATCCAATGATTTCTCAACTTTTTTAGAAATTTTATTTATATAAAGGGGGAACATAATTAAAGAAATCTCTTTTTCATAGGTTGATATGTGATTTCTTATTTTTGAGTGGATAATTTCACAATGGTTTCAACCAACATTAAGAATAATATTATCTGATTGGAAAAAGGCACTAACTAAGATGAGTTTACATAAATATAAGAGTTCATAAGAATTAAGTTCACAACAACAATGTTTTGGAAGATGCTTTTTTTAGCAGAACATCCATTGCTATTAAAGAGATTATAAATATAAATAATTATTGTAAACTAGAAGGAGCCAAAATGATATATTTTTCAAGATATGTTCTATAAAAGATTCATTAGGGGGTAAAGGATGATCCTATTTCATGCCACTTTAATTTTTGATTCATCTTAGTATGAAATCCTAGACTAGGAAAAATGATTATAGTAATGAATAGGTTCCCTCATTGCATAAGAACCTTTTAAAAATATATGAAATTTATTGTTTTCTATACTACATGCATTGAGAGCGCATCCTTTTATTAAAACAGATAATATTGTAAACAATTTGTTAGAGGTTATCATCTAGTAAATGAAAATTTGTAAAAAGTGAACAATGATTCGACCCCCATCTTAGTGGACAATCCAAATCCTAGGTATCAATATTTCTATAAATTTAGGTAATCTTTTTAGATCTATTTTCTAATGGATAATATAAATAATATTAACAGTCACAATATTCCTATCGTTGATGAAAAAAATAATAAATGAAAAAAATAAGACGACACCCAATATCTAATTTTTTTTATGTAGTGGATGCATTTAATATGTATTTACATAATGTTAAAAGGTTGTACCTCTGAATTTTGTGGGAAAAAAATAAAATTTTTGTTTTTGGAAATGTATAAAATAATTTTTCAAGTCATTATCATATAAAGTTTATACAAAGGTAACATGTCCTATATTAGTTAAGAAAACATAGAAATTGATGTATCTTATTATTGATTGTAATTTTAAATTTATGGTTTAAAAATATATATTATAGATGAATATGTTTGGGGACCTAAGATGGATAATGAAGAAAATGTGGATGAATTCTTCATAAGAGTTATCAAAATCATCATAAAATTTATAGAGTTTGGAAAAACTACGACTGACTCAACTATTATGAAGAACTTAATGAGGATCTTATGTAATATATTTGATACAAATATCTCAACTCTTGAATATAGATATGATGTATCTATAGATGAAATACATAATATTCATCTAGAATATGAAATGAATATTGATCAAACATTTAAGAAGAAATCTAAGTGAATAATTTTGAATGCTTGAGGAATCTCAGACCTAAAGCACCAGAAATTTTTTAATCTTATTAAATGGATTATGATTAGAAAAAAGCTAAGGATCACATGAAAACAATATCTTTTATCTCAATAATAATGTCAGAAATGGTAATGGGAAGTACAAATAAAATAATTCATTGAAATTTATATAGTGTTTTTGAGTTTGTTACTTGTATCATAATTTCTGAATGATCAAAATTAATGATACTGAAAAAGATGATTTTTTTTAAAATCCATGAATTATGATGTCCAATAAAGAGATAATCTGTGGTAGAAAATCTTTTATCAAAAAAATAAGTATACTCAGAACAAGAAAATAATTGTTCTTTACAATGATGAAGAAGGGGGATCAATGGAAGCTAAATCATCTAATGAGGAAACTCATAGGAAAATAGTATACTTCATGGCCCATGAAAAACAAGAGGAATCCTCAATAAAATAGGAAGAAGAATAAGGGGGAGAATTAACATACTTAAAAAACATGCTAAAATACGAACATTACAATAGTTTGGAGAAAAATATTCAACTCAAGATTGAACTATTCTTTTTGAAAGTGAATGAATAAAATAATATTATAACTGGGGAAGGATCTACCATAATGGAGAATTTACATGTTTTGTATATCAACAACCTCGAACTATAGGTTCCCCAACAATAAAAAAATATAAAGTCTAAAATTATGAAAATTTCTGTAGTGGAATATTAATAGAGGATGACATGATCCATATTTCATAATGCTGAAAGGACTTTGAAGAAATTGAAATAATATTTCAAAAAAAAATTGAACTTGAAGAATAATATTTAAATTTTATTCTAGAAAAAATATGTAAATTGTTTTTCTAAAAACAATGATAATATTGTTCTACTAACAATGCAGATTTCTTATTCAAAACATAGAATGTATGGATTGAGATGAAAAATGTTAGTACTTCCATTAAACAAAAATATAAAAAATAATTTTACAAATATGACTCTCCATGATAAAAGAAAAGTGAAATCATTTCTACAATTGAATCTCTATGACATATCTATGATAGTATCTTCTTTTAGTATAGAATGTTATGGTTCAAATTATATTACATGGTCTTACAAAAATATGGTAAAAAATCCAACAACTACTAGGAAAACATGTCACTTCCATAAATATGGTTCTATTTAAGGTGGTGGGGATAAAAATAGAATAAAATAAAATATTAATTGAAATATGGATGTGATACCATTATGAAGATGAAATATGCATTTCAAAACTCCCCAATAAGAAATCATTTTGATTTGAGGGAAGAAACCTACTGATGATGTAATTAGACTGGTCACTATACTAAAGAATTCTTGAAAACTTATCCTGAATAAGATCTATTCACTGAATGGGAAAAGGCAATGGGAAAACAAACAAAAAATGATGATCCCTGAATTGTTTTAATTTTCTTAAATGCCATATATAAGAAGAAAATACAAATTATTGATAGCACATTCCCTTCAAATATGATTTGTGAGGTTAAAATATTATAAAAATTCGAATGTTACAATTGATGAGATGTTACCTTTAGTAATTGTAGTTAGTTAAAAGTCTATTAAAGTTGAAATCCAATCATAAATGGTGGTAATTTAAAATACATAGATTTTATTTTTGTGCATTGTAATAAATAAAATATACAATGTGTAATATAGTTATGAAATAATTTAAATAAGGTGATCTTGCATCAAAATTTCCACATCATTTGTTTCTTGAGTCATAAAATAACTAATTTTAAAAGAGTAATAATTGAATGAAATCAATTTCTTATTGTAACATAACTACATTTTAATAATGGAAAAAAGTTAGAATTAGTTTTTTAGTTGGAGACTTATATATATTGGCCGAAAAATGGGAAAAAATTCAAATGAGGAAGATGTAAGATATGTTCCTCTACAGAAAAGTGAAAGAACTATTATTTACGAAGTTTGTCATAAATTAAAAATGATAGAAGAAAAAAAATAGTAGAAAATATATACATTATACCTCTTGAACATATAAATTCTGATGTATGTGGAAGAATGATTAATGAATCCATGAAGAGTGATTTATAATTTATCACACTTATTGATAACATCACCCGAATGCAATGTTTTATGTTTTTGAAACATAAATAAGATGTTGTAGAAATGTTAATGTTTTACTGGAGGGATACTGAAAAAAAGCTGATGAATATATCAAAAAGATAAGAATAAATAATGGGATGAAATGTACTTTTTAGTTTTTGGAATTCTCTCTGTAATGAATTTAATTAACAATGAATATATGGATATCAACATTCCACATAAAAATGATGTTCTGGATAGACATGAAAATAACATACATCGAATAATCCATCTATGTGATGATGGAAATGAGGTGGCCTTCAAAAGATATCGTTGCATCATTTGATGCATGAAATATAGAAGACTATTTTTTAAGGATTGAGTACAAAAATAAATAAAATTTAGATTTGAAATCAAATCATGATACCTAAGTGAAAATTATGAGATTCATTAATTGCATAAGAGACATGGTCATCATAGAAAATGAAATAAAACCTCAAAGGAAGAAGGCGTAAGAGATTTATATCAAAAAATAGATCGATCAATATTTTTGAAGGTTTTTAGAAACAAAATATTACAGAATGAGAACATAAAAAAGAGGAAATTCAGACCACCATAACTCTTTAACTTATAAATTATTATGTATGGAGACTGATGATGCATTATTCCCTTAAAGAGTGTTTTTTAAAATTTTCAATTCTATTGATGAATTCACTTGAATGACCATTATTTTATTTTTAAAACTTATATTAAATGATGTGGAAATAATCATTTTTTAATGTAGGGAATATTAATAAAACATGGTTCATATATCATAAGGATTAAAATAAATTGTGGAAAGATGTTTATTTTTATTTATTTTTATGCCTATCTCTCAAATCATCATATATAACATCAAATTTTTTCTCTCTACACTTCTCACCAAATTGATGTCAAAGAAAGGGAAAACATAGGTTTAATTGAAATTTAACATGCCATTGTTGTAGAATATAAAATATCAATTTACATTTAGAGTGAATCCAAATGTACAACAATACATTTCCCAAAAAAAAATTCTATGATTTGGAACGTAAATTACCCCAATGTGATATTGTAAAAGAATAATTTAATGGTAAAATATTTTTAATAGTTTGAAATAACTTTCTCATTGAATATCACGAATTTAGTATTCAAGAAATTTAATGAAAAAACTATTGGGATTTTCCAAGATTACACAACCAATACGAGATTTAGGTGATAGAACAAATGGTATGAACGAATTTTTGGAAACAATTAATGTTAATGTAATTAAAAAAACTTCCAAATTAATGGAAGAAGTGAAAGGAGAATCAGATGAAGAACTAGAATATTTCATAAAATCATTCAGATGATCTAGTAAAGAAAAAGTAATTGTTGAGTTCGATATAAAACAAACACATTTCAAGGAATACAGTGATGAATACAATTTTGACAGAAGTAAAATTATGAAATTATGAACATTAAAAAATAATGTCCAATTGATTGATATCATCGTCAACATAGAATATCCAGTATAAAAAAGGATATATTGTACAATGGATAATCAACTAACACATACCTATCGGGTGGAACTTCAATATATATTGGTTGTAGTTGATCATAAATAATGGTTAAAATATATTAATGAATAATGAGATCACATTGAAAATACTACCACCTGAGAACTAATCCTATTACTGGAAGGAAATAATTATTATCATACCTATGTGGGTGTTCTAGAATAAGCTCAATGAAAATGTTCAACATTCATTAAATAATGACAGGCCAATTTACTAGGGATACCCATAGGTGGATGCTGTTGATTTTTCAAAATGTTTACTCTAGTGGAAAGAATAGAAATAAAACAAATGTTATTGGATTATTCTTCAAATCAATTTATGTAGGGTTTACCAGATTGATGTCAAATCAAAAATCCAAAATACTGAAGTTGAAAAACATTACATTAAACAACTAAAGGGATTTAGTATTCATGAAGATGGAAGTATTGTATGTAATCTCAAGAAAGTGTAATATGGGGTCAAGCATGACCTGTGTTTGTTGTATTCTAAACATGTTGGTTGTTTAATGATATTTAGAATCTATATTGGAAGATTTTATAACAACTTATACGTGAATGATACATGTTTCAGAACACAAATAGTGATTGTTTTCAATTAATAAATAATCGTTTATGGATATAATGATCTTTCATGTAAGGAATTATCATAACATATGAATGAACACCTTGAATTGAAAATTATTTGGATGATGAGTTTAATTTTCCTGATACATGTTTTACAAAATAGAAGATATATCCATCTATCATATGATAATTATTTTTGGGAGTTGTTGAAGATGTGATTCAGGTATGATTATAAGGAAATTTATACTCTTATTTATGTTTTGATGGAATGGTATATCATAATCAATTTGGATAATGTTTAGATAACTTCTAGTGGCCCAGACTATATTAAAAATCCCGAATCTCATGGTAGGACCTTAATGATGAGTTCATTTGGGTTTTATGGGGAATCACATCCCTAGTCAGGGGTTTAGGCTCCAAAGAGGCTCGATAATTTTTTTGGAAACTATTGAAACATTGAAATAATAGTTTCATAGATTTTAGATGACACCAATAGAGAACTATAGTAGTGAGAATGTTGATATGGTTAATCTAACTTCTCGGAATTTGGAGACAATGATATTGTATGTCCATGTTCTTTACAACAACCTGTCATTATATAACATTGGACATACATTATGGGTAGTTCCACAATTGCATCATATTATTTAATATCTCATTCATGATAGGGTTTCTATATGGATATAAAACCCAACATATATTTCTAATTTAGAAATAGTGAAGCATTATTCCTATCCATGTATGTAGGTATTTTTTCTGAACACACATAAATCATCGCGCCATGTGATCTTTTTCTTGTTCTCATGTATTTTCCCTTTTACTTTTTTATGAATCATTTTTTGTTTGTTACTCCTGATGTATCAAAAACATGTTGGGGATATTTGAGAAAATCTAAATCCAATAAAATTGTCATTCAAATATATTTCTTATGTTAATTCATTGATTACACCATTTAACTGTATCTTGAATGAGCATAGTATATAAAATCACTTTTTCTGGGTGGATATGAAAGTGATCCAAAGGAGTCCCACGAGATGATTTCTAAAATAATATTATGGTATGTCAAAAAAATTATTCTTTTAATTGAATTATTAATGTACTGATAATTTTATCTTACTTAAGATTACATATTCTGATTGTACTAGTGCTCCCGATGATCGAAATACAATATTTTGAGGTAAATTATTTTTTATATAATGTTTTTTACTCTATAGTGAAAGATGGGTTTTTTATTTTATATGTTCATTTAATTGTTTTTTAAGGGGGCCCACACTGTCTTAAGTACACATGAATTTGGTCCACCGTGCCCCACTCTTTATGTTTCTCATTACTAAATGGTGGTTGGTTTTACCCAATACCATTGTCTCTTGGATTATTTTGAAAAAGAGGGATAGAAGTGAAACTCTTTTGGAAATAAAAAATTCTACTATCCTTTTCATCTTATGTATATTTGTGACTATATTTCTTATTAAAATTGGATGGAAAAATAAATGTAATGTAAATTGAAATGATTGAGGGGGTGTAGAAAAAAATCACTTTCCCAAAATTTTCATTTCACCAAAAGATGAAATTCTAAGCAATAGATAATTTTCTTCAATAATGTGGTGTATGTATTTATATCCTAGAAAAATTTTATGATTTGATAAAAATAAAATGTATTGATTTTAAAAAAATAGTTGTTCTACAATCAAATCCACATGGGAATATTGGAATTTACATTGTTCATTGATTGTTTTTGATTTGTATTGATCACAGTTTAAAACAAAAATTTTTAGTTGGGAATTAATGTTATTGAATTCGGAAATATGTATATGGATGAATATTTGAATGGTATCCATATAAAAATATGAAAGAAGATGTGTAAATTCACTAAATGAGGATTAATATGATGTTGTGTTAGATCACCAGAATAAGATTTCTACTTTCAATATAAGGTTATGAGTGAATTCATATAAATATTAAGATGTACCAATCATATTGAAGATATTTATATATATGATTAGTGTTCTAGAAAATCATGATGAATATGTTCACAATTCAATATGATTTTTTGAGGAAGAGTGGAAAATATTGATGCGATGTTTTGAGGTGGATTTGATGTATTGAAAAATATGATATCATTGGATATTATTAGGTTCTTTACGGATGACTTTATTTGGGAATGATATTAAAATCACATCCCTCAAATTCTCATTTTTATTCAGATAAATTTTAGTTATAAAATGGGGGAATAACTATTTGGGAAATTGGTGCTGATTGGGATGTTATTATATATCATTGTTTTTAGTGATGAAGATCACTAAGACTCAACATAAATTCATTGTAATTTAATATGGGTTGAATAAGGATCTTGTTGAGTTTATTTTTCTTAAAACTACAATTTATAAATTATTATTTTCTAATAGATGATGTTTTAGATGTTGATGTTTGTGAGAAAGAAGCTTCATTTCAATTTAGGAGGATCGAGTGATATGATTATATATTAATCTTGTGAGAAGAGGTATAATATTTTGTTTGGGTACTTTCTATTCATGATTCACTATTAGGTACTGGAAAGAAATAAATCATATCATTGTAATTATGGATTGAAACTAGTGAAAATCTGTGAGTTGGACATTCAAACTGTAGTAATGAGTAGGTTCCCTTCATTGGGATTGATCCTTGTAAAAATTAGTTTTAATTAAATTATTGTTTTATTTACCACATGTTATGAGTGTGAGTCATTTTATTTGAATGAATCATAACCTTTATAGTTTTTAGAGTATAAATTCATGTTAAAGAACATTTTAATAAATTGAATCATTAATTAACCCCCTCTTCTCTAGTTCAAACCTCTCTTGGGTATCATAATTTTTAATATAAATGTATAATGAATAGGATATTCCTTCTAATCATAATGATTATGAACTCTTAACATTGTGGTTTAATGTTTATATATATGTTTTTTAATTAATTAATTAATCATAAAATCCTCTAATTCTATAATTTGTTATAAATGGAATTGATTTTTAACTATTCAATTTTATTTACTTCCCTTGGATAAATTTCTATATATTTAATCTATGAATGTCCAAAAATCCTATTTTCATATATCACACAAGTTATTATTTAACTATTGTAATATTTTTTCATCCATTCTCGATTAATTTGGATGAAATTTAGTGTATTGGATTAAGGAATTAAAAATATGTTGAACATTATGAAGAAGATAATGTATTATTTAATAGATTCATTAAAATAAATGTACCATTATGTGAAATTGTTTCTCTATAATGGAATAAATTTTATAGATGAGGATGATCATTTTATTTTTAAACAAATTTATGCATTTACTCATTGACACATCGTCCAATGATGATTTATATTTCACACATCATTACCCATTCTGCTAGAATAGATTTAGAGAAATACCGTGTCTTTACATTTTATTTGAAATTTTCCATTGCATTGTTGTTACATATTTATTAATTTCATTATATTGTTTATCAATATTATTATAATATTTTTTGGATGTATTATACTTGATGTAAAAAATCATATGTTTACATAACAATGACTATCAAAACATGTCTATGATAAATGATGTATTGAAATTAACAAGACAATGTTTATTTTAGGGGGGAATTATTTATTTTTAAATTAACTTATATTATATAATTTTAAATTTTTTTATAAATGCATTATGGGGACCTCATACCGCCAGTCCAGTTGGAAACAACTACCTTTTATATTGCATAGTTTCATGTACTAGAATTACAAAGAAGGGAAGAATAAGAATAAATAAAGATGAATAAGGGAGAAATAAAAACACTTGGGAAGAAACCTGCACTCTCACCCAAGCCCCATTTTGATAAACTAATCTAACAGATTCCTTAATGCCTATATCATTACCTCCCTCTCATTAAAAAACATTTCCTTCATTATCACATTGGAAGAACTGACCCTTCAATAATTTTTAGTAGTGTCCAACTATATTTTAACTTATATTGAATTTAATTTCTCTTTATAGAGGGTTCCTTTAAGACAATTCATTGAATATTTATTGTTCCTTCAATTCCACTATAAGTTATCCCGCCATGGAAATTAGTCCATTCCTCAAAAATTAACAATTTAAACATGTTTTTTTTGGGGAATATATTTTTCTTTTAGTTCTAATTTAGGATCTTATTAAACCACTATCTTAGTATGTGTTCTTATTGATGTAGCTAAATGGTTTTTATGGGTGTAGACATTGTTTTGGAAACAGTAATCAATTATTGTCACTCCAAAATACATAGTCTTCCTTCATAACCACATACCTATCTTGTATGAGTAATAAATATATCCAATTTAATTTAACTATTTTGTACCATAAGAATATATATAAATATGTTTATATACTCTATATATGTCAACAATATTTTTTAATGTATGTTCCTGAATTGCACAACTTTTCATGGAATATGTTTTATTTTTTCCACCCACATGAAATCCCACCATTATAACATGGTGTGAAATGAAATGAAATTTTTTTTGATAGGAATATTGTCTATGTGTTGGAAATAAAAAGAAATACCCCCATGTGTTTTCCATAGCATAAGTCCTTTTTGTTTTCCCATATAGCACATCTTTCTCCATATGGCTCATCTTTCCCCATGTGACTTTTCACATCTCCATTCTCAACCCCTTTCCAATGAATGAAAATTATGCTTCCTGGATTTTTTCATCAATTAATGTTGTTCGATGCTATGTATTTTCATTTCTTTACAAAATCATATATATTAGAGCATGTGTAGTCGATGGATGATAAGTGAAATATATGATTGAAGGTTTTTTTGTGTTATTCCAATTTTATTCTTCTCATTTCTTAGATTTTAAAGACAACAAACTAGTTCTGTTCACATGAATTATGGGTGATCGTCAGTGATGGGTTTTTAGTACACATTATTGATGATGAAGTCTCCATAACAAATGAAGAAAATATATCTCTCAGAAATCAACGGTAGAAAGAAAAAAAGGTGTTGTTCCTCCTCTATTAGTGGTTGGATGAATCAATGATTTAATTGATTATTGAAACAACATATGTAAGAAATATTGGGATACTTCTGGAAACCTATTCATGGGTGTTGATTGAGTAAAGAATATTTTTCTTCAAACTAAAAGAGTGGAGATAAAAGCGGTGCACATGAAGCACAATGGGGGTATCTCAGACTACTTTTCATGTTATTTGTTATTGTTAACAACATAAAAATAAATGGTGAAACTTTTAAGAACATTTATGTAATTTAAAAATCACTCAGATCTCTCCCAACCAAGTTGGAGGAAGAGGTTATTGAAATTGAAGAATCAATGTACATGGGAAGACTATCCATTAAAGAGTTGATGGGGTTATCACAAGTTAAAGAGAGATGATTGCAAAAAATGTGGGTTGATCAATATAATGTGCCTTAGAGTCTTTGTTGACTATACTATATCAAAATAATTTTCAATCATAATGAGGTGGTCATCGTGTAAGAGAGAGAGGGCATGGATATCATCCAAGCCACCAACAAAAAATTAATCATTACTAGCTTCCTTGGAAGAGGAAATGGTGGAGGCCAATTCACACATGGTCATGGAAAAACTACGAATGATCAATGTCAAAATTGTATGAAATATAGACACTTTTACTCTATGTGTTAGAGAAAAATTGATCATTATAAATGATCCAATTATCCTGGATCCCCTTTCCATTAATAAAATGTTACCACATCTTTCTCACTAAAGAAAAAGAATTTGAATGATGAGATGTGTGGTATCTTGACAAAAGTACAAACAAGTATATGAGTGTTATTAAAGAATTGTTGAACGAACTCAATGAAGATGTTTGTGGCGGTGTGAGTTTGGGAGACTCATCAAAGGTACCCAATATTGGAAATGGTAAAATTAGAATCTATCCGAATAATGGTGGTTATAATTACACCTCTAATGAGTATTATTTTCCTCACATTAAAAATAATATAATCAGTATCATCCAACTCATTGAGAAGGGGTTAGTTATACTCATGGAAAACTCTTATTTTTCTATATGATTTCCTCACATGAGAATTTTTTATCAAGTAAAAATGGATAATAATATCTTTTGGCCACTGCATAACAACATTATTACCAAGGAGTATCTCTTAAGACTCAAGAAATATGATTCAAGGATACATCATCTCCACTTTACGAATCACTATTTTAGTAGACTTAATCTTTTGTACTCATCCAGCACGGTGTGTGGAATTTTGGGGATTGAATTTTCAAATCATGTGTGTGTGGCGTGAACACATAGTAATAAACAAAGGAACTCTTTCCCATGTGAAGTTTCCAGAAGATAAAAGTAACCACTTCAGTTGGTTCACACTGATATTTAGGGACCACTTGAGAAACCCTAACATGGAGGTAATAAGTACTTTATTATAGGCATTAATGATTTTTGTAGAATGTTTTGGGTGTATTTCATCAATGAAAAATCTTCAACATTTTCAATTTTAAAATTATAAAATCATATGTTTAATATGAAAATTTTCACAATATTAATATTCTCAGATATCATAGAGGCATAGAATACACCTCAAATGCATTTCACGATTTCTACAAGGAACATGGAATCAAGCAGAAATACATTGTATACTACACAACAAAACCTAATGTAATTGATAAACTAAAGAACCACATTATCCTAGACATGAAGTGGACCATGCTGAAGGGGAAGGGCCTTCTAAATAGTTTCTGGACAGAGACTGTGGAATTTACAACCTACATTCCTAGTCAGTGTCCATCCAATAGTGTCAGAAATTTGACGCCATATAAGGTGTTGAGTGGCTAAAAAACGAGCATGGGGCACCTAATAATTGTTGGGTGTGTTTCCTAAACACATGATTGAGAAAGAAGAAGAAGGATAGTTGATGATCAAATAGAAAATTTATTCTTCATCAACTATATTGAAGTGTCCAAATCATCAAATCACTAAAATCGAATTACCAATAATGTAGTGGATAGTAGAGATGTGGTCATTAGTGAGGATGAAGCTTGGAAATGGAATGATGAATAATAGATAAAATATAATCCTATAAAATAGAATATCCTAATTAAAGGCATGATTATCAAGAGAAAAAACCTACAACTCCTTCCTCGGGTACATCATTAGTACATAGAAGTCCAGGATTACATTCCCTCACTCATTAAAGCACCCCACAAAGTCAAAATTCGTCTAAATATTCATTATCCACGTAAACTATAAAAATTAAGAGATTAAGAGACTTATATAAGTTAAATAAATTAGTAAATATTTTTTTCATTTATATATATCATGAGCTTTAAACATTTTAGGAAGCCATATGGGATGAACATTAGAGAGTAGCTATGGAAGAATAAATTCATGCCATAAAGAAAAATGACACATAAGAGGTGAAAAAACTTTCTAATAGCCATGAAAGCATTGAAGTCAAAAGGATGTACAAGATCAAGAGAAATGTTGATGAAGAGATCGATCTCTGTAAGGAAAAAATTGTAACAATGGGTAAAATAGATGTATAGGGTGGATAATGAAGATGTCTCCACTAATTCTTATAGCCTTGACAAGATATGGATGATTATCTCCATTTTGGTCCATCACAATTGGATGATCGACCTACTGGATGTGTAGTCTTCATTCCTGACTGAAATTCTAGAAGAATCTGTCTATGAAAACAAACCGGAAGGTATTGTTATTCAAAAATAGTAAAACAATGTGTATCGACTGAAAAATGCTCTCTATAGGTGGAAGAAATATCCACGTTTATGGAATGCATGAAACAACAACTACCATCAAAATATTGACTTCTCCCAAAATTAATATAAGCATTAATATTATGTAAAAAAGATTTATTGTGGTTATATGCTTATAGAATGTTTGTATGTTGATGATTTGTTGCTTATAAGGTACATCTGAACGATGTTTGATTAATTTATGGGGGCCATGATAAAATAGTTAGAGATGACTGATGGAGGTCTCATATCATTTTTTTCTATTAATTAAATAAAAAAACTTGTTAACATCAATATATCTTATAAGATGTATGATAATGAATATCTTAGAAAATTCTAGAAGAAAAATTGATACACGGTAAAAACAATTGTAGCAATGAGTATAAAACTGAAAAAAGACAGAAAAGGAATAAGGGTTGATTCGAATTTATTAAAGAGTCAGATTGTAAGGCTATGGAACCTCACAATCACAAGTCCAGATTTTTTAAACACGGTTGAACTTCTATGCATGCACATGGAAGCTCCAAAAGCGTCAGAATGGCTAGCCACAAAAAAAATCAATAGTTTCGTCAATGGAATAGTGGAATTTGGTTTGTTCTATCCATAAAATTATGAAGCAAAGCTATATGGATACTAGGAAAGTGATTGTGGTGGTGACCAGGATGAAACAAAAAGAATCACTGCGTATGCATTTTTATTGAATTAACTAATTTCACTTGGAATTCATGGAAGTAGAGTGTGGTATCTATTTCTACAAGTGAAGCAGTGTACGAGGAAGTTTCATCTATGGTTTGTGTAAGAATATGGATGAGAAATCATCCAAAAGTGGTAAAGAAGGCACACAATAGATCCACAGTCAAATATGGGTCAGACCCCGAGACACCCATAGAGGGGAGGGGTGAATCAGTGTGTCAACATTTTCTTTTCAAATAGGGATCTTGCACCCACATCGGTACGAAAATGGTAGACCTATAAGATGGATGGGAACTAAAATCTAACAATCAAATGTGTGGAGACAAGACAACATTTTTACTTGTTTCACCACTTAGGGATACATCGAAGGATCATACACTAACAATGTATCTATCATAACAAAATCAACTAAACCTCAATAGATGTGGAGTAAAAATGTTTGGTCACAGTCATTATGTGCCAGGCTCACTGCCGTTACATGAATTTGGGGAATGGTCACTATGTCCCTTAGATCACATCTGTTGACTCCCCCTAGCTCACTACCATGGGTGAAGACTCACTGAGTTTTTTGACATGAAGACCACTTCAATGATTTGGCATTAAAGTCTTTGCCTCTGACATAGAATGATATTTTTCTTCTTCCTTATACACATGTTGATTCTCTTTGAATCATTATACCCTTAAAATAAATGTTCAAACCTACCCTTTGTGAATCTACGTTGTGAACCACACTTTTTCATGAAGCACCCCTTCCACTCCTGGACAAACTACCTTCACAAAACCGCCTTGCCTTCACAAAACTATCAATTATCACGAAGCTTCCATGACATTGCAGAATAATATTTTCAAAACACATTGAATCAACAAATAAAACCTCATCATCACAAAATACCCTTTTGAAAAAAATCATGGGCATCATTTAAGACTAAAATCCTCTTCATGAAGCATCGAATCTCATAGATATCCCAATTCCCAATTCTCTTCGAGAAACTAACAGATTCAACAAATTTTACACCATTTAATCGATGAAAATAAAGAGGGGTATTCTATTATTTGTATGCTAGTACATAAGCGAAGCTCCGCATTCTCTTTAAGGATTTTTTTGATCGTAAAACTTGTCTTTGGAGTGCTCCTACCTTTACATCGAATCACATAAATCATCTGTGCGCAAAGCTCATCCTCATCCCAATGATATCTGCCAATTCCATTCATGATTCCATTCAAATTCCTAATGAATTTTTTCAATGCCAGCAAAGCTCTGAATCCCATAATCATGGAGAACTCTGTATCCTATCATGATTCATGTCATAACCACAAAACACACCATTAGAACACTTTATGTCCCCCTGAAACACAATTCAAAAATCCCATATTCATGAAATTCATGCATCTTCCAAATTTTAACATGTCCTCCAAGAAAAATCACTATGAATATTGAAATGAAACTTCCAAATTTTGGACCCCAAAAAATATGGAAGACATTGGGAAATGAATCCACCTGCAATAATACTTTTTTCTTGAACTGTATGATACCTTTCCATGAAAACTCCATGATCATGAATTTATGGATTGCCAACAAAAAAACCAAACTCCATTTCCAGTAGAGTGCATACCTAGTTCCAACAATTAATGGATAATAAGTGGGCAATTGAATTAGCCAAAAATCAATTGTACGATGGTTGAAGCAAACAAATTGATACATGATTCCATTTTTTGAGAGATCATTTGAAGTAAAAAATGATAAAATTAAAATATTTTCAAACTACAGAACATGTGGAAGATATTTTCACAACATAATTACTAATGAATTAATTCAAAACATTAAGAACGATGATTGGAATGAAGCTGGTTTTGACATGAAGGGGAGTGTTGGAAATGGATACCATTACCACAAAGTGTTTTCTCCAAAGCAGAAGTCCTTTTGTTTTGTAATGTAGTGCATCATCACCTATATGTATCAACATTCCCCATGAAACATTTCACTTCTCCATGCTCCATCTAATTCAGATGCAAGCCATTTATTCTACGTTGTTTTATGTTTGTTTAATTAATGTTGTGCCAATCAAATTATTTTCATTTATTTAGAAAATACTATAAATAGGATAAATTGTATTTCATTGAAGATATTTGAAATATATACTTGAAAGTATTCTTGTTTTATTATATTTTTCATCCTCTCATTTCTCGGCATGTATAGCCGACAATATGAACTACGGGTCTTTAGAGAATGGCCTCATGCCATGCTCTATTTTATTCAATAAGTAACATTTTCATTATGATGTTTTGTTTTCTTCTATGGAATATATTCTATAGATCCTTATATAAATCATGTTCAATAGTATTATGATTATATTCCTATACTACAATGTACCCCCATTGCATTAAAAGTCATCTGTTTAGTAAAAATATCAACAATTTCAAGACATATCAAGTCATAAATAATCATGCAATGTTATCCAAACAAGTCATTATGGGAGACATAAAACATGTCGATGTGGTTCATTACCATGTTCCCCGTCGACACAATGACACCATGAATTTCCCTAAAAATTTATCATTGATTCATGAATTATCATCGATGATATGTACTTGGGGGTTCCATTCATCCTTCCATCTTATCGGGGACCTGTTTGAAAATATGAACTATGTCTCGAGGTCTGATGGCACACACCTCATTTTGGATCATTGAAATAAGGTGGTATTTTTTCATTAAACTGGGGACCCACTTCTTTCGCATCATGCCACTGCTCTTGTTGTTGCAGAGGTGGGGATTCCCATGCTGATTTGAATCTCTGTAGTAATTCTAGAGAGTTTGAGGGTTCGGTGATTTCCTGGAATGTTCTCCTATGCAGAATTACTTGTTCCCCATGCTTGGGCTGGTCTTCCAATCCATTGATTCCTTCAATATGATCAGTTGGTATACTTTTTTGACATTAAACCAGATGGAATACAGGTAATACAACATACAAGTGGTCAGCAACCAACTATATACTATCATGCGCGAGTGGAAAATCAAGTATCTTGTGAATTTGAAAATATAATTTCTCTTCATTGATAACACTTTGTGGATTCATTCCATCAATCATTGGAAAGTCTACACATCTATTCCATAACATACAGTCATAGGCGACGTCATTTAAAATTTCAATCTTGACTAAAACAGTAGCTAATATATCCACAATTTTGATGCGGGAGGAAAGTGTGATATATTACATCATAATTACCCACAATCATGTATCATCCTTCATTGAAATCTTATCTAGATGTTTCAATGGAGTGGATATGGAATTCTTTAATTTAGATTTACATTTCTCAAAATACTTCTTCATTGACACCAGGTTGGATAAGGTTTCTGTGACATGTTCCATGTGTGGCTCCATCCCCACTTTGTTGCATAATTGGCGCTACTACAATCCTTTAGGATGATATTGGAGCTATGTTTCTTCCTCCACATATGCCACCTTCAGTTTTAGTAATCCAGTTGTGCTCTCGATCCACAATCATTCTTCGATAATGCTTCTGTCATCCGAATGTATCTGGTAGCGCTATCCTCCCTTTATAACAAATTTAGAAGGTCAGATTAATTAATGGTGACCTCATTCCAGATGTCCATTTGGTACAAACTACTATTTATATATCATAGTTTCATGAACTATAATTATAGAGGTGATGATGAGAAAATTAAATAAAGATGAAGAATTAAGGAAAAGATACACTCATTAGACCCATTTTTCTCACTCACAATACCCAACTTTCAAAACCACTATTATAGATTCCTTTATACCCCTCTCTCTCATAAACCCTATCTACAACTATACAACCTTCCTCCTCTTGTTGATTGCATTGACCCCTTTTACAATATAAAATTATGGATAGCTATATTGTTTCCTCTAATGACTCTTATGAACCTTTCTAGATTGTTCCTTTTAATTTTTGTTTCTAGGCATGAATGTCTCAACTATCTCTTTATAACTGTAATATGATAAGCTATTATGTAGAGCCTTATGACGATTGACCACTAGGGGTGGAATTTATTTATATTATCAATTTTATTTCTTTTAATTTAACCTCTCAACTTGTCAGGGTTCTAAATCCAATCACTAGTATCTTATAGCATCACCTAGTGTGTATTAGTAATGAGAAAATTATCATAGCATATTATTTACAAGGTTCGACACTAACTATTACTTCTTCTATTGTTGTTTTTTCCCAAAAATAGTTTCTACACTATAATGTTATTATCAATTATAGTGGCTTTGGAAAATGGTTATACACCCCAGTATTCAATCCTCCAGTCGACAGTTGTATTACACCCCACCCACACATTTCTTCTTACGATGGTTATACAACCTAACCTTCATTTTCTTCATTGAATGGTTATCCACCCCATCCAGATCCTTTTAAAAAAATGTCCAAACTCTCTATTTATGAGCTCATTCTTCTCGACACTGATCTAGAAATAGAAATACCTCTTGATTCTTGTGATGATCCTACTATGTTATCTTATAGGATCTGGCTTGCTTGTGTACGCCTTCATGAACATCAAAATATACATGAAACAATACTATAGGTATTGAATCTCTATATAGATATGGTGGATTTAGAATCTCCTCAACTATTCAACAATCTAGTGTATCTTCTTCATGAACTCCTAGATTCGACTCAACTTATTCACTCTTAAACATTGGGTGTATCATATTCCCTTAGAATAGTTCTCAGGGATCAAAATTCCGCAATTCTTTAAAAAAATCATATCATCCGCCGTGAATGTATATTTCACCTATATATTTAATTATTCAAGTCTTCAAAACAATAATAAAAACATTAAATATTTGAAATTAAATACCTATATATATTGATGGAGACTCATAATATATTCTTCCTAATAGTATATAAATACATGTAGTTGTTATTCTTTTAATTCATGAAATAGATCCCAAATTCTGTCATCATTTAATTTTTTTGAGAATCCTCGATCTACTTCTTTTTCATCACATTGATTATAAAAAACAACGAATTCTCAATTAAATTTCATTATTAAATGATCATAATTTTTTACAACGAATTCTACATTGTTTTTATAGAATTAATCAATTAGAAATAATGAATTTTAATTCAATAGTGGATATGGCTCGAGCATCTTGATGACTTAGAAACTCATTTCATAAAAAAAATATTTTTTCATCTGATTCAGAATCATGTACCTGACACTTCATTCATTTAACTACCCAAGCTTCTATGGTACGCTTCTCTTTGAATAATGTGATAACGTGTGTTGTACGCAACACCGAGTTCTAACACCTTAACCAATCACACTAGCCATTATGAATAGTAATACCTAATTTTTGAAATAATATATATTTTATATTTAAAAATGCACTTCATTTTTGTATTCGGAATATTGAATTTAGCCTAAGGGGAAATTTTGATACTTTTTGGATAACGTTAATATATTGATGAATAGTGTAAATTACTAAATTTTAATTAAAAACAACTTTCTTAATCAAAATAATTAATAGTGATAAATTATGAATTTGAGTGGTTTTAAAGTATATTTAGAATATATATTTACCATTTAATACAATGTTGGTCATTGGACATAATTTCAAAATTAAACCGAACATAAAGAAGTATCAATATTTTGATAGTTATTATCTCTTAAAAACACGCTTTTTGTTTTAAAAACGGGAATTAATTTTAAATTAATTTATGCCACTTCTGTGTTTTGAATTTGGAAAAATGGATTCCATATTTGGATTCAGGATGTTCAAATTGTGTAAATAGGTAACTTTTATTTTTAGACATTTTGAATAATTACTGTAGTAAATATTTTATTTACCATGGATAAGGGTAAATCCGGTAAATAAGGGTTAAAAAAATATTATAATAATAATAAATTACCCTAAAACGTGTCCTAACCTTATTGGTTGATACAGTTTCGACCATAGGCATCTTTGGGTCGATTTTGGCACACCATGGAGCCACTTGTAGGTGATAGGGACACTTAATTTTAATTAAGTTAAAATGTATATAAAAATGACACAAGCATATATCTTTTAAAAAAACAATTTTTACATAGTTTTATATATGTTGTATTTTCGACTATAAATATTAATTAGAAAGGTAAAAAAAATTAATACATAATGATATTTTATTTTTAATTTTTAGAGATTAAATAATTTAATTTATTTATGACACAATAATGATGCAGTAATTACCATAATAGTGAAAATTTAAAATAATTGATATTATAAATACCCAAATAAATATAATTTGAAACTTTTAATGAATTTCAATAATTTTCTTGGATAATATGACATATTAGGATTTATTTAATTAACAGTGTTCGAAGTAATAATTCTTTTATGAGTTTCACAAAAATCAACTATTGAATAGTGTCAAAATTGACATAAAAGAGTTTTTAAAACAAATATTATATTATTAATTGATATTAAATTACTAAAAATCTACGGTTCTTCCAAGAGACTTATATCATGATTGTTTCATCATTAATGGACCACTTGGAGGTCTCTTGGATGTATATGGTAAGTTTATTAACCATATAATATAATAATAAAAAGAGACATTGTAAAAGTGAAACTAATTAACTTAGAGTTAATACATAAAGATAAGGTTAATATAAGTACCCAAAGCTATCTAAATTCTATTGGTTGAGTTTTTTTCAACCCATCCCCACCTTAAAATTTAAATAATCAACTTTGGATCCATTAGAAATCGAATATGAATTTATTATACATTAATATTTCTAGCTTTTCCAAAGGTGCCCATCACCCCTCTTATAAAAGGGCACTCCTCCTTCTCATTTCTTCACACCTTCAAAGATTTTTGGTTCTGTCGAACTCTGACCAAATACTCTGCCAACTTCCCTCACTACAACCTAGAGGCCATATTTTGATCATAAATCCAACCAATGGAGCCATTTTGATCAAATCAAAAGGAAGAACCCAAAGAAGAGGTAATGATTTCACCACCCTTTTCCAAGTTCCTTTCTACTTCCACTTCTTCTTCATTTGTTATTACCATTCTAAAATAATAACTCCAGTATCATATATATACTGTGATGTTATTATAAATATGGTACAACCATATTCAGTATTCTATCCACCCTTTGAATAACATGTCACCATACGTGCGTACGTACGGCTTACCGTCTCCACGTCGTGGTGTAATTGTTATTCAATATATTATTATTTGTATGGGTATAATAATGATGTGTAACTCATGTAAATAATAAATATAACATGTTAATGATTCTTTATATATTATATACCATCAATTTATATATTATTTTAATATCAAAAGAATGATATTGTCGCTCGTGCGTACGTACGGACTACCGTCTCCACGAACGCGATGATATTCATTGTCTATAGTATCCATTCAAGTATAATTCTCATTTGATGATTTATAATAGTATCTAAGGACTTGATATCATTATTTATATAATTAAGATACAACCTTTCCATGACAAACATGGCTTATGTAATAAAACATATAAAAGAAAACGAGTAAGTTAACACCTGAAACGACGATAATTCTAAGATATTATTAACAAATCAATGTTAAAAGATCATATATGATATCATATTAATGTATATGAATCTTGTATAATTTATTAACAATTATTTCACCATTATACAAGATGTTAACCTACCCCAACCAAGGAAAAGTACAAGGTAAGGGTTATTTCACAATCTCTTCATTATCCGAGGTTGTTTATACGTAATAATCTACTACGATCTCTTTATCATACACATACATGTTTCTTAAAAATTAATTTCAAAACATTTTTACTATTTAAAAAAATATGGGTTAAAGTCATTTATAACCTTTTTTACTTTTATAAGAGTTTTTTAAATGAATCTTTCCATCATTTTCTAAATAAGGTGCTTTTAACCTTTTCAACAGAATTAAGGTAAGAATGTTTTTTTAACTTATATGGAGGGTGCGGTTATTTTCCGCCATTATAAAATCATCGAAGATTCCCTTACAAGCTTATAAGAATATTTTCAAAGAAAATGTTTTATTTCATAAATATAAGACTCTTAAATGATTTCAATATAGAAAAATATATTTCTCTAAAAAGAGTTTTTATTTCATCTATTTCAACACCCTTTGATAGATTTTATGCTTATTTAAAGTCGATTTATTATAATAATAAAACTTCTATATTGTATTGAAGTTTTTGTGATATATTTGGATGTGGATGTGCTATTTTTATACCATTCATGGTTTATGGTTAAAGTATTGAAATTTCGTATACTAGTTTTAATACAGATGTTTATGTTATGTTTAAACCTTTTCATATGGGAATGCATTGGACTTAATATGTGATGGGTGGAGCCTGCTATAGCTCCTCGATGCATCGGTAGGTCTCATGAGACAGACTAGTGTCTTGGCACAAGGCCTTGGAAAAATCTTATTTTTAGTCTTGGCACGAGGCCTTGGTAATGTGGTTATGATAGTCTGGAATTATGCATTCCATCATTATGAAAGTGGTTATTAATATTGCATGTGATTATTAGATTAGTAGAATATCCATGTGAATAAGTAAATGGAATTATTTCATTTTACTTTTTCCATACTATATTGAAGTTCAAGTTTAAAAGGCTTTTGTTTTAGTAATACATTTCCTTAAATGTTTATGCTTATTTTTGAATGTTTCCACTATATTGTTATCCTTACTGGGCATTTGAGCTCACTCCTTTTCTATGTTTTATTTTTCCCAGGATGTGAAGAAGTAAGTTATGAATGACCTGCAGGGATTTTATGTGGGGATATGACTGTGGAATATGGAGACTATGTTGTTGTAGTAGTTTTTCACTTTATTATGTAATGTAAAACATTATGAATATATCTAGTGTTTCCAAGGCTACTAAACCAATCGGTCTTTTGAGATTTGATCTTTCTTGTGATCATGCCAATGTTATGTATAATGCACCGACTCTGGGTAACTGGGGTCGGGGTATTACAGTTGGTATCAGAGGAAGTTTAGTAAAAATCTTGGAAGTTAGATTTAGATAAACTCTGATTAGAGCACGTAGACCTAAGATGAACTTTGAGGATTAGTATAGAAGAACTTCCTAGAATTTTGGTATTGTGGAGATTTTGTGAGTTTTCCGAGAAATACATCCCTGTCTGGATACGAGTAGGTAGAGGCGGCTCTGGAACAGATTTACCTAGGGGTAAAACCCAAAAACACCGCTTTGATCTAGACTCGAACAGGAACTGGTGCACGACAACGAGCCTTGCTGCACTCTTGGTTACGACACTCCCGGGGTATACGCTTAGGATAACTCTCATTTTCTTTTCAAATAATTATGAAGGGATTATGAGTATATACTTCCTCAAATAAAACATTCTTATGATTATGGATTATATCCATAAATAGTTCAATTTATGTTAAGTGTTTTATAAGTATGAGATTATGTATTTTGATTCATAAACTGATCTAGTTTATGCCATTGTTTAAAAATGGAGCCTAGTGGAAGAAATGGGAACTGTATCAATACAAGCACTCCATGTAGGGATTTCCCTCCTGCTCAAGATAATTATAGTGGAGATGGTGATGTAATTGGTGCTGATCAGCTAATCACCATACTGGGACAACTCACTCAGGTTATGAATAATAACCTTACCCGTATGGGGCACCCTGATCCGCAGCGTGGAGGATCAATGATAGATAGTTTCATGAGGCAACAACCACCAACATTCAATGGGATAAAAATCCCTTAGTAGCTGAGCAATGGATATTTTTCATTAGAGAAAATATTTCAGGCATTGGGGAGTAGTGAAAGGGAAAAAGTTATCATGGAAGTTTACCGCCTCACTGGAGATGCTGATCAATGGTGTTCTTTGATTCAAAATACGAAGGAAGATGATGAAGTATCAAATATGGAATGGAGGGAGTTCGAAGATCTGTTTTTAGAAAAATACTTTCCTCGCGACCATCGATCAGATATGGAAAGGCAGTTTCTGAGTCTGAGACAAAAGGAGGATGAGAATGTCACAAAGTATGAGGCTAACTTTACAAGGTTAGAAAGGTATTCTAGAGATTATATACGTAACCCAAGTAGTAATATTGACAATTTCTCTGATGGGTTAAAACCATTTGTCCATTGAGCATTAGTCTCACAATCCTTCTCGTCGTACGAAGACATTGTCTCATGTGCTATCAAGACCGAAAAGGAATTCTCTAAGTATTATGACATTAAAGAAAAGCAATAGAAGAAGAGACATGTTGATCAATCTGGGAATGGAAATAAGGGGAAGAAGGGAAAGGTTGAATATCCATCCTGTAGTAAATATGGGAAGAAACACCCCGATACATGCATGAAGGGAATGGGATTCTGTTACAAGTGTGGTGAAAAGGCCACCAAGCTCGTGATTGCAAGGGGAAGAAGGAATCCACCAACTTTCAGTGCTACAATTGTAGGGAGATGGGGAATTATGCAAATGAATGTCCTAAGCGTCAGGAGAACATACCTCAGAAAAGGCCAAGGGATCAAGGCCAAGCTTATGCTATCACTACTGCTGAGGTAGAAGCTCCGAAAGACGTGGTGGCAGGTAATTTAATGGTTTCCTCAAGTTTAGAAAATGCATTATTTGATTCTGGATCATCGCATTGTTTCATATCTTCTCAGTTTGCTAAGAAAATTAGATATTTCCAATTTTATTTAACAAGGGAGTTTTCTATTAAAACTCCTAAGGGAAGTATCATTGCAACAAAGTTTTGTGAATCAATCCCCATTAGAGCACATAAATGTTCTTTATCTGCTGATCTCATCGTCATACCTATGATTGAGTTTTATATAGTCCTCGGTATGGACTGGCTTTCGGACTATGATTCGAAGACTTATTATAAGAAGAATGAGGTTATGATTCTTGATGATCATGATAAGGAACACCTTATCTTTAGAGAAGAATCGTCACCACCTAATTCTTATCGAGATCCACCCCATGTAGCTCAACAAAATTCAATTATTGGGGAGGAAGAGAATGAAATGATTGTGGGTGAGGAAAGGAATGTTCAAATAGAGGATGTACCTGTTGTGAAAGAATATGTAGATTTGTTTCTGGAAGATTTACCTGGACATCCTCCAGAACGAGAAGTTGAGTTTTCCATTGATTTAATTCCTGGATCAAGGCCTATATCGAAGACCCATTATAGAATGGCCACTGTATAATTAGTTGAACTAAAGAAACAACTAGAGGAATTATGTAATAAGGGATTTATTCACCCTAGTGTTTCTCCATGGGGATCCCATGTTATTTTTGTTAAAAAGAAAGACAGATCTATGAAGTTATGTATAGACTACAGGGAGATCAATGCTATAACGATAAAGAACAAGTATCCTCTACCACTCATTGATGATTTATTTGACCAACTTCATGGAGCTCAATACTTTTCAAATATTGACCTTCGATCTGGATACCATCAGCTGTGGGTGATGAAGGAAGACATTCCGAAGACAGCATTTCGAACCAGGTACGGGCATTACGCATTTACTGTAATGCCTTTTGGATTGACTAATTCACCCTCTGTATTCATGGATCTGATGAATTGAGTTTTCAAGAAATATCTCAGTGAATTTGTGGTTGTATTTATTAATGATAATTGTTATACTCCAAAAGTTACAAAGATCATGAAAATCACTTTTGCATTATCTTGAAGACTCTGAGAAGGAATGAATTATATGGAAAGTTTAGCAAGTGTGAATTCTGGCTTCATGAGATTTCTTTTCTTGGCCATATTGTCTCCAAAGAAGGAATCTCTGTTGATCCTTCTAAGACCAAGGAAATCCAAGAATGGCCAGCACCTACGAGTATAATTGAGGAATGTAGTTTTATTGGTTTGGCAGGTTATTATCGACGTTTCATCCAGAATTTTGCCCGATTGGCTAACCCATTAACGAAGCTCACACGTAAAGGGGTTAAATTTGTTTGGACAAAAGAGTGTGAAAAATGTTTCAAAGAATTAAAGAGATGATTAGTCAATGCTCCTATATTGTCTCTACCATCGGGGAATGATGGGTTCGTTATTTATAGTGATGCATCGAAGAAAGTACTTGGTTGTGTCCTTATGCAGAATGATAGGGTTATTGCCTATGCATCACGACAGTTGAAAATTCATGAACAAAACTATCCTACTCATGATCTCGAGTTAGAAGCTGTGATCATTGCTTTGAAGATATGGAGGCACTACCTCTATGGTGAGAAATGTGAGATTTATACTGATTAGAAGAGTTTAAGTATATTTTCTCACAAAAAGAACTCAACCTGAGGCAAAGGAGATGGCTTGAATTACTAAAGGATTATGATTGCACGATACACTACCACCAGGGGAAGGCAAACAAGGTGGAAGATGGTTTGAGCAGAAAAGATCATGGAGTTTTGAACAATATGAGAATTGAAAGGGACCCAATTTTCATGGATCTACTGAAGATGGACATGGGAATAATCAGGGAAGTTGAAACATCAATGATATTTCAAATGGTTGTCAAACCATCTTTATTAGAAAGTATTAAGAGTTCTCAGACCGATGATGAAGAATTTCAAAAGAAGATTAAAGCTGTGAATGATGGGAGATTGAGAGACTTTGTGTATGAAGATGGAATTTTGAAATTTGGGAAGAGACTTTGGGTTCCCAATATACCTGATCTAAAAAAGGAATTGCTGGATGATGGTCATAGTTCCAATTTTTCTATACACCATGGGAGCACCAAACTGTATAGAGATTTGAAGGAACATTTTTGGTGGGACAACATGAAGAGGGAGATTGCTGATTTTGTGTCAAGATGTATGGTTTGTAAACAAGTGAAAGCTGGAAGGAAACACCCTGGAGGAGTCATGCAACCTCTTCCCATACCGGAGTGGAAATGGGACAATATTATGATGGACTTTGTCATGGGGCTACCAAAGAATCCTAGAAGGAACGATGCAATATCGGTTATTGTTGATCGTCTTACCAAGTCAGCACATTTTCTTGATATAAGAGAAGATCTACCACTAGAACGTATAGAAAGACTATATATTAATGAAGTCGTGAGACTTCATGGAGTACCCCTATCGATTGTTTCTGATCGTGATCCCTATTTTACATCACGATTCTGGAAGAGTCTTCAGAAATCCATGGATACTGAACTTCATTTGAGCACTGCCTACCACCCTCAGACAGATGGACAATCAGAACGGACTATTCAAACCTTATAAGACATGTTGATATCTTGCTCACTTGACTTTCAGGGTATGTGGGATCAATATTTACCTATGGTAGAATTTTCCTATAACAATAGCTTCCATTCAAGTATTCAGATGGAACCATATGAAGCGTTATACAAGAAGAGATATCTCACACCAACCTGTTGGGATGACATTGGTGAAAGAAAACTTGTAGGTATAGAACTGATGGATGAAACGATGGAAAAGGTGAAGGTAATCAAAAATCACATCAAAGTATCTCAAAGTAGGCAGAAGAGCTATGCCGATAATCGAAGGAAGGATGTGGAATTTCAAGTCGGTGATCATGTTTTCCTGAAGGCATCTCCATGGAAGGGAGTCATACGTTTTGGTAAGAAAGGTAAATTGAGTCCCAGATACATCGGACCTTTCGAAATTCTAGAACTAATTGGGGCTGTAGATTACCGATTGGCAATGCCGCCAAGTCTCTCCAAAGTTCACGATGTGTTCCACGTATCTCTGTTGAGGAAATACATGCCTGACCCAACGCATGTACTCACCTATGAGGAGTTATAACTGGAACCAGATATGTCTTATTGTGAAGAGACCGTCAGGATTCTTGATACGAGAGAAAAAGTACTGAGAAACCGGACGACGCGTCTGGTAAATGTTTTGTGGAGAAACCATAACATGGAAGTGGCAACGTGGGAACCCGAGGAACTTATGATGAAGAACCACCCGAGTCTTTTCATGTGATAAGTATTCTAGAAATTTCGAGGAAGAAATTATTTTAAGGAGGGGAGAATGTAACACCCCAAGCTTCTACAGTACGCTTCTCTTTGAATAATGTGATAGCGTGTGTTGTACGCAACACCGAGTTCTAACACACCCTAACAAATCACACTAGCCATTATGAATAGTAATACATAATTTTTGAAATTATATATATTTTATATTTCAAAATGGACTTCATTTTTGGATCCGGAATATTGAATTTAGCCTAAGGTGAAATTTTGAAACTTTTTGGATAACGTTAATATTTTGATGAATAGTGAAAATTACTAAATTTTAATTAAAAACAACTTTTTTAATCAAAATAATTAATAGTGAAAAATTATGAATTTGAGTGGTTTTAAAGTATATTTAGAATATATTTTTACCATTTAATACAATTTTGGTCATTGGACATAATTTTAAAATTAAACCGAACATAAAAAAGTATCAATCTTTTGATAGTTATTATCTCTTAAAAACACTCTTTGTTTTAACAACAAGAATTAATTTTAAATTAAATTCTGCCACTTTTGTGTTTTGAATTTAGAAAAATGTATTCCATATTTGGAATCAGGATGTTCAAATTGTGTAAATAGGTAACTTTTATTTTTAGACATTTTGAATAATTACTGCAGTAAATATTTTATTTACCATTGATAAGGGTAAATCCGGTAAATAAGGGTTAAAAAATATATTATAATAATACTAAATTACCCTAAAACGTGTCCTAACCTTATTGGTTGATACATGTTTGACCATAGGCATCTTGGGGTCTATTTTGGCACCCCATGGAGCCACTTGTAGGTGATAGAGAAACTTAATTTTAATTAAGTTAAAATGAATACAAAAATGACACAAGCATATATCTTTTAGAAAAATAATTTTTACATAGGGTAATATATGTTGGATTTTCGACTATAAATATTCATTAGAAAGGTAAAAATATTTCATACATAATTATATTTTATTTACAATTTTTTGAGATTAAATAATTTAATTTATTTATTACACAATTATAATGCAGTAATTACCATAATAGTGAAAATTTAAAATAATTGATATTATAAATACCCAAATAAATATAATTTGAAACTTTTAATGAATTAAAATAATTTTCTAGGATAATATGACATAATATGATTGATTTAATTAACATTTTTCGAAGTAATAATTCTGTTATGAGTTTCACAAAAATCAACTATTGAATAGTGTCAAAATTGACATAAAAGAGTTTTTTTAAAAATATTATATTATTAATTGATATTAAATTCCTAAAAATCTAAGGATCGGTCAAGAGAATTATATCATGATAGTTTCATCATTATTGGACCACTTGTGGGTCTCTTGGATATATATGGTAAGTTTATTAACCATATAATATAAAAATACAAAGAGACACTGTAAAAGTGAAACTAATTAACTTAGAGTTAATACTTAAAGATAAGGTTAATATAAGTACCCAAACCTGTCTAAATTCTATTGGTTGAGTTGTTTTCGACCCATCCCCACCTTAAAATTTAAACAATCAACTTTGGAGCCATTAGAAAGTGAATATGAATTTATTATAAATTAATATTTCTAGCTTTTCCAAAGGTGCCCCTCACCCCTCTTATAAAAGGGCACTCCTCCTTCTCATTTCTTTACACCTTCAAAGTCTTTTTAATCGGCCTCACTCTGCACAAATACACTCCCAACTTCCTTCACTACAACCTAGAGGCCATATTTTGATCATTAAGCCAACCTAAAGAGCCATTTTGATCAAATCAAAAGGAAGAACCCGAAGAAGAGGTAATGATTTCACCACCCTTTTCCAGGTTCCTTTCTTCTTCCACTTCTTCTTCATTTGTTATTACCATTCTAAAATAATAACTCCAGTATCATATATATACTGTGATGTTATTATAAATATGGTACGACCATATTCAGTATTCTATCCACCCTTTGAACAAAATGTCACCATACGTGCGTACGTACGACTTACCGTCTCTACGTCGTGGTGTAATTGTTATTCAATATATTATTATTTGGATGGGTATAATAATGATATGTAACTCACATAAATAATAAATATAACATGTTAATGATTCTGTATATATAATATACCATCCATTTATATATTATTTTAATATCATAGAATGATACTGTCGCTCGTGCGTACGTACGGACTACCGTCTCCACAAATGCGATGAGATTCATTCTCCATCATATCCATTCAAGTATAATTCTCATTTGATGATTAATAATAGTATCTAAGGACTTGATATCATTCTGTATATGATTAAGATAAAACCTATCCATGAAAAACATGGCTTACGTAACAAAACATATAAAAGAAAACGAGTAAGTTAACACCCGAAACGACGATAATTCAAAGATATTATTAAAAAATCAATGTTCAAAGATCATATATGATATCAAATTAATGTATATGAATCTTGTATAATTTAATAAACATTATTTCACCATTATATAGAAGGTTAACCTACCCCAACCAAGGAAAAGTACAAGGTAAGGGTTATTTCACAATCTCTTCATTATCCGTGGTTGTTTATACATAATAATCTACTGGGATCTCGTTATCATCCACATCCATGTTTCTTAAAAATGTATTTCAAAACATTTTTACTATTTAAAAGAATATGGGTTAAAGTCATTTATACCCTTTTTTGAATTTTTATAAGAGTTTTTTAAAGGAATCTTTCCATCGTTTTCCAAACAAGGTGCTTTTAACCTTTTCGACATAAATAAGGTAAGAATGTTTTTTAACTTATACAGCGGGTGCAGTTATTTTCCACCGTTATAAAATCATCGAAGCTTACCTTACAAGCTTATAAGAATATTATCAAAGAAAATGTTTTATTTCATAAATATAATACGGCTAAATGATTTCAATATAGAAATAGATATTTCTCTAAAAAGAGTTTTGATTTCATCTATGTCAACATCCTTTGATGGATTTTACGCTAATTTAAAGATGATTTATTATGATAAAAAAACTTATATATTATATTGAAGGTTTTTTGATATGTTTGACTGTGGATGTGCTATTTTTATACCATTCATGGTTTATGGTTAAGGTATTGACATTTTGTATGCTAGTATTAATATGAATGTTTGTGTTATGTTTAAGCCTTTTCATGTGGGAATGCATTGGACTTAATATGTGATGGGTGGAGCCCGCTATAGCTTCTCGATGCATCGGTAGGTCTCATGAGAAAAACTAGTGTCTTGTCACAAGGCCTTGGAAAAATCTTTTTTGTAGTCTTGGCACGAGGCCTTGACTATGTGGTTATGATAGTCTTGCATTATGCATTCCATCATTGTGAAAGTGGTTATTGATATTGCATGTGATTATTCGATTAGTAGAATATCCATGTGAATAAGTAAATGGCATTATTTCATTTTACTTTTTCTATACTATGTTGAAGTTCATGTTTAAAAGGCTTTTGTTTTAGTAATGCATTGCCTTAAATGTTTATTCTTATTTTTGAATGTTTCCGCTATATTGTTATCCTTACTGGGCATTTGAGCTCACCCCTTTTCTATGTTTTATTTTTCCTAGGATGTGAAGAAGTAAGTTATGAATGACCTGCATGGATTTTATGTGGGGATATGAGTGTGGAATATGGAGACTATGTTGTAGTAGTAGTTTTTCACTTTATTATGTACTGTAAAACTTTATGAATATATCTAGTGTTTCCAAGGATACTAAACTAATCGGTCTTTCGATATTTGATCTTTCTTGTGATCATGCCAATGTTATGTATAATGCACCGACTCTGGGTAACTCGGGTCGGGGCATTACAATTCATGTATATATTTTAATCTCATGCATCCATGTTAAATAACATCTTCATCTATAATGGACCCATTTTCCAATTAACTTGAAAACTCATCAATTATACATTAATGAGTTATATTATATCATAATTTAATACCCAATATAATCAAATTCATTCTATAATGACATCATTATCTCTCATGAATTCATGTGAGATATCCTGATGAAATTTGAGACCTCTTAGGAATTGATGGCCAAACACATTCAATAGTTATGTATTACTATAAAGAGCATATCATACACACTACAAGGCATGCATGCATTTCTAGATTGAGAGGTGGTTGAGGAGAGGTTTTTATGGTGAATTTTTATGTAGTCAAAATGATAATAGAATGTAGGGATGAGTATAGGTTACTACTCTAACATATGGACATTGATTGTTCCGAATATTAAGAATATACAATCACATAATTGATGGATCGTGTGAAGCGGTGGAACATTATTTTGGATCCATAATTATCCTGGCTTGAAACACGGGTATCCATGCTATCCTGCCATATACCTCTCCATTAGACATGCAAGCATGCATTCGACATTCAACAATGTGTTTCTAGAAAATATCTAGTGGGAGACCATTGACATGGTTTTTTTCAACAACTATCCGAATATATTTGTAATCATTGTATGCTCCTCATGAAATTTTTTTATAAAACATTTTTGGAGGGTGTGGACAACCAAAATCCATCAAGATACATATAGAAAGACTCTTTTTGGGAATGGGATACTAGAAAAGTAAAACATCCTTATGTGGGGAATCATGATGCGTGAGATACCTACTATTGAAAATGTGAAATGAATGGGTATGAACATGGTGTCTAGGTGATCTTACTATAAGGAATGTTAGGAAGATATCACATATAATCATTTTAAGGCATAATTGACATGTTCAGTATAGGAATTATTTGGAAATGTTAATGTATTCTATTCCCCTGGTATTTTAGACTCACCATTTATTGACAGTTGGATTCATGGTGATGGGGTTGTAGCCTATAAATGAAGGAAAACTTAGTGGTGATGGTTGTAGGCTATTGAAGGATCTCAAAGGAAATTAACTCATATCTATATGAGTGGATTGTCGACTAAAGGAAATCGATGATTCAAAGAAGAAGCCACCTCTTATCTAATATTGTTCGACTACTCATAAAAAATTCATGATTCCAATAACATAAAACTGGTCTGGGAATCCACCATGTTCAATAATCCCTCCCTCAATGACAACCACAGACACATGTTATGTTGGATTCGCCATCCCGTTGGACCAATAATTAGTATGGATGGATCATACAGCATGGGAAATATGATGGGATGTGACATGGTTCAATATCCTAAGGGCTCGGTTATCCAATTTTTTTTAAAAAAATTGATAGCAGCCACTCCATTATGGCTGAACCATGGAAATTTTAACATGAAACCAACTATGAAAACAAATGAACATTGAGCTAATTATCATATAAGTTGAATCCATTAATTTTTCAAAGTGATACAGTGGAAAATGACCACCCCTTGGCCAATTTCATATTCTATAAGTTGATGCATTATCCTTTTCAGTGACCATACCTAGATTCTTTATACTTAATGTGTGAGAAATATGGTTTATGACCACCTAGCCACCATGGAATACCAATGGAAAGTTGCACCTATTGTTATGGATGAAACACTCTATTTGATAAAATGAATATTCTTCTGAGAGGATACAACCTCAGGATACATTTATTTAGACCCCTGTTTTATTATCCTCCTTTTTGTACCTATTTTGTGTACATATTTTATTAATTAAAATGATTATGATGATGATGATAATGTAATTTTCATGAATATATTGGTATCAAAACATAAAATCCTATGTACACCACCCTAAATTCATTTATAGATAATGTTTAAATTATTTATTCATGAATAAATAAAAATGAAAAATAAAATAAATATAATCTGTACTATGTGTGATTTCAATCCAAAACTAGTTTTTTATGTCGATGATCATCAAATTAAATAAAACAACATAAAACCCTCTGGATCACCTATTTGTGTTTCATGATGCTATAATTATGATGGTCGTTGTTTTTTCAAATGCTATTTTGGACAATCAAAGGAATATTAAATGTCATTATGAATGCCTAATAAATAATTCCTTATATCATGGATGAAGAACCTGGTTCATGGTTCGCAGAATTATTATTTATCAATGTATAACTTTTTAGAGAAGTGAGAGATGGTTTCAAATTCTTTAGAATGAATACTCCATGAATTTTGGATTCTCATGTCTTATATCGGTAGTGTTAAAGACACGAAAGTATCACTTAGAACCTCCGGTAACACAAACCATTGATATAAACCCCTAATGAAAATAAATTACACAATAAAATTGTCATAAATTTCATTTAAATTTTATCAAATGCTTTTAACATATAATATATGTTACATAATAAATATATATGCTTTAATTTTAATAGATTATCTTGTCGAATACTTAATGAACATTGAATAATAATATTCATTGGAAAAATATTTCTTTTTTATTCAATTAAATATTTTTGAATACAATGAGTAAATACATTCAAAACATATTGTTATAAACATTAATAATATCGAATTAATTTATTTCCAAGCGGTCAATCAATTTCATACATCAACCGAACCCCATGGTGGGGCCCACCATGTCCTAAACTTCTTTTGACTTAGAGTGTGACCATATATGTTCTTATGTCGATAATAGTGAGTTATAGTCATAGAATAAGAGTGGTATAATGAAATCTAAAAATCATCCTAAAGGGATAATATCTATACACAGCAATTCCAACCTCTTATGAACACACACCATATTATATAATCTCTTTGTTTCAAGACATATCACAAAGAAGGACACATACTTCATGTCACCCCCTTTATTGTTTATTTGTTAATGTGTTTACTTGAAATACATAAATTTAGTCACCATGACCATGTATTTCGTAAAGGTACTTCTATATTGGTCAACTGGACTTGGGATATCTCATAATTTTTTATGTGAAATAAAATGAAGGAATATTCAACAGATTTCATACCATTAGATACACATCAAACACAAGATACATTGATAAAACACAAATGTCATAGTTTTAATCATTAATCAATTATCATGATAAAATAGTACACATTGATATTGACCATAAGTATAGAGACCAATACAAGTGATCATAAACATGAATAACTAATTATTCCTTAATTATATGGTGTTCATATTGGTGGGTATGATCGCAGGATCTCTAATATTTGAAATCACTATGTGAAAAAATCATGAATAAAGTCTCAATGTTTATGATCCATAATCACTATTTAGTATAATATAATATATCTCTTGATAGTATTCCATATCTGGACTATACGACATTTGCTAATGACTATTGTTATAGTATGATAGGATTCTCTTTACAGCTGATAACTTCTATAACATATTAATATGAAAAATAATATAATGACATTTCCATATAAATAGAGAACATAGAAGTTTCATAAATATTATTCTATGTAAACATCCTATATAACAGATTGTACACATTATTTAGAATGGAATCAAATATTTCAAGTTTGGTCTAGGGTAGTGACATTTAATACACTACCTCATTCACAAGTTCCAAATTTATAATGATCAACATAAAAGATCTCACATGATAAGATCATGCTTCTACTGAGTCAAGTCTTTTGTCATTATGTCTTCCATATTTTCCTACATAGCTACTTTGTCATCATTGACATCCCCTCCATCATTATGTCCTATTCAACAGTTGAGATAATCGAGTTTAATCATTTTCCATTTTTCACAATCTTGACATCATTATTAGTACCTTCGGTAAACATCGATGAATCTTAAAAATTCATTGTATGTTTTATGATTATTTTGTTGCATTAGAATTCAAAACATACACTATATTGGTAGACATGGGCCCCACTTTCTTAAATGAGATTATTTTACTCATTACCTTATCTGAACATAAATTTTAGATTTTATTTATCCATTAGATGAAGAATTTGTTTTCTAGATTACTAGTTTCACTTCCTAGCCAAATACCAGGTTCAAATTCTTTGTAATTTATCAAGTACAATTTTGTAGTTTTGACGTATTCTCATTCAATTCTCTAAGATTTAGATGTGGTTTTCATATTATAAATGATATTTTTTAAATATCTAGTACATTACATAAAATATGTTATATATCCATAAAAAATTATGTTGGAATTGCAATCACCATTATAATCTCTTCTTATGTCTCGTACATATATTCTTGAAGAGATTTAAATCATGTTAATTTAACAACAATTTACCCTCAATTTCATTAAATACATTGTCAGTGTATGTTCAGTGACATAGTCCATGTGATCCACAAATATACAATTGTAAATATATTTCCCTATAATATGGGTTACATTATAATATAATTTTTTTGACACTATTAATAAATTTTCTAATATTATATACATATTTTTCATGGAAATATGTGGTTCTCCCACTAGGATCTCATAGACTCATAAAAAAATTGTCTTTCAAATGTATATTCAATGATCACATGGATTTCATTAATATAAAAATTTAATTCTATAACATTTATTTACTATTGGAATAATTTTTTTATCATTAATCCTTTATGGTTACATTGTATAGATGACTTCCATGAATGGTGGTCCTGACATTTAATCTACAATATAATGCTCCTAGCATGTAACTAAGAATAGTGAAATTAAAATGGATTTAATCATTATGTATTGGTATAACCAATCATTATTTATTGATACCACCCTTTTACTATCGATGTATAGTTTCTGTTGAACACCCACCAATGACTTTACATCTCTCTTGGTTTTATTTATCTTATATTTTATCCTATTCCAACAACTTGTGAATCTCCATCCATTAGTTATCCCAGGACAATGTTTCTACCACTATCTAAATTAGAGGTGTTCTCTCTTTTATAGGAATATATTCTATAACTTCACTATACCTATTCTTTTTTAAAGAAGTATTGTAATATCCTAATAAATATTTTATGGTAAACTATCAAACTCTTAACATCTATACACATTGATTTGTGACATAATGGATCTCATTTATATTAAAACTCCAATTAAATCGATCAAAAATTATAATTTGGAAATGTTTATGGAATAACATACATATTTGTGTATAATGTATAAAAAATAGAGTGGATGTTTTTTCGATGCATATGACTCTCATCGTGGATGGTCCTTCTGCTAACATCTTAACCCAGGTTTGTATATGGAATTTTCTGTTAATGAATTTATCCATACCACATATTTAATGATCAATGCATGAATGCAAGAATCAAAATTGTTCATATTTTCTCTAACATCATAATGTTTATGTTTATATTGAAATTTGAGTATATGAATAAATCCACTCAATATTAATAATGATAAATAAATTCATTGTTGATATATTCTTTATCTCACATGACCAATGAATCACACAACATATATTTTTCATATTTCATACATAAATTTAACATTCATATCAAATTTTATAGAAATCTCATGATATTTATAAATATACCTCTAGAATCACCTTTGGATTGTTCACTCTCTCTAGCTAAACTAATTTTAAAATCATTGTGGGTTACCATTATTTCAAAAGGTTGATTTTTAAAAAAACTATATGTGACTATTTCCATAATACCTATGTTTTTAAGATCCCATGAATCTAAAGACCAAACCTGGTATATAACTTAAAAATGCAATCATCATTACTAGGAAATGAATGATCATGTCAGAACATTGTATTTATGTCCTACATTTTATATTCATTATCCATATCCAATTATTCAAGAATTACATAACTATTAGTTATGTATGAGGTACCACAAAAAACATTCATTTAAAACTGGAATAATGTATTCATTAGTTCAATAGTTATGTGAGCTAAATATTTTCATAATCCTCAATAAATGTTTAACTAGAATCTTTAAAATTCATAATGATAAGTATAATAACTGTCACCATTTCAATAAGAATCACCTTTTATGAGCTTCATAGAGAAATTATATTATTTTTTATAACTTTTTAATACATGGTTATTATATTTAGATATAAATTTGATACATATTATTTATCTAACACCAAATCTGTAATGTAGAAACACCACATAAATGATGAATAAACGCAAAAGTCGAAGAAGATGAATTATTATACTTAAAATAAATCAATTTATTTTAAATAGACGTATCTAATGGAATGAAAATAAAATAACCCCTTTTATGATGAATATTTTTAATTAATTTGAAGGAAGTTGTGATGGTTCTATTTATGGCGCACATTCCACTGGCATTTTCATAATGTCTTTACACATTTTCACCCTAAAAAAAATGATTAATCATTCCTTATGTTATTATATTCATGGAGAAACAAATCCAAAATGAAATGATTTGTTACATAAATATATGTTGATTTATAATCTTAATAAAATTGTATAAATTAGGTGATAAGGATATTATATAGTTATGAAATGAAATATTGTGATACATATATCAATTTACACTTGTTTATTTTAATCATATTTGGATTCATTCAATGCTTCCCCCTCTCTTTACAAACCTTTGAATGATGAGACAAATAGTGAATATTTTCATATATTAATGTTCTTTTTAAACCACTTAATGAACAATAGTTATATCATTATGATGTAAACATTAAATGATTATTATCAATGTAACCTATGAGAAACCTTTTCACATTTTCATCCCAAGGTGTCTTAATTGGTTTCTGGTAATCTAACACGTACAATTTTATTTCACATCAGAATAAATTACACATATTATTATACTAAATTTGAAAATTTGTGTGGGTTAGTATATATTCTTTTTCCATAATTGTGGCAGGGACCTCATGGTATTACTAACCATTTTTCTATAAAATAAATCATATTAAGATGAGTACTTTTATCTTGACTAACAATAATTAGACAATATTGATTTTATAATATTTAATGTCTCCCACTATTTTATCCAATTTTAGTATCCATTAACTAATAGTTTCTATAAATACTTAGTCATTTGAGTATTCCAATATAAATGATACTTTTGGTCTCTTATCATATTCCATGGCATGATTATGCCACTACTCAAAGAGGCTCAAGGTAATCTTTCAGTTAACTAAACATATTGAATCATAGATTGTTGATTTGTTGAGTGAAGTATCATATCCTATAAAAGATATAATTTCATTACGTAGTACACTACCTCTCATGTTTAAAAACCAAGCAATGACTAATTATTTTCTACCAACATTAGTTATGTCAACCCACCAATCTAATAAGATATTTTATTATTATGAGGAATCCTCTACTCGGGATAATGAGAACCTCTTATAGTCAGTTTTATTCAAAATTAACCAATATATGATGTTGTGAATTGATATTTTTTATTTGTTATTCATAGAGAATTTAATCATATTCTATTTACAAAATATTGTTCTAGGTGACCACACTAACATCGATGAGTTTTCAATAATTGGTCATTATAATAATAAAATTTGATTAATTTCCCAAATGATAATAATATTCATTCAATAATTTTTGATATTTAGTAATAATTATTTTGTCAATAAAAGGGGAGAATATCTAATGAGTCTTATCTTATAATCAATGGTGTAATATATGAACATGAGGGAACAAATTTTTTTATCAAGGGAGGATATACAATGTATCATTAAAATAAAGGGATAATTATGTTGACGTGTGAAACAATAGAATGCAATAATTATTTCATAGGATACTCACACTTTGTGGTGATGAAAATAGGAAAATGACTATGGATTAATTCAACCATTTATATTTTATCACATAATTGGGATGAATAAGAGTTTATATTATCCCAAAAATGAAAGAGTGATACTTTTTTAAACTTATATGAATGTATATGAGTTTTTGTAATGAAATGTTCAAGGTAACCTCAATTGTGTCATGTTAACAATATAAACTGGAGATGATGAAGTGATTCTATGATAATTTTAAAACATTTTTCATTATTCATGAACTCACTATTCCCAAAATATTCTTTCTATTATACAAAACTAATGTTTCTTCCATAGTAAGTTCTTGTGTGGAGTATTCATTTAGTGTGAATTGACTTTTCTACATAAAAGAATGTGACCAAACATTGTAGGAGATTGAAACTAGGTAAAGATAGAACATCATGTTTCTATAAGGGTCTCACTATAGCGACCCATACTTTACATACATGGTTAATACTTCAAAATTTAAGCATACTTATTACAACATATAAAAAAACATGAAAGGACCATATAGGTATAGTGTCTTTAGAAACTGGAAAACATAAACAACTGGTTCATAAAGCATCTACACTGTCTCCCATTTATTTCATCATATCTATAGTCCCTTTTTGGAATATCTTACTTAATAACCTTCTCCCTAACCTGGGGAACGAAAACATACAAAAGGGTGAGCTCAAATGCTCAGTAAGGGTAAACAAAAGAAATATCAATTACATCAAATTCATAAGAACATGACATTTTGAAAATCTTACCCTGCAAAGGAGATCATAATTTCATAACATGGGATAAATCATGGTAGTGAAATGTAATCCCAATAATCATAAATTAAAACATGAATCTTTTTGGAATACACACATAATCATAGAGAATCATTTCTTATTAGTCAAGACTCATTTCCAAGACTATCTTAGTGGACAAAGTCCATTTCTGAACCGAGTTCACTCCTCGTTTCAGTCTTGTTTCGCTGAACCGGTTTAACCTGCCGTTCCAGCCATGTCTATCTCATGAGATATAAAATCTTTACCCAATGCGTTGGAGGGAGATATAGGTCCCACTGATCTCATAATGAAACCATTCTTATGTGTGCCACAGAAATCATAAATCATACATCATTTCATAACCCATGTAATAAAAATTGGACTCTTAAACATCGTGACATCATAAAAAAATTCATATAAGATAAAGGAATTCATAAAAATAATTCAATCATAACATAATCAAATAATTGTAATAATATAGATAGAAACAGAACCCTATATTATCTTAGATGGAAAATAATTTTTATAAAACACTTGAATTCAATTCTTGAGGAAAATATCCTTTCTACATCAAAAACAATTTTAAATTCTTAACATGTCATAAAATTTTGAACTAAAAGAAGTTGACTAAAAAAAACATGAAAACTTGTAAAGTAATCTTCTTGGAAATAATGTTTTAAAAATCCATTCGTGCCATATAAGTTAAAAAAACATTCTTCTCATACTTTTGTTGGAAAGTCAAAAAGTACTTCGTATGAAAAACGACATAAGATTCCTTTCATATCCTTTACTAAAAACTCACCGATGGATAAAATTGGATTTAAACAGTTGTATGTGGATGGAAACAATATTAAATATTGAGGGAACATGGATGTGGATGATAAAATATACCCCAGTAAATACCAAAGTATAAACAATCTCGAATAAAAATGAGATTGTGATATTTTCCCTTACCTTAGGTCTGATTTGCTTCATAAGTGTCTGAACCTCCTGTATAATGATTTAAATAATGTTTTTGACTTTTTCCAGAATCATACTTATTGTCATGATATCATATATGGTCATATTATTAGCTTCTTATTAGTAATATTTCGTTATTACTTGTTATTCGAGTGTTTATTACTTTTTGTTCTTATGTGTGTTTTGTCAACTAAATTATTATTCTTCTCTTTAGGTTATAGATAACTCATTTCCATAATGGTATTAGTGTACTATATATCATATTTATTCATTAAATTCATTTATATTATCATTATTCAATGATGATCATGTAGAACGAATCACATCTCATTGTGGAGACAGTATTCCGTACGTACGCACGAGCGATGATATCGTTCCCATTATCGTGGAATTGTATTGAAGTGTATGTATACTCTTTCATAATAAATACCACTTTACAATAATCATATATAGTTATTTATATGCACCATTATACCCATCCAAGTAAGGTGGTGATGGAAAATAGATTACACCAAGGCGTGGAGACGGTATTTCGTACGTACGCATGTGCGGTGATTTCGTTTTCCGTAGGATGGATAGATGGTGAAATAGGGTTGTTTAATAATTATAATAACATATCAGTATATGAGTGATATCGATGTCATTAATTTATAATGAGACAACTAAAGAAGAAGAAGTGGAAGAAGAAATAAGTTGAAAGAATTGGTAACGTACATTACCTCTTCTTTGAAGCGCCTCTTTGAGACCTCTTCTTAGGGAACTAAAATTGGTCTTTGAAGAAGACCAGGACCTCTAGGATGTTTTTAGGGAATTGGGGAAGTGAAATGGGCTGGTATTGGCCGATATTGAAGCCTCAAATTGGTGTGAGGAGGAGAGGGAGGAGGTTCCCTTTTATAAGGGAGGAGAGGGGCACCTTTGGAAATATAAAAAAATTAGTTTATATTAAATCCCAACCCTACATAAAAACTTCCAAAATGACTCATATATGAATCTTAGATGAGATAGGGTCGTAATCGCATCAAAAAATAAAATTTATACATGTTATAAATTTATTTTAAACATTACCAACTTGATTTATCCTAATTTATCAATTTCATTTTATTTGTGGTAATAATATTCTAAATTTTGAATTATTATAAATAATTACACATGTGATGTGAATTTTCCGTAATTTGATACTTTATGACATTTTAGACCATATAATTTGTAGTTTTTAATTTTTAAATATTTTTGTGAATTTTAAACAATTTTATAATATGTTATTTTTATAAAATAACAATAGTGTCAATTTTGACACTTCATTTATTTGAATTTAAATAAAATATATACAGATGATATGTTAAAATAAAAGCTTTAATAGATTCATAAAATGTCATATGTGTCTAGAAAATTAGTGGAGCACATTAAATAGTTCATATAATATTTATTTTAATATTTTTAAAACCATTTATTTGATATTTTAATTAATAAAATAATTTCAACATCACTATTGTGTCATAATTAATGATAATTATTTAATCTCTAAAAATTCTAAATAAATTCCTATGATGTAGATAATTGTATTAGATTTATGGATACTATTCATGTTTCACGTTTCATTAAGTTTATCACTAAATTAAAATTATTATACTTATAAGATTTAAGAATGTGACATGTTGTCACATTCTTTGGTTTTAATAATAATTAAATTATTTTCATGGAAAAAAGTCCATTAAATGAATCTAATCCGACCCATAGGTGATATGGGTCGACTTTTAGTTATTAAATATGATTTTGGCAGGTGTTATGGTAATTTTATAATCTTATATTTACCCTTAATTACCCAATTTTCCTTTAACTATGGTAAAGAAAATTTACCGTAGTTACTATTCATAACGCCAAAAAATAAAAAATAGCCAATGAACATAATTAGGACCCACTGATTTCGAATATGGAATCCATTTTTCAAAATTCAAAACATATAAGTTTCAGTAATTAATTTAAAATAAATCCCATTGTTAAGAAAACGGGTTTCAGAAGTTAAAACATTGCCAAAGATTGAAATGTTTTTACCTATTAATTCAATGTGAAATTAATGCTAATAACATACATTATATTAAATGGTAAAAATATATTTTATTTATACATTAAAACCATACAATATTATAATTTAACCATATAAATTATCTCAATGAAATAAGTTGTTTTTAATAAAAAATTAGCGTATTTTTACTATTCATCAAAATATGAAAGTTATCAGAAAAATATCAAAAATTTAACCAAAGTAAATTTTTATACCATTATTGAAAAGAAGAATTTTATTTTGTCAAATTGAACTTATAAACATGTCAAAAACTAGACTTAATGTTGGTGCGCCATCAAAGGGCGACAAAACTGCATTTTTTGAAAAATACTTATTTTACCGGAAAAATTTATTTTGTTCTATTACCATGTTCTAGAAAATGTGTAAGAAGAATAATAAAATTCAAAATGTTTTTAATACTATTCATAACATCTATTTCATAAAAATATATCGTTGTTTAGTGAAACTCGGTATTGTGTACTACACACGCTATCGAGGAAGGTCGTGATTGCGTGTAATTCAAGCCAAGTCCATATTATATGCAGTGAAAGATTACTTTGGTATAGAGTATAATGTATGACATAAAAAAAATTTCTCATAAAATCTCAGGGTGTTACATTCTACACCCCTTAAAGTAAATTTCACCCTCAAAATTCGTCACTTCATTACAAACAGATGAGGATACATCTCTTTCATTATATCCTCAAGATCCCATGTAGCTTATTCTAATTGGTGGTTCCTCCATAAAACTTTCACCAAGAGAGTTGTCTTGATCCGTAGGACTTTTTCGCTACGATCCAGAATCTCTATCGGTTGTTCTTCATAAGAATGATCTTGCTCTAGCGGTATAACATCTAAGCTGAGTACATGTGAAGGATCAGGTATGTACTTTCTCAGGAGAGATACATGGAACACATCGTGAAATTGAGAGAGATTTGGTGGAAGTTCCAATCGGTAAGCTACCTTCCAAATATGATCCAGAATATCAAAAGGACTGATATATCTAGGGCTCAACTTTCCCTTCTTTCCAAATCTCATGACCCTCTTCCCGGGCGATATTCGTAAGAACACTTTATCACCCACTTGAAACTCTAGGTCTTTTCTATGGTTGTCAGCATAACTTTTCTGTTGACTCTGAGATGCTCTTATGTGTTGTCGAATAGATCCGACCTTTTCTACCATTTCATCAACGATATCAGGTCCTAATAGATTTCTTTCCCCAACTTCATCCCACCAAGTTGGAGTCCTGCATTTCTTTCCATAGAGAGCTTCATAAGGAGACATCTGAATACTGGAGTGAAAGCTATTATTATAAGAAAATTCGACCAAAGGAAGTTGTTGATCCCAACCACCTTTGAAATCTATAGAGCAAGCTCTCAACATATCTTCTAGTGTTTGAATTTTCCTTCAGACTAACCATCTGTCTGAGGAAGATAAGCAGTGCTGAAACTCAACTCTGTATCAAGAGTATGTTGAGGACTTCTCCAGAACATTGAGGTAAACCTTGGATCCCGATCAGATATAATAGGAAGTGGTACTCCATGCAATCATACCACTTCCTTTACATATATCCTCGCAATCTGATCTAGAGAGAAATCCACTCTAATAACAATGAAGTTTGCAGACTTTGTAAGACGATCAACTATGAACCAGATAGAATTATTGCCTTTAGATGTTTTAGGAAGCCCAGTGACAAAGTCCATAGGGATGTTTTCCCATTTCCATTCTGGTATGGGTATTGGTTGTAACATCCCCTTAGACTTATGTCTCTCAACTTTAACTTGCTGAAAAACCAAGCATCGAGAGACATATTCAGCAACATATCTTTTCATTCCACCCCACCAGAAGTACTCTTTCAGGTCCCTATACATCTCCGTGCTTCCAGGATGAATAGAGAATGAAGAACTATGTGCCTCATCCAGTATCTCCTTCTTTAATTCAAGGATGGGAGGAACAAAAACCTAATTCATGAGCTTTATTATCCCATCACAATCAAGGTTGAAATCAAGAACATTCCTCACCTTATTTTGTAACTCGACATCTTCTTTATGTGGCTCTTGAATATTCACATGTATATATGGTTGAACATTCATTTGAGAAAGATAAGATTTCTCCCCTTCCATTAAAATTCGAAGATCCATCCTTTGTAAATCCATAAATATTGGATCTTCTGTGATCCTCTTCATGGATAAGCTAGCATGGTCTTGTCGACTTAATGAATATGCTTCCTTGTTCGCTTTCCCAGGGTGGTAATGAATTGAGCAGTCGTAATACTTAATCAGCTCCAACCATCTACTTTGACGCATATTAATCTCCTGTTGTGTGAAAATATTCTTTAAACTTTTATGATCAGTATAAATATCACATCTTTCACCATAAAGGTAATGCCTCCAAATCTTTAATTCAAAGATTACCACCGCTAACTCCAAATCATGAGTTGGGTAATTTTTCTCATTTATTTTCAACCGTCGTGAGGCATAAGCTATCACCATATCATTTTGCATGAGAACACATCCGAGTCCCTTCTTGGATGCATCACTGTATATCACAAACCTTTCCCCACTGCAAGGTAGTGTGAGCATAGATGCACTGTCTAAACTTCTTTTTAGCTCTTTCAAATTTTCTTCACATTCCTCCGTCCAAATAAACTTAACTCCTTTTCGAGTCAACTTGGTGATTGGGTATGATAACCTTGAAAAATCATTCAAAAAACGTCGGTAATATCCAGCCAAACCAAGAAAACATAGGCTCTCAGTTACTGTTGTTGGTCTCGACCATCTTTCGATAACCTCCATTTTTGCTGGATCCATAGATATCCCCTATTTTGAGATTATGTGACCCAAAATGCATCTTTTTGAAGCCAAAATTCACACTTGGTATATTTGGCATAAATATTCTCCTTTATTAGGGTCTTTAATACAATTCTCAAGTAATATTCCTGTTATTCTTTGATCTTTGAATAGACAAGAATATCATCTATAAAGACTACCACAAACTAATCAAGATAGTCTCTAAAGACTCTATTCATCATATCCATGAAGATAGTAGGGGAATTATTAAGACCAAATGGCATCACTATAAATTCATAGTGTCCATACCTTGTAGGCAAAGCCGTCTTTGGTATATCCTCACTTTTAACCCTTAATTGATGATACCCAGAATGAAGATCAATCTTGGAAAAGTATTGAGGTCCACGTAGTTGGTCAAATATGTCACCAATGCGTGGGAGAGGATATTTTTTCTTGATTTTGATCTTGTTAAGTTCTCGATAATCAATACAGACTCTCATTGATTTATCTTTCTTCTTAACAAACAGAACTGGTGCTCCCCAAAGTGACGCACTAGGGAGTATGAATCCTTTATCAAGAATCTCTTGGAGTTGCTTCTTCAATTCCTACAACTCAATTGGGGCCATTCTATATGGTGTCTTTGAAATAGGAAAAGCACCCGGTACGAGTTCTATGGAAAACTCAACTTCTTGATTTTGTGGAAGAACATGCAATTCCTCTGGAAAGACATCATCAAATTCCCGTACAATGGGAAAATTATTAATCTTGAGTATCTCTCTAACCATTTGAGATAAATAACCTTAATTTAGTGGAATCAAGACCCATAAGATGGATGAAATTTCCACTAGAAGGTTATGTTCATCCTTGCAACGATAGATGATCGTAGATTGATATGGAATATGAAATGTGACTTCCCTTCTTTGGAAATTGATATGAGATCCATATATAGAATGCCAATCCATGCTAAGAGTCACATCAAATTCCACTATAGGAAGGATCACAAGATTTGAAGGAAGCACTTTCCCACAAACTTCAATCGGATAAGAATTATAAACTTTTTATGCGACTGTTGTGCCATTAGGAGTTGTCACGGCCAACTGAACATCTAATTGTTGAGGTAATACGGTGATGCCCTTAGATAATTCATCAGAAATAAAAGAGTGGGTGGATCCAAAATCAAATAAAACATTTTCTACTTTAGAGTGGATGTTAAGTGTACCTCTCACCACTTCGTTGTCGTAATCGACATCGCCGATAGTAATTGCATTTGACTTTCCTTTGTCTTTGGCCTTAAGAGTTTGTTGACGTTGATCATTATCATCAACCCTTTGATTTGGGCAATTATTGGCATAATTCCCCATTTCCTTGCACTTGAATCATTGAAGTGTAGTAGGTTCATTCTGTGTATCCCTTCCTTTGTTTGCATCATTAGACATCTTCTTCCCATTATTTCGACATTCAATTTCCTAATGAACTTCTTTCAGCACTTATAACATTTTCTTGTCCCCTTAAGACAATTTCCTCCATGTTTCTTTCCACACATTGAGCATAAGGGAAAACTCATCTTCTTTTCAGGGTGGTCTTTAGATTTTCCTTTGAATTCCATTTTCCTCTTCTTATCAAACCCATATGACTGATGGGTTACACCAATCTCCATCTCAACCTTGAGAGCACATCGAACAATTTTCTCATAGATATTGAAGTCCCTTATGGATAATTCCCTTCAACGAAATGTTTTTAAGCCACTAAAGAATCGATCGATCTTACTCTCAGGTTGGATAATAATTCCGGAAGCATACCATGACAGTCTTGTAAAATTTGTTTTGTAGGTACCAATGGATTCATAATCCTTTTGCTTCAGTTCAAGAAACATCTTCTCCATATTTGATCGAAGAAAACAAGGGATATACTTATTGAAAAAAAAGTTCTTTAACTTGTCCCATTCCATGGACTCAATTTCATCCCTTTGCCTCGTATTCTTAAAAAGATTCCACCATTGATCAGCATCACCTTCCAAACGAAACATTGCTAAGATGACTTTATCATTTCATAACATTGAAGAACTGAAAATATCTTTTCAGTGGTACTGATCCATTGATCAGTAACTAATGGATCAGAAGACCTGCTGAATGAAGGTGGACGCTGCCTCATGAAGGATTCGAGAGAATTTTACTCCTTCCTTTCCTCATTTGGATGTCCTTCATGATTCATAGCATTATAAAGTTGTGTGAGCATGGCTACAAGATTTTTCATTCCTACTCCCATAACGTTTGGTTGCTCAGGGGGACAATCATTACATTGCCTGTCGCATTCCGCATTAACACGGTTTCTTTGGGTTCCAGCCATTGACTAAAACCAAGAAGAATAGTGTGAGAAATACTAATTATAATCGGAAAACCACATAATCAAGAATAAAATTTCACACTTAAGGTCTTATCATAGGTTTTTCATGGCCATTTCTAAAACACTAATATTGTGTTCTATTCTTAGACATATCCTTAGGTTTCTTACTAAGGATTTCACATCCTAGTTTCCAAAGGTTGACTATACCATTCCTCTGATACCAACTATTGTGACCCATACTTTACATACATGGTTAATACTTCAAAATTGAAGCATACTTATTACAACATATAACAAAACCATGAAAGGACAGTATAGGTATAGTGTCTTTAGAAACTGGGAAACATAAAAAACTGGTTCATAAAGCATCTACAATGTCCCCCATTTATTTCATCATATATATAGTTCCTTTTTGGCATATCTTACTTAATACCCTTATTCCTGGCCTGGGGAAAGAAAACATACATAAGGGTGAGCTCAAATTCTCAGTAATGGTAAACAAAAGAAATATCAATTACATCAAATTCATAAGAACATAACATTTTGAAAATATTACCCTGCAAAAGAGATCATAATTTCATAACATGGGATAAATCATGGTAGTGAAACGCAATCCCAATAATCATAACATAAAACATGAAACTTTGTGGCATACACACATAATCATAGAAAATCATTTCTTATTATTCAAGACTCATTTCCAAGACTATCTTAGTGGAAAAGGTCCATTTCAGAATCGATTTCACTCCTCGTTTCAGTCCTGTTTCACTGAATCGGTTTAACTGGCCTTTCCAGCCATGTCTATCTCATGAGATATAAAATCTTTATCCAATGATTTAGAGGGAGATATAGGTACCACCTATCTCATAATGAAACCACTCTTATGTGTGCCACAAAAATCATAAATCATACATCATTGCATAACCCATGTAATAAAAATGGTATTCTTAAACATCGTGACATCATAAAACAATTAATATAAGATAAAGGAATTCATAAAAATAATTCCATCACAACATAATCAAATAAATGTAATAATAGGGATAGAAACAGGACCCTATATTATCTTAGATGGAAAATAATTTTGATAAAACACTTGAATTCCATTCTTGAGGAAAATATCCTTTCTACTTCAAAAACATTTTTCAATTCTTAACATGTCATACAATTTTAAACTAAATTAAGTTGATTAAAAATAAACATGAAATCTTGTTAAGGAATATTATTTTAAATAATTTTTTAAAAATCCATTCATTCCATATAAGTTAAAAAAACATTCTTCTCGTACTTTTGTCTGAAAGTCAAAAAGTACTTCGTACGAAAAACAACAATAGATTCCTTTCATATCCTTTACTAAAAACTCACCGAAGGGTAAAATTTGATTTAAACAATTGTAGGTGGATGGAAACAATATTACATATGGAGGGAACATGGATGTGGATGATAAAATATACCCCAGTAAATAACAATGTATAAACAATCTCGGATAAAAATGAGATTGTGATATTTTCCCTTACCTTAGGTCTGATTTGCTTCGTAAGTGTCCGAACCTCATGTATAATGATTTAAAAAATGTTATTGACTTATTCCAGAATCATACATATTGTTATGATATCATATATGGTCATATTCTTAGATTCTTATTAGTAATATTTCATTATTTCTTGTTATTCGGGTGTTTATTACTTTTTGTTCTTATGCGTGTTTTGTCGAATAAATTCTTATTCTTCTATTTATGTTATGGATACCTAATTTCCATAATGTTATTAGAGTACTATATTTCATATTTATTAATTCAATTCATTTTTATAATCATTATTCAATGATGATCATGTAGAACGAATCGCATCACATTGTGGAGACGGTATTCCGTACGTACACACGAGTGATGATATCGTTCCCATGATCGTGGAATTGTATTGGAGTTTATGTATACTATTTTAGAATCAATACCACTTTAAAATAATCATATATATTTATTTATTTCCACCATTATACCCATCCAAGTATGGTGGTGATGGAAAATAGATTACACAATGGCGTGGAGACGGTATTCCGTATGTACGCACGCGCGGTGATTTCATTTTCCGTAGGATGGATAGATGGTGAAATAAGGTTGTTTCATAATTATAATAACATATCAGTATATAATTGATATTGATGTTATTACTTCATAATGAAACAACCTAAGAAGAAGAAGTGGAAGAAGAAATAAAGATGAAAGAATCGGTAACAGACATTACCTCTTCTTTGAAGCGCCTCTTTGAGACCTCCTCTTAGGGCACTGCAATTGGTCTTTTAAGAAGACCAATACCTCTAGGATTTTCTAGGGATGTGGGGAAGTGAAATGGGCATGGATTTCCGATCTTGAAGGCTCAAATTGGTGTGAGGAGGAGAGGGAGGAGGTGCCCTTTTATAAGGGAGGAGAGGGGCACCTTTGGAAATATAAGAAATATTAGTTTATATTAAATCCCAAACCCACTTAAAAACATCCAAAATGACTCATATCCGAATATTAGATGAGATAGGGTTGTAAAATAATAAACCAATAAAATTTAGACATGTTCGGAATTTATTTTAAACATTATCAACTTGATTTATCCTTATTTATCAATTTAATTTTATTTGTGGTAATAATATTCTAAATTTTAAATTATTATAAATAATTACATATGTGTTGTGAATTTTCCATAATTTGATAATTTATGACATTTTAGACCATATAAATTTTAATTTATAATTTATAAATATCTTTGTGATTTTTAAACAATTTTATAATATGTTATTTTTATAAAATAACAATAGTCTAAATTTTAACACTATTCATTTATTTGAATTTAAATAAAATATATAAAGAAGATATGTTCGAAATAAAAGCTTTAATAGATTCATAAAATGTCATATGTATCTAGAAAATTAGTGGATCTCATTAAATAGTTCATATAATATTTATCTTAATATTTTTAAAACCATTTATTTGATATTTTAATTAATAAAATAATTTCAACATCACTATTGTGTCATAATTAATGATAATTATTTAATACCTAAAAATTATAAATAAATTCCTATGATTTAGATGATTGAATTATATTTCTGTATACTATTCATGTTTTAAGTTTCATTATGTTTATGACTAAATTAAAAATATTATACTTATAAGATTTAAGAAAGTGACATGTTGTCACATTTTTTGGTTTTAATAATAATTAAATATTTTCATGGAAAACAGTCCATTAAATGAATCTAATCCGACCATTAGGTGATATGGGTCAACTTTTATTCATCCAATAGGATTTTGGCTGGTGTTATGGTAATTTTATAATCTTATATTTAACCATAATTACCCGATTTGCCTTTAACTATGGTAAATAAAATTTACCGTAGTTACTATTCATAATGCCCAAAAAAAAGTTGCCTATTAACATAATTTAGACCCACTGATTCAAAATATGGAATCCATTTTTAGAAATTCAAATCATTTAATTTGCAGTAATTATTTTAAAATAAATCTCGTTGTTAAGAAAACGGGTTTTAGAAGTTAAAACATTGCCACAGATTGAAATGTTTTTACCTATGAATTCAATGTGAAATTAATGCTAATGACATAAATTATATTAAATGGTAAAAATATATTCTATTTATACTTTAAAACCATTCAATATTATAATTTATCCATATAAATTATCTCAATGAAAAAATTGTTTTTAATTAAAAATTAGCATATTTTTACTATTCATCAAAATTTGAAAGTTATCAAAAAAATATCAAAAATTTATCCAAAGTAAACATTTATTCCCTGATTCAAAGGAAGAATTTTATTTTGTCAAATTAATCTTATAAACATTTCAAAAACCAGATTTAATGTGGGTGCGCCATCAAAAGGCGGCAAAACTACATTTTTTTAAAAATACTTATTTTACCCGAAACATTTATTTTGTTCTCTTACCATGTTCTAGAAAATGTCTAAGATGAATAATAAAATTCAAAATGTTGTTAATAATATTCATATCGGCTAGTTCATAATAATATATCGTTGTTTAGTGAAACCCGGAATTGCATATTACACACGCTATCGAGGAAGGTCGTGATTGCGTGAAATGCCAGCCAAGTCCATATTATGTGCTGTGAAAGATTATTTTGGTGTTGCGTATAACATAAGGCATAAAAAAATTCTCATAATATCTCAGGATTTTACAATCACCATAGGCAATAGGATAAGGAAAATATTCACAAGGTATTAAATTGTGTTATTTATTAATGGAATCTTGAGCCCTATGTAATGGTAAAATCACAATAAGTTGTCATGAATTATTTTTTTTCTATATTTTACCAAGGGTCCATGTTTTAGACGATATTTAATTATTCAAAAAAAATTCAATGGTTATTTAGTATTTATTAATATATGCAATGAGATATGTATGGGTTCATATGAACCATGAAAAAAGGTACTATTATACATGAAGGTAGCATGAACCCTATCTGAGAATCATACTATAGTATCAAATCCTGCGTGAAGGTAAATAATTATTTTCTATATGGGTCATTGAAATTGAAATCTTGGTAAATTGATGGCTCCTTCATGGAAAAATTATTACACCATAGATAAATACACAATGTTATCATGAGTTGAAACCTACGTAATTGTAAACCATGATGTTATTGAGTTGACTTAATGATCAGTCAATGATGGAGTTTACATAAGCGTAATCAAATCCCATAATGTAAAATATTTTTGAAGAGAATATGTTCATTATAATGAAATATCATATGTTATGGAGGGTTTTAGTCTAGTAGATAATATTATTTGTGTTCCTAAAAATCAATAATAAATTATTATATAGAGGAAAGGTTCGTGTAGTCATCAATATAGGGGTGTATCATGTTTTAGGAGATCATGTTGTAATTTTATGAGTGTAATGAAGATGTTAAATGGTGTGAGATATATATACATAATCATGGAGTGGAAATTACTTAATGAAACAATCAATGTTATAAATAGTTTATATTATCTCTTATATCATCATAGTATAAGAATCCACTATATTGTGAAGGCATGTAAGAGGATGGCTACACATTGGATGTAGGGGCAATTTCATAGTAAAAAAAGTTATATAATAGATAGAAATTTGACCATGTAGTTTATATTCATGATTTTAGGAAACTGATTTAATTTTAATGGAATTTAATAGAAACACTAAATGTACTGTACCCCTAGTAAAATTGTAATATGGTTAGTGGAAGGATAAATAATCTAAACCATTATATTAAGGGTAAATACTTTTGAAAACACATAGAGTACATTTGGAATGATAAATCCAAAGATAATACAGAACATTGATTATATTGATATTATTATTCATGGAGAGGATATGTAATTTCTTCTATAAAATAAATATTAACAAATATTCACACTCAATGAATACATTGCCAAAGAAGTAAAAGAATATGAATATATCATTGATGTTTGTGGGGAAAGAAGAATTAAATTATTTTTCTAGGGAGTAAATAAATGTTGTTCCATGAACTCTCATGGAATATAGATTAAATTGATGCAATATTCTCTATAGTCTATAAATGAAAAAGAGGAGATTTAAGGCACTCATCTTTAAATTTTGGTTCATCTATAAGAAATAATTTATATTGTTACTGCCTTTTGATATAACTTCTAATCCATTGTTGTTATAGTGATTAAATAGAGAGTATGTGTAATGTAAGTGATCTATAATTCGTAGTGAACCAACCTCAATCATTATTATAAAAGTCATGGAGTATTAGGTATTTAGTTCATTGAAACACTATTGATCACATGCTCAATGAACTAGCCAATAGAGGATAAAAAAATAATAACTAATATGTCCGTTGTTGAATCTTTCTTATATCATTCACATCATAAAACATTCTAAGGTGGGATAATGTGAATAATTTAAATATTTTATAAAGGTTCGTCCTGGAACACGATCAACATAAAATATAACAGAATGAAACAAGTGATCGTTAAGGTTGATAGGTTATGAAGATGTTGGGTAGTGAGTAGAAATTTAACAAGAGCTTAAATTGTGAATAATTTCCATTCATTGATTCATCCCCACTTATTCTATCTCTCACATAAACCCCTTGTGGGACCTATATATTGTGAACTAAACATTCTATTGATTAGAAAAATAATTAAATTATCCCAATGGAATTTATAAATAAACCTCGAAATTTTTTTATGTGCTATAATCAAAATTGTATATAATATATGCCATTGAATTATTTGGATGGTTTCAATGTATAATAAAAGAGTCTCATTTAATATCTAGAAATGGAAATTTATGATATATATAAGGAACATGAATATATGGATTGCATTATGATTATATTATAAATCCCGCCTTATTAGCAGTACATAATTATAATAGGATAGAAATATTGATGAAAGAAGCTATACAATCGGTTGAGTTTTGGTTTTTGTTGAAAGGAATGTATATTGGAACATAAATTTGAAAAGTAAGATAACATTGATCACTGTTGAAGAATAATATATGCCCACAACTCAATCCATAACTCTATTATTGTTTATGAAAACATAGTTGGATGAATACAAGGTGTTATTAATGATGTCACTTATTTTCAGCTATGATAATCGAATTTTTATCAATTATCAAAAAATTACTAATTTCCATTCATGATCAAGGAATATTTATAATAAATATCACTTTATCAATGATATTGGGGAGAAAAATGCATTGATGAATGAATTTTAAACAAAAAAATTAAAAAATTGATTTTTTTCAATAAAACACTACTATAGGATACATTTCAATGATTGATGATAATTATTAGAGTTCAGCCTCGTTAAATTAATGGTTGGGGAATGGTGATTCCATAACCTAATGTACATTGTATTTATATAATTTTTGTCCCTGGATGAGAAATAAAACATTTATATCTCTATTTTTATACATTTAGTATTTATAAAATATATTTATAAAGGAGGTTGATGCATTTTAGAAGAGAGAATCCATTTATACATGTTATCTCTATTATGTATAGATTTGTTTTTTTGGGATCCTATATTTATAAAGAGTTATTAAAAGGTTAAATCTATTTGGTCAACCTATTTTTGTGTGATTTTTTTGATTTGGGTACTATTATAATTGTTTGGGTGACTGTGGATACATAATAATATTATACGTAGGATGTATAAATATTTTTTATAGGTGCAAGATAAGTTAAAGATATTTTTCATTTGATTCAATGTCATATCATGGGATAGAAAAATATGTTTTTTTTCAATTTGTCATCCAAAGGATCAAGATAAATAAAGACGTGAATATAAGTCACAATTTTATAGACATTAGGATATTATAATTCAAATTTATTATTTCCTACATTGAGTTCACTAATGGATTACTATAATTTATTAATAACATTGAATTTATAAAAATATTTAATTTGAATGTGATTTATTTTCCAACATTTATTTAAAAATACAAATATGGATATTATTGATCCCAATATATCTCTCAATAACTGTTGAGTTACTGAGATATTGTTGAGACTTGTGTCGAAGGGACTATAATATCATGTTTATAAAAATTCCACTAGATTTTATTATTTTTGTAGAGAAGAAGAATAAAATAAAAGGGTGTTTATATGTCTAATGTGTTATTTTTCTTGAATATAGATATCATATATAAAATCATGTAAAATAATTCATTTAAAGTTCTATAATTTATATTGATATTTTTAAATTATGTTTGTTTTAATTTTTTTTATAATTATTCATGTTGTATATGGGATTTGAAAAAAAAAATTGGTGTGATTTTTGACTAGGTCAACATTCATAAATATGATATCTCTACCTAGGAAAAGCATCCATTATTTTTCAATATGTATAAGGATTGAAGGAAATATAAATTAGTTTTCCTAGGATTTCAATTTGGAAATTCCATAAAGGTATAAGAAACATAATATGATTAATTATTAATCCATAATATTTTCATTGAATCAGAGTTGGATAATTGAAAATAAAATCGTACATAATGAATTAATTTAATATGTATGACATTCATGTTTAATGATGTTGAAATTTGGTTAATTACATCATCTTTTGTACATATGTTAGATAATTTTGTATTGAATATGTGGAAAATTTTGTGATATGTAAGATTTTGAAGCTACATATGTAATATTTTTTAAAATATAAAGGATTTTTTGGAAAACTAAATATCTTTCATAAAATAAATGATGATCACTATGATGCATAAGAACAGTTTACTATTTCTCATGATATGTATGAAGTTACACTTACCTAAAAATATTATTGCCCAGATATATTCGAAAGTGTTAAGAAATTTCATGGGAATAATGATAGAATTGTTATTTCAAAAATTCAAGGAGAATTTGGAGTTTTAAATCAGATAATTCTAAATATGTTCATTCATGGATTAATCATCATAATGTGATTTATTTATTCATATAGTGTTTTATAATTTTTTCTTATTCTATTCAGTAATATTTTACTCTAAAAAGGGGAGAATTACTTCTAGAAAAATTGCATGATCATGATGAAACATATATAGTTGTGATACGATGACATAGAATAGATTTGAAATAAGGGAGTAGATGTTAGATGAATAGGATAAGTTGATGCAATAATTGAAAGATTGTTATTTTTATTTATTTTCAATTTGAAATTAATAATATAATAATAAAAAATTTGATGAAACAAGAGATTATAATATTTAATGTGATTTATAAATATTATATTAATAAAATGCACTAAAAATATATTTTCATAAATTATTAAAGATATAATAATTAATTAAAAGACAAATATACCATATATTGTTCATTTGGGATTATACAAAGAAGATAAAAACATTTAAAAACTTACATATAGTATTATTTGGTGGATTACTCTCCAGTTATTAATAATAAGAAATTTATATTTTTTAATTTTGTATTATCATTGAACAGTGTCTAGAAATTAATGTATTATATGAATTAAAGGATAAACCCTAATCATTTTCAGTAGACATGGTGAATTTATGGAAAATATCACATCATGTGAATATGGATCATTTTAATGATTAGCCCTCCAAATTTTTGGGTTATTCCTCTTATAAAAATTGTTCATTTTCTGTATGTGATTTATTGAGTCTGTAATTTACTATTTTAATCACATTAATTGGTTTTTATGGGTTTCTAAATAAGAAAAATAAAAATATTTAAAATCACTAATCCTGCCCCCTCTCAATAATTTCCCATTGATCTTGAAGGTATTCTCAAATGTCATTAGATCCATGGTTCCCTTAAAAACGAATTACTTATTAATGATTAAAGTACATGTTTTGTTTTCAATTTTTATAGAGTCCATAAAAAAATACTTATAAATATGGATAACCACAATTTGGTTAAAAAAATTGATTACTTTTTTAAATATGATGATTTATTATATATGGAATGATTGGATTCTACCATCATTATAAACTATTAATTTAGTTACATTGGATACAGTGACATGTAGATTTATTCATTGATATGGAAGCATTTTTATAAAGATAAATGATACAAACAATATGGAGAATGATATAAATTCTTAGAATACCATTATATCAGCTATTAACATGGATTTTTCTAACGTAAAATTAATTAAGAAAGGAATGGGTAGATGGGGAAAAATAGAAAAAAAGGAAACAAAAGAAAGGTAAAATTTTGGATTGTAATTTGGAAGATGAAATCAACAATATTATAGATGATGAAATATTATTCAATTATTCACTAGATTATATTATATTTTTATAAACGTTATAGCTTTTTGAGGTAATCTATATGATATAATTCCCAATATGTAGATATTATTCATTCCTCAGGATTTGTTTGATGGGAAAATCATGGAACATGATGTTTTTGGTATTAGTGTAATTACATTAGATTGGCCACACTACATTTTTATTACTTATGAAATGGGGAATAAATGTTTTTTCTAAAAAAGTACACTGATGAGAATTAAATTTCATTTGAATCCTAAAGTCAAGAGAGATTTTGAATTTATTTATTCAATATAAATTTAGGTATTTAGATTTATAATAATACATTGAAGATAACTTTGAAAAACTAATTTCATTCTTATGTAGATCAATAAAAATATAAAAAAGTAAATTTTAAGGTTACAGTTATTTGAATATGCTTTGAGCGTGAATCCATTATATTTGTTTTAATAAATTGTCGAAATTTGAGAGAGAAAAATGTATTATAAATAATGATTAATTTTCCAATAGATTCTCAAAGAGTAATGTAACAAAATATGATTAATAAAATATTTATTCACAATTTAATAGTAATTATTTCCCTAAATATGAAATTAATAACATATCATAAATTTTATATTTTGTTGATAGTAGTGATGATTATGATGAAGGTTAGACATCCATTTAATGTGATGAAAAGCTACAAATTACAAATGGAAAAGAGGAAGAGTTATCCTTTTTTGAATGTACTGATGCTAGGAGTGGGGAGGAAAAAAATAGAGTTCATTCTATTGAGATAAAGAAATAATATTATTTTAAATTTAATAATATGGGATGAACTAGAATATAAATAGGTTTAAATGATTTCAATATTCATGAAAATTATAATTTTTTTATGTTGATGATGAATCTTGATTCGTAAAAGATATTTATAGTTTGAGGAATTTTTCTGCCAAATAGATGTCTTTTTATTCCATGAAATATTGAAAATTAAAATTAATGGATAATGATTTTGAGACTATATAATGATATTTTATCAATCATAAAAATTAATTTTAAAGGATCATATTACACATTAAAAAATGTTATAATGAACTTTGTGAAATATAAAACAAAAAGGTTGAGAAAGATGATAATGATTAAAAAAATTATGATGAATATGTTGACTGAAAAACAAATCCCATATTATTGTTAAAAATGGACTTAAAGTGTTGGTGTAAACTATATTTGAGGGAAAAAGTGAATAAAATCATGTTTTTGGAAAAAATGATTTATAAAAATATAGAAATTTTGGTTAACCTAAATTGATAGAAAAAAATGCTAAAAATTGTATATATAATTATTTTTGAAATGATCCTATATAATATAAGATGATTTTGAGATTTTATAAATTTTTTTCCCATAAAAATGAGCCATGATTGATGGTCAATATAACGATGAAGTGAAACTTTTAACTTTGAGACACCATTAATTTTACATACTGAAGTATGTAGTTAAAGTGTAATATTGAAAATATGGGGTTCGATGGAACTAGTATTGAGCTAACCAGATTTGAAGAATGAGAGGGTATGGAAACCACCATCGGTACCAGTAACTGTGCAGCTTTGTACAGTGAAATGATAGCCGATCAAAAATTCAAGGTGGGGTGCTAGGAGATCAATTACGCAGAAAGTTGGGAGGGGCAGTTTAAGTGGGCTGGGCCAATGGGTCATGTATTGGGCATGGTATGCCTCTTGTCTTTCGGGTCATGTATTGTGGGTTTTTCGGACATTGTGCCTTGGTCCTATGGGTCATTTATGGGATCCCCATAAACCCTAAAAAGGGTTTTATCAATAATAAAATTAAAAAAAAGGCATTAGGGGCAGTCAGGTATAGAAAATGTATTGAAATTTTAAGTTTAATTTTCTATATTCTTATAATCCAACAAGGCATGTGCGACAACATTTTCGAGGTTTTCAATCCACTACAAAAAACAAAACTACCAAACAACAATAAAATCTAGGATTTAATGATAAGAATAAATTTTAACAATTAGAAATGTTTATGGAAGATATAAGCATATAAGTTTTATTTTATTTTTTGTGTCGTTTTCAAACTAGAAGACCATTTTTTGAAAATCAAGTAAACATAATTCATAGAAGATGATGGTATAATGTACGGAAAATGGGGTTTTTATTGATGTATCACTAAGATAAACTATCATGGACACTCCATGGATTATGGATAGTGGATTTTATTTATATACGGTTGGAAATTTAATGATACTAATGGATATTGAAATTTATAAGGAAGGATATAAAACCTTTATAAATTATGATCCACATAAAATTGAAGGAGTTGACCAAGATGTTATTGGTTACGAGAAGTTGAAATTCACGAACTATTTATATATTTATGGGATGAACCCAATATTTTATGTGTTTTTCAGTGGTGTGATAAATTTATTGCTATTTATTTTTGAAATATTGATTCTTAATAATGTTTTTGAATGATGTATGTGTATTAACAAGAGGAAAATTATCTTGGGGAACATTTGGTCAGGTTAGTGATGATGAAAACACATTCTACTTAATCTTTAATGAATAAAATCAATTGTTCAATCAAAGGATTTTTCATATTGGTTAAAATTAAATGGTAATTATGTGGATATAATGTTCATGATGTGCTTATACTATAATGAGAGTGACGTTGGTATGTTCTCTACATCTATCATGGGGACATGTGCCAATTGTATGTATATAATAAAAATGATGTTTAAGAATCCCAAATATTGAAGATCATTCATTTTTATATCTATAGGATTATAAAGAAAATATGAAAATGTGGATATGAGTATTTCATTTAATTTATTGATATATTTATTCAAATCACTTGAATTGTTTTTTGAATAATTATTCAAAGGATCAATACAAGGTTAAGATTTTTTGTAGAGGTTTTGAAAATGTGTGTGGTACCACATTGAAAACTATTCAGACATACAATGGAGTGTAATATTGTATTGTAAAATTTTATACTTATCGTAATAATAATGTTTTTCAACATGATATTAGTTCACCACACACACTATAAAAAATTGTAATTCAAAATTAAATAAGATCTGATTGGAAGAAGTAACTTCAACTTTGTGGATAGTGCACGATACATATCAATAATGATTAATAAAATAATTTTTTTCATTGGATCACATTCAAAACTATTTTTCATATAAAATAAATTAGATTTTACATCACATTATATGTATTCTTCGAAGACAGTAAGATAAAAATATTTTATGCTATTTTGTATCTCATAAATAATCAATGTAAGAGTAGAAATCCTTTTGAAGTTTGAGAAAAAATGAGATGATAGAATTTTCATTTGATATAATAAAAATTAAAGCAGAAACCATTGTTATATAATTGAAAAAGATAACATTTTAGTTATTTCTTATATAAATTACGAAAAAAATAAAAAAGGTGATATCGATGACACAAATTGTTTTTGAAAATTAGAAATATTTTCATAAAATAATTTGAGTTATAATTAGGTGTACAATAAATATTTTGATTCATTCATTTATAGTGATGAATAAAAATCTATATTATCTCATTAAAAGATTATAAAATAAGTGGAAGTCAATAATATCATTTTAAAATAAGGATAATAGGTTCTAACTAGATATAATCTAAAACAATAACACATAACTCCTTGTCTTCACATGTTGAAACAACAAATGTTAACAAGAAATTGGATAATGGAGAGTGGTTTATTTCAATGAATGAAGAATTAAATTATATAGTGAATAATAAAAAGTGTAATTTGTCACAAAATATAGAAAATAAACATTTATCTTAACAAAGTGGGTATTTCAATATAATATGATTAAAAAAAAGAGAATTTAGAAGAAAAAATTCATGAAGAAAGTGTATTTGGAAAACAGACATTTAATGACTTTATTTTAATGGGACCTTAACAATAGTTTCTAAACTATAATCATTCATAATATTTCCTACTATTATAAAAATATATTAAAACATGATATTATAAATTAATTTCATGTCTTCAATCCTTAATAGTGTCTTGTAAGGGGAATTATATTTCGGAAAAGTATGTGGATTATTTCATGCTAAAGATAAAAGTTATTTTTCATATTAAAAAAGGATATATGTGTTTTAAAAATGACACATTTCTAAAGTATTATATGATAGATACATTCATTATGTTGTTTAATATAAATAAGTATATATTGTAAAAAATTTATTTATTAATGATTTAAAAAAGTTATTAAATATTTTTTATAGTTTATGTATATTATATAATTTTTTCTAGAGAGTCTTCTTATGAATCACAAAATATATTTCATATGAACATCCTTTTTAGAATATGTTATATTATAGGTTTATAAATTAAAAAATATATAGATCTAATGATTTTTTCTCAATTCTTTTAAATTTTAATTTTTTTGACCAGGTGGATACTAAACCATTTTCTACCACTATCATAGTGAGAACCAAATTTATATGGATGATAAATGTAATGAAGTCGACCTAATGAAATTAGGAAAGGTTATTATAAATTTAAATTTTCTGTTTCATCCTAACTAGATATTGTATAGACTAATACATTATGTTCCAATTATAAATTTTAATATATGGTGTCTTAATTCATAAATATAAATACAATTGTTAGGTTTGTAGAAGTATCTATAGGTTTTGGGTCAAATAATTATACGAATATAAATTTTGGTATGGTTGGATATACAAATGTATATTTAGATGAAAAATTTATGATAGAATGTAAATATATTGTAGATTATTCTTTCGAGAGATAATTTTGTGTTTGTTGAAATATAAAGAAGAGATGTTTTATGACCACAAGTAAAGATAGAACCTAATATGTTCCTTAAAATTATGCCATCAACCAATTGATTTAAACAGGGACTTAGTTGGAAGACCACTAGGTGGATTTGAATCTACCATTCTTGTTGGGATATGATAATCCATGGATTACCAATTTATCAAGAAATCAAGGTAAATATTTTAGATCAAATAACATGAGAATCAAATAACACATTGTCAAATGGAATGTGGATTATATTTTATTCAAAATGGATTTTTTAAAACCAAATCTTAAAATGAAAATGTTTTTAAATAAAGTAGTACACTCATATACATTTTAGATATTGAGGTTAATTATTGTATTTCAACATTATTCCACTCATGGTTAAGGTTTATTGATTACATCCCCCTTTCACTTATTCCTTTTTCTTTGAAATTTTCAATTCGTGAGAAATTAAATATAAATATCTATATTCTTATTAAACTCATTTTAAAAAAATATAATTTCAATGCCGGAAATTTGTATTGAAGAGAATCAATTGATATATCTTTTACCTAACGGGAGATATATATTATTATGGGGTGAATTTATTTAGTTGGAGATAATAAAATGGATATTATTTTATATTGTGAAGTAGGTTAATGAGTTTTTTTATTTTTGAACTATTACAATATTTTTAAGGAAAATTAATATATGAACTTGTTGAAGAGTGGCTCAATGAATAATTTTCAGATGTTTATTTTATGTTTAAATGTAATCCGAATTGACTTCATGTGGCATCGATGGTTAATTTTTTTTATTAATTCAATTTATGTCATAATTTGAGTATCATTAAATATTTAAATAGATATATGTACTTTATGGAAGTAAGGATATTATTATTCAATGTTTTTATTTCATACACAAATTTTACTCATGTATTATTATAATTATTTAATGATGAATACTTAATAAAAAAATATTGAGTTTGAATTTGATTAATGTTACTTGGATTATAAAATTTGATGGAGGAGCGTTTTGGGCCCATGTTTTATTTTGGGATTAGTTATTTTCTGGGGTGATTTTTGAGACCTGTATTGAAGATTGTATGATCTAGTGTTTAATATTTCTCATAGGAATTCAATATTTTATGAAGAGAATAATAATATAAAAATAGGGTCCATAAAATGTTAATGTGTTTTATTTTATCTTCATATATAAATCTCATTAAAAATAACATGATATAATTTTTTTATGGTGAGATAAATGTTATTGAGAAGTTTATTGCTCTTTGGAAGTGATTTGGTTTTATTTTCGATTTTTATGAATGATTTTATTGTAAAAAATAATTATTATTGAAATTATACTAGGATTGCATTCATACATAGTAATTTTTTTAAGTTATGTTTGAAAATATTTCAAATGGTTTCAATATATATGATTAGAGGAAAATTTACATGATATGTTGTTTTATGTTGATTATAATAAATGTTTCAATGGTATATAAAAGGTATAATTATATGTTGAGAATATATAATATGTTCATTGATTTTAAGTTGCAAAATATAAATGGAAATGACACATAAGAAGTTAAATTCATATATTAGATGTTATTTCAAGTGGATGAAAGAATTTTTCACGTCCATCATAATAAGTACATACATAATATATTGTTCAATAAATATGTATGAAGATTGATGATATATAAGGTGATGTAGATAGATATATAATAAGATTGTGAATATATGTCAAGTAGTATGGTGAATGGAAATATCTTATATAATAGGGAATGTATTTATTTGTTTGTTCTATTATAATTATCAGTCACAAATGATATATAAGAAGTTCTACACTGGAAAAAATTTGATTTCATTGAGACTATATAAAGAGTTCATAAGTTTGAATGGAATTATTTTTGGAATAATTATTTCGATAAATTAAAGGATAATTTAGAGTTTCAAATTAGGTAACGCTAATGTTGTGCACTCATGGATTACACATAATAAATTTTTTTTTTATTCATGTAGTTTTGAAGAAGATAATTCATTCCACTGAGGAATGTATTGCACCCTAAATGTGTGAAGTAGTTATAAAAAATATATCTATTCCACATTAAACTATACAATTTTTCTAAAATTTTATAGAATATATTTAAAAAAATGGATGATTTTTTTAGAATAAAAATAATATACCCAAAAATAATATTACAAAGGAAGCTATTTCTATGATTTATTAATATGAAATTAAAATATTATTTTCTGAAAATTGATTATATTAGAGAAGAAAATATAATAATTATATAAAATTATTTTATAAATAAATTATTAAAAAAATATAATTTCATCGATTACAGTGGATAGAGAATATATGATAAAGAAGGATACCTTTTTCATTCTATATGTAGATGTATATAAAGAAACAAAGGAAAAATTAAAATCAATGATAGTTTTATTTGGAAGTGGACTCTAATGATTTGTAAAAAATAAATTTTTATCATTTTATTAGTATAGTTACAATTTTCATAGTTTTATGTCTTTTTTATGTTGTGATTTAAAGTATAAAGTATCATTTTCTGTATTCTACATGATATATTTAATGGATAATATGATCTTTGGTGAATCTAGATCATGACTATGATTATCATTCTCATTGTGAGTGGTGGATCCGGTAAAAATATTATGTATTGTCAATGTGTGTGGTTCGATTAGTTTGATAGTTATAATATTATTCACATTAACAGAAAAATTTGTTTTTTATGAAGAAAAGACTAAATAATTGAAATCACAAATTTAACACTCCTCTTAGTGAATTCCCATTGATCTTGAGGTTTTTTTCCTATATTAGTTCCATGATTCCCTATGATGATGACAAAAAATTCCATCTATAGAGTGAAAGTGTTCATCGTTTATTAAAGAGTTAGTACTAAATTACATTTTTAAAAATAGAAAACCTCAATTTAGCGAAAAAAATCATTCCTACTTTTTATGGGTAAAATTATACATATGGAATGACCAAATACAACCCTATTTATTATATATTATTTTTCTATGCCTTAAGGGATGAAATTAATGAATTAATTCCTCATAATAAAGGTATTTTTATCAAAAATTATTATAGAATGTTCATATATTATTATGATCACTCTCAGAATTCGGTTACCCCATATATTTTAGATAAGGAATTTTTTATTGTGAAATGGATTAAGACAACCATGGAAATATAGGGAAACCTTGAAAAAATCATTGAATAAAATAAAAAGGTAATGTAATAAAAACAACATGGTTGGATGTTGATGTTTGAAAACCATAAAATGATGGAATATGAAATATTTTTTGAAAAATTTATTAATGTCAATGAAATTATGATAATTTTTATAGGTTTTTAATAAAAGTTGGTGGTTACAATGGTTATAGAGATGTTACAACAATTTAATGGAGAGAGGTTTGTTAAAAATTTATTAGAACCTAGAGAACCTGTTCCTCGTAAAATTTAATTATTTGATAAAAAATTCATTATAATTCAATATTAAATGGTTAAGAGGTATTTTTTTAATATAAAATAATATGATGAAAATGAAATTTACTGAAAATCTTCAAAACATGAGGAATATAATAATTAGGTCTATGAAATTGAGGCTTGTTTTTTAGATTAAAAATAGTTATTGAAGTAATGGTTATAAAAAACTATCACTCATCTAAATATGTGCATGACAGGTAAATTAATTTTTTTAGGGAATCATTTTCAAAATTGTTTCATTTTTGGAGACATTTATTTTTTTAAAAACCATCCAATGATCAGCGAAGAATATTTTTGTGACAATTATATGGATAAGTTAAGGATATTACTTATGATGATAGTAGGATATGTTTTTATGTCAATATTTTATTGAAAACTAAATTGTAAGAAATTATATGAATACCAAAAGTGAAACCGTATATAAAATTTTAAAAATGATGATAATAGTGATGATAATGGGGGAGTTTATATTTACATTGACGTTTATAAAAATATATTTTTTCTAAAATGAACATGGAAGAGTCCACCAGGGATGAATGTAATGATGATGATATAGATAAATAAATAAAAATTGAGTTTATAATAAATAGATAACTCAATATGCTTCTAAAAGATATTTCAATATTAAAAAATAATTATACAAACATGAAGAAAAAGATAAATCTACATGAAATAAATAATCAATTCATGCTAAATATAAATCACCATTATTAAAAGAAATTGATAATTAAATGAATTTTCTTCTCAAATATATAATTTTATATGTTGACATGGATGAAAGATTCAATGTAATGTAAAATGATTTTGAATCTATAAAATTATGTTTTATCAGTATTAAAAAGGAATTGAATATGTATAAATTTGATTTTTTTAATTATCTCATAATTTTAGTAAAAGCACAAATAAAAGTAATACTAACGATATTTATGAATAAAAAAATTATAAATATCAAGTGGACTAAAATTATAACACTCAATGGGTTAAAATGATATGAATAATTTTCATATATAATCGTAGTTGAAGAAAATGGTGAATAGAATCCAGTTTGTGGTAATGTTATTCTCAATTATCTAGAAATTTTGGGAAAAGAATATTTAATGTAAAAAATACTAAAATTAATTATTAAAAAATGGAATAAAATAATCATAGATAAATTAAAATTATATAGGGAGTATAGAAATTTGATATTTTTAATGGGAATCCAGGATTTATAGCCAATGAAAAGTAGAAGTGATTGTCTCAACTATTTGATAACATGTTCTATATAGAGATATGTATTTAATTAATGGATATTATTGGCACTATATAAGGTTTTGATAACTAGAATTAATTATTTGGTTTGTTCACAAATATTACTATAAAATTATAATTTTTAAATAATTTTCTTTTGTGACTAAATCAATTAAATATTTATTCAATGATAAATAAAAATCGAGACAAATGATTGCGAATAAATTTAATCACTTTCTGTTATTAATGATTCACTCAATGAATCTATATAGGAATGTCTTTGAATTATTATAGTGAATTGCCAATGATTTTATGTATTTAAATATAATAATTATGGAAACATGAATTATATAGGATTTTTTTTATATTTTTATTTCCTCACCTCACTTAAAATTCTTCTTATGAAAATATATTTATTTCAAAAATTCTACATGACATGAAATCTATTTCAAAACAACGTGAAATGAGAAATTAAATTGATCATTTCCAAATATTTTCAAAACATAATTATCAAAATAACTCTTAACAATATTCTTCATTGCCGAATTACTCATAGGGTTTTTAAGTGGTGGGTTTGTAATTTGTTTATCATATTATTATTATTTTGAGAAACATATCGTCTTAAATTTATTCTTTAATATTTATGGTATTTTTTCGAGTAATGATTTTCCTTTTGGAAAAATTTATCTTTTAAAATGGATTTATAATTTTCACTAGGCTTGAATGATTTCGGTCTATCTTCAAGAGGTTTTATGTCATGTAGAAATGTTTTTAGTTTCATTTAAATATTTTTAGTTTTTGACTACATTTTAAAATCCCCATTTGGCATATTTTCAACTTACTTGAACTCTTATTTTATATATCACCCCCATTTTCTTTCCCATTAACATTATGAATCATATGTTTTGTGAATCTAAACATCCTTTAATATTTTTTCTTATGTAAACAACATTAGGTTAATGTTATCCCATTTGTGTCATAAAAGTGATCATCATATTTTTTTTGTCTCATAGTTTCTTTAATAATAATTTTTTTAATATGTTCTTCCAATTTAATGTTACTTCTGTCTTGATAAATGGATTACTCAAAGAATTATCTAATTCATGGATTGGTTTTTTGGAAATTTAAAAATATTTTTTTGTTTTGTGGGTTATTTAAATATGTAATGTGATTGATTTTTTGATCCATGGTTAATATTTTGGGTGGATTGAAAATTTAATTTTTTTTGTATAGTCATAAAAAAATATTTCAATTATAAATGGTTATTAGTTTATAAAAATTTGTCATTAAAATGTTCATTATATGAAAAAAGACCATAATGAACATGAATTTGAAAACTAATTTCAGGGTTTGGTTAAGATAGAAATGTGTTCGGAAACATAATTTATTAGACTATAGTTTTCATATCATTTTGTTTAATCCAAATCATGCCCTTTTTAGGTGTATAATTTTCAATATTAATGTAAAATTTGACATAGATAAGGGATCCTCTTTCAAACATTTCATAATTTTGGATCATGTTTGTAAAAAAAATTATAAAATGATGTTGGGTTTTTTCTTCTAAATACACTATTAAAACAACACCATTCATGATTTTATCAGTAAAAAAAATTACCTCGTAAAAAACATGGATCTAAATTTATTTATCCATTTCTTTGGGGGGAAATTAATATAAATTCTTTTTAATCTTTTCCAAAAATCACGTAAAATTTCACAATAAACTTGTGAAATTACATTGATTTATTTCCTATATAAATATGTTCTTGAACTAAGTATAAAATTTTCAATATAGAGTTTCTTAAATTTATTCTAGTCTATAATCAATGTTGAGTGTGATTAGAGAAACCATTATTTGTAAAATCTATCTAATGAAAAAGGAAAATTCATATGATTGATTTGATATACATTGAATCATCATGGTTTCATGTCAACACAAAAATAATTAAATTCTAAAAGGTGTTTCTGTCGATATGACTGTAAAGACCCAAAAATTTCAAGGAATTTTTTTTCATAATTTCTTGGGAATTTTACGAGTCTGTAGTTTCTGACGGTGCTTGATTCTGAGGACCGGTGTTCCTGGAATATTTTATGAAGATTTTTTCGGGTAAGTTTAGTAAACGTACATGTGGGTTTTTCTATCTTTTGAACCGATGCTCAGAATTGAAATCTGAGGACACCGATGAACTCATAGCACCAGTGTTCGCATAAGGAGACCTTTAACGTAGGTGAGTTTGTACGATAGTAGATGTTGTAATTTGGGGATTCATATTAAATTAAATTAAATTGTTTTGTTACACAATTTTATTTTCAAGTGGTTGTTATATCCTCTAAAGGGAAGTTGGAGGTGGGGATCCACTGCACATAACTTACCTTGGGAGGATATAACTAAAGATGGGGCCTTCACAAGTTTATACTCTTCAACTCACCTTGAAACCCCCCTTTTAACTCCTAGACTCTCCACCTCTACTCTTTAATTTTAAAACTATCCACATACCACCTTCCCTCATAAATATGCCAACACACTCAATTAATGAGCAATTAATTAATTGGATCCTCTAAATTCTGAATTATTTAGAAATTTATGTCATGAATAAAAATAATTTCCAAGTTATTATTTTTGGGGTTGGCACATTTTCTATGGGGGTGCTTTGGAGATTATGGGGGAGCTTCTTCCAACGAATAAAGCTAATGCCTACGAAGAATGGTGACACCCTCAATTAATTCCCATCTTCTTTCTTCTTCCTCCGCGCCAAGGGAGAAGATTCCGCCCACATAGAACATCGCCAACATCTCTCCCTCCGACGTTGACAGAACGTCACCGTCTTCCGCGACACCGTCTTCCGCGACGCCATATTCCGAGACTATGATGAGTGAACCTTGAATCGAAGTAGGGGATTATATTATTTAAGTTAAATCCTTGTTTCTCATTTTTATATGGTTTGATTTTGGCCTTTTGTTACCACCTTACGTGGAGGGTGTAGGCCGAACAAACACAGCCCGACAACCCTCCGTTGATTCTCATGAGTTGATGACGGTGGCATAACTGCTATGGCATAGTGTCGTCGCACCGAGCTGGAAGGAGGAAGGGGACGCGACCATGCATGCCATGATAGACAGAAGAAGTGGCGGTCGTGCTCTAGTTGTGTGGTGAAGAACTACTGCCTGCAACCATGGGCCGCTCGAGCGAAGCGAACCGGCCGGCCGTAGCCAGCCGATCTGGAGGACTGCAACGTCCCCTTGGCGTCGCGCTACGGGAAGACTGTGACCCGTTGTGCAGGCCACATTGTTGGTAAAACCGGCCGACCGCCTTTCGACTGGGCTGGGAAGACCACACAGCCTCTTGGCGCCGCGCTATGGAGGAATCACGGCCCGCAGTGGGCGGGCCGCTTAAGTGACAGAACCAGCCGGCCACCTGCTGGCCGGGTAGATGAAACCGTGTAGCCATGTGGTGCCTCGTGGGAGGACAACCGCCCTTTGTGCTGGCTGCTCATTCCAGACATATGGGCCGGCTCTTGCCGGCCGGGCAGCAAGGAGGGGTGGTGCCGCTCGGCACCACCGGGCGAGCCAAATCGGCCCGCAACCCGGGCCGGATCCGTGGGTGGGTCGTGCCCCCACCGGGCCGGGCCAACCCCCTTTCCTGGTCGGACCCACCAAGCCACGTCCCTAAGTGGGACGATCAAAACCGGGTCAGGCCGACCCACCATACCGGGTCGGGCCCGCCAAACTGGGTCGGGCCGACCCTCCAGTCCACTGGGCTTGACGGGCCGGGCCCATTTCTGTTAAACACGAATATCTTCTAAACAGCACGTTTGGTCAATGTGTCATCTATGGAACTGGGATCCTCGTGACGAGGCTATGTGCGGAAACCCTAGAGCTGGCTGCGACTACATCAACTTCTATACCAGAATCCTGTGTGGGTTTGACAGCGACGACTACCGTACTAGAATCCTCTATGGGTTTGATGATGGCGAAAACTGTACTAGAATATTGTGTGCGTTCGATAGTTCTGATAGTGTAGATGGACTCTGTCCTGTGTGGGTCCGACAACTTAGATTAATTAGTAACACTATCTGATCATCTCTATTACTCAAGAATAGATGGATTGTATCATGTGTGGGTCTGACAACTTAGACAAGATAATTGTACTGTATCCTGTGTGGGTCCGACAACTTAGATGAGATAGCTGGACTGTATCTGGTGAGGGTCCGTCAGCTTAGACGAGATAGATGGAATGTATCCTGTGTGGGTCCGACAGCTAGCTGGACTATATCCTGTGTGTGTCTGACAGTTTAGATGATTCAGTGGCTACATCTGGTCATCTAAACCCTCTACTATTGTGTCATACCTGTGTGGGATGAGTAATTTTTTTCAACCATTATCATTATGGTGTCTTACTTTACTTCCTATGTGTACTGAGTGGTGCTTGGGCTAATGAGTTGGAGGCAGACAATGAATGGTAACTTTAGTATTTGTAGGATAATATACCTAAGTTGGGTGGGTTGATACTTTTTCATTGTATGTTTATTCTTTTTCTTATCCTTAGTGGATATTCTGAGACCTCGCGGGTCTTGGGGTCCCTACAGTGTATCATTATACTCACCCCAGCATGGGATACGCTCGCACCACGTTGTGTTGGATGCAAACGACGGACAACGCTGACGGAGGCCGAGAGTGCCACGACTGGATGGTACCAGGAGGTGGATCTTGCGACGAGTCCGCACACTGTGGAGACTGACAGATGTGGGTGTTGAGGTGGCCATCTATACCTACCTTTAAAGTGGGAATCCCCGGAGGACAATCCAGGAGCTGCTCATTACTTTCAGCGATTTGTCCCATTACTTGTACTTGTTGTTCAGTTGGGTTTGTATACTTTCCCATTTACTTTTCATCACTCACCTTTGTATTCATTTTTACTTAGTGTTTACTTCCTATTGCGTACTCTGTTGTGTTTGTTTACTTTTATACAGTCAATGCCTTCCCAGCTTATGGATTTAGGCATTTGGTTCTAGTCTTCAACCCCTGCCTTATGGAATGCAGGCTTGGGGTTGTCACGACATGGGACCTGAGAACGGGTCCTGAAAAATTGGTATCAAAAGACTCGGTTCTACCACAGAGCTTTGGAATCTTATCCTTATTATTGTGAAGCAATAGTGTTAATAGTATTGAGTGTGGTTTTCAGTCTTGGGAGTCCAGTGTTGGTGCGGCGGCCGACATATCCATACACCAGGACCCTGACTGCTGATTTCCGACTCAGTGCACGAAAACACTGATTGCGTGTGTGTTTCAAGAGTTTCCCATTCTGGTCTCTTGGAGTCAGCTCACCAAGTATAACTTCTTGACCATGGAGCACATATTCCTCATCATGATTTCAATGGGAAGACAGCAAGCTATGGTTCCCAAGAGAGTACACAATGGAGTCCCACCGAACGACAAGGCTCCGGTGCAAGGCCCTCTTACTATGTTGGCACCTTCGGGTGTTGTACCAGCAGCACCACCACCTGTTGGAAGTAGATGCCACCAGCCGTACTAGCGGACAGTGGACGCCAATAGAGCGCATGTCATATTTTTTCGTAGAAGAGGCCTCTGGGTTTATGAGGCGAGACAGATTCCCAGGCTGCAGAGGACTGGATGGAGAAGATTCCTATAGTTTTCTTCCTAGTTGAGACACTAGTAGAAGAGATGGTGATCTTAGCTACTAGACTTTTTCAATGAGCATCTATGAGGATGGTCTGCATAGTGATGAGACTTTGGTACGTGGACTGTTGCTCGAGATTATACCTCAGGTAGTTTGTCAGCTATATCACAGCATGTTGGTCAGCAGTTACAATAGGCAGTACCGGTAGATGACACATGTAGGCTTAGTAACTTATACATTTTTCTGCATCAGGTACCCCTCAGGTTCTAAGGCGAGCCCGACTCATTGGAAGTTGGGTACTAGCTTGAGAAGGTGGCTGAGAGTTTTCTACTGCATTTACATATTCGGCAGGGCGACGTGTCGATAACTGAATATTCATTATGGCTTACCGATCTTTCCTGATACTCAATGAATATGATACGATCAGTGAATTAGAGCTCGAACCCTTGATTGAGGTGAATTTAAGGTTATCTGGGCTAGAAATTCTTCGTCTATGCATTCCTACTTACGATTGGGGGATACAGAGAAACTTTGTGGTTAAAGATCATTTTCAGAGTGGATATAACCAGTGAATGTTAGCAGTTGGAAATCATGAATCCGGTGCCAGTCTCAAAGAATTGAGCATGTAGAATGTTTGATGAAGAGGAATTGTCAAGGAAAGATGAATCTGGAGACCAAAAGATGTGGAATTAGATCAAGGAGGGTAGATTGTAGTGATGTACATTTCAACATGTTACATCCACCCAACATTGTAGCCTCCGCCAGGCTCAGGGAGCAGGAGGGCAAGGGAAGAGAGTGAAAACATGCGGTCATGGATTGTGACCCAAGGGATCTAGGAATGATTCTAGGTACAATATGTGTCTACTACTAGCTACCGTATCAATAGGCATAGGTACCAATAATTTCATCCTTCCACGGATCTAGTCCCAGACCAAGAGTTTCCGGATAAACCGTTGACTTGATCTTCGCATTTGGAGATACCATTGGGAGGATACTCGATAGTCACACATACGCTGACGGTGTGATCTGACCCTTGAGGCGAGTGTTTCGGTTGTAACCTCTTAGTGGCAGTGTCGATGCCTTATGACGTTAGTTTGGGTATGGACTGGGCAACCATAGTTCATACACAATTTGATGGTATTAGGAAAAAAGGTTGTGTTTTATCTACATGGTTGGGATGTGTTTTCCATGGTCGGAAAAAAGGAAACCCCAGGAAGAACAGGATGTAATCATGCATTAGTAGGTGTAGTCGATCACTCATAAGTCGGATAGACTTACCTTTGTGCTAAACTTCTCCAGGGATGAAGCACCGCTTCTAGCGTTGAAGAAGAAGGGGAAACACATCGTGTGGTCAGAGTGATGCCAACAAATATTTCAAGAAATGAAGCAGAGGTTCACCAGTGCCCCCATATTCAGGCAACCAGAGAAGGACGTAGGGTACATAGTTTACTGCGATTCAACAGGGACTAGACTCGGGTGTGTCTTGATGCAGGAGAGAGAAGAACTACACTACCCATGACCTGGAGTTAGCAGCAGTGGTTGACACCTTAAAGATGTGGTGGCACTATCTGATGGATGTGCATTTTACAGTCTACCCTAGCCACTAGAGTCTTAGGTATATCTTCTCATAGAAGGACCTGAATCTGAGACAGCGATGACGGATTGAGTTCCTCCATGACTATTACATCGAGAGAGTCTATACTCCTGGGAAGGAGCACGTTGTAGAAGAAGCTCTCAGCAGGAGATCGGGAATTCAGATGCTATGAGAGGGGATAGAGTAGCTGGTTGCGTTGCAGATATCCTTTGTGGATAGAGATGCAGCAGCCTTCCTATAGTCTCTCACAGTCACTCCTCTACTTCTTCAGCGAGTCATGGAGGAAAAACATGTGGATGATGATTGTGAGATGTGACATGCTAAGTTATCCTCAGGGCAGGCATCAGATGGGTTTTCTGAAGGAGCGGAGCTTGTCATTATCTTCTGGGGATGTACCAAGGAACTAGTTGCACTACATATTGAGGTGTTGAGGGTGTTTCACACTCCCCTCTAGCAGTGCATATTGGAGTGATGAAGATATATCAGGGCCTCAGATGACATCACTAGTGGTTGGGTATGAAGAAGGTGGTAGAAGGGTTTGTTTCACAGTGCCTCACTTGTCATCATGTGAAGGTGGAGCCCCAGGTTCCAATAGGCATGGTTCAGCCCTTAGAGGTTCCAGATTAAAATTGGGATGGAATATTCATGGATTTTGTGATAGAACATCCACGTACATCCAAAGGGCACGACTCTATCTAGGTGATTGTGGACCAACTCACCAAGTTGGCCCACTTCCTACTAATAAGAGAGCATGGATCAGTAGAGAGATTGGGACGCCTCAATATTCATGAGATCGTGCGACTTAATGGTGTTCCATCAACTATCATATCTGATCAAGATGCCCCTTTCACTTCCTAGCTATGGAAGGGGTTACAGGAGGCTTTTGGGATGCAGCTTTGCTCAAGAACCACCTTCCATCCATAGAAAGATGGTCAGACTGAGAGTACCATTCAGACACTTGAGGCCATGCTTCGTCGATGGGTCCTCAAATTTGGTCGCAGTTGGGAATATCAATTACCCTAGGTGGAGTTCACGTACAAAAAAAGCTACCACTCCACCATTGTGATGGCCCCTTAAAATGCATTGTATAGGCGACCTTGCAGATCACCTTTGTGCAAGACTGTACCAGGGGAGTCAGCACTTGTAGGACCAGAGAAGGTGCAGGCTATGACAGAGAAGGTGTAGATCATCCTGGAGTGGATGAAAATTTCCTAACGTAGAAAGAAGTCCTAAGATGATAGGATACAGAGAGCACTGTAGTTCCAGAATGGAAACCACGTCTTCCTATGGGTCTCACCTCGACGAGGTCTACATAGATTTGGCCGAGGTGGCAAGTTATATCCGCGTTTTATCGAGCCATTCCAGGTCATCAATAGAGTAGGAGAGGTGGCTTACCGCCTGTCCCTTCCACCTCAGTTGCACTGGGTGCACGAGGTCTTCTATTTATCTCAGCTGAGGAGATACGTTCATGACCCGTCCGACATCATCGACGACTAGAGGCTGGACAACGATGACGGTGCGAAATTTTTAGAGGTCTCAGTGGAGATCGAGGATCAAAATGAGCGGGTACTACGTGGATGTGTGATTCCTCTGGTGCGCATTCGCTTGCAGCATGGGATCCTCCAGGAGATCACATGGGAGCGGGAGGCTCAGATGCATGCTCAGTACCATCATTTGTTTTCCTAGTGTGTGTTGTAGATTTAAGGTGATGTAAAGCCCTGAGGTGGGGGTAATTTAAAGACCTATAAATTTCAAGGAACTTTTTTTCTTACTTTATTTGGAATTTTACGAGTCCATAGTGTCTAACGGCGCCTGATTCCAAGGCCCTGTGTGCCCTGAATCTTTTTCTGATGTTTTTTTAGTACGTTCAGTAAACATACATGCAGGTTTTTCTATTATTCGAACTAGTGCTCAGAATTGAAATATGAGGACACCAATGAACTCGTAGTGCTAGTATTATCTTAAGGAGACCATTACCTCAGTTTCATTTGGTCGAGAGTAGAAGTTATAATTTGGAGATTCATAATAAATAAAAAAATAGTTGTGTCACACAATCTTATTTTCAAGTGGTGGCTATTTCCTCCAAAGGGAAGTTGGAGGTGCTGTTACACCCCACAAAACTTCCCTTGGGAGGATATAACTATGGATGGGTCCGACTAGAGTTTAGACACTTCAACTCCCCTTGAAACCCAAATTTTAACTCTTAAATTCTCCACCTCTCCTAATTAATTTGAAAACTCTCCACATTACACACTCCCTCATAAAGATGCCAACACTCTCAATTAACGATCAAATAATTAATTGGATCCTCTAAATTTTGATTTATTTTAAAATTTATTTTATGAATAAAAATAATATCCAGGCTATAATTTTCGGGGTTGGCACATTTTGTGTTGGGGGACATTGGAGATTAGAGGGGACCTTCTTCCAATGAAGAACGACGATGCCCACGAAGAACGGTGATGCCCACGAAGAACTCCCATTTTCTTTCTTCTTCCTCCGTTCCAAGGGAGAAGAAGCCTCCCGTGAAGAACACCACCAACTTCTCTCCCTCTGACATTGATGGAACGACACCGTCTTTCGCGAATCCATATTTCCCGACTATGATGAGCAAACCTTGAATCGAGGTAGGGGTTTGTGTTGTTTAAATTAAATCCTCGTTTCTCCTTTTTAGATGGTTCAACGTAAGACATTTGTTACCAACTTATGTGGAGGGCGTGGGCTGAAAAAATACGGCCCGATGACCCTACATTGATTCTCTTAAGTTGATGACGGTGGAAGAACCGATAGGGCACAGTGATGTCGCACCCTGCCAGAGGAAGGAGGGGGCCGCAGCCATGCATCCCACAGTGGATAGAAGAAGCAGAGGTCATGTTCCGGCTGCATGTAGAAGAAATGTGGCCCACAACCACGGACCGCTCGGGCGAAGGGAACCAGCCGGCCGTAGCCGGCCATGATGGAGGATCGTGGCGCCTCATTACGCCGAGCTGCGGGAAGACCACAACACGCTATGCGGGCCGCTTTGCAGGGTGAACTGGCCGGCCACCTGCCGGCTGACCTGGGAAGAACGTAGTGCCTCTTGGCACCACGATGCGGAGAAACTACGGCCCACGCTCGGTGGGCTGCTTCGGCAGGCAAACCGGTCGGCCACCTGCCGGCCGGGCAGAAGAAACTGTGGCGCCAAGCGGCACCGCGTGGGAGGGCAGCAGCCCACTATATGGACCGCACACGCAGGAAAAACCATCCGGATTCGGCCGGTCGGGTAGCAAGGAGGGGAGGCACCTCTCGGTGCCGGCGGGCGAACCAAACCTGCCCTCGACCTGGGCGAGGACCGTAGGTGGGACGTGCCCCACAGGGCCAGGCTGACACCGCAATCCGAGTTGGAGCTGCCATGCCAGGTCCTAGGGTGGGCCGCACTCCACCTGGCCTGGCTGACCCCCAGCCGGGGCCGACCCTCCAAACTGGGTTGGGCCGACCCGCTAGCCCACTAGGCTTGACGGGCCGGGCCCATTTCGCTTATATGCGAATATCTTCTAGACCGTGCGTCTGGTCGACATGCCGTCTGCAGCACATGGATCCTCGCAACGAGGAAGTCATTTTGAGTGACTCTAAATCTATTTTGGACGACTTTGGAAAATGTTTGGGTTTGGAACGAGCATAAATCCAACCAAGCCCCTGGAACGGAAAAGCCAATAACTATCAGACCGGGCGTCTGATTGACACGTCATCCATCACGTTTGGTTTCCTTTGATGAGAAGGGAAATTGGGTTACATCAACTTAGAACATCATGATAGTTTATGTATTTTAATCTTGACTTTAGAGGAGGACCCTCCCGGAATCGAGCGTTCTTTGTGCGGGAATGCGAGAGCTGGTTGCGATTGCGTCGACTTCTGTACTGGAATCCTGTGTGGGTTCGACATCGATGACTACCATAATGGAATCCTCAATGGGTTCAATGAGGACAAAAACTATACAGAAATCATATGTGGGTTCGACAGTTCTGACATAGTAGTTGGACTGTATCATTTGTGGGTCCGACATCATAGATTAATCAGTAAATACATCTGATCATCTCTATTACTCTATAATAGATAAACTGTATCATGTGTGGGTTCGATAGATTAGACAAGATAGATAGACTGTATCGTGTGTGGGTCTGACAACTTAGATGAGATAGCTGGACTGTATCCTCTGTGGGTCCAACAGCATAGATGAGATAGCAAGACATTATCCTTTGTGGGTCCGATAGCTGGCTGGACTGTATCCTGTGTGGGTTTGACAACTTAGATGACCCAGTGGCTATATCTTGTAATCTAAACTCTCTAATATTGTGGCATAGCTGTGTGAACTGAGTCATGTCATTAAACAATTATCAACATGGTATTTGACTTTACTTCCTGTAGGGACTGAGTTGTGATTGGGCAAATGAGTTAGAGTCAGGCAGTGACTCGTAACTTAGGTATATGTATGGGCAAATACCTATGTATGGTTGGTTGATACTTTGTGGTTGTATCTTTCCTCCTTTTCTTATCCTGAGATGATATTGTGAGACCTCTTGGGTATCTAGGTCCCTACTGAGTATCGTTATACTCACCGGTGCCCGGGTTATGCCCAAACCATGTTTTGTTGGATGCAGACGACAGACAGTGCTAACGGAGGCCGAGAGCGCCATGACTGGACGGTACCTAGAGGTGGATATTGCGACAAGTCAGAACACGGTGGAGACTAACAGACATGGGTGCTAAGGTGGCCATATATACCTACCCTTCAGGTGGGAATCCCCAGATGACGATCAAAGAGAAGCTCTTTAATTTCAGTTGGCTGTCCCATTACATGTACTTGGTGTTCAGTTGGGTTTGTATACTGGCTCATTTACTTTTCATCACACTATTTTGTATTCAATTTTTCTTAGTGTTTACTTCATGTTTCATACACTATTGTTTTTTTACTTTTATAAAGGCAATTCCTTCCCAGCTTAGGGGTTTATGCCTTTGGTGCTAGTCACAAGCCTCTGGCCGATGGAAGGCATGCTTGGGGTAGTCACGGCGCGGTCCCCAAGGACGGGTCATGACAATTACCCCATAAGTCTGTTAAATTCGATATGTTAATGAATAAATCCATATTTTATATCAATGAATGAGTGTTCATTAGTGTATTATACTAGATTTTAATGATTTTAGACATAAGGTGGAGAAAATTATTTATGATTTTATTATAATCAATTTTGATTTTAGGTTAAAAATTTTCTTCTAGGTGTGTCGGTGGATAATGATGATGTTTCAGGTTAATCTATTATAGTTTACTAACTCCAATGGCCAATTAAAGAATTTTCAGTTCTAGTACTCCTTGAATCTCTACCTCTAGATTGATAGGTTTGGTCAATTTTAGGATATAATGGAGCTTAATCTGGATACAAAACTCTCGAATAAAATAAACTTATGAACCATAATTATAAATCTCTTGAATTTATTTGATGAATCATTTGATAGATCTCTTATGAAATGTTATCCCCTCTGAAGTCAATATTGTATACACAAGGTTGTACCCGGGTTGTTGATGAATATGTTAAAAAATTAATTTATATAATTTTTCAAAATTAAATAATATTTTGTATAAGATGTTTTGACGAATTGATAAATAATGATATAATAAATTATCTCATTCCAATTGAATAAATTAGTTTTTGATGAAAATTAAAAAATTGGATTGAAAAGCATGGAAAAATAACATAAAACCATAGAAATGGACAGGTTTCAACCCTTACTAGGATCCCTTTATCCTTGTATAAAATTTAAATCAAATTTAATTTCACAATATACACCCAACAACATCATGTATTACACATAATTCTTATTGAATACAATTCCAAGACCTCAGTGTAATTTTCAATTCTCAAATAGACGTGATTCAATATCTTCATGATCACATAGAAGATAAACCCAATAAAAAATATTATTAAATAAAAGACATAACTTTTGGACATTAAAAATATAAATCAATTAGTTTACATCATATATTTTTCAAAAATACTTAACAAATTAGATGAAAGTGTATTTAGTATAGAAGGTAATGAGATTTATTAAAGAAACAATTTTACAGAGAAATTAAAAAATATTACATTGATTAAAAAAAATTGAAGGGAATATTCCTCATGTATCAATTTTCCACATGAAATTTTCATGTTGGACAAATAAGGATAAATCATATACAATTCATAATCTTATTATTTTATATTTTAGTAATCTTATCATAAAATTTGCAATGCTATGTGAAAAATCAATGAGTTCATTATTTCTATCAATTTAAATTTTTAAGGGGTGTTTTTATGTTTCCATGATGTAGGGAAACATGTCTTGAAATAATAATAGTTTTCAAATAACACCTAGAGAATTACATATCCATGAATAATCATTCATCATAATCTTCCAGGTATATGAAATATTAATTTTCTCTTATTATATTCATGATTGAGTGTGAAAAATGAATATTCACGAACACACATGTTTTTATTCCCATTTTTTATTCTTTATTTAATAAATGATATATTTATGCTTAACATACCATTAATTTGAAATCACTAGGCTGAGATTTTGGAAGGAAAAAATTCCTGCAATGAAAATGCCAAATTCATGAAATTTCATAAAGTAAAATGACCTTTATGAGATGTTTAACAAAAATCATCAGAAATCCTTACATTGAAAATAAATTTACAAAGGCATTAGAAAAAATATTTATTTAAATTAATAAGAGACTATGGTGAGTTTAATAATTAATTATAAAGTTATACTACATTGGTTTTTCAATGTCACACAAGAACAACATCATAAGAGAACAAGTCTTCTAGGAGGGATACATGTCATAATAAATAACGAGAAAGTGTTATGCAATTCATTTAATATGGAATCCAATTTATTTTTATAAAAAAATGTATGAGATTCTTTGTAAATGATATGACCATCAATAGAATTCACTGAAAATGAAAATTTACAAAGGGTTTCCTCATAATGAATAAACAATTCCATAAATCCTCAAGAATTCCTAGAAGTCATAAATGATTTGAAATATTTGGTAAAACTAGAGAAATTTTTTTAAAACTATATTAATGCAGAAAAACATTTGGGAGAAGTTATATGAATTAAGTATTCACAATAAAATTTACACTTCATGTTCCAACCCACATTAGTAAAAAAAAGTCATTTAATGGATTGTTTAATTGTTCCGAAATAATTAGTACAACATATGAAAATGTAGAATTGTTTTAGATCCCCAAATCTTGATGTACATGGACATTAAATTACTTTTTTCGGAATACTTAATACATAATAAGAACCAAAACTCAAGGACATTAATAGTTTAGTGTCTTTGGAAACTTGGAATATAAACATCCAATCATGTTGAAAGATCTTCAACAACTCCCATAAAGATCTTACCATTTTTGTTTCCTTACCTAAAACCATTCTTTATTTCCTGGGAAAAATAAAACATAAAAAGGGTGAGCTCAAATGCTATGTAAGGGCAAACAGAGAGAACATAAAACAATCCATAAACATTTGAAAGCAGAAACATGAACATGAAATTTAAACATCAAAATATTGATCAAAGACATAAATCATGGAAGTGCGTGAGCAATATATCATAATGGAACATCAAACATGATAAAATATAATAGGAATAAAACATGTAATTGTGGAAACCATTCATCATATGTTATGATTTCCATAGTAGCCCGGGCATTTCTTCCATGACCTTCTTAGTGGGAAAAGTCCCTTTCTAAATTTAGGTCACCCCTCGTTTGAGTCCGATAACACTGAACTGGATTAACATACCATTCCAGCCCTGTCAATATCTATAGATATAAATATTTACCCAATTCATTAGAGAGAGATATAGGTCCCACCCATCTCCTAATGAAATCATTCTTATGTGTTCCACAATATAAACATAAATCTTTCATCATAACCCAAAGAATAAATTGGGTTTCATAAACATCATCCCATAATAACATAATCCATATAAAACAAATGGATATCATTTCATCATAAGAAAAGTGAAACCATTTATGTTATAGAGACATTAAACTTGAGACATCCATGTATTAAATAATGTCATCTTAGATGGAAAATGGTTTTGATAAAACATTTGAAATGAATTCTTGAGGAAAATTTTATTTCTTCTTCAAAGTCATTTTCTTTTCACAAAATGCCATGAACTTTTAAAAAAAGTATTTTTATGAAAATAGTCATAAAATATTGTATAGTAAGCTTCATGAAAATGAGGCGTTATGAAACCGTAAAAATCCGTTCATGCCGTATAAGATAAAAAACATTCTTCTCGTACTTTTGTCAGAAAAGTCAATAAGTACCTCGTAGAAGAAACATTCCATACATACCATGTAGTAAAAGTCAAAAATGGGTAAAAAGGACTTTAAATATACATGCAACCATTTTCAGAAAACAGGAACATGGAAGATAAATATAACCCCAGTAAATACTTACGAATAATCAATCTCGGATAAAAACAAGAATGTTAAAGTTATCCCTTACCTTAGGTCCGATATGCTTCGTACATATCTGAACCATCTGTATAATGAATTAAATAATGTCATTGACTTATTACAGAATCATATTAATTGTCATTATATCATATATGGTTCACTTATGACTTTATATTACCCGTTCTTTTGTAAGTTCCATGTTAACGTAGCGTTTTGGGTAAAATCGTTTTATTTATCGTACATGTTTGGACTTGTTGTTCTTGATATTATTACTTATAACCTGATTTACCTAATTCCATAATGTAAAACATGATTTATATATATTCATAATATACATACATATATATATATATGATAGATCGATAAATGGAATGAAATACACCGTTCATGGAGACGGTAGGCCGTAAGTACGCATGAACACTATTTTCATTTCCTTATTAAATTGAATGGAATTAAGTAGATGACATAAATATATATATACATTAATCCAGTATCATTATTATGTCATATATTTCATGATTACTAATTATATATACTTTACAATCATTAATGAATTGTTAACAAGGAGAATGAATCTCATCGCGTCGTGGAGACGGTAGTCCGTACGTACGCACGAGCGATGATATCATTCCCATGATCGTGGAATTGTATTGAAGTGTATGTATAATATTTAAGAATAAATATCACATTACAATAATCATATATATTTATCTATTTACACCATTATACCCATCCAAGTAAGGTGGTGGTCGAAAACATATTACACCACGGCGTGGAGACGGTATTCCGTACGTACGCACGTGTGGTGATTTTGTTTTCCGTATGATTGATTGATGGTGAAATAGGGTTGTTTCATACTTATAAAAACATATCAGTATAATAGTGACACTGATTTTATTACTCCATAATGACAAAACAAAATAATAAGAAGTAGAAGAAGGAATAAAGATGAAAGAATCGGTAACGACCATTACCTCTTCTTTGAAGCGCCCCTTTGAAACATTCTCTTAGGGCACTAGAATTGGTCTTTGAAAAGTCCAAGACCTATAGGATGTTTCTAGGGAAGTGGGGAATTGAAATGGGCAGGGGTTGGCAGAGTAGAAGGCTCAAATTGGTGTGAGGAGGAGAGGGAGGAGGCGCCCTTTTATAAGGGTGGAGAGGGGCACCTTTGAAAATATAAGAAATATTAGTTTATATTAAATACCAACCCCATATAAAAACATCCCAAATGACTCGTATACTAATATTAGATGATATAGGGATGTAATATCATCAACCAATAAAATTTATTAATGTTAGTAATTTGTTTTAAACATTATCAACTTGATTTATCCTTATTTATCAATTTTATTTTATTTGTGGTAATAATATTATAAATTTTAACTTATTATAAATAATTAGATATGTGTCTAGAATATTCTATAATTTGACACTTTATGAAATTTTTGACCATATATATTTTAATTTACAATTTTTAAATATTTTTGTGATTTTTAAACAATTTTATAATATGTTATTTTTATAAAATAACAACAATTTCAATTTTGACACTATTCATTTATTTGAATTTAAATAAACAATATACAAAATATATGTTCTAAATAAAAGATTTAATAGATTCATAAAATGTCTTATTTATCTATAAAATTATTGGAGAATATTAAATAGTTCATATAATATTTATTTTAATATTTTTAAAACCATTTATTTGATAATTCTCATAATAAAATAATTTCAACATCACTATTATGTCACCTTTAATGGTAATTATTTAATCCATAAAAATTCTAAATAAATTCAGATGATGTAGATAATTTTATTAGATTTCTAGAGACTATTTATATCCTAATTTTCATGATGTTTATCACTAAACTAAAATTTTAATACTTATAAGATTTAAGAAAGTGACATGTTTTCACTTTCTTTGGTTTTAATAATAATTAAATTATTTTCACAGAAAAAAGTCCATTAAATTAATATAATCCGACTCTTAGGTGATATGGGTCGACTTTTAGTCATCCAATAGGATTTTGGCAGGTGATAGGGTGTATTTATAATCTTATATTTACCCTTAATTACCTGATTTATCTTTAACTATGGTAAATAAAATTTACCGTAGTTACTATTAATAATGCCCAAAAATAAAAATTATCCTATTAACATAATTTGGACCCACTGATTCCAAATATGGATTCCATTTTTCAAAATTCAAAACACATAATTTGCAGTTATTTATTTAAAATTAATCCCGTTGTCGAAAGAAAACGGGTTCTTGTTTAAAACATTGCAAAAGATTGAATTGATTTAACCTACGAATTTAAGGTAAAATCAATGATAATGACATAAATTGTATTAAAAGGTAAAAATTTATTCTATTTATACTTTAAAACCATTAAATATTATAATTTATCCATATAAATTATTACGATGAAAAAAGTTGTTTTTAATTAAAATATAGCGTGTTTTTACTATTCAATAAAATATGAAAGTTATCAGAAAAATATGAAAACATTATCCAATGTAAATTTTTATATCCTGATTCAAAAGAAGTGGTTTATTTTGTAAAATTGAACTTATAAACATGTAATAAATGATATTTAAAGTGGGTGCGCCATCAAAAAGTGGCAAAACTGCATTTTTTTAAAAATACTTATTTTACGCAAATAAAATTACTTTGTTCTTATACCATGTTATAGAAAATGTGTAATATGAATAATAATGTTATAAAATTAAAAATTTAGTTAATAATATTCATAAAGAAAAGTTCATAATAATATTATAACAATATATCATTGTTTAGTGAAACCTGGTATTGCGTACCACACACAGTATCGAGGAAGGTCGTGATTGCATGTAATGCAAGCCAAGTCAGGGTTGCTTGTTGTGCAAGACTCCTTTTTTGTTTCGTTAAAACAGAATCCAACCTTTTTTTTATTTATACATTGAATATATATATATATACACTTAATGTTGCGTAGAATGACTATTATCAAACGAACTTGAAATTGTGTGTAACACAATCTAAGAATAGCGTTGCGTATATTGAAAGATAATACGGTGTTGTGTATAGAAAAAGATAATCTTGTTGTAGAATAAAACAAATTAAATCATATAAATTAAAAAGAATAATTATCATAAAATATCGGGCTGTTACATTCTACCCCCCTTAAAATGAATTTTTCCCTCGAAATTCATTGGGGTTATATATGGTTTTCTACTTGAAAGTTTCTTTAATTGAAACCCACATCATAAAATGAAATAAAAAAACATAACTTTAAAAACTAAAGTATGAAACATAACGGTTACCCAAATTAACTAATCACTGGGTTTCCCCATAGGAGAACATATGTGAATATATGGATATGGAAGAGAAATCTAACCATCATGTTCTGATGAAGAGTGGTAGAGAACATGGCTATGAAAAAACCAACAATCACAAAGCCATATATTTGTGATGATCTAAGGTACCATCTGATTCATCTGATATAAGGTCACTAGGACAACATTTTTGGTTTTCAAGATAATTTCCCTAAAGTTGATGAATTAAAAGAAATACTTACATGATTTTGGTACAATTTCACTGTTGTTCGTGAATTGAACAATTTTGACTTCATCTCTTAAAGAAATGAAGTTGAATTTGTTATTTGTGAAGCGTTAGCAGATCATGTGATAGAATGATGGGTCATTCCATATGTTTCAAAGAAAAGGTTAGAAAAAATTATAAGTCCATCTTATGGTGAGATTAATCGTATATGGTTCCAAAAATGGACTTATACTTTATTTAAAATACCTCTTAATAAAATAAAACTACTTTCCACTGACCATAGACTTCATGTAGGCCAGTGGTATGTGATAAAGGCATGTCGCACTTCGGTTTTGGGTTTGATTTCCACAGCCTTGTCCGACACGACGGGTTGTCGCCCATTTTGCAGGTTGTACCTTTTTCTAAAACTACATTATAATAATATTCTTGCAATAATATCGAAAAAAGTCCTAGCCTTAAACAATACTATCTAATGTCTGACATAACCCTTTGAAATCTTTAGACTTATCCAAAATACATGTGCCGAATCTCATAGTGTACATAAAATGATTACTGGAAAGGTCACATAACAAGAATGTGAATAACATCAATTTATCATACGATATATCTTGTTGGTCACATTCCAAACATGTGAATTCCTTAATCATGTGTTCTCTTGAAATATAAATTACCATAGAACCTTAGTTAAAACACGACTGCTGTCAAAAGGTAACTATTTACACATTCAAAAATCCCAAAATTTCTATATACTAAAACCATGATATCACTTTTTACTTTTATTAGTCATGATCTCATTTCATATTCTCTTTATCCCTTCATTCTGTGCTTATCATCTTCTTTCCAAAAACATTTCAATCACGTTTCATTGTTACCGGTACCATATTCTTATAGAAAACCACAATGGACCAATAAATAAATATTCAAATATTCCATGATACTATATACAATATTATTTTGGAATCTCATTACATTGACATATAATCATTTCACCACATTGTTGTCAAATTCAACATCGCCATTAGTGATCACATGTGACATCCCTTTGTCCTTTTCCTTAAGTGGTTGCTTATGCCGATCACCATTAACCCTTGGATTATGGAATTGATTAGCATAATTCCCCATTTCATTGCACTTGAAGCATTGATGTGTTGGTGGTGCGTTCTTTGTAGTCTTTTCTTTAGCATTAGTAACCCTTTTTCCATTACTTCGACAATCAACTGCTCGATGACCTTATTTTCCACACTTAAGACATTTTCTAGTCCCTTTATGAAATCTCCACCATGCTTCTTTCCACACTTTGAGCATAAGGAAACATTCATCTTTTTTTCACCATTATTCTGAGATTCCTCCGTGAACTCCATCTTTTGTTTCTTGTCAAAACCATGAGTTGGATATGTAACACCAACTTCCATTTTACGTTGATAGCACAACGCACAATTTCTTCATAGTTACTGATGTCTCTTATAGCTAATGCCCTTCGAAGACTTGGTTTTAAGCCACTAAATAATCGAACAACTTTATGTTCTGGTTGGATGATAAAGCTAGATGCATACCTTGAATGCCTTGTAAAATTTGCTTTATATATAACAAAAGATTCATCATCCTTTTTCATTAGTTCAAGAAAATCCTTCTCCCTCTTTGTTTGAAGAATACGAGGGAAGTACTTATTGAAAAATAAGTTCTTGAACTCATCCCATTCCATGGACTCAATTTCATCTCTTTGCCTCGTATTCTTGATAAGATTCCACCATTGATTAGCATCACCTTCCAAATGATATACTGATAAGATGACTATATCATGCTCAGAACATTGAGGAACTAAAAATATCTTTTCAGTGGTACTGATCCATTGTTCAGCAACAAGTGGTTTAGAAGACCCAATGAAAGAAGGTGGATGTTTCCTCATGAAGGAATCAATAGAATATTGTTCCCTTCTCTGTTCATTTGGAAGTCCAGAATGATTCATATCTTGTGTAAGTATAACAATAATATTATTAACTCTATCTCCCATAACATTGGTTTTTTCAGGAGGACAATCATTTCATTGTCCATTACATTGATCAACAGGGTTCCTTCGAGTTCTAGCCATCATCTAAAACCCAAAAAGAATAGTGTGAGAGGAAAAAATCATGCTAGGGAAAACAACATAATAAAGGGAGAGTACCTTCAATATCTAACATCTTATGTTTAATTCTATGATCGTTACCATAATTCTAGGATTATAACCTATACTTATACTTATCCTTAGGGACATCCGTAGACATACCTTAGAAATATCTCTAGGGATCTTAGTAAAGTTCTCACATCCTAGTTTCCAAAGGTTGACTAAACCTTTCCTCTGATACCAACTGTAGATCCCCAAAGCTTGACGTACAAATACATTACATTACTTTTACGGAATACTTAATACATAATAAGAACCAACACTCAAGGACCTTAATAGTTTAGTGTCTTTGGAAACTTGGAATATAAACTTCTAATCATGTTGAATGATCTTCAACAACTCCCATAATGAACTTCCCATTTTTGTTTCCTTACATAAAACCGTTCTTTATATCCTGGGGAAAATAAATCAAAAAAAGGGTAAGCTCAAATGCTCAGTAAGAGAAAACATAGAGAACTTAAAAAAATCCATAAACATTTGAAAGCAAAAACTTGAACATGAAATTTAAACATCAAAATCTTGTGAAAAGACATAAATCATGGAAGTATATAAGGCATATATCATAGTGGAACATCAAAAATGATAAAATATAATGTGAATAAAACATGAAATTGTGGCAACCATTCAGCACATGTTATGATTTCCATAGTAGCCAAGGCATTGCTTCCAAGACCATCTTAGTGGACAAAGTCCCTTTCTAAATCGAGTTCACTCCTCGTTTCAGTCGTGTAAAACTGAACCAGATTAACTTACCGTTCCATCCATGTTTATCTCATGAGATATAAATCTTTACCCAATGCATTGTAGGGAGATATAGGTCTCACCCATCTTATAATGAAATCATTCTTATGAGTACCACAACATAAACCTAAATCATTCATCATAACCCAAAGAATAAATTGGGTTTCATAAACCTCATCCCATCATAACATAATCCATATAAAACAAATGGATATCATTTCATCATAAGAAAATTGAAACCATGTAAATCATAGAGACATTAAAAATGAAACATCCACATATTAAATAATGTCATCTAAGATGGAAAATGGTTTTGATAAAACATTTGAAACGAATTATTGAGGAAAATATCCTTTCTTCATCAAAAAAATTTCCTTTTCAAAAAATTCCATGCACTTTTAAAATAATATTATTTTGTTGAAAATATTCATAAAATATTGTATAGTACGCTTCATGAAAATGAGGCGTTATGAAAACGTAAAAATCCGTTCATGCCGTATAAGTTAAAAAAACATTCTTCTCGTACTTTGGTCGAAAAAGTCAAAAAGTACATCGTAAAAGAAGGATTCCATACATACAATCTAGTAAAAGACAATAATGGGTAAAAAGGACATTAAACATACATGAAAACATGTTTTGAAAATAGGGACATGTAAGATAAATATAACCCTAGTAAATACTTAAGAATAAACAATCTCGGATAAAAATGAGAATGGAAAAGGTATCCCTTACCTTAGGTCTGATATGCTTCGTACGTATCCGAACCTCCTGTATAATGATTTAAATAATGTCATTGACTTATTACAAAATCATATTCGTTGTTATGATATCATATATAGTTCACTTATGACTTTATATTATCCGTTCTTTTGTAAGTTCCATGTTAAATTAGCGTTTTGGGTAAAATCGTTTTATTTATCGTACATGTTTGGATATGTTGTTCTTGATATTATTACTTATAACATGATTTAATTAATTACAGAATGTAAAGCATGATTTATATATATTCAGAATATATATATATATTTGATAGATCGATAAAAGGAATGAAATACACCGTTCATGGAGACGGTAGGTCGTACGTACGCATGAACGTTGTTTTCGTTTCCTTATTGAATTGAATGGAATTAAGTAGATGACATAAATATATATATATATATTAATCCAGTATCATTATTATGTCATATATTTCATGATTACTTATTATATATACTTTACAATCATTAATGAATGGTTAACAAGGAGAATGAATCTCATCGCGTCGTGGAGACGGTAGTCCGTACGTACGCACGAGCGATGATATCATTCCCATGATCGTGGAATTGTATTGATGTGTATGTATAATATTTCAGAATCAATATCACTTTACAATAATCATATATACCTATCTATTTACACCTTTATTCACATCCAAGTAAGGAGGTGGTCGAAAACAGATTACACCACGGTGTGGAGACGGTATTCCGTACGTACTCACATGCTGTGATTTTGTTTTCTGTAAGATGGATAGATAGTGAAATATGGTTTTTTCATACTGATAATAAAATATCAGTATAATAGTGACACTGATGTTATTAGTTCATAATAAAAAAACTAAAGAAGAAGAAGTTGAAGATGGAATAAAGTTGAACGAATCGGTAACGGACATTACCTCTTCTTTGAAGCGCCTCTTTGAGACCTCATCTTAGGAACTATAATTGGTCTTTGAAGAAGACCAAGACCTCTAAAATGTTTCTAGGGAAGTGGGAAAGTTAAATGGGCTGGGTTTGGCCACCCTTGAAGGCTCAAATTGGTGTGAGGAGGAGAGGGAGGAGGTGCCCTTTTATAAGGGAGGAGAGGGGCACCTTTGAAAATATAAACAATATTAGTTTATATTAAATCCCAACCCCACATAAAAACTTCCAAAATAACTCATATCCGAATATTAGATGACATAGGTCTATAATCGCATAAAAAAATAAAATTTAGAAATATTAGGAATTTATTTTAAACATTATCAACTTGATTTATCCTTATTTACCAATTTAATTTTATTTGTGGTAATAATATTCTAAGATTTAAATTATTATAAATAATTACATCTATATTGTGAATTTTTCCTAATTTGACACTTTATGAAATTTTAGACCATATAAATTTAAATTTATAATTTTTGAATATTTTTTTATTTTTAAACAATTTTATAATATGTTATTTTAATAAATTAACAACAGTGTCAATTTGGACACTACTAATTTATTTGAATTTAAATAAACAATATACAGAAGATATGTTCGAACTAAAATATTTAATAGATTCATAAAATTTTATATTTTTCTATAAAATTCGTTAACAATATTAAATAGTTCATCTAATATTTATTTTAATATTTTTAAAACCATTTATTTGATATTTCTCTTAATAAAATAATTTCAACATCACTATTAGGTCACCTTTAATGGTAATTATTTAATCCATAAAAATTATAAATAAATTCATATGATGTAGATAATTTTATTATATTTTTGGAGACTATTTATATCCTAATATTCATTAATTTTATCACTAAACTAAAATTATTATATTTATAAGATTTAAAAAACGGACATGTTTTCACTTTCTTTGGTTTTAATATTAATTAAATTATTTTCATGGAAAAAAATCCATTAAATGAATCTAATCCGACCCTTAGGTGATATGGGTCGACTTTTAGTCATCCAATAAGATTTTGGATGGTGTTAGGTTATATTTATAATCTTATATTTACCCTTAATTACTCGATTTACCTTTAACTATGGTAAATAAAATTTACCGTAGTTACTATTCATAATGCCCAAAAATAAAAAGTAGCCTATTAACATAATTTGGACCCAATTATTCCAAATATTGAATCCATTTTTCAAAATTCAAAACACATAAGTTGTAGTAATTAATTTAAAATTAATCATGTTGTTGAAAGAAAACTGGTTTTTGTTTAAAACATTGCAAAAGATTGAATTGATTTAACCTACGAATTCAAGGTTAAATCAATACTAATGACATAAATTGTATTAAATGGTAAAAATATATTATATTTATACTTTAAAACCATTCAATATTATAATTTATCCATATAAATTATTATGATGAAAAAAATTGTTTTTAATTAAAATATAGCGTGTTTTTACTATTCATTAAAATATAAAAGTTATCAGGAAAATATCAAAACATTATCCAATGTAAATTTTTATCTCCTGATTCAAATGAAAAAGCTTATTTTGTAAAATTTAACCTATAAACATGTCAGAAACAAGATTTAAAGTGGGTACGCCATCAAAAGGTGCCAAAATTGCATTTTTTGAAAAATACTTATTTTACCCACAAAAAAATTTACTTTGTTCTTATACCATGTTCTAGAAAATGTGTAAGATGAATAATAATTTTATAAAATTCAATATTTAGTTAATACTATTAATAACGGCTATTTCATAATAATATTATAAGAATATATCATCATTTAGTGAAACCTGGTATTGCGTACAACACACGCTATCGAGGCAGGTCGTGATTACGTGTAATGAAAACCATGTCAGGGTTGCGTGCTGTGAAAGACTCCATTTTTGTTTCGTTATAACAGAATCCAACCATTTTTCATTTATACATTGAATATATATATATATATACACTCAATGTTGCGTAGAATGACTAGTATCAAACGAACTTGAAATTTTGTGTAACACAGTCTAAGAATAGTGTTGCGTATACTGCAAGCTAATATGGTGTTGCGTATAGCACAAGATAATCTTATTATAGCATAAAACACATGACATCAAGTAAATTAAAAATAATATTTATCATAAAATATCGGGTTGTTACAATTGTGAAATTTTCTGGAATAGTAAAAAGATATATGTAATATTCACAATATATTCTATTTCACATAAAATATTGTGCGGATTAAATAATTTAATTTAATTGAAAATTAATAAAAATATGAACTCTATAGAAACATGACCTACATTTTTTTAAACAACCTTCTTCGGAAAAACCACGCACTACAAGGGATAAGTAAAAGTGTGACTTCACTAGCCACTATATGGAACATAACTCATATAATGTTACCACATTAATGGGTTGAGTTATAGTGTGACCAACCTTGGTCATAGTACAACCCATCTCTAATAAAAACATTCACATTTATTTTTATTATTCATGGAAAAAATATCCTAGTAACTATAAAACTCAACTAAAACCCATGATTAAATTTTATTCTATGATGTGTTGTAGAAAGATCTCTCTAGGTCACATCATGAATCATATACATCCCAATAATTCCACTAAAAATCAAATAATCAATAGGAAAATAAACCAATAAAGAAGGATAATGTTAAATAAATAAATAAATAATATATACTAGAAAATGATATGTTGGGTGTGAATGATACACCAATATAAATGAGATAAATATGAAATATAATATTATAAAGAAAAAAATTGGTTAAAATGAGATTTAAAATGTTTTCTAATATGATGTATCCTTATACATTAATATACACTAAAAATTAAGTATATTTAAGAGATTCACATTGATCAATGTTTGCATAAATCATGATTATTTTTTTATCGATACTATTATAATAGTAATATGTATAGTATATATGTTATTTTACATTTATATTTTATAATATTGTTTTTTATGCATTTGGTATTCCATTTTATTTAATAATAATTCTAATAATTGAACCCTGATAACATATAAAGATGATTATGTTTATGTATACATTAATAAGGTTTTAAAATTTATTTTCTTATTGGGAGTTCCATTTTGTTTCAATATTGATTGGAATGAAATTATTAGCTCAATATAAAGATGCTAAATAATTAATTATGTTGAATACAATGTAATGGATTCATATTCATTAGATGTTTCACTAAATTTTGTGTTCTATAGGTATTTTATTAATTATTTGTATTTTTATCTTTTTATTTACTATGGATGTTATGAATGATAAAATTCCAAGCTAATGAATTGAATCCTTATAAAAAAGTGATTTATTTTATAAATTTTGGTTAGGTATTGGGGTTTTCCTTGACTATATCTCAAAATGATAATCATATATTAACTACAATACAGTGAGATTCATATTAATAATAATCTAATTTGATTTCTGATGATGGATTTTTTTATGATGTGAAGAACAATAATTCCAAGGTCATTGTATATAAATATGTTTTTTGATTAAATGTGGTTATAAAATTAAAATTTCGAGATGAATTTGGTTGATTCACTAATAAGGTGAATGGATAGAAAACCATACATAAAACCATTTCATCATTAAAGATATATGAATGTTTTTTTTGAATGAGTAGTTTCCTGTTTTACTTTCATTGCACAATAATTGTGCCTATGTATAATTTTTTATTTAATATAAAATTTATACATAAATAACATCAAAACTTTTTTTCAAAATTTAATAAATTTAAATCGATAATACTAATGGTAATAATTATTATATATAAACTAATGAGGTCAATTGTTGGGTTTTATGGGTTTTATAATTGTAAAGTATTATTATTATTAAATTTTAGTTTCTATTAGTATTATTCTTAATATTTTTTATTAGGTTGGTATGTTTATAAATTAGAGAAACCCTAAACCATATTGTGTGCATGAAATAAAATTTAGAGGTTCGGAGTTGGATGATCTTCTCCTCCATCATTATCTTTACTTTTATCTTTCAATGTATTGATTGGATAATAGTGCATGACAACATGAGTTTCCATCATGTGTTTTTATTATTCTATATTTCTTCTCCTTCTCCCTTTTACTTGACTGTTTTTTATTTTTAGGTATTTTTATATTAATTTTTTAATTGGTTACATTGAAACCCTATAATTTTAGTGGTTTTTTTCTATTTGATGTTAGTATAAATTAATTATATTTGAATTAACCTTGTTATAGGGTTTATCCTTATTTCATGATATCACACCCCCAGCTGACAGATCACAATTATTTTATTTTATTTTGATTTTCCATTAAATTTTATATATTTTTGAGATTTCTATTTTTTAAAAAATTAATATCAATTTACTTATGATAACAAATAAAATAAAGAAAACAATAATCTTACCCATTTTTCCCTTACCTCATGTCCAAACCCCCTGTCTTCCCCTCCTAACCATGCGACGTGACCAATCATCATCTCTTTCCTCCTATCATGAAATGTCGACCCCCACCCCTCTCAGAAGTCTGACTGTGATCCCTCATCCAGGAGAACCTCCCTCTCTAAATCCTCTCCCTGAGGTGGCCTCCTCTCCTTGCATGACCCCGTCGTCATTTCCGTCAACAAGTATTTTTTTCATCAGCTTTTTCTCGACCGAAACCTGTGTCATGGGTTGACCAGGTTAGGAAAATTTCTTCCAATTTCTGGTTGTGTAGTGGGTCACCCAGGTCTTCCTTGTGTTGGATTTGGTGTCTATCACTGAAGTTGAAGTACTTTAGTCGATTCTGGTTCATTCTCCATCAATTGGGTTTGATTTCATTTTCCCACGTAATAGTTTAGTAAATTTTAGAGTGTTCTAAATTTTATTTTGGTACTGAAAAGTTTGAATTGGTAATGTTATATCATGTTTATGGGGTAGAAATGTGTTTTTTCAAATCAAATGGCTCTATGTTTTTTATATTATTTTTAATGTTTCTTAAAATGAATTTTATTCCTTATTTTCTAAGTGAAATGCATATTTTCAAAGGAACATGAGGTACATATTTTTTAAGAATGAGTATTTATTAAATAATATGGATATGTGTTAGAAATTATGGCTTGTTTTTTTTTTTACATGTGAATTTTAGATTGTTTAATTATCAATCGGGGTGTTCCGTGGAATTTGTTGAGAAATACTGTGTTTTTCTTGTGTTTTTCATAGGTAATTTAATAATTTTTGTATGTGTTAGTAAATGGATTTAAAATGGGTTACTTAATGTGGGTAAAATATAATTAATTTATTAATATTGTCATGTATTCATTTTTTTCACTTTTTGTATGAGTTGTGAATTCTATAAATAATGGGAATGTAGTTTTGGAAATGAAATTATTTTATGTATGGGTTTCTTATTGGTTAATTATATTTTTCAATGTCTCCTCAAAGTGTTGAAAACTCATACAAAGGTATATATATATATATATATAAATATAAATTATCACTGCACATATTCCCTCATAGAGTAGGGAATATGTGTATTGGATTCAAGGATATGTATATATATATATATATATTACAATGTGTGTGTGTATAGTGGTGGGGTGATATTCATCAAACTCGTTTGGTGCTGAATTTTTTCATCTTGATCTACTCCATTTCTGATGCAGGTCTCCCTATGCATTTGGATTCAAATTAAATAATTATTTATTTCTTGTTTTTTACACTTTTAATTAATGCTTGTTAGTGATTTAGGGATTTTAGAATAATTTCTTATTGTAAAATAATATATTACCATTTGTATTTTAATTTCAAGAAGTTTTTTATTTAATGTTCTTAATTAGTGTTTGTTGAAATGACCCTTTGGCCCTTATAAATTCGCTTTGTAGTTAATGTGGTGAATTAAGTTTATTAAACGGGTTTTTAATTTTCATATGGTTTTCAAAGTAATTTTGTGTGTTGCTACATTAAGAAATGATTTAGTGTTAAATGATTGTTTAGGTAACTAATGGATCATGATGAAAGTGGGGTGTGTTTGGATTTTTGAAAATGGTTTTAAATGGGGTGAAAAGGTATTTTATTCTTTTAAAATAGGGTGGTTTCTCAAAGCATGTTTATGTCTCGTTTGGCACCTTAAAAATAATTTGTTGTATAGAAAACTCTATATGGATAATTATCTTACATTCATTACATTGAATTTACAAGGATTCCCATTCTTAGTGGCTCCATTGTGATTCAATGGCTAAAAAGGAAAGAAGCTATTCCTTGTGGTGAATCTGGTGATAACTATTGTTGGAATTATATCTATATTTATGCAAGTGATTTGATTCTTAGTTTTCATCGGCTGGTTTACCCTTTTTGTTACACAAGTTGACATGGGAACCTGGCATAACAGGTGAGTTTTTTGTGAATGTTTGCTACACTTGTTTAGATTATGCACTGGCTAGTGACCCATAGTGTGGGAAGAAATGTTAGGATTATTGCTATGGGATTGGGCCCCTAGACAAAGCCAATTAGGGAAACAATCAATATTTAGTGTGTCCTGACACCATTGAGAGTGGAATGCCGTTAGAATGAGTCACAAGAATAATACCTTTTGGATTTTTCTGAAGCTCCTTTGATTGACCCATGTCTATTTGGATTTGTGTTTAACATAGTGATGAATATTAATATTGTATGTGTTTCAACATTTCCCATGTTCTGTACTTACTATTGTGATTTTGTGTGAATTGTTTTTCATGGAAATTGGTGTGCTGGTTTAATTTTTTATGTGAAAATGGATTGGAAATGATAGTGTTTTCTTCTCTTAGTAAAAATATTAAAATGTAAAATCAATACTACTTTGTAAAATTTTATTCGCACAGATAAAAATAATTTAGATTGGAAAATGAATAATTTCCATGTATCATACATTGTGTTTAAGTAAATTATTTAGAAAAAACATACTTTTTATATGGTATTTCAAACCTGAAATTGATGATTCTATTTATTAAAGGAAATGTGTTCTGGGGTACAATCCTTGGGAACACCTACTGAGTAATAATACTCACACATTCACTCTATTATAGTTTTTTTCCTAGGTGTAGGTTTCAGCTTGATCTTGATCATCCTGGGAGACTTTGAGTCTTGGGATCATAGAGTGGCCCTGGGGTCATATGATGTTTTAGTGGTCATCATGTACGGTTAGTTTGGATTTTCATTTCTTACATAGTGTTTTGTTTAGTTTATTTAATTTTGGGGCAGCTTTATTATTATTCTGATGCTTCTGTTTATTTATATTTGGAGAAATCATACCATTATCACCCTGTTGATTCCCATGGCGCTTGTCTCCAACCAAAGGGATCTAGAACGCCTCTTGGGCTTTGTCGCATCCTAACATAGGTGATCGATTTAGAGACTACCAGGGTTGGTTCATGACCAAATGGTATAATAGGATAGGTTTCTTAGAGGACATAGCTTTTAACGAAGCCTTTATTATTTGGGTTGTCAAGGTAGATAGAGTAGACCTATCAGTGCTAGGGGAGTAGGTTATTGGGACTTTCAGGCCAACACATTCTAGGATGAACCTTGACTTTCCATGTGATGTCGGGGGTTTCTTGGTTTATTTGGTTCTTTTGGGTTTCATGGTAATTTGGAAAAATGAAATGTTACTCGGGCCAGTTTTCCCAGTGAGCTCACAGTAACTATCAATACATTTGGAGCTGAATAAGTGGTCCGAAAATACTATATATTATGGTGGCGTAATTAGTATATGTTCTACAAACATATGGCCAAATAACCCATCTCCCCTAGTTTCCCCTGGTGTATTATTTACAAACTTTTTGACTTTTTGAGAATTTTTTCATGTTTATGGTATTTTTATTTCATTTGTACATAATTTTGACTTGGATGGTTTTGAGGTATCTTGTATAGATTTTAAAAGGATGTTTGGTATGGCTAAATGATGATGGGTTGGTCAAAAATGAGATTTAAAAAACCAAATCATTGAATCTTATTGAGAGTGAAATATATTTTTTTTTGAAAATAGGAGTTATATTGGAAAATGATTTGGAGGTTTCTCAGGGTTTTTGAGAAATTTAAAATAATATAATGAATTTGGAATTTGAAAATGTTTTTCCTTGATTATATAGTGTGGTATTAAAATTTGTTGAGTAATTTTTAAATTGGTTTTCAATGTGATAATGTTTCTTTTGATTGACACTTGGTATTCCTACGAGTGTGATGTTACCTTCTTGTGTTTGGTTTTTTACTTTTTGGACATTATATTAGGTGTGTTTCGGGTGTGAATGAAATATGGTTTTGAGTTTGGGTTGTTGATTTGAAAATGCGATGTGGAATTATCATTTATTATGTATTATGATTTGGTTTCATGCTCCCTATTTTCATAATTCATCCTCAATGAGTTCTATTGTATTTTGAGAAGAATATAAATGTAGTTCATTAACTACATCTGTTTCAGTTGATCAAGACAAGATTTAGATGTTTGGTTTGTCCGTTTTGGATATGGATCTGGTGTTTCACTATATCAAGAGTTTTTCCAGAGGTTCCGATAGTTGAACCATGCTCATTTACATGAGAATCAAGAACCAGAAAATACAAAGGAATGGTTGAGAAATATTGAGGATATCATTGATCGTCATGAATATCATGAACCTCTCAATCTGGAGCTTTTTACCATCACATTAGAAGGCTTGAGTGAGGAATGGTGGAAATCCGTTAATTAGGCCGAAACACTGATGATTTTTTTATAGCAATGATTTAATTCAATATTAATCTAGCAGTACATTCCTGATTATGTGAAGACACTGATGGGTTTGAGGTTCTGTGGGTTTGAATTGGGAAATTGAATGGTGTTGGAGTATGCTACGAACGTCACTCAGTTGGTTCCGTATCTCCAAAATCTTACTAGGGATGAATTTTTGAATGCATGATTATTTGAAAGGGGCCTCCAATCAGAATTCCTCTTAGTTGTGACTTCATTCGATGATGTTTATGAAGAATTCATGAGTTTGGTTGTTCATGTTGAAGCTCATTTAGCTGTGTCTGGCCAGTAATGAATCGTCACAAAAGGAAATTGTTTTCTGCCTCACCAGATTCGTCTGAGAGGAAGTACTTGTTGTGTTTTTTGTGTGGTAAGTCGAGTCAAAGGAAGTTTTCATGTCAAGAAATGCCTAAATACTATAGTACCTGTGGAATTTTAGTTCCATTGAAATTTTTTTTCCATGATCGTTCTCAGAAGTTATAGGGGGCGAGATCCACTACCCTGGAGAAACATTCAACTCAGTTGGATAAACGTAGCACTGGAAAAAGCTCAATCGAAATATACACTTTTTTGAAAATTCATTATTTTTTATAATTAATGTAATATATGGTGTTCTATTATTATGGGTGTGAAGAATGATGATGTAGGTCCTTTTGGAACTTTGTTTGGTTTGGAATTCCCTGACAGTGTTTTTTGTGTTTCTTAAGTATAACGGTGGTGTTTGTGGTCCTGTGTTTTGTTTCATTAGGTTTTCTTGTTTTTTTTGATTGAATTTGAGAACAATTCCAACTTTTGAAGTAAATGTTTTTCAAGAGTCCAAATATTGTGGGCAGACCCTCATGAGATGAGTTCAAGATAAATCAATCTTCCATGTGTTCTTGGGAGATCATTTCCATTTCTTCACTTTGCTCGACCCTGACTAGAGTAGTTGGTTGTCATGGATAGTGGGTCGGGTAATCAATTCTCACAGAGATCCTGGATAGGGCTCTACTTTTTTCAGCAATGGTGTTTTTTTAGGGGACAAGGTGTTACTTGTTGGGTGGTGATTAGAAAATAGTGAGTCTCTTCTTTGTAATCTATTAATTATTTTTTCAAGATTTGTGTCCTTGTGTGATAACATTCATGTTTGTGGGGATTTTTTTTAGGGTGGTCTCAATATTTGTATATGGGAATCCACTGTTTCAGGCTCTAAATGAAAACGTGTTTCGGTACTTTGGTATTTGATTTTTGATGTTTTTCTTTAGTTGTATGTCATTTTTTCCATGGTTTTGATCAACTAAATATTTTTGGACATCATGGGGGCATAAAATGTCATGGTGTGACAATTTTCACACCGTCACCTGACACTTCACAGTTATTTAATATATTTTTGAGTTTCTATTAAATTTTATTCATTGATGAGTATTCATTAATTAAAATTATGTAAATTGAATTTAAATTAAAATTAAGATGAAAATACCGTAATCTAACCCATTCCCCAATACCTCACATCCAAACCCACTCGCTTCACCTCTTATTCATGGAATGTGGCCGAACCCCTTACCCTTCCTCCTGCTGCGCAGAACCAACCCCCCCATCCGAACGTCCAACTGTTCTCCCTCTTCCTAGCAAACCTTCCTCTTTGTGGCCTCTCCCTCTAACATCTTTATATCCTTGATTAAACTCTACATATTTTCCTTGGACATGTATTTTTTTTTCATCAGCATTGTCCCTGCCAAACCCTAGGTCATGCATTAACCAGATTATGAAAATTTCATCCATCTTTAGGGTTTTTGGTGGGTCTCCTGGGTCTTCCTCATCTTGTTTTCATATTTCTTTTCCAAAGGTGAAGCACTTTATTCCCTTCTGGTTCATATCCCATCATTTGAGATTGATTTCATATACCCCATAATTTTTTTTGTTAATTTTAATGTGTTCTAAATATTATTTTGGTAGTGAGATGTGTTTTTTTGGTAAATTATTAACATGTTTAATGGTTAAATGGAGTTTTTTTTAAAACAAAAGGCTATGTGTTGTGTGTGTTGTTTTGTAATGATTCTTTAAAATTATTTTATTCCTTATTTGCATAGTTCACGTTATATTTTCAAAGGAACTTGAGGTGTGTATTTGTTAAAAATGAGTTTTTATTAAAGAAGGGTGTAGTGTGGACATGTATTTCATACCATGTATTTTTACTTATGAAGATTGAAAATAGTGGTACATGAGTTGGGATTAAAACGTCGTGAGACGATTCGGTTTTCCAGAGCCACAGTTCTTCTGGATTCACCATTCTTTCTAGAATTTGTCCGGCTAAACCTAGCTGTATAGGCATAGCTCGATGATACTATAGAATATGGTAAATTCCCTATAGGATCAGCTAGTTTGTCTTGGGATTTGCCTTTTCTTTCTCTTCTTTTTATATAGTTTAATTATTAAAAGTATATTTCTAATGATTTTTTTGGGAAATTGTGTGTTTCTATTATGTTTGTCAAAGGTGATTTTATAAATTGTGTAATAGATGGTAAATGTATTTAAAATTGGTTTTTGGTTTGAGTAAAATGGAAGAAATTTATTAGTTTTAGTAGGTAGGAATTTTTGTGAACTTTTAGTATGAGTTGTGAATTAATTAAAAAAATTGGTAGTGAGTTTTGGATTTGAACATTTTTTACGTATGAGTTTCCTATAGGTTAATTATATTATTCCATGTCTCCTTGAAGGGTTGTACACAAATACATACGTACTTACATATGTATATATATAAATCCTACTTGAACATAATCCATCATGGATTGGGGAATATGTGTATGTGATTAAGGGGTATATATATACAAAAGGGTTTTTTTGTGCGCAGTTTTGGGGAGATATTCATCAATATTGTTTGTTTCCAAATTGTTCTTAATAGTATACATCCTTTTGGAGGTGGGATTACCTATGAATTATCCTTTACAATAATCAATTATTGATTTCACGATTCTTCCATTTTATTTAATACTTGTTAGTAATTTAGGGATTTTACAATAATTTCATTTTGTTAAAAAAAGTAAGACCCATTGTATTTGAATATAAAGATGTTTTTATTAAATGAGCTTACTAAGTGTTTGATTAAATTCCCATTTATCCCATATAAATGTGCTTTGGATTTTTGGAAGAGAACTGAGTTTTTTAAATGGTTTTCCTTGAGCATCTGTTTTTTTAAAGTATTGTTGTGTGTTACTTATTTTGGAAATTATTTAGTGTTAAATGATTGTTTAAGGGACGTTTGGTTGATGTAGACAGTGGGGTGTGTTTGGATGTTTGAAAATAGTTTTACATGTGATGAAAATGTGTTTGTTTCATTTAAAATTAGTAGTTTTACCATGGGTGTTTAAGGCACATTTTTCACATTAAAAATATACAGTTGGGGAGATTACTCTTCAAGGATAATTCTCTTTATTTGGGTACATTAATTGTGGTTAGTGGCCTAGGATTTGTGGCTCCATTTTGTAGGAATGGTAAAAAAGGAAAGAATATGTTCCTTGTGGTGACTCTGGTGATTCAAGTTGTCTAAATTATAATTATATTATTGCATGTGATTTGATGCTCAGTTAGCATAAGTTGGATCACCAGTTTTGTTACACAATTTGTTAGGAACCAACCTTAAATATTAAATACTCTTGGGTTAATCCAGAATTCAAATCGAGGATCTTTTTAGATTTAGAGTTTTAGAGAATTAGGCTATAACTATTTCATTACGTCTCATAATATTACAATGTAGACAATTCTACTCAATCCAATTTTTTCACAATAATAAAATTCCTTATATAAAACATGAATTATTTTCTCGATATAAATCTTCATGAATTCTACAATTCCATTAACCTTCTTTATACCCTATGAAACAAAATTTCAGAAATGTTGGATGAGCATAAAAGGCTCGGTAAGGGTTATAAAACTTCGAATGAAAACATTAGTCCATAAACACATTCAAATAAATGAAATCATAATTTTCAATCATAAAACATAATCTGTTTAACATAACTCATGAAATAATAATATTTAGGAATATCACATAGATATTATAAGTCATAAAGGTAACTTGTGGCATCCATAACATACTTACATTATAGCATTCACAGCTATGTAGAGAGTTACATTTGGAATACAAATTAGATTATATTCCAAAAATTAAAAATTATTAACATTAATGTTTACCTGCATCACATTACCCAATTCATTATAGAGCTATCTTATGCTCACCCACCCAATGATTATCATATAACCACCTATATGCGTAAACAATGCCAAAGAACTATAGCATAATCATAACAGATAACACTTGCATAATGTATAGATAATATTTCCCCATTTCCATCATAATACAACATTTCAATATATGGAAATAATCAATCCATTTTCAAAACCATTTTCTCTACCCAAATACGTGAAAATTTTATATAGTATTTATTTTCCATAAAAAAACATTATTTCTTGTTAAGGAAGCCAGATATCAAATAACACTCGTGGTGGCTGAATGGTTATTGTCACCAACAACGTTAAAAGGAAACATTATTTTTTTATAGTAAAATGCTTAATTGATAAAATATTCCCTTTGAATGAAATTAAATGTACAAGGGGATTATACACAGTATAAAATATTGTGATGTATAAATCAATGTATGCCTCAATGAAAGGAGATCAAGATAAATTCCCAAACAATGATTATTTTTTAAATAAAATATAACAAGTATGTGTATTCAATATAAGTAGACATAATAAAATTATAAATAAAAGATAAAATATTAATATTCATTTCTCAAATAATCATAGCATGACATAATCAAGAAGTATATGTTCAACCCAAATAATGTTAATTAGTTTATGAAGTACCCTTACCTCATGCCCGACTAGACTCGTTCATTTTTTAAACATCTGAATAATAAATTAAAGATAATTTCTTATTGCATTAAAAACTTTTTCATGTTTATAATTCCTTTCATATGACTTATTACAACCATATAAACATTACGTAATCATTTAAATTAATAATAGTTGTTTTCCCAATATTTGGTACTTGAGCAAAAAAATGAACTTCTTATAAGTACAAGTTTTTCATGTGGACAAAATAACATTATCTAAAAAATTATATTCAGGATTTATATATCATATATATTATATATACCCAATTTATATATGTATTTATAATATTATATAGTATTTAGAGGTAAAATATTAATGTATCATTCATTGAGATGGTAAGCTATACGTACGCATGATTGCTAAATTCATTTCTATTTAAAATATAATGGAATTAAATGTAAATGATAATTAGGTATATTATAATACAATATAATATTATATATAATTTCATTAACTCCATCATTTATACGTTCCACTAATGGCATGAATGAGTAATATTACTTAGATGGAGCGGTAGTTTACATTTTCTCAAATAAAATTATCGTATTTTCCAATTATGTAAACCATAATGGTATGATATATAAGAAAAATGAAAAATCATAGAGACAATATAAATATAATATATATCACATATATATATTGTTCTATTATAATTTCCACCATGAGAGTATTTAGAATATAATGGAAAAACCATCGTTTCGTGAGGCCATATTTCACCATCCACGGAAACTAAATGTTCTTGTCCATTAGATGTAGGTGTGTGGAAGTGTACTTATAATACATGTCATAAAAATATCCTAGTATATTGATGATACTTATTTGTGTAGAAAAATAATAATAAAATCATAGCGAGTGAATAAGTAAAATAAAAGAAGAGAATTTGAGGGAAGATGTTACCTTTAAATCACATAAATCCCTTTGGTTTGAACCAAATGGATTTATTTAATTGCCTTATTCCAAAATTAAGGATTTTATATTGTATATAAGGGGTATGTAATGATTATTATATAATATTTTGCATGATACAAGGGGCTTGATAGGTGTGAGTAATGGGTTAAAGGTGGTGTAATTTTATAAGATGGAGGATGAGCTCTTTAGGATTATTTGAATGTATTATTTTATTGTAAAATTATTTTATGTTTCAAAATTTTCAAAACTCATTAAATTAAAATAAATGACAAATGTATGTCAAAATAAAATCATCAAATAAGAATTATATAGGTTTTGTATATTTGTAATCCATATCTTTTGTATTTAACCCTTTTTAACTTATTTAACCTTTTCCATGTGTTCTTGTATATTTATACTCTATGGTAAATATATTGAATATAAAATTTCAAGAGACCCAAAACTGTTAATTAATGACATTTTTAACATCATATTTTTTATTTCGATAAATAACATATTTTAGGACTACTTTATCATTTAATAAAATATTAATTGATTTAAAAACTCATTTATGTAATGTTTTATTCTATTACTTTCATGAATTTTTAAAATCCATATCAACATGATAAATTATAAAAAATATCATTAATGGCATGAAAACATGTCAAAATCATTCATAAAATCCGATTATTTCATAACAAGTTTGAAAGTAGATTTATTTTTTTATTTATAATATCCTTTATTTAAAAAATTTATTAATGAGGTTATCATTACATCATCATTGTGTCATATAATAAATTTATGTTATTGATGTCTTAAATTTATAAATAAAATACCTTGATGTAGAAATGCTTTTCACTTTATAATTTCTATTTATTGCCCAAATATCACTTATAAATATCTATATAAAAATTATTTTACTAAAAGATAAATGATTATGTTATATTATCCTTATCATTAAAATAATTTTTATAATGTGACTTTTTTACATAAAAGTTGCTCCATGGGGTCCTAAAATATTCCAAGGATTTCCCAGGTCAGACATGTATCATCCATTAGGGTTAGTACATGTTTTAGGGTAATTTTATATTATTATAATAATATTTTATACCCTTATTTACCAGATTTTCCCTTTAACCGTGGTAAATAAAATATTTATTAAAGTTACCATTCATAATGTCTAAAACAAAAAGATACCTATTTACAAATTTTAAACCTCCTGATTCCTAATATGGAATCCATTTTTCAAAATTCAAAACACAAATGTTTCAAAAATTATTTTAATGTTATTTCCCATTGTCAAAACAAAAAAAGCGTGTTTTTAAGAAATAATAACTAGCAAATTATTGACACGTGTTTCTGTTCAATTTCAAAGTGAAATTACATAAAATGGACAACATTGGATTAAATAGTAAAAATATAAAGTAATTTCACATGAAAACAAATTAATATTATAATCTATCCATATAAATAAATAATATTATAAGGTATTTTGAATTAAAATGTAATATTATTCAATATTCAATAAAAAATGAACATTATCAGAAAAATACCAATATCTCCTCCAAAAAAAAATTTGGTGTCCCGATTCTAAAGAAGAATAGAATTTTTTTCAATTGGAATGTATAAAATATAAAATAATAGATTCAAAAATGGTTCTCCATCTAATGGTTGTAAATAGACCTTTTAAAAAATAATATATTATTTATGCTTAAAATTGGATTCATTCACATTTTATGCCTCTAAATGTTATTCGATAAATGTAAAAACACTTAAAAACATGTATAATAATAATTTAGTTAGTTCTATTAATTTCCACCAATAAAAAGGCTAGGCATTAAATACCATTTAAAATGTTATTATATTATTATTTTTCAGTATGACTTAGCCTTTGAGAAACTTGAGATTTCAGAGAATCCCATTGTTGTGGGTCAGGAACTCCATAGAACATAGAATACCATTTTAAAAAAATAATATTTAATTCACAAATATTAATAAATATGAAAATGGATAATTCTTTATTTCCATGGATGTTAAACCTATTGACATTGGAACATAGCATAATACGCGGGTTTTATGTGAACGATTGATGCACTATTTTATATTATGCACTTGATAGTGGCCCATATTTGGGGATGCACTATTATTATTATTTCTATGTTATTGGGACCCTGGATCAGGCTAGATAGGGTGATGGTTTGGCATTAGGGAATTATGGTTTCATTGAGTAGGGATGACTTCAGGACGAGTCACACGTATCTTCTGCTCTAGATTGTTCACGAGCTCCTAGGTTGGACCCATGCCTATTTTGGATTTATGTTGCTCACATTGAGGTATATTATGCTTGTATGTGTATCTATATTTCCCTTTTTGTGTACATACTTTTTTTATTTTTTTGTATAGTTTTTTTGGAATGTGTTGAGCTGGTTTTAAGTAGTTTTCTAAAAATGGTTTTCAAATGAAAGTGTCTTCTTCTCTATATAGAAAAATAAAAATGTTAAAAACAAATTTCTTTTTTAAATTATATTAATACTTATTAAAATAAGTTTTTATTAAAACAAAAAAGGGAAATGGTTCATAGTTTTTTTAAGTAAAGTATTTATAAATAATGATATTAAATATTGTAGATAAATCATAACATTGATGATTCTTTTGTTTAAAGGAAATGTGTTTGTGAGTAGATTAATTGGTCACACCTACTACGTTTTAATATTCAGGCCTATACAAAATTCTTTTTTTAGTCATAGTTGTAGTTATCATTTTGGTATTGATAGCTGTAAGCGATGGTGAGTCTTAGGAATAGAGGGTGACCTATAGTGTCATGTGAATTTTTAGGGGTCACCAGTTATAGTTAGTTTTTCTCATCAGTTCTAGCTTAGTGTTTTATTTAGTTTATTTATTTTTGGGGATACTTTATTATTATTATGCTACTTATGTTTATTTAAATTGGTTGAAATCTTTCTTATCGTCACTTTATTGATGCCCTTGGTGTTTTTCATTATCCCTAGAGGATCGTGAATGCCTCTTGGGCCTTATCACGAGCCGACTCAATTGACTGGTTTGTGGTCAACCCGGTTTGAATTGGGACACACAGCTATTAGTATGTTCTCATAAACTCAAGAACAATTTAAACCCATTAATGAATTTTAACATTATAAAGAAATTCATTATTTTTTTTCTACAAATGGAGAATTTATATTAATTATAGTTAATATAAATCTGATGGTCATAAAATAGAAAAGTTAGAAATAGAACTTATCTATTCTAATTGGAATGATTAAATATTTTTTGAAATTTTTATTTTTCTATAATATGTTTTTAAGGAATTTTAAAATGTAATAGGATATGTATAATAATCTAATACTTGTTTTCTTAAACATATAAAAATTTATTAGTTATGAACCATGTTTCATTAAAAAAATATCAATAAATATTTCTTGAGTATAATGGGATATTATAATGGGAATATATTTTTTTTATTCAATGAAAATAAGTGTTTTTAAATTTATATATTTTTTATTAATGAATTATAATTTTAATGTATTTATTTTTATAATGAGATTTTATATAGAACTTTTATTTGAATTTTTTAAATATTATATGATGATTAAGGATTATAATGAATGATTGGGACTGATATATGACCTTCCCATATTAACAAAAGAATCCTAGCATTAATTGTAGATGGGGGTTCGGGTGTAGGTTTGTTGTTCCATGGTAGTGTGTTGAAATAATTAATTTTAAGATATGAATTTGAACATGGAATATATAATGTGTCCTTATGAGGTTAATGGAAAAATGTCTTCTTCCTTGTGTGGCTCATTGAATTTTTATTTTTATTCCTTAATGTAGTTATGTTGATTTTTTACTTCACTATATATTATTAGGATGATGATGCTAGTTATGATTTTTTTTAAACAATATCTTTATTAGTAATTATAAAATAATATGATTTTTACGGGGTTTATCATTATTAATGTAATCATCCTTTGTTGAATTTTTTGAATTTTGACAATTTTTTAAATAATCAGTTTTAGAATTCATAGTTTATAAGTCTAGGGTAATTAAAACAAGTTTTTGTTGAAAACATATACAAAATGTTTCTCATACCCATTATATGAACATCGAAACATAAATGAAATAATTTTTTAGATTAACGTTCATTTATAAATTTCATTCATGGTATATGTTGATATTTGGATGCTACAAAATTTTATATTTTGGAGATGTTATTGTCAATGTTCATTCATGGGTAATGTTAACCAATCATATCGTTTTTATGCAATTATTCATGATTAATTGATAAATGAGTTTTATCAGATATATAGATTATTGTAATTGGATTTTTTTAATTAAGATGCCTATTTTTTCCCTTAACATATAATATATACATGTTTTCATAATTCTTTGTTATTGAAATGAGGTGATCATGTTCCTTTTATTTTATTATTATGGTTTGGTGCCCAACAAATTCAAACATGTATTATTCAAGAAAACTATTAAATTAATTATTTTATGATCCAATTTCACATATTGGAATCCTTTAATGATTCGTTGGAATATGATAGAGGTCAATAAAAATCTATTTTTAGTTTCAGGTAATCAATGTCATGATATTACTAAGAGAATATCTGGTTCGGAATTCTTTTTATCCACTATAAATTTGTATTCCAACCATTAGTTTCCATATATATGATGAGGGACTCAAATCTAATATTTTAGTATATAAAAGCATAAATTATATTTGGGACAACATGTATATCTATCTAATGGGGATGTATTTTTCAATGGTCATTGTACATGAAATTATAAATGCATTAGGTATAGCAATATTCCTTACTAATTATATTTTTATAGTTATAAATAAATATGTGCATGCTATTTTCCAAAGAATGAGTTACATATGAAATTGTAAACTTATGTATATGTATATATGTATATAATTTTATTTTATTATTAAATGAATAATTTTATTTTGTATAACTTTAAAAAACACATTAATATTTAAGAGTCACTATATCCTAGAAATAATCATTATGTCATCAAACTTTTAGATAATAATTTCACGGCTTTGAAGGCCCATATAAATTATTAATAAATCCATTAATGTTGAAATTTTATTATCAAATTACAATAATATTTAACAATGTATGATGATATTACAAAATAACTATAATTGGGATGGATTTCATGGAAGCCATTTTATTTTTGATATTTTATGTAGTTGAATGTAGCCTTTTTTACAATTGTACGTAAAAATAAATTTTTTCATATTTTTTGTATAGGAGTTATAATATCTAAATACTAACATCGAACCAAGTATCTTTATAAACATTATTTTAAAAATTCCATGATAATTTTTTATCGTTCTATGGATTCAAATGTAATTTATTAAATGGTGGATAATAAAAAATTTTGTTCAATGGAATAAATATGTATTTATAAGTTTTATAAACCATAATATATAGTAAAAAATATCTTCATATCATGAGCGGTCTGGAAATCATTATTTTCAAAGGCACACTCAATTTCAATTTTATTCAAATTTAAAAAAAATTTTCAATTGACACTAGATGTTGCGATTTTTGTAGTAAAGAAAACAATGCATATTGGTTATGTTACTTACCAGTACTTTTGATTGAAAATATTAGTTATCTATTTGACCATTAAGTAATATTATTTCCTTATGATAAATAACATTGTAAGAATTTAAAATATATACTATATTTTAAATTAAATTTGGATAAACTAGGTAATTGTATTTTTAAAATTTTCATATATGAATAATGAATATTTTTATCTTTTCGTGTTGAAATTTAAAAATGATCATAATCATTAAAGTATAGAGTGTTATTATAGATTTATATTAGTTATTTATAATCAATAATATATATAAACAACAACATATTTTGTTAGAACTATTATATATAAATGAATGGATGTTGGAACCATTATTGATAGGAATTATTACTAAAGGGGACACTTGTTAAAGTTATGATTTTTATAAATATAATAATATTACGATTAAACAATATTGTTAAATATGATTCAATATATATGTAAAAATAATATAAAAATATTTAATTGGAAAAAACAATTTTAATAAATCTCATAGCCCATGATATGATTAACAAAAAATTTTGTTTCAGAGATATTATATAAGACCCAAGATGATGTTGTTTTGATATACTGATTAATAAGTGTTATCTATGATTATGTAATTTTATAGAGATGATGTATTGAAGAAAATGGAGTTGATATGTCTAATGTACTTTCATTTTAATATATTATATAAGTCATATTCAAACTCACCTAAGTAATTGTATTATTTGATATAATGACTGTGGAAATATTTAAATTCATCTTGAAGTGATTGTTATATTTGGAATTTCCATGGAGGTTTTTGGAGTAAAAAATATTCAATTAAGAAATTTTACTATGTTTGGATCCAAATGTATTATTATTGTGAATAATAGCTGGAATATTCCTATAGTTTCAATATGTTCCAAGATTGAATGAAAAAAATATTTTCTTTTGAGCTATGAATTATAAACTTTGGGCAAGGAAGTTGATATGTATTATATTTTTTGAGAATAAATAATATGTAAATTATGTTATAGATGAAAAATGAAATAGTAAAATATATATAATATGTTCAGAACAAATATATGAAACGAAGGCCTAAAAATTCATATATGTTCATTATATTATGAAATTTTGAAGTAAATAAGTAAGAATATTTATGATAAATAAGATATTTATTATCCATATATAATTTTTTTGCAAACATATATATACATTTATAGAAAAGGGAAATATCATACATGATACATAATTTTTTCACATTAATATATAAGAAGATTAATCTCTCAATGATTATATGTAATAATAATTCACTTAAAAAATTATCATTTATCATAGATTTTATTGAGAGTTAGTAAATTTTAGGGAAATTAATTAAAGAATTATTAATTTTAGAAATTTAATATGAATTAAATGTTTCAAATAATACAATTCTGTTGATATGATATCAAAAATTATATATCATATAATTATTTGGTGAATCATTCCATCATGATGTAATTTTGTTTTCATGTCAGCAAGGAATATTATTTATCATGAAAGAGAGATGCAGTTATGTCAAAATGGATTTATCACAGAAAAACATTTATAATTATTCTAAAATGAAATGAAATTTATTTTTAATAAGGAATAAAATCGTGGTAGTCTAGAATAAGATGAAATTATAGATGAATGGTAATTATTTGCCTCTTTTTTGAAACATAAAATTAAATTTTGATGATGGAAAATTGATATTACTTGAGAAGAAAATTATTTCATTACAGTGAAAATATTTTATAATGGACATGTGATAAAAATATATATTCATACCATATAAATGATAGAAAATATATAAATAGAGTAATATTTTATGTCATTTATGTAGGAGTGGAAGAATAAAATAAGAAGAAAAAAATAACTCGACAATAGTCTTATTTTGGGGATCAATATACTTGTGTTAACAAATATATTTTATATCTTTGTATTTGATCATTTTAAATATATATTATTCTGAGACATATGTGTAATTCATGTTAAATGCTAAACACTGATAATTTATAATAAACATTTGATCATAGTGGATTTCGTGATCTTGGGCGAGTCTAGATCATGTCCATGATTAGCTATATGATTTTTAGAGGAAAAAAATATAAAATTATATTCTCCATCTTTTTGTTCATTTTCATTAGTTTTAAATAAATAATAAAAAAATTAATAGTCAGAAAATTATTTTTCAATAGGTAATAAAAACTAATTAAACTCACTAATTCAACACCCTCTATGTGATTTCCCACTGATCTTATGAGTATTTTCAAGTGGTATCATTTCCATGGTACCAATTATTGATGATTTAATGTTTTAAATTTGGATTTTATATATTCTTATTCATTTTGAGAGTTGGTACTAATTTCATAGGTGAATATGAACCAAAAAAATTTAATGAACAATAAGGGGATTCCTAATTTGTATTAGGAAAACAATTAAATATAGACTTATTGGATGATGACCTACTTATTACATATTATTTTTTATTAATTGGAGGATCTAGCATATTGATTTATTCCTTGATAAGAGTGTATTTACATGAAAAAAAATTAATAATTAGAACATGAAGAGTGGTGACCATGCTAAGAATTTAATTTTATAATATCATTTAAAGACGGATTTTTTGAATGTAATAGGGATTAAAATATTAAATGGTATATGAGACAAATAAGAATATATGTTTGAAGGAAAATTAGAGAACATAATAATTATATAAAATATACTATTCAATTTTCATAATAGATTATGTGTATAATTATTACAATAGAATGACCATAATATTTTTACTCTTCTTATATATTATTAACACATTATTATTATTTAATATAAAATAAATAAACGATGTTTTTATGGTCATTTTCATGGATGAAAATTAAATTTACTTCAAATCATCATGAAAAGTGAAATATAAGAATTACATTCATTATATAGAAGCTAGTAGTCAGTCATTAGAAGAATATTTTGATGATACGTTTGAAAAAATCAAGTCTATCACATCTCTATGTGTTTGAGTTGGAAAATAAATGTTTAAAGGGATGTTCCAAAGATGTATTTCATGTGTGTATCCATTATATAATTTTAATCAAAATATCTAAAGATTAATTGTGAATAAAGTAGTGAAAATAATGATGAATGTTAATGAATATTCTATATGAAGAAATAAAAAAATTTGTTAAATTAATTTTTTCATCAAATGGGAAGGGTAATAATTTCATGAAATAAAAAAAATTACATATATTTTTTAGATGATAATGATAGAAAAAATAGGACGTGTCAGTTTATATTTAAATTTATGTTGATGAAAAAATATCAATTTCTAAATTGAATGGAGAAAAGTTCATCAATGTTGAATGTAGTAATTCATAGAGTGAGTATGAAATAAGAAAAGAAGTTTATTATATAAAGATAACTCACGGTGTATGTTTAAATATTATGGAAACGATAAAATTATAATAAAACACAATGAAGGGAAATAAATATTCATGTATAAAATAATCTGTTCATGTAGTAGGATAACCAATATTTATGAAAGAGAACGATTATTTGATTATGATTTTATGCCATGATAATATACTATTATTTTATAAGTATGAAGATTTATATTTAAAAGATACAAGATCAAAAAATTGAACAATTGAAATATATTAATGGTGAAATATAATAGCGGAAATATACATTCCCCTAATAGAAATCTATTATTGAAGTTAGTGAATGTACACTAAAAAAAGATATGAATAATATTTAATACTAAAATAACGGTAAAGTTAATTATGACCAACAAACATCACTTAAAATTCATTAGAATAAACAAAAAAAGGTTGTTAGAAAGTAATTTTTCATGACAAAGATGAATAAAATATAGTTTGTAGAAAATAGAAAGTGATTCTTAGAAATTTTGAAATCATTAGAACATAAAAATGAAAGTAAAAAATATAATCAATCTCAATTCAATAAATGATGTAAATAATCATGTATCAATAAATAATATGTTATGATTTTACCAAAATTTTGGTTCACATAAATCATCAATTATTGATTGTTAAAACATAGAATATATTCATGAGTCAATACATAAACTACAAGCTTTTTATAGTGGGACGGGATCCTTTAATTGATAATATTTCTATTATAGAGGATATGGTAACATACAATGAATTTATTTAATTAAAAATATTATTATTATTCTAATGTATTTGATGACATATTTTTTGGATTATTCAATCAACTCAAATAAGGAAAAATCAAGAGGAATTTGAAAAATCACGACTGGTGGTTAAGAATAAATTTCAACCATTAGAATTAGTTTATGAAATATTTGAACATAAATATTAATTTTATAAATATATTATCTACATACATCATGAAAATTTATGGATGATTTATAATATTCATATTTCCTAGATTAATAAAGATAATATAGAGGAAAATTATTTTCTTGTTGAAGTAGAACCCAATTATTCTAAATGGAAATGTTTATAGTTTATAAAAAGATAGAGTATTTCAAATATGATATGATATTTAAAATTATTAAATTATGACTAAATGTGTAATCAATGAACTATTTCCTTTTTAAATTAGTGTCCAATAAAAATCAAAGGATTTATATCAATATTTATTACTAAAGAGATAATGAGATCTAATAAACTTTTATGTGTCGATGGGATGAAAGAAAATATTTTAAGTGTATAAGAACTATATGATGAAATTAATTATTAATTTTTTATAAAGAAAATTTCTTGGAAAACTATATTACATATGGAAATAATCTTACAATAGTATTGTAAATAAGGGGAGACTTATTTTTGTCTTATGAAGCAAACAATTCAAGCTACATAAGATTAAAAGAATAAAATAACTTTTTGAATCAATGTCTTAATAATGTTAGGTAATATAAAATGTTAATTATTACATGAGGATATAATGTTCAATATGTTTCAATAATGTAATAAGAGAGAACTTGGATGTTATTTACATGTCAAAATGAAACAATTTCATATTCTACATACATAAATGTTTATATTCATATATATCATCCATTGGAGATCATTCATTTTGAAATATGATTTCCAATAAGGATGTAATAAAGGATAATATATAAGTAATTTATATTCAATATGGATGAATTTACTCATTTATATTTTATTTTATTTATTAATGGTAAAGAAAATTCTCCAAAATAAATATAAACGTGTTTCCGAAGATGTGATGGAATGAATAACGATTTCACCTTAAAAATACCAAGATTAATAATGTTATTGAATTTATTAGTAGATTTTGGGATTATTTTATTGATAATAATAACATAACCATGATCTCATTAAATCATAAAATAAAAAAAAATCTGAATAGTAGAACATACTTTTTATATAGATGGCTCGTACAATGATGATAACGTATGATACTTCTCGATATTTATATAAAAAAGTAATTACTATTGGAGATCACACTGAAAACAATTATTTATATATATGATATTAAAATATATATAACCATATGATTTGTTTTATAATATGTATAAAATAATAAAATATGTAGCATACCAATATTTTAATATAGTAACACTGTAATGGATATAGAAATTGATACACCACATTAAGTTTAATAAAAATAACAAAATATTATTAAATAAATGATACCGTTATAACAAACCCGTTAGAATGGAATTAATGAACATGGTCAAAGAAATAATGAAAAATGGGATAAATATATATATATATTTCTTTGACTAATTAATTATTAATTAATTTAAAACATGTTTTAAAATAAAATGAATTTTTTTTCTAGAAACTATTTAAACGTGTACAAGTGAGTTTTATAAAAATAAATAAAAAATGAATCTTTTGGAATTATATTAATGAATTTTATATCTTGTTATTCAATATAATTATTTAAATTTAATTTATATTTATTCAATACGTGATAAATGAAAAAATTTAATTTTATGTATAGAAGATGTATTTTTTATAAAGTGGTTGTTTTTCTGCATTGTGATTGAACAATTGTTTTAAATCTATTTTATGGACAATTTTATGAATTTTATTTAATAAATAAACTTATTCATTAAAATATAATACAAATATATTCTTTTATTGAATTTTTAGTATTTGCATACTAAATATAACATTTTGATGAATGGAAAAAATATAATTCGTTTTAATTGAAAATTTTTATTTTATAAAATAAATTTCTATTGTCAAAATAATATATTTTAATGTCTAAACATTATAATTATTTAATTTTTATCAGTAAATCCATCATAGTTAAATTTAATCAGTATCAAATTGATTTTGAATAGAAAAACATTTCAATATTTTGAATTTTTTTCTTAAATAACTCATTTTCTAGATTCATCAATGGGTTTAATTTTAAATTAATTTTATCCAATTTAGAGTTTTTAACATTTAAAAATGTATTCCATTTTATTAAATAGCTCTTTATAATTTAGTATCTAGGTCACATTTATTTTTTAATGTTATGAATATGAACATTTTTAATTTTTATTATTACCTTTATGGGTAAATTTGGTAATCAAATGTCAAAATAATATTAACAATAAAAAAAATTACACTAAATTCTGTCATAATTTTATTGGATGGTTTAATGCAAAAAAATACCAATTTATCAATTTTTGACTTCTTGGAGACACATGGATAAATTTAATACATTTATAATAATTAATTCAATGAAATGACATTTTTATTATACTTTTATTTTTAACAAATGAAATATATTTAATATGGTGTAATATAAAGGATATGTTCAAATATAAATAGTTTATTCAAATATAAAATATTTATATTCATCAAGATAGTTTATATCTTATTTTTAGAAAATAAATAATTAAATTAAACGCTAACACATATGTAATGCCTTAATTTTGTAATTAAACGAAATATCAAATAAAAGATATTAAAACTGTTAAAATATATTTATATTGGGAGAATTAATATCTTCCAATATTTTTATGTCTGAATATAACTTTTTTTATTTATTTTAAAAAATATTTTTCTATAATAACATATTCTTACAATATTTTTATATAGTCGAGCAATGAATAATGTCAAAATTGACATTAATGGTATTTTAAAATAAATAATATTTTATAAAATGATATAAAATTGGAAAAATATATAATAAGTCAAAATGATTGGGATGTGTCTAAAATATCCATCAATGAATCAATTATTTGTGGTTTTTCATATTATTGTAAATATATTAACCATCAAAATGTAAATTACATGATATCAGGGTAAAAGATAAATGGGTAAAATAAGGTTTGAAATAAAAAGATAAGCATTTTTAAAATAATCCAAACATTAATAATTTTTATTATATAAATTAATTCTGACACAAAATCATCTTATTTTATAAATAAATCATTTATTACCTTTTGGAAAATAAAATTAAATTAAATTAAATTAATATTTTGATTTAATACAAGAGTGTCGTTCCCCTCTCTTATTAATGGGAACCCAATCGTCTATTTTGTGATCCGCACATAGAAAGAAATTGTTATTGGAAAATATCAAAAATAAAATCTTATAACCCATTCATAGATTTTTAACCCCTTATTTCTTGAAGAATAATCATTTTTGGAGGTGTTATTTTGTTTATCAAATGAGAATTTACAATTAAAAGGTATCATTTTTAATTAATTTTTTTGGTTTTATTTCATATTCAATATCCTAAAAATACAATTCTACTACGATAAAATATTTAATCATGTATCCAAAATATACTTTTATGTTATTATTTTAATATCCTCACCAATATCCATCTCCACATCCACCAAATGGGAAAAAAATAAATCTTTTGTGCTTGTGGAAGAATACCACCACCTAAACAGATATGAATATTTTTCCATCACTGTCTCTCCAGATTGATTGAAATGATATATTTAATGTTTATATATGAAATTAAATAAATAATTGTCATTATTTAAAAATAATATATCATTTACATCTTTACCCTTCTATGCACATGGATATGATAACATCATTTGTTAGAACATGTGAACTATCTAGTCCACAAAGTGATTTGATTTTTTTTCACTCCATATCACATGGATGATATATATAGGTATATTTAAATAGTTAATATTATATTAATTATATGTTATCATTATGTAAATATAAAACAATATATAACCAATTTCAACAATAATGATTGAAAAATGGAAACATTACTAATGTGTACGTATGACTAAACATCACAATGATTGTAACATAAACATATTTTTCATATCCTTATGTAATCGGTCGATTTAAAAATATAATTGATGTATAAAATTTATTATTATTTCATGAGTTCTATAATAGAGATGATGAAATAATGACCACATGTACTATTAAAAATATATCAAAGTTATTTGGGACTCATGAAATGAATATCATCAAATCATCAAACATGATCATAAATAATTAAGTATTTTTTATTACTTTTTTGCATTGTAAAAAGAGATATCAAAATAATAACAAAGTTGAAACGTTTTTCAGAAATGAAAATTATTAGAAAAATATTATTATGCATGAAGAAATAGAACATACATGATGAATCCGACTAAAATTAAGGGACTCCATCTCAATATACTATCATTGTAGCATATATTGATGGTATACAACAACCTAATTTTATCTAGTGTATATAAAGGCCATTTGAAATATCACATCAGGAATTTATTTCTTCTTATTTTTATTATTTTCTAAAATTCCCATATTTTACATGGATAATGATCATTTATTATTAAGTGGTATTGGGAATGTTCAATGTTTGAAGATTTAATTTTAAAATAATTCCTTTGTGTCAATATTCTTGATATTATAATTAATATATATTAATAACGAAATAAATGTATTATGAAAGAGTTTTTATTTCTATTTTCATATTTAGATTCTTCTAAGAGCATTCATGTTCTTTATGATTTTTTTTTTCAAAATGGATTGATTATTTGTAAAATATGAAATGGATTTTTTGGAGTGAAAATATAATTTTAAGAGTGACATGATCAAAATTTCAAGATTATAGGTGTTGTTATTATGTAATGGTACATGGTTATGTGCTGGGAGGTAATGTAATAAACCAATGACATGTACTTCCATGATAAACATACAATTGGTGGGTCCGAGATATCCCTCCATTACATTGGGTATGGATGAGGAAAATGTTATTTATTCATTTATAAGTGTGAAATATATATAATTTGACTGAATGGTTATTCCTATAATTTATAATTATATATGAACATTCATTTTTTATATAATTTATATATGTTTTCTTGTAATCTCTTTATTACAAAAATGAATGAAATTATCTTAAATTGAGAGGAATGTATTTAATATTTTTTAAGGATGAAAAGTATTAAATTTTGATAATTTTTAATGGGTTTTTAGATTTTCAAAGGACTAATTGTTTTACATCATTGGGTATATATTAACCCTCAATTTTTATACAAAATCATTAGAAATTGTTTCAGAAAACACAAAAGACAATGAAAAATATACCCAAATAACATATTAGTTTAGTAATTTTGGAAACATTAAATAATAAACACTAGTACAAATGTGGGATAAATTATATCTCACCTGGCTGTCCATGACTATCACCCTTTTTATAATCATCTTCCATAATATATATCATCACGGCATGGTAAAGGAAACATAAAAATGGGTGATAGTAGTTGGTCATTAAGTGTAAACAAGGCAGACATGTAAGAATAAACATGAGCATAGTGTCTTGATGATGTGATCAAAATGTTAGAAGATCATACCCTATTTATCAAATATCATTAAAATGAATCATGGGATAATGTTTCGCAGTTCAAAATACCTAAATCATAATGTAATAAATAACAAAATACATGAATGTATAACATTGTAATAAGACTAGGAATTGTGGACGACACATAGTAATATAATAAAATTTTCATTGAAGTCATATCAGGCTTCTAAGGACATCTTATTAGAATGGGTAATCTCATAATACTATCTTGGTAGTCAGGTTTCAATCCTATGTCTATATTATTTTCATGAGTTCACTTCTCCTATAATATAGGTAGTAATTGTTCACTCTTGTGGTCATATTAGTAGAATGAGTTCACACATCATACCATCTTGGTTGTCATGGTTATCTCCCATGACAATATTAAAAGTCAAGGATCACTCATGTGACCATTGTAGTCTATCAATTTAGATATAAATATTTACCAAATACATTAGAGGGTAATATAGGTCACACACTCTTAATAATTTAATCAGACACAGAAATTCCACAAAATTATACATAATTATATCATAACCTCGGAAACGAAATTAGTATCATTAACATGTAATAAATACATTTCTAAAAAATACATGTTTCATTAAAATATCATCAAATGAATAACCCGTGATGAGAATAAAGTTTCAACAAACTAAAACAAATGAAAGGGAAACAAAATTTATAAACATTATCCCATCAAGAAGTTAACATTTATGAGAAATAATATGAATGAAACATTGTTAAAATTACAAATAAAGGAATCAATAACATAAATGAATGCCATCATTGATGGAATACAAGTTTGAAATATATTTTAGAAAAATTTCTTGAGGAAAATATCATTTCATCATTGTAAATAGATTTTTAAAACATAAAAATTTTTGAAACCCATTTTTTTAAAATATTTTTAAAAATATAAAGAAGATTTTAAATCATAATGTTATTCTTTTTCCATTAAAATTATATAATATAAACATATAATTTCTTTGAAAACAATTAACTATGAAAAAATAGAGTATAAAATTAAAAAAAAAATTAAATAAATATTTTCATTGAGAACACTTAAAAAACATATAAATAATTCAAGAACACGTTTTGAAATCCATTTCATTGAAAATTACATTGAAACCATAAAATTAAATATTAAAAAAAGTATTGAATACTGTTTAACTGAATAGTCGTTGAAATCTTATATTGTTAGAATGATAATGTATTTGAAATAATTTCATTTTCAAAAATTTATATACTATAAGGAAATCATTAAAACCTTTTGAAAACCATTTTTCTTATGGAAAATGAAAATTTGAAGGAAATATTGAATTATTTTTTGGAAAAAAAATCATTGAAAAAATCATTAAAAATATACAAAGAATGATTTAAAAACAACGATAATTTTAAAAACTCAATTTTCCTTGAAAATGAAATTCAAAGATCATTTGAAAACGTTTTTCAAAGCATTTTTTATAACAAGGTTTTTACAATAAAATATATTTCTGAAAGAATAAAGAAACATGGTAAGTATTCATTAATAAGATTTTATAATATATATTAAGAAACAACGAGTAAAATAATTGTAATAATACATAGTAATAGCTTGAAGTATTTGGGAAGAAGGAAACTGATGAGATTTTGTGAGATATGTATTGTAATATTTCTTCAATGGAAACATAAATATAAACAATCTTGATAAACTATGAGATTATTTCAAAAATCGCTTTCCACATGGTTACATGGGATCATACTCTCCATGTATGAAAATAAAATTACATGAATCATAAAATGTAATTAAAATATGGATATTATTGATATATCATTTTTAATGGATTTATAAACACCTAGAAAAATAATTTAGTTGCATAACATAATATGAGTCTCAATGTTGGAAAATTTAGAAAAAATTATCTTACAGATTTGGTAATATTTGAAACATAAAAACAATTAAAGGAATATAATTGAATGGAATTGCAGATACATAAAAATTTATGAATAACAATCTTATAATAAATTCACGGTTGTTATAGTCCTCAATCATAAAATATAGTGGTGAACATTTCTTGTATCTCTCAGATATGAAAAATGTGAAATTAAATTCTCTTACAATGTGTCATGAAATTCATTTAACTCATTCAATACTGTAGTTTAATAAATATATGTTTATTATAAATATATAAAATAACCATATTATTATATATCATTCCATATATGGTTTCATTCCAACATTAATATACATGCAATTTAACAATTCTATGTTATGTTTTCACATCAGGTAATATCCTCTATGTTTTTTCATTTGTCATAATTTGTTATATATTTGGTACTAATGCATATATAAAGATTTATAGAATGTAAATCATGATATAAATATAATTTATATTTTTATATTTGTTTTATAATAATCTATATAATATATAAGTACGAAATGGAATACATCGTCCATGGAGAAAGAAGGTTGTTCATATACATGAATGTTTTTTCCATTTTATTATCAAATTCAATGAAAGAAAGTAAATCACATATATTAATTGATATTTATATCTAAAATTATTAATTTCGTATTTTCATATCATATTTTTTATATAATTTCACTAAATATATCCTTAATACACTTAATGTCGAGTTTGAATGAATCACATCACTTTGAGGAGGTGAAATCCAAACTTCTTTAAATGAAATTTTCGTATTTAAAAAATTGAATGTATTAAGATTTTAGTTTCATAATTGTTATATAATATTAGAAATATAATATATATAATATGTAAAGACACGAAAATTTCAAGGAAATTTTTTTCTTAATTTCTTTGTAATTTTACGAGTCTGTGGTTTTTGACGGCACCTGATTCTGAGGCCCGGTGTGCCCGAAAGCAATTTCTGAAGTTTAGCTCAGGTACATTCATTGAACGAATGAGTGAGTTTTTATATATTTTGAATCGGTGCTCAGAATTGAAATCTGAGGGCACCGATGAACTTGCAACGAAGGTAATTTCTTAAGGGGACCCTTATCACAGTTGAAATTTAAGCGGGTTGAGTTTTATTATTTGGGGATTTAGTTAAAAATAAATAAAATTGTTGAAAAATTTTATTTTTATATCTTGGAAGTTAAACTCTTCCAAGTGTGGATTAATGAGAGGTAGGGCCCACATGAACCCCTACCTCTCATCTTCTTTAACTCTCAAAACCCCCCATCAATCTCTCCTTCTTTTATTACGACAACCTTTCACTTTAATAAGTTAACTTTTCTTATTTATGTAACTCTTCCTCTTCTCTCTCTCTTTCTCCTTAACTTTTACCAACACACCATATTTTATTGATGGAACCTATTCTATTAATTAATTATGTGATTCAAAATTTGAAAGGCTTGGAATGATTAATTAAAATAAGATGAAGTCTTATTTTATTTAGGTTGGCATTTGTTTTAATGGGGAATCCTCTTGAGAGAGAGCTTATAAAGGAAGATGGGTATTCCTCCCTTATTGAAGAACACCAAACCTCCTACGAAGAATGACACAGCTTTCCACAGTGAACAATGACGCACCCTCTATCCTTTTCAACGCATGACAAGAGAGGAGACGTCAATTCTTTTTTGGGTGCACTCCTACGATGACGGAAGTGACACCGTCATCCATGATGCTCGGCTACCGCGAATCTTTCTTGAGGTAGGGGGTTTTCGTATTTAGTGTATATCTGATTTGTATGCTTGTGCATGAGTATTTAATTGCAGGGTTTTTGTATAATTTATTTTGAATAAATTATACCATTGTCATTGATGAATTATGGATTGAGCCTCTAATGCGTAGGGCACGTGATAACGAACTAGCTCGGACCCTTCGCTGGTTGTTCTTTTGTGCGCGGATGACGGGCATCGATGATACGGGACCGCAACGATGTTTGGAAGCCTTGGTAGTAATGTTCTGTACCTAAGAAGACCGCCAGCGTAGACGAAATCTAAAACGGACCACAGGAGAAACTGTGGTGGCCCACAAAGTTCGTGGCGGCACGAGTCGCTGGCGTGGTGGCGCCGACGACCTGAGGTGGCGGACATAGCCGTCCAGCCGCCTGGAGGCGGCGGCGCCCCAGCGCGACGCTAGAGAATTTCCACTGGGGAAACAGCCATGGAGGCAGTGTGATGGATCCAGCGGCCACATGGGATCTTGGGACTATGGGGCGGCGCCGGATGGCGCCACTGGTATAAATTAACGGCGGGGGAGCCGCGCCACCCCGCTCCACGTGACTCGCTCGGCAAGCCGACCGAGCTGCGGCGGGCCACATGGGCTAGGCCAGGCCGGATGGGCCAGGTCAGGCACTGCTCAACCGAGTCAGCCCCGAACCCGAGTCAGGTCGACCCGGTTTGGGCCGACCCATGGGGTGTTGGGTCGGGTCGAACTGCGCCCAGACACCCTATTTTCGGACCGGTTTTTGTTAAACAGACATATCGTGAGCTACAGATCTCAGATCGACGAACCGTTGGTTGCGTAGGATTCCTTGGATAGATACGGTTGTTTCATTATATTACAGTAATGGTTTCTCTGATGTTTGGGTGTGGATGAGTTTGTTCGAACCCAAAACCAACCGGCCCCTCGGAGTGGAAACTCTTATTACTTGAGTTCCGGACATCCGACTGACATGCCATCGACTACGTTGGCTTCCTCTTGATGAGAAGGTTCTTTTGGCATACTCTACTTGAGGTTTAGATGTAGTTAGAGTAAGCTCGGGTCGGTTTAGATTATAAACCAACCCGGCACCTGGAGCGCAAAAGCCAATAACACTCAGACTGGACGTATGTTTGACGAACCGTCAGCGGCGTTGGTAATCTTTTTGAGAAATGGTTTCTTTGAGTATACCCCATGAGAGTTCGGGGTACAGTTGATAAATGGTCGGGTTGGTTTGTACATGAAACCAACTGGGCCCCCAGGACTAAAAGGCTAATAACTCATAGACCAGGCATCTGATTGAGGCGTCGTTTATTGTGTTGAGACCCCAATGACCAGGCGGTTCTTTGAGATACTTATTCGTGGGACTTCGTGAAACTTTGTGTGTCGAACTATAGATCTTGGAGCAGATCCTCCCAGAGACGAGCGTACGGAGTACAGTGACCTTCTAGATGGCTGAGATGAGATGACTGGTTGTCCGATTCAATTCAGAGTGACTTGTATAGCCCAGTGGGGAGCACTACTTTTTGAGGTGAAAGACCCATAGCAGAGGAGAGATACTTTGTGAGGTGGAAAACCCACAATACTCAACAGGAGGACTACCTCTGTAGGCTCTGAGGGGGAGCACTACTGTGTGAGGTGGCAGACCCAGGGTGGGGAGCACTACATTGTGAGGTAGCAGACCCGTGGTACTCGACAGGAGGAGGACCTCAGCAGTCTATGGTTAGTGAGTATAACCTCGGAGTCATGATGGATCTACTGTGCTCGACAGAGGAGGAGTTCTACAGCAGCCGTGTTTTCATCATCCTGAATGAAAACCCTGGTTTGAGCTGAGTCAATAACCTTTGTATTTCCCTCATGATGAGATGTGTCACTAGATAACTTAGGTATATGTTTGGGAATACACCTATGTAGTGGTTATCCGTTGATTTCATAACCTTTGTGTTTCCTCATGATTGAGATGGGTTAATTGATAAGTTAGGTATAATTATGGACTTATACCTAAGTAAGGGTCATCTGTTGGGATCCCTCATTGTGGTTTTCCTTGTAGGATTTAGTGATACCTTGAGGGTATCGGGGTCCCTACTGAGTATCGTTATACTCACCCCTGCATGGGCTATGCCGGCACCTCATTGTGTTAGATGCAGACGACAGACATCGCTAATAGAGACCAAGTGTACGAGGACAGGACGGTACCCGGAGGTGGACCTAACAATGAGTCAGTACCCAGAGGTGGACCTCACGACGAGTCACTACCCGGAGGTGGACTTCACGATGAGACGGTACTCGGAGGAGGTTGGCGGGTGAGAGTGTTGAGGAGGCTATCTGTACCTACCCTCCAGGTAGGATCCGAGTAAAACGACCTGAGAGCTGCTTCTATCTTCCAGCTGTTTGTCTTTTCTGTTGTACTTTCGTTCAGTTGTAGCTGTATATTTCAGTTGAGTTTTTATTCTAACCCATTTTCTTTTCATCACTATCTTTAGTACTTAGTGTATTACTTCCGCTTTTACTCTGGTTGAATGTGTTTATGTTTTATTAAGGTAATGCCTTCCCAGTTATCGGGATTTATGCCTTTGGTGATAGTCTCCAGCCCCTGGCCTATGGAAGGCGGGCATGGGGTAGTCATGGCATGGGCCCTGAGGACGGGTCATGACAAATTGGTATCAGAGGATGTCAGTTCTACCATATAACATATGACTCTAATATATTTTTCTTTCTATAAATCAATAGTGTTAAGCGTACCAAGTGTGGTTTTCAGTTCAGGGAGTCCACTGAGTAATGAGACTCTGGTGTAGGGCCCTCTTTCTATTTTGTCACCTTCAGGTGGTATACCAGCAACACCACAATCTGTGAGGCAGTAGATGCCTCCAACTGTACTAGTGGACGATGCATGCTGACAGAGCATGTTGCACGTGTTCCAGCAGCAGAGGCCCCTTAGGTTATGAGGCGAGACAGATTCCCTGGCAGTAGTGGACTGGCTGGAGGCGATTGCTAGAGTTCTACACCTAGTTGAGACACTAGTAGATCATATGGTGATCTTATCTACTGGTGTTTTCCAGTGAGTGACCATGTGGATGGTCGGCATAGTGATGGTACATTGGTACGTGGACCGATTCCTGATATAGTACCTTCGGGTACTGTGCCAGATATATCGCTACCTGTTGGTCAGCAGTTTCAACCGGTGTTACAGGTAGATGACACATGTAGGTTCAGTGCCTTACACATGTTTCAGCATCAGATACCCCTCAGGTTCAGAGGTGAGCCCGACTCACATGCGGCTGAGGACTGGCTTGAGGAGGTGGCTAAGAGTTTCCTAGAGCTTATAAATCTTTGATAGGATGACATGTCAGTAGCTGAGTATTCATCGGGGTGTACCGACCATTTCTGGTACTCGATGAATACGATGCGATTAGTGCTTCAGGGCTCAGACATCTGATCGAGGTGTGTTTAATGGATATCTGAGCCAGCACTTCTTCCTCTATGTATTCCTACTTATGATAGGGTGCTAGAGGGAACCTTTGTGGTTTAATGTTCTTTGGATGAACGAATACAGCTAGAGATTTTATGCAGTAAGAAACAGGAAACTGGCACCAATCTCAGAGACATGGGCATGTAAAATATGTCAAGAAGAATAAGTGTTAAGGATAGATGAATCTGCGGAGCAGTAGATATGGTAGCAAAGTAAGGAGAGCAGCATGAGGTGGTGTGCATTTCAACATGTTACAACCACCCACCTTTGTAGTCCCCACCAGTCTCAAGGAGCCGGAGAGCAGGGGAAGAGAGTAGCCACATGCGGTCTCGGAGTGTGACCCAAGGGCTCTAGGAATGATTCGATGTACATTTTTTGTCAACTACTAGATTCCGTAACAACCGACATTGATAAGAATTATCCCTTCCTTCCACAAATCTTTTCCCAGAACTAGAGTTTCTGGTTAAGCCGTTGAGTTGACCCTCACGTATGGAGATACCTTTAGGAGGAGACTCGATAATAATGCTTATGCTGATGGTGTGATCTGACCCTTGAAGCAAGAGTTTCGGTTGGAACCTTTTGGTGGAAGCATCGAGGCCTTATGACGTTAGTTTGGGTATGGACTGGGAAAATACAGTTCATACACAGATTGACTGTATTAGGAAAAAAGGTTGTGGTTTACCTACAATGTTGTGATGGGTTTTCCTTGGTCGGAAAAAAGGAAACCCCAGGAAGCATAGGACGGAATCATGCATAAGTGGGTGTAATAGATCACTCATGAGTCGGTCATACATAGATTTGAGCTAGACTTCTCTAGAGTTTTTGCAGCACTTTTAGCGTTGAAGAAGAATGGGAAAACCCTTCGTGTGGTCAGGGATATGCCAGCCGAGCTTTTCTGGAGCTGAGGTAGAAGTTGACCACTGCGTCCATTTTGAGGCTACCGGAGAAGGTATAGATCATCCATGAGTAGATGAAGACTGAACAGTGTAGGCATAAATCCTATTATGATTGAAGACAAAGACCTCTAGAGTTTTAGGATGGCGACCACGTCTTTATACGGGTCTCACCTCGATGAGGTCTACAGAGATGTGGTCGAAGCGGAAAGTTATCTCTGAGGTTTATTGGACCTTTTGAGGTCCTCATAAGGGTAGGCAAGGTGGTTTACCGCTATGCCTTTCCACCTCATATGCACCAGGTGCACGACGTCATCCACGTATCTTATCCGAGGAGATGTGTGCACGACCTATCCGCCATCATTGACCAGGAGAGCGGGATATCGATTCCAGGGGAGACTTTAATGGGGGTTCTAGTATAGGTTGAGGATCGACAGGAGCGAGTCCTATTAGGATGGTTGATTACTCTTGTACGCTTTCGTTAGCAGCACGAGAACCTCCAGGAGAGCACATGGGAGCGGGAGGCTCAGATGCATGCTCGGTACAACTATTTTTTCCCCTAGAATGTGTTGTAGCATTATGGGGACGTCAAGCCCTGAGGTGGGAGTATTGTAAAGATCCGAAAATTTCAAGGAAATTTTTTTCTTAATTTCTTTGGAATTTTACGACTCTATGGTTTCTGACGGAACCTCATTCCGATTCCCAGTGTGCCCGGAATCAATTTCTGAAGTTTAGCTCAGGTACATTCAGTGAACGAATGAGAGGGTTTTTCTTTCATTTGAACTGGTGCTCAGAATTTAAATCCAAGGTAAACAATGAACTCAAAATTCTGGTAATTGTTTAAGGGGTTCTTTATCGCAGTTGCATTTTAAGAGGGTTGAGTTTTATTATTTCGGGATTTAGTAATAAATAAAAAATTTGTTGAACAATTTTATTTTTATATCTTTGAAGTTACACTCTTCCAAGTGTGGATAAATAAGAGGTGGGGCACACACAAACCACAAACTCTCATCTTCCTTAAATCTCATAACCCCCCTGATTAATCTTTCCATCTTTTATTATGACAAATTTTCACTTTAATAAGTTAATCTCTCTTATTTATGTAACTCTTCCTCTACTGTCTCTCTTTGTCCTTAAATTTTGCCAAAACACCTTATTTAATAAATGGAACCTATTCTATTATTTAATTAAGTGATTCAAAATATGAATGGATTGGCAAGATTAATTAAAATAAGGTGAAGTCTTATTTTATTTATGTTTTCATTTGTTTTGTTGGGGAAACCTCTTGAGAGAGAGCTTGTGAAGGAAGAGGGGTATTCCTCCCTTGTTGAAGAACACCAAAGCTCCTGCGAAGAACGACACTCCTTTCCATGGTGAACGACGATGCACCCTCTATCCTCTTTATTGCATGACAAGAGAGGAGACTTCAATTGTTTTTCGGGTGCACTCTTATGACAACAGAAGTGACACCGTCATCCACGTTGCTCGGCTACCGCAGATCTTTCTCAAGGTAGGGGTTTTCTATTTAGTGTACATGTGATTTATAACCTCGTGCATGATTATTTAATTGCAGGGTGTTTGTATAATTTATTTTGAATAAATTATACCCTTGTCATTGATGAATTATGGACTGAGCCTCTAATGCGGAAGGCACGAGCTAACGAACAACCCTGGACCCTCCACTGGTTGTTCTTTTGTGCGCGGATGACGGGCGATGATGAAACTGAACCGCAACAGTGTTTGGAAGAATTTGCAGTAATTTTCGGGACCCGAGAAGACCGACGGCGCAGACAGAAGTAAAACGGACCACATGAGCATCTCTGGTGGCCCACAGAAGTTTGTGGTAGTTCGGGTTTCTGACGCAGTGGCGCCAGCGACCGGAGGCGGTGGCTCCCAAGCGCGCCGTCGGTGAATTTCCACCACTGCAACAGCCACTTAAGTGGTGTGATGAATCCCGTAGCCATGCGGGAACCCAGGACGGCGGGGAGGCTCCATCTGGCGCCACCAGTATAAATTAACGGCGGGGGAGCCCCCCCCCCCCGCTCCACGCGACTCGCTCGGCCAAGCTTGCCGAGTGGAAGCTGGCCACACAGGCCGGGCCGTGCCTGCCGGGTCAGGCCGCACCCAACTGGGCCGGACCCGGACCCAAGTTAGGTTGACCCGGTTCGGGCTGTCCCAGGGGGTGTTGGGCCGGGTCGGACCTGGTCCAGACCCCCAATTTTGGGACCGTTTTGGTTAAACGGGCATGTCTTGATCAACGGCCCTCCGATGGATGCAATTTCAGTTGTGTAGGTTTCCTTGGATTGAGATTGTCGTTTTGGTATATTACACTCAATGTTTCAGCGAATTTTGGGTATCACCGAGTTGGTTCAAACACGAAACCAACCGGGCCCTCGATGTGGAAACGTTTATATCATGAGCTCTGGACGTCCGATTGACATGCCGTCGACTACGCTAGGTTCCTCTTGATGAGACGGTTCATTTGGAATACTCTACTTGAGATTTGGATGCAGTTGGAGTATGGTTGGGTTGGTTTAGCTTATAAACCAACCGGGCCCCTGGAGCGGAAAAGCCAAAAACTCTCAGACCGGACGTTTGTTTGACGAACCGTCGGCGACGTTGGTAATCTCGTTGAGAAATGGATTCTTTGAGTTTAAAAAATGGGATTTCATTGTACTTTTTATAAACGGTCGGGTTAGTTCGTACCCGAAACTAACCGGGCTCCTGGGACTAAAAGGCTAATAACTCACAGACCGGGCGTCTGATTGATGCGCCGTGTATTGCGTTGAGACCTCTGTGACGAGGCGGTTCTTAAAGATACTTCTTTCGTGGGACTTCGTGACACTTGGTATGTTGACCAGTAGCTTGTGGAGTGAATCCTCCCAGAGACAAGAATAAGGAGTACGGTGACCTTGTAGCTGGCTGAGACTTGATGACTGCTTGTCCGATTCAATTCAGAGTGACTTGTATAGCCCAGTGGTGAGCACTACTTTGTGAGGTGGTAGACCCATAGAAGAGAAGCACTACTTTGTGAGGTGGTAGACCCGTGGTACTCGAAAGGAGGAGTACCCTTGTATGCTATGAGGACGAGAACTACTGTGTTATGTGGCAGACCCATGGCGTGGAGAACTACTTTATGAGGTGGCAGAACCATGGTACTCGACAGGAGAGGTACCTCAATAGCCTAAGGTTAGTGAGTAGCACCACGGAGTCATGACGGATCTACTGCGCTCGATAGAGGAAAATTTCTCCAGCAACCGTGTTTTCGTCATTGTGAATGAAAAACCATGGTCTGAGTTGAGTCAATGAGCTTTGTAGTTATGACATGATTGAGATGGGTCACTTGATAACTTAGGTATATGTATTAGAATATACATATGTAGTGGCTATCTGTTGATTTCATAACCTTTTTGTTTTTTCAATTGTATATTCGTTCAGTTGTAGCTATATCTTTTAGTTGGGATTGTATTCTGACCCATTTACTTTTCATCAATATCTTTAGTACTTAGTGTATTACATCCTCTTGTACTCTGGTTGGATGTGTTAATGTTTTATAAAGGGAATGTCTTCCTAGTTATCGGGATTTACGCCTTTGGTGCTAGTCGCCAGCCCCTGGCCTATGGATGGTGGGATTGAGGTAGTCATGGCACGGGCCCCTAGGATAGGTCAGGAAATAATATATATATATATAATATAAGCATAATTTACCTCATAATTCCCAACCATGGATGGTGTTAAGAAAACCCGAAAAATCATTATTTCATGTGGCGGTATTTCTCTGTGCACAAAAACATAATGTTCATTACCCATTATAAGGATGTGTGTGTAAGTGTAAGTCCATAACAGAGAATAACACCACATTAGTATATTAAGTATACTCATGTGGACAAATTATCATAGAATAAGAATATTTGAGGCTGTGGGGAGGGAAAATAAGATGAATGACCTAGAGGAAGGATGTTACTGATTTTATGGGTTATATTCTTCTGAAATGTCTGAATATTTTCAAATATAATGCCCTTGGAATTCATTATTTAACACCTCCTTAGTTATTTTTATTTTTTCATGATGGATCATACTATCCATATCAATAAAAAATAAATTTTAATCAGTCCTTTTGGTTTTTATAAAAGGAATTCCATATATTCAATTCCTCCCAAAGTGAGGTTTGATGGTTGAACATTGGGGTTTTTGAAGGTTGATTGGGTATTAATTTTTTATCCTACATGGATTGAGAGTTATGAGGAATTTGGATAGTTGGTGGCATATTATAGGGGAGTAAAATTACTCACATTGTATTTTTCCAAAAAAGATAAGTGTGCCCAATTTATCTACCTATAATGGTAAGAAAAAACAATCTTATCATGATAATAAAATGTTAACATCTGAATATTGGTGAGACAGTGAGAATTAGACAATTTTATATTTCATTTGGACCCATATGTTTATATTTTTTTATTCCGATATTTTGATCAATTTAACTTAAGCCATCATAATTTTTTTGTTAATTTCACATATATGTTTTTCCAAAAACTATGTTAAACATACTAGTAATTATAAATTCTGATGATTCCAAATATTGAAAATTTTCTTCATATTTCTAATCATATATGTTTCAGAAATTAATTTAAATTTAATCTCACATAATTTTTGACAATATGTGTTTTTAATTTAAAAATTATCAATAGTTTTTTGTGTTTATATATCATATTTCAATGTAAAATTTGATACAATGACCATAATTGAATTAATTAATACAAATATGATCTAAATAAAATTTGAAAACTCTATAATATATATAATTTATTCCGACAAATAAATTATATAAAATAGTTGTTTTGAATTAAAATATATTATTTTCTAATATCCAGAAAAAATTAATCTTCATAGGAAAATACAAAAAAATGGCATGGTCTAATATTTATGTTTCTATTCTATATATTTATTTTATATTGACCTTTTAAATATAAATATTTTAAAAAAAATTTGGATTGAAAATGGTTTCTCCATTAATTTTTAAAAAAAATACATTTATTTAAATATAAATTTTTATGCATAAAATCGAGTTTGTGATTACATTATGTCTATCAAACCCTTTGGAAAAATATTAAAATTATTTGACTTAATATATGACATATGAATTAATATAATATCACCAAATAATTGTAATTAATATAATTTATTAGGACACACATCATTGGTTGTATAAAAATAAAAATACGTCCTCTATATTTAATTGAATCATATATTTTAGTTTATAATAAATTGATTACATTAAATTAATATTTTATTTAATTATGCCATATATTTTCAAATGTAATTTAATAATATTCGTAAAATATATTTTAACACCTAGGTTATATCTTTTTTTATTTAATAAAACTATTTTTATAATATATTATTGTTCAGTAAAACTCATTCATTCATGTTAGACCAGCCATTGACGAAAGTCAATTCATGTAATGTACGACAGCCTGAGTATTCTTTATAGAGAGAGATAATATTTTTTTTCAGGAGTGTGGTGAATGAAAAAATTTGTTTTATGTATATGAAAAAATAAACATAGATCATTAATATAAAATAAACTATTTATAATGTTGTGTGAAATTAGAAATATAAAAAATATTAAATTATTTAGAGTAACAATATTTCAGAAATTCTAACTCTATCAAATTATACCCAACACAAAATGATTTTCTCTCTCGAAATTCTTCAAGGATATCAAATTTTTAATAAATGAAAATTTTCTTTAATAGAACCCCACATTGTATAAATGAATACTAAATAATCCTTATAAAATGACTGTTGAACCTATTAACTATTTTTCTATGTATTACGACATAGGATGTGAGTGAATAATAGGTTTGAAGGAAAAAAATAAATATTTATAGGGAGTGATTGAGGTTATCAATCTCAAATTATAGAATTAGAAATGAAAAGTCAAGGGCCACAAAGTCATAAATATATGACATTTTAAATTTAAATCAATTTAAAAAATAATGTATTAGGAAATAACATTTTTATCGTTTTCAAAACGTTGAATAATTCATATATTGACCAAGAATATAAGGAAATATACATGAAAAATTTATATGAACAAAATTAATTCTTTGGTTGTGAGTGTACCAATTTCTAATTCATTCATTACATCAAGAGTGGATGTCTTGAAATTCACGTTAATGCCCAAATCACTAAAATTCCCTTCTAATGAATATTAAGGCACATAAAATAATGAAATTATTCCTACTTTTCTATATATATTCTTAAAAAGAAATATTTTTAATACCTTAATATATAACCATAAAAGTTAACATTATTAGGTCATCATTAATATTTATTCATGAAAAATAATTACACATTAACCAGAGTATTTTATATATCTGTTGTATGTATGAAACCATTATCATCACTCTAAAATGGGTTCTAGACCCACTGCCTTGCTAAACATGATTAGTGAAAATATGACATACAATATGGAATTTTTTTAATAAAAATTAATATATTCTTCAAAAAATATGAGCTATATCCTTGAAATATGGTTAATAGCTGAATAACATTGGAAATATGGGTTCCAAATAAACCATAATACATAAATACTTCCTCTGATGTTTAAAATAAACTTCTCATTATTGGAAAACCCTATAACCCTTGTAGAAGAAAAAAATTGATATAATTTCATGAAATAATATTAACATTGAACCACCCATATATCAAAGATAATTTGTTTTTTTTTCACTTTAGAAACATGTCAATATGTCCATCATATATCCACCTAAAACATGATAATAAAACGAATCACAATAATTTTTTTTTTGAAAACATGAATTATTACTTATTATAGATATTATAAGATATATATATTAAATTCAAGAAGTTTCTGTTTACATGTGTGAGGATATATACCTATTATTAATCAAATCCAAAATTGGTTCTATGTTTATTGATACAATCCAATTAACATTATCCAAAAAAATAATCTCTTTATCCATGAAAAAAAAATTCACTATATCTTTAATAAATTAAATTGTACATTTCCTTAGTCAAATTATGACCTTGTTATTAAATCACATTTCCATTCCATTTTCACCATTAAATATAATATTGTAAATCCTTAATATAAACCTTAAATTAAAAAATCCTTCTATATTTCACTATTCGTAAAACATAAATATGGAATCCAAATATATAGAAAAACTGATTATTCCATTTCAACCATAATCTATAAGATGGATACCTCATCTTATTACATAATACACCTTTCACTTCACCTTTAATCAATCATCTCATCATTATTAGTAGTACAACCATTACTCGTACCACCTTTTTGATTCTCATCAAGATCATTAAACTTAGGAAATGGATTTTCATAATTAATATTCATTCCACACATAATTAATATTAATTTCGAATATGAAAAACGGTGTATAATATTCCCATCCATTTTGTTAACTGAATCCTTTATTTTTTTAATTACATTCTTTATTTCCTTAATTTCCATATTTAAAACATCTTCGTGTTCTTTTAAGACATTTTATTGGGATATTCATTCCACATTCATCACAAAAAGGAAAAAAATCCACTTTTCTACACGGTCTCCCTTACGCAAAATCTAAGTGAACTCCTTCTATCTCAGCTTCAGTGACTCCATTAGTACTTAGTGTTATTCCTTTTATATCCCATTCCATGAAAAATGATTATACATGATCACCATATCCATTACTCGTGTGACCATACCATATGACATCTCTTCAGTAAATTCTCAATCACATTAAATATTATAAAATTTTTTTCCAGTTCCCTCTATTTTCTAAAAATTGAAATCATAGTCTATGAAACAAATGTCACAGTGTAAAACCACATAGTCCGAAAAATATTTACTTATATGATTTCTAAATTATGACACCTTCCATAAACTATGACACAAATGGTTTATCTTAGGTTATGAATATCAAACATCAATTTAAATACATCATGGTAGTTTTTTCAGTGGTTATGAATTCAAAAATAAATACCTCAAGGGTGTCAAACGAGTTCTGTTGTAAGGCCCATATTTGTGCACTAGGTTGTGCCGAGTCAGGCCCGTCACACCTTGGCTGAGTTTTTACTCCTATGTACACCATTTCATGGGTCACATCCACTAGTATTATCCAAAAAATGATTTATTTCTTGGAATCAACTCACTCTATCCAAAACTAATATTCAATGAAATTTTTATAGACATTAGACCATTATTAGATTTACCCATTATGATATCCCAATACATGTCCAAAGAAATATCCATATGGATATCACTAAAGTGTTTTCATCCTAAATTCCAATGGATAAATAAATATTTTCTATGTTACGAACTATAGAGACACTCACTTTAAATACATATATATTACATTACTTTTATAAAATACACAAAACATTTCCCAAATAGAGACCGAATAACTGTATTAGTTTTTTTCCTTTGGAAACAAGGAAACATTAAAACCAATATATAAGTGAGATACAATATCTCCCACAAGATTATTCATTAATAGAACCCTTTTTAGACACATATTTCTTAGTAGATATCTTTAAAACATAGAGGAAGAAACATAAAACGAGGTGAGACCAAATTCTCAGAATGGTTAAAAAAGGGACACATGAAAGCATAAACATATGAATGTGGATATTATCATATGATCATAACATTATAAGATCATACCCAATATATCATATATCATAAACATGGATCCTAGAATAAATATTGGATTTTTATAAAAAATTGATCATAAGGGAATAAATAAAATAATCCATGAAGGCATTAAATTTGAATACGCATTGAAATATGGAAGACACATAAGAATATAAAATGAATTCTATAGTAGTCTAAGAATATCATTTATGGTCATATTAGTTTCGTGGGATCACTCCCCATACCATATTGTAAGACATGGTTCACTCCCATGTTCATGCTAGTAGTATGAGTTCACTCCTCATACCATATTGCTCATCATGGTAAGCCCTTTTCTATCATTGTTTCATGAGTTCACTCATCAAGAAAGATTGGTAGCTGTAGTTCACTCTTAAGGATATCATAGTAGTCAAAGATAACTACAAATACCATATTAGTAAATCTTATTATATATAATTCTGTACAGAATCCATTGAAATGAGTTATAGGTTCCACCTATCTCATAATTAAATCATACATACATGTGCAATAAAATTATAAACAATCATATCATAATCAAAAAAATCAAATGGATATACAAACATGTAATCATTGCATAACCATTCAAAAAATCGATTTTATTATCATTTCATCAAAATCATAACCTATGAAATAAAGTTTTTTTAGAATAATATAACCCATTAAATAGAAAGGGTTTTCATAAATATCATTCTTTAATTAAATAAAAAATTCAAATAATGAATTCAAAAGGAATATTTGGATCATTTCCTATATAGGATTGAGTAACATCTACAGATGCAATATTTGAGGGAAAATAATTGATAAATATCATTCAAAAAATATCATGTGGAAAATACCCATTATTCATTGAAAATGATTTTTTTTATAAAATAAAACTATTTAAAATCCTTTTTCAAATACTTTTAAAACTTATATAGAAGTATTGAAATCATATTGAAATAATTTTTCCATGAAAACATTAAAATGAATCACAAAAAAAATTTAATACATTTTTACATGAAGACATGTAAAATAATATTTAAAACATTATAAAACTAATTTTTTAAACACACATTGAAAACATATAAATACATTTTGGAAACAACTTGAAAACAATTTCATTGAAAATAACATTGATAACTTATAAAAATTTATAAAAACATTTCGACAAATGATTTCATTGATTTTTATTTGAAGAAATATAAGAAAATCATGAGAACATTTTGAAAATAATTTCATTGAAAAAACATTTTAAAACATAGAAGGATGGAATTAATTTTTTTGAAAAAAAAAATCATTTATGACACTATGAAAACATATGACGAAATCATGAAATGGTTTTGAAAACTGTTCCATTGAAAATAAAATATAAAAATAATAAAGATATATTTGAGAATAAATAAAATTGAAATCTGTTTTCCATGAATATTATAGTCAATGATAATTTGAATTCATTTTTAAAACATTGTTTATGAAATAAAACTAATTTATGACTTAAAAGAGAAATACTGCCAAATTTTTCATAATTTTTATATTATTTCTATTAAAATCCAAAGTGAGGAAATTTTATTACTAATACAAGGATTTAACTTTAATAAATAGTGGATAAATATTCTAATGAATTTTATAGATATATTTATCATAATATTTCCTCAATTAAATATTATCTATAAATAATCTCGATAAATTATGAGATTGTTTCAAAAAACTCTATCCAAATTATAACATTAGATTATTGACTCCATATAATAAAATGAAATAAAATGAATATAGAAATATCATTATAATAATTATATTAATTATATGAAATATATAATTAGGTATATACACCTTGGAAAATAATTTTGGTTTATAACAAAACATGTGTCTAAAAGAAGAAAAATTGAGACCAAACTATCTTACAAATATTGTAACTTTTGAAACACAAACCCCTAAAAAGAAAATTATATAATGGATATTAAAATTAATATAAATTAAATACAATTTATTATATGATACATTAATGGGTACTATAAACTCAATGAAAAAAATAGTGTGGTTAACATGACAATTATCTCATGGATATAAAAAAGTGAGATGAAATTCCATTACATTGTGTCATGACTATCACCATGCTCATTCAAACTTCAAGCATAATAAATATAATTTAATTATAAATAAGTATTTTAAATATATATTTATATATAATAATATACATGGTTTTATTTAACTTTATATTAATCAATTTTTAACAAATTTATGTCAAGTATTCACTTTGGGTAATATCTTCTTTGTTCTTCACATATGTGTTAATTTGTTATATCATTTCTTCTAATACAGATATCATGATTTAATGAATGTAAAAAATGATATAAATATCATTTATATTCATTATATTCATATTATAATAATATATAGAATATATATGAATGAAATTTATTGTACCGTTCATGGAGACGGTATGACATACATACGAATGAATGTTGTTTTAGTTTAATTGTTTGATTAACAATATGAAAGTTCCTAACATATATGTATATATATGTATATATATATCATTATTATAGTATCATTATTATATAAAAAATATCATATATTTTCTCTAACCCATATTTTATATATTCAATATAGAGGGTGAATGAATCATATTTCATTGAGGAGGTGCTAGTAATTGCCTCCCCAAACAAAATTATCATATTTATATAAAATGAAATGTAGAAATATATGTTTGGCAGAATAATTTAAGAATATGAAATATATAATAAGTATCAAATATATCACATTTAAATAGAATTTACATCTTAATTACAACCAATTAAATATGACTAAGGAGAAAAAGGAAAAATCATCGTTTTGTTAGGAGTAGTTCGCCGTACACAAAAAAATAATGTTCATTACCCATATGATGGAAGTGGTTGTATGTGTAGGAATAAAAATTAATAGAAAAAATATAATTATTTTGAGTTAATGGTTTTTTCATAATTTAATATGGATATTGGATGGTGTGCATAATTAAAATAAGATATATGAGATTGATGGTGGATGTTACATCTTATTTGGGTAACACCTTCTGTTTTTCGCCAAAGAGATTATGTGGATTTCATTTGGCACTATGTGAGGAATCACATAATAATTTAATGGTGTAGGTAGATGTATTAGGAAGATCATGGATACAATTATGTGGGTTGATAGGTGTGAGGAATGGGTAGATGTGGTGTCCTTTTATAATGGAGGAAAAGGTTAACATGGTATTTTTGAAAACAAGTTAGGTGTACCCATATTTGATCATAATAAAAGTCATCCAAAAAAAGAAAAATTAGTAATAGAACGTGAATTGATTAATAAGGTCCATAATATTTTTTTAAACATGTGACTAGATCATTTCATCCCTTTAGATTAATGAGTTCCCTTGATATTCATAATTTCACATTAATAATTGTAATTAATTGAATTTTATTTCACTATTATTTTTGGTAAAATATCATGGTCAAAATATTAGGAGATATTAATTATTATTATTCTATATAAAGAGTTTATTTTTTATAATTCCAATAATATCATTAGAAGAAATTAATATACATTTAATCCCATTGATGGGATGATAATGCTTGTTTTTAATGTAAAAAATTGAAAAAGTTAATTATGTTTTTATCTAAATTATATATGAAATATAATTCAATAACCTTACAGGGATTAATTATTAAAAATATTATCTAATTAAAATTTAAAAACAATTTTAAAAACATTTTATCCCTATAAATTAATTAGAATAAATAGTCAATTTGAATGAAAATTCAATAATATTCACTTTTCATTAAACAAATAATATATGCCATGAAATTACCAAAAATTAATCCTGATGACCTACTTTTTTAATATTATTTTTCATGTATTAGATAATCCAACATATTGATGTATTCCTTGTTTTTATTATATTTCAATTAAAACAACTAACAATTAGAACATAAAGAGTGATGACCTTTCTTAGAAGGTCATTCTATCATCTCATTTAGAGAATGATTTATTTAAGGTAAATGGATTATAATAGTAAAGGGAATATAAGAAAAACTAGAAAAAATCATTGAAGGAAAATTATAGGAAAAAATAAATATATAGAAGATACCATTTAATTTTTCATGAAATATTCAATACATAATTATTGGAACATAATGACCATGATCTTTGTAATATTCTCTTAGATTATTCACACAATATTATGATTGCATATGAAATAAGGAAGTGGTGTTTTTTAATAGTAATCCCATTGATGAAAATGAAATTTATATTACAGCATCAAGAAAATAGAAATATAATAATTAAATTGATCATGGAGAAGTTGATTGATCATCATGAGAATATTATTTTGAAGATAAGATTGAAATACTAAAATATATCATATTTTTATGTTTTTGAATAGTAAATTAATAGTTTAATGGAACATTTCATTGACCTATTTCAAGTGTTAACACAATATATAATTTTTATCAAAATATCTAATGATGAATTGGGAAAGGGTAGTAAAGATAATGATTAAAGGTCCTAGATATTCAGTATGAATAAATAAAATTTTTCGATAAATTAGTGTTTTCATAATATGGGATGGGTAATAATTTAAATAAATATAAAAATAAAAAATACATATAATTTTTAGATAAAAATGATTGAAAACAAGAGGATTAGTGAGTTTTTATTTCTATTTATGTTGACAAAAAACTACCATTTTCTATATTTAATAATGAATATTTCATCAATGATGATTATAGTGATGGTAGGAGTGAGTATGAAACATATAAGGAGTTTACTATTATGAGGTAACACACGAAGTTTAACTAAGTGATATTAATATTTTAAACTGATAATAAAACATCAAGAAAGGAAATTTTTATTCATGTTGCAAATAATCTGTTCATGTTGTATGATAACTAATATTGTTGAAAGAGATTGATGATTTGATTATGTTTCTATATCCAGATAAAATATTAATGTTTTATATTTATAAAATTTTAGATTTAAAATTGAATGTATATTGAAATTTACCAATTGAAATTTACTAATGATTAAATGGAATGGGACTAGTATAAAATAATCTTTCATAAATATATTTTCTATGTTGCTAAATGTAACATGGAAAACGTTTTGAATGATATTGAATACTAAAAAATGGTTATGTTCAAATTGGTGAACAAATATCACATGAAAATTTTGAGAAAATTCATAAAAGTGTTGGTATAATGTGGGAGTTCTGGATATAGGTGAATAAAATCTAGTTTTTTGAAAATACAAAGTTATTCTTATACTTTTTGAAATCATAAGAACTTACAAATGAAAGTAAAAAAATATAATAAATTATGCTTCATAATATGCTGTAAATAATCCTATATCATAAAATATTATATTTTGATTCTACCAATATTTTGGTTCTTAAAAAGGATTAAATATTTATTTTTAAAAGATAAAATATGATCATGATTAAAAATATAAAGAATAATATTTTTAAAGTGGGAAAACTTCCTTTAATTGATAAAACTTTTATTATGTAGTATTTGGTCACAAGGGGTGAGTTTTATTAATTAAAAATATTATGATGATCATAGATGGTTTTCATGAAACATTTATGGTTTTGTTAATAAACTCAAATAAGAAAAAATAAAAAGTAATGAGCATAATCTAGATTGATGGTTGATAATAAATGATAACCACTGGAATTAGTTAATGAAATATTTCACCAAACATGTAGATTTTATGCAAATTTTATCACCATTCCTCTATAAATATTTTTCTGGATTTCTAATATTCTTATGTCCTATATTAATAAAGAAAATGGAGGGAATAAAATTCTTATTGAAGTAGTACTAAATGAATCTAAATGGGAATGTCTATAGCTTATAGATAGTTGGGGTTCATCCAATATGAAATGATATTTAAAAATATTAAATTATGTCTTAATGTGTAATCAATTATCTATGACATTTTTAAATTATGATCCACTCAAAATAGAAGGATTCAACTCAATATTTATTAGTAAAGAGATGCTGAGATTTAATATCTTTTTATAAGTTAATGGTGTGAATAAAAATCTATGAAATGTATTTGAACTATGTGATAAAATAAATGATGTATTTTTTATAATGACACATTCTTGAAAAAAAAATTAATATTGACGTGAACTTACAGGAGGCTTCTAAATGTGGGGAAATTAGTTTTAGTTTGATGAAACTAAAAATTCAAGCTACATAAGATTGAAAGAATAAAATAAATTTTGGATCAAAGGATTGGCCAAGTTAGTTAAAATAAATTGAGAAAAATTACATGAGGATATAATGTTCACTTTATTTCTATAATAAAAATTGAGCGAAATTGGATGGTATTTACATTTCAAAATGATATGATTTTATATTCTCTATGTAATAAAGTTGAAATTATGATATATCATTCATTATAGATTACAGTTTAGGAAATATGATTGTCTATAAAGATGCAATCAAAAAAAAATATATATTTTTTATATTTATTATTAATGAATTTAAACAAATAAATTTTATTCTGTTAATGAATCATATTCAAATATCTATAAAAATGAACAATTGTTTTTAAAGAAGTGATGAAATGGAGTACGATTTCACCTTGAAAAATAAAACAATTGATAATGTTATTTTATATAATAGTGGATGATTGGACTATTATCATAATAATAATAATATAATCATGACCTCATTAAATCATAAAAATTAAAATAATTTTTTTTGAGTGGATGAGCATAATTTTGATTTTGATGGCTCGTACTGTGATGATAATTAATAATGCTTCTTGAAATTTATAGAGAATAGTAATTAGTGTTGGAGATCAAATTCAAAACCATTGTATATAAAGATAATATTAAAATATTTCATCATATTAATTTATTCATTGAAGTTATAAATATTACAATATGTACTGTACACTAGTTTTAGGATAGTAACACTATAATCGATAACATACATCATACACCAAATTAAGCTTAAATGAACAACAAAATATTATTATATAAATGATACCATTATAACATACACATTATAATGGAATGAATGAACATGATCAACTAAATAATGAAAAAATGGGGGAAAATTTTATATATAATTATTTGACTATTAAATAATAATAAATGTAAACTTATTTTTAAAATAAAAGGAAATGTTTGTCTTCAAACTATTTAAATGTGTAATAGTGTGTATTAAAAATATAAATAAAATAATAATAATTTTTTTATTATATTAATGAATTATATATATAATTTATTCTATATAAATATTGAAATTTATTTTATGTGTATTCTATAAATGATATATGAAAAAAATTAATTTTACCCATATAAGAAGTATTTTTTATAGAGGTAGTTTTACAGCTTTTTAATGGAACACTAGTTTAAAATAAATATTTGTTTAAAATATTATAAATTCTAATTGAGAAAATAATCTTATTCATTCATATATAGTAAAAAAAATTTGTTTATTGAATTTTTGGTATTTTTCTGCTAGGTTTTACATTTTGATGAATTATTGAAATATATTGCATTTTAATTTAATTATTTTCATAAAATCTAATTGTAGTTTTAAATTATATATTTCCATAGTTAAAAATAATAATCTTATAATTTTATTCTATTAATTCGATATAGTTCATTAAAATATGTTTCAAATTTATTTTGGGTAGAGAGAAATTTCAATCATTGAAAAGTTTTTTCATAAATTAACAATTTTATATATTCATCAAAATGATTAAATTTAAAATAATTTTATCCCATTCAATGTTTTAAAAATTTATAAATGGATTCCATATATTTAAATAGTGGTTTAAAATTTAGTAACTATGCACCTTTTATTAGCAAACGATGTGAATATTAACTTTAGAAATTTTCAAAATCATGTTTAAGGGTAAATTGGGTAATCGAATGTAACAATAATATTATAAATAAAAAAAAATTACACTATAATTTTTCCTAATAATACTAGATGAGTTAATTTCAAAAAAAAGAACCAATTTTTATATTTTATTCACTCTTGCAGCCACTTGGATAACTTTAATACATTTATAGTATATAATTTAAAGATAATTCAATTTTCTCATACTTCTTATTTTAATAGGAGAAATAATTTTAATATATGGTTATATAATGGATATGCTCAAATATAAATAGAATTTCAAAATATAAAATATTTATATTTATCAAGATATTTAATTTTATAATTTTTTCAGAATAAATATTTAAATTAACATCTTACATAATAATGATAAAGTAATTGTTTAATTAAACAGCATTCCAAATAAAAGATATTAAAACTATTAAAGGAAATATAATTTTGGAGAATTAATATCTTTCATAAATTTTATGTATTAAAATTACATGTTATTTATCATTTAAAATATATTTTTCAATGATATCTTGTTGTTATGACATTTTTAAAATTTCAAGTAATAAATAATGTCATAATTTACTAAAATGATATTTTAAAATAAATAATATTTTATTAAATGATTTAAATTTTGAAAAAATATATAAAATTATTCTAAATGACTGGGATATTTCTAGAAATTCTATAATTACTCAAATATCGGTCATCATTCATATTATTGTAATTTTATTAACCATCAAAATGTAAATTAAATGATATCATGGTAAAAGATAAAATGGTAAAATAAGGTCTAAAATTAAAAGATATGGATAAAAAAATATCTAATCATTTTTATAAAATTTATTAAATGGTGTAATTTTGAACCAGAATCATCCTATGTTAAAAATAAATCAATTTTTTTCAATTTATAAAATTAAATTAAATTAAATTAAATTAATATTTTGAATAATTTATAGAGTCCTCCAACCTTATAAAATGAAACATGTTCTTATTTTTTATTCACAGAAAAAAAAATATATTTATATGAAGAAATATAACAAAATACCTTCTTATGCTCCCTTCCAACATTTTGAATCTCTTATTTATGGTTGAACAGTCTCTTTAGAGGTGTTAATTTGTTAATCAAATGAGACTCTCTATAGAAAATGAATATTTTTAATTAAGTGTTTTGGTTTTCATTCTTGTTCCACATCCTCAAAATAATATTAAACCATTATAAAATAATTACTTTTGTAACCCCAATATGCTTTCATGTTATGATTATAATATCATCACCAAAATCCTTCTCGACATCCATCAAATGTGAAAAGATTTAATCTTTTATGAATGGGTAAGAATACAACCACATGAATCGATGTGATTATTTTTCTTCACAACCTCGCATGATTGGTTTTAATCATATATTAAATATTTAAAATAGATTTTAATTAAATTATTTAAATTATTTAAATTATTTAAAAATAATATATCATTTATTTCTTGGCCTTTCTATGCACATGGAAATGATAACATTGATTGTGAGAATGTGTGAACTGTCAGCTCCATGAAGGGATTCTATTCGTTTTTCCACACCATATAATGTTGATGATATATATAAGTATATTTAAATTTCTTATATGATATTAAATATATTTTATAATTTTGTTATTATAAAACAATTCCTACTTTATTTCCATAATGATCATTGAAAAATGGAATATTTACTCATGTGTACGTATGACTAACCATCTCCATTCTTGTAATATACTTAATTTTTAATATACATATGTAATTGATGGATTTAAAAATATAATTATTTTTAAATATTATTATTATTTACATAATATTTCTATTGAGATGATAAACTAATGACAACATTGACTTTTGGAAACTTTCCAAAGCAATTTTGGACTCAAGCACTAAATATCATCAAAACATCAAACATGAACTAAAATAATTAAATAATTGTTATAACATGTTAACATAGTAATATGTTATATAAATATAATAATAAAAAAATGTTTTTGAATAAAGTAAAGGGTTAATATATGTTTATTATTCGAGAATAAAAATGAAAAACATGATGAATCATACTCAAGGTAAGGTACTCCATCTCAATCTCCTTTTATTGAGGCATATATTGATTTTAAAACCCACATTATTTTATTTATTATATATAAATTCATGTTGAAATTTCACATAATGAATTTATTTCTTCCCAATTTATATTGTTTTGATAAATTTTATTCCTTCACAAGAATAATGATTCTATTATTTCAATGTGGTATGGGGAAAATTTAATGTTTGAAGAGTTAATTTCAAAATCATTCATCCTTCTCAATATTATTGATATTATTATACATATATATTTGTACAAATATAAATGGATTAAGAACGTTTATTTATTTATATTTTATTATTTAGATTCCTCAAAGTGTCTTAATGTTCTTTTATAATATGTGTTTTCAAAATGGATAGATTATTTTAATAACATGAAATGGTTTCTTATGAGTGAAAATAAAGTTTTAAGTGTAACAGGTTGAAATTTTCATGATTTTATGTTTTTTTATTATATAATGGTACTTCTACATCTGGTGGGTGGTATTGTGCCAAATCAATGATCGGTAGTTCCTTGAAAAATTTACAATGGGTGGGCCTATGGAATCCCTCTATTCTATTGAGTGTGGATGTGGACCATTTTATAATTTCATTTATAAAAGAGAAATATATATAATTTTACTGAAGTGTTATTCAATTTATTTATAATTATCTACCAAAATTCATTTGTTTTCTTTGTTTTCTATATTTTTCCAACTAATGTCATTATTACAAAAAATTTAATAAATAGTATTTTTCAATAGATGTTATTTAAGTCTTTTTAAGGGTGAAAATTATACCATTATTATAATCTTAATGGGTTTTCATATTATCACAGGAACAACTATTTTGTTTATTTTAAAATATAGTGACCCTAAATTTTAATAAAAAATCATTAAAAAAACATTTTAATACACAAAAAATAATGAAAAAGAAACTGAAATACTCTATTATTGTATTTCTTTTGAAAACATGGAAGCATAAACGCTAGTATAAATGTGAGCTAAGTTATATTCCACTTGGTTCACCATGACTATCTGCCTTATTATAAATATATTAAATAAAACATATCTTATTATCTTTGTAAAGGAATCATAAAAATCTGTGAGATTAGTTGGCCATTAAGGTTAAACAAGGGAGACATGAAAGCCTAAACATGAGTGTTGTGGCTTGAGGATTTGATCATAAAATTTGATGATGATACCTTGTGTATCAAATATCATATACAAGAATCACAGGACACTATTTAGTAGTAAAAAATACATGAATCATAAGGTAATAAATAATAGGACCCATAAATGTATAACATTTAAATAAGACAACAAATTGTTGGCAACAAATAGGCATATAATATCATTTTCATAGAAGATTCGTCATTTCTTCTATGGTCATCTTCGTAGCATGTGTTCTCTCAATATACCATCATGGTAGTCTGGGTTTATCCCCATGCTCATATTAGATGCATTATGTCACTCCTCTTAAAATCATGGAGTTAATTGATAACTCCCATGATCTTCTTAGTAGAATGAGTTCACTCCTTATGCCCTATTTGTAGTCATGGTTAACACCCACAAAAATCATAGTTTTCAAGATTCAATCTGATGACAATAATATTTAATCCCTTGATATATAAATCTTCACCCAATGTAGTGGAGAGATATATAGTTTAAACCCTTCTCATAATAAAATAATATATATAAATTCAAAAAAAATCACAATCATATCATAATCTAAGAAATGAAATTTGTATCCTTAAAATGTAAAGAAAACCATAGCTATGGAAAAAATACATCTTTCATAATAATTTAATCAAATGAATTTCCCATGATGATATCAGGGTCTCAAAAATAATTTTACAAGTGAATGAAAAATTATATTTATAAACATGATTCTATCAAGACATTGACATATTTAGAATTAATATGAAGGTATCCTTTTTATATTTCAAAATAATTCCATAAGTAACATAAATGGATGTCATGGTAGATGGAAATCTATATTTAAATAAATTTTAGAAGAATAGCTTGAAAAAATTATTATTTCATCATTGAAAAACGATTTGTAAAATATTATTCCTTTTGATAACAATTTTTTAAAAAATTTTGAAAAATTTAAATGATGGATTGAAATATAATTGGAAACATTTTCCCTTGAAATCATATAAAATAAACATGAAACCATTTTGAAAACGGTTTTTCTTGAAAAAAATCAATATAAAAATCCAAAAAATATAAATAAATTTCATCAATGGAAATAATTTTTAAACATATAAATATTTCTTTAAATTTTTAACAAGACCACATTTTTTAAAATAACATTGAAACATCTAATGAATGAGTAAAAGTGTCTTTAAAACCATTTCATTGAAAACTGATTAAAAAACTAGTATATAAAAAATGAACATGTATTAATAATCATATAATTTTAAAAAAAATTAAATGATAATTATTAAAACATTTTGAAAACCATTTCCCTCAAAACACATTGAATCTTATAAGGAAGTATTTATATTGTTTGCAATCCATTTCTTTTAAAATATCATTAAAAACAAAAAAATATTGACATAAAAATCATAATGCCTTTTAAAAGTCAATTTCTCGGAAATTATATTCAAGGATAATTTGAAAACGTTTTTAATACATTTTTTAAAACATGGTTTTTGAAATAAAATAAAATTCCAATCGAAGAGATAAATATGATCAAATTTTTCATCAATAAATTTTATAAACATTATTAAGAACCATAGTGTGAAAAATTGTTCAAGTACATTTTTATAGCATGAATAATTATAGGAGAAGAAAAAATATGACCATTCTTGAGAGATGGATCATATGATTTCATCAATGGGAACATAACCTTAAATAATACGGATAAACTATGAGATTGTATCAATAAGACCATACCACATGGTAAAATGGGATCATACGTTCCATGTCAGAAAATGAAATTATATGAATCCTGAAATATCATTAAGTTATGGAGATTCCTGATATAACATTTTTAATTGATTTATTTAAACCTCAAAAAATAAATTTCGTATATCACAATATATGAGTCTCAAATAATCAAAATTGAGACAAAACTATCATACTGTTTTTGGTAACATTTGAATCATTAAACCAATGAAATAAAATAATTTAGTTGTTTTGTAAATACCATGAAATTTAAGAATAATATTCATATAATATATTCATGGGATGTATATACCTAAATCATTAAATAATAGTGGTTAACGTTCCATGTATCTCACTGATATAAACAAAAGTGAGATGAAATAACTTTACCATGTGTCTTGACTCTCAACGTACTCATTCAAACCTATATTATAATAAAAATTTGATTATTATAAATATATAAAAAACATATTCTTAAATATAATACAATATATGATTGTATTACAACTTTATAATAAATTCTTTTTTAAACATCTTTGTTAAGGTTTCACATTAGGTAATATCCTCTTTGTTTTTATCATGTGTTATAATATGTTATATCATTATCTTTTATACTTATATAATGATATCAATAATTAAATCCATGATTTTAATATCATTTATATTCATTATATTTTTATTATAATAATCTATATAATATATAATTATGAAATAGAATACATCATTCATTGTGACATGATGTTGTATGTATTCGTGAACGTTGTGTGTATTTTATAGTAAAATAAAACATATGAAAATAAGTGGAATATATGTATCTCTTTGAATATATAATATTATTAATGAAGTATTATCATATCAAATATTTCATATAATTTCTATAAATCAATCATTAATACAATCCATGGTGACTGAGTATGAATCACATCGCTTTGAAGAGGTGATGTTTGTACTTCCTCAAATGAAATTATGGTAATTAAAAAAATGGAATATATAATGATTTTTGTTTTAAAATACTTATATAATCTTAATTATATAATAAGTATCATATATATAATATATAAACCTAATTTCCTTCAAAAATCCAATCCATTAATGGTGTTAAGAGAAAAACCAAATATTGATTCATGTTGCGGTAGTTCTCTGTACACAAAATTAGTTTGTTCATTACCAATAACATTGATGTGTGTTTATGTCTAATTCAAAAACAATAAACTAAATCATCGTAGTATATTTTGGATAATATTGATTTTTTATTAACATCGAACATGAATATTAGAGAGGGTGGAGAGTTAAAATAAGATAAATGATCTTGAGGAAGGATGTCACTTCATCTCTAGGTTCTTTTCTTCTTGATTGTCAGACTTCTTTCTAGGGGTATGTCCTGTGTATTGGGAATTTAACACCTCCTTAAGAATTTTTTTCTTCGATGATAGGATCTACATATCCTTATTAATAAAAAACATTTAGTCAATCCTTTTGGTTTTCACAAAAGAGATTCCTTATATTTAATTAATCCCACATGGTGGATTAATAGAAAACCCTAAGGGTTTTGGGAGGTGTATTTGGAAGTTACTTTCTGAACATATGTGGTTTGTGAGCTATGTGGAAGGTGGATAGTTGGTGTCCTGTTATATGGTAGTAAAAGCACTCACGTGGTTTTATCAAAAACAATTAAGTGTACCAACATTTTTATATAAAAATATGAGAAAAAACAAATACCAACAATATAATTGAACATTAATGGTTGTATAATGGCCATAAAATAGGATTTAGACATGTTTCTAGGTCATTTGGGCCAATAAGTTTATGTTTATTCCCTCCTTAACCACAATTTAAATAATATCATTGTTAATTATTCTAGTCAACTTCATTTATAATTTATATCAAAAAACTATGCTAAAATTACTAGAAATTATAAATTATAATTACTCAAAAAATGAAAATCTTTTTTTTTCATTCTAATCATAATTTTTTCATTAATTAATTTATATTTAATCCTGTAGAATGGAGGATAATGGTTTGTTTTAATGTAAAAATGGTAAAAAAAATTTAAATATTTTTATATCCAATTTATATGAGAAATTTTATCCAATGACCTAAAATTAATTAGTTGATACACATATAATCTAATTAAAATTTTAAAAAAAATTAATATATATTTTACCCCAATAAATAATTTATACAAAATAGAAGTTTTGAATTAAAATTTAGTATTTTTCACTATCCAGAAAAAATTAAAACATTAATGAAAAACTCCATAAATTCAACCTAACATAAAATATATGTTTCTATTCAAAGTATTTAGTTTATATTAACCAATTAAATATATAAATGTTAAATAAATTGAATTTCAAATGCACTCTCCACTAAAATTTCATGAAACTACATTATAAAAATATAGGTTTTTATGAATAAAATTTGGATTGTGGTTAACTTATGTCTATCAAATATTATATTTTAATATTTAAAATACACGACATAATTTAGGACTTATATGTCACATAATATTAACTAAATAATTTTAATTAATTAAAATTATTATGTTAAATAACCATTGGTAGCATAAAAAAATATATCCTTTATATTCAATGGGTTTTGATATTTTATTTTCAAATTCATTTTTATCCTTTTAGTTCATATTTAATTTGTGTATAAAATATATTTTCAAAAGTTTGTTAATAATATTCATAAAATTTATTTTAATACCTAGGTTATATTTTATAATATTAAATAACAATATTTTTATAACAAATTATTATTTGGTAAAACTCGTTCTTATATGTTAGACAAGCCATCAGGGAATATCATTATTTCATGTAACAAAAGACAACCTCAGTGTTCTCTATTGAGAGAGATAATATTTTTGCTGTGTTTAGTGATTTATCAAAAAAAATCACATAAGAAACTATAATCATAGTTCATTGATTTAAAATAAACTATTTTTTAATGTCTAAAATAAAATATGTTAAAAGGAATAAATTATTTCGAAAATCCATATGTCAAAAAATATCAGGGTGTAACATTTTAAACCCATTAAATAAAATATCTTTATTTAAATACATCTATTTTATCAAAGGTTTAATTAATGAAATGTTTACGTTACAAAACCCACATTCTACAAATTAATACAAAAATAACCTTTAAAAATATAATGTTGAAAACATAACAATTACCCCAAAAACCTTTTACATAGTTTTCTACATAGGGGGCATTGGATAGAAATGAATATTGGTTATGGACGAAGAACATAAATATTTATAGGGTGTGATTTTAGTCATCAATCACAAATAAGTGAATTATCAATTAAAATTTATGTTCCTGAAAGTCATAAACCTATAACTATTTTAATTTCAATCAGTTACAAAAAATACTGTGATAAGAATTTTTATATCGTTATTAAAATATGGTTTAATTCATATGTTGACGAAGAATATAATGAAATATACAAGATATATTTATATGAAAAAAATTCCTTATATGGTTGTTATTTTATCAATTTCTAATTCACCAATTACTTTAAGAAGTGGATGTATTTAAATTCCCTTCGATGCCTAATGCACTAAAATACACTTTTACAGGATATTAAGTCCCAAAATATAATGAAATGTCTAATTATTTATCTATATTTATTCTTAAAAATAAATATGGTTAATACATTAATATCATACCGTTAAATGTAACACTATTACTTCATTATTTATATTTATTCATGAAAAATAATTACACATTATCCAGGACAATTCAAATGTCAGTGGAAGGTGTGAAACCCATATCATCATTCATTAATTGGTTCAAGACCCTCTGCCTTAGTGAACATTATTGGTGGTAACATGACATACCAGATTGATTTTTATAATACCACATTAATATATTCTCCAAAACAAGATGAGGCACATCATTGAAATTATGTTAATATCTAAATAGTCATTTGAATAGGGTTTCCAAAAAACCATAATACATAAATACATTATATGATAATTAAAATAAACATGTTAGGAATGGTTATCCTGGTAACCCTAATAAATGTAGAAATCAATTAAAATATAAATTATGTCACAAATTCATCTTATCATTGATACCCCATATATCATAACATATTTAATTGTTTTCACTTTCCAAGCATGGGAATACGCTCATCGAAAATCCACTTAAAACATGGTAAAGACATGAACCACCATATATATTTTTGGAAAACAAGAATCATTACTAATTAATAAGATTATATGATATGTATATTAAATTCTTGAAGTTACAGCATTCATGTGTGTTGATATAGACTTATTTTTATACAAATCTATAATTGGTTCTATGTTCGTCGATACTATAAAATTTACTTTATCCAAAACAATAATGTCTTTATATAAGAAAAACACAATTTTCATTATATACTAAATAAATTATGGGTTACATTCCCTTATTCAAAGTTTCACATTGTTATTAAAACACGTTTCCCTTCCATTAGATACAGTCAACATAATTTTTTAAATCTATCGTGGAAATCATAAATTAGAAAATCCATATACAGTTCTCCATTCATAAAACATAATTAATGAATCCAAATAAATAATAAAATTGATTACTACATTTCAACTATAAGTAATAAAAAGGAAACCTCATTTTATTAACGAGTACACCTTTCCATTAACATTTTATATTTTGTCTCTTCATCTACAACAATATAACCATTACTCATACCACCATGTTGATTCTCTTCAAGAGCATTAAAATTGTGAAATCGATTTTCATAATTACAATTAATTTCACACATAAAGAATTTTACTTTTGTATATGAATTATGGATTATAATATTATCATCCATTTTATTAACCAAATACTTTATTTGTTTTTCAATTTCATTATTTGTTTCCTTACGTTCTATGGTAAAAACACATTCTATTTGCACTAAGACATTTACTTGGGATATTTTTTTCCATATTATTCACAGAAAGGGAACTGAATCCACTTTTTTCTATTGTCCCTATTTAATGAAGAATCGTTTAATTTTTTCATTATCTGCACTGGTGAATCTCAGGGTTTTTATGGTACACTTTGTTAATGATATTCTATGAAAACAAATTAGACATGACCACAATATCCATTACTCATGCAATCATCCCATATGACTTCTCATCAAAAAAAATTCCATCACATTGAATATTGACATAGATTCATGTTGTTCCACCCATTATCAAAAAATAGAAATCATAGTCTAAGAAATACATGTCATAGTGGAAAACCAAATAATCATGAAAAATAATTACACACATGATGTCTAAATTATGACACCTTCCATAAAATGTTACACATATGGTTTATCCTAGGTTATGAATATCTAAATAATATATAAAGAGTTAATGATGGTTTTTGATGTTTTTAGGAATTCCAAAATATTATCACCCAAGGGTGTCAAACCCGGTGTGTAGTAAGTCCCATTTTTGTGTACCTAATTATGTCGAGTAAGGCCCAACACACCTTGATAGAGTTTTTACTCTTAGGTACATAATTTAACAAGGCAAAACTACCTGTATAAAGTAAAATGTGATGTATTTCATGAAAACATCATACTCTACCCTATACGAAAATTCTAGACAATTTTTTTTGAAAATTAGATCATCATTAGACTTTCACATAGATATATCCCTATACATATCCTTAGAAATATTCCTTGGGATATATATAGTGTTTTTTCATCCTAGATTTTAAGGGATACCTTAAAATTTTCCTTGATTCCAACTATATAAATCCTCACTTTATATACATAGACAATACATAACATTTTAAAATACACAAAAGATTACAAAAACCGACACCCAAAGACCGTATTAGTTTAGTGCCTATGGAAACAATAAAACATTAACATTGATACATATGTGAGATAATATATATTTCATAAGGTTATTCATGAATATAACCCCTCTAAGAAACATATTTCACAGTATATATCTTCCTAGAATGGGGAAGTAAACATAAAAAAAAGTTGAGATCAGATGATCAGTAAGCGTAAAAAATGAACAAGTGTATGCATAAAATGAGTATAGGGTTATTGGGATGTGATAATAACATTATATGATTATACCCTATATATTAAAGATCATAAACCTGAATCTAAGTTGAATTTTTTGATGTTAATAAGGCATGTATCGTAAGGGAATAAATATAGCAATCCTGTAAAGCATTACAATTTAATAATACATTAAACTATGGACGAAAAGTAATAATATTAAAAGAATTCCACAGTAGTCTAGGAATATATTCCACATACATATTAGTGACCTGGGTTCACTACCCATACCATATTGTTAGCCATGATTCACTCCCATGTATATAATAATAGCATGAGTTCAATCCTAATTCCATATTGGTAATCATGTTTAGATCCCATGTCTATCTTAGTAGACCAAGTTCACTCCTCACATAAGGCTAGTTTTCATGGTTCACTCCGATGGCCATCATAGTAGTCAAGGATAACTCCTCATACAATAATTTTCCATCTCTTTATATATTAAATTTTACCCAATTCATTGAAATTGGTTATAGTTACCACCCATATCATAATGAAATAATACATAATTGTGACACAAAATTATAATTAATTATATCATAATCAAAAAATTAAAATAGTTATATAAAAATGTAATCACTGAAAAACCAGACTAACAAACTATACATTTTATTATAATTGTATCTAGATAATAACCAAGAAAATGAAGTGGGTTTCAAAATAATATAGCCCGTGAAATAGAAAAGGGGTTCTTAAATTTCATTCTATCCGGACATAATCAAGTAAGATAATGAATATGAATGGATTATATGGATCATTCCACAGAAAGGAATGATAAACATCAAGATATAACATATATGATGAAAAATAATTTGGAAATCTCATTAAAAAATTTGTTTTTAAAATATCATTTATACATCGAAAATGCAGTTTTCAATACAGAAAACTATTTAAAATCCATTTTTTAATACTTTTAAAACATATAAAGATGTTTTGAAATCACATTGACAACATTTTCCCTTGCAATCAAATAAATGAATCCTAAAAAAAATTAAAAACAATTTACTAGAAGACATATAAAATATATTTCAAAACATTAAATAAATCATATTTATTTGAAAACATTTATAAAACATATAAATAGAAATTAGAAACACTTTGAAAACCATTTCATTGAAAACAAATTTTATAACATAAAAAAAAGTTACAATGATTTTGATAACCATTTCATTGAAAACCCCAAGATAAAAAATTGAAAATCATGAATTTTTTAATAAATCATTTCATTGAGGACAATTTGAAAAGTTATGATGAAATCATGAATTATTTTTGAAAACCATTGCTTCAAAAAAACATTGAAAAATAATAAATACATAATTTATAATCAATAAAATTGGATTACATTTTCAAAGAAAACTATAATAAAGTATATTTTGTAAACAATTTTTTAAACATATTTTTTTAATTAAAAAATATTCTGACTCAATAGATAAATATGATCAAATTTTTCATAATTGTTTTATTTAATTTTTATAAGAACCACAGAGTGAAAAAATGGTACTAATACATTGATTTAACATAACTATCTATTGTATAAGGAAAATTGTGAGTTTTATTGAGATACGATTCATAATATTTCATAAAATGGAATCACTACCATAAACAATCTCGATAAACGATGTCATATTTTCAATAAACTCTCACCACATGGTAAAATTGGATCATATTATCCATGTAAGGAAATGAAATTAAATTAATATTAAAATATCATTAAAATGATAATATTCATGATATGATGATTAAATTTATGTATATAGATCTCATAAAATAATTTTTTTAATAACAAATCATTAGCCTCAATGAAGGTAAATTAAGACAAAACTATTTTACAAATTTTTACCCATTTAAAACATAAACCCCATGAAAAAAAGTTCATATAATGAATCTTTAAATTCCCATAAATTCATTAATTATTTTTATATAATTCATTAATTGGTATAATAAACAATATAAAAAAGAAAAGAGTGATGAACATGACATGTATCTCATGGGTATTAAAAATGTGAGATGAAATTCACTTTTCTTGTGTCATGACTCTCACCTAACTCTCTAAAAACTAATTTTTAATAAAAAAAAAATTAGTATACATTAGTTAATTAAATATATTATTATATATAATTATATATATAGTTTTAATTTTACTTTATATAACCCACAATTTAACAATTTAATGTTACTGTTTCACTTCGGGTAATATCGGCTTTATTCTTCGTAGGAGTCTTAATCTGTTTTATCATTGGTTTTTATACTAATATCAAGATATAAAGTATGTAATTTTTTTTATATATATCTTTTTTATTCTTTATATTTTTATTATAATAATATTTATAATATATATGTATTAAATGGATAATACCCCACATAGAGATTATATGAAAAACGTACCAATTAATGTTATTTCCATTTAATTTTCAAATTAAAAGAAAGAAAGTTACTGACATATATATATATATCATTTTTATTGTTGAATTATTATATCATATGTATAATATATTTTACTTAACATATCCTAAATATATTCTATGTAGAGTGTGAACAAATCACATCGCTAAGGGAAGATGGTAGTCCACCCTTCCTCAGATGAAAATATCGTATTTACAAAAAATGGAGAGTAAAAATATATGTGTTAACATAATTAAAGATCTTTAAATAAATAATATGTTTCAAATTTATCATATATAAATTGTTTTTCTATTAAAATTATCATCAATTAATGGTGTTAAATTAAAAATGAACCATCATAGTTTTGTGAGGCGTAGTTCACCTAAACGTAAATATAATGTTCATTACCCATTGGATGGATATTAGTGTATGTGAAGGAATAACCCTTAACATAAAAAATATATGCATTTTATAAAAATTTCTATTTATTATAATAAAATAATACTGATATTTTATCAGTTGGATTATTAAAATATGATAAAAGAGATTGAGGATGGATATTACATCTTTTTTCTGTAACTCCATCTGGATTTCTCAAAGTATATTATGTGGATTTCATCCGGCTTAATGTAAGGAATCAACGAAAAATTTGGGGGTGTTGGGAGATTTATTGGTAATATCATGAATATATTTATCTGGTTTTATAGTTGTGAGTAATGGGTAATGGTGGTGTCGTTTTATATGGGAGGAAAAGGGATCGCTTTGTATTTTTGAAAACAAGTTAGGTGTACCCAAGATTTTACCTTAGGAAAGATAGAGAGTAAATAAAAATATTAATAATGTAATGTGCAGGGCAGAATAATTTCCATAGAATGGGTTTTAAATAAGTTACTTGGTCAATTGGTCCCCCAATTTTATGGTTTTTCACATGATAAGCTAAATTTAACTTTAATCATTGTAATTATTCTTTAATTACTTTCACTAATATTTTTGGTAAACAAATATGACTAACCTATTATAAAAAAATATTATTAATTAACATAAGTATCCCATATTTTCCAATTCTAATAATACAAGTGGAAGTAATTAATTTAAATTTAATCCCCACGGACAAGATGATAAAGTGTGCTACTAAAGTAAAAAATGTTGAATGTTTTCCATGTTTTTATCTAATTTCAATGAGAAATTGGATCTAATGTCTTACCATCGCTTAATATGTAAAATTATGATCTTTTTTGTATTTTAAAACTATTTAAAAATTTATTTAACCCTATAAATAAATTATATGAAATAGTGTATTTGAATTAAAATTCAATATTTTTCACTATTCATTAAAAAATTGAGATATCAAAGAAAAATACCAAAAATTAATCCTGAAATAATTTTATTTTTTTTTCATTCAATGATGATGTTTATATTGACATATAAAATATATAAACATTTGAAAAATGGGATTTAGAAAAGGGGATCCATTAAAAGTTGGTAATACTAACTTTATAATGTTTTGGGTTTTTATACAAAAAGTTTTGTTATTTATAATCTTATGTCAATTAAATACATTTGATAGGGAAATATTTTAAATATAGTTTTTAAACTTTTATACATTTTATATTAAATATAAATATTATTCTATATAGGAATATCCATATTTACATTCATTTAATTGTTGTATTTTTATTTCAAATTTTTGGTTTGGTTGAATGGTTAAAAAATACGGCATTTTAATTGAAAAGTACATCTTTTTAAAAATAATTACTTTGTTAAATTACATATTTTAATGGTTTTAATGTATAAATAGGAAATTTTTATCATTCAATCTAGTATAGGTCACTGGAGTCAATATCAAATTTTATTTTGATATGACATTTTTTCAATATTTTGAGAATTGTTTACATTAAAACATCATTTTTCAGATCTGTAAATGGAATTACATTTAATATAATATGATACAATTCCATGTTATTAATTTTGAAAAATTTATTTCATGTTGGGATTCATATGTTTCAAATTAATTTAATTTATCTCATTTATTTTTTGCCATTATTTTTTTTAATTGGTAATTTTTATTAGAATGGTTATTCGTAAATAAGGTAATGGAGACTAAAAATAATATTAATAATAATAGATAAATTACCCAAACATGTGTAATAAATTTTTTTATGTATGAAATTTGAAACAAATCATTTCTGGTCTGATTGGAGTACATGTTTGAGACACTTGGATGGCTTCAATCAATTTATAGTATTTATTTAAGAAAAAATATAATTTTGAAATAATTTTGAATTTAACAATTTAAATATTTTTAAAATTGGGTCATACAATAGATATGTTCTTATATGAATAAACTTTAGAATGATAAAATATTTATATTAATACTAAAAATTTAATTTAAATTTTTATTCGAGAAATTATTATACTAATTGATTACAAAATGATGATGTGGATTTATTACAATTACAGAAAATATTAAATAAATGATCTTAATACTTTTAAAATAAATTTAATATGAGATATTTAATGACAAAAAAAAATTTCCCATGAATTTGACATGATAATGATGAGTTAAAAGTGTTTTAATATGATATAATTTTCTACGATATTTTTGAAAATTCATGTAATGAATATTTTCAAAATTGACATTAATGATATTCTAAAATAAAAATTATTTTATTAAGTGATATAAAATTAAAAAAATGTAAAATTTGGAAAAAATATTATAATAATTCACAAAATTTAGTTAATTACCCCTTTATTCTCTTGTTTTAATTTTTTTATAATTATATTAACCCTCAAAATGTAAACATCAGAGTAAGAGATAAAATGATTAAATAAGAGTTCAAATAAAATTATAAGGATTTAATAATTAATAGAAACTTTTATAATTTTAATTTTAAGAATTTATTACGAATAATAATCATTATATATCCTAAATGAATATGTATTTAGCCAATGTGAATATTAATTTAATTTATATAGATTTAATATTTTGACGATTCCATGAGTGCCCCCGCCCCACACATTTAAAAGGGAACCCATTTTTCACTATTATTCACTGTTAAAAAATGATTTGGATATAATAATATATTTCCAAATACCATACTATAATCTATCCACACATTATAGATATCTTATTATAAGCATAATACTTACCTTATAGGTGTTAATTTGTTAATAAGTGGTTATTGTTCGAAGAAAATATAACATTTTTAATTTAACGTTTTTGTTTTGTTTCTTCTTCCATTACATTAAAATCATCTTTCATTATGATTAAATAATAATTATAGTAACCTAACCAAAAATATATGTTATAATGTTAATATCATCACCATAATCCATCCCCACATTCTTCAAGAACAATAATAATTAATCGTTCATACGTATATTGGAATACCATGTCATAGACTTATATTATTCATTTTCCATCACCACTTTTAATGACTCATTGCAAGGATATAATTAAGGTTTATATATTATTTTCATGAAATATTTATCATTATTTAATAATAATATTTCATTTCAAATCATACATTTCCATGAACATAAAAAAAGATAACGACGTTCGTTCAGGTATGTGAACTATAAACTCTGTGAAAAGATGGGATTGTTTTTTCGACGCCACATCCCATAGATGATATATATAATAATATTTAAATGATTAATTTTATATTAAATATATTATTATCATTTTTTAAATAGAAAATAATACTTACCTTCCTTCTATAATGAGCATTCATAAATGTAATCATTACTCATGCATACATATGACTTACTGTCTCCATGAGTGTAACATAGTTCATTTTTCATATCAATATGAAATGGATGGATTTAAAAGAATAATAAATGAAAAATAGTTATTATTATTTCATTAATATTATTTTTTATATGATTTACTATTTACCACTTTCAATATTAATATAATACAAAATAAATTTGGGGCTCAAGTCCCATATATCCTCAAAACGCCCACCATGAATATAAAAATTGATGTAATTGTTATAAATATATTACATGGTGATATGTGAAATACATAGTATTATAAACATGAAAATTTTCACAACGTAGAAAATAAATAACATTGGATTATTATTCATGATGAAAAATGATAAACATGTCAAATTAGAATCAATGAAGGGGACTCCATCTCAATCTACTTTCATTGTGGAATATGTTGATGTTAAACACAAACATTATATTATGTTGTGTATATAAATAATCTTTAACATAAAATATCATGAATTTAATTATTCTTTTGTTACTTAATGTTTTGTTAAATTACATTCTTGTATGTGTATTATTATTTAACTATTTCAAAGTTGTACGAGACACATTTAATGATTAATGAATTATTTTCAAAATGACTTATCCATGTCAATATTTATGATATTATTATAAATTATAATTTACATAGATATAAATGGATAATAAATGACATTTTATGTTTGTTTTTATATTTATATTCATATACAATCATTCATTTTTTTGATAAAATGCATTTTATGAATTGATATTTTACATCCATATCATCAAATGTTTTAATATGATTTCTAATGAAATTATATAAGTGAAATTTTGAAAATTGAAAGATTTTATGTGTTGTTATTATTTAATTGTACTTGTACATGTTACAAATGTTTACATGATTAATTAATTATGGGTAGTTATGGGGTATACTAACAACATGTGAGTACATGGAATCCCCCAAATTCATTGATAATGGAATTTGACCGTAGGGTTATTCCACTTATAAGTGTGACATGTATGGAAGTCAACCACAATGTTATTCTATATTTTTGTTGTTATATCCCAAGCTAAATTTATGAGTAATCTATTCTTTGTATGGGCTTCCTTAACATAAAATGATTATAGAAAAGGTAAGAAATTAGTTTATATTCAATTTTATGTATTTAAAATGTTTTAGGAGAGATAAGAATTATATTATGATAAGTCTTCATGGGTTTTCAATTTTTGTAGCACTAACAATTTTCTTTATTTGTGTACCCCTTAATGGTATTTTAATGCTCATCACATGTATTAAAACTCCATTAATGGGGTTTAGGGTGTAATAATTACATGGATGGTATCCTAGAGATAATATTAATAATTTGCATAAATATAAATGATGTTTTGTTTTATAGAGTTTTATATTGTGAAAAAATCGATATTATGTATAAGTGTTCACCTATAATGCTTGGGTTTACGTTGTATGAATATTTCATTATTCTCAAAAACAATAAAATGAGAGAACGTTCAATGAGAATTTAAGTTCATAAACACTATAATATTTAATTATTAGGGAAATTTCCCCAAAAAATTTTAAATTGTGTTCCATATAACAGTCATTCTCAAAATTAAAAGATAATATCAAGGGTGGTTTAAAGAAATTGAGTTGATAAAATAATCTAGGATTACCCTCCCAATGGAAGTGGATGCCACTATTATAAAAAGGGGATGAAGAATATTTTGGATAAATTTAATGTATAGGTTCAATATCAAATTAATAATGATATTTTAATTTAATATCCAGGATATATGATTCATTACAATGAAGTCGTTTTTTTTGTGAAGTGGGAAAAAGTTTTTAAAAGTAATGTATGTTCATAATATGTTCATAATGAATATAATGATATAAAAATTTATTCAAAGGAATATAAATCCCCATCTTCTAATCCTAGGTTTAAAAATTTGGTGAATTTCCAAAATATATTTGGATAGTAAGGATATAGTGTTAATACTATATGAACAATGAGGACAATAACAGATACCTCTCTATTTTAAAATTTTAATCCAAGAAATGTGAATGAAGACATATAGAATAAAGATTAGGATGATACTATGAATGTATTATTAAATATGATAGATTCATATGAAACATAGTAGTACGTATTAAATCCATGAAAAAGAAATATGATCGGGAAAAATTGGGGTTTTTGAAACAAGCTAAATAAAAAAGTATAACTTATAAAAAACATAATTTGAATTTTGTAAAATGGAACTAACGAGTTGAATGAATTTATATTTATGAGGCCATCATAGTATTTTCTATACTATATATCATTAAAATATTTCATTTCAATGTATATAAAAGGAAATACATGAAATTATAAATTTATGTTAATATTTCAGTCCTCAATGTAGTGTTTGAAGAGGAAGTTTACATTGTAAAATACTTTGGATTCTTTATTGGTAAAGATGAATGTAATGTTTTTAGGTTAAAATAATTCGCTAAATAGAAGAAAAAATTCCTCTTGATAATAGTTTACCAAGACATATACATTCTTTATTCATTATAATTCCATGAAAGGAAGAGTGGACAACAATATCTGTATTAAAAATAACAAAAGGTATAACATATAATTTTTCTAATTTATTTGATACCATTTGGTAGGAAATGAACAATTATTATAAAGAATTGTCATTGGAAATGAATAATTTATTTAAAATATAAATTTTTAGAGAAATGAAATATTATTTTCATTAATAAATTTATAAAGAGAGATGTAACATGTTTCTTTCTCAAGTGAATCATGGTTAGGCTATTTTAAATAATTTTGAGATAGAGAATTCAACCACAGTTTCTACCATAATATTAATTTTATAGACACCCCTATGAATGTGTGTTAGATTTATTTAAAATAAATTTGTAAGACTAGAATAATATGATTTATTAACAACATATATGTAGTGTCTACAAACACATTTCATTTTGACAATAGAAGTTAGAATTGTAAAAAGTGATTATTGGTGGATTTTTATGAATTCATCTATAGTGAACATTTTCTACTCTAGAATAAGCTTATCTATTCTAGGATTTTTATGGTTGAGATAAAGGATTTTCATGGGTGGATTAGTCATTCTCTAAAATTAATTTCTTCTACGCTATAAAATGGGATAACTCCATAGAGTAAATTATATCAAGGTAAATATGTTTTTTATGTTATATAAAGGTTATTACCAAATTCAATGAGATAAGAATGAATTTATATAACCAATTCATATATTAATGAAAATATATTATGGTGACATAATTCATGTTTAAGGTTCATATATTAGTAATGAAATTTTGGTGAACGTGAAGAACTGAAAACATTCATGAACATTGAGACAATTATTAAGGTAAATTGATACTTTTCCATGGGAAATTAGTTAGGAAATATAAAAATATTTTATACCTAGGTATTATAAAACCCATTTAATGTTAAAACAGGAATTAGTGGAGTTAGAATATACCTAAATAAATATTGAATTTTACATCAGGGAAATCAATATAACTAATGTAGAGTTCTGTTAAAGAGAAGATGTCTACAAAACATAAAAAAAATTATATGGAGGGTATTATTTTTTAGGATCACTTTTTGTGTGTTTATAAAAGCCTATATGATATTATTCCCAAATGTAAATTTCTCCACCATATTCATTCCAATGATTGAATAAGTTTGGGGGTATCTTATTTTCATCAAGGTAGTGTAATGTTGAATCAATATGGTTTTAGATTTGTGGGATTGGTCTTTAGGAGGATATTTTATATGGATTAAAACACCCCTATTTTTTATGGATCTTTTTTTTTCAAATTAATCATTTTTATGTGATCTTTTTCAATGCACTAAGTAAAACAATACTTTCATATGACTCCAAAATGGATAATATTACACTGAACACTATGTTTTACCAAACAAAAACATGTTTTTAAAATAATAAATACTAGCAATTAACCATGAAATTAGTTAATATTCAATGAAATTTAACAACTATCTTATTAAAATTTATCGTTTTCACATAAAATAAATGGATTTTTTGTTTCAATGAACCAATTGAATATAATTGAAATTTTTTTATTAAATTTTTTTATACTCACTAATATATTTTATCATTGTAAATTAAAATTATAACAATTTTAGAGTGATATTATTTCAAGATATATTATATATTTATAAATTATTTTCAAAATTTATCCATTTTATTTATTAGGAATAAGATAATGAAATTAATTTTACATATAAAAAAATATTCTTATTAATATAACATTACCACATTTTGATATATAATAAATTTTCAATCCAACTTTTTGTTCTATTGTGAAATTTTAATGTCTAAATAAACTTTATTTTATGAAACAAAAAAATTAAAAACTAGATTATGTTTCTTTTTTTTGGTTCTTTTCCATGATGTTTTATTTTTTTAATAAAAAGTGAAAAATATAGAAATTTCAATCATAACTGATAATTCATCTATTTTATATATAATGTTAAATTTTATTTTAAATTTATTTTAATATTTTATTAGATAATTTTTTATCAATTTTTTTTAATTTAGGTTATTATAATAAATTTCAAATTTTAATTGGTTATAAAGACAATTAAAACATTGGAACATTTTAATGTTAAAACCCATATTTTTCATCCTATCTACATAATTAAATTAAAATTAATTTCTTCCAATTATTAATTTGAATTTTGAAAAAGCTATTACGTTTTTTTAATTTTTATAATTCGTCATTCCTAATAATATCAACTTATTTTTTTGATGAAAATATTATTCAATGAATTTAAAATAAATAAACATGATTAGGATTAAATGCATCTTAATATGGGAATAAACTGTATGATGAAGGACAAATTTGTCCAAGATACATTTAAAAAATACATTATATGGATATATATCAACCCAATTCTACATTTCATCTAATATTTTCATTATTTTACCCACATTCAAAAAAAATATTGGGTACCACTTACCCATAATATAACAAGAGTGTCACTCTTCTACACTATAAAAGGCCTCATCTCCTACCACATTCAAACTCATATAAAGAAACTTATGTTTTTCCAATATCAACAAAATATGATACTAAACCTACAAACATTGCTTATTTAAGCATCCCTTTGGGAAATTTTTTTTCCAATGATTCCCTTTGGTGCACACTTAAAAATACAGCCGATTAAAATGTAACACCCTCACTCATGCTTCTTTATATCATTATATTTATTCCCTCACTCAAATATACATATTTTGTGATTTTATATTAATAAATTTACAATATAAAAAATGATATTTTGTTAAAATTATGGTTATACCTACACTTATATATTCTTCCATTTAATAGAAAATAACCATACTATTTACAAGTATGACGAACTACAGACTTATGAAATAATTATTGTTCATTTTTACGTTACCTCCTATCATGATGGGAATTATAATGGATACTATTTATATATATATTATTTTTAGTTTTATAATTTATTAATTATTTTATAATTATTTTACATATCATATAATTATACTTTCCATTTCATGTAAATACAGTAATTTTCTTTGAGGATGGGAGGAATACACCCCTCTCATAGAGATATTATTTTTTCACACGCTACAATTAGTGTTTTAATAATATGTTTTATGAAATTATATGTTATATATGATATATTTATTCTATTGTAATAATGATTTGTATAAAAATATATACATATATTTTATTTACATTATTTCTATCAACATATAAATTAAATGGATATCACATTCATGCATACGTACAAACTACAATATTAATAAATGGTGTATTCCATTTCATAACTATATATTTTATAAATTATTATAATACACAAATACAAAATATTAATTAAATTTATAACATGATATAAATTTTTTAAATTTTGTTATCAGTACAAGGATACAAGATATAACAATGTAAGACACATGCGAAGAACCAAGAGGATATTACCATGAGTGAAAACATAATATAGATTAGGCTAAACATGTGTAATATATTTTAATAATAAAACCACATATGGTATTAAATATTATAATTTGGATGTTTTACAAATATATAATAAACAAATATTTATTATACAAGATGTTTATATGAGTACAGCGAGTGTTACGACTCATGGTAGGGGAATTTCATTTCACATTTAATATCAATGAGATTAATTCCTTGTTAACCACACTTTTATTTTGTTTGGTGTATATAATTTTAATGATTGTATTATATGATTACTAGTATTAAAATTTTTTTATTTCCAAGTCCATTATATTATATCTCTTTAATGGGGTTTATGTTTAAAAAAATTAGTGCATTTTGTATGTTTTCATTAAAAATAGATTGGAAATAGTTATCATGATTCATTATAAATTTTATTGAAAAATGAAATCAAAATGTTTTCATGATTTTTTTATATGTTTTAATGTTTACTTTCAAACATAATTGTTTCAAAATGTTTAATAGTTATTAAATGATTGTTTATGAATTTTTGTCTCATATATGTATGATTTATTTATTTGACATATGATACCTATATTTCCCAAAAATACATTGGGTAGAGATAAATATCTCAATATATATATATAATGTCTTATGATTGAAATAGACTACTAAGATAACCATATGAGTTATCAATAATAAAAAATGGAATGAGGAGTGAACTAAAACTGTTATGATGATCACGGGAGTTAACCATCATTATAATTATGGTAAAGGGAGTAAATTCATTCAATTATGTTGGTCTTAGAAAACATCCCGAGCTAATATGGAAATCATATTATATGCTTTTGTGTTTTCTTAAACTCAATGTATTATTATTATATTATGATTTAATGGTTTATGTTATTTATATTTTTATTATTAATGTCTTATAGATTACCAATTTTTATTTCATGGTTTTTATTTATGATCTATGATATTCTCTGTATGATATTATATTTACATGAACGTGTTCTCATACACTTACTATAATTTCTATGTTAACATATCTCCCATGTTTACCCTTACTATGTCTATGAGCTCACACATTATTATATTTCCATTCACCCAGGATATGAAGATATTTATTATCATTGATGTGTCTTGGGAGGGTGATAGTAAATAAGAACCTAGTGGGAGTTAATGTATCTCAACTATATACTTGTCTCCAGGTCGCCGTATTTCCAAATGAAATAGACTAATATGGTATCTGTGTGTTTGTTTTTGTAAAATTTTATGTATTTTGAAAAGGGAATGCAATTTGTATTTATGATAAAACTAGGTCATTAAAGTTGGTATCACTATGAAGGATTATATAAGGCCCTGGCCTTAAACATTACTTAATATTGAATTAAATGAATAATTCACATTGAGGATCTTTTCAGGTTTAGAGTTTTAGAGAATTAGGACATAACTATTACATCTCAAAAGATTACAATGTAGACACTTCTACTAAGATTCCATAAAATAAAAACTCTTAAAAAGAAGCATGTCTAGTTCCATGTTTTATATAGCATGACTTTCCCTTGATCCCATCCTTGACCCTATTCCACATTAAGTCCTGTGAAAAAAATTTCAAAAAAACCTGGGCTGAGCATAAAAAGCTCAGTAAGGGATACACAAAGAATGAAAACTGTTAGTTTTTCAAACATCAAGTAAACCATGTATAACTTTATCAAAGTAATACCTTCACCTTCATGATGTAGTAAAAACTCTTCACTGAATAAAATATCATTACTTACCTTTTTGTAACCAAAGGATTACCATAAAACCCATATAAAGAACACATAACATATAAAGGTAACTTGGGACATAAACATACTTAACTGGAATAACCATACAGTCGACTTCCACACATATCACTTAATGGAATAGCCATATGGACAAATTCCATACATACTTAATGGAATAGCCATACGGCCGACTTCCATACCCAATGCATTGGAGGTTATAACGTAACCACCCGTCCTGGTATTCACGGCACCACCCGTCATATGGTTTAACACGTAACCACCCGTCAAATGTCCAAGTACCAATATAAAATCATAAAACATAAAACCAATATAAAGGAATGATAACATCTCCACATTTAAATCACAATATATCATTTAAATATATTGACATAATAGAATCCTTTATCAAAACCATTTTCAATACGAAAATACTTAAAAGAGTATGTGGTATTTATTTTATTTTAAAAACATTACGGCTTGTTGAGGAAGCCAAAGACCAAATAATACTCGCGGCGGCGGAAAAGGTCATTGTCACCGCGTAAGTTAAAAGAAAGATTCCTTTTTTTCATTTTGTAAAATGCTTGATAGATAAAGATTCCTTTTGTATAAAATTAAAAGTCAAAGTGTTTTATACACCGTATAAAAGAAACTTCTGTATAAAACAAAATATGCCTCAATGAAAGGAGATTGAGACGAAGTCCCTTACCTCGGGTCCGACTTGACTCGATTGTTCTTTAATGTCCTGAATAATAAACTTTAGTTAATTTATACTTTCTTAAGAACCTTCATCAAGTTCATTATTAATTTTATATCACTTATTATCATGTTATAAACATTATGTAATCATTTAAGTTAATAATGTTTGTTTTGACGATATTTGGTTCTTAAGTCGAAAGTGGAATTCTTACAATTACATGGTGTTCGTGTGGACAAAGGTTATTTATATCCAGAATGAAATTCCTGACTTGGATATCATATATATCATATATATATCCAGCATATACATTTATTTATAATATTAAATAATCATTTAGAGGTATGAAATTAAATGCACCGTTCATGGAGACGGTAAGCCATACGTATGCATGAACGCTACTTTCATTTCTTTGTCATATTAATGGAATTAAAACTAAATGATAGGTATGTATATTTTAATTCCAGAATTATATTCATCATTTAGATATGTCATTCATCATATATATCCATTATATACATGTACTTATAATAGTACATTACATTTGGGGTTTAGAAATGAAATGCATTGTTCATGGAGACGGTAAGCCGTACGTACGCATGAACGCTACATTCATTTCTATTTCATATTTTTATGGAATTGAATAATAATGATATAGAGGTATATTATAACTCCATTATAACATCATATATAATAACTTTAAATCCATCCTTTACACATCCCACGTATGGCATTAACGAATCACATCACTTTGAGGGGGCGGTAGTCCGCACTTCCTTAAATGTAGATATCGCGTTTACCCATAATGGAAACCATAAAGGTATGCCCAAAATAAAAAATATAGAATCTTAAAAAAATCATAAACATATAATATATCATATATAAATATAGTTACATCTTAATGTCCACCTTTGAAAGTGTTAAAAGAATGATGAGCAATCATCGTTTAGGGAGGCAGAAATTCGCCATCCACGGAAATAGTATGTTCTTTAACCATTAGATGTATGTGTGTGTAACTGTAGCTCGAATCCTTCTTATAACAACGTCCTAGTATATTTATGATACTGGAGTTGTTACAAAATAAATGAATAAAAAGAGTTTAGGGGGTTGGAGAAGCAAAATAAAACAAAAGGACTCAAGTGAAGACATTACCTTATAATCGGGTAAATCCCTTTGGTTTGAGCTCAAAGGCCTCCTTGGGAAGACTCTACCCAATGTGAGGATTCAAGGAGTAATAGATGGAAGTGGAGAGACAAAATGGGTAGGGGTTGGCCGAGCCAAAGTCTTTTGGAGTGTCGGTAAAGAGGTAGAGATGGGGGCCTTTTATAAGAGGAGAGGAGGGGCACTCTTGGTAAGTAAGAAAATGTTACATTATTTTAGAATTATTTTCGGATTTTAATGGTCCCACATTGATGTGTTTCGAGGATACAGTGATAAGGGTTCGAAATCCACCCATAAAATAGGTTTTCGACATGTGTAGGTTATATATTTTACATTATCTTTCTATTTTATTTAAATCCATTATTAATGAGGTAATCGCTGCATCATCATGATTTCATACATAATTTAATTTATTTAAAGTCTAAAAATTATAAAAAAAACTATCATGATGTAGGAAATCTTTTTATCTTTACAATTACTATTTATAACCAAAAATATGATTTGTATAACCCAATGTAAAAATTGTTTTAGTAAACCATCTCATGTTTGTGTTATTTTTACTTTAACATTAAACAAAAAGTTATTTTTGTCATTTCCCAAACAAAGTGGCCCCATGGGGTCCCCAAGTTGACCCATGCCTTGTCTTGGTCGGCCATGACACATCCTATAAGGGTGGGACATGTGTCTAGGTATTTTAATTTTATTATAATATCATTTTGCCTTAAATTGCACTAGTTACCTCTAATCACGATTAAAAACTTAATAAGTTACTATTCACCAAAAAATTATTTTAATCCCATTGAAACAAATTATACTTCTTAATGACAACCATGTATGTCGGATTTTTGAAATTCAAAACATAGAAGTGGTATAATTTCATTTAAACGAAAAATCAGTTTTTATAAGAACCACTTAGTGGTTTCACTATTCATCAAAAATTGATGTTTTTCAGAAAAATACAAAAAATTCACCCTAAGCTATATTTGATATTCCGAATTCAAAAATGAATTATATTTTACAAAATTCAAAACATATAAGTTACATTAATTAATTTAAAAATTAATTCCCGCTGTCATGACAAATAGCTTGTTTTTATGAAACAATAAGTATCAAAAGATTCACACTAGTTTAAGTCCAATTTCAAAGTGAAATTGATTCCAATGACCACCATTGGATTTAATGGTAAAAATATATACTAATTTTACTTTAAAACCAACTCAAAAGATAATCTAATCATATAAATAAATTAGATTACAAATTGGTTTTGAATTAAAATACAACATTTTACACTATTCATTAAAAAATGAACTTTATCAGAAAAAATACCAAAAAATTACACAAATTAAAATTTGATGTCCCGATTCTAAAGAAGAGTTTTATTTGGTCCAATAGAATGTATAAGAGTGATCAAAACTATATTTAATTACAGTTCTCCATCAAAAGGTGATAAGTGAACCTTTAGTGAAAATTAGGGTATAAATGCCTAAAATTGAATTTTTTCCGTATTTGAAGCCTTTATCTTTTATTGGATAAATGTAAAAACATTTAAAAAACATATATAATCATATTTTAGTTATTTATATCCATTCCCGCCAATACAACGGCTACATGTTAACTACCATTTTAAATAATATTATTATATTACTAGTGTACAACGTAAGTTTTTAGAGAAACTAATTGTTGCATATCGAGTACTTTATCGAACATAGAAACCCCTTTTAATTAAAGTTAATATTTAATTTGTAAATATTAATAAATATGAAAATGTTTTATTCATTATTTACTTGGGATGTTACATCCTTCCCCCCTTTTGGGAATTGTGTCCTCGCAATTTTATTCACATATCAAAATAGGTGGGGGTATTTATCCCTCATAGCATTTTTTAGATTCACACATTGCCTCTACAACCATATGGTTTTTTCACAAAACCTTTACCTGGTGAATTACCTTATTTCGCAACACTTTCTCTCTTCGGTCATTAATCTGGACTGGTTGTTCTTCATAAGATAGGTTCTCTTCCAGCTGAACTACCTCTGGACTCAAAACATGAGATGGATCTAGAATATACTTCCTCAACATCAAAACATGAAAAACATTGTGTACCTGAGATAAACTCGGAGGTAAAGCCACTCGGTAAGCAACTGATCCAACTCTCTCCAAAATTTCATATGGTCCAATGAACCTTGGACTCAGCTTTCCTTTCTTACCAAATCTCATCACACTTTTCCATGGAGAAACCTTGAGAAAAACATGATCACCTACCTCGAAAGATAGATCCTTCCTCTAGTTATCCGCATAACTCTTCTACCTTCTTTGAGATGTTCTCATGTGTTTCTGAATCAACTGAACTTTTTCTGCCATCTCTTCTACCAATTCTGGTCCCATCAGCTTCCTTTCACCCACTTCATCCCAAAATGCTGGAGTTCGACACCGCTTCCCATATAATGCCTCAAATAGTTCCATCTTTATACTAGAATGAAAACTATTATTATAAGAAAACTAAACCAAAGAATGATTTTGGTCCCAAATTCCCTGATAATCCATCAAACAAGCTCGTAGCATATCCTCCAAGGTCTGAATTGTTCGTTCTAACTTCCCCTCTGATTGCGGATGAAAAGGTGCACTAAAATTTAATTCACTACCCAACAACTTCTGAAGGCCTTTCCAAAAGTTATAAGTGAACCTGGGATCATGATCGGAAACAATGGAGAGAGGAACTCCATGTAACCTGAATATCTCTTTAAGATACAAATGGGAAATTTGATCTAGGGAAAAAGTATCTCGTATAGCAAGGAAATGAGCAGATTTAGTCAAGCGATCAACAATAACACAGATTGTGTTATTACCTCTAGATGTCTTTGGTAATCCCACGACAAAGTCCATGGATATATTCTCCCATTTCCACTCGGGAACTGGTAAAGACAGAAGCATCCCTTTCAGTAACTTCCGCTCTGCTTTAACCTGCTGACAAGTCAAACACTTCACAGTAAAATCAGAAATATCTCTTTTCATTCCATTCCACCAGTAATACTCCCGCAGATCTTTGTACATCATAGTACTGCCATGATGAACTGGAAATGGGGAAATATGAGCCTAATATAACAACTCATTCTTCAACTGTGAATCACAAGGCACACATAATCTCTTCCCAAACCTCAAAACACAATCATTATCAATGTTGAATTCAGGCAACTTACCTTTCTGAACCATCTCTACCTTTTTCGGCAACTCACTGTCTTACTTCCGTGCTTGCTTGATTCTGTCTGATAGAGAAGATGTCACTAATACCTGAAACAAAACAGAAGAACATACTGCACCAACAACTTCTATGCCAATGTTCATCAAATCCTTAACCAAAGGATCACGTTCCAAACGCAACATTGCTAATGAAGCATTACTTTTTTGACTCAAAGCATCAGCCACTTTATTTGCCTTTCCCGGATGGTAATGAATTGTACAATCATAATCCTTGATTAATTCCAACCATATCCTCTATCTCATGTTCAATTTGTTCTGAGTGAATATTTACTTTAAACTTTTTTGATCAGTATATTTTTCACACTTTACTCCATACAAATAATGCCTCCAAAATTTTAAAGCAAAAACAACAGCAGCTAATTCCAAATCATGTGTAGGGTAATTTACCTCATGATTTTTCAACTGGCGTGAAGCATAAGCAATTACCTGATCATTCTGCATAAGGACACAGCCACGTCCCTTCAAAGAAGCATCACTGTATATAAAAAACTCACTATTCCTGGAATGAAGTGCCAAAACTGGAGCATTCACGAATCTTCTTTTCAACTCCTGAAAACAATCATTACATTCTTTTGTCCAGATAAACATAACACCCTTCCTAGTTAACTAAGTCATTAGACTAGATAACCGTGAAATTTTTCAACAATCCTTCGGTAGTAACCTGCCAAACCAAGAAAACTACAGATCTCGGTTACATTTGTGGGTCTTGGCCATTCTTCAACAACTTTTGTTTCAGCATGATCAACTGTTATTCCATCTTTTGAAACAATGTGACCAAGGAAAGAAATTTTTTGTAACCAAAACTCACACTTGCTAAATTTTCCATATAGTTTCTTTTCTTTTAAGGTTTGCAAGATAACCCTTAAATGACTTTCATGCTCTTCTTTAATTTTAGAAAACACCAAAATATCATCGATGAAAACAACCACAAACTTATCCAAGAACTCATGGAAAATTCTATTCATAAGGTCCATGAATACAGTAGGTGCATTGATTAACCCAAAAGGCATAACTACAAATTCATAATGGCCATATCTAGTACGGAATGCAGTCTTCAGAACGTTTGCTTCTTTTACTTTCAACTGATGGTACACCGACCTCAATAAAATAATCTAAAAATACTGAGCTACCTAAAGCTGATCAAAAAAATCATCGATATGAGTCAAAGGATACTTGTTCTTAACAGTAATATTATTCAAGGATCTATAATCAAGGCAAAGTTTCATTTAGCCATCTTTCTTTTTAACAAACAAGACAGGAGCTCCCCATGGTGATGTGCTAGGTCGAATGAAACTTTTATCTAATAACTCCTGCAATTGCTTCTTTAACTCTAAATGTTCAACATGAGCCATTCGATAAGGGGGTTTTGAAATTGGCTTAGAATCAGGAACTAAGTCATTAGTAAATTCAACTTCCCGATCATGAATAATACCAGAAAACTCATCCGGAAAAACATCAAGATACTCATTTACCACAGGAACATCATTAATTTGAACAGTTCCATTATTTTTTACAATATGTGCATGGTAACATTCATTTCCATCTTTTACTAGTTTCTCAACATCCTGATATTTTATCAAAAGCAAGGGTTCATTCTTGTACACAAACTGAAAATCATTCTGAAAAAAAACCATTGTAGCTCTGCAGTCAATCTTAGCATGATAAACAGAAAGCCAATCCATGCCCAAAATAACATTAAACTCTACTAGAGGAAAAACAATAAGGTTTACCGGTAGATTCTTTCCACACACAAGGATAGGAAGGTTCTTATAATTCCTTTTTGTCACAACATTCCCTCCGGGTGTTTTTACCAAAAGTTCAGGATTCGTATCTTGAGATGGAATTTCCAATTTACTAGAAAACTTCTCAGAAATGAAAGAGTGTGTAGACCCTGAATGAAATAAAACACTCGCATAATCTGAACATACAAACAGTGTACCTGATACTACTTCATTCGATGGCCCAACATCTACTGAAGTTGTTGCAAAGGATTTCACCACCCCTTTCTGCTTGTAGTCTGGCTACTTTCCCCCAGTTGAGTTCTTCGTTAGACACTCATTTACATAATGACCCATTTCATTACACTTAAAACATCTTACCACTGGCTTTTCATTGCCTGCTTGATCAGCTTCCTTACAGTTACGAGCAATATGACCGGACTTACCACACCGAAAGCACTTACCAGACTTGGATAAATATTCTCCAGGATGCATTTAACCACACTTCTCACAGGATGGATATTTGGTTTTCTTACCTCCTTGCTTCTTTGATGAATTCTTCCCCTTTGCCTGCCAACTAGACCTCTTATTCTATTGTTTGTCATAGAACACCTGATCATCGGCAAACTCCATTTCCACCTTCTCCGCACATCGAACTAGTTTTTCATAACTTATGAACTCACGAGAAGCTAAAGCCCTTTGATACTTTGGCTTTAACCCAGAGTAAAAACGGTTTATTTTACTATCAAGATCTCATATGAAGTTTGTAGAATACCTTGCCAATCGAGTGAACTTTTCTTCATACGTAGCCACTAAATCATCCTCCTGCCTCAACTCTCGGAACTATTTTTCCATCCTAAGATGAACCACCTTAGGAAAATATTTCTCAAGAAACATACCTTTGAATTCGTCCCAGTGAAGATCCTAAATCTCATCACTATCCCTGATATTTTTCACCATCGACCACCACTGATCACCTTCACCTTCAAAATGGTAAACAGCAAGACTAAACTTTTGATGTTCTGAACACCCCATGACATCAAAAATCTTCTCCAGTGATTTAATCCACCCTTCATCTTGCACGGGGATAGATGATCCTCTGAATGATGGGGGATGTTGCCTCATGAAATGTTCCACCACTGACATGTTCCTTTGCGTTTGATCTGGCTGATCTCGTGCATGGAAACCACCACCATTTATAGCCTGAGTCAACTGTGCCATCACTGTAACAAACTGTTCTGTTCCAATTCTAACCTTCTCAGGTTGCTGATTTGGAAGGTTGTCTTCCTCCTAATGTCGTCCCAACATAGCTTCTTTGTTTCCTCTACAGAAAACCATTCTGAACGCAGAAATATCTTAGGCGCAGCAACACGGTAATCTTTAAATGCTATATCATTTCAATCATACCAGAAATTAACTTATAATTTAACAATTTTCTAACTCCTAAAGTTTTCTAAACTGACCTTTGATACCAACTATAAGGCCTCATCCTTAAACATTACGTAATATTGAATTAAATGAATAATTCACATTGAGGATCTTTTCAGGTTTAGAGTTTTAGAGAATTACAACATAACTATTACATCTCAAAAGATTACAAAGTAGACACATCTACTAAGATTCCATAAAATAAAAACTCTTAAAAAGAAACATGCCTAGTTCCATGTTTTATATAGCATGAATTTCCCTTGATCCCAACCTTGACCCTATTCCACATTATGTCCTGTGAAAAACATTTCAAAAAAACATGGGGTGAGCATAAAAAGCACAGTAAGGGATACACAAAAAATGAAAACTGTTAGTTTTTCAAACATCAAGTAAACCATGTATAAATTTATCAAAGTAATACCTTCACCTTCATGAAGTAGTAAAAACTCTTCACTGAATAAAATATCATTACTTACATTTTTGTAACCAAAGGATTACAATAAATCCCAGATAAAGAACACATAACATATAACGGTAACTTGGGACATAAACCTACTTACGTGGAATAACCATACGGTCGACTTCCACACATATCACTTAATGGAATAGCCATACGGACAACTTCCATACATGCTTAATGGAATAGCCATACGGCCGACTTCCATACCCAATGCATTGGAGGTTATAACGTAACCACCCGTCCTGGTATTCACGGCACCACCCATCATATGTTTTATCATGTAACCACCCATCAAATTTCCAAGTACCAATATAAAATCAAAAAACATAAAACCAATATAAAAGAATGATAACATTTACACATTTCAATCACAATATATCATTTAAATATATTGACATAATAGAATCCTTTATCAAAACCATTTATATACCAAAATACATAAAAGAGTATATGGTATTCGTTTTATTTTAAAAACATTATGGCTTATTGAGGAAGCCAAAGACCAAATAATACTCGCGGTGGCGGAAAAGGTCGTTGTCACCGCGTACGTTAAAAGAAACATTCTTTTTTGTCGTTTTGTAAAACCCTTCTTAGAAAAAGATTCATTTTGTATAAAAGTAAATCTCAAAGGTGTTTATAAACCATATAAAATAAAGTTGTGTATAAAACGAAATATGCCTCAATGAATGGAGATTGAGATGAAGTCCCTTACCTCAGGTCCGACTTCACTCGATCGTTATTTAATGTCATGAATAATAAACATGTGTTAATTTCTACTTTCTTAAGAACCTTCTTCAGGTTCATTATTAATTTTTATATCACTTATTATCAGGTTATAAACATTATGTAATCATTTATGTTAATAATGTTTGTTTTTTCGATATTTGGTTCTTAAGTCGAAAGTGGACTTCTTACAATTACATGTTGTTCGTGTGGTCAAAGGTTCTTTATATCCGGAATGAAATTCCTGATTTGGAAATCATATATATCATATATATCTTGTATAAAAACATGTATTTATAATATTACATAATCATTTATAGGTATGAAATGAAATTCACTGTCCATGGAGATGGTAAGCCATACGTACGCATGAACGCTACTTTCATTTCTTTGTCATATTAATGGAATTAAAACTAAATTAGAGGTATGTATATTTTAATTCCAGAATTATATTAATCATTTAGATGTAGAATTCATCATATATATCCATTATATACATGTACTTATAATAGTACATTACAGTTGGGGATAAGAAATGAAATGCACCGTTCATGGAGACGGTAAGCCGTACGTACGCATGAACACTGCTTTAATTTCTATTTCAATTTTTTATGGAATGGAATAATAATGATATAGAGGTATATTATAACTCAAGTATAACATCATATATAATAACTTTAAATCCATCCTTTACACATCCCACGTATGGCATTAACGAATCACATAACTTTGAGGGTGCGGTAGTCCGCACTTCCTTAATTGAAGATATCGCGTTTACCCATAATGGAAACCATAAAGGTATACCCAAAATGAAAAATACATAATCTTAAGGAAAACATAAAAATATTATATATCATATATAAATATAGTGTCATCTTAATGGCCACCTTTGAAGGTGTTAAAAGAATGTTGAACAATCATCGTTTCGGGAGGCAGATATTCGCCATCCACGGAAACAGTATGTTCTTTAACCATTAGATGTAGGTGTATGTAAGTGTATCTCTAATCCTTCTTATAACAACATCCTAGTATATTGATGATACTGGAGTTGTTACAAAATAAATGAATAACAAGAGTTTTGCGGGTTAGAGAAGCAAAATAAAACAAAAGGACTCAAGTGAAGACATTACCTTAAAATCGGGTAACTCCCTTTGGTTTGAGCTCAAAGGCTTCTTTGGGAAGACTTCTGCCCAAAGTGAGGAATCAAGTAGTAAGATAGGGAAGTGGATAGACAAAATGGGCAGGGTTTGGCTGATCCAAAGGCTTTGGTAGTGTGGGTAAGGAGGTAGAGATGGGGGCCTTTTATAACAGGAGAGGAGGGGCACTCTTGGAATGTAAGAAAATGTTACATTATTTTAGAATGAGTTTAGGATTTTAATGGCCCCAATTTGATTTTTTTCTATGATATGGTGATGAGGGTTCTAAATCCACCCATCCAATAGGTTTTGGACATGTGTAGGTCATATATTTTACATTATCTATCCATTTTATTTAAATCCTTTATTAATGAGGTAATCGCTGCATCATCATGATGTCATAAATAATTTAATTTATTTAAAGTCTAAAAATTATAAAAAAAACTATCATGATGTTGGAAATAGTTTTATCTTTCCAATTACTATTTATAACCAAAAATATGACTTGTATAACCCCATGTAAAAATTGTTTTAGTAAAACATCTCATTTTTGTGTTATTTTTTACTTTAACATTAAATAAAAAAGTTATTTATGTCATTTCCCAACCAAAGTGGCTCCATGGGGTCCCCAAGTTGACCCATGGCTTGTCAGGGTCGGCCATGACACATCCAATAATGGTAGGACATGTGGCTAGGTATTTTCATTTTATTATAATATCATTTTTGCCTTAAATTGCACTAATTACCCCTAATCACGATTAAAAACAGAATAAGTTACTATTCACCAAAAAAAATTATTTTAATCCCATTGAAACCCATTTTACTTCTTAATGACAACAATGTATGTCGGATTTTTGAAATTCAAAACACATCAGTTGTAAAATTTCATTTAAACGAAAAATCAGTTTTTATAAGTACCACTTAGTGGTTTCACTATTCATCAAAAATTGATGTTTTTCAGAAAAATACCAAAAATTCACCCTAAGCTATATTTGATATTACGAATTCAAAAATGAAGTCTATTTTAAAAAATTAAAATCATATAATTCACTTTAATTAATTTAATAATTAATTCCCGCTGTCATGACAAATAGCGTGTTTTTATGAAATAATAAGTATCAAAAGATTGACACTAGTTTAAGTATAATTTCAAAGTGAAATTGATTCCAATGACCACCATTGGATTAAATGGTAAAAATATATTCTAATTTTAATTTAAAACCAATGAAATATATAATCTAATCATATAAATAAATTAGATTAAAAATTGGTTTTGAATTAAAATACAACATTTTACACTTTCATTAAAAAATAACTTTATCGGAAAAAATATCAAAAAATTACACAAATTAAAATTTGATGTCCCGATTCTAAAGAATAGTTTTATTTCGTCCAATAGAATTTATAAGAGTGATAAAAACTATATTTAATGATGGTTTTCCATCAAAAGGTGATAAGTGAACCTTTAGTGAAAATTAGGGTATAAATGCCTAAAATTGAATTATTTCCATATTTTAAGCCATTATCTTTTATTGGATAAATGTAAAATCATTTAAAAAACATATATAATCATATTTTAGTTATTTCTATCCATTCCCGCCAATCCAATGGCTACATGTTAACTACCATTTAAAATTATATTATTATATTACTAGTGTACAACGTATGTTTTCAAAGAAACTCATCGTTGCGTATCGAGTACGCTATTGAATGTAGAAACCCCTTTTAATTAAAGTTAATATTTAATTCGTAAATATTAATAAATATGAAAATGTTTTATTAATTATTTACCTGGGATGTTACAGATTATATATCCTTTGGAATCTAGAATGTGAAAACCTTAGTGAAAACTATAAGGACATGTCTACGAAGATTATGAGGACAAAAAAGGGTATATAAATTTACTGGAATAATTTTAAATGATGGAGGGAGTAGTATACAAGAAATAAAAACCTATGTAGATAATACATGTAGTCATGGTTCTAACAAAGCCGTACCTTGAAGTAATAACTCTGCCAAGATGCCCTGAGCCAAACTCAGGGTATCCTGAAACATGAAAATGGGCCTTACTAAGAATTTGGTTTGACACTGTCAGTGGATACGATTTCGGAATTCACAGACTGTTCATGAACCATCAAGATGGATTTAAATATAATTTGGATATTTATAATATTTGATAAAAATAATGTGTCATAATTTAAGGAAGGAGTCATAACATAGACATCCTATATGTAAATTTTCATGATTATGCATATCTCCATATGATAATTTTTTCCTACTCTATATGTTTTGTTTTAGTCAATTTATGGAACCTAAAAGAACCTTGTTTAGAGTTATTTAAATGGACAATGTAATGATTTTCCTCCTGTGAAACAGAATACTATGGGGGATGGAATAAGAAATCATGTTGTTATGAACGTAGAAAATTTTCAATATATGAATCATGTTGTACTTCAAAATGAGAAATGGCGGGAAAAAAGTAATATCGATTCATTCATGGGGCTATGAACACCTTCTAACCAAGGTAATTTTAATCCAATTATTGTTGATCAATGGATATGTACTATTGAAATGATATTCCCTATTCTCTTGTGTTCAGAGAATGAAGATTTTTTTATAGACATGTATCGGTTAGACGTAATAAACGATAAGTTCTGTAATAAAATTATGAATATAAAGAATAATGATGAAATAGAATCCATTTACTGGGATGAGTTCTCAAAGTTTTCTTTTGCTAAATAAATTCTTATAATTCTTTTAAATTTTTTTTGGATAGATGGTACATTCTGTTAAAACGAAGGGGTGATGAATCTGTTTGTACCTACAAGGATATTTTATTGATACTTGCGAGGTATGCCTTAGGAATTATCATCAAAATTGAAAGAATTTTTTGTAGGCTCTTTAGTGTCTAAAATAGATATCTTTTAAAGGTGCTGTCAATAATATATTTTTTCAGTTATGATGATATTTTGTGGAATGTAATAAATGTTTAAATTTTTGTTGGAGACAAAAAACTACCCCGTTATTTTGACAAGGAATGGATGGTGGAGTTTTTAGGAATCTCTATAATCCATAAATAAAAAATGTTGGTCCTCTTAATACACTCTTAGAATGAGAATATTCATATAAGATATCTCATTAAGGGGCTTACTAAAATGTTTAAGTGTGGATGGGACTTCCATCAAGAATTTAGTTTTCCTAATTGAGGGGAAAAGTTTGGAAAATGTGTGAATGGAGAAAACATTGCACAGGATGATCCTCACATGCTTCAATGATAAGAGTTTATGGATTATAATAATTATGCTATCCAGTGCCCAAACCCATGGGCTAGTGATGATGATCGACGTTAGCAACCTCTAATATAGAGAGTCATGGGGAAATATCATGAAATTTCTATTTCTGATGAGTTTTATGATAATTATGTTGTTAATGTACACATACCATCAACATAATAACATTTTATGTCTTATTTGATTCGGTATCTACCCATACATTCAAATCAAAATATTTATCTAGGGTTGATAATATTCCACCACAATTATTAGATGAGAAATTAATATTGAACCACCCTAACGGTATAGTGAATGAAACACATTTCTATGATTCGTCTCTTGTTGATATGTGTCAGAATATTCTTCTTGAACATATTCCCAATCTTCATGAGGATGAATTTATTTCATCTTATACATGACTTGGATTTCTCTACACACAACTCACATCATGTTTCATGGAAGGGAATTTATGTTTGATATTTCAGACCTTCCTATGATCATTCATCATTGTGACAATAAATATGAACATCCTTTTGATATTACATCATGAGTATGGGGTTTTATTCCCATTCATACGGTATATCTATCTAAATTTGATTTTGAGAAAATCAACATCTATGATATACCCATTGTTCTGGAAATTTTTGATGTATTTTCGAAAGAGTTTCTGTGCAGTCCACCAAAACATGATGTTGAGTTCCCAATAAAACTTGTAACTAGTCCGACATCAATTTCAAAGACTCCCATTAAATGTCCCTAATTGAGTTTCATGAATTGAATAATAAAATCCATTAAATTGTTGACAAGGGATTCATTCACTAATTTGTGTCACCAGGGTGCGAAAATGTTCTATTTTGAGAAATAAAGATGGATAAATTGGACCCTGTATTGATTTTCAAAATTTAAACAAACTAAAATAAATAAAAATTATCATATTCCCTATATTGATGATTAATTTTATCAAATATATGAAGCTCAACACATTTATATGATTTAAATTTATTTTGGAAATAATAATTTTAGGGTCACGAATGAGGATATAGCCAAGGAAACATTTTGTACATGGTGTGAGAATTATGAATATATATTTTAATTTCTTCTAGTCTTACTAATTCACCTATCAACATAATGGATTTAATGAAATATAGTCATTAATGATAACCTATAACAGTTTGTGGTAGTCATTATAGATGATATTACTATCTATTAAATTAGAAAATAAGAGATTGAAGACCACTTGAAAATTTTACTGATGACCCTAAGGAAAGAGAAACTGTATTGAAAATTACCAGATTTTGAATTTTGTCTACAAAAGGATAAATTATTTGGTAAAATAATATCAAGAGATGGTATATCAGTAGATACATCAATGATAGAGGCTATTGATGGCTGGACTAGAAAATCCATGATGACTGGTATCCATATAATTTTTTGTTTAGAAGGATATTATTGATAGTTACTGGATAATTTTCCATGACTATCAAATCCTCGGACCATGTTAACACAAAATGAAGGAATTTTCATAGGTATATATGAATGTCATGTATGTTTTAAGGAACCAAATAAATGGTTGGTCAGCGCACCTATGAATACATTATCCAATAGTGGATAAGGGTTTGTAATTCATAGATATGAATAGATGAAGGGATTATGATATATTATGTTGCATAATAAGATAGATATTTCATATGCCTCATGAATGATCAAGATTCATTTGAAAAATTACACATTTTGTGATTTGGATTTCAAAATGGTCATTGTAATATTAATGATATAGAGATATTATCTGGATATAGAAAAATGTGATATATATACTAATCATAGAATTTGAAAATATATATTCATAAATAACGAGTTGATCATATTTCAGAAATGATTATGGGATCTATTAAAGAATTATTATTTCTCAATACATTACCACACTCAGAGAGTGAACACGGTGGATGATTATTTATGTATTATGGATCATGCTATCATATCCATGATGGGGATTACCAAAGATACAATATTTATTGATTTTAATATGATGGATCTATAAATACTAAAAGACGTGGAAAACATTATATTTCTCAAATAAATGTTCATAACTCGATCCACGTTATGATTAAGGAGGCGTAGAAAAATGATAAAGAGCTACAAAAGAACGTTAGAAATATTATTATGTTTAACCATGAACTGGATGGAATGATAATGATTTGGAACCATGTATGTGTTCCATCCATATATGAAATTGATGAAGGATCTATTAGAAGAAACTCATAGTTATTCATTATCTATTCATACTAGATCTATGAAAAAGTATATGGATTTGAAAAATATTTTAGGTGGGATGGGATGGAGAAAGATATCATAGAGTTCATATCTCGATTATTTTTATTGCATAATGTTTATGAAGAACGAAAATATTACAAAGTCATGTTGCTTTCATTAATCATTCCAGAATATAAATTGGAGAACATCACTTTAGATTATGTCAATAGACTACCAAAAACCTCTAAAGGATTTAATGATATATTGTTTGTAGTCGATCAACATACTAAGTTAGCACACATCATTACCATTAGAGAATATTTCTCTCAACATTATCTTGAAAGGATATAAATTAAGGAAGTGGTAACACTACATAGAGTTCTATATTATATCATATATGATCGACATCTGAGGTTTACCTCAAAAATATGGAAAGGTTTTTCAATGAATTGATATTGAATTGCATTTCAACACTTTTTATCATCCTCATATGGATGGTTAATTTAAATGACCACTAAAAACTATATATGATATGTTGATATAAATTTAGTTATACTTCGAAGGGGGTTGGGATCTGAAAAATCATCTAGTTGATATTTCAGACAATAATAGCTTTCACTCAAACATTCGGATTACCCCATATTAATATATATGTGGGAAAAATGTAAAGATCCAATGTGTTAAGGTGAAGTTGTAGAAATAAAGCTATTGGTAACTGAGATCACTGAATAAATGTTAGATCATTTTTTCTCCATACTGTATATATAAAATCATTTTAAAGTCAATATAAAAGTTTTGTTGATAATTGTTAATGTGAACTATTATTTAATGTTGGTGAAAATAGTTTTCTATGAGTCTCTCCATGGATAAATGTTACAAGTTCCGGGAATAATGGAATACTAATACCTAGTTATATTAGTTACTTTAGTATTCTTGATCATATTAGGATAGTATCCAATCTCCTGTTAAATCCTCTAAATATCTCTTCAATACACGATGGGTTCCATGTATCTCTCATGAGTAATTACACACCTGACACTTCACAGGTATTGGAATCACCATTTAGAGGAAGTTACATGGGAACAAAAAGATATGATGAAGCATAAGTATTCACGTTTTTTTATACTAGAATGATGAATTTTGAGGGAAAAAATTTAATGGTGGTGTGGAATGTAACAACAAGAGTTTTTAGGGACCTTATTTTGTTTTGAATAAATTAATTATAATTTATGTTTTTTAATGCACTAAGTTTGTCATTCAATTAACATTGCACCAGCTTGGTGTATATTATAGACAACACCATGTTTTACAAAAAATTAATATATTATTAAAATATTATATATTAAGACATTAACAAGTAATTATGTTATTTTTTATCAATAGTACTAACTAACTAGGTTAACATGTGGTTTACACATATAAAAAATTAATTCAATAGTTTCAATGATCCAATTGAATATAATGGGAATACTTTTATTGAAAACTACTAATTTTCTCACTAATAGGGTTTCCCCTAATAAATTAAATTTATTGCTATTGGTGAGAGATATTAATTTAAAATAAATTATATATTCAATAAAATATGTTTTGTATTTGTCAAATCAATTCTATATAATTAACATAAGAACAAAACCAATTGTACACATTAAAACCTATAATTTTATTAAGGTATTTTCAAATATTATATATGTTGAACATATTTTAATTATACTTTTTTTAACATTTATATATGTTATATGTAAAAATAAATATCATTTTCAGATTTAAAATTTAAAAATTAGGCCACAATTAATTTTTTGTATTTTTCTTTACAAATTTCATTTATAATGAATATTGAAAAATACAGAAACTTACCTCAACACTTCTTATTCATTGAAATAATTTATAAGGATAATTTATATTTTGAATTTATTTTAAATATTAATTATTTTTAATTTTTATAAATTTTTCCAATTTAGGTCATTATAATCAATTTTATTTTGAAATTTACAATAAAAACTAAGACAATGTTTTAACATTTTTACTTTAAAAACTCTCTTTGTCATCTTTTATGCGGGATTAAATTTAAATTAATTTCTTCCTCTTATTTTATAGTAATATGGAAAAATAGATTCCTTAATTTGAATAATAATAATTAAAAATTTATAATAATAACCTATTAATTTTCAAAAAGACATATTAGTGAAGGTAATAAAAATTAATTACAACGATTAAGATTAAAATAATTTTAACTATGTACTAAACCATATGCTTAAGGCTTAATATGAACTAGAAACTTGTAAAAATATATTTTCCAGACATATATCGACCATATCCAACTTTTTCATTCCTTTGGTCAATTGATAGTCCCAATTTCAATATAAAAACATTAGTGGGGTTTCCCATTCACAAAATATTACAAGAGTCCCACTCCTCCACCACTATCAAAGACCTCATCTCCTCCTACATCAACACTCCCCTCAACAGACGTAATAGTGGACATTCTATGAAATATATTCTCCCCAAAAACACTACCAAACTCATTTAATCATTACTTTGGGAATAAATACATTCACATAACCCCTTTGGTTAAAACAAAATGGTGTTTCCTTATTAGGAGGACACTCCCCCCTCATGATCATTTAATTTATTTTCATTCTAAGCTACCTAAAATATACATATTCCATGATTATATAATAAAATTAGTATAATAAATATACATATATGTCATTATACAAAGGGGTTTTACTACACTTAAACACACTTCCATCAGATTGTTAACAAACATACTATTTACGTGTACAACGAACTACTGCCTCACGAAACAATGATTGCTCATTCTTCCTTTACCATCGTTCGTGGAAGGAATTATGACGGAAAACATATATATATATAATATTAAATTCATATTTCCTTACGAATTCTGAAATTATTTTACAATAAATATATTTACACTCTCTATTTTGTTTAAATATGATAATATCTTTTATGGATGTGTAGATTAAAATCATCACAAAGCGATGTGATTCATTAACACACTAAAATTAATGTTTTAATAATGAGTTAAATGAACATATACATTATATATAATATAATAATTCTGCTATAATAATGATCTACAAATATATACATATATATACATATATGTAAATTACTGTATTTATTTCAATATAATAATTAACCAGAACCATCGTTAATGTGCACATACAACCTACCATCTCCATAAACATTTTATTCCATTTCATACATATATACTATATAGATTATTATAATACACATATAATAAATATGTATGAAATTTATATCATGATTTACATTCTAGAAGACATTACATAAGATTACAGACCTTAGATATAACAAATTAAGGCACATGTGAAGGACAATGAAGATATTACATAGAGTAAAACATTAACATAGATATTGTAGAATGTTGGTAATATAATTTCATAATATAACTATATAATATATTAAATACAATAATATGGCTATTTTAAAGATTTATAATAAACTTATATTTATTATACATGATATATTTTGGTGTTCGACGAAAGTCAAGACAAAATGTAAAGGAATTTAATCTATGTTCTTATATCCATGAGATAAATTTCAGATTAACTACTATTTTGTGTGTGGTGTATATAATTATATTGAATGTATTATATGTGTATTATTATATTTATGAGTATTTACATATCGATTATTTTTTTATTCTTTAATGTGGTTTATGATTAAAATATTTTTTAATAGTCTTTTGAATGTTATCATGGAAAATTGTTTTGAAATAGTTTTCATGCTTCTTCATATGTTTCAAGGATAAATTTCCTCAAAATGATTTAAGGATTAATTTATATTTTTTCTAGATTACATTCAATTAAAATAGGCTTCAAAAATAATTTGTTATTTGAAATCATTTTTTAAATAAGATTTATATTATACTCAAGAAATATTTTTAAAATATCCATTGAAATTATTTCCTATATAAGATAACATATTGATGTTAGTCATTCATTTATTGAAAATTATCTAATGGTTCAATTAAAATTATTACACAACTATTTTTATTATTGATTTCTTGGTCTTTGAGAACCCTATTTCATTTTTAAGGGTTTCATATTTTTGAAATCTATTTTTCTTTCACGTTTTATGATATTGATGACGATACAATGAAGCACGTATCTTTTTCTACATGTTATGATATAATTTCATGTTTATAATAACCATTTCATTTTAAGGGATATGATATGATCGTTTATTATTTTTTGGCACATATATGTCTGGTTTCATTATGAGTATCTTGTTACCTATATCTCCATACAATGTATTGGTTACCCATTTATATCATTGTAGGTAAACTAAGATAGTCATGGGAGTGAACCTTGACAACTAAAATGTCAATGAATCAGAACCATGACTACATAAATGGTATTAAAAGTAGACATATGCTACTAAGAAGGCCACGGGTGGGAACTATGACAACCATGATTGTATGGGGAGTGATCCCATACTACTAATATAGTCTTGGAAGTGATTCCTTGGATACTCTTGAAATCATATTATATGCCTATGTGTTTTAAAAAATTCTATGACATATTCCTATTTTAGGATTTCTTGGATTTTGTTATAGATGTCTTATAGATTAATGCATTATTAACTACAAAATTTTATTTCTGGATTTCTTCTTCGGATATTTGATATGAAGGTTATGATATTCTACTTACATAATCATGTTCTCATACCCTTATGCTAATTTTTATGATTACATATCTCCATTTTTTACACTTAAAATGAATATTTTCTAACACTCATTTTTTTACTTTCCCCCATGTTATGATGATTTGTATTATCCTTGATTTGTCTATGTTTGAAAAAATTATATCATGGAATCTTCCATGTTCTTTTCAGATCATTGTGCGTGTTGACAAAGTATGATGGTTTCCAATGAGTTTGATTGATGTTTCCAATTATAGTTTTTATGGTGGTGTAGTTTCCATGTGTTTTCCATATTTTTTGGGAATCTAAATCAGGAGTTTGTTTTTGGAAAAGGTAGGACTTTCTCAAAGGATTGAACATTACACGGACCACGAAACACAGTTTGTATACCACAAAGGGAGATTGTAGAATGGAAACAGTAATTTGAAAAGTATGTATTTCTGAACAGTAGTGTGATGTAGACCATGAAGCATCGTATTCCAACTCTATTGGGGAAATAGTTCATTGGATGATGATTTTTATAAGTAATTTTTGTTGCTGGTTGGAGGAAAATGGTTTATGAAGGGTTATCACTTGCGATTGGGAGGTTCTTTTTAGTTCACGGGATGGGTCCCTGCTTGTGGAAAGGATGTGATGTTTTGGGAAGCTGCAAAGGGTTTTCTTCATGGAAGATATTGGCTACCAGAGAGGATCAAAGTGCTATGTATATCTTGGAGGAAAAATGGTTCATGGATAGAGCATAGTGCATGTTAAAGGATATACTATAATGAATATTTTAGTAAAATGGATTAGATGGTTTTCCAAATCTATTTTCATATATAACGAATGGTAACAAAATAAATATATAGAAAATGCTTCATAAGAAATCCTATTTTATACATGATTAATTTGAAATGTCTGAATGTGTAAGCGAGGAAGAATTCAACAAATGAGAAGAGATTTTTGAAAGGGATTCTATGAAAGGAGGTTTTTTCCCTAAAGACAACTCACATATAGAGATTTTAATAAAATAATATTTCATAATTAAAAAGGCTCCAAAACGGAGGGGTTGTATGTGAAGAACCATTAATCGATAGATATAGTGGTGGTCTATGATAGAGTGGCGGTCCTCGGATGAAGAATATGTCTGTGAATCCGGAATGGTCTGCATAAAATAGGTTGTCCTAGAATAACTCCATCTAAGTGGTGTAACACATTTCGTGGAGGAATAAATGTTGTTCATTGATGATTATAGGAATATTCAAAAATCATAAATTTAGTGTGCATAATTAATTTCATCAAACTAACCATTCGCAAGAAAGTGTATTTTATCTATGGGTATAAACATGGAATCAAGAGAATATATGTTTATAGTTAAAGATATGTTTTTCATGAAAATGAAGGGTCCTAAATTTCCATTAACTATGAGTGGTTCCCTTCCGTGTGGAGTAAGAAAAGAAAGTGAAATATGGTAATCCATTCCCCCTGTAGTGAGCTAGAAAAAGATACATAGAGAGTGACCTTTTGGGGATGCTGTGAGTAGACCCTAAATATTGTAAAGGCATTGATCTTAGGAATAGAAGTGATCTATCATGAACATCATTACTGGAAGTGAGTCTTAGTTAATTTGGTATGATCAGAACATTACCACTAAATGATCCATGGATGTAGCGTATAGATGGGTAACCGGGTAAAAAATATCTATTTTCCTATGCATAAAGTATTTTAGTACTTTTAGCACATTATCATTAGATAAAATTGGAATGTATAAAATAAAAAATAACATTTAAGATCATAAGAAGTAACACTTATATCATATAGGTCAAGATCAAGTGGGGTAAGAAGAATCATGAATATAATATCCATACCATAGTTAACCCCATATGTGGGACTCTAAGAGCCTTTTGGACATTACAATTGGTATCATAAAAAGGGTTTATTTTATCAAAAAAATTTATGTAACTTTTTTCCATCTATTTTCCCTGTAAAATATTCACTCTTCTCTTCTCTTATTATCACATGGAAAAATGTGGAACATCAAATTATTAAGACATTGAAATAATTCCATATTGTGTATGTGTTTGTTGAAGGAGTGGGATTAAGTCGAAGGAAACCAAAATTCCCTACAAAAAGGCCCTGATGAATCAAACAATGAAACCATTATCTCATTAAATTATTCTATATGAATTATTTATGAACCCAATGTTTATATTGATGATAGTACTACAAGTGATGATGAAATTTCAAGAAAAGAATATGTGAAATATTTCCATAAATAAATGGAATTGGAATATAATAGGGATGAATAAGAAAAATCTAGATATTCAGATCCATGTAATAGAAACTGAGGTAAATAAGATAAAATGTTTAAATAAAAGTCTTATTGTTGTGGCTATTGATTTTAGGGGGAATGATAATTCCCAATTTGAAAAACTAAAAAATATTCCTGTAATGAAATAAAAACTCAATTATTCTGAAAATGGAAACAATTTTTTCTAAAAATAAATTCTGAATCAAAAATCTAGAAGTGATGATCATTCTATATAGATATTCAGACTATTTATAGAGAAAAAAACCGTATAACATTAGAATAGATTATATAATAATTATGTGTATCATCTCTCCTAGGAACTAAAAGATGAGATGATTAATTAGAAGAAACTCAAGTGAGAACTAAATTATCAACATTAATCTATGGATATGATGATCCAAAAATAAGGATTACATATAGAATAAATGAGTAAATAAGTGTAGTAATATAATTCCAAAGGAAATCCTAAATTGAAAGAGTCATTGAAGATAGTGTTTCATTATCCTTCAGAATGTGATAATGAAATGAAATTACAATATTATTTATATGATTGGAAACATGAAATGATTGTATCATCCCAAAGGCCATGTAGTTTGTGAAAATATTTTATTATATTTGATATACTCTATCAAACGCATTTGATGAAAAGAGATGTGAATTTTTCCAGAAATTATAAAAATCATTTATGTGATAAATAAAACATAAAAACGTGATTAAAGCAATCAAAGACAGTAATTTCTATTTCTATTGGATTGAAGGTTATGTTTCATGATACTATTCAAATGCATAGAAACATATTTCAAATTTTTAAAACATAAATATTTCTAAATCATAAAAAAATTAGATACTTTTTTATAAATATGAAAAACATTCTCATGGAACAATGTATCCACATAATTCTACTATTGTTTAGGACACATAGAAACCATGAGTATGTATCAAGACGCCCACAATAATAGTGTCAATATAAGAAATATAGTTGTATCTATATCTAAATCATGAAATGATGATGTGAGTTATGTATCTAATTTATGAATTTTTATATGTGATAGTCATGGTAATTTAGAAATACATTTCCACGGGATGGTAGAAGTGAAGAAAAAGTAACCCTGAAAGAGATCCATAACCCTGACAGTTTTTCAAAAAAATCCTACATTGGAAGTCAACATTATAAAGTGAAAATTATATTTTCACACTCATGGTAGTAACATGTATCCCAGCAATAAGTAAATCAATAAAATGCTCAGTTACACACCCAAAAACTATATTGTAAAGAATGTGAAGAAAAAAGGAAGAAAAAGGGATAAGATACTGAATTTGTTAATAAGAAGAATGTATATACAGTTTAGAATCCACCCCCATTAAGAAACGGTATGGTAGAACAGATAACTAATAAAATAAAAATGAATAAATAATTCCTTGAAAATCATGGGTGTCATTAAATAATGGAAGATGCGATGATAGGGGAAGGATCTGACCAATTGAGGAAGAGGTATGAGAAGATGACTAATGTATAGGTTCCTAATCAAAGCGGAAATCATGAGAAATTATACATTAGTGGAGCATCATATAATGAAATAATTACTAGTGTTTTTAAATCCAAATATTTGATAGTGAAAAAGCTAAAAAAATCAACATATCAAAAGATGACTCATCATGTAGATAAATAATGATGAAATATATGCCTTGAATAGTTAGTGTTGGAAGAGAATTTAAAAGAAGAATAGAAAATATACAGTTTATTATAGGAAATTATCAAATATTTGATCTATAATGATCAACAACAATTTGCTTCATTAAGATTCTAGTGGATCCTTTGTCCCTATGTGTATAAATGATAATAATTAATTTTCAAGTGTTTCATGTTCATGGGGATATATGATGCAAGGAAAAGTCAAATCAAAATATACAATGTGGTGATGAGATGTGCTACCGAATTGGAAATTTGTACTTGTGATATATGGAATTAGTTGAGTGATATTGATAGTGAGAATGTTTTCAACATTATCACTTTTTTTCTAGACCGAGTGATGAATCAGTAAGCTTAGTGGTTTTTTTGATGACACGTTGCTATGTGGTAAATTCACCCACTGAAAATAACAATGTTGGATGATGAAAATAGAAAATAATACTGAGTTTGAGAAGTTTTGGAAACATGTAGTCACATGTGATGAAATGAGGCATCAGAAAAATATTTTTATGGGTCTACACAATAGGAATAACAACTGGAAGTGTTTCATATTATAAGAGAAAGTAATATTTCTTAATTAGATGAAATATTTCATTGATACATATTGTATGAATGTTTATGTTCATGAAGACTTATTGGGGGTGTCACGACCCATCCCCCAGGGCCTGTCTCATGACTACCCCAAGCCCGCCTTCCACAGGCCAGGGTATGGCGACTAGTACTGAAGGCGTATTCCCAAGAATGTGGAAGGCATTTCCTTTATAAACTGTAAACACACACATCCACGCACATTGCATGATACGAATGCTAGTCAACTCTATAAAAAAAATTGTTAGTACGTAAAGTAAACGGGGCTAGAATACAAGCCCAACTGGAAAGTACATGGAAAACAAGAATTACAAGAAAGATGAAAGTACAAGTAACTAGAATACCACCTATGATCACCTGCCAAAGATCCTACCTGAAGGGTAGTTACAACTCTCGATCGGTTGTCTCTACAGTACACCTCGTCTAGGTCCACATTCGAGCTACCTCTAGTCCTAGTACCCTCATCCTCAGTTAATGATGTATGTCATCTGCATCCAACACAAATAGGTGCGCCCATATCCCATGCAGGGGAGAGTATAACGATAATAAGTAGGGACCCCATAACCCTCATTGTCACAAAAATTCCACCAAGGATATACCAAACTGTATGAAATCTAGATATAACCCTACTAAGGTATATTCCCAAATAAATACCTAAGTTATCAAGTAATCAATCTCATTCATGTGGAAACATAGAGGTACTGACAAATATCACACTTGGTATAACATTACGTACATTATGAGAGATGATTTGATGTAACTAAGAAATCATCTTACTACGTTATGAGGCTCTACTACTAAATTGCCCAGAATCGCTAGGAGAAGACCCACACAAGATCGCTAAAGGTGACCCACACAAGATCGCTAGGAGCTGACACAAATACGATCACTAGAGCTGACCCACATAGGATCTCTAGGATCTTACCCACACAAGATCCCTGGAGCTGACCCACAAGAGATTTCTAAGAGCAGACCCACACAGGATCGCTACGAGCTAACCCACACACGATCACTGGAGCTGACCCACACAAGATCACTAGGAGATGACCGACATATGAATGTTAGGAGCTAACCCACAACAGATCACTAGTATTAGACCCACACATGATCGCTAGGATCTGACCTGTATAGGATCACTAGGAGCTGACCTGCACATGATTTTTTTAGAAGCACTCTTCTCATCACAGCCTACTTCTGGGTATCCTCACTAGGCTTTCTGATCTCCATGAGAGTCTGTTCCGAAGACACAGGTTGATTCTTCAACTACCTCAATGTCCCACGAAGAAGTATCCCAAAGGACGGCTACATCATAGGGGTCTCAACATAATAGACGACACGTCAATCGGACGCCTGGTCTGTGAGTTTTTAGAATTTTAGTTCCGGGGGCCCGGTTGGATTCGTGCTTGATCCAAACCAACCATTTCACAAACTTATCCAAATCTCCATTGGTGTTTACCCAAGGGATCGTCTTTCTTCAAGATTCCCAATTCCACTGACGGTTCGTCAAACAGATGTCTGGTTCCAATGTTATGTGAAAAATAGTGTAAATGTGTCGTAGTGGGCCCGAGTCAAGTACGACCATGTCGGACCATCCCGCCATGACCTATTGGGTCCGGCCCAGTCTGCTAGGTTGCCCGGCCCATTAGGTTCGGCCCAGCCCGCTGGGTCTAGCCCTGCAGACTGCGAGGGGCCACGGAGGGCCGCAGGTGGTCGCGAGGCCACAGAGGGTCGCAGAGGGTGCCGCTAGGGCACAAGGTCGTAGAGCATCTCAACCGAGGCAATTCAGCAGGAAGGTCGGTGACGGCTCTAACAGTGGCGGGGTAGCAGAAGTACATGGGGTGGCGCATCGGGACATGGGAAAGCAAGGCCATGAGCGGTGGAGCACCGTGGGGCGTAGATACTGCGGGCGATGTCGTTGGTGCCTTCGTCGCCCTCATCCATTACAAAGAACACTCCAGATAAACAGAACATCGGATAGTCCGGGCCATGGTTGAATATCCCACATGCTTTGCATTAGAGCGGTAGAAAGTGGCATAACATAAATAGGGGTCAATAATGAAAAACTCTTAAATTTAATTTGAATCGTGGATCGACTCGTTTTGATTGATCCATGTTCGCCATGCTTTCTAAGAACAAGGAAAATTAATTGAGTAAATTCAAGAATTCAATAATAACCCCCAACCTCATTTGATTCATCGATGGAGATGGTGAGGGAGAATAAGATGGCATTGTGGAGGGTAGGATGATCGTCGATTGAAGACTCCCCACATTGGAGGATGTCCCAAGGAATAAATTCAATGTCTAGTTCTTCATTCTTCATTAGCGTTCTTCATTGAAGAGCTTTCTCTAAAGTTCTCAAACGCTCTCTCATTTGCGAAGCCATTTCACCAATTCCACAAAAATTAATAGTTAGCCCAAGATAATCGATTATGATATCTATTATTTAGTTTGTTGGAACCAATTCAAAATAGCCTAATTAATTAAATTGAGTTGGCATAATAAATGATGGAGGTGTTGAAGAGGCTCTCCCACATTTAATTGGAGGTTTGAGGGTTTCTCAATTAAAGGGGAGTTAAAGGGGGTTTATACCTCGGGTGGTCCTCACTACTATAACCTCTCATGGGTGGTTAGTTTGGGTGATCCCCACCATCATAACCTCTCATGGGAGGTTTAGGTCTGGTGATCCCCACCTCTCAACATCCACATGGAGTATAAAATTAAAATTAAAAATAAAATCTGCACGACTATATTTTTATTTTTATTCTTCCATGAAAAACCAAAATTCTATCATTCACTCTCCAACCACTACGGTCGAGGTAATGGTATACATAAGCCAATACTGGCGCTGTGAGTTAAATGGTGTCCTCAGATTTCAATTCCGAGCATCGGATCAAATGTTAGAAAAACCCGCTCGTATGTTTACATAACTTACCTGAAATATTGTTTAGAAATTCATTACAGGCACTCCGAGCCTCAGAATCACACACCGTCAATATTCACTAAGTCATAAAATTCCCATTTAATTAAATAAATTACAATAAAATTATGTGTCTTTATAATCTCCCAACCATAGGGATTTCCGTCCCCGTAATCCACAACTCTTCAATCGGTAACCAAGTGGGGGTACTGAGCACACATCTTTGCCTCCCGCTCCAATGTGATATCTTGGAGGCTCCCATGCTATAGGAGAACGCATAACAGAGGTATCGACCATCCATGAAGTACCTTATCTTGTCGATACTCAATCTCTTCTTGAACCTCCACAAAAGTCACCCCATTTTTGACATCCAACTTTCCATGGTCGATGATGTGAGAAGGTTCATGCACCTATCTCTTCAGCTGGGATACGAGTAAGACGTCATGCACTTCAGTGCAACTAAGGAGGTAGAGATAATTGGTAAGCCACCACGCCAACTCTACTGAGGACATAAGAAATTCTGATGAGCCTCGGAGATAACTTTCCGCCTCAGCCAAATCCCCAAAAAACTCGTCGAGGTGAGACTCGTTGAAAGATTGGTCACCATTCTCAAACTACAGAGGTCTCTGTCTCCTTTCATCATAAGAATTCTGCCTGCTCTATGTAGTCTTCATATTCTCCTATATGATCTATACTTTCACTATGGTAGCCCGTACCATCTCTAGTCCCACTAGTGTAGACTCCCCTGGGTCAGTCTAGCACAAGGGTGATCAGAAATGACTCTCGTACAACGCCTCGAATGGTTCCCTCCCAATGGTAAAGTGATATCTATTGTTGTATGTAAACACCACCAATGGCATGTGATCCTCACATCTGCCACTGATGTCGAGGAATCAAGCACGCTGCATGTCCCTACGGGTCTGAATGGCCTGCTCAGTCTATCCATCCGTCTAAGGATGGAAGGCGGTGCTCAAATGAAGCTGCGTCCCAGAAGCCTCCTAAAACGCCTTCCATAGCCAGGATGTAAAACATGTATCACGATCGGAGTCAATTGTCGTGGGTACTCCATTTAGCACCACAAAATCATGCACATATAGACTTCTAATGCTCTCTACATGGAATTCCTAACACGATGTTCGTGGATATCTCATCCCACTTCCACTATGGGACATCCAAAGGATGAACCAAGATAGCTGGAACCTGATTCTCCTCCATCACGTGCTGACAAGTTAGGCACCGAGCGACAAACTCAGAAACTTCTTTCTTCATTCCCAGCCACCAGTGATGTCATCAGAGATCCTAGTACATCATTGCCACTCCTGGATGTACTTCTAGAGGGTATGTGTATAACTCCCTCAACACTTCCTCCTGAAGTGAAACTGGTACCATGGTACGTACTCTAAATAGGATGACAAGATCCCCACCTTCAAAAAATCAATCTGTTGTCCTTCCAGTGGATATCTGAGCACGTCGTTCCTCGCAGTCAGCGTCCCTACGTTGTGCCTCACTGACTCGCTGAAGAAGTGTGGGAGTGATTGTATGAGATTGAAGGAAAATTGGTACATCTCTATCCACAAAGGATACTTGTAAAGCAGCCAGCTGCTCCTTTGGCCCGCCTAGAAGTTGTATTCCAGACCTTCTTCTAAGTGCATCTGCAACAATGTTCCCCTTACTTGTAGTATAGACTATCTATAAGTCATATTCTTGGAGTAACTCTACCCAAAGTCGTTGTCGTATGTTCTAGTCCTTCTAAGAGATTATATACCTATGAATCTTGTGATCAAGGAACACTGTAAAATGTTCACCCATCAAGGCAAAGACCACTCCTGCTAACTCCAGTTGATGGGTAGCGTAGTTCTTCTCATGTAGTGTTAGCTGTCAAGAACTATATGCGATCACCGCTTTCTCCTTCATTAGTACACATCTGAGCCTGGTCCCTGATGTGTCACAGTAGACTAAATACCATACACCCTCCTCTGGAAGCCTCAAGATGGGGGCACTATTCAGCCTCTACCTCAGCTCCATAAAACCCCACTGGCAATTCTCTAACCAAATGAAGGGTTTCCCCTTCTTCCTCAATGCTGATAGTGGTGATGCACTCTGGAAAAGTCTTGCACAATCCTCCAATAGTATCCAGCCAAGCCTAGGAAAATCCTTTCCTCCATCACACTCCTAGGTGGATCCCAAGCAAGTACCGCCTCAATCTTCTCTGGATCCACTGCAACCCCAGCCTTCGATATGACATCTCCAAGAAATTGAACCTCCCAGATCTAGAACTAGCACTTTGAGAGAATTACATAAAGTTAGTTCTCTCAGAGTGTGTCTAGTACTACCTTCAAATTATGGGCTTGCTCATCCTCAGTAGCTGAGTAGATCATAATTTCATCGATGAAGACTATAACAAAGCAATCAAGGTATGGCTAAAAGATCTTGTTCATGAGTCCCATGAACACTGTTGGGGAATTGGTTACACCGAATGGCATAACCAATAACTCGTAATAGCCACATCAGCATCGGAATTACATCTTCTGCACATCCTCATCTCCCACTCTGAGCTGCTGATAGCCAGATCGGAGGTCTATCTTCGAGAACCACGATGCTCCTTTCAGCTGATCAAAGAGGTCAACAATCATTGGATGTGGGTACATGTATTTTACAGTCACCTCGTTCAGGCACCGATAGTCAACAAAAACCATCAATCTCCCATCAACCTTCATGGTGAATAGAATTGAGGCTGCAAAAGGAGAAACATTGGGCATAATGAATCATGTCCGCTACGAGTCCTCTAGTTGTACCTGCAGATCACGAAGCTCCGTGGGAGCAATCCGATATGATGGTGTATATATCGGTGTTGTCTCGGGGTATAATTCAATGTAAAATGCCACATATCTATTAATAGGTAGACATGAAACATCATCTGGGAAGACATTCGCATTCTGTTCCACTAGTAAAGGACAACTCAAACTCTACACATCAACTTCTCCGAGTGTAAGGCTAGTCAACTGATTAGTGATCAGTTGTACTCTACTCCGGGTAAGCCCATCATGTGATGAAAAGGCTCCATTCTCGCCGGTGTAGGTAAAACTAGTCCCATCCATGCAGACACTTTTCACATTGTCTATAATACAGTCTATCTGAGCATGAACTATAGATAACCATTCCATACCCAAGAAGACATCAGAAGGCCTCGATGCTGCTACTAAGAGATCCCTGCTGATGCTCTCACCTCCTAGAGTAATCTCGCACTGCTAGAACCAGTGTGTAATCATAAAATACGCTCTAGTAAGAGACTATATCCATAAGGGTCGAGCCAACGACTCTATTGGAGTTTCTGAGCTCCGATCGAGGGCAGTGACAATAAAAGAATGACTCGCATTTGTGTATATAAGAACTGCAGCTAAGGTGGTGTAGACACAGATCATACGTCATATCATCTACAAAGCACCATGATCTTAATCCTCTACTGCTTAGAGATGAGCTCTCCCTTGTCCACCTTCTCCCTGCGGTCTAGGTGGACCTCCAGGTGGTGGTAGTGGTAACATCTCGAATCATCTCCCACTACTAGCTGCATGACCATCACCTCTACCACGTCCGCCTGCTCCCTGGGGACCTCCTCAGTCGAGCCAATGTCTCTGCATGGGCCATCTTTTGACCATATGTTGATCATCCATACAGCAGGTCAGACAGTCATGAGCCATGTGACCATGCCCACTACATGTGTAACACTACCCTCTCCTGATATTACTGGCTCCGCCTCGAGTACACCACACTACCGATCCCAAGTCATGCAGTGGTCCTCCTATATGACCAATCCTCTTGGACCTATGCAACATCTGTCAGCTTCCAGATGCAGAAGACGCCACAACGTGATGAATGGTGGTGGATCTCACTGCTGGTGACTGCTCATCATGGAAGCTCTCCACTTAGAGGGCTATCTATAAAACCCCCTCCAGCGTCAGGATGCAGATTGAGATCATCGAATCCATGATGTCCCGCCTGAGTCCCTGCTCGAATGTTCGGGTACTGATGAAATTGTCTTGCACCATATTAGTGTGTTAGCGTGGTAGGTTAATGACCCTCACTGAGTAAAGTGCTACAGTCATTCTGCCATGCTTCAGATGATGAAGCTCCTGTATGCGCACTGCGCGATGAGTCATTGGGATAAAACCTACCAGAAATAGTCTATTGAAGTCTTCCTAGAGAAGCGTAACCTCTTCATGAAATTGGTTCATGAAGCTCCACCATTAGCCTGCTGCTTCTTGTAGAAGGCTGGCAGTAAATATTACCATGAGTTCGGCTGGTGTCCCCACTAGTCAATAGACCCTCACCACATCCTCAACCAATCTTCACCTGCATGTGGATTCATATATCCTCTAATCCTGGGTGGCCTCTAGAATTATAACTCTTGCAATGTGATCAAGTGTCATGCACACTCTAGTACTGTGGCTGGTGGCATCGATGGCCCAATGGGTAATGTGGTACCACGGGTGCCTCCACTGGTGCCTCTACTGGAAAGGGGCCCTGCACCAAGGCCTCGTCACTCGGTGGGCTGTCAGTGCGTACTACTATCAAAACCGTAGATATTTGTCTCCATAGAGGCATCCTGAAAAGAAATAGGTGTTCCAGTGTCAACAAGTTATACCTGGTGATCCGACTCTAAGAGATCACAAAGAAAACTCTTCAAAACACACATGTAATCAGTGTTTTCATTCACTGAGTCGGAAATCAGAAGTTAGGGTCCTGGTGTATGGATATTTTGTCCTCCATACTAACATTGGATTCCCTAAACTAATAAACACACTCACTACACTTGAAACTATTTCCCTTAAAAAGAATTATCAGAGTCCTATGTTCTGTGGTAGACCCAACTCCTCGGATACCAATTTTTCATGACCCGTCCCCCAGGGCTCGTGCTGAGACTACCCCAAACCCGCCTACCGTAGGGTATGGGATATCGACTAGCACCAAAGGAATATTCCCTAAAACTGGGAAGTCATTGCCTTTATAAGCTATAAACACAATAATCCAACAACATTTAAAGATACGAACGCTTTTCAACTGTATAAAAAAGAGTGATTACTGTATGTAAAAGGGGCCAGAACACAAGTGCAACTGGAAAGTACAAGAAAAATAAGAATTACAAGACAACTGAAAGTACATGTAACTTGAAAAGATCCTAGGATCACCCACCAAGGATCCTACCTGAAGGGTAGTTACAACTATTGACCGGTCATATATGTGGTATGCCTCATATAGGTCCAACTCTGAGCTTCCTCCAGTCCAAGTACCATCGTCTTCAATCATCGCTGTCTGTCGTCTGTATCTTACATATCATGGTGCAGGAATAGCCCATGTAGGGGTGAGTATAACGATACTCCGTTAATACTACAAGACCCTCATGTTCTCCCAAAATACAACATGGATAAACCACAATGTATGAAATCAATAGATAACCCTAATTTGGTATATGCCCATACATAAGTTATCATGTAACAAATCTCAGTCATGATGAAACAGAGAGGTACTTACTCATCTCACAGTAGTTTAATCTTTAGGTACAGTAGTATAGATGATTAGATGTAACTACTAAATCATCATACTTTGTTAGGAGGCTCTTCTGCTAACTTGCACAGAATCGCAAGGAGCTTACCCACTCAGGATCACTGTAAATGACCCACACATGATCTCAAGGAGCTGACCCACATAAGATAGCTAGAGCTGGCATACATAGGATCACTATGAGCTGACCCACATAGGCTCGCTAGAGCTGATCCAGACAATATTTCTCAGATCTGACCCACACAGGATCGTAAGGAGGTGACCCTCAAATGATCGCTGCAGCTGGCCCACACAGGATCACTAGGAGCTGACCCGCACTGGATCACTGAATTTGACCCACATTGGATCGCTAGGAGCTCACCCACATAGGAAACCAGGGTGATTGCTTTCACATGATTGATATGAGCTAACCAACATAGGATAGCTAGCATCACTCTTCTAGTCATAGCCAGCTACTGGGTTTCCACACTAGGATTGCTCATCTTTGGGAGAGTCTGGTCCCCAAGAAATTTGTCAATTCTCTAACTACCACAATGTCACATGAAGATGTATCCCAAAGGACTGCCACATCATAGGGGTCTCAATGCAACAGATAACGTGATAATCAGATGCTCGTTCTGTGAGATATTAGCCTTTTGGTCCCAGGGGGGGAGATTGGATTCGTGCTCGATCCAAACCAAACGTTTTCCAACCTTATCCAAATCACTATTTGGGTATACCAAAGGGACCGTCTCACTCCAAGATTTCCATCTCTACTGACGGTTCATCAAATGGATGTCCAGTGCCAATGTTATGGCCAAAAGAGTGGAAATGGGTCGTAGTGGGCTAGGGTCTGATCTTAAACGGCCTGGGCCAACCCGGTTTGGGTCGGCCCGGCTCACTTGGTCCAGCCTGACAGGCCGTGAAGGGTCGTGGAGGGCTGCGGGTGGCCACGAGGCTGTGCTGGGTTATAGAGGGTTCCGCAAGGGCGTGATGCCTTATAGCGGCTTGGCCGAGGTGGTTTGGCTGGAATAGTGGCGTCGCCTTGGATGGCGGCACGTCCCGGAAGATGGCAGATGCATGAATGGCAGTGGTAGATGGGGCGACTAATTGGCTTGAACGGAGCAGGTGGCTCGACCCGGATGGCAGAAACAACTCAGACTTCAGCGGCTCAGCCCGGATGGGGGCGGCGGCTTGGACGATGGCGAAAACATTGATGGCGGTGGCAGCTCTGCCTAGATGGTGAAAGTGGCTAGGACGACGGCTGCGGAACAACCCGGACGGCGGCACCGAATCAGCCCACATGACCGCAGCGGGCCGCGGGCGGCGCAGCGGGGCCGCGGATGGAGTGGCGTAGGGTAGCCTAGCCGGGGCAGCGGTGTCGTTGGCTTCATCTATTTTGTCGACTTCATCCATTATGAAGAACACACCAAAGAATCAGAATGAAGAATGGATTGGGCCATGTTTGTTTAGCCTGCACCCAACACGTTAGAGCAGTAGCATGCAACTTTACATAAACATGAGTCAAGAATGACAAAATCTTCAATTTAATACAAATCATGGATATACTCATTTTTGTTGATCCACATTTGCTAGGATTTCTGAGAATGAGGAAAACTAATTGTGAGAATTCAATAATTCAATAATAACCCTCTACCATTTTGGATTCATCGATGAAGATTATGAGGGAGAAGATGACATCATTGGGGAGGGGAAGATGATTGTCGATTGAATATTTCCAACATTGGAGGTTTTCCTTAGGAAGAATTTCGAAGTTGAGGTTTCCATTCTTCGTTGGGGTTCTTCTATAGAGAGCTTTATCCCTTGTTCTCCTATGCTCTCTTCTTTTCCAAGCCTTTTCCCCAATTACACAAAATGAAAAGTTATCCAAATATAATATATTATGATATCTATTATTTAGTTTGATGGCACAAATTCTATAAAGTCTAATTAATTAAATTTAGTTGGCATAATAAAATGTTGGTGGAGTTAAAGATGATCCCCCACAATTAATAGGAAGTTTGAGGGTTTCTTCATTAAAGGGGTGTTCAAGGGGGTTTATACCTAGGGTGGTGTCTACTACGAAACCTCTCATGGGAGGTTTGTTCGGGTGGTCCCCACCATCATAACCTATCATGGGTGGTTTAGGTCTAGTGTTCACCAAATCTCAACATCCACAAGGTGTTAAAAATTAAAACTAAAAATAAAATCATCAAAAATTTATTATTATTTTATTCTTGAATGAAAAACCCAATTTCTATCTTTCACACTCGACCCACTGTGGTCGAGGTGAATGTCTCCTTAAGCGAATATTGGCACTGCAAGTTCAACGGTGTTCTCAGATTTCAATTCTGAGCACCATTTCAAAAGACAGAAAAATTCACTCATACGTTTACTGAACGTACCCAAGATCATTTTCAGAAATTCATTCTGGGCACTCCATGTCTCGGAATCACACACTGTCAATTTGCGTGGACTCGTAAAATTCCCATTTAATTAAAAAACTTTACATGGAAATTCCGGGTCTTTACCGGTGGACAAGAATAAACATTCTTGTATTTCATTATTATCTATATTATTATAAAAATAATGTATCAAAAAACAATTTGCAGGATACCATGAATCAGTAAGTGAATATCAATAATGATTCGACAAGAACCTGGGAAAATCAGTCGAAAGCATTTATGTCAAAATAGTAGAGAATGAACAGAATCCTCAACAACACATTGACTAGTTGTTTGATGGAATAGATGATGTGGTAAGAGACTAAAAAGGAATATAGTGTTGATTACAAATGGGATGTAAAATCAATTTTATCACAAAATTTGATGTTTCGAGATGATATTGTCCAACATGAAATGATTGGCCATCAGGAAGCGTTCATGTAAACAAGAAAAATAAAGAATCTACAAGATGAAATATTGCTATCAAAGGTAGAGCCCAAATTTTTTGATAATGAATATAAAAAGGATAATTGGTTTTAGTATATTAATGGAAATCATGACCAAATAGAGAAGATTTAGATTCTTCATTACCATAGAAGTTCAATTAATGTTCACTAATTTCATGATAGATGTGAAGGAAACATTTCATGATGGGGATCAAGAAGAATAAATTTTTAATTAAATAACTAGATGGTTTTGTCATTAATTAGTAAAATAATAGAATTGGATTATTAAAGATGGATCTATATATGTTAAACCGAGCATCAATAACATGTTATTCGTGGTAGGATGAGTTTTTTAAAAAGTTTTTTTTAGCATGGGGGAGTATATTACAATATTATTTTAAATAATGATATAATAAAATGATGATGGCTCTTGAGATAGAAGTATGTATAACACATTATAATATCAATAAAAATATTCCAAATAGGTTTTGAGAATAGTTGGAATGGATAACTCTAAGGATATGAATAATCCCACGGCAGCCCATAAAAACTATAATGATATAATAAATGAAAATAGTTAATGTTATAGAATATAAGCAAATCATTCATAGCCAATTGTAATTTATTGAAAAAAGACTTGATATTTTTTCCCGTTGGATAAGAATAATGGTATCAAATTATTACCAATGAAATACACTTTATTGGAGTGATAATAATAATTTAGTATTTCAAGGGAACAATGGGGTTCGACTTGTTGTATAATGGGACATATTAGTGAGTGTTGTTGGGATATATAGATGTTAATTGGGATAGATCAATAAATGATAGAAAATCCCCATTAGGTGGTTCATTCTACATTGGTATATTGTGTGTTTCGTGGATAATAATTAAATGATATTATATTCCATTGATCATTGTTCAAGATGAATTTATTGCAACTACTAACGATTTCATGCATTTATTATGAAGGAAATTATCGCTTATTGATAAGGGAGTTTATTGGAATCACCGATCATAGTCCTTTTTGATGATTGATGTATCAAAAAAATCCAATCAATCATCCAAGGATGGAGAAAATTAATATCATGATTCATTTTATCATGGATAAGGTGAATAATTGTCAATTAAAGAAGTAGTATGTAACTAAAAAACTAATGGTTGTAGTCATTCTTACAAAGTCCATACCTAAAAAAAATATTTTGAAAGGCATCGACTACTCTTAGAGTTCACTCGACTCCCATATCTTAAATAAATCATTGATGTGGGACCCCATCTTCCAGATATATGGTGTGTTATTCCTTAATTTTATAATTTTTTTCTCCACCCTATAGAAGACCATGAAGAAGTTACCTTCGAGTTTGAGGACTAAGGGGAGAAATTGTGGCTATAAAAGTGTGGAAAAAGTTTTAATCAAGAAAGAGGGAAAATTTGATAAGAGAAGCATTGAGATATATGGTTTATTAAATATAACAATGAAAAAAATGATTGATCAATGATTATATATCCTGACAAATATGGATTTTGATAATTGAAAATGAGTGGTTTTTTAATATAATGATTTCATTCATTGATGAACATTTCATTATAATTTTTTTTTTATTTAAGCATGGATCATGTGGGGTAAAAGTGTGTGTGGAGGTAATCAATGATATCTATCATAATCACACAAAGTTAAATCTATTTGAACATATGAGAAAAATTAACGATGTATCAAAATAATATGAATTGTCAACAATCCCATAGGGGGGTATTTTGAGGGCAAAATTCCCCATGTCATTCTCTTTGTGTTATTAGGCTGATTGTTTGTTTTTTAAAAATCCAAATGAACATGAATGAGTTTGGCTAATCATTCTGAACCAAGTTTTTATGGTGGCACTGTTTCTCAAGATTTCTGAAAAATTTGGCCTCAAATTCCAATGTTTTTGGAAATTAATAGATTTCCTCACAAAAAAAGTGAGTAGTACATGGACCAAAAAACATAGCTCAGGGACCACAAATGGAGTTTTTGGAATTTTTAAGGATTTCGTAAAATTCTATATTTTTATATTGTAGTGTTATATGGAACATAAAGCATGGTACTTAGACTATGAAAAGAAAACAGTTTTTAGGGAGATCATAGTTCATGGGAAGGATTTAGTTTGTGGTAGGCAGACAGTTAATGAAAGGACATCACTAGTGGTTGATATGTGGTGTTTAGTTTGTGGGATGTCTCATTGCTTAGGAAAATGAGTCGGTGATTTGATAATCATAAAATCATTTAGATGGTGGAATATATTATCCAACATAGAGGATCAAGGAATAATTTCACATATGAGAATTCATTCACAAAGGTGATTCTATGAAAGGGGATGTGGTCTGTGAAGTGGGTTCGTGGAAGGGGGTTTTCAGGAAAGAACATGCAACATGAGAAAATGGTATAAAAAGAAGAGGGGTGGGTGGAGCATCATTATTCCGCATAGGATTAGGTGGTCCACAATGTATAGGTGGTCAACAGAGGAAGAATTTTCCAGTGAATCTAGAATTGTCTATGGAGGAGATGTGGTATACGAATTTCCCAATCCAGGTAGTGTAGCGTAGTTCACAAAGGAATCAAGGATGTTTGTAGATGATTAAAAGAAACATATGAAAGAACTAAGATAATTATACATTATAATTTATTACAACAATTGGTATTAGAATATTTAATTTCATCTATGGGTTAGAACAAGATTCAAAAGAGGGAATCTATATATAATTTAGTATGTGTGATTTCATGAAAATTATGGATCCTACACATCTATAAATTGAATGTGGATACCTTCTAGGATTAGTGATAAATGTAATAGGAAGACGATGATCCTTTCCATTTATAATGTGTTAGATAAAAAGACAATGGGTGTATCCCTTTTGAATGTTGTGAAAAGTCCATAAATCATGTAAATGAAATGGGTATAGGTATATAAGTGATCTACCCTAAACATCATTATTGTTACTGACCCTTAGTGAATTTGGTACAATCAACACATTATCGTTGTAAACTCTTTAGAAGCTTCCCAATGTGGGTGAACCACGTAAAAATATATGTGTCCTTGTGCTTTCATTATTCCATTACATTAAGTGAATTACCATCACATAAAATATTGAGGGATATGATCATCATTAACATTATACAGTATAATAAGTAACCCATGAATTAAAGAGGTCACGATCTAGTGGGGCAGAAAGAATTTTGAAAATAATATGCATAACCTGATTTATCCCAACTAATAGTATTTATATTGCGTTTGTAACTAATTTTCCAGAAACTGTTCTTTTAAAGAAGAAAATAACGATAGTTAATTTATCTCACTTATTTACCAGTGTTCATGTTTCCATATTTCCATAGGCACTAGACTAATACTGCCACTCATAATTTGTTTTTTTAATTATTTAGATATTCTACTGGAGTTATGTAATGTCAATGTACGGTCATTCAGGGTTGTTATATAGAATCATTCCATGGTAGAGGGTTGGATTGGGAAATCTTACTGTGTCATTGAATAAGAATATATACCACTATGAAGGAATAGAAGAGGATGACTCCAATATAGTTACCACAGTCAAGTATTTATAGACTAGATATAAAATAATCCAATAATGTTTATGATCATAATTTTATGGATTTAACATATTATAATGGAACTAAATGGACACACTAGTTTTGTGGAACAACTAGAGATTTATCCAGAAGAGAATAATAAATATAATTAATCTAAACCATTAGATTAACTGATTCATGGTTAAAAAACTATTTTTATTATATTTGGATAGTTTGATCCCATGATACAAGAGAACATAGAGTATTTTGAAAATTTTGTTCTAATATAGGTATATGAATTCCTATAATAAATTAGATATGCAGATAGATTGTAACCCATTGAATTCATGATGATAATTTAGGAAAGATCAATATAGTGTAGTGAATAAGGGGAATTCCAAGATTTTTCTATGATGATATGAAATGTGGTTCAATGAATTATAATGGAATGTATATTATTTTAAATATAATATTAATAGTAAAATATAAAATAGAAATTGGATAAAATAGGCATCAATCTCTATAATATTCAAAATCTATAAAAAATATGTAATATTATTTTATCTCTGAGACAATACATTAGTCAATTCTCATAGTGGTGGGAAAAAATAGAGGAAATGTATGTGAAGTTCACCAAATGTGGTAGTGATCCTTCATCAACCATTTTTCAAAACAAGTGATGTTGAGTGATTTATTTTAATGATACTATGATGATCACACACTCCTTTGAATGTATTTTAATATTGAATCATGTAAAAATTAGTGTTTACAATTTTAATTTTTTTTTCTATTTTTCACATCACATAACTTCTTATGGTCAGATAAGGTAATGAGATTAAATTTTTTGTAAAATATAGTCATGTAACCAAATCAATATAGAGTAAAATAGGGAAAAATAAGTGACTGGTAATGTTAATAGGTCATTATCTGATAGGTAAATTAAGATAAATTGAAAAGGAATTCAAATTGGGAAAAAGCATTGTACATTGATTCAACTCCTCTATTTAGGTATATATCACCTCATCCCCTTGAGATATCTAAAAATTCTATCAAATATGGATATATTTTATCGTATTTGTTTTTTCTCTTTCTATATTTTGGGATTTTGAAATATATGGAATCTATATTTAACAGACCGTTTATGGGAAAAATTCCTTTAATTTGAATTAGTATTTCATTACACACATTAAATGACTCGTGGGTTTTCATTGATAAGTGAAATTAGATAAAAAGTTTATATTAAGTATACATTGAATTATTTTTTAGATAGATAAAATGGATTTCATAAAATATATTTTTTTGAGAACAAATTAAAGGATGGTCTAAGAGAATACGTGTTCAAGATGATTTGTCACAACATGATCTAAAATTAAATATTTATTCCATACCAATATTAATTTGAATAAAATGAAAAAATTTAATTTACTTATATTCAAATGAAAAATATCATTGATGTTTGGGGGATATCTATTTTCTGGATTTATGTTTTGAAAAAGAGGGATTGAATTGAAAGGGTCTAAATGTTTATAAGTTGGATATATGAATAATTTGTACTAGGAATATATATACCAATATTTTGATTCTACCAATATAAATTAATAGGATTATTATTTATGTGATTTGTGGAATTCTAATGATAGGGTTTTTCTGTGTTGGTTTTTGGTTGAAACTGTCAAATTCTCATATGAGATGGATAAAAATTTAAAATAATAAAATATAAAGCTAAAGGGAGGGGTGAAGTTTTAGGAGATCCAGGTCAACATTTTTTAATATAATTTGTTTAGTTGAAAATTATAAAAAAATTATTTTAGATGTATCCATTAATAAAATGGTGAATAATTTTTACCATGATGAAGAACTAAAGTCGATGTTCACAAAGGTAGATATACTCAAATATGATGTCATGAAAATGAGTCCAAATTCAAAGTAATATAAAATATTGATTACTTGGAATGATGATATGATTTCATACCAATGTATATTAGTTATTTTGACACTAAAGATGTAATAAGAAAATATTTTACACAAGGAATATATTTCATAAATGAAAAAGAAGATGAAATAGATAAGTAATATGTAGTAAAAACATTCCAATGCATTATAGAATGATATTTATTGTGGAAAAAGAATTAATACCATTATAGATTCTCAACTTTATAATAATAGAAAATTACAATTAAAATAGGGAGGCACTTACTCATAGAGAATAGAATAGAGGAAGCATCCATAGATAATGGAACATGTATGCTCTAATTTTCATCAAAATATTTACTTAATTACTCTCTAGCTAGTGAAAATTATTTAAAAGATAAGTAATCCGTATTTAAAGACAATGATTCAAAGATATTCAGGAATTTTTTTGATATTATATGGAAAAAACTCGAATGAATATGGAAATAACTCTCTAACTCAAAAGAAGAAAATATTATTTTTTATTCCTAATAAGAGGGAATTTATTTATTATACTTTTAGTCTATGAGATTTCAATAAAAAGGTAATGACTACAAGATTATCCATAATATAGGGTATATAAACAGGTGTAATTTTTTACTGATATATTGGCACATTTATAGTTTTTTATTGTGTTTTATATGTTATTTTATGAATCTTGTAGAAAAATTCATAACCAATGTATTCCAATATAGTTAAATGGAATGAGATTGGTTTTAATTATTATTATCTTATAAATATCTGAAAAAAAATATGTTTTGATTATATTATATATAGAATAAAATAATAAATCAACATGAAAATACAAAAAAACTACTAATTGAGATATAGATTTTAATGTCTATATAAATAATACCCCTATGGTGAATGTAATGTGAATATATTATCTAATCTTGATTTCTTAGCAAATATATCCTAGAGAGAAGAGAAATGTTTTCAGAATAACAGAAATAGTTTACATAATTCTAAAATTAAAATGTCACATTTTAATGAAATATGAAGAGGTAATGTGGGTGATGATAAGTCCAAAATTATATTCATGGACATGAAAAGAAGAAAGGTTGTATTGTGATAAGAATATATACCTAATAAGAGAAGAAAAATAATTGGTGGTAATTATATCAATGGAATAGAAAGTTATCATTTTATTTTTAATATGAGAACATGCCCAAATATATACAATAGATTTTGGATTCCATTACATCTATTTAATATATGATAATGGACACCAAAGTGATGAAAAATGGTAAAATGGTGGTCTATAGTGATTAAATATTCCCCGGAACATGAGTACAATGGAAGTTAAATATCTCACAAAATGATTTAAATTTCTATATATTTAATGTGGTGCAAAATAATTAAGGAAGAAAAAATCAATCAGCTATTTATTCGAGAAGTGAACATGATAAAAATTTAATGGTAGATCTACTGAATCATGAATATTTAAAGAAAAATGGTATCCAAAGACAATCATGATCATCAACATTTAATCAAAAAATTTCCTTCTATAAATATAGATTTATAAAAATAATAATAAAATTTACTTCAATATAAAATTTTGGTACCTCAATATATCATTGATATTAGGACATTAAATTAGTGATATTAATGTAAGGAGTTAGTGGGATTTGATCACTAAAATTAATGTGGTCGATTTTGAAAAGGATGTAGCTACATGGATGAATTTATTTTTCATTTACTTATTTTATAAAAATTTGTGTCATAATATTATGTTTATATGATCAAATATGACTCTATCCAAGAATTTAATTCATAATAAGTTCTTTACCCAAATTTAGAAACATATATTTGTGTAAAATGTTGAATAATTAGAGGATATTATTATGAGATATTAAACGGTTTCAATTCCTAACAATTAAATTAATGTGATTGTGATTTTTTATAGACATGAATTCAAAAATTCATTAGTAGTTATACATTGAAATGTGGTATAAATTAATCCATCACATAGTATATTATCACACGTTCTGATTTACATTTTATCCATGAATTGATTTTGTGAATATATGATGAGATCATGAGTTTTTTTGTTATATGGTTGAAATATCTGTTGAATATGGATTTACATATATTAATGAGTGACATGAAAAACATGATGTAGGTTAAAATAGACTTATGTTTCCAACATAAATCTTATGATCAGTTTGAATATATTATTTTTTGATTCCCTAAATTATAAGTGGTATCTTTACTCACTAGATGTATTTGATCTAATGTAGATGTCATTGAGTTTTTTTAGGGAATTTTCATAGATTTTTCATTCTAAAAATAATTTTTTATTAATTTTCCATCACAACCTAAATGAGAATTAATAAGTTCATAGAGCCATATGGTAATGTTTTTTTAAAAATGGAGCACAAAAAAGTGTTTTTATATAGGATCAGTAGGGCTTTATAACCACATAATAAATTACACATTTTTTCTCAATAGAGGGAAACCAAAATCATTAACAAGGTTAAATAATAAAGGTGATGTGTGAAACTAGAGAAATTGGGAATCTCATCCTAGGATAATCACATACTTATGGTATAAAACATGAATAAAAAATTGATGAATTCCATACATTATATTTCATCACCAATGTGGACGGATGATGAGTTTATATTATCAACAAAATAAAATGTGTGAAATTTTGGGAATCCAATAAGCATGGGTGGGATTTTTTTGAAATATATATGGGTGATAAAAATGTGTTTTGTTGAAAATATATATTTAAGGTGTCCTCTGATGTTCGTTGTTTACAATACATAATGGATTTGATAAAGTGATGCATCAATGATTGTCATGAATTTATAATTATTAAATAATTGACACTAAAAAATAATTGATTCCCATAATACAACATTGACGTTTTAACCATAGGAAGAGTTTGGGAGAAGTGGTAATTATTGTATATTAGATTTTTGTAAATATTAGTATGGTGAAATGACTTAGAGGAGATTGATGGAAGGTAAAAATGGAATTTCATATATGAATAAGGGTGTTGACCCTAGAAATTGATATAAGTTCAATATTATCAATATTTAAATGTATGTCATCAAATAATTATAGCATGAACACTTTGTAAGGAACATCTAACATCAAGGTATCCAGGAATAATGGAGTTATATATGTTGTAAAATATGACATTTTTTTAAAGGATATTGAATTAAATAACATATATATTTCTGAGGCTGTGTGAACATGTCACAGTAGATATTAATATATGAGCTGGTGGAGAAACCACATTTATCAATGTATTCTGCTACATAAAGGTAACTTTAACCTTCAATAATGGGAATTTCATAGAATTGTAGCCTATGTAATGTTAATTAATAGCTTTTTATAAGGGTCTTTGAAACATGTATCTTTTTATATATATTCCTACTCCAGGGAAAAAATATTATACAATTGTGAAATACACTATGTTATGGTTTATTGAAAATAATTTAACGGTAAACCCTAAATTTACAGATATAGAATAATTTCCAGGCTATGTAGAATCTTACATAAGGGTAAACTAACACCCTCACATAATGGATTGCTAAAGAGAAAAGTTTTACACTATAGAAATCTCTTCTGATGTGGAGGGTTTTGTTATAGCAGTCCGGTTTTTATTATCTAATTTTATAATTGTTTATTATTCAGATTAAAATTCAATTCAATTTTCAATATATATTTTTAATAGGTTTTAGGAGATCATGTTGTTGTTGTTGGAGAGTAATGAAGAAGTTAACTACTGTGATATTTTGGGATATGATCAATGGGTATTTATGACATATAGAAGCATAACATGTAATAAATATCGATTAAACTCTATTTCTCTATCATACTATTAAAATATATTCTATAGTGATTGTAAGGAATAAGATTACTACACCATGAATTAAGGGACATCTTTTTTGTAACACAATTACATGGTAGATGTAAATTTTACTAGGGATGTTTATACTCAATAATTTTTTTTCCTTAAGTATATTTTAATGGAATTAAATAGATACACAAAATGTATGGAACACCTAATGATATATCAAGAAGCTAAGGGAAAGTATAATTAAAAAATTACATTGTATTATGTGATATAGACATATAAAACTTCTTGTATTAGTTTTGGAATGAAAATTACCATGAAAAATTAGAACATAGAGTATATTGAATATCTAAATCTTAGTGAGGAGATAGAAATTATTTTTTTAAATAATTAATATGAAATCGAGGAACTCAATGAAGACATTTTAAATGATGAATAATAATAAGAAGATATTACCATAGTGTAGTGGAAAATTTGATTTCTATGTTTTTTGGGGAATAAAATATTGGTTCCTTGAACTCTCTTATATTATTGATTATGAACAAAGTCATATTCACTTTAGGTTCTAAATAAATCAGATATTAAAGGAATCAATATCTTTATTCTAATGCATCAATTATCAATATGTGATAATGATATTGTCTCATTATCACCCTTTTTATCCTTCTAATAGCAGTGATCAAATATAGATGAAGTGTAACGGATGTGATCTATGGGATGGTAGTATTCAAACCAGAAATATTTTTGTAAGAATAATGAGTTTTAGGGATTTAGTGCATTACCACACTATTGTTTTCTTGCACGTTTTACTAGCCTATTATATTGAACCATGTAAAAATTAGCATGTACCTTGTTCTTTCCTGAATATATTTTCCACATCCCATTACCTATAAAGATGGGATAATGTGAATAGTGTTAATATTTGTTAAAGGATAGTCAATGTACAATATCAACATAAAAGAAAATTGAACAAAAAAAGTTATCCTTATGGTTAAGAGGTCATAATCAGTTAGGGTAGTGATGAGAAATGAAAATAGTTTTTAAATAAGGAATGAGTTCCATACCACGGTTCTCCCCACTTATTGTATCTTTAACCTAAGCCCTTTGTGGGACCTATATTGTGGGAAAAAATCCATAAGGTTGTGAAAGGGAATGATGTTAACCTTATGTAATTGAGAAATATAATTATAAATTTACATCGAATGATTTAATAAACACTATATATTATATATTTTGTTATATTATGTGGAAGTTATCAACGTAAATTAAATACTCACATTTCATTGATATAAAGTGAAATTTGTAGTATATAAATTGCTTTGAATTATACATATTCATGTATTATTGTAGTAGAAATTGAATACTTCTTAGATATATATATGGTTATTTGAATCTGAATATTAGTGATATAATTATTATAATAGGTGGACTTATAATTTTGTGTGAAAGGATTTTTTTATTATATAAATAAGAAAGTTTCCATAACCATGATTATTTTGGAAGTATAATATGTTCCTATAACTAAGTATATAAGTCAATTTATGTGGATGAGAAATATGTTTGAATATCTCAAGTTGTACATAATGCTACCATTTCTTGAGGGCCTTGATAATAGAAGTGATAACTAATAAAAAATTTCAAATCATTTTTAATGATCAATGGATACTAGTAGAAAATATGAAATCATCAATGATCGTAGGGAAAAATGATATAATGATTGATTTTCTTCCAAAAGGGGAGAAAATACTAGATTCATTCACTAAAGAACTATTAAAAGATACATTTCCGAGATTAAGGAACATGATTAATGTTCATGAAATTTACTTTAAAGGATATTGTATGATTGTTAAATCACCTCTCTGAATGTTTCTTTACATATCAGTTTCAAAGGTGGAGAAATTAAAAATAACTATCTTTAAGTTTATTTCTATTAGTATTTATAAAATATAATGCTAAAGGGGATTATTTTTTAAGGGAATCCATCTATACTTTATTTCCAAATAAGGTATATATATGTTACATTGTGTGATTATGTATTTATAATGAGTTATTGGAACGTAAGTGTTATGAGGTAAAAATATGGGTGTGTGTGTTTTCGTGATTTGAGAACTCTAATAATAGTTCTCATAAGGATGCATACAATATCATATTATACATAGGTCTTATAAATAGGTTTTATTATTGTCAGATATTTTGAAGACGGTTTTAATTTTATTTAAAGAAATATCAAGGTAAATGAAATGTAGAAATTTTTTTGGATTGTTATCAGAAGGATCAATATAAATCAATATGTAAATATAAGTTAAAATTTTTTGGATTTAAATTATATTGTTATTCAATGTTATTTTTTCCACACTTTATATTCATGTAGGATTATAATTATAGAAAAATTATTCTTTTGTAAAAATATTGATTTATAAATTGATTTATTTTCATCTATTTCCAAACAAATCCAATAGGTAATATTACAGAGCTAACGATATGTTTTGGAAACATTGTAGATAATGGGATACTATTTGGAAAGATATTTAAGTCAATGAGATATAGAGTTTATGAAATTTCCTCAACCTTTAAGTATTTTTTTATAGAATAATTATCAATTAATATAGAATGGATATATTTAATTAATTGTTTTTTATTACCTAAATCACATCAAAAATCAGACACTATAACTCCCTTAAATTGAGATGAATTATGTTGAATGGTTTAAATATTGTTGGAAGTGATTTGGATTTTTTTGAATTATACTAGAGGTTTTCAGCATTAAAACATTTTAATATGACGATTTAATAAGAATGAAGTCATATGTATGATTTTTCCAGTGATAAAAGTTTTCAAAATATATCAATATGTAATAATATTGAAAAATATACATAAAATTTTTTATGAGTGGTAAATAAAAAAATTCCCCAATGTTATATGATACATAAATGTTAATTTTATAAAAGTAATATTTTATTTTAATTGGAATTTAATAATAGCATGAAAAATTATAAGTATAAATTTATCACATATTTATGATGTTCTCCCTTTAAGATATGGAAAATAGATTAAGTTGACTATCTTGTATACTTACATAACATGCTCTGTAGATAGTACATGGGAAATATGATTATATGAATGATATTGAAGTTGTATATCTAATATAATTATAATGTTCAGTAGTGTTTTTTTAAAATTGGAATTTTCTAATAAATACGCATGATGTTCAATATGATATATACCATGATTTTCTCTTGCTGATGATATGTTAGAGGTTTCACTTATCAGAAAATGTTATTTATGGGAGTGATTATATAATGTTTAGAAATATTAACTAAATTGTTTTAAATAATATATTTCTATAAATTATATGAGAATTTAAGGTTATAAAATAGACGACGATGAAGATTTTATTCTTTGATTAAACATTATAAAGGGTGTTTGTGATTGAAGGAGTGTTATTTTATGTTTGTTCATTACATTGAGTAATATTATATGACTCAAAATAGGGAAGTACACGTGAGGAAAATTATTGATCATGATGCAACAAGTATAGTAATGATATGATGATAGGGAATAAAGTTTAATGAATGAAGGAGATGGGGGAGAATAAGAGTAATTGAAAAAATAACTAATATTTAATTAATTTTGATTTTGATATTCAAATTAAAATTAAAAATATTGAATATTTATTTTAATTGAGATAAGAATTTTAACATGGCTATATATATTATATATACATGATATTCAATAAAAAGTCTATTAATTAAATATTTAAGGGTGACAAATTAAAAATATAAATATGTTATATTATATTGTTTTGGTTACGGTATACTTGGAGATAAAAAATATAAAATAACTCACTGAAATTCTTATTTTATTGATGTCTCTAATATTTTTAAGAATAAAATTTTATATCTATCTATTTTTGCAGTATCACTTTACTATGTCGGGAGAGTTATATGTACCATATGTTCAATGTTAAAAGATACTAATTTTTTATCAACATGATGAAACTAGTTGTCATTTTGATATCATGTGAATGTAGATCATGTTAATGATTGACCTTTTAATTTTGAGAGATGAACCTTTTTATAATAAATTTATCCCTCTTTGTATGTGATTTAAGTAATTTTATAGTTATTATATTAGTCACTTCTTGTATAAGGGAAATTTAATTAAATAGGAAATTTAAAAAAATTAAAAAACTAATCACTCCTATTATTAATGGTCTCCCATGGATCATGATACTTTTTTTAGTGGTGTCAGATCCACCATTCCAATAAAATATGATCAAATACATTAAAATTAGACTGAAAATTTCATTTCTATTTTTAGAGAATCGGTAGTGGATTTTTATTGTAAATATGGATAACCACAATTTCATGAATATAAACAATATTACTATTTTCAATAGGAAAACATATTAAATATAGAAATATTTTATTATACCCTACTTGTTATCTTTTAATATGAAATTATTGGAAGCTAGAACTGATGGATTTAGTCTTTTCACATAATTAATTTTTATAAAAATAACTTATAGGAAGACCATGGATACTTATGGTTATTCTATGAATTCCATTTTGTCTCTACAAATAAATGAGTTTTGGAATGTTAATAGATTTAATACAATAAAGGAAATATGAAAAAGATATAAAATATTATTGATTGAAATAAAAAGGCGAGGAAATATAAAATATAGGTCTAGAGGATGAAAAATGAATACCTAAATATGATGTAAGATGAAACAATAGATTACTTCTTCCCGTGAGTTAATTAAAATTTTGGATATTTTAACGGTTTTGGATATATGTAAGAGGATATAATGGATTTAGAGAAGATAATATTCATTCTTAGAAACTTATTTGATGAAAAAATTGTAGATTATGATGCTTGTGATCTGAAGAAACATCCATTCAATTATTTAAACATCATTATTATTCAATATGAAATGACGATGTGTTTTTTTAATAAAATGAAAAAACATTAATAATGAAATTTTATTTTAATCAATGATATATAAGAGATGTAGGGATTAATTTGATGAAGATTAATATCGGAGTTTTTATTTTGAAAAATATGTTCAAACGATGTTTAAAAAACTCATATCACTCATATTTAGAAGTATAAGAGTATAAAAATAAAATTTTAAGGGGAATATTCTTTGAAAATGATTTAAGTGTGGAGCTGTTGGACATTTTTAGTAAAATGTGCAATGTTCAGTGAATAATAATTTTTTTAATAAAATTGTTCATGGTTAAGGTGATTCACAATGTGTAAAACAAAATTTTATTATAAATAAATGTTTTATTAAAAAGAAATGTTTAATAATTTATATCCATATAAAAATTAATCAACATGAAAAATTAATATGTTTATGAGATTATTTATTATTATTATTGTGTTTATACTTCTAGTGATGTGAGTGAAAAATTACTAATTGAAATGGTAAATGATTAATAGTTCACCAATGATGTGTACAATGATGCAAAAAGTGAGAAATAAACCCAAATTGAATTTATTCTGAAGAGAAATAAAAACAAGTTTCTTAAAAGAATTTGAAAAAAACATTATAAAAAGTAATTAATAAAATCACTATTCAATAAATAAATAATTTTTTTATGTTGAAGAAGAATCCTTATTTTCATAACAGATTGAATGTTTGAGTAATTTTGTTTTTCTAAAGAGAATTATAAAGAACTCAATTGGATTAAAGTGTCAAATTAAAGGAGAATAGGCTCTATATCGTCATATTAAAATTGAAAAATTATGAAAAGTAATTGGATAAGTCCAAATTCAGAATTCATAATTATATTCACAACTTTGGTGAAAGATAAATGAAAAATGTTGAAAATGATTTTAATGATTCCAAAAATCTTGAATTCCAAGTTTAACAAAAAATATAAGACATGGAGTGTTAAATTGATCGTGAAACTACTAGTGAAAATTCATATTGTATCACCCCATGGTTTTCTAAAAATAAATTGATATTCATGAATATTTGATTTTAGTATATTTTTATAACTATCCTTTAAACATAAATTTGATACTTCAGTGTTTTGAATTTTGTAAAATGGTTATCTACATTTGTGTTCTGTAAGTTATATGGACTCTGATAGAACAAACTTGTTTTTTGTTTAATAGTAATAACCCATTTTGAATAGTGACATGAATAGTAATCTCACCCTAATGAATAGTAAATTTTATTATTATTTTATTTTCTTATGGACTTAATATAAGGACATCCTAGTTAATTTTTTAATGTGATATAAAAAGCAGTTATAGAATTAAAATTAAAAATGTTTAAATTAGGTATGATTTTATTTAAAAATTAAATTAAAAATACATAGATAATTTTTTAAACAATTTGGAGTTATTTTTTAATTATACACGTCAAAAAATGGTTAGGGTTATTTTTTAGGATTTTGTATGAAATTCTTGAATTTATTATGAATAGAGAAATATAGTAAAATACTGTATATTCAGATTATCAATTAAATAAACTATTTATGAAATAAATAGTGATGTCATATAACATGGTCTGAACTAAATTTCCATTTTTTACTATGTGTGGTCACATTATTTATGATTATTCATAGTCTTGAAGAAAAATATTATATTAATGATTTAAATAATGTAAAATATATCATCTCCTCCTCTATAAATACCACACTCATTATTATCTTCCTCCCAACCCTCTCATCCCTTTATCCATACCTATGTTCTAGATTATACTCCTCCCAAGTCACTTTTATATGTCCTAGAGCTTCTTATCTCACCAAAAATCCAATACCAATGGCCTTAAGAATGATCCTATGGAGCAGATATCAAAGGTAAACATCCTCTTTTTTCATTATTTTCATTAATTTAATGTTATTATTTTTATTTTCCATTAAATTATGTTGGGATATAACATTACATATCCCCCTTACTTCCCATATTATTTAATAATTATTAGAGACCGCTTTTTTTTCTTCAAATAATTTTATAAAATTTTAGGCAACGATGTTAGGATGCCAATTTTTCTTATGGAATTTCTCAACTTTTCTTATATTTCGAGATTTCATTATTTTAATTTTCTATCCTCATTTTCACTTATCTGAGAGACATTAATGGTCTAGAATCTTATTTATTATTGATTTCATCATCTTCATGGAATATTGACTTTTACATTTTTTCTTCTCTCCAACTTATTAATCAAATTAATACACCGTCCATGATGTGTTGATTTACCATCAACATAGATGATTTGATTTCAATTTATTTTACTTATTTTAGGGCTATTCATGAAACTATTTTTACGAATTACCAGATCATAATCTATTTTATATATCATATATAAGGTTAAAGAACAATTATTTTACACTTTTGATAAATTTATAATACTAAATGAGTTCATTACCATCGAAGAATCTCCAGAATTACCTAAAAAAGATCAATAATGTTTTAACATATGAATCATCATTATTTTAGATTACAAAAACAATAAATAGTATAATTTACGGTTCTAGAAATATGTAATTTCCATTCCATTCCAATTCTGGAGTTTCACTTCCAATCATCATGAATATCCATCACGAACAGATTATGGAAACCATGTAAAGAACACACCTGACACAATGTTTTTAATATACTATTATTAACAAATGTGTCGAATGATTTAGTAAAATGATCATATGATGTGTTATCAACATTAATATGTTTCATTAAGATATTTATAACACTATCTTAACCATTATATATATGAGATTTTAACACTTTTTTATGTATGAAGAGCCCAATCTTAGGGAATTATTATCCCAATTTCCATTCTATTAGTTAACAATCTTATTTATTATTTATGTTCTATTATGATTATTGGTGGGATGATTTTTGTTTATATTATGTGGAAATATAATTATTTATTGTGTATAAACATATCCATTCAATTCTATTAATTCTCACTCCAATTATATTTTAATGGACATTCTTTTTAAAGTCCTTTTAAAACACTCTTTAACAAATTTCAATGGGATTGTTTTTTATATGTATATGGAATGAGTGGTATCTTCTAATTTTAAAGAAAAGTTTTCACAATGATATGTTCCTATGATATTATTTATGTTGGGTTTATCCCTTTATAGCTCAATATATTTATGGATGAGTCAATTATAGCTCAAGGTCTGTTGGTTTGAACCCATTAAAGCTCACGATATGATCGGTGGTCCCCATTATAGCTCTCAAATGAATGAGGTACTCCAAAAAAGGAAGGTGCACAAATGGTTATTCCATGTATAAGGGTGAATGTAAGTGTGATATGGTAAATATTTCCCAAGGAAAATACTTGATTTTTATAGGCAAATGAGTTCTTATGATTATGGGTTTTATTAGTTTTTATTTTATCACTTGACTCACTCTCTCTTTCATTATATCCATTGATTAATTTTATACTAATCCCATGATAATAATTTTCTTTCACAATATATAAGGATTGGTATGAGAAATAAGGGATTCATGATGTTTGATATTGTATGTTGTTATTGAAATCATGTATTATGTTTTAATGTTTTATGTTTCGATAAAAATAGATACAACTGTAGTAATATCCTTATGTATGAATTTGGTTTGTCATGTATGTAATGCAACCTAATTATTTAAAACTCCAAACCCAAAAATATCCTCATTGTGTAATAATTAATATTCTTTTCTAAAATTCATGATTGATTTTCTTTTTACATCAATGTCCTTATAGTTCATAATAGATGATGGTTTAGATAAAATTAAGGTTTCAGATGATCTCTAAAGAATACCATAATTCATATTTACCCAAGTTTAATTTTACATGTTACATCATTTGAGGATTAACATAATACGTCATCTATGTTTTGTCTCTTAAAAATGGTGTTCCATAGACTAAACTAGGAAGATGAAGTATGATTTCCCCGCGAAGTTGGTTTTTGTATGAATCTGTAGCCAGAATAGTGGGAATTTGAACCGAGTAGTTATTGACAAAAATGTATCAGTAGACTCAGGCAATAAATGAAGGTGGTATCCATGATAAGGAAGATATTTATCTACCATAAACAATCATGTATTTTTTATAGCATTTTATGAGGAAACATTCTACAACATTCAGTGGAACCGCAGATCCAGTGATAGTCAGAGGATGGATCAATAATCTAGATAAGATATGTTATGACATGGGATGTTCGAAATGTGAAAAGTTAAAACAATACATTTATTATTTGGAAGGTAAATATTATCAATGGTGGTCTCTGGTTAAGAATAAACGAGAAAGAGTTGATCTTGATAGTCAGGAATGGGATGATTGTAAGGGTCTATTTCTAGAAAAATATTTTCCCAAAACTGTTTGATTCATAATTGAGAAAAGATTTCGGAAAAATAAATAGAAAGATGATGATTATATGGAAATATATGAAGCCAATATTACAAGACATTCTAGGTATGTAGCATAATATACTAGAGATATTGATATTAAATTAATAGAGTTTACTGTGGTTTTAAAACATTTTTTGAATATATTTTTCAAAATTATAGTTTAAAATCTATGTGAAGATTTTTCATTGTGATAAAAATTTATAGATGGATGTTTTTGACCCATATATGCCTCGTGATGACAAGAATATGAAGCGGTCATGATGGCATGCAATGGGGAAGAACTCATTAAAGAAGACTAGCGGTAAGAAAATGAATTTCCCTTCGCGTGATAAGTGTGGTAAAAGGAATCATGGTGAATTTCTTGTAAATTCATGAAAATCATACCTATATGGATTGTTTTGACACATGTCTTGTCAATACAAGGAAAATGATCTGATGATAAATGAGAATCTGATGGTGAGATGCTTTAACTTTAAGAAATTTGGTAATTTATCTAATGATAATCCCAAGAAAGCTACTCAATTATAGAATAATTAATATTGGAAGCTTAAGGGTTATGGTAAAATAATTTTCAACCTCTTCACTCGATGATTATACATCAAATGAAAATGTATCGTTTACATTTATTATTTTTACATATTTCGAAAAACTTCTTTTTTATTTGGGATCTAAAAATTCGTTTATTTCAGAGATATTTTCTATAATATTGGGAATTCGACCTCATTAAATGAAACCAAAATTCACAGAAAAAACACCATGAAGAAATGTTGTGGAAAAAATAAATTATAAGAATTTACCAATCCTTGTTTGTGGAAAGAGTTTACCTACATACCTTATTTGATTCCACTATTAGATATTGATGTTTTCTTGGGTATGGACTGGCTTTTTTATCATGCTAAAATTGAATGGAGAGAAAAAGAAGATTTTTTAAAAGAATTTCAGTTTGTGTACAAGAATTAACCAATACCATTTACAACCTATCATAATTCTATGAAACTAATAAATTATTGAAATGAATGTTTTCTTTTTTATATTAATAAAGATAAAGGGATAGATGATATTAATGATGTAATAGTGGTAAATGAATACCTAGTTGTTTTTTTGAAGATTTTGCAGGTGTTATTAGTAATTAAGAGGTTGATTTTACTATTGATATAGTTCCTATTTAAAATCATATTTATAAACCTCTTTATTGAATGTCCCAAATGGATCATCAAGAATTAAAAAGGGATGTTTCATGAATTATTAGATAATGGAATTATCTGACCGAGAACATCTCCATGGGGCTCTCCAATCTTGTTTGTTAAAAAACAATATTGTTCATTGTGTCTTCGAATCAATTGTACTGTATTGAATAAGATTAATTTTAAAAAAATGTATTGTTTTCATCATATTAATGATTTTTCTTTTTCAAATCATGGGAGCATAGTATTTTTTAACGGCTGACCTATGTTCGAGGTACCATCTATTAAATTTAAATGATGAAGACATCCTAAAGACTGTATTTCATACAAGATATGATCATTATAAATTTTTCATTATGCCTTTTGGGATAACTAATACATCTGTTGTATTCCTGGATATTATAAATATAATTTTTCATGTGTTCTGGGATATTTTTTTGGTTGTTTTTATTGATGAAATTATGGTATATTATATTTGTATTGAACAGCAACAACAACAAATAATGGTAGTTTTTCAAACCTTAATCAATAGTATAGAAAATTACGAAAGTGTGATTTTTTGGATGTAATAGATTTTTTTGTGGCACATTTTATATAAGGATGGAATTAAAATTTATCCTACCAACAAAAAATTTGTTGATGAAAGGCCAATACCTACAAATATTATTTATATTCTAACTTTTCTAGGATTATCAGGTTAATCCTGACAGTTTTTAAATGGTTTCTATGGTTATCTAGCTCGTTAACTAAGTTAACATGAAAATGGGTTAAATTTTTTTGTACTGAATAATGTAACGTTTTCTTTCAGGAACAGAAGAAGTGATTGGTGAATTCTCTATTTTTGGCCTTTCCTCCCTGAAATAGAACTTTTTTCATCTAAAATGATGCTTTATTGAACGAAATTAGTTGTTTTCTAATGAAACTGTTAATTTAATTTCTTATGCATCAAGAAAACTAAAAACTCATAAGATAAATTATTTCCCACATGATTTGGCATTTTCAGGTGTGGGTTTTTCATTGAAAATTTTGAGGCACCATTTATACAGAGAAAACTATCAAATATATACTGACCATAAATTTGTCAGGTATATATTCACTCAGATGGAATTAAGCATGAGCTATAGAAGATGGATTCAACTGATAAATGATTATAATTTCATGATCAATTACCATGCAGGAAAATCCAACAAAGTTGAAGACGCCTTGAGTCGAAAACATCATTAATCATTAACAAAGTTTTGTTTAAAACATGATCATGTGATTAAGAATTTGATGAATATTTTCTTAAAAGTTTTTGATATAGGAAATACATCTATTTTGTTTTTTGTTTTAGTGTATTCATCATTATCAGATATAACTATGAAAGTGATGAATAAAGACAGTGAGAAAAGGAAAAAGGTAGAATTGGTTAAAATGGGTAAGTTTCCATAATTTATCCTTGATAAAAATTGTGTTTTAATAATCAAAAAATGGTTGTGAGTGCCTTTTGAATCCCAGTTGAAGCAATATTTTATTGTGAAGCTCATAGTTATCCATTATAAATTCATCCTAGAAGTACTAATATGTACCATGATCTTAGAGGGTATTACTGGAGGGATGAAATGAAAAGGGATATTGCATAATTAACAGTGAAATGGTTGAAATGTCAAAATGTTAAAGAAGAGTGGAAGTAACTGAAGGGGATTATTCTGCCTTTTCCAGTGCCACTGTGGAAATGGGATAATATATCCATTGATTTATTGGTGGGACTACCTAGTAATTCTCGAGGTTAAAATGTGATTTGTGTTATTGTTAATCGATTAAACAAAATCTACACACATACCTTAAATTCTAGATATAATGTCTTTGGATAATCTATCTCAACTATACCTAAAAGTTATTGTAATGTTACATGGAGTTCCTATTTTAATTTTATTTGATCAGGATCAAAGGTTCACTCCTAATTTTTTGAACGGCATTCAGAAGTTGTTGGGAAAAAATTTAAATTTCAGTATTTTTTTTCATCATAAATCAGATGGGTATTTAGAACTAACAATTTAGACATTGGATGATATAATTTGAGCTTTATAATTGGACTACTAGGGATGTTGTGAGGAAAATTATTCTTTAATTGATCATTCTTATAATAACTGTTTTTTATTCCAGTATACAGATGACACCATTTGAAGCATTGTATGGGAAGTGGTGTCAAACTCTATCTTTTTGCGATGAAGTTGTGGAAAGATAGATGATGTTACCAAAGTTAGTAGAGGAAGTGGATGATAAAGTTAAGATGATCTAGTCGCATGTGAGGAAATCTCAGAGTAGGTAGAAACGTTATGCATATAATAGAAGGAAAAACTTCTCTTTCGACGTATGTGGCCTTGTTTTCCATATAATATCTCCATGGATAAGTTTGAGGCCACTTAGTAAGAAAGGAATGTTATCTCCAAGGTTCATCGGTCCTTTTTAATTCTTTGAGAATGATGGACTGGAGGCATACCATGTATCATTGCCTAAGAGTCAGTATCAGGAACACAATATTTTTCATGATTCGATGTTGACAAAATATGTGCAATATTCAACTCATGTCTTGAGCCCATAAGCAGTTCAGCTGGAGGAGAACGTTTCTTATGAATAAAAACTATTTTAAATTTATGATCAAAGGGAACATGTATTTGGAATAAGATTATCCACTAGTTAATGGTGTTGGGGAGAAACTACATGGTTGAAGAAGTAACATAGTAATTATAAAATTCTATGAGGGAAAGGTTACCACACATGTTTGACAAGTAAATAAAATTATGAGGATGCACTTTACAGAAGGTAGTGAAAATATAAAACATCAAGGTTTTATAAAAATAAATTCAAATGAATGAAACATATTTCTATGTAGATATTTATGACTTGTCTTTAAACATAATTTTTCAGCAACTATGTTTTTAATTTCATAAAATGATCAAATACTTTTGTGTTCAATAATGTATTTTCAGTCTGATGAAACAAACTTGTTTTTTGTAAATAGTATCAAACCCATATGAATAGAAATATGACCCTATTGAATAGTAAATTGTATTATAATTTTATTTTCTTAAGGATATATGATAAATACATCTTGGATGATTTTTCTATGTGATATAAAATCATTTATAGAGTTAAAATTTTATATATTGAATTAAGTTTTATTTTATTTAAAAATTAAATTAATAATATTTGGAAAATTATTTTTAAAAATTTCAGTTTATTTTTGAGTTTTAGAGATTGAAAAATGGTGGGGGTGATTTTTTTGGATTTTTTTTTAAATTCATGATTTTTTTGGAATAGAGAAATATGGTAATATACAGTATATTCAAATTATCTATTAAATACACTATATTTGACATGATAAGTGGTGTAAGATATATTAATTCTTACTCACATGCCATTATTACTATTTTTTGTCACATGAATTATTATTATTTATAGTATTGAGAAAAAATATTATAATCATGATTTTAATAATGTAAAATATCTCCTCTGCTCCACTATAAATATGACCCTCATTCCACTCATCACCCCACACCGCTCAAGCCTTGATACATACATATGTTATATTCAATAATCCTCCCATGCCTCTTACCCACATCCCAGAGTTGGTGTACTCACCAAAAGGCCAAAACTGATGGTCTTAAGAAGTATATCTAGGAGAAGAGATCAAGAGGTTAACATCCTCTTGTGTTTTCTTCCTTTTAATTCATTATAAGTTAGTCTTTTTTTACATTGACGTATTGTGGGATATATCATTATATATCCCCATTACACCACATATTATGTATGATAGATGAGAGACCCATTTTATTATCAAAAAAAATATTTTCTGATAAATTAAGCGATGCTTTTAGGCAGCCAAATTTTCAAAAGTGATTTCTCAACTTTTCTTATATTTCGAGATTCAATTATTTTCTAATTCATTCCACACCTCCACAAGTAAAATAGGAATTAATGATCCAATATATTAAAAATTATATATTTCATCATGTATATAGAATAATCAGAATTACATTTATTCTCCTCTCCCACTTATTCAATATATCATAACACTCTATGTGATGTGATGATTTACCAGCATCATGGATGATCTGATTTAAATTTCATTTACTTCTTTAAATTCTATTACTAAAACCATTTTTATGGTTGAACTAGAATATAATATATTTATTATAACTTAAATATGTAACTAGAATCATTTTTTACACATGTGATTAATTTTCAATACAAAACGAGATCATTAGGATCAATGAATCGCTAAAATGACATAAACGAATATGAACAATGTTTCACATATTAATCATACTCATATCAGAATCCAAATTGATAGATGTTATTACTTATGTTTCTAGAAATATTTAAATACCATTCCATTTCAATTATATAGTTTCACTACCAGTCGACAAGAATATCCATTATGAACAGATCATGGAAACAATGTAAAGAATGCACCAAACACAACATTAAAAACATAATATTATTAATTAATTTGTCGAATGATGTTGTAAATTCTCCATATAAGGTTTTATAGTGTTTAATAGGTTTCATTAATATATTAAGAACAATTTTTTAGCCATTATACTAGACATTAAACACTTTTGAAATATGAATAACCCATTGTACGGGAATTTATAACACAATTTCCATTGTTTATGTTATCCTTCTTTATTATTAATTATGTTGTATAACGATTATTGTAGTGATTATTTTTTGATTATATTATGTGTAATTAGGTGTTTTTATAGTGTATACACATATCCATTCTGTTATATTAATAATCACTCAATTTATATTTAAAGATACTTTTTTATAATCTTTTAAAAATCACTTTAATAAATTTCAAAAGGATTGTGTTTTTTATGTATAGGTTAAGAGTAGTTTTATTAGATATTCATGATACATTATTACCATGATATGTTACCTAAAATATAATTATGTTTTATTTATCCCATTATATCACATGATATGTTGGTTTGATCTTAATATAGCGCAAGTTATATTGGGATAAGCCCATTATAGCTCAAGATATGATGGGTGAGCCCCATTATAGACATCTAATGCCTTGGGAACTCGGAAGATGGATGTTGAGAGAAAGGATATTCCATATGTAAGGGTTAATGTAAGTGTGATATGTTAAATTTGTTCAAAGGAAACTACATGATGTTTCTATTCATACGAGTTTTTATTACAATGGGTTTTATTGGTTTTTATGTTATCACTTGACTAAATATTTCTTTCTTTATATCCCTTATTGAGTTTTATATGCATCCTAGGTTATTAAAATGTTACTCAATGGATATAAGGATGGGTAAGAGAAATAAGAGTGTCATGATTTTTGATATGGAGTTTTGGTAATGTAATAAGGTTTTATGTTTTAATGTTTTATATTTTGAAAAAATGGAAAATGTTTTTGAAGTATCCTCTCGTATGATTGTGGTATGTAATGTATGTGAGATATCCTAATTAATTAATACTCAAAACTCGAAAAGGATATTAATGATTAATAATGTATGTTATTATCTAAAATTCAATATTAAGTAACGTTTTAAGGCTGGGTCCTTATTCATATTTAAGGGAACATGTGATGAAATTCATACAAATGAAATAAAATAGATTAAAAAATGATATCTTTTTGGTATCAAAATATTGAATGTAAAAAAATTATACAAATACAAATTAAAAAATGATTTAAATGATCCAAGATAAAATTATAAGATATTGAGAGTTTATCAAAAAAATTAAATACGTTTCCTGGATTTATGGTCAATAAGAAAAATAATTGAAAGCGTCGACATTTAGATAACATGATTTTTAAAGAGTATGATATGATATTTTGTGGAAATATTTAAAACTATAAATCCTTTTGTAAGAATGAATGAAATTTTGGGATTAATATGAAGTATTATTTTAATATTAAATGTTTTGGGAGACAATATTTTAGGGGTATTCAATCCCCACTAAGGAGAAAAAATTAGAGGAATCTTTAAAACCATTATGTGAAGTCTGAGAATACATTTCTGAAATCGGAAAATTTTTATGAATGACATTACCTAATGAGGTACATTACAAGATGTTGTTTCACTATCATAATAGAAAAATTTATCATTTTTTAAAATACTTAATATTGTCATTAGATGATAGTCTATGGCAGTGGAATGAATTTTTTGTTGATGTAACACTAAGATAATCTAAAAAGGAATGTACATGGATTATCGATAGTTGATTGTGTATATATATATTATCAGATATATAAATATAAGATATGTTATTTAAAAGTAAAAGGAAGGTTCATTATCTTATTGAAATGATGTCCCACCAAAATTCAAAGAGATGACTATACAGATATTAGAAACATGAAGTCGAAATACTTGATGACATTATATATTTAATGGAAAACACACGTTATTTTAAGTGTTATTACTGATGTGATAAATGTAATTATGTTGGTTTTCATAATTATTTATGATTAGTAAATTTTTGGAATGAAGAATGTGTATTAAAAACAGGATAGTGAAAAAGAGAAACATATTTCATGTTGATGTATCTAAAAATTTATTATTTATAATGTTCGGAATCAAAAATAAACTATATCATTGAGGTATTAAAAATTTTGGCTAAAATTACAATTTCATTATAAGTAAATAATGTTCATGATTTACCTTTTCTAAAAATAGAAATAAATGGTTTGGACAATACATGTCAAATAAGTATATTTGTAAAATCTCTATATAATACTACATGAATTCATTCATCACATCTGTTGGATTATATTCATTATGATATTTGTTAGATTAGGTGGAGAAAATAAAAAACATGAAATAACTATTTTTTCCCATTATTTATTAATTTAATCATATCACGTGCATTACATTTATGAAAAATAAGTCAAAGGTTCAGAAAATGATTATTATTTTAGAATATTTACTGAAACTGAATATATTTTATCATTGAAAAATATTTTGAAAGATAGTGGGGAAGAATATACTATTATATCATTTGAATATTATCTTATGATGCATGGTATTCACTATGAATTAATCTCACTATACACACCATAAAATTTTATTTCTGAATGAAATAACAAAGAAATGGTAGAGATAGTTCCCACCTTATTGAATGTGAATGACACATGTCAATATTTAGTACGAGAAGCAATTAGGGAAGAGCTTCGCATTCAATATATTTTTTATATAAAATATATATATAATACACCACATGATATGTAATGTCCCAGATTTTTCAATGTATTATTTTAATATTATATAGGAATTATTTCGAGACCAGGATTTGAGAGGACGTGCAGTTATGAGGCCCGGTGAGCCCGGGACAAATGTTTGAATTTAATTTAATAATTAAATTATGTGCGCGGACAGTTTTCCTGAAAAAGTGGAATAACTCTCGAATGGCTGCTCGGATCAGAAATCTGAGGGCACCATTTCATTCTGAACATCGATTTTACCTTAGGCGAGGCCAAACTTCGGCTGGTGCAGGTTGGTGGTGAAATCTGGTTTTTTGGACGCAACAGTAATAAAATATTTAATAAAAATATTTTATTCTTGAAAAAAGATCTTTTAAAATCTTATATATTTATCCTCATTAAAAAGAGTCTTTCACTAGGGTATAGGGTTACAACCCCATAACCATGATAACCCTTGGCGGCCCTGGAGGTTATGGAGGAAACCCCCAATACGGCGGCGGCGACGTTCTTGATAGATTTTGATGGCGACGATGACGCGGCGAGCAGATCTTCGACGGAAAATGCATAAAATCTAGGTAGGATACTTTTTTTTGATTTATCCTTGCCCCGTATTTGATTTCTATGAAAAACGCGGACTAATCAATGAACATATTTGCCCGTGGGTCGATCGTTCTTGCGGGACGGGTTCATGTGGGGATTTGAGGCTTTGATTGTAGTGTTTGTTTTGGTTTTCAATCTAAAGGCAGAAAACCCGGATCGTCACAAACAATGATCGAGGTTCGCCCCTATTGTTGATTCTTGTTTTCCCCCTCGTGCTCTTCATCACGTTCTACACGTTCTTAGAGGGAATCGAATGTTTTTCATTCGTTTGTTTACACAACAATCCAAAATCAAAGATCCAACATCGAGGTGACCTAGAAGAGGTGCGACGGCAACCACGACGGTTGAATCGATGCGGTTCGGAAGTTTTTTTCTTTGGGCGTTTTCGTGCGGGTAGATCGGGATGCGTTTTCAAGACAGATGAGAAGCCTGAAACTGACGGAATCGGTTTCGGAGGGGCTGGATGACCCCAAATCCAGAGTTTCGTGATGATCGGATAGTGGGATCAAGATCCGGAGCAACAGATGAGGCGCGCGGAGGAAGAGGATGCTTCTTTAAATTTCTCGACTCCACGTCTTGTAGTATGAGCTACACGGTATGTGTTCATCAGAAGGATTACTCGGTGTGTACTCCGGGAGTACACTGGCATTGGCAGGATACATGGCCATGGACACGCCATGTATACCCTCCCTGGCCAGACCCAGCCAGATACACGGGGTGCCCCGTGTACTGGAACACGGGCAGGTGACATGGACACGGGCAGAGACCGTGTACGGGCACACGGTCAGCGTACACGGAGCAACCCCAGGTTCTCGAACACGGCGTGTGTTTTCTTCTACACGCCGTTTAGTTGCTTTCGACAAGCCGAGTGACATGGGCTGGTTACACGGGCAGCACCCGGGGTCAAGGAACACTGTGTGTACCTTTTCTACACGCCGTGTAGTTTGGTTTTGCACAGCTTGAACGAAGTACACGAGCCGTTTACACGGACAGTACCCGGGGTCAAGGAACATGGCGTGTAACCATACTACACGCCATGTAACTTTTTATTCATGGATTGAGCCACCTTCCATCTGTGACTAGGACTAGTTATTAGGGTTCGTACCCTTAGTAATCCCCGGAAGGTTCTGGTATCATCTCTTTTATGCATTATGATCCGTTCAGCAGAACTTCCTAAATAGAGTTGTTAAAATCACCTCTATGAGACTTAGAGTCGGATCCTCTATTCATTCCCAAAACCCTAGGTAGAGTTCCTGGTATCGATGTGACCAACTTTACCCAGGTGTCGATCCTCTGCATATCGGATTAGCTCATGTTGAGTTGTCAAAATCACCCCATTACTTGGCTGTGATCCTCATCTGAGCATCTTGTTCCCAAGGTACTTGTGGAGTGTGTTCTCCCGGAACAAGTACTTTGTTTCCCTCTCTTCAGACCGAGGAGTGTGTTCTCCCGATGGTATGCTTAGTGGAATCTTCGAGCTGGATCCTAGTGGCAGTTTTCGTGATGGTCTTTTGTGTATGAGTATATATGGATATTCTTGTTATATGTTCCGTAGACATTTATTGTGTAGAGATGATTGTACCTTTCTTTGTGATATTCTTCTTTGTTGTTTTTTCCTTTGTGGTATTCGGGGTGTCCTACTGGGTATTGTTATACTCAACCCTACACGGGCTTTGGCCTCACGTGTCTTGTATTTTGCAGATGAGCGAGCCTTTGACAGGATTCTAGGCGGACCAGGATCGGATGGTGTTCAGTGAGATCAGACGAGGCCGGGGTGTGTTCCTTCGGTGACGGTTTGCAGTCTCAGTACGTTTTTTCTACAGGTTGGACTTGTTGTAGACTTTCTTTTGGTGGGCTTGTACTTTTGGCCCATGGATTTACATTACTGTACTTTACTTCTCTGTCGTACTCTGTTGGTTGGGTTTTAATGTATGCATGCATCTTTTCATTTTAGTAGTTTTTACTTTTCTGCTTTGTGGTCTTGGAGCTGTGTGTGCATGTGTACAGGTTTATAGGCAATGCCTCCCATGTTAGTAGCATGCCTACTCGGTGCTAGTCGCCAGCCCCTGGCCTATTGGAGGCGGGCATGGGGAGTTGCGGCTCAGGCCCCACCGGGAAGGGTCATGACAGAGTGGTATCAGAGGTGGTCGGTTCTACCTTAGGACCGAGAGTCTGTGAGTTGGTTTGGGGAAACCGTGTTAAGTGTGTCGAGTTCGTCTCTCAGGCCAGGGACCCCAGTGTTGGTGTGGCGGCTGACGTATCCATACAGCATGGCTCTGATAACTTTCTTTTCGACTCCGAACAGGAAAACACTAGTTGTATGGGGAAAAGTAATGTCACATGCATCATATAGGAATGGGTTGTGGTTTCCATGTCCTTCTTGAGTCAGCTCTCCAGATATACTCATTGACTATGATACATCTTGTTTTCTTAAACAGGATACCTCCGCGACGGGCACCTGATATGATCCAGTAGCTCGATCACGAGGATGACCCCCTCAGTGATGAAGCTTTGATACAGGGACCAGATCCCCGAGTTCTACCACCAGGTGGCATGCCAGTTATTCCACCGCTTATGGGGCAGTGTTTTGTGCCTACTGTACCAATGGAGGAGGAGCGTTGGCTGAGTGCACTCAACGAGTTTCTGAGACTGAGACCCCTCAGGTTTCGAACCGAGCCTGACCCTCAGGCAGCAGAGGACTGGCTTGAGGCAGTGACCAAAGTCTTCTGTTTGGTCCGGACACCAACAGACGAGATGGTGATCATGGCAGCGTGCCTTCTGCAGGTCTCGGTAGGGTGATGGTGTAGTTTGGTCATCCAGACTCACAACGAGGTGAATCTTGCATGGTCGGAGTTTGAGCATCTCTTTAGAGATGAGTTTTCACCAGTTACCCTGAGAGCAGTACGTATACAGGAGCTTCTTCAGGTCCAGCAGGGAACCATGTCGGTGGCTGGCTATTCGTCGAGGTTTACTGACCTCTCGCGACAATCGATGTATATGGTCAGAGATCAGTACTTCAGAGCTCAGAATTTTGAGCGGGGCTTGCACAGAGATATCAGAGCTAGCATCATCCCTATGAGCATTCCAACTTATGATGGTATGCTCGAGAAGGCTTTTGTGGTCGAGAGCTTCCTGGCGGAGTAGAGACAGCCGACAGTTGTCAGAAGAGGGAGAGCTGGAGCGGAGACCACGACGGCAGGGAGCCGACATCAGGGACCCAGGCGTGGGAGACGTTTCCAGAGGAGATCCCAGGATAGGGGATCAGCCGTACATGGTTCACAGTGCGCTTCCAACTGGCATCGAGAGAGACGATGTTACTCCTATGACGGCAGGGGACATCTTGCTCGAGATTATCCACCCCGCTGTGCTACTGACACGGGAGAAGTGGATGGACCACTGAGACAGATGCAACGTGTGGAGAAGGCATATCTGTAAGGTGGGGGATGTGGCAGAGGAGCTGGGAGAGCATCTAGAGGTGGTCAGCATTTCGACCCTTTACCACCACCACCCGCAGGAGGTCCACCCCAAGCTCAGGGAGCTAGTGGACAGAGGCAGGGACAGATGCAGGCGGTAGAGGACTGGCTTGAGGCAGTGACCAAAGTGTACCATTTGGTCCAGACACCAACAGAGCAGATGGTGATCATGGCAGTGAGCCTTCTGTAGGGCTCGATAGTGTGATGGTGTAGTTTGGTCATCCAGACTCACGATGAGGTGACTCTTGCATGGTCGGAGTTTGAGCATCTCTTCAGATAGGAGTTTTCACCGGTTACCCTGAGAGCAGTATGTATACAGGAGCTTCTTCAGGTCCAGCAGGGAACCATGTCGATGGCAGGCTATTCGTCAAGGTTTACTGACCTCTCGCGAAAATCGATGGATATGGTCAGAGATCAGTACTTCAGAGCTCAGAATTTTGAGCGGGGCTTCCACAGAAATATCTGAGCTAACATCATCCCTATGAGAATTCCTACTTATGATGGGATGCTCGAGCGGGCTTTTGTGGTCGAGAGCTTCCTGGCGGAGCAGGGACAGCCGACAGTTGTTAGCAGAGGGTGAGCTGGAGCGGAGACCACGGCGGCAGGGAGCCGACGTCAGGGACACAGGCTTGGGAGACATTTCTAGAGGAGATCCCAGGATATGGGATCATCCGTACATGGTTCACAGTGTGCTTCAAGCCAGCCTCGAGAGAGGCGATGTTACTCATGTGACAGCAGGTGACATCTCGCTCGAGATTGTCCACCCCTTCGTGCTACTGACACGGGGAGCATTGGATGGACCACCGAGACAGATGAAATGTGTGGAGAAGGCATATCCACAAGGCGGGGGATGTGGCAGAGGATCTGGGAGAGCAGCTGGAGGTGGTCGGCATTTCGACCCTTTACCACCACCACCCCCAGGAGGTCCACCCCAAGCTCAGGGAGCTGGTGGAAACAGGCAGGGATAGCTGTAGGTGGCAGAGGTTTATGACCCAGGGACTCCTGGAATGATTAGAGGTACTATCTATGTCTTTTCTACTTTTTTTTCCATATTAATAGACATTGGTTCTAGTTATTCCTTTCTGGATGCTTATCTTGTTCGATACCTTGAAATTTCAGTTGATCCGTTCACTCGACCCTTACGCTTAGAAACAATGACTGGAGAAGATTCAGAGATCACACACCTTTGTAGGAAGTGTGAGATGACCTTTGGAGGTGAGAGTTTTGGTTGGAACCTCATGGTGGTAGCGTCGAGGACTTACGATTCCATTCTTGGCATGGATTGGTTATCAATAGTTCATGCCCATATTAATTGTTTTAGGCGAAGGGTGTGGTGTGTCCACAGTGATGGAATGATGTTCTCTTTTTTCAGTGAAAGAGAGACCCATACAGTGCTGGATGGACTCATGCATAGGAGGACACAACTGATTTCACATCAATTGGGTAGCCTAGCCCTTGCTGCGGTAGATGTTACGAGTTTCCAGTTTCCAGCAATGGTGGCTGAGTACGAGGACGTCATTCTGGAGAATGTCCCCAGGCTACCTCCCCGTCAAGAGATAGATTTCTGCATTGAGTTGCAACCTAGGACGACCCCAATATCAACATCAGCTTATCAGATGGCTCTTGAAGAACTTCGTGAGCTGAGGGTGCAGTTGGATGGCCTGCAGAAGAAGGGCTTTGTGAGACCCAGCATTTCACCTTGGGTGGCCCTAGTGCTGTTTTCCAAGAAGGCGGATGGGAACTTGATGCTGTGTGGGGATTACCAACACTTAAATTAGGTGAAAGTGAAGAACAGGTATCCACTACCGAGGATTTATGACCTCTCCGACCAGTTGAGAGGGGCATGATGGTTCTCGAAGGTTGATCTACGATCAGGCTATCACCAGTTGTGAGTACGGGAATAGGATATACAAGAGATGGATTTTAGATGTCGCTACGGTCACTATGAGTACATGGTGATGCCCTTCAGCATGACAAACGCCCTTACAGTGTTCATGGGAATCATAAAATGGAGCGTTCAGCCTTATCAACACCGGTTTGTGGTGGTCTTCATCGATGATATCATTGTGTACTCTGCGTTCGAGGAGGAGCACGCGTGACACCTAAGGATGGTTCTGGACACACTCTGAGAGCACCAGTTTTATAGAAAAATCTCGATCTGTCAGTTCTGGTTAAAGAAGGTCCACTTTCTAGGACACATTATCTCAGAAGATGGTGTAGTAGTGGACCCAGCAAAGGTGGAGGCAGTGCTAGCATGGGAGCCACCCCGGAGCGTGATAGAGGTGCGGAGTTTCCTTTGGTTCACAGGCTACTATCGGAGATTCATCCATGATTTTTTCAGGATTGTAGTGCCCATGAAACCATTGACCTGAAAGGGATAGCCTTTCATGTGGATAGAGAAATGCCAGCAGGATTTCCAGTAGTTGAGACGGAGACTGACGAGTGCCCCGATCTTGAGATTACCGGAGGAGGGTGTCGAGTACATAGTGTTCTGCGACGCATCAGGAATCGGGATTGGTTGTTTCTGGATGCAGAGGCAAGCAGTGATTGCCTATGGATCAATTCAGTTGAGACCACATGAGAATAACTACGCGACCAATGATCTTGAGTTGGCAGTGGTAGTCTTCGCATTGAAGATGTGGCGGCACTAGCTGATGGGCGAGATGTTTACCATCTACTATGATAACAAAAGTCTCAGATATATCTTTTCTCAAAAGGATCTGAATTTGAGAAATAGGTGATGGCTTGAGTTCCTCCAAGATTACGACTTTGAAATCGTTTATACTCCTGGGAAGGGGAATGTGGTGGTAGATGCTCTCAGTAGGAAATCAAGTTTGCAGTTATTGGATGAGGCGACAAGGTAGTTGGCCTCTTTGCAGTTGTCCTTCGTGGATAGAGATGAGGGAGATTACCTTCAATCGATGGTTGTTACCTCTCCACTCTTACAACGAGTCATGTAAACACAACGTGAGGATGCTAGCTGTGAGAATCTATGTGCTCAGATATCTGCAGGTGATGCTGCTGATGGATATTCAGAAGGAGGGGAGCACGTTGTCCTTTTTAGAGGGCGCATGGTAGTACCAGTGATGTTGCAGGAGGAGGTTTTAAGGGAGTTCCATACATCCCCTTTGGTGGTTCATCCAGGCGTGGAAAAGATGTACCAGGACCTCTGGCGTCAGTTCTGGTGGCCAGGGATAAAGAAGAATGTGGCATAGTTTGTTTCTCGGTGCCTTACTTGTCAGCAAGTAAAGGCTGAGCACCAGGTGCCAATAGACTAGACTCAGACCCTTAAGGTGCCAGAGATGAAGTGGGATGGGATATCCATGGACTTCATGACAGGTTTACCACGCACGTCCAGGGGAAACGATGCCATCTGGGTGATCGTTGATCGACTCACCAAGTAGGCGCACTTCCTAGCCATACAGGAGTAGAGTTCAGTAAAGAGCTTGGGACGCCTCTATGTGTAGGAGATAGTTCGGCTTCATGGAGTACCATCAACAATCGTCTCAGATCCTGATGCTCGTTTCACATCCCGGTTGTGGAAGGGATTGTAGGAATCTTTTTGGACTCAGTTACACTTGAGCAGAACGTTTCATCCCCAAACTAATGGTCAGACAGACCGGACCATCCAGATCCTGGAGGATTTTCTACGAGCTTGTATACTTGACTTCGGTCATAGCTGGGAGGATCACCTACCACTGGTGGAATTTTCTTATAACAACAGTTATCATTCCACTATTGGTATGGTACCATTCGATGGTCAATATGGGCGACCCTGCAGGTCACCACTTTGCTGGACTGACCCAGGAGAGTCAGTACTCATGGGCCAAAAGATGGTGAGAGATACTACAGAGAAGGTTTAGGTCATCCAGGAGTGGATGAAGACTGCACAAAGTCAGAAGAAGTCATATGCTGATAGGAGGCGGAGGCCCTTGGAGTTCGATGAGGGAGACCATGTGTTTCTTCGGGTCTCACCTTGACGGGGATTGCGGTGATTTGGCAGAGGCGGTAAGCTTTCACTGAGGTTCATTTCCCTTTTCAGATTCTGAGCAGAGTTGGCGGGGTGGCGTATCTCTTGGCTCTACCTCCACAGATGGACTAGGTACACATCGTCTTCCATGTGTCACAGCTACGGAGGTACGTGCATGATCCATCGCACGTCATCGACTGGGGAGAGCTAGAAATCGACGATGGAGTGACCTTTGTTGAGTACCCAGTGGAGATCAAGGATTGACATGAGATTATCCTTCTTGGACGAGCTATTCCCTTGTTGTGTGTTCGGTGGCAGCATAGGAATCTCCAGGAGAGCACGTGGGAGCGGGAGGCTCAGATTCGCATGCAGTACCCACATCTTTTTTAGTAGCCATTGTTTTGGCTTTTCAAGGACGTAAAAGCCCTAAGGTGGGTGTGATGTAATGTCCCGGATTTTTCCATATATTATTTTAATATTATATGGGAATTATTTGGAGACTAGCCTCTAAGACGACGTGCAGTTTTGAGGCCCGATGACCCCAGGACAAATGTTTGAATTTAATTTAATAATTAAATTATGCGCGCGCACAGCTTTCCTGAAAAAGTGGAATAACTACCTAATGGTTGCTCGGATCAGAAATCAGAGGGCACCGTTGCATTCATAACATCGATTTTACCTTAGGAGAGGCCCAACTCCAGCTGGCGTAGGTTGGTGGTGATATCTGGTTTTTTGGATGCAATAGTAATAAAATATTTAATAATAATATTTTATTCTTGCAATAAGATCTTTTAAAATCTTATATAATTATCCTATTTAAAAAGAGGCTTGTGCCAGGGTCCAGGGTTACAACCCCATAACCCTGAAAACCTTTGGCGGCCCTGGAGATTCTGGAGGAAACAACCAACGCGGCGGCAGTGACGTTCTTGAAGGATTTCGACGGTGACGACGACGCGGTGAGCGGATCTTCGCTGGAAAACGTAGCAAATCCAGGTAGGATAATTGTTTTTGATTTCTCCTTCCCCCATTTTTGATTTCTATAACGAACGTGGACTAATCCACGAACAGATTAGCCCATGGGTCGATCGTTATTGCGGGACGTGTTCATGCGGGGATTTGAGGCTTTGATTCTGGAGTTTGTGTTGGTTTTCAATCTAACGGCGGAAAACCTGGATCTTCATGAACAACGATCGAGATTCGACCTTCTTGTTGATTCTTGTTTTACCCCTCATGTTCTTCATCGTGTTCTACGCGTTCTTGGAGGGAATCGATCATTTCACATTCGATTGTTGACGAAACGATCCGAAATCATATATCCAACGTCGAGGCAACCTAGCGGAGGTGTGACGGCGACCGCGGCGGATGAATCGACGTGGTTTGGAAGTCTCCGTTTTTCGGTCGTTTTCGTTTAGGCAGATCGGGATGCGTTTTCAAGACTGATCGAAAGCCCAAAATCGACGGAATCGATTTTGTAGGGGTGGGACTACCCCAAATCCGGAGTTTCATGATGATCAGAAGGTGAGACCAAGATCTGGAGCAACATCCGAGGCGCGCAGAGGAAGACGACGCTTCTGTAAATTTCCCGACTACACGCCGTGTAGTCTGAGCTACACGGGATGTGTTCCTCGGAAGGGTTGCCCGACATGTACTCCGGGAGTACACAGACACGGGCAGGATACACGGCCACGGACACGCCGTGTATACCCTCCCCTTCCAGACCCGGCTAGATACACGGGGTGCCCCGTGTACTGGTACACGGGCAGGCGACATGGACACGGGCGGAGACCGTGTACGGGCACATGGCCAACATACACGAAGCGAGCCTAGGTGCTCGAACACAGCGTATGTTTTCTACTACACGTCGTGTAGTTTCTTTCGACTAGCCGAGTGGCACTGGCTGGTTACACTGGAAGCACCCAGGGTCACGGAACACGGCATGTACCTTTTCTACACCCTGTGTTGTTTGGTTTTTCATGGCTTGAACGAAGGACACTGGCCGTTTACACGAGCAGTACCTGGGGTCAAGGAACATGATGTTTAAACATAATACACGTCGTGTAACTGTTTATTCATGGCTTCAGCCACTTGCCTTCTGTGACTTGGACTAGTTCTTAGGGTCTATACCCTTGGTAATCCCCTGAAGGTTCTGGTATCAACTCTTTCATGCAGTATGATCCCTTCAGTGGATCTTATGGAATAGAGTTGTTAGAATCCCCTCTATGAGACTTAGATCCAGATCCTCTATTCATTCTTGGAACCCTAGGTAGAGTTCATGGTATCGACGTGACCAAATTTACCCGGGCGCCAATCCTCTGCTTAACGGATTAGCTCAGACTGAGTTTTCGGAATCACCCGATGACTTGGATGTGATCCTCATCTGAGCAACTAGTTCCCAAGGTACGTGTGGAGTGTGTTCTCTCGGAACGAGTACTTCGTGTCCCTCTCTTCTGACCTAACCGTGTGTTCTCCCGATGGTATGCTTAGTGGAATCTTCGAGCTAGATCCTAGTGGCGGTTTTCGTGATTGTCGTTTGTGTATGAGTATATCTGGATATTCTTGTTATATGTTCCATAGACATATACTATGTAGAGATGACTGTACCTTTTTTGTGGTATTCTCCTTTGTTTTATTTTCCTTTGTGGTTTTCAGGGTGTCCTATTGGGTATTGTTATACTCACCCCTGCACGGACTTCTCCCGCACGTGTCGTGTCTTATGCAGACGAGAAAGCCATTAACAGAATTCTAGGCGGATGAGGACCGGATGTTGTTCAGTGAGATCAGACGAGGTCAAGGTGTGTTCCTTCAGTGACGGGTTGCAGTCTCAGTACCTTTTCTCTATAGGTTGGACTTGTTGCAGACTTTCTTTTGGTGGGCTTGTACTTTTGGCCCAGAGTATTACTTTACGGTACTTTACTTCCCTGTCGTACTCTGTTGGTTGGGTTTTAGTGTATGCATACATCTTTCCCTTTTAGTAGTTTTTACTTTTCATCTTTGTGGGATTAGAGATGTGTGTGCGTGTGTACAGTTTTATAGGCAATTCCTCCCATGTTAGTAGCATGCCTACTTGGTGCTAGTCACCAGCCCCTGGCCTATTGGAGGCGAGCTTGGGGAGGTGCGGCTCGGGCCCCACTGGGATGGGTCGTGACATTATATATATTATTAAAACACCATATATCACAATATTTAAGGCTATTTCATATCCCTTATACAATCAATGTGAAATTATAAAATATTTTGATGTTTGTTAAAAATGGATTTGGGTAAAATTTATAATTTTCTTCTCTAAATAAAAGAGGACATAATTTTTACAACATGTAGAAACATAATATTATTGTTACTTGGGAATTTTATTAAGAATAAAGTTTAAAAAGTTAAAATTTTGAATATTTTTTTGATAAAAAAGAATAATTTTTTCCAAAAATTGTGTCTTCGTAAAGAAGTGTATAGTAAAGATTATAATTAGACAATTTATAGCGATGAAAGAAAATATCTATCATCTAAAAAATGGATGTAAATATAGGAATAGTTCCAAAATATCATTTCAGAATAAGGATAATTGGATCCAAATATAATAAATAGTCAAACAAAAACACAAAAAAAATATTTTATCTTCATTATGTAAGAGATGTGAATGGTAAATTGGAGCATAAAGAGTGGGTTGATGTTATAAATGAATACTATATCATATTTAGAAAAAAATTCATTAAAATTTTCACGTAATCCTAAAATTAATTATTTTAACAAAAAAATGTGAGAATTTAGGAATAAAAATAATGAAAAAGGAGAATTTATAAGAAATAAGTCATGAATTGAGATTAATGGGAACTCACAAGTTGAATTAATTTAGATTAATGTGTCCTTCAAATTGGGATAAAATTTATAAACCATATTCTCTATTATTAATATTACTAAAAAAATTAACACAATATATTCCAATTGATTTCAGGTCATACTTAGTTAAATGAGATTTGGAAGTGGAATTATATATTTAGAAACAAATTCATTTCATTCTTATTTATATGAAAGTTATGTTTCATATTAATTAAGGATCTATAGGGATTAAAATAAGACCCATGACCATGTTATTAAAATTTAGATACCTTCTTAATGTTTTGGAAGTTAAAGAAATAAATAGTTAAATATATATATATATTATATGAAAACAAGATATCACATATTGTTATAGTTTATGTATATTATATAGTTTTAATTGAAGAGTTTTATTTTTGAATTAAAGAAGATAATATAATTCTATTTTCATGGTGTAATAAAATATTTTATAGGTTAATAAATTTATAAATATAGAGATCAAATATTTAATTCTTAATACAAGTATTCTAGGGAACATTTGATTTTTCTATTATGGTGGAATAAAAAGAAATTTAGCAACTTTCTTAGTGATAACAAAAATACCAGATGGTGAGAAGGGTAAATAAGTTGGCCTGATGGAATTGCAAATGATGATGAAGAGTGTGTTTATTTTATATCATCATGAATCAAGATTATAATTAATATTAAATTATGTTTCATGTGTCAATGTTCAAAAAAAAGAGACTCATTTCCTAGAAGGAAAGTTAATTATTTGGTATATAAAATGAACTATACACCATGTGTTTATGTATGATAGTAGTTAAAATTTTAGTCTTCTTAGCTATAATAATGTATATTACAATGAAAATAATTATTAAAAAAGATCTATAACTATTGGTTTTTTCATTTATGGTAAAATCACTTTATGATGGCATATAATGAATAGGTATTCTATCACCATGAGTGCCAATTAAACAAATGACGTGACATCAAATAATGCCATGTCTCAATTTATTTGGATGAGGAATCTAGAGGAATATCTCTTTGTGAAATTAAGGGTATCATTTTTTTGTGGAAATTCATAATCAATTCACTAAAGTTTTATCAATAAATAATCTTCAATTTTTAATATAAAAAGAATTAATATAAAATATTACTTTAACAATGTGATTGTATATAAAAATTTATCGAGAAATGTATTTTTCCAATCAATGGTGAAAATGGGTGCATTTTTTAGTAATTCAAGACCATCCAAAAAATTAAGGATTTATGAAATTTATGGTAGTTTAAATTCATTCCCCTCAATGTTAAGGAATTGTGATTACATCCACCTAATTAATTTTTCTTTAGAGGACATTAAAAAAGGGTTAAAATTATATAAAATATATCCATTATAATTATCTATGTATTAAAAAATATATTTATAAAGGGGGAAGAATTTTTAGTGTGGATCCATTGATATTTGTTTTAACTATTGGCGATACATCTCTTTTATTTAGGGACGAAATATTTAATTATATTTAAAAAAAGGGATAAGTTTGTAGTTCATCATTTATTTTTATGTGTTTTTGTGATTTTTGAAATTCTACATGATTATATTGTATAAATTGATAATGGAATATTTCATATAAATGTTCTATGAACAGTTTTGATAAGTGAATGATATGTTGATGTTGATTCTAATTTGATTTATTGTGGTATCATGTGATAATAAATGTTAAAAATTTTAATATTGATATCATTGAATGAATAATTTTATATATGTTATTATATGTATGTAATTTATTAAAAACAATATATTATTATTCAATTTTTTTGTTTCCTACATTTATTTTACTCTCATAAAATTATAATTATTGATTGATATTTAATTAATCCAAAATATTGAATTTGAATGTGGTTTATGATCCTTGTATGCAAAGGGGGATATTTTTTTGCCAACGATATGTGTTGGGAAATGTTGAGTTCTGTTAGATTTTTGATACCTATGTCAATGGTGATCTAATATATTGTATATGAGTTTTCCATAACAATTATATAATTTATGTAGTAAATAATATTATCAAATTATAGTGCAGGTTCCCTTGTTATGGTGGATTTTATTTACAATATGATTATATGAATAATTATATTATCCAAATATATTTTAATTCTTATGTACTTATTTATATGGAATTTTGATAACATTTTTCATTCTATTAAATTTAATAATTCTTTATTAATTCACTGATAGATTCCACATTATGTATTCCTTATCTAAGAATCTGCAATCAACCTTTTATTATGTTTTCTTTCCCAATTATTCTATTAAGTGTACCATGATTGATATAAAAAGATAATTTAGATGAAATAATCGAGTTCTCAAGTTGTATTATAATTTTGATATTATTTTTTCATATGTAATATAAGGCCCCAGCCTTAAACCTTACTTAATCATGAGTTATTACAATATTACACATTGAGGATCTTTTCAGGTTTAGAGTTTTAGAGAATTAGATCATGAAACATGCAATACATTCCACATTTAAATGAAGTGGTTACATAAAAGACAGAATTCATTCTTCCCATCAACGGAAACATATTGAAAATAAAACATGGATTCTTTCTTGACACATCCTTGACACTATCATCACATCATGTACCTTTCCCTTGACCTGTGAAAAACATTTCAAAAACATGGGATGAGCATAAAAAGCTCAGTAAGGGTTATAAAAATATGGAAAGGAAATATGAGTTCATATATACATAAGAATTAAATCATACTTTACCCATAAAACATAGGCACTTTAACATACCTCATAAAACCATGAATAAATCATAGAAAACATAAGACATAAAGGTAACTTGAGGCATTCATAACATTCTTACATAGGGAGTAACCCTCTTGGTTACGTTTGGAATACCCATCACAGTATATTCCATAAATCTCTTCAGAGAAACCTTAACGTTTCACTCCTTCGCGTTACCCAATGCATTGGAGAGCTATATCGGGCTCACCCGCCCTTAGTTTATCACGGAACCACCCGTTTTCATAACAATGCCCAAGAACCATAACATAAACGTATCACATAAAACATACATAAAGGAAACATAACATTTCCACATTTCAATAACAGTATAACATTTTAGTATATTGAAATAATGAATCCGTTCAAAAAGAGACCATTTCCAAAACCATTTAAAACATTTAATAAGGAGATTTTTGAATCCAAGTGTCCCATACCACCTTGAAGCTTGTAACATTTTAAACCATTAATATCCATATAAAGAAATCCTTAAAACCATTTTGATAACATGGATATTAATAAGAACAAGTCATTAAAACATTTAAAGCGATATTTTGGTTAAAGGGTTTTTACCAAAATTAGAGACACTTGAATACAATAATTGAGGAATTACATTTAATCAGAACTTTATAATATCATGAGAATAAATGGATTCATGATATAATATTCCAAAGGACAGTATATACACCATATAAGAGTGAATTGGTGCATAACAACAATGAAGTCTCAAAAGAGATGTAAAATGTGATGAAATCCCTTATAAAGAAGGTATCCTTAAATTAAGGATAAATCAATCTCAAAATTATGTGTGATAATTATAAATACACCCAATATAATTGGATATTAAGTGTAAAACAATAAAATTTCATTCACATATATTCAAAGGATGACATATTCAATAACAACATGTTGAACCCAAAGAAATCGAAATTGGGATAAAAAGTTCCCTTGATAAAATTCGACAGCCTAACGGCGTCACTTCAAAAATTCAGAAAATGAGTTGATGAGAGATAAAAAGGGAATATCGTCACATGGACATAAAATTTACATCAATCAGGATATAGAAGAACATATCCCAACATAATAGTATGTGAATTAAAAGACATAACAAACGAAGTCCTTTAAAAAGAGGAGGGTGAAAGGTACCCTTACCGACTTGGGTAACTTTTGAAAAGTACACCCCATTGAAGAAGTGTCATACAATGAATATGTAAATACCCATAAATTGAATTATATTACAAAAGTATTGTAATAATGGGCAGTACATAAACCACTAAAATGAAATTGTGGCAAATGTAGCATAAATCTCACAGGAATAAAAGTGAGATGAAAAATCCCTTACGAAAACTCGGCAGCCTAACGACGCCACTTAAAACTTCCAAAAATGGATTGATGAGATTAAATAGGGTATCTCATCTCATTACAATAAAATGTACAGAAATAGTAATATAAAATAACATCCCCCATCATAAAAAAATGGAGCTTAAAATAAGTGACATAAAGTAGAGTACTTAAAGAGAAAGAGAGAGGTTAGATCTCTTACGAAAATTCGGCAGCCTAATGGCGCCACTCAAACTTCCAAAATGGATTGATGAGAGAGAATAGGGTCTCTCATCATATGAAAATAAAAATTACAGTAAGATTAATATAAAAGAACATCCCAATCACAAGAAATATGATCTTAGAAGGAATGACATAAAAGAGTGTACTTACAAAGAAAGAGAGGAGTAGGATCCCTTACCTCAGGTCCGACTTGACTCGATCGTTCTTTAACGTCCTGAATAATAAACATGAGTTAATTTCTATTTTCTTATGAACCTTCTTAACGTTAATTATTCCTTTTATATCACTTATTTCAATGTTATAAACATTATGTAATCATTTAAGTTAATAATGTTTGTTTTTTCAATATTTGGTTCTTTAGTCGAAAATGGACTTCTTACAATTACATGTTGTTTGTGTGGTAAAAGGTTCATTATATCCAGAATGATATTCATGATTTGGATATCATATATATCATATATATCCAGCATATACATGTATTTATAATATTACATAATCATTTAGAGGTAAGAGATGAAATGCACCGTTCATGGAGATGGTAAGCCGTACGTACGCATGAACGCTACTTTCATTTCTATATCATACTTTAATGGAAAGAAACAATAATGATATAGAAGTATATTATAATTCCAGTATAACATCATATATAATAACTTTAAATCCATCCTTTATACATCCCACGTATGGCATTAATGAATCAAATCACTTTGAGGGGGCGGTAGTCCGCAATTCCTAAAATGAAATTATCGTGTTTACCAACAATGTAAACCATAAAGGTATGAAACAAATGAAAATACAGAAGATTAAGTAAAACATAGACATATTATATATCATATATAAATATATTGTCATCTAAATGTCCACCTTAGAAGGTGTTATATGAGTGTTGAACAATCATCGTTTCGGGAGGCAGAATTTCTCCCTCCACGGAAACCGTATGTTCTGAAACCATTTGATGTAGTTGTGTGAGAGTGTAGCTCGAATAAATCTTATAACAACATCCTATTATATTTAAGATACTGTTTTTGTTACAAAATAAGTAAATAAAAAGATTTTAGGGGGTTGGAGAAGCATAATAAACTAAATGAACATGAGAGAATGAATTACCTTTAAAAGTGTAACTCCTTTTGATTTGAGCCTAAAGGCTTCCTTTGAAATGATTATTCCCAAAGGGAATCCACTAGGATGAGGAGAGGGATGTGGAGAGAGTAAATGGGCTGGGTATGGCTGATCCAAAGGCTTGAGAAGTATGTGAAATGAGGTAGAGGTGGGGGCCTTTTATAAAAGAAGAGGAGGGTCACTTTTGGAAATCATGAAACTATTATTTTATTTTCAAAAGTGTATCAAATTTATAAGGTCCCACATTGATAGATTTTGAATATAAGATGATAAGGCTTTGAAATATTCCCATACAATAGTTTTTGGACAAGTGAAGGTCTTAGATTTTATATTATCGTTTCATTTTATTTAAACTGTTCATTAATGAGGTCATCGTTTCATCATCATGATGTCGTAATTAAATTAATTTATTTAATATATAAAAATTATAAAAAATACTATGATGTAGGAAATAGTTTTATCTTTCTAATGAATATTTATAGTCAAACTTTTGACTTTTTTAACCCCACTTAAAAACTATTTTAGTAAAACAACTCATGTTTGTGTCAATTTAATTTTAACATTAAATAAATATATATTAATGTCATTTTCCTACCAATGTGGCTCCATGGGGTCCTCAAGTTGACCCATGGGTTGTCCTGGTCGTCCATGACTCATACAATATGGGTAGGACAAGTGTCATGGTGTTTTCATATTTTTATAATATCATTTTTACCTTAAATTACACTAATTACCTCTAATCGCGATTAAAGAAAAAAAGTTACTATTCACCAAAAAATTATTTTCATCCCATTGAACCACATTTTACATACTAATTACAACCATGTATCTCATATTTTCAAAATTCAATACACATTAGTGGTAAACATTCATTTAACTGAAAAAATCAGTTTGCTTGATTACCACTTAGTGGTTTCACTATTCATCAAAAATTGGAGTTTTTCAGAAAATTACCAAAAATTCAACCTAAGCTATATTTGATATTCAGAATTCAAAAATGATGTCTATTTTATAAAATTCATAACATATATGTCACATTAATTAATTTAATAATTAATTCCCGATGTCCGATCAAATAGTGTGTTTTTATGAAACAATAAGTATCAAAAGATTGACACTGGTTTAAGTCTGATTTCAAAGTGAAATTAATTACAACGACCACTATTGGATTTAACGGTAAAAATATATTCTAATTTCACTTTAAAACCAATTCAAAAGATAATCTAATCATATAAATAAATTAGATTAAAAAGAGGTTTTGAATTAAAATACAACATTTTACACTATTCATTTAAAAAAATGAACATTATCGGAAAGATACCAAAAATTTACACAAAGTAAATTTTGATGTCCCAATTCTTAAGAAGAGTTTTATTTGGTCCAATTGAATGTATAAGAGTGAAAAAAACTATATTTAATGATGGTTCTCCATCAAAAGGCGATAAGTGACCCTTTACTGAAAACCAGGGCATATACGCCTAAAATTGATTTCTGTCCATATTTTTAGCCATTATCTTTTATTGGATAAATGTAAAAATATTTAAAAAAATTTATAATCATATTTTAGTTATTTCTATCCATTCCCGCCAATACAACGGCTACATGTTTACTACCATTTAAAATAATATTATTTTATTATTAGAGTGCAACATAAGATTCCCAAAAACTCGTTGTTGCGTGTTGGGTACGCCATCGAGCATAGCGTCACCTTTAAAGTCATATTAATATTTTATTCACAAAAATGGATAAATATAAAAATGTAATATTCTTCATTTACCTGGGGTGTTACATCCTTCCCCCCTTTTGGGAATTGCGTCTTCACAGTTTTAAAATTCAGCTTGGAAACATCCTTGAAAGTCCCACATCGGAACAAGTGTCGGTAAAACAAAAACTTTAAAATAAAGAAAGATAAGTACAGAGGTCACCCGAGTTAACCCATACTAGGACTCCATGTAGGAAAACATGGAAATGGAGGAGAAAACATAGGGTCATGTTCTGATTGAGAGTGATATAAAACATGTTTTGGAGAAAGTTAACAATAAGAAAATCACAAACTTGTGATGGGTTAAACGGTGTTGGGTTCCCCAGTTGGAAAAGTTAATAGACAACATTTTTGTTTTAAGTAAATTTTTATTGAGGAATTCATTCATAAGGAAACATAATCACTTATCATGTTGACTTTCAACTTTTACTAGATTCCTTAATCAAACTCATATTTTTTCCAAAAGACGAGTATTTAGGGAGACATGTTCGCATTAAGAGTACTTTAATCAACTTCTAGCGAATCACCTAACCCAAAAAAAGAGAACTATATACTTCCCCTGTTTTTAGACTTTAACCAAAACCATAACCAAAAAGTTTAGTACAAGATCAGATAATCTAGAAAAGCATAACCCTTTATAAAAATAAACTCTATTCTTAATCTCCAAAATTTGTCCAACAAAACCCAAAGTTCAACGAGGACCATTCGATAAACAATTTTTCCATAAAATTCTTCAATGTAAACCAATATAAGATAGAAACCCAAATATTTGAAGGATTTAGTCACATAGTCTTCCAAGTTAAATCGTAACATTTATCTCCAAACAACATTAGTTGCTCCTAAAGTATCGTATTGAAAAGTAATTAACCTAATCACATATCCTCCATGATAGGTTAATCATTTTCATAAATAACCCAAAATCAACTTTCTCTTAACTCATAAAATCATATAACTAAAAAGAATCGGTCAAACTAACCAGGGACTTCACGTAGTCCAGTGGTAGGCGATAAATACCAGTCGCACTTTGGTTGTGGGTTCGATTACCGCAGCTTTGTCCGACGCGACGGGTTGTCACACGGTCTGCGTGTTGTCCTTTTTCCAAAACTATATAATTCTTAAATCATTCCCCAAAAAGAGATAAAATCATCAAAAATGATCATAACATATTTTAACCTCAATTTTATCTCATGCCTTTCATTTTCCAACATATCATATAATTACCCATAATTACCTCAAAAGTACGGATCATATAAACTCTAATGGTTACCTTTATAATTATTACCTGAACCTCCACATGGATTGGTCATCTCGTACATGATGCATTAAAGATCATACCAAGGTTAAAGTGGTTGATCATGACTCCTTGATAGTTGGTTTAGAACAACCACGATTTTCCTCATTGAATACCCCATTTCATCCAGTCTCTTAATCAAAGAACCACCACAGTTTCCTTCAAACCAATTGTCGATTTGGTGCCTGCTAGATCCATCCATTCACTAAAAACAGAAATGTCAGTGTGAGTATATCAACAAAACCATCATGTACTAATGAGGAAGGTAAACACTAAGATACACTTACTCATTCGCCTCATCTAAAACTAGGAATCTTTCTGAAATCCAAACCATTATGGTAATGTCACTTATGCTTAAAGAATACCCTAACCTCTAAAGTTATCTAAACCGACCTTTGATACAAACTATAAGGCCCCAGACTTAAACCTTACTTAATCTTGAGTTATTACAAGATTACACATTGAGGATCTTTTCCGGTTTAGAGTTTTAGAGAATTAGATCATGAAACATGCAATACATTCCACATTTAAACGAAGTGGTTACATAAAAGACAGTATTCATTCTTCCCATTAGTGGAAACATATTGAAAATAAAACATGGATTCTTTCTTGACACATCCTTGACATTATCATCACATCATGAACCATTCCCTTGACCTGTGAAAAACATTTCAAAAACTTGGGATGAGCATAAAAATCTCATTAGGGGTTATAAAAATATGGAAAGGAAACATGAGTTCATATATACATAAGAATTAAATCATACTTTACCCATAAAACATAGGCACTTCAACATACCTCATCAAACCATGAATAAATCATAGAAAACATAAGACATAAAGGTAACTTGAGGCATTCATAACATTCTTACGTAGGGAGTAACCCTCTTGGTTACGTTTGGAATACCCATCACAGTGTATTCCCTAAATCTCTTCAGAGAAACCTTAACGTTTCACTCCTTCGCGTTACCCAATGCATTGGAGAGCTATATCGGGCTCACCCGCCCTTAGTTTATCATGGAACCACCCGTTTTCATAACAATGCCCAAGAACTATAACATAAAAGTATCACATAAAACATGCATAAAGGAAACCTAACATTTCCACATTTCAGTCACAATATAACATTTTAGTATATTGAAATAATGAATCCGTTCAAAAAGAGACCATTTCCTAAACCATTTAAAACATTTAATAAGGAGATTTTTGAATCAATGTGTCCCATACCACCTTGAAGCTCTTAACATTTTAAACCATTAATATCCATATAAATAAATCCTTAAAACCATTTTGAAAACATGGATATTAATAAGAACAAATCATTAAAACATTTAAAGTAATATTTTGGTTAAATTGTTTTTACCAAAATTAGAGACACTTGAATACAATAATTGAAGAATAACATTTAATCAAAACTTTATAATATCATGATAATAAATGGATTCATGATATAATATTCCAAAGGACAGTATATACACCATATAATAGTGAATTGGTGCATAACAACAATGAAGTCTCAATAGAGATGTAAAATGTGATGAATTCCCTTATAAAGAAGGTATCCTTAAATTAAGGATAAATCAATCTCAAAATTATGTGTGACAAATATAAATACAGCCAATATAATTGGATATTAAGTGTAAAACAATAAAAGTTCATTCACACATATTCAAAGGATGACATATTCAATAACAACATGTTGAACCCAAAGAAATCAAAATTGGGTTAAAAAGTTCCCTTGGTAAAATTCGACAGCCTAACGGCATCACTTAAAAAATTCAGAAAATGAGTTGATGAGAGATAAAAAGGGAATCTCATCACTTGGACATAAAATTTAAATCAATCAGGATACAGAAGAACATATCCCAACATAATAGTATGTGAATTAGAAGACATAACAAACGAAGTCTTTTAAAAAGAGGAGGGTGAAAGGTACCCTTACCGACTTGGGTAACTTTCGAAAAGTACACCCCGTTGAAGAAGTGTCATACAATGAATATGTAAATACCCATAAATGGAATTATATTACAAAAGGAGTGTAATAATGGTCAGTACATAAACCACTCAAATGAAATTGTGGCAAATGTAGCATAAATCTCACAGGAATAAAAGTGAGATGAAAAATCCCTTACGAAAACTGGGCAGCCTAACGGCGCCACTTAAAACTTCCAAAAATGGATTGATGAGATCAAATAGGGTATCTCATCTCATTACAATAAAATTTACAGCAAGAGGAATATAAAATAACATCCCCCATCATAAAAAAATGGAGCTTAAAAGAAGTGACATAAAGTAGAGTACTTAAAGAGAAAGAGAGAGGTTAGATCTCTTACGAAAATTCGGCAGCCTAACGGCGCCACTCAAACTTCCAAAATGGATTTATGAGAGAGAATAGGGTCTCTCATCATATTAACATAAAAATTAAAGTAATATTAATATAAAATAACATCCCAATCACAAGAAAGATTAGCTTAGAAGGAATGACATAAAAGAGTGTACTTAAAAAGAAAGAGAGGAGTAGGATCCCTTACCTCAGGTCCGACTTGACTCGATCGTTCATTAACATCCTGAATAATAAACTTGAGTTAATTTATAATTCCTTATGAACCTTCTTAAAGATCAATATTCCTTTTATATCACTTATTTCAATGTTATAAACATTATGTAATCATTTAAGTTAATAATGTTTGTTTTTTCAATATTTGGTTCTTTAGTCGAAAATGGACTTCTTACAATTATATGTTTTTTGTGTGGTCAAAGGTTCATTATATCCAGAATGATATTCATGATTTGGATATCATATATATCCAGAATATACATGTATTTATAATATTACATAATCATTTAGAGGTAATAAATGAAATGCACCGTTCATGGAGACGGTAAGCCGTACGTACGCATGAACGCTACTTTCATTTCTATATCATACATTAATGGAATGAAACAATAATGATATAGAGGTATATTATAATTCCATTATAACATCATATATAATAACTTTAAATCCATACTTTATACGTCCCACGTATGGCATTAACGAATCAAATCACTTTGAGGGGGTGGTAGTCCCCACTTCCTAAAATGAAATTATCGTGTTTACCCACAATGGGAACCATAAAGGTATGAAACAAATGAAAATACAGAAGCTTAAGTAAAACATAAACATATTATATATCTTATATAAATATAGTTTCATCTAAATGGCCACATTTGAAAGTGTTATATGAGTGTTGAACAATCATCGTTTCGAGAGGCAGAATTTCTCCCTCCACGGAAACCGTATGTTATTTAACCGTTTGATGTAGTTGTGTGAGATTGTAGCTCGAATAAATCTTATAACAACATCCTAGTATATTTTTTATACTGTTGTTGTTACAAAAGAATTAAATAAAAAGAGTTTAGGGGGTTGGAGAAGCAAAATAAAACAAATGAACATTAGAGAATGAATTACCTTTAAAAGTGTAACTCCTTTTTATTTGTGCCTAAAGGCTTCCTTTGAAAGGCTTCTTCCAAAATGGAATCCTCTAAAATGAGGAGAGGGATGTGGAGAGAGTAACTGGGCAGGGTATGGCCGATACAAAGGCTTGAGGAGTGTGTGAAATGAGGTAGAGGTGGGGGCCTTTTATAAGAGGAGAGGAGGGGCACTTTTGGAAATCATGAAAATATTATTTTATTTTCAAAAGTGTTTCGAATTTATAAGGACCCACATTGATATATTTAGAATATAAGATGATAAGGCTTTGAAATATTCCCATCCCATAGTTTTTGGACAAGTTTAGGTCTTAGATTTTATATTATCGTTTCATTTTATTTAAACTGTTCATTAATGAGGTCATCGTTGCATCATCATGATCTCGTATTTAAATTAATTTATATAATATCTAAAAATTATAAAAAAATACTATGATGTATGAAATATTATTAGCTTTCTAATGAATATTAATAGTCAAAATGTTGACTTGTTTAACCCCACTTAAAAACTGTTTTAGTAAAACAACTCATGTTTGTGTCAATTTAATTTTAACATTAAATAAATATATATTAATGTCTTTTTCCAACCAAAGTGGCTTCATGGGGTCCCCAAGTTGACCCATGGGTTTTCTTGGTCGGCCATGACTCATCCAATAGGTGTAGGACAAGTGCCATGGTGTTTTCATATTTTTATAATATCATTTTTACCTTAAATTACACTAATAACCTCTAATCGCGATTACTGAAAAAAAGTTACTATTCACCAAAAAAATATTTTCATCCCATTGAACAACATTTTACATACTAATGACAACCATGTATGTCGGATTTTCAAAATTCAATACACATTAGTGGTAAACTTTCATTTAACTGAAAAATCGGTTTGCTTGATTACCACTTAGTGGTTTCACTATTCATAAAAAATTGGAGTTTTTTAGAAAATTACCAAAAATTCAACCTATGCTATATTTGATATTCCTAATTCAAAAATGATGTCTATTTTATAAAATTCATAACATATAAGTCACATTAATTAATTTAATAATTAATTCCTGCTGTCAGATCAAATAGCGTGTTTTTATGAAACAATAAGTATCAAAAGTTTGACACTGGTTTAAGTCTGATTTCAAAGTGAAATTAATTCCAACAACCAATATTGGATTTAACAGTAAAAATATATTCTAATTTCACTTTAAAACCAATTAAAAATATAATCTAATCATATAAAAAAATAGATTAAAAAGAGGTTTTGAATTAAAATACAACATTTTACACTATTCATTTAAAAAAATGAACTTTATCGGAAAGATACCAAAAATTTACACAAAGTAAATTTTGATGTCCCAACTCTTAAGAAGAGTTTTATTTGGTCCAATTGAAGGTATAATAGTTAACAAAACTATATTTAATGACGGTTCTCCATCAAAAGGCGATAAGTGACCCTTTAGTGAAAACCAGGGCATATACGCCAAAAATTGAATTCTTTCCATATTTTTAGCCATTATCTTTTATTGGATAAATGTAAAAACATTTAAAAACATTTATAATCATATTTTAGTTATTTCTATCCATTCCCGCCAATACAACGGCTACATGTTAACTACCATTTAAAATAATATTATTTTATTATTAGAGTGCAACGTAAGATTCCCAAGAAACTCGTTGTTGCGTGTTGGGTACGCCATCGAGCATAGCGTCCCCTTTAAAGTAATATTAATATTTTATTCACAAATATGGATAAATATAAAAATGTAATATTCTTTATTTACCTGGGGTGTTACATGTAATTTGAGATAAAGCATGAATCTAGTTTTCTAATAATAAAATGTACTTCTTCCCTCCGATGTTCTACCTTTTTTATAGTGATAATGTAACAAATTAACCCCGAGATATACTTTACTATGGTATTGTTTTTTACAAGTGAAATAATCAGTAAATACATCAATATATTATCAATCAATGGGAAAATCACTTATGTTTATACTTTTTCATTCATAAATTTCTTCATTAGCCATTTATTAATTTAAAAATTAGGATGTGGTTGTCGACAAGACTCAGGATGAGATATCTCTACTTTAAAGATAATTATTCCTCATTCATTTAAGATGACTAAAATTTTATTTATTCTAAATTGTTTATGGAATTATACTTTTAAATCGAATACATATTTATTTTTATGTACAATTCCACCTTTGGAATGATAAATGGGGTTATAGAGTGTTTTTACGCAAAATGTTAATTGGTTAATACCAATATATCATTAAGGATATATTAGTTCATCTAAATGTTTAAATAAAAAAACCCTTCCAGTAATAGTTCATATTTTTACATAATATTATTTTCAAACATAAATGATATAAATAAATGTGTAAAACCAGAATCAAAGTATGAAATTTCTATCTTGAGGGTGTGATGAGTTTACCTTCCATAACATCCTTTGGATCCTTGATTTCCAGCACCGTGATTCAAAATTCGTGACTATTATCCCTTGGCCTCAACTAGGGTTTATGGTTGTTTCACTCAATTTTTTTTAATTTGAATAATGAATGTTAGATACCCCCACAAATTAATAATTAAAATATAGATTCTTCGTTAAACATATTCTATTAATCAATATAATTTTAATATTTATTTTTTATATATCCTTGATAGTTTAGATCTGGATGGACATCTCTACCACACATGTAACACATTCCACATCCTTGTAGATAATTCCCTCAACGCTTATTCCCACAGTTTCTCCATGTGGGTAGTCATTGATTCCTTCATTTTATTTATTATCATAAATTCATTTGATAATATGGATATATCCCCTATATTCTTATCATTTAGTTTGTGAGACCACTATGTATATCCAAACTCTATTTCATCTCTGAGAGAAACATTTATTATTTCTTAATAACACCAAAAGCCACAAATTAATAAATATTTCATTAGTTCTAGTCCTATAAAAGAAATGAAACTAACATTTTCACATTAAAATCAATGAAAATTTTTGATGCTTATCATGAAATCCATGTAATGTTCTTCACATTAATTCACAAAAAATCAATGTCTGTTTTTCTCTAGCTTAAGGAATTCACTCTCCATCATTGTTCAGAGAGTATAAAGAAAATTCTTGTAAAAAAATATTGTTTTTCTTTCTTACAAGATTATAGATTATACTGAATATTTTGGATTCACGTACATTATCAATGTACCCCACTAATAATATTATATATCTAAGAATTTTGATACCAATATAAATTTTTCTTGCAATGAACAATTGAGTAAAAATAATATATTTTTAATAGTATCAATCCATTATTCTGCAATATCTTAATTATAATGTTCAATAAAAAAATTTTATTGACGCATGAAGGATTCAACTTCTAGAGGTCCATTCCTTGGTGAAACTAGATTCTCAACATTGTTTAGGTCTTTATTAATCACGCGATTTATTTAATTCATCTTCACTAATAAATTTTTAACTAATATTTCCATTTTAGTATGAATATAATTATATCATTATCCATCACAAAAACAATTTATATGTATTATAATATTTATTTACTTTTTTATAGATAAGGAAAACCCAAGTGATAAATTTTTTAATATTAGAAACATTACAATAACAACTCTACTAGACATGATAATCCTTTTTTTAATATCATGCTTCAAGGATAATGTATATGATATTTACATTATGTATATATCCAAAATAATCTACAATAATAAGAAAGTGATTATCCAATGAATAACCCATGATAAGGTAAAACCATCTGTGGAGAAATTACTTTTAATCATGCCACATGTAAGGGTCAATTTAATATCCAACATTCCCATTTGGGATTATTTAACCCAGTTATATGAAGTCTATATCCAATCAACTTGTCATACCTAGAAATGGATTTCATTTATAATAAACCACAAACAATATACACCAATATTTTTTGATGGTTTTCATATATTTATAATTATCATAAATAAATACAGAAAAATAAGGTTTATCTAGTGATAAGGATTTAACAAAACTATCTAAATGCATTGTAATAAATGACCATTGGCTGTGCAATAAAAACCACTATTAATGGTGGTATATAATAGCACTAAAAAGTGATATAAAATTAACCCTATATAAAAAAATCTAAAAACATTGATAATGTCCCCACATTATCAACCCTATTAAAAAAGTGTTAATAAATGTTATCCCTTATCATTACATGTAGAAAACATTGACATGGTGTCTTTATTAATTCTTTTATAGAAGTGTTGAAAAATAAAACCCATTTATCAATGATTTTTTCCTTGAACTAATAATGGGTATATTTCTTAAAAAAATATAAAAATATAAATATAATATATATATTTTTAAATATTATTTCAATAAGTCTAAATAGTCTATTACACATAATATATATGATTTTTAGTGAAAATGGATTATTAAATAATTAAAAATATATATATAATGAATAATTTTAAAATTATTGTCGATCGATATTCATTTTGTAACAATATATTGAATATAAAAATTAAAAAGTTAATAAAAGTTCTTCAATAAGTTTTAAAATGTAACATAGAATTCAACCATCCAAGAATTTTGATCTAGGAGTCCATTTTTAGACTTCAAACAACCCTGTGATGAGATTATCACCCTAGAGGCCTAGTGTGATCTTTTAATATTTTTTTCAATACTAAAAAGGCCCACAATTCCTCAAAATATGTGTTTTTAGTGGGAGTAACCTAATTTTTATACATTTAAAGCGATTTCTGCCATATTTGAGGGGAAATGTCTTCCATTATTTAGTGGGGGATGAATATATTCCTATGTATTACATTCATATTGATATTATGGATTTTAAATATTATTTTTTTCATTATGTAGTGTAATTTATAATTAAATATATAACAATATTGAGATATTTTTTTATATATTGACACATGAAAATTATATTTTTTAAAACATATTAAAAATATTTTCATAAAAAATATTAATCAATATTTAAATCAAATCTAAATAATTAATAATATCAATTTTAATAAAAATAAAAAATGTATGAATATTTATATGGCTACAAAATTAATATATATAGATAGTATATATATATTTTTATGATAACTGACATAAATAAATATATATAACAATATAATATAATATTTGTATATAACTATTATTATATAATATATTTTAGTAAGTATAATTATTTATAATTATATTTATATATGCACACATACATTTATAAATATGTGTGTGTGTGTTTTTTTTATTTATAAACACAGAAAAAATCACAGAAAAAAACATATTATATATATTTATTAACAAATATATATATATATATATAAACACATAAATGAATATATAGACAAAATATATATATATATATATATCATTTATTTTAATATAAAACAAAATAGTGGTGTGGAAAAGAAACAACTGTATGAGTAGGATGTCTCAGGCTAGAAACTCTCAGAAGGTAGTGTTGCACATCAGAGGAGGGATTTAGGTAAATCCATGATAAAGGGTTGGGGTGAATTGATGCGGTGGGAGCGCTGATTAGGTAGGGAGTGATGATAAAAACCATGGTGGAAAACATATTGCCCTTATCTGTGGGGCCCTTAACTGTGCTAAAAACTCACAATTAATGGTGGGATTTAAAAGCACTATAAAATGTGTTGACAAAATCATCTTTATATTCCCTAAATACAATGCTACTAATGTCCCCTTTATTGGGAATTTTTTACTTCCTTTAAATGTGGACTTTAAGATTTCTTTTTAACAGTTCTGTTAAATGAAACCCTTAGTAGTACCCCTGGTTTCGTGTACATAACACATTTACTCGTGTTTTTTTAATTTGTGTTTCATTGATTTGGATTCCATAAAATATAGATATTCCATAAAATAGATAGTTTAAAAAAATATATAGTTTTCATAAAATAGAGAGTTTCCATAAAATATTGTGTTTCCATAATATAGAGAGTTACCATAAAAATGGGTGTTTCCATAATATCGGTCGTTTCCATAATGTGGGTTTTTTCTATAAAGTTGGGGTTTCCATAATTTTGATTCTTTCCATAATTTAGGGTGTTTCCATAATGTGGGGTGTTTCCATAATGTGGGTTGTTTCTATAAAGTATGGTGTTTTCATAAAGTTGGTAGTTTCCATAAAATGGTGAGTTTCTATAAAGTGGGATGATTCCATAAAAACTATGTTTCCATAAAAATAAGAAATGTGAAGGATGTGAGAGTATGGGGGTTTTATATGGATTTTTTGGACCAAAAGGAAAGTCACATGATCCATAAACGGTTGGCCTAAACCGTGTGGTCTAACCTTATACAGAGGACAAATATAGATCCTTTTTTCTAGGAGCTTTTATGTTTTTGATCAATATATTTATTTTTGTCTTTAAAACACACCTATTCCAAAATTAATCTCCCTATAAGGTTTGAGAACCCTCCCCACACGAGTGGGAGCCAACATAGAGCTTCCCTTGGTCATTTCGAGTCTGATTCTTAAGTTATGTCACCATTCATTAATGATTTGTCATTTTTGATTAGATATGGTTTTATCTACTTCTCTACTCTCCATTATTTCTTATATCTGAACCTATTGTGTGTAGATATTCATCTTTTAATGCAAAAAAATACAATTTTGAGTGGTGATCTTTCTATTATAAGACATCTAAGGACATTCTTGGAGAATTGACCTGCTTCCTCTTATGTTCTTTGCCTATTGTCAATGTTTCATCAAAACCATTGAGGTAGGTGGCTTAACTCTCATATCCTATAACTATAATTTATTTTATTAGATTCCAATTGGTTTATATATTTTGGAATTCATGGAAAAATATTCATTTCGGATGATTTAGGGTTTTTTTGAAATTGTATGATCTTGGTGAATAGTTGTGCTAGGGGTTTAGTTTCATGAATTTTAAATTAAAATTTTAAATTATTTATTTTGTGGAATTGCTAAATGGTTGATGAGAATGGGGTTTTCAATAGAAGTGGTTTTCAATAAAAATTATGTTTTATTGAAATGGTTAGGCGTTGAAATATTTTTGATGGAAATGGTTTTCAATACATAGGTTTTTTTATTGAAATGTTTTTTTTGGCATGATTATTGGTCTTATTTGTAGTGTGTTCATGTTTCATATAATGGGAAAAGTTCAAATATTACCTTTTTATCATTTCCAAATTTTTAATGCAACATGGGAATCACATACATAGTACTTGGTAGAAATTTGACCATGTGCTGGGTGTTAAAGGGTTAATGGAACATGAGAGACAATTACCTTGTGACGACTTGGTAGATCAACGTGAAACAGATCATGATTGTGGAATATCCGTAATATAGCATGCATGGTTGGTTGCATGGGTTTGAAGAATTGTCGGGTATTCCGTTAAAAGGATATTAGTAATTCGTTGTAAATATTGTTTATATATTTTTATAGAAAAGTATTTGGCTAGGAAATTGTGTTTCAAGTGAACATGTATGATTTTGGTAATGAATAGTTGGTAAACATGATTATATTTAGTTATAAACTGTTTCTTGAGAATATTTTTTATATAAAACATTTTATATAATTTTTCCTATCTCTTCTATCCTATTGGTGTTAGTAAGGTAGTCATTGGGTAAAACCTACTGAGTTTTATAGTCACCCATGATTTGGAACTTTGGTGGTTTTGCAGATGATATCATCCAGGACAAGGTAAAAGCTATGGTTTCACAGTTTTTTAGAATTCCCTTGTGATTTTTGGGATGTTCAGAGATTTTGGGGCATGGAGATTATGGAGCATGGAGTCATGATATCTTTTGAGAGTCTTGTGTAGTTTATCCGCTGTGTATATTGATACATGGTTATTCATCTGTTGTTGCTTACTTTGATGTGGTTTTGTGATACATGGAGCTTTTGGGTTATCTTTATTTTTCTCATGCATCTTATAGGAAATGTTTGGTTATGGTCGGTAGGTTTATTGGATTATTTCTTAATGGGTAAATCATCCACCACTAGTATTTGAATCCTTTCTCCATTTATTTCCAGAATTTGGTATCTTGGGGATGCCACTTAATGCCTTGTAATGACTTGTTTTAATATTAAGCCAATAAGAATTAGTGTTTCGTTACAAATGGTATCAACTTGTTCAGTTAATTCCAAACATGTACTCATCTATGTTCCTAGTTTTGGATATGAAATCCATTCTTTTATATTCCTTGGGTGGGTATCTTAGAAAAGAGTTAGATTGATGGGACTTGAAATGTATATCATTATAGGACATAGTATTCCCTTTTATGCTAAACTTCATGTTACCAGGGAGTTGGGTAAAAAAGTTTTTGGAGACACTTATTTGATTTTGAGATCTCATAGTTATGGTTTTAACCATAGAGACGAGCATGAAATTCATTGTAGAGGAATTCCTTCCAACAATTACTGCATACAACTTTTCAAGGAATGATTAATGTTGTGAAACAAATGTATTAATTTTTTAAAATCATTGGAATTTGTTTTCAAATGGATTATTTTGAAAAATAAAATGCTTATTGTACATTGGAAATGGATTAATTTTCAAAAGCATGTGAAGTGGTTTCATAAATTCTAAAACAAGGAAAAAATGTTGTTTTTGAAAACAAAGTTGTGATAGTTGATGTGATAGAATTTTAAATGCTAAGCCAAGAGTTTCTATAGAGTGAGATTAAATGAGTCTGTCGTTAGTTTAGAAAATGGCACCAAGTAGGAATCATCGAAACTAACCATAAGAAGCTGCGGAGAATGTGGTTGCACATGAACCATGTGTGAACCAAGAGCTAGTTCAGAGTATTTTCCAATATTTTCTGAATGTTGACACGGGGAACCATAGGAATGATCCATGACAAGTTGATCAAAGCATCTAGTTCATGAAGTACAATCCACCTAATTTCATGGGGTGATTCTCTACCCTATAAGATGGAGGTGTGGAATGTAGGATGAATCATATCATCGACATAATCAACACACCGATAGAGCTAAATGTCAAATTGGTGATATTCATGCTCGAGGATCTGGAATTCTAGTGGTGGGATTTAGCGGTGCATGAAAATTTTGATTAAGGACATACATGAGAGTATTTTGAAGAATTTCTCAACAAATAATTCTACTCTCACAAGTTCAAGAACTAGAAAATGATTTACTTCTTCAGCACGAAACAAGAGAGTCTGTCTTTCACAGAGTATGTAACTTTGTTCATGAACACTGTATGCTTTGCCCCAGAAGTTGTAGCAAGTTCCTCTTTGAAGGAACACATCTTCAAATTATCACTATGAGAGGAGATTTGATCAAAGATTACAGTAATTTGTATTACATATTATACCAAGATAGAGAACAGTGCAACTGTGGGAGAACGTGAAATCTCAGGATATATGGGAGGATGCATGATGATTCCTATAGGAATCGGTTGGAACTCAACCACTAGGAACAAGCGGAAAAGAGGCACCTATTTCCACAGTGCTAGTGGAAATCATAACCGGACTGCTGGATCAGTAATCCATCCTCCGTGACCCCAAAGAAAAGTTGGTTGTTTTCAATGTCATTCACATGACAACATAAACTGAAATTGCACAATACAATCTAGATCATGTGAAACTTTCCACTAGATAGGACATGTTCAGATCTATTGTCACTGTGCTCCATGGTCTGGTGATCAAGACACTTCTCAGGTGTCGCAAAAATCATATGGTTCAACTATATGACGACAACAAAATTAGTCTCGTCTATTGAGTAGATCTATCTATGGGGATTCTAGAAATACCATGACTCCTAAACCAGGGAATCCTCATTAATGAAATAGGGATAACTATGTACAGAAGAAGAAATTTTATTGAGCTAAGCAGATGATTGTCGATGATCATGTTGGACCATCTAGAGTGAGAGGTATGACACATTTTAATTATACCTATATGAAAGTGTTGTTTGATACTATTGCATCACATTCCTTCATTTCTTGTCATTCTTTAGACTTTCTATGTTTAAAACTAGATATTATGCCTTTTGTTTTTAAATTGAATACTCTTCTCAGTGAAAGGGAATGTCAAGCCTTTGTGTGTAGAGCATGTGCTATATGTATTTATGGAGCTGATCAAAAATGGGACTTCTCAGTGTTGGATATGGATTTCTATGATGTAATCCTAGGTATATATTGGTTGAATTTGTTCAATTCAAAAATATATTGTTATAGGAGAACATTTAGTTTCATGACTGAGGAATGCATCACGAATCTCTTTATAGGATAAAGGATTGTAAAGAAGTGTTCAAAGAGATTATTGGCACCAATAGTGGGAAGAATATTTTACCAATTGGAGGCATTGAATTTTCATTCAATATATTAGATCGACAGAAGTAGTCTTCTAACTGTTGAGAATCTATTTCTAGATGTCTATCCCAAAAAATTCTCAGGGTTTCCATCTCTAAGGGAAGTGGAGTTTACGATTTATCTTTTTATGGGGACTTATCCTATTTCCCATCCATCTTATAAGATGGCACCAACAATGTTACAGGAATTGAACGTGCTATTAGAGGATCTAGAAAGAAATGGTTTCATTCGAAGAATTACATTTCCATGGGCAGCATTGGTTTTTTTTGTGATGATGGAAGATGGAACTCTTCGGCTATGTGTTGATTTTTTTAATCTTAACAAAGTTACGATAAAAAATATATATCTACATCCACGCATTGATGATCTTTTTGATCAATTATGGAGAGCTCATTGGTTATACAAGATTGAATTGAGACCTGTATTTCACCAATTGAGTGTTCAGAAATATGATATTCCAAATATTTATTTCAAGAGTAGATATGGCTACTATGAATATGTATACATTCCTTCTGGTCTAATGAATGCACCAGTGGTCTTCATAAAATTGATGATTCTGATATTTCAACAATATCTAGATTCATTTGTTGTGGTGTGTGAGGATGAAATCGTGGACTATTCAATGACAATGGCTGATAATAAGGTGCACCTAGAAACAATATTACAAATCATGAATGATCATCGTTTGTATAGAAAATTATAAAAGTGTGATTTATGTATACAGGAAGTACAATTTATTGGCCATGTCATTTCTGAGAAAAGATTTTCTATTGATCCTGAAAATATATAAGTCATTATATCTTGGCAACCACAAAAGATTATTTTTAAGATACGATGTCTACTTAGTCTAGGTTGTTATTACTGATACTTTGTGTGTGATTTATCATGACTATCTTCACCATTAGAAGAACTAAATAATAATAATTCTCCATTATAATAGATGGAGGAATGTATGAAGTCTTATCAGGAATAGGAATATTGGATTACATCAGTACCTATCTTGATCTTTCCAGAATCAAGATAGGGGTATGTAGTGTATTTTGATGCTTGTAGATCAAGGTTGGGTCTTGTTCTCATGCAATGAGATCATGTGGTTTCTTACAGTTCATTGAAGATGAGGTTGAATGATAAAAATTACCCAACACATTATTTGGAGTTTTCTTTAGTCGTCCATGCTTTGAAAACATGGAGACATAATCTCTTTGGTGAAATTTTTTTCTGTTAATAGATCACAAAAGCTTGAAACACATATTCTCACAACGAGATTTGAATTGGAGGAAAACGAGATGGATAGAGTATCTCCAAATTTTTGAAATTACATGATTTATACACCAGGTAATGGAAATTAGGTGGCAGTTGAATTGAGTAAAAGTCATATGCTCAGTTGGAGAAAGAAGCTTTAGATTAATTGCAGTTGAGGTAGGATATAGCTGATATCCATGTGGAATATGAAGAACAAGGAGAGGTTGTGGTTTTTTAGCTATGCTTGAACATAATTTAGTAAAAATTATCAATGAGGCACAAACATATGATGAATAATTTCAGGTTGTATGTTAAAAACTCAATGGTGGGGAGACAATTGTGGATTGGAAACCTAATGGGGGTTCAGTCTTGGTTTACAAGGATCAGATGGTTGTACTTATGGTTTTTCAAGAAAAACTCCTTCATTCTCACCACCATTAGAAATGGTTTGTTCATTTGGGTATATTAAAGATGTATATGCCATTGAATGCACCATTTAGGAGGAGCGACATGAAAAGTAAGGTGGCCGAGTTCTTCTCTCAGTGATTAAATTTTCAACAGGTCAAAGTCGATCATTAGAGACCTGCTAGTATGTTATAATCATTACCCATTCCAAAGTGAAAATGGTATCAGATAACAATGGATTTTACTTCATGTATTCCTTGAATGGACCAGAAACATGATGCTATTTGGGTTATAGTGGATTGTCTAACCAAGTCTTCCCATTTCATCCCTATTCATGAAACTCATACAGTGGAGGATATTTCAAAAATATATATCAGAGAAGTGGTTAAAAGGCATGGTGTACCTATGTCAATAGTCTCAGATAGAGATCGTAGTTTCACCTTTAATTTTTGGAAATCCTTACAGAAATCCCTTGGGACTTAGTTGACTATGAGTATGGTGTATCCTCATCAGGCTGATGGGAAATCCGAGCAGATGATACAAACATTGGAAGAGATGTTCCAAGCATGTGTAATTGATTTTGGTGGCACATGGTAAGATCATATACCCTTAGAGGAGTTCTCATACAATAATAGTTATCGATCCTCAATTCCCATGGATCCATTTGAAGCATTTTATGGGCGTCTTTGTGGTTCTCCACTTTGATGGGTGGAAATGGGGAAAACATAACTATTTGGGCCAAGCCTTTTGCATGAAATGACATAGATGTTCTAGTTGATTAGAAAGAGAATGGAGATGGCTTAGAGTCATTAGAAATAATAAGAAGTTCACTGTCGGAGACCGTTTTCATTCGTTTTGGGAGATCATGTCTTCATGAGGATATCTCCAATGCTAGGAAATCATTTCTTCGAGAAGCAGGGAAAGTTATCTCAAAGATACCTTGGCCCTTTTGAGATACTAGAATGGGTTAGAGAGGTGTCATATCTCTTGCCATTACCACCATAATTTAGTTCACTCAATAATGTTTTCCATGTATCCATGTGGAAAAACTCTCACCCAGATCCTGACCATGTGGTTAGATGTGATCACATTGAGCTTGAACTAGATGGATCTTTGGTACATATCATAGTGTGGATCATTGATAAAAAAATGAAAAATATTTGTTTGGGAAAAGAATCGGCCTCATGTAGCTTTATGGAAACATGGTCCGATTTAGGAAGAGACATGGGAACATGAGAAGGAAATGAAAGACCAGTGGTTGGAACACATTTTGGCCAGTGAGAGTTTTATACTTTCTGATGATGGAAAGACCAATTGTCGGGAGAATGTATTACCCTTGGTTTTGAGTACATAACCCATTTCCTCATGTTATTTTTAAAGGGTGTGTTATTGATTGGGTATCCATAAAATTGGGAGTTTCCATAAAATAGAGAGTTTCCATAAAATTTAGGGTTTCTATAAAATAGGGTGTTTCCATAAAATATAATGTTTTTATAAAATTGAGATGTTTCATAATATAGAGAGTTTTGATAAAGTTGGGTGTTTCAATAATGATGGTTGTTTCCATAAATATTGGTGTTTCTATAAAGTGGGTTTTTTCCATAATGTTGGGCATTTCCATATAGTGGGGTGATTCCATAACATGGGATGTTTCTATAAAGCTATAGGTTTCCATAAAGTTGGTTGTTTCCAAAATTCAGGATGTTTCCATGAAGTGGGATATTTTCCTAAAAACTATTTTCTGTAGAAAGGGTAATGGTGAACGATGGGAGATTTTTGGGGTATTATAATGAGTGTAGGGACCAAAATGAGGGTTTCACAATCCATACATGGTTTTCCCAAAGCATGTGGTCAAATCTTGCGTAGAGGTCCAATCTAGATCCTATATTTTAGGAGCTTACTGGGTTTTTCTCTATATTTTACTTGTTGGCTTTAAAACGTCTCTATTTCAATATTAATCTCCCTATAGAGCTTTAGAACCCTCCCCACATGAGTTGGAGACAACCTAGAGCCTTCCCTTGGTGATTTGGAGTCCGATTCTTGAGGTATTTCCTCATTCATTCCTGATTTGTCTTGTTTTCTTATATCATCGTAGATCTACTTCTCCGATCCCAATTCTTTATTAAATATGAACCTATCATGGGTAGATATACGTTTATGGATGCAAAATAATTCAATGTTGAGTCATTTTCTTTCAAGGCTAAGAGAACTAAGATTGATCTTCAAGAATCAACCCACTTTCTTGTAAGTTATTCATTTATTGTCAATGTTTCATCAAAACCTTCGAGGTAGGTGTCTTCACACTCATATCCACTTTATATAATTAATTTTATTAGATTATAATGGGATTATTGATTGGAAATTATTGTAAAAATTTTTATTTGTGAGGATTTTTGGGTTTTTTGTAAAATTGTGTGATCTTGTTGAATAGTTGTGCATAAGGAGTTAATTTCATGAAATTATAATGCTGAATTTTAGATTAAGTATATTCTATAATTGCTAAATGGTTTATGAAAAAGTTATTTTTTAATAGAAATGGTTTTCAATAAAAATTTAGTTTTATTGAAATGGTTTGGAATTGAAATAGTTTTGACAGAAATGGTTTCCAATAATAATGGGTTTTTATTGAAAGGTTTGTTTTGGCATGATCTTTGGGAATATGTGGTGTGTGTTCATGTTTCATATACAAATCATGGTTGAAATATGATGATTTTCTTTGTGAGAAAGGGATAATGGCACATGCTAATTTCATGCATGGGGCATGGTTGAAATATTACATTGTGCTCATTTCCAAAGGGTTAATAGAACATTGGAAACAATTTCCTTACGATGACTTGGTAGATCGACGAAGAACCACACATGAGTATGAAACTGTCATAACATTGCATACAAGGATGGGTGTATGGGAATGAGGAATTTTTTTATATGCCAATAAAGGGATATTTTGAAAATGTTTTAATTATTGTTTAGTTATTTCTTTGGAAAAATATCTTGAAGAGAAAATTGGTTTCAATTGCACTTTTATGCTTTTGGTGATGAATTGTTTAGGAAACTTGTTTATATATTGCTTAAAAAATTTCCGAATTTTTTTAATATAAAATATTTTTATATAAATGTTTCTAACTCTTCTATCCTAGTGGCATGTGTGGGGATGTCATTGGGGAAAACCTACTGAGTTTTTTACTCACCCCGGCTTTGGAACTTTGGTGCTTTTGTAAATTATATCTTCTGGGACGAGGGAAAAGGTAATGTTTCACAAGTGTTTATTAATACCACGTGAATTTAGGGATGTTAGGATATTATGGATCTTGGAGCTTGTGGATCATGGATTAATGAGGTATTCAGAGTGTCATGTGTAGTTTATCTACTGTGTACATTGATTCTTGGATATTCATCAGTTTTTGCATACTTTTATGTGGTTTTGAGATACATTATGTTGTTGGGTATTCATTAATTTGTTCATACAACATTTAATGAATGTTTGGTTATGGTTTTTATGTTTATTGGATTATTTCATAATGGGTAAATAGTCACCCACTGGTATTTGAAACCCATTGGTATTTATTGCAATCCTTTTATATATTTGGGATGTCGCTTAAGACCTAGTAATGACTTGTTGTACTGTCAAAACCAATGAGAATTGGCATTTCATTACATCCTTTAACATCAAACTTGTTTTCAAATCTTCTATAGTGCATATAAATCCCTATTACTAGCACTATTAATTTCCCAATTTTCAGTTGTGGGGGTTTTTACTAATGTTTTTAGTCTTAATTTCCGTTTATAACTAAACCATTCCACTAATGCTAACTATTGTGGCCCGCCATTTAAATAAAATATTGTTAAAATAATCCATTATCAAAATACTACATAAATAACTATCAATGACATTTTTTAGGTTCAGTGTCTTGTAAATTAAGTGCACAATAAAATATGTACATAAAAATACATAAAACTAAAAAATTTTAACATATCATGAATGTTTGATTTGTAATTCAATCATATTATACCTCACTGTATGGGATTTCCAGGGGATATACATCAATAAAAAATGTTATACATGATCCCAATAAGTTAAAAACAATGGAAATTAAAAATAAAAAATCATATTGGATAACAATGTGGTATAACATGATATAATAATCATAAGCGTATGAAAATTAAATGGAAATTTACTAAAAATAAGAATGATACATTTTTTTCATATCCCCATGGTTCAATATCAATGTTCCATAAAACATATCACCATGGTTATTCACCAAGGTATCAAAAAACATGTAATATATCATGATCAATAATTTACCCAATGAATTGGTGGATCATTAGGATTGATATATTAAACAAATTAATTCATATGTTCCACATATATCATAATAAATCATTCCATAAATAACCCATGTAGGATAAATAATTTTTTGATTTAAATTAATTGATTATATAAGGTTTTAATTACATTAACATATTTTCATATTTAACCACTGAGAAAGGAATTTATTTTTAATACACTGTATTGTAAAATCCATGAATTATAATTACATATATATGAATACACATGTATAAAAATATGATTGGATATTCACAACATAAAATGGAGGTAGAAAACAATATGCAATAATCTTGGTAACTTAATTGCAATGAAAATTACTTTAGGGAATGAGCTTAATGAGAAATATTTGAATCATAAAATTTATAAATTTTTTTTTAAATGTGATGTAATGATCATATGTTCATAAGAACATAATTAATTTGAACATAGATAAATAACGATAAATGAAGTAATTGGATAAAATAAATAAGGGAATCCCTTTTCATGAGGGATACATTATTAAATTATGATGAGTTCCCATTAGATGCATATAAACTACATTGATAGCCACTATAGAGGTAAAATGAGGGAAAATATCTATCAATGGATTTTGACTGAATGAAATGGTCTGGATAGGTAGGTATTAATAGAAAAATTTTGTTGATTGTTTCTAAATAAAGTCCTTTGAAATATAGGGTGGAAAAATTACAAAACTATTATCATAACCATGGGTTTTTTGATGTTTTATGACATTAATATGGTGTTTTTTACATAATTGTGGTTAATAACTAATAATTAATATTTTATATTAATTTTGGAATGAGAAAATAATTGCCCAAAAATTATAATTTTAAAATATTAATTAATATTTTTGACTTTAGATTGATATTTATTTGTTATTCATTTCATAGGAGTTAATTATGATAAAATATATTAATAAAATAACTTATTAATTTATTTATATTATATTTTATGAATTATTAATTAATTAATATATATTTAGGATTTAAAAATACATAACAGAAAAACAAAACAATGTTTTTTATATGCACAAAAAATTTAGAAAAACATGAAATTTTTTCCGTGGCCTAATTTGAATTATTTGATATCAAATATAATATTTCTTTTATAATTTTTTTTACATATTATAATTTTAAATTTTAAAAAAATAATTTTTTTTAAAAAAATAAACATTTCCAAGACATTCTTAATTTTTCCAATCCTTTTAAAAATGACATGTGATATTATAAAATTATTCTATCATTTATATTAAAATAATATAATATTATATGACTATTTTATATAAAAACATTTTATTCAAAATATATTAATTTATGATAAAAGCATATTTCTTTTATATATTTTAAAAAATTATAATCTTTTTACATTATATCTATAAACATATTCATCATATTCATCATATATTTATATTTATATTTTAAATAAAATAATTATAATAAAGATGTTGTGGAAATGTATACTTCATTTCTAGGAATAAAATTATACTTTTATAATAATTAGTTCTAGATAAAAATACCTTTATTATAATTTAATGAACTCAAATGGTGGGGAGCATGATTTTTTCACTTTCTTTGGGTGGATCATCTAACATTTATCTAGTGTTGATTACCACATACATAAACATCTCTCATAATAGATTTCACTCGATCCTTATTATTTCTCTACATAGGGTCTCTAAAAGGAGAACCCATGTGACACTACCTCTTTACCGTGTTCTGATTTATAGGATTAAAAGTTAATGGTTCTAGTAGTAGAGTCGATTTTATACCCATATTCTTTATTTATCTTTCATTGTTACCCATGATATAAAATAATTATAGAGGTTGTAATGACCAATGTTCATGTTGGCCAACTATCATATTGAAGAAAAATCATCTTTACCAATGATCAGGTAAGAGTCTAATACTATTTGTCATGTATCATATTATATACTATATATAAACTACACCATTCTCATACATAATCATTAAATACATCACATATAATGGGGTTTCAATTCCCTTGATACTATCTATCATATTTATAAGTCTACCATATCATTTTACTCTTATTATTGTTGGGCCGATCTTCTTTGTAGTATTCATTCCTATGAAATTTACATTAATGTGTGCATTGTTCTTTTTTGTTTATCACTTTGTGCAATTTATAACTGTTAGAGTAAACATTAATTCATTATATAAAATGGAATATAAATTTCCTTTTATGTTCTTCATTTGTAAAATATTATAAAATATAAATTTTGAAACATTATTTCTATTATGTAATGAATTTTTTAGCTATTAAATTCTCAAATAAAATCTCCCAAAAATATTGTAATAAATATTTAATAACAAATATACATTCCTAAAATATATTTATTTGGATACTCTAAATCAAATTTATAATATAGAGATTAAATAAATTATATACATATTCTTATGAACATCGATGATATGAATTTATTTATATCTAAAGGTAACTCAAGATCATACATTACCAGACTGTCATAGTGGGGCCAAAATTTCCAAAATTATAATTAATAATATTTGAGGTAAATGTTTAATATTTTTTGGGTGTGACCCCCAAGGAGTGTGTTTCAGTTATAGGTAGTCATATTAGTCATTGAAGACGTGTATCTGAAAAATATCATGCTCCCTAAAGAGATATGGTTTATTCATAACTATGAGAACTTCTTATATATTTGATATATGTAATATAATGTCATTATCATGGGATATGTCATGAAGCAGGATGAATCTCTTCTGTAACCATCATAATTTTCATTTTTATTATTTTTATGACCATTTTAAATGGACATATATTCTAAAACTATGGAATTTTTTGTAATGGTACAACTGTTTTTGTTAACTCAGCCAAAGATATCTCTTCTACTATAGAAAGGAAAAATTATTTATTTATCCTTCATTCAATCTGATACCGACAATGATACCCCAAAAAGAAGATACCTCTTCCAAAAATCATGTTTTTCATATTTAATAAAATTACATCGTCAAATTTTATTTATATATAATGATATGAAGTTGAGGGAAAGATACATGTGATCATAAACAGGGATAATCAATGACAACATAAATATGTATTGTTCTTATTGGAGGGACAATTCTCATGATCTCTTATATTTTAGATAACCACAGAAAAATCATGAGAAGAAGATACAATGTTTATAATTCCCCAACACTTGATATCCATACATTATCCATATCCAATCAATGTGATGTATCTATACTATACATTATATGTTTATGATTAGTGTCATTGTATCACATGGTTTTCATTATACATAGTAAATTATATACCCTTTTCATATAATAAATAATCAAAATAAATTATTCTATGAATAGCAATTTAGTTTTATTAACACTATTATATCATGACAATTTCTAGAATGACTCTCTATATATCTGATATAGTAATAAAAAGTACTAAACACGTTAGGTCTAGGGTATTCACTTTTACAACACAAATAGTTGATATAGAACAAAAATTAAAAAAAATAACATGTTTTTAAACCCAAGATAATATTATTATTCTCCCAAGTAATTTATTTATTGATTAGGATTTCCATGTTTTTATTACATCAATCCCATACGACTTATGGCATCAGAATCTTGAGAAAAATCTACCAATAGATGATATCCCCGAGTATGCCCCATTTATCCACTATCATGACGTGGAAATATTTTATAGTATCAATCATTATCTTATCATATATTTATAATAAAAATTATTTTCTTATTAGGAATAAATCCATTAACTGTATCAAATCATTATATATTTTACAATATTTTTTTCTGCATCAAAATTTTCAACAAACTCAGTATTTGTAGATATGTATACCATGAGATTTACTAAGATATTATTTCTCATTTACATATCCTAAATATGATATTAAATCAAAAGTATCTTTTTTATTAATAGTTATATCAGCTTAACTATTATTGTACAATTATCTCTATAAACAATGTGTATATCTTTTTTACTTTCTAAATTACTTTTGAATGACATAGACTTTATTCCACGTCGTTATACTAGATTTTTTTGATTCTTTCCTATCATAATATTTATATTGGGAAAAGAAATATAATATATATCATGGTATATTTGATAGATACATCATAAAAGCTTATGAAATTATATTCATCATCTTAATAGTCCCCTACATCATGTAAATGAATTCTTAGAGAGACTTATGATATGTTACATGGGAAATAATTATCTCTCTAATTATCCAAAATTTTCTTTTTCAATAAATTTTTATTTAAAAAAATTATATTTTCCATGATAAAATTTCAACTATATTAGTAGATCACATTCCCAAGATATTGAGTTATTTTTTATATTAATCTCTAGTGATATTAATTTTAATTTATTCTTAACCAACATCAATACTAAAAAAATTCCTATTTTTTTCATTAATATTTTTCTTGGAAATCTTTAGAACACCCATTAGACTCTTAGTAACAAATATACATTATACATTGAATATTAAATTTTATGATCATAATGATTCCATTAATTTGTTATTAAATTTACACAACATTAATGAAATAACATGTAATTAAAAACCATTCTAGGAGCACTATATAGAAATAATTTAGGAATTGCTGGATTGACATCCATTGCCTAATAGTATGATGGTGAAATGTTTCTAAAAATTTTATAATTATAATGGATTTAATAATGATGACTTAGTATAAACAATATAAACATATTTTTACCAAACATGTACCACCCATTTATTGTTTATCTTGAATACACTGTAATAAATTTAGATAAAATGGAGAAACTAATCCAATAATTACATTATTTTTCTATATGGATTTTATATTCTATATTATGATTAACTTTTCAATATATTTTGTTTATATTTACTACTTACTTATAGGATACTAATTAATTATTATCATTTAATAGTATATAACATTGACATTGTTATCATAAAACTACCTCTTTTGGTTTTTTTAATTTACTATATAGTATGTGTCTCTAGAACATCCACTTTTTAAAAGTAATTTGGGAACACCATCCCAAGAAAACTACTTATCAATGTTATTCCTTATCTTTTTTAAAATTAAATATTAATCCCACTATCTATAATAATATGTGCACATTTTTAATAAAAAAATATATTTTTATTTTTTATAAAAATTATATTAAATGGATTTATTAAATATATTCAAAATCTATAATGATAATTAACAGAGTTACATGTTTTTCATTAAAATTTTTTTATTGACTTAGAAATAAAAAAAATACATTCCTCTAATTACATGAATTTCAAAACAATGGATTAATTTAATACTATAACTCATATGATATCAATTTATCATTATGATTGACATATGTTTGGGGGTTAACTAAAAAATTTGTGAACCTTGTCTTGAATGAAAATAGATGAACATGAAAAACATTTATGGGTCATCATTTATCCTACTTTTATTATGATCCTGGCTATGCTATGTTTATGGAAAAGTTCTTTTACTATAAAATCCTCCCTATATTTTAATGTTTTTTAAATTCATGAATTTATAATCATTGACTCCACTTTATTGGAATCATAAATATATGTGTATTGGGAAATATGATTTCTAGAATAAATCAACTATACATTTTCATGAATGAAGAATTATCATTAAGGGAAATATTTAGGTAAAGGGAACAATGTATTTCATATCATATAACCATGAATGTTTCTTAATTCACATCGAATTTTATTATATTTCATTAAAGAATTCCATAGAGTATATAAACATGCAACTATTTTCTCATTATAATATATTTTATGGTCAATCTAGGATATCAAAAAAATCATTTTGGATCACCTTTATTTCGAAACATTTTATTTTTCAAAACATGAGATCTATGTATGTCACTAATTCTCAATGTCATAAACATTAAATATTATAACCACCATTCGTGATATATGGTTGAAACAAACATTTTTTAATATAAAAAATAATTTTATTTTCATAACTGGGAAGTGATTTTATCATATATTCAAAATTTCTTACATATGATTTAAGTAATATTGAACTATTAATTGATTACAATAAACCATAAAAATTCATTCCAACCTAAAATAATGTATCCCTGTTTATAATGGTCCCATGAGATAAATATTTAGGTCCAACATAAAAAATTAATAGTTCCACAAAAATCAATCAATTTTGGAAAATAGATGTATTGTTATTCTCGATATTGAAATTGGAGTCACCTTAATCTACATACAAAATATACCTAGATTCTTGTAATATTTCTGAAAAACATTTTTTATATATACAGGTGATTTTTTTGAAAAACATATAGTACATAACTAACAATAAGTAAAATAGAAATATAAAATTCAATGATTAATATATCAAAATATTAATCCTTTGCGTACTTTTAATTCAATTCAACACATTTTCTCTTCCAGAGACATTCCTCGCCACAAGAGAAACATATAGTAACCTATTTGAATAAATCCCACATTACCATTAGTTTCATATATATGTTGTGTAAAATATCAATTGGCATATAAATAGTTATCTTATTTTCAATATTGGATTTTAATTTTTTCCCTATAAAAAAATAATATTTATCTTTATAAAGTTGATATTAACCTAGAGAACATTACCCAAAAGGAAAAAAATTAGTTTCTCAATACTATTAATTTTTTATCCTAAATTAAATTAGAGTAAATGGGTAATAAGGATAAAAATATTTGAAGTACTGAACGATCATAGATTATCTTATAATGTACATTCGTTTAGTGTAATAATAATCTAATTCAATTTATACTTAATCTTTTCATGAAAATTTTATTAGAGATCAGGAAGACTGGTATTTCCTTCCATTTATAGATTTTTTATTCACAAATAATTTTACATTGATGATATAATTGTGATGAAAATAATAATTTAATCATCTATGTGTCCCATGTAAGCTTCTTTTTTACCATAACTTGTTTCTTAAGGATTCATAACAAGTGATGTGGTGTCCAAAAAATACAGTTTCCATACATATCGTATTCACATACAAGATAGACAAAAACACTAATTGAAAATAGATTTTGTTATGAAGTTTTTATCATCAAGTTTTGATCATAGTGTTTTATGGTATGACATTATATTTTTTTTAATATTAAATCATTAAAATATTAGCACAATTATATTATCTATTGATTATTATACAATACTTATTAATTAATCATAAATTTATAAGTCAATTTCATAAAATACTATTATATTGTAAGAACTATACATTTTATACTAAATCACATGATTATTATACATTAATAGATCAATAAAACCTCTCCTCATATTTTTAGAAATGATTACACTATTATTTAGAGAGTTTCATTATAAGCTATTGACTAAAATACTTCGTTAACTCATGAATCCATGTCCTGATGAATTTATTACTAAATTTTTTAAATAGCTAGCTTATTTTACTCACTTATTGACTATAAATTTTTTGAGCATATCTATAACAATTTATTTGATCCTAATTTTGGTCTATTTGACCCACTACTCTTGTTAGAAATCTGTAATAAGGTGATTCAACAAAATGTATTGTTGTTTAAAAAATTTCATCTCTTATTACCATATTTTTATTGATATATACCAACCAATAAATATCAAAATACAATCCAAAAATCACACATTATGTACTAATGGTTTTTATATAACCAAAGTACTAAATCCAAAAGGATTAATGTGTATGTTAAATAACATTTTCATAGAGTAGATATAGATTTTTACAAAGTTTTTTCATGTTAATTTCTTCTTGAAAATTGTTAATAAATTCTTAAGCAATGATAATAAAAAAAATAAATTTCATCAATTTAATGAAAATTTATCATGTTGATTGAACAAACCTTTTTGATCTTTTTATATCCAATGAGAAATAAAAATTGTTCTTGTACATATAAGTATACTACTACCTCCACAGAGTGATGTGTCTATTTTTTCATAATTGAATCATATGGCTGGTTAAAAAGATGGATCAAATGATTATATAATATATTTATGAAATAATTAATATAAATATATTATTATATATTACATAAATTGTTACCTTTTTTTCCATTGAATGTAGATTATGTAACTCATGCTTATATATGCACCACAACCTCTATGAAGCGATGTGATTTGATTTTCATTTCCGCATAACCTGGATAATAGTGAGGATAAATATAAATAATAAATATTTCATTAGTAATATATTTTTTATTAAATAAAAATGAAAATATCATACAATATATTTATTTTCCACCTTTTAGAAAAATTAAAACATCATTCTTGAATATATATAGAGTACCCCTACATGGAACGTTCGACTGAATTTTTAATGATCACTGTAAATGGTTAGTTTTAATGAATATTCAACAAAAAAACATATCATTAATTTGTTTATGAATCATTATATGATTTAATGACGACCCTTTTTCCATGGTTAACACAATAATGTTATTTTGATGTTGTAATTCAGACGACTCCAAAAGGATTATGATGAACTTTACCATTTTAGTAACAAAATAAGTCATTCCAACATATAAAATAAATGGAATAAAAATAGGTAAATAAAAATAAAATGGTAAATTAATATTTTTCTAGAAAAATATAATTTTATTATTATGGAGTTAGAAAATGTACGATGTTATATATTAAAAATGGAAAAATATTTTTCATTAAATCCTTGTTTTAAATTAATAAATTTAAAAATTAATTCTCCACATATATATTATTATGAATCGTCCTTGAATGATATTATTTTTTAGATCAAATATTAATAAAATTAATTTTTAAATTTTTTTTAATTACCTTTTAGAGGTTATAAATTTATTCTTTTACATATATATGTGGGGGTCATTTTATCTAGTTTTACAGAATTAAAGAAGAATTTTTTTTAATATAAATAGCTTGGCCACATTTTACCTCCATCATTTAAATTACTAATTATAAATATTCATATAATATTTTTCATTTCTACTATAAGGATAAAATATTTTCATTATTATAAGAAAATTTCAGTTAAATAGTTTTCAAAAAAAGGGGTATGTGTCTGTGTTTTTTTAATGGAATGTTCATTATTTAAGAGTTAAAATTAGATATCCAATGTTTTATGGTGAAAAAAGTAATAAAATAATTTTTTTCACCATTATTCATTTCATTAGGACCATATATGATAATGGGTTAGTCTAATGCATCTCAGGATGATGTGTGAAACTGATATAGATTTCAAATTCATTGAGTAATGATTAGTTTTTAAAAGGAAAAAAATCTAGACATTCAGCATGGTTGGTTTTAATGGATATTACTATATGTATATTATATATAAATTTGATAAACATGAGTTAACATGGGATATAAATATGATTTTAAAATATACATAATTCATGATTTATAATATATTCAATCAAAATCATTTTATTTCATCGGTTATGAAATGTTTATAAAATTTTAAGGTGAATGGTAGGTCCTTAAAAAAAATTTAAATTATTTACCACATGACACAAACTTCGTTTATGATTTTATATGATGATAATTGTTAAAATAGTTTTATTTAAGAAAAAGGTTATTTTATCAGATGGGTATTTTTTATTTATGTGTCGAGATATTAATTTTGAAACAGAAAAATATTTTAATTCATTTTGACGCTTTGTAGTGGAAAAAGGTGATCCCTTTCTTTTTATACCACTCATTTAGATTTTTTTCACACCCCATATTTTAAAATGTTATTTAACTAAAATATTGTTATGAAAAAACTATATAAAGGTGAATCATTCAACTTTATACATTTCATAAATGAATCCAAAATGCGTTCAATGAAATAGGGATGAAAAATTAATGACTTTTATTGTATGGGAAAAATGTAATCTATGTGCAAGTTCGCACTTTGTCATATAATGGGTTTTCCTAATTATATAAAAATTTATACTAAAAAGATCATGATTTTATTCAAATAAATACTATTATTATAAATCATATAATTATTGTTTTCTTATTTTACGCGGTGTTATTACAGACATTGATATTTATCTATAAATTTACATTGACATTCCAATGAGATATTGGAAATGAATGTGAGAGGTTTTGATCCCATGGAACATGAGTTTTAAATAGAAAGTATAAATGATTTTAAGAAACGTATTCTTTAATAGAATGAAACGTTAATTTATGATTTTTAACTCTAATGGTTTTAGTTGGATCAATTGAAAATATGACTTTTAGATTTCATATTTATATCAGACAAAAACACAGTTTGACCGACATAATGACAAACATATTTTTCCTACATCATTAGTTGAAATTTGTTACAACCATAACCATGTAAATAATTAAGATCAAATGTCATGACCCATCCCTCGAGCCATGTTCCATGACTACCCTAAGCCCCACTTACATAGGCCAGGGGTTAGCAGCTAACACCAAAAGGTGTATTCCCTAAAACCGGGAAGAAATTGCCTTTATATCCTCTAAACACACTCAACCAAGCCCGCAACACAATACAAAAAAAAGTAAACTGGAATGTAAAAAAGAGTGAGTATAGAATATAAAAGGGGACATAATACAAGCCCAACTAGAAAGTACAAGAAAACTTATGGTACAAGAAAACTGAAACAACTCACGTGGACACCCGCCAAATATCCTACCTGAAGGGTAGGTACAACTCTCGAATGTTCATCTCTATGGAATGCTGCATCTAACTTCCACCTCTGAGCTACCTCTAGTCCTATTACTCTCGTCCTCAGTAAGCGATGTCCCTCATTTGCACTAAATACAATAATGTGATGGTATATCTCGTGTTGGGGTGAGTATAATGATACCCAGTCGAGACCCCGAGACCCTCAAAGGTCTCACAAAACCCAAAAAGGATAGATCACAAAGAATAAAAACATCTGACAACCCTATATTGTTATATGACCATACATATAATAAAGTTATCAAGTATACCCATCTCATTCATGAGGAATCTCAACACCAAAATCCTTTCCCAAAGTACAACTGTTCCTCGAAGGAAAGAATTCAACAAGGGTAACACCACAAAGGTAAATAACACAAATATAATGCTACACAGAAGAATACTACAATGGTATCCCCATGAAGGTATGTACCACAATGGTATGACACACAGAGGATTACCCCAACGTTAAAGACTCAACTCACACCAGGTAAAACATAGGTACGGTAGAAAATATGAATAAATGTAAATACTGATTCATATTACTCTGTTAAATGGTATATCCACATAGGATCCTAAATCAGCAAACACACGTAAAATCCTAAATCATCATACCCACATTAGATCAAAGTAAAAAAGTCCCTCATAGGATCCTAGAGTAGACCCACGTGGATTATTAGAGCGGATCCAAGTGAGTCTCTCAAACACAGACCCACATAGGATCCCAAAACATAGACCCATATAGGATCCAAAAGTATAGAACACCATAGGACCCTTTTCTCATGTTATATCCAACTACATGGTTCTCTCACTAAGCTCTCTTGATTCTGGGAGGGTCCACTCCTCAAGCCACAGTTTGAGACTCCAATTTCCACAAAGTCCCACGAAGAATTATCTCAATGGACCTCCTCATAAAATGGATCTCAACGCAACATTAAATGCATTAATCAGATCACCAAGCTATTAGTTATTGGCCTTTTAGTCTTGAGGGCCTGGTTAGATTTATGTCTGATCCAACCCGTTCGTAGAAAAACCTTATCCAAAACTCATGTGTGGTATACAAAATGGACCGTGTTGAGCCAAGGTTTTGGTGACATATACGGTTCATTAAATGGACCCACGTAACTCATGATATTGATGAAATAATGAAAAGGGTTGAAGAGGGTATGGGTCCGGTCCGACCCGTCCAGGGGCGAACCAACTCGGTTCAGGATGACCCAGCCTGTCCCGGGACCAGCCCGGCCAGCGGAGCAATGGCCCACCGTGGTGGACTGGATGACCTACCTCTACTGGGCGGCGCGGTCGCGCGCCGTGCCACCACTGGTGGTCACCTCTATCGGTCACCCTCCATGCGCCATCACGGCGCAAGGCCACGACTCCTGCTCACCCAGCAGCGCAGATGCACAACACCTCACCCCCTTCACATGATCGGTCGACGACGGCTGTTGCCCTTGCTCCGTCGTGGCTGACGGGCTGCGACCCTTCTCAGGTGGCATGATTGTGTCGTCGCCATTTTCACGACAGGTCGTGATGCTGACCGCAGCTCCCGAGTCCCACCGGTACCAATCACCAGCACCAGTTACCATCCTACTCCATCATGAAAATCACATCATAAACCACAAGGGTTGCGGAGAGGTCAGTCCAAGTTCATTTGGACCGCACCCTCCATGTTAGAGTGGTACCAAGTGGCTCATGGGGAGAGATTCGACGTAAATGAAAATTAACAAAAATAAATCCAAACCACACCACAACCTCGATGGTTTTTTGATATCAGTGAGGAGGGAAAGATGGACATTTGATCATTTTCGTTGAAGATTTTCATCATTGGAGAGGTCATTCTTCATTGGAGATGGAGTTCTTCATTGGAGAAAGGTGTTTCTCTAATGTTCTCCCCAATTTCCAACACTTCACCCCAATTCCACCAAAATAAAATCGCCAACTTATTAAATTATGTTTTATTAATTTAATTAGAGTTTTCCATAAATTAGTTGATGTAGGAAGAATAAATTAATGGAATGTGGAACAATAAATTAGGAGAGAACCAATAGACATCTCCCTCATTAAGGAGGTAGTTCAAGGGCCAGGAGGTCCCCACGATTACATTCAAATTGGAGGTGATTTCAGGATAATGTGGTCCCCACCACCGAGCATTCAAATGGGAGGTTAAATATACAATAAAAGTTTTTTCTTTAATTTATTATTATTTTCACCAAAAACATGAAAACTATCTTTCACCCCCATCCTACTACAGTCGAGGTGAAATTCCCTTTAAATGAATATTAAAACTGCGAGTTCAACGTTGTCCTCATATGTCAATTCTAAGAACTGGTTCAAAATTTACATAAACCCACTCAATTGTTTACTGAACGTACCTGAAAAATGTTCAAAAATTAATTCCGGTCACACCATTTCTCAGAATCATGCGCTGTCAATTTTTGTAAACTCATAAATTTCCCATATAATTAAAATAATTACATAGAATTTTTTGGGTCCTTACATTTGTTGTACCTCTGGGATTTGTAACCCCAAAATCCAAAACATAAACTAGGAAAACAAGTAGGGGTACTGCGCACAAATCAGAGTCTCCTACTCCCATGTTCTTTAATGGAGGTTCCCATATAGCCAACGTACATGCACTAAATGTATCGACTGCCCATGAAGGACCTGCTCCTATCGATCATCAATTTGTACTGGATCCTACGTAAACTTCACCCCATCCTCGATGTCCAGCTCGCTGTGGTCAATTAAGTGTGATGGTTCATGCGCATATCTCCTCAGCTAGGATATGTGGAAGATTTCGTGCACCTGGTGCAACTAAGGTGGAAGAGTTAAGTGGTAAGCCACCATGCTAACACTGCTGAGGATCTGAATGTGTCTAATGAATCTCTGAGATAACTTGCCGCCCCGACCAAATCTCTGCACACCTCATCGGGGGGAGACTCGTAGAAAGTGGTGGTCACCATCCATGAACACCAGAGGTCTCCATCTCATTCCAGCATAATACTTCATCCTAATCTTATTAGTCTTCATCCGATCCTGGATGATCTGAACCATCTTCGTGGTAGCCCGTACTATATCTGGTCCCATGAGTGTCGACTCCCCTGGGTCAGTCTAGCAGAATGATGATCTTCAAATTCGGTCTTATAGTGCCTCTAAAGGTGAAATAGCATTGGTTGAGTGATGGATGTTGTTGTATGCAAACTCCAATAAGGGAAAGGGGTCCTCCCAACTGCGACCAATGTCGAGGATGCAAGCACGCGGCATGTCCTCGAGTGTCTGAATTGTATGACCTATCTAGCCATCCGTCTAAAGATAGAAGGCAGTCCTCAAACTAAGATATGTTCCTAAGGCCTCCTACAACCCCTTCCAATGTCGAGAAGTGAATTCTGAATCCATATAAGAGACAATATCCCTGGGTACTCCATGTAGCTGCACAATATCCTACACATAGAGGCGTCCCAAGCTCTCTACTAAACCATGCTCTCAGATTTGTAGGAAGTGGACTGACATCGTGAGTTGGTCAACGATCGCCCAGATATAATCATGACCTCTGGATGTACATGGATGATCTTTCATGAAGTCCATGGATATCCCATCCCACTTCCACATTGGGACCACTAATGCCTGAACTAAGCATGATGGTACCTGATGCTCCACCTTCATTTGTTGACAAGTGAGGCACTGAGGGAAAAACATTACTACTACTTTCTTCATTATTAGCCCCTAGTTTTGTCTCCAGAGATATTGGTACATCTTCGCCACTCCTGGATGAACCGCTAGAGGGAATGTGTGGAACTCCCACAACACTTCCTCTAGAAGTTACACTGTTACCAAGGTATATCCTCTAATGAGGATGACATGCTCCCCACCTTCTGAAAATCAATTAGGTGCATGTCCTAAGGATATATGAGCATGTTGAGCCTCAAATTATGTGTCCCCATGCTACACCTACCTGACTCGATGAAGAATTTGGGGAGTGACTGTAAGAGACTGAAGAAAAGCTGATTTATCTCGATCCACATATGATATCTACAAAGTGGCCAGCTACTCTGTCGCATCACCCAGTAGTTGAATACCAGATCTCTTAATAAGTGCATCTGATACAACATTCCCATTTCGAGGAGTATATACTATCTAAATTTTATAGTCGTAGAAGAACTCAAGCCAATGCCGCTGTCATGGGTTCAGGTCCTTATGATATAAGATATACATGAGAATCTTGTGATCAGAGTAGACTGTAAAACGTTTTCCATTCAAGTAATAATGCCTCACCATCATGGAAAAGTCCAATGCTGCTAAATACATATCATGGGTACCGGAGTTCATCTCATGTATTCCCACCTATCATAAACCATAGGCAATAATTGCTCGCTCCTGCATCAGGACACATCTGAGCCCGATCTCTGATGCATTGCAGTAGACTAAATATCCAACGCCCTCCTCCAGAATCCTCAAGATGGGGGAACTAGTAAGCCTCTAACTCAGCTCCTGAAAACTCCTCTGGCATCTCTCCATCCACAAGAAGGGTTTCCCCTTATTCATCAATTCTGATTAAGGTGCTGAAACTCTAGACAAATCTGGCACAATCCTTCGGTAGTATCCAGCCAAACCCAGGAAACATCGTACCTCCGTCAAAATCCTGGATGGATCCCATGAAAGTACCACATAAATATTTCATGGAACCACCACAACTCCATCCTCCTAGAAGACCTGTACTAGAAAATGAACATCTTGGATCCAGAACAAGCACTTCAAGAGCTTACCATAAAGTCGGTGCTCTCGGAGTTTGTCCAAAACTATCTGCCAATGATAGGCATTCTCCTCCTCAGTAACTGAGTAGATCAGAATTATTTAGATTAAGTCTACTATAAAGAGATCAAGGTATGGCTGAATGATCCTAACCATGAGTCCCTTGAACAGTGCTAGAGTGTTGGTCACACCGAACGAAATGACCCAAAACTCATAATGGTTGTACCAACATCTGAGATTCACCTTCTGCATATACTCTTCATGTACATTGTGCTAGTGATAGCATGATATGTGCTCTATCTTGGAGAACCACCATTTTCCATTCAGCTAATCAAAGAGCTCATCAATCCTCAGGAGTGGGTACTTGTTTTTCACGGTCACCTATTATAGGCGTCGATTTAAAAAACAAAGTCTCAAGCTCACATCTGTCTTCATAGTGAATAAAATCAGGGCTGCCCAAGGCGAAACACTGGGCCGGATGAACCCCTTCTTCTATAAGTCCTCTAGCAGTACCCACAGCTCACAAAGCTCTACGGGAGACATATGATATGCTAGAATATATTTCAGTGATGTCCGAGGGTATAAGTCAATGTCAAATTCCACCTCTCATCTAGGACGGACACCCAAAACATTATAAGGGAAGGCATCTGTGTACTAGTCCACCACTACAGGATAACTCAAACTCTCGACATAAACCTCTTTGAGGGTTAGTCTAGCCAACTAATGAGTGAGCGGTTTCACTCCCTTCCATGTTAGTTTGTCTTGTGCAGCAAAGGCTATCCTCTCGCCTGTGAAGGTAAAACTTGTCCCATCCGGGTAGACAAAATGCTCTTAGTGCCTAATACCATTGATCTGGGCATGGACTGTATATAACCAATCCATTATTAAGTTGACATCGTAAAACCTTGACATCGGTACTAGGAGATCCATGCTGAAGCTCTTGCCTCCTATAGTAAGCTCACACTGCAAGCACTATTGTGTAGTCATCGAATCCTCTCCTGTCGGAGTTTTTATCCATATAAATCGAGCCAATGTCTTTACCGGAATCTTCAGGCTCCAAATGAGGGTAGTGGAAATAAGATAATGATTTTATCCCATGTCTATATGTACTACACTTAAGGTGGAGTAGTCACAGATCATACCTAGTATCATCTCCGGAGCGCCGTGGTTATAGCCCTCAGCTGCCTGGAGATGATTCCTCCCCTATCTACCTACTCCATGTGGTCAGGGTGGACCCCTAGTGGTGTTGGTGGTAACATCTCAAATGGTCTCCCACCACCAACTGTACGACCAGCTTCACTGCCACGTGTGATTTCTCCCAACGGACCTCCTCACTCGAACCTTTGTCTCTGCCTGGGCGGTCCTTCGACCATTTTTTATCATCCATACAGTGGGTCAGGAAGTCATGAAACATGTTTCCCTTCCCGTCGCATGCATATCATTTCCTGCTCCTCACATGACTAGCTCTTTCGCTAGTGCCCCACACAACCGACCCAAGATCTTACGCTCGTTCACCTTTAGGTCTGGTCGTCTTGTACCTTTGTGACATATGTCTTCTACCTGCTCCATAAGACTCGACTATATGATTCCCAGTGGTGGGTCTCGCTGCGGGTGATTGCTCAGCAAGAAAACACTCCACTAAGAGGGCTCACTCTAAGACCCCCACCTGTGTCGGGATGCTGAGGGAAATCATCGAATCCCTGATCTCCTTCTAAACTCCCTGGTCGAAGGTATAGTCCCTGAAGAATGGGTCCTGCACTAAATCAGATGAGTAGTGTGAGAGGTCAGTGAACCTCACTTTGTACTGATCCATAGTCATTCTGCCCTATTGCAGATGAATAAGATCCAGTATGTGCACTGCATGAAGGGTCGTTGGGACTAACTCTGCTGAAACACGATCTTAAAATCTGCCAAGAAAAGTGTCATCTCATTGTGAACATGAAGCATCAAGCTCCTCCATCTGCCTATTACTGCCTGTAAAAAACTGGGTTCAAAAATCACCATGAGATTAGCTGGTGTCCCTACTAGTCGGAAGACTCTCACCACAGCCTCCAACCATTCCTCAGCTTCCTGTGGGTCTTCATCGCCCCGGAACCTCGGTGGCCTCATGCACTGGAACTATTGCAACACGCTCATGCGGCGTGCACACTCTGCTGTTGGGGTTTGTGCCATCGGTGTACGAACTAGTAATAGTACCGCTGGTGCCTCCACTGATGCTCCTACTGATAAATGACCCTACACTATTGCCTCATCACTTGGTGGGCTATCAGCACGAACTATACCCGGAACCCAAGATGACATTCAGCTTGGAGGTATCCTGAAATAAAAACAGGTGTGTCACGATCAATATGTTATACATGATGAGATGACTCAAATAGTTCATAAAGAAAACTTTTCAAAACATGCATGAAGTTAGTGTTTTCATGCACTAAGTCAGAAATCAGTTGTTTGGGTCCTGGTGTAAGGATACATCGGCCACCGCACCAACACTGGATTCCCTAAACTGATAAGCACTCTCACTACACCTAATAGTTTTAATGTTAAAAATATCAGAGTCCAATGATCTATGGTAGAACCAACTCCTCTGATACCAAATTTCCACGACCATCCCCTGGGGCCCATACTGTGGATACCCCAAGTCCGCTTTCCATAGGCTAGGGGCTGGAGAATTTCACCGAAAGGCATATTAACTAAGACTAGGATGGAATTGAATTTATTTCCAATAAACACACTCATCCATGAACACAAAAAGATACGAACACAAGTACACATTAATGTAAAAATATTGTGTAGATTATGTAAAAGGGGCAAGATTACAATCCCAATAAGAAAGTACATGATAACTGAAGGTACAAGTTAACTAAAAAACTCGTGTGGACACCTACCAATGATTCTACCTAAAGGGTCAGTACAACTCTTAAACAGTCGTCTCTGTGGTAAACCTCATCTATTGTCCACCTCTGAGCTACCTCTAGTAATATTACTCTCATCCTATGTCAGTGATTTCCATCATCTGCACTAAACATAACAAGGTGTGGTTGTAGCCCGTACAGGGGTGAGTATAATGATACTCAGTAGGGACCTCAAGACCCTAAAAGGTCTCACTCACCCCACAAAGGATAAGCCACAAAACATGAAAACATATAACAACCCTACTTGGGTATATTCCCAGACATATACCTAAGTTATCAAGTATACCCATCTCATTCATGAGGAAACTCAAGGCCAAAATCCTTAACCAATATACAACTGTTCCACAAAGGAAATAATACCAAAAAGGTAGAACCACAAAGTTATTTACTACAAAGGTAATTCCATACAGAAGAATACCACAAGGGTATGACCATGAAGGTAAGTACCACAAAGGTATGCCACATAGAAGATTTCCACAAAGTTAAAGACTCATCTCACACCAGGTATATCTTAGGTATGGTAGTAATGATGATTAGATGTAAATACTAAATCATCTTACTCTATTAAGAGGTACACCCACGTAGGATCCAAAATCATCAGACCCATATAGGATCCAAAATCATCATACCCACATAGGAACCTAGTATAGCAGACCCACATAGGATCCTAGAGTATTCCCATGGGGATTCCTAGAGAGGATCAAAGTGAAACTCTCAAACACAGACTAAATTATGATCCCAAATAATAGACTGACATTGGATCCAGATGTACAGACCCACATAGGATCCTTTTCTCTTGTTACTTCCAGCTACAGGGTTCTCGCACTAAGCTCGATTGATTCCCAGAGGGTCCTCCCCTTAAGCCCCATATTGATAATACAACGTCCACAAAGTCCCAAAAAGAAGTATCCCAATGGAATATCAAGTAAAAGGTATCTCAATGCATCAGATTATCCTTCAATCAGACGTCCGGTATGTATGTTATTGTCCGTTTAATCCTGAGGGTCCAGTTGGATTCGTGTCTGATCCTACCCAACTATACCCCAACCTTATCCAAAATTCATGTGGGGTATACCAAAAATACTACCTCGATCCAAGGATTTCAGCTCCACATATGGATCATCAAACAGACACTTGTAGATTATGATTTGACCAAAAGAACAAAAAGGGACGAAGATGGTCCGGGTCTGGTCCTACCCGGTCGGACTAACCCGGCGTGCTGGGTCCAACCCGACCAGTTGGGCGCCTCACTGGGTGGCCAGTGGTGTGGCAACCCACAGTGCTATGGCCCGTGGTGAGGGGGCATGCAGTGCGGCGGCCCATGGTGTTACGTCCGACGATGTGGCGGCCCGCGCTAAGCTGACCAACGGTGAGGCATCCCGTCACGGTAGGCCTAATGGCTTGGCTCCTCCATGCGGCGCGGTTGCACCCTGCACTGCCACTGGTAGCTGGCTATGCCAGCCCCCCCCCCCCCCTTTGATGTCGTAGCACAAGGTCGCTGCTCCTGATCGCCCGGTGGCTTGAACGCGCACCGCCACCTCACCTTTGCGGGGTCACCGCCCTTACTCCACTGCGGCCGACGGGACGAAACCATTCTTTGATGGCGCAGTTGCACCACCACCGTCTTTTCAGCCAACCCTTGTGTCGTTCACTGCTCCCAAGTCCCACTGGTGCAAATCGCCAGCACCGTTCATCCTCCTCCATCGCAAAGATTTAATCATAAACCACAAGGTTTGTGAAGTGGTCAGGCCATGTTCGTTTGGCCCACACCCTCCACGTTAGAGAGGTAACAAGAAGCTCATGTGGAGAAATTCAACATAAAATAAAATAAATGAAGTTAAATAGAAATCACACCCCTACCTCGATGGTTCGTTGACTTTTTTGAGGAGGGAAAGTCGGACGTCAGTTCGTTGTTGATAAAGACGTTACTCGTTGGAGAGCGCGTTATTCGTTGGAGATGGCGTTCTTTGTTGGTGAAATGTGTTTCTCCAAATTTCACCCCTTTTTCCAACACTTCCCCCAAATTCCACCAAAATGAAATAGACAACTTTTTAAATTATGTTTTAATAATTAAATTAGAGTTTCCCATTAAATAAGTTTATGTTGGAAAAATAAATTAATGGAATGTGGCACAATTAATTTGGAGAGAACCGAGAGTCACCTCCCTCATTAAAGTGGGAGTTCAAGGGTCAGGTGGTCTCAACCATTAATTTCAAATTTGGTGGTTTTCCAGCTCGATTTGTCCCCAACATAGAGCATTCAAATGGGAGGATAAAAATAAAATAAAAATTTGTTCTTTAATTTATTTTTATTTCCCCAAAAAACACGATAACTAACTTTCAATTTCGTCCTACTATGGTCGAGGTGAATGTCTTATTAAGTGAATACCAGTGCTGTGAGTTCAATGGTGTCCTCAGATTTCAATTTTGATCACCAGTTCAAATGTAACAAAGACCCTCGCGTGTATTTAATGAAGGTACTTAAAAAAGTTCAGAAATTCATTTCGGCCACACATGGCCCCAAAATCGCTCATCGTCAATTTTTGCGAACTCATAAAATTCCCATATAACTAAAAATAAATTTATATGGAATTTTCTACGTATTTACATTAAACATGTATATTAAATTATTTATAATCGATATATTTGTTCGATATGATTTTTTTAAATAGTCTGGAACTAGTGTGTTTGCAGGATGACTTGTTTAACCCTACATGATGAGTTCTATTTGTAATATTCCTGAAAAAAATAATATAAATAAAAATTTAAATATTAATAATAATTCACTATCATTTTTGTTATACAATATAAATTAAATTATGAATATTTGAATTATGCATATCCAATGCATGCTTCTAATGATCTGGTGGTATCCATATGCGTATATTTTTATACATTTGAAAAAGAATCATGGAGTTGTTAGTACACTCATAAAAAAACTATAATTAATGTCATTTAATATTTTCATTAGTATTTTAAATTTGAATTTACACAAAACCACATGATGCATATCATAATGGGAAAGCATGTACAAGATATTTATAAAAAATAATTTGACTTACAATTGATAAAATTACCATATACAATAAATTATATATATTTAATCCAACATCCCTTCCCTTTTTTATCAAAATATTTGTTCTCCTAATTGATAAATACTTTCTTTAAATAATTTTACATGGTGGGTTGGTACATTTTCTCACAAGATATTTTTTGGAATATATGCTCATGTAAAAATCAAGAATATTCTATATGCACCTCATACATGTCAAATAAATTTTATAATTTAAATCATTTTGGCATTCAAAAAATTGATGTATTCATATTTATTTATTTCATGTTATTATATTATTATATTTAATAAATGTATTCTATATCTCAAATATGTATTTAATAATTTATGTTTTCATAATAATAATTACATAACAATAATGATCATCCATTAATACCCATGTGATGGTTAATGTGATACCATATAATCTATCAATGACCATGCATCAACTACTATATTTGATCCCCCCAAAATACCTAGAGTCAAGGAAAATTCACTAGAATTATGATGCATAATTTATAAATATGAGATCATATAAAATGAAATAAATTTTATGAAATTATGAATAACAAATATGGAGATCATAGTTGGAAAATTTGGGATCATATGATATGTTTCATCCAACATCATATGATTTGTAGAAAACCGACTTATTTATTTAAATCAATTTTTTTTTTGGAATTCCTATAATATATATGAATATAAAAATATTTAGAATATAAAATATTATATAAAACAATGAAATGTTTTGAAAATGATGAATAATGATTAATTTTGTTTATAATTACTATAGATATAAATATAAGATAAATCAAATGGGGTCTGAATATAAAACCAACTAATTTAACATTTACTATGTTATTATTATCCATCGCATTTGACATAATTTCATAAACATCACCTTCCCTTATTTTCATGAAAATTTCAATATCATTTTATATAGATAGATCCATCTCTAATTGTTTAAGGAAATTATTCTAACAAACTTAAATCTTCCACATCATCAACCACATCATAGAATTATCTTATCACAACATGGAATAAAACCGAAAATTATTATTTGAAACTATCTTCCAAGAAATATAACATTTTAACTTGTTGATCCATAATATATGCACTGTGTTTTTTAATCTAATGAATGTAAATCAACTGTTATAATTTATGAAAAGAAATTTTTAATGAATCTTTTTTGAGCCACTTGTAAATATCATCCCCCTTAAATTTAAATCATATAGGTTAGATTTTTAATGATAATGTAATTTAAAATCTTACGAAATATTCCATAGTACCTAACTCTCCGAATTTTGGGAAGATGAAATTGTTTTTCTTTTCTTCTCAATCCTTCCTCATAAAAATGTACAAAATATGATGCCATTCATATTATATGTATAGAACACTAATGATTTCCTTAATGTTCTTGAAGGAAAATTTTTAAAATCTAATTTAATTAAAAATATAATATAAAAGTTCTTTTTCAAAATGTTTTAATATAAATTTATATACTTATTTTAAGATAAATATATCAAAATATTATGAATATGAAATTTATTATTATCTTACATGACTTGTAAATTAATCATTAATGAAATTTTTTAAAAAAAATTTAATCACTGGATTGTGTTTTCAACTCTAAATTCATCTATTTTTTTACATCATATTTTGTTTAATAAAATGATTGTAAATTTCTGTATTGATTTGCACATAATGACAGTTTTTTTAATAACGGAATAATGTTATGGGTGGTTCCTAATGTTTATTTTTTTCATAATCATTGATCATTCTGAGATCTATATTATGATTAATGCGGTGATCCAAGGAATTGAATCATGGATGTAGAAAAACAAGAATATCATTGATACTACAAGAGAACAACCAAGATATATTGTTTAAAATTCATTTAGATAGATAAAAAATTACCTCTATGGAATTCATTTTTCATGGATGTGTTTGGTGATAGATATATGATTTCCAATCATTTTTTGTAAAAACCGTGTGTATATTTCAACTAGTGGTGATCCACAAGTGTTCTAGGAATCTCCAGACATTGCCGAAGGAGTCAGGAGGTGCTAACCAAAAAGATCGGTGTGCTTGTGTAGTCCTCCATGATGCCCTTGAGAATCGTTTCCAAAGCATTCCCCTTGATTTATTGAAGGAGGATTATTAACAAATTTTGGGAGAATTATTAGATAATGGAACTCTATAAACATGATACGATTATTATTGAATTGTTGTGGATAGAAGAATTGGATAATGAGAAAATACAATAATTGGGTATTTGTTTTTCTAGGTTTAATATAGAATTATTTCACAAGTTCCCTTATTATTAATAAATCCCAGAAAAACACCTTGCCAAATAATAATATAAATATTACTATTTATTGAATGAATATTAACATGATAATTATAACTAAATATTATTTAATTAAATAATATTAAATATGATCATTTATGATTGGTGAGTAAAAATAATTCCTATATTCCTCCACAATATTTATCAGGCCTTTAATAATGTATACTTATATATTAAATAAGTATAACATAATTATTCACCAATAAATAAGTATTTATTAAATTTACTGGGAAATGAATAAATATTTATATTTAATCAATAATACAGGAATAATTAATAAAATAGATTTTGGAATAATATATATGTAACATGTTAAATAATAAATAATAATATATTATTTAAATAGGAATTAGGGTACATTTATTTTATGACCCTCTAGGAATTTTTCTCAATGGAATTTTGAAGAGTAGACAAAATTCCATGGTTAACATCCAGAAAGACACCAAGGAACCCATAGATAAGTAAGATAATGATGCAAAAAGATTTCACTACAAACAAATATTTACCACATAATATAATCCATTTGTCATCATATAAAAATTCTACGAGGTTTTGTTCATGGAAAATCACCCTTTATTACCAATTATGTCATTCTTTGAATATCTAGAAATATATATATCCTATTGATAACCATGTCCATGTGTTTATTTAAGAAATATCCATCTCCTATATGGGCCTGCGATATAGACTTCCATTAAATAATTGATGGGATAAACCGTTTCGTATTATTCATTAATGATAAATTTCTTGTGATGCACCCATTGTATCAACCATCACCAAGAACGTCTATTGTAAATGATTTCGTCAATACATATAATTTTTTGACTCATTATATTCATTAATTAATGTCTATGGGCCGATACACAAGCCCGATGTGAGGAACATCCAATTACATATATGAATGTGGATTTATTGCTGGAAGGTATCGTTTTCATTAAATCATAAAAGATATATATAATGTGCGTACACAATGAAAATGTTTCTCAAAGTCCTATAAGTATCCACCCCTCATATGTTGTATCATTTACGTCCCTAGGATGATATCATCTGGATATAAAACATATATTCAAAAATAGTGTCGTATAACATCTAGGTTCTCATTATAGTTGGGATCCACTTTGATCATTTATTGAGAATGATACTCCAAAGACATTATCATATACTATGTCACACAGAAGAACAACCATGATATGATAACTAGTTTTTAAATATTCAAACAATGAATACATGCTTATCATACATTACAACGATCTTGGTTCTAGGTAAACAACTCCAAAAAATCCTACTTTAACTATATCCAACAAGGAAAAACCTATAGAAATCTAGATATAAAATTATATTCATGATTCGACTGAGATAGGTATTTAGTAAATGGGTCTTCTAAATTCTCTCTTGTTGGTACTCTGATCACTACAATTTCACCCCTCTGATAAATATCCCTCAAAATTTGATACTTTTATAAAATTTTATTTGTCTGTTTATGTGTCCGTGGATCTTTTGAAAGATCCACAAATTAGTTTTATAACAATACAATGTGATAGGGTTTTTACCTCTTGGTAACATATCATGATCCTCTGAAAATTTATGAATCCAAATAGATTCCTTGCCTACATCAGAATCCACTATATATTCAGACTCCACTATTGAATCAACTCAAACTAGCATCTTTGAACTCTTCGAGATCATAACTCTACCATTGAGATAGAAAACCTATCCTTATTGTTAATTCATATCATTTTGATCAATTTTCATAACTGTATTAGTATAACCCATGATAACCAATTCCTCATCTCCTCCATTATCTAAGAACATGTACATATTTATTTTTAGATACATAAGGATTTCCTTAAAATAATTGTAAATCATTTTTCATGGATCTTCTTGATATCTTCTTACCATGTTCAGTGAATTGGGAACATCATATCTATTAGAGAACATGTCCTACATGATTGATCCTATCACTGAATCATATGGTAACATACTCATTTTCTCTTTCATGTTTTGTTTCTGAGGACACATTTTCAATGAAGGATGCAAATAATATTAAACTAGAACAATTCCCCTCATGTTTTGTTCCATAAACAATATATTTAGTATCTAGTTAATATATGTACTTTTACATAGTCCAAATAGCCTCTTAGATTTATCACGAATTATCTTGATACTTAAAATGTAAGATGCTTCTGATAACTACTTCCTAGAGAAGCACAAGTTCAACCAGTGCTTAATATATGGAAAGAATAGTACTTCACTTCTTGTAATTAATATTTCATCACATTATACTACTAGGATAGTGACTTAATTTCCATTAATACTTTTGTAAACACATGAATCACGTTCATTATAAGTGAAAAGTTTATTTTATGGATTCATGGAATTGAATGTTCTAGGACCAGGGTTCTTGGATCAATCCACAAATCGATATCTAGATCTTGAAAATACTTTTCACATCCCCTTGAGTTACAAACCATTCCGATTGTGTCATATATACATCTTCATAATGGATCCCTTTATGAAATGATTTTTTTACACCAATTTTAAAAATCTCATAGTCATGGTATGATTCTATAGAAAATATGATTTTAATGGATTCAATCATGGAATCTCGAGAAAGTTTTCATCACAGACTATTCTTTGACATTGTATAAAAACATTTTTTAGTAGTCATTCTTTATAGCTACATACATTACCTTATATGTATAGTTTTCTCTTGAAATATCATTTACACCGTACATGCTTTATATCAACTGGCACATTGACCAGAACCCAAACATGGTTATGATATATGGAATACAACTCATAACTCACAACTTTTATCCATATTGATGTTTCTGAACTCTCAAATACCTCTTAATAGGTGATAGGTTCATCATTGTCCAACTATAATGAGTAACCATAATTGGTGACTAGAGTAACATATCACTCTGGTTATCTTACCTCCCTTATAATACTTCAAAGTAATTGTATTTCAAGAACAACTACTTACATGAAGACCTTTGGAAATTTTTTCATTACCAACTCATGTGTAATTTGATCATCAAATTTATCGAAGTCAATATTTCTCCCACTATCCCTTTAGAGGATGTCCTACCTCTAATGAATGATGGATTATATGGTGAATGTTGTCATCATTTATAAAGGGTTTTATAGGACTAATCTCGTTGATTCATTGGGATACCCTATATAGATAGGCCTATTTCATCTTGGTTCTAGTTTGTTTCCCTATAAGGCCTTAAAAAATATATTGCAACCCCATACAGAGGTATGTAAAAAACATGTTTATATCCAATCATTTTCATGAAGGGAATTCCGTTCTCCAATTAAGTTGGTACATTATTTATTGTGTATGAAGTAGTTTTTAATGTAAATCACCAACGGATAATAAAACATTTTCCTGAATCGTCATTGAACTTACCATGTTTAATAAGGTATGATTCCTCATTTAAATAACACAATTCCACTGTGGTGTAAATGGTTGAGTGAGTTGAGATAGAATATCAAACTCCCATTTATATTCAATGAACCACAGGTTAATATATTCACTTCCTTGATCCGTTCGATTCATCCTTAACTTCTTTCCAAGATGAATTTCTACTAAATTCTTGAATTCAATGATTTTTTTCAAGTCATTAGTAAATATATGATGTAAGAATATCAACCACTATATTTTACTATAAATAGTCCACACACATTAATGTGTACCAATCCTAGAATCTATGTGGCCCTTTAAACATGTCCAAAAATAGATGTTGGGCCATTTTCCATTATAAACAAGAATGACATCAATCAAATGATTTTAGCTCAGAATAGTCTAAATAAACATATTAACATAGATTGGTCAAATGATTATCATTTACATGACAAATATATGTATTCTAATGCATGTTGATATATCAGTCATGTGAACATGATTCATTATCAATTTCCAACACATGGTTTTAATAATTCATTACATCCAAACCGTTAATTAAATGATTCATACCATAACAAATGTTATCCTATTAAAAAATAACATTTATTTACAAACATGAAAATAAACCCAATAATATATAAAATTCATATAGAAAATATTTTTACGGTAAATATACATACATAATAGAAATCAAATAAATTACAAATCATACTCATTGGTAATGAAATGTGGTATTCACCAATGGAATGATCATCATTCCTCACACCATTGGAAGCTCATAGATCCACATATCTGCTATCAATTTTAGTGAATCAATGTTGTTTTTACTTTTGGAAATATATGTTTGAACCACTATCTATATCTAATTCCCAATGTGTAGATATTTAATGATTTCACTCGATAATGAACACCCTTTTGGTTTCTCTGTGTTTTTTGGAAGAGTTCCACTTCCAGTGGAATGGACTTCCATATGAAAAACACACTGCACCCATTTCCTTTCCCTACCAATAAATATTATTCTTTTTGGTAGGACGATGCTCAAGTGAATTAGAAAATCTATAACCCTTGGGCCCCTCTCTCTTGTCCTTCCTCTTCTTATTCACCATAACGACTCTAGGTTTGTTACACCCCATGTTCATATCAAATTTGAGAATCAAGGTCTGAAGTTCCAAAAGAATCTTTTCATTAATGTTCATATTATAATTTAAAATAAAGAATGAAATGATTTTGGGATGTGAAGAAAGAATGAGATCTGTACACAAATCATTAATTAATTTAATCTCTAATACGTCGCAGAATTTAATGTGGCCGATAATAATGACTACATGAGGCCCATCTGGTGTCAATTATCTATGCTTATTGGTAAATAATTAATTGGAGATCACATACATCTCTTGTCTCACCTTCTCTTTATATATAGACTGAAGGTGTTACGTCATGATATATTCATCCATTTAATCATGTTTCTTTAAAAGCTCATTGGACATGGATGATAGCATGATGTACTAACCATCTGTAGATCCATCATATAGAGATATATATTCATCACATGCCTCATTTTCAAGAACAACTAGTTATGTTTCTTTCAGCATATATAATTTTTATTCATGGTGATGGGTGACGTGAAAATACCTATACAATTCTTTTAAATTTTTTCCAATGAGATTGATTTCCTTCTCAAATATGGTTCGCAATGACATGTTATATTTTATTATTTTATTGTTTCTACTTAATAAGGTATACATAATTATAATTCATTATTTGAAATTTTTTGACATATAAATAATCATTATATTTATTAGTCTTTAACTATTTTATTGAAACCAAACATCCCTTTCCATTGGATTTGCAATATCATGCTTCTTGGTTGTCCAAGTGGAAAGGATCCATATTCCTCTTATCATTGACAAACAGTTTTTGGTCAAGAAACATTAATAGTATAAGGTATGCATTCCAAATTGAAACTACATTAACTAATAGGAATATAATCTATTGAGTTGTCTCCCCAATCATAAATCATTAAGTTTATATTTGCTCTATTTTTTCCTCCAAATTACATCATGTCCTACTTTGGAATCCAACCATTGATTTGAACCAAGTTTATCCAACCCAAAACCTCATTTTATAATTTATCGATTATTGAATGAAAACCAAATTTGCCTAGTCCACCACATTGGACTATGGTTCTATTTTAACTAAATTAATGGAATGTTATACCCACATTATAATTTATTGAGGGATTTTATCATTTATTCATAAATTTCCAATTATTATCTTTATTATATGGTTGTTAATATAATGTGGGATTAATTAAGTGATTAACCAAGTATTATATAATATTTACGCACAATCCAATTCAGTTTAGTTTGACCTTTCATGCTTGTTAATTAATTAATTATGTGATCACGACAATCCATCCATAATGAAAAAACAAAAAAATATATAGAAATAAAATAAAGGGTATGATCAAGAGCTTATACTAATGGTTATTTTATCTATCAGTGGATATGCTAACTTTTGACCTAGGTGAGAAATACCATATACCAATTGATTCACCTGTTTATATATTTCCACCTACCCAACATTGTATCTCCTTGGATTGGTATTCTCCTTGGATCCTAACATTAACTACCTATATTATCTTGGGATCTCCAACCATTACATATGCCTTTTACTAACATGAAAATGAGGGGAAAATGAGTTTTCATAAAAGAAACCATGGGCACACATTTCCTTCATAATAATTAGGAAATAAGGAATTGAGGACAACTAATTAATATAATAATAAATTAAATGAAACCAATCACATTCAAAATTTCTGGTCTATCTCGTGATCAACCACATGCATGAAACGTATTACACATTAAATAATACAAGAATTCAATTATTTAATCATTATTATTAAACATAAATCCTGCTCGAATTTATTAATTATTATACTTATTTAATAGATTATTTTACATTTATAATTACTTGAATTTCGTGGAGATTCTCAAAAATTATAATTTATCATAAATGAATGAAATTAATTTAAAATTAAAAGATTACATAAATGTAACTTTGAGGAAACACAGTGAATATATATCTAAATCTAAACAAAATTTAATATACTCACATACTATTTTATTCTCAGTGCATATGGAAAACATGATGTATCATGTACTTTCATGACGTGTACTTCATGGATGATTAAACTAATTACAAGATTTTTTGGTCACATTCCAGGATTCAATGTATATAGATTAATATTATTTAATATGACACATACATGATATGAAAATAAAAAACCTTATGTAGATATTAATTAATGACTAAATATTTATGTATATTAAAACTTACTTCATGGAATTTCTTATCTTTATGACCACACTCAACTTCATGTATAATGGGTTTCATAGTAATATAAATAAATATTAAATATTAATTACATGGTATAAGAACACATGGTGTATATATGATCTACAATACAATTAAATCATTCACTATCCATCCATGAAAAATGCATATCGAGTCAGCGTGTAACATGTGCCTTGGAAAATTTTGAGTACACATCATGTCCAATTTCCCATAGGCATTGTTCAATCTGTGTTACATGATCACCTGTTAGGTAAGACTTTTATATAATATATATCCTATATTTGATGCAAATGGACCACACATTATTCCCAATATTCCACACAATGTGTAGTCTTGCTAAACATTCTCCAATCATTCTTTTTCATCCTATAATGTAAGAATTTACTACAACAGGTGTCATTAATTCTTATGTGTTGGGTAATTTCTGAATTAACACCTGGTTCATTGGACAAAACTACATGATGTGTATATTTTTTTATATGGAATGTAATGTTTCATTACTGAGGAATAATTCATGTCACATATATATGAGTTTGTCAATTTTATATTATTCAAAAAAATTAAATGTCCCCATTAGATATATGATAAATTAATTAGGAATAAACAGATATCACAATTCAAACTAAAATAATGATTAATCATGAATGGGAAAACTGAAATATAAATTAATTAAAACCCAATGATCTTAAATTATTGAAAAATATATATATTCCCTTTATGATACCCCATTATGTTTCTGGGCATAGTGGATGCCTTCAATGGGCAATGACTGACATTGATTTTCTCCATAATCATTAATCAATATGGGATATATGCGATGATAAATGTCAGGATACAAATAATTGAGTCAAAGAATTATTCAAAGAATAATTTCTACGGAATCAAGAGAGAAGGATCAACCCATATTTTTTATTATAATATTATGTAGTTAAATAAATACATTTAAATAATTATTTCTTTGTAGATGCATCTAGCGATAGATCTATATTGTATCATCATTTTGATGTATAAAAAATTATTGATTTCATTTAGAGGTGATCCAAACAAGTTATAAGAATATCCAAACATCACCCAATGATACTCTAGGTGATATAATGGATAAACTTAATCCATTAATTTAACTACATGATTGCCTTAAGAATATATTCCAAGGTGTTCTGCATGATCAGGTTGAGATGGATTTATGACCATTCATACGTTTATTCTTACTAAATGTAGATCTCTAGGCATGTGAGGATTATGGAAGAATCATTATGCACAACAAAATTATCTTATGAGAAAAAAATAGAATATTTATATTTTTAGGGTTAATATAAAATAATTTCACATGTTCCCTTATTGTTATTTAATCTTATAAAAATCCTATATCAAATAATAATAGTAATATTAAATTTTCAAGAAACATGCATAACATGAAAATTATAATAAAATATTATTTATTTAAATAATATTAAAAATTATCATATCTCACTATACCATTAAAATAAGTCCACCATTCGTCAACAATATTCCTCAGTCCTTGAATATTTTCTATTTATTTATTTATTAAATATCCTTGCATTTTTTGCCAATAAATAAATAAATATTATATTTACTAAATAGAACATAATTATTTATATGCATTCAAATATACATGAATAATTAATATACCACAAGCTGCAACAATATTTATTCTACATATTAAATACTATATAATAATATATTTTTTAATTGGGATTCTAGATACACTAATTTGTCACCCTTTATACCTTTTTTCAGTGGAATTAAGAAAATAAGCCTAAATCCCAAGGTTATCATCTGACAACACACCACTAAACCCATTGAGAAAAAAACATCCACAACGATGTGAAACTTAATATAAATTCATACCATGTAATATAATCCATTTATCAAAATATTTCAAATCTATCAGGTCGCATGCTAGTGCCATCAACCAATGTGCTTGATTATCTCTTTATATGTCATTCCGAAAGTGGAACATTCTTATTGATCTCCATAGACATGGATTTAATGAGGATATATCATTACCATAAAAGGGAATGAGATATTGACTTCAATTAAATAATATAATGGACATATAATTTCTCAAAATAGTCATTACTGAAATATTACTCTTGATGAACCCGATGTATCCTTCCATATCGTGAACATTTGATTTCATGGTTATAGTAAATAAATCTTTGTTAGAAAATCCTAACAATAATTAATAATAATAATCAATTCTATGGACCAATACACACATAAAAAGTTTGGAACATCTAATGAAATTTATTAATGTTTATTTTCTATTAGCCGGTCTCATTCTCATAATATCATACTAGATATTACTAAGGAAATACACCATGAGAAGGTGCCTCAAAATCCTGTGAGTCATAAAGCCTAATATCTTGTATCATTTTTTCCCTAAAATGATATCATCCACCTATAGAACATATTTTATAGAAAAGTTTCATAGAACATAGGGGTTCCTATCATAGTGGAGAACAACTATGAAATTTTAGTGGGAGAAAAACACTTAGGACATTATCACGCACTATGACATGAAAAATAACAATAATGATTTTATAAATGTTTTATAAATATTGAAACAATGAATAATTGTTTATCATAATGTAAATAAGAGTTTTTTCTATGGAATAAACTCCAACACATATCTATGTGTTTTTCAAACACATTTTCTTATATAAAAACTAATGATATTTATGAAACATTATTACCTAATATTTGAATGTTTATTTATTTAATATAGGACATCAATTTCATTGTGTTATCTTGAATACATCTAATGTTATTTAATCTTGTATCAATTTAATCTATATTCCTAAAAAAATGTTTGACACTCTTCAAACATATAATAAATGATAGTCGTTCTGTCTAGTTGAGAATTATTTCACAGAAAAGGCATCAAATGAAATATATTAGTATAGAATAATGAACATCATAATATAAAAAATTAATGTATGAGTCTGAAAACACTAATGTACTAATTAGATAATATTAAGATAACAATACCTCTCTAGAGGATATATCCATCGATTATGTGCAAAACCTAAGAAAAATAATTTCCTCTATCAAATGCATAGTTAGATAAATTATCATGATTAAAAATAATGGGTAAATATCAACTATATATTACAATGTAATATTTTAATTTTTTCATGGTGATTTTCTAGATCAATGGGGATGACATTTTTTGCACAAAGTTCTCCAGATAATGTAAAAAAACACAATCAAATTTATTTTAATATTATCTAATAATGAATTTTTCAATAATAGAGGTATCGATTAATCCCTTAAATTATATGTTTCATGGATTTAAATCCCATATATTATATAATTTTACAAGTTAACACATCTTTAAATGTTACATGGATATCTATCAGGTAATTTTACATTTTCTTGTTATCGAGGGCAGGAGTCTTAATAATATTTTTAAATGAAAAAATTATAGGATGATATATAGTATAATTTTCTGATATATAATTCGTGATATTATTTAACTGAAGTACTTATATGCATTAATATGATATTTTTATTTTCCATTTTTGTTCAATATTTTTAAAATCCAAATTTTCCCAAAAATTCATCTCAATTTTCATGATTAATTGATTTTGAATTAAAAAATGAAATTATTAAGAATAGAATTTAAAAAATACTATATTTCATCAATTATGATTTTCCAAAATTATCTATGGATCATATAACTCCTTTATTATATATTTTATGCTTATAATATTTCCCAACATGTTAATAAAGAGTTGATAATTGTGGCATGAAATCAAATATTGAAAACAATTTTGGTGGTGGACTGAAGCCATTTTTAATTGAATCATGAATTGTTAAATCAATATATATTATTTGTATCAAATTATTGATGAATAAATTTGAAATATTTTTTTTCCAAATTATATATTTGAATAAATTAAATCCTAGTTAAAAAAAAAGACAACACTTTATAATATGATTGTTAAAACCTAAAAAAATATGTAATTTTATGAAATGAATAATTGTATGCTTTAGTCTATATCACATTTGTTAAATAATACTTTTTTAGATATATGATATATATTCACACTCTAATCCCATGACTCTTTATATTTTTTATTAAATGTTCTAGATTTAAATAAGTTAAATTTAAGTAATTATATTTCATAGAATGATAATCAAAATAATGACAAAATTTTGTTTCATAGAAATCCATAGTGGTAGATTATAAAAAATTAAAAATACTTGACCTTTGTTAAAAGATGTAATTATTGTCTTAAATTAATTAATAGAATTTAATAATCATTAAAATATAAATTCATTTTATTTTAATAGTGTTTTGGATATAAATAATTAAGTGATTTAAATTATTTCAAATCTCATAGATGAAATATGTACTAATTATTGAGGTTTTTCCAAAGATCAATACTTGATTTTATTTTATATTTTATAAGACATTAACAAATTTGGAATATTTTTTCTTAATGGAATGCTATGAAATAAATTAATACTAGTTTTATTCAGTTTATTCATTACAATACATTAATTCAAAAATTCAACATGTTTAAAACATTCTACTTATATATATACATTATTTTTCACTATTCCTTATCTGAATATTCTCCCTGATATAACTTGAAATCAATGGGACTTGCATATATATTTTAATAATTGATAATGATCTTATCAATAAGTTTCCTCATGACCAAAAATGAATAAGTGTTATTAACATAAAAAATTTCCTCATTTAGAAAATTTCATATCATTTACATTATGTTATTTATAATTCTATATAATAATATGGTATTATACATCCTCAAAAATTGATAATTTTATATATTTTGTACAAATTTCATATAACTTCACAATATCATTGTCCACAACTCAAAAAAACTAATTTTATATCATAATTATCATATTTAATGTATTAATCTATAAAAAATATATACCCCATTGAAATGTTACAATCATCGTTTTATAGATTGTATGTTCTAAAGTCATCATTAATCATGTTATGAACTGTTTTCTCTACTATTGGGGTAGTATATTGTTCTTTCAAATGATGTTCACATTACATGAATTATGTAATATAAATATATTCATTCAGAATAAATCTCATATATCCAGTAAAAAATATTATTAAAATTATGTCCTCATTAAATTTATATTTTTTTCAATTATCATTTAAAATTATAGGAAAGACAAGGATATTTTATTCATCAATTTATGAATCGATTTGAAATTGAAAAATATAAAAACACCTCTAAACCCATAAAATGAATTATATTAAAAATATTATAAAATAATTTAAATTTTACCCATATTTCTACTAATTATAAATAGATGAATAAAAAAATTAACAAACATTAATTAAATAAAATAATTTGAAAAATAAAACATAAAATTTATTGAATAAAAATTATAAATATTATTAAAATTATTATCAATTATAAAATTTTAAAAATAATAAAACATTCAATGCAATATTATTATTATCATTTGAAATTTTTATTTCATATCTATTTATATTATTATTTCATATTACATATCAAAACAAAAACAAATCACATAGGAATAAATGACATATTATTTTCGTCAAAATCACACTATAATTCCACTGGTTTTATCCATTTAACAATTATATTATACATTATAATCTATTAATAGGTTGAGTTGGGATCAAATAGGTTATAAATTTTATTAATGTATTTGGAAGTGTTTTGATGGTTCATTGATTTTGGAAACTGTGAAAATTTCCATTGTAATCATTGATGCAATAGAGGGTTCTTCTAGGTTGGTGCATAATAATCACATTTTTTTCCCAGACGATGTGATTCGAACTTTTCCATAAATGTGTTATTTTTCAATGGTAGTGAATGATTTTCCAAAACATTTAGTCTAATCATGGTCTATGAATAAGTGAATATTATAATCAAATAAATTTCCCAAAACATCTCCCTAACACATCATTCTTCTTTCACTTTGCAAGAATCTCAAAATTCCGTACTCCCAAAGAAAATTCTAGAGATCATTGTTTTTCTGATTATAAACTCCAATGGAACAGATGGAGATGGATCCTTGAAATATATGTTATGATATACATTCTTTATATTGGTCCTTAACCCTTCTATTTTCTTTAATGAGGAAAATTAAATCGGGCTTGTCGTTCCCAAGTCTTTTTGTTATTTTAAGTCTTCATTATCCATTTTTTGGATTCATTTTAGGATTATATTAACAATATTATATCATTGATATTTTAAGATAATTAATATTGTAAAACACATTGGGTGTATAAGTCTTCTCATTTATTCCCAATTTCTCAAAGAGGTGAATGATAACTTGATTATAGATGAATTGCTTCTATTTTTTCACTTGAAATTTATAGCACGAAACAATGTAGATAACATATTTATGTTTCACACCATATTTCTATTGTGATTTAGGTAAAACACGATTGATAAAAACATTTAAGAGTATTATCACCTCATCATGATGGTTTTATAAGATGATCCTCCATTATCAAGTATTAGTGGAGACTTACCAATCAGATTGTATCATTCATATGTAATTTCTCATTTTTATTTTCTAATTATTTTAAAAAACAATGAATTTTGTACTATAATAAACTCAATAAAATCTAATTAAAGAGACATGTGATAATTTAATATATATTTTTACTATGGTATTAAAATAATGGTGTAAGTTGGAAGACTTAGAAAACAAAAATCGGGAGAAGTACAGAATGTGGTCTTACCTAAATCCCAAGTGATCCCAAAACACGTGAAGTGTATTCTGCAGAAAATCTAGAATATGGACGTATATAATCATTCTGAAAAATTAAGTCATACTGATTATACATTTTAATTTCAGAAATATTATGCATGATTTTTGGGGGATTCGAAACATAAACCAGTATAAAAATAATTTAAATGGATAAATCTAAATTTTTATTATCTTAGAACTCCATGAAATATAATGGTCAAGCTAATGGTATATATACTAGATGATCACACTTGATAATTATGGGAATTAACTATTCAATATAAATTTGACCAATTCATTACAATGGAGGGATTCAAAGAAATTTTCAAGAAAAAGTTTTATTTGTATACCTGTGGGGATACAAAAATTAAAATTTTTAGTAGAATAACTAATGGAAATTGGGACATGATACAATAAAAACAATGTTCATAAACTCTGTTCACTTTTTTCTAGGGGTGCAATCATGTACATAACGAAAAGAATGTATCATTGGGTAAGTTTAGCGATTAGATATCCATTCAAAGGTGGACGTGTTTTTTATTAACGAATATAAAAACATGGTTGATAGGGTTATGAAATAGGAAAATGACATATATTAGAATGGTTGTGAAGTATAAACTTTTTTTCAAAAAATACATGATTTGAAGCTCCTTAATAGGAAACATGAGGATGAGGGAAACCTACACAGAGGAATGAATAGAATGACGAAATCAGAACGATGACTAATATATTTTTCTCAATTAAGAAGTATAGAAAATTGTTGTTTTTAAATTGGATATTTTCACATTAGATAATTGATTTCACAAAAATTCCTTGAGACTATGATTACCATGGTTAGAAAGTTAACCACAACTATAATTATATGATCTCCATGATGAAATTATGTTAATATGTCTTGAATAACCATGGATTATATCATAATCAACCGTGATATTATTTTTAGAAAACTTCTATCACTCTGAGTGAATAAACTAATACTGATTCAAGGAACACCATGGTTGTCTATTTGAAACCCCCAATATATGGATTTGAGGACTGACTTGTGGGAGATTATTGACAAATATATGGAAAATATCAAAAAACATATAGATGTGTAACCATTTCCCTTGATAGTGAGAGGTACCATTCTAATGAGTATCACTATAATGAATGTATTTTTTAATACTAGTGCATCCCACTCATTTCTTACTTCACATGTCTTAAATAAATTAGGGATTCATGTGTAAATTATTCATTATTTCTTGATAATTTAAAAAGATATTTGGAAGTGTGTATATAAAGGATTTATGATTTCAGCCTATCCCATTGCCATAATTGTTGTCAAATATTTGTGATAACTATAGTCCTTGAAATGGATATCATTGAATGGATCTTTTGAATGGAGTAGTGGGAGGAATTTTAAGCATATATAAATTTTTATGCTTGAAAATTAAAATTAATATCCCAAAATGTTTTTTTTCAGTTATTCAAAGGGGAGTGGAATACAAATATTATAAGACTGATGCCATTAGTGACATTAAATGGTGTCATATATTCATTGATGGTAGTAAATAATTTTGGATCAATCGTTGAATATGAAACTAGAAATCATACTTCAATAGTAGTCTGATATGATATTTTCTTTATTCATGATTTATATGGATTACCACCTTATTCACAATTCATATTTTATATTGATATATTTTTAGAAATGAGTCCTTTTTATCTTAAATATTATAAAATGACACAGACATAACTGTTTGAGTTAAATGCCTCACTGGATGAAATAAAAATCAGTGGATTCTTCAGAACAAAAACACTACCTTAGGATGATCTAGCCCAATTAATAAATACGATAGATAGTTAACTACATTCATATAATCTCTATCCTAAACTAAGTAGTTATACAATATAGAATATGTGCACTCATCCTTGAATTGGTGACTTTTTCAAGCTATTATATGGTTCCAAATGGTTTTCCAAAATTACCTTACCGTAATATATCACCAAATACGAGTATGGAAATAAGATATTTTGATGATATATTTTGAATGAAATTATTGTCCTTATACATATATATACATTCCATTTCAATTTATAAATTCATTTTTAATTTGTTTTCTTCTAATGAATCATATCTTTTACAGGAATCTTGATTGGTTTTTTACAGATTTTTTTATGTTATTATGGAATAATCTCAAACTGTAAAATACAGTGATAAATACATAGATATTTTTTTGTTATATTTTATTAGAATAAAATTTATACTAAATTCTATAAATTTTAATTTTAGATATAGGAGGTTCGATTACATGTGCATGTAATATATGAAAGAGGTATTTTAGTTGATCCTAAAATTACTAATGAAATAATTTCCAGAAAACCAACTTTAAAAAACCAATGATATATGATGTTTTCTATGATTATTATTTATTATATTATCTTTTATATGTTTTCTCAATGATATCATCTCCACTTAATGTTTTCATAATAAATTATTTTTAATTCAAATTGAATGTATATTTTCAAAATCATTTTTGATGCTTAAGGCTTGGATCATTACACCAGCCATTCATGGATTTATACAAAATGGACAAAGCTATATAGTATATTTTTATAAAACTAGATCAGGACTATTCTATGTTTTCACTCATGGTGATATTATGTTTTTTATTCCACAATTAGGATAAAATATAATTAATTTTTTTTTCTAACCTTGGAATCAAAATTAATTTTGGTGGTGTATGAATTAAAATAATGGCACAACTACCTATTTTGTAAAAAATTTACATTGTTTAAAAACCACTATTGATTATGAAAAATATTTTATCTATGGTTTTTCAATCGTAAAAATAATTATTGATTAAATATTTTTTTTATGTTATAATTCGAGATAAAGGTATTTCTGGGGATGATGATTTGCCTCACAAATCATAAAAAATGTCATAGAGGCTTATAACCAATGGAATATTATTGGAATTAATTTCATTAATTCGTTTATATTATATTACATAAATTATAATGTAATTTTTAATATCATTACAATAATTAATTATTTTGTGGATCTGATTAAGGAGACCCAAAATTTTGACATAAATTATCATTTCTAATGAAGTCATAACATATGATTGGGAGACCATTGTTTCCTGGATAATGGATGAAAATTTTGGGAATCAAATTCAGACTTAAAATAGAATTTCAATAGTCATTGTAAGAATAGATTATGTCTAATTATCATAATTAAAAAAATCACTATGGAATTCAATCAATGTATAGGGAACTGATGAAGAATTATTTGTGGATTGGTATGAAATAAAATTTCGGTGATTTGTTTTTTTACATCTCCTTATACAAAATGTGATGGATATACCCTAATTAAAAATTATAATGTTGTATTTGAGGGATATAATTTATTAAAATAGTATCATATTTCGATAGACATTATAACTATGCTAACATGAAAATTTTGGAAGAAAATTGTTTCTGGGGGATTGTGGGCTACATCACGAAGTCAAAAATTATAACTCCATAAATTTTTTATCCCTTGAAATAATCCATTGGTTCTATGTTGTTCATGACCCCTAATTATCTTCAAAAACTAGATTTATAGTTTGAACATATGATCCATTCATTATAGGATATTACATGAGCATGTAATATGAATTTCAGTGGTTCTTGAAAACATCATTGTTATTTTATTGATTTTTCATATAATAAATGTTATCTATCTAGTATGATTATGTAATTATTTAAGTAATTTTATAGTTTCCATATCAATATCCGATGTACTATGTTGAGATAGAGGAAAATTAATTCATCAGACCATTTTTATTTTGTAAAACAACATCCAAAATACAGATGATGGGGAAATGGACGGAAAAGACCAAATGCCATCAGAATTCATATTCATATCATTGATGGGGTATATAATCATTTGAGTGTGGAGAAAATATATGATCCAAAATTTCATCAAGATTAGGTCATCATTACTTGGGAAATAATGGAACTATTTTACCCTAATATGTTGTTCTATTAATAGTTTTGGAATGTATGTTGAAATTTTATATATTTGTTCAATATTGGAATGATTCACCATTTCCCATAATATTATCTATATGTCTCAATTGAATAAGTAACTACCAAATCGTTGAAATGTAATATAATGGGATCTTGATTCTGTAATGTCCTAGAAATTATGTATAATATTATTTATTAATTATAGGGAATTATTTTGATACCGCAAAATCGGATAGAGCAAGATTCTGAGACCTGGAGTGCCCGGAATGGTCTGTCGAAGTTTTTTTAAACTTCAAATCGTCCGCGTAATCAATTTTCATGAAAAAGTGGAATAACACTTAACTGTTTACTTGGATCATAAATCCAAGGGCACCATTGCGTTCAAGATGGCAGGTCTATCCTAGGAAAGACTTATGTTTAGTAGGCACGGGCCTCCAATGAGAAAACACAAAAATGGCATTACTATAAATAAAATAATTAAATAAATTATTTTATTTTTCAAAGGATTATAACTCACAAATGGTTGCATGGATTGAAGATCAATGAAAATTGGTAAACTCATGAGGGCATGCTTTATTTATGCAGATACTAACTTTTCCCACTGAGGGCCACCTGTGAAAGTCAGTTTTTGGCCATAAATAAAATAATTAAGTGAAAATTATTTTATTAATAGAACCATAAATTTTAAACGGTAACTAAGATTTGAAATTCGAGAGTACCATTTAGTTAGTTCGGGTTTGTTTCACTTGGACATAGCCTAACCTCGACCGACATGTGTCGAGGTTGAATGTTAATAATTTTACGAACTGTTTTTCGGGTATGTTCAGTAATCTTGCAAGCGGGTTTTCTACATTTTGAACTAATGCTCGGAATTGAAATATGAGGGCACCGTCGAACTCGCAGCACAGGTATTCGCTTATGGAGACCTTCACCTCGACCACAGTAGGTCAAGGGTGGAAGTTAGTTATTCACATATTCGTGAAAAAATACAATAAAAATAAAATTGTGTAGATTTTTTTTTATATTTTTTGTTAATACCACCGAAATATAGATTTTGAGAAGTGGTGACCACTAGACATAAACCTCCCTTGAGAGGTTATGTTGGTGGGGACCACACGAACTATCCTCCCATGAGAGGTTATGATGGTGGGGAATGACCGAGGCTTGAAACCTCTTAAACTCCCCTTATAATTGTGAGAAACGTCTTGGACTCCCTCCAACCATAATTATGCCAACACAACAAATAATTAATTATGCCAACCTATGTAATTAATTATCGCAATTTAAAATTATTCCAACATATTCTATAATGTTGGCTAATTATTTTTTTGGTTGAATTGGGGGAATATCTTGGTAAAAGGGAGAAACATGGAGCCTTGGGAGAAAGCACTCCAACGAAGAATGCCAATGAAAAACATTCCTCAGAAATCATGGAAGTGGATGACGTACGAGCCCGTAATCAAATCTTGGTTTTGGAAGCAATGATCATTGGCAACCCCTCCATCTTCTTTGACTTCTTTCTCACAACTTCTGTCGACGAATCTAAAGAGTAGATCCAAGATTCATATTTAATTATAGAGTGTGTCTTTCATGAATAATGATTTATTTCGTTGATCCACTTGCTTCTTCTCTAATGTGGAGGGTGCGGGCCAAACAAACATGGCCCAACCCCTCCATCGTTCTGCTTTTTTTGTGTGTTCTTTGCAATGGACGAAGGCGACCAAGGAGATGACGACAACGATGACGCTGCCCACGGCCTTTGTACCCCACGACACTCCACTGCCCGTGACCATTCTATGCCGCCACAGCCGAGCCACCTCGTGGCCCTCCATGATGCCCCGCGGTCTCGCCGCCGCGACCACGCCCCACAGCCGACGTGGCCCTGCTGTGTCCCCACAACCCCTCCGCCGTCATTCAGGTCGAGCTGCCGCCCGAGCCGCTGCCGCCCTTATGGCTAAATCGTCCCGAACGAGCCGTTCAGTGGCCTCACAGCCACCCGCAGCCCTACGTGACCCCTCATGGCCTGCTGGACCAGACACATCGGGTCAGTCCGGGTCGGTCCGACTAGGTCGGTCCAGACTCAGACCCACTACAACTCATTTACGCTCTTTTGGCCATAACTTTGGCACCAGACGTCTGTTTAACGAACTGTCAGTGGTGCTGGGAACCTAAGAGTGAGAATCTCCCATTATGTATACCCAAATAGAGATTTCGATTAATATGGGGTATGTTCAGGTTAGATCAAGCACGAATCCAACCAGGCCCCCGAGACTAAATGGTTAATAACTTATAGACCGGGAATCTGATTGATGCGCTGTCTATTAGGTTGAGAACCCTATGACTTGGCATTCCTATGAGATACTTCTTCGTGGAACATCATGGATGTTTGAGAATAGACCAGTGGCCTTGGTAGAGGACTCTTTTGAAGATGAGAAAGCCTAGTACTAAAACCCAGTAACTGGCTGTTACGATAAGAGTTCTCTTAGTGATCCTGTGCAGGTTAGCTCCATGCGATCCTGTGTCGGTTAGCACCCAGTGATACTGTTTGGGACAACTCCGAGCAATCTTGTGTGGTTTATCTCCTTGAAATCTTGTGTGGGTCAGCTCTAGTAATTGAGTGTGGGTTAGCTCCTAGAGATCCAGTGTGGGTCAGGTCATAGTGATCCTCATTATGTCATCTCCTAGCGGTCCTTGGAGGGTAAGTTCCTACCGATCATATGTGGGTCAGCTCCTAGTGATCCTATGTGGGTCACCTCCAGTTTTTTGTGTGTGTTAGCTCCTAGTGATCCTGTGTGGGTCAGCTCCAGCGGCCCTGTATGGGTAAGATCCTAGAAATCTTGTGAGGGTCAGCTCCAGTGATCCTATGTGGGTCAATTCCTTGCAATCATGTGTGGGTCATCTCAAAGAAATCATGTGTGGGTCAGCTCTTAGAGATCCTATGTGGGTCAGATCCAACAATCATGTGTGAGTCATCTCTAAGAGATTATTTGTAGGTCAGTAACAGAGCCTCTTAATAGAGTATGATGACTCATTAGTTATAAATAATAATCTCTACTACCGTACCTATGTAATACCTGGTGTGATCAGAATTCATTCATGTGCGGTCCTTTCCATTATAGTAATATGTTGGTGCAATTCCTCTATGTGGAGTACATGTGTGGTACTTTCCATTGTGCTTATCCTTCCATTGTGGAACAATTGACCATTTTACATTGATTTGGACTCTATGTCTTCCTAAAGATTGAGATGGGTTTACTTGATAACATACATATATTTATGGGTATATACCTATATAGGGTTGACAGATGATTTCATACTTTGTGGTTTTACCGTTATGGATTTTGTGAGTCCTTAAGGGTCTCGGGGTCCCTACTAAGTATCGTTATACTCACCCCTGCATTGGCTATGCCCGCTCCTTATTTTGTTCGATACAGATGACAAACAGCACTAACAGAGGAAAAGGGTACTGGTACTGGACGGTGCTCGGAGGTGGACCATACGGCGTGTCGGTACACAGAGGAGACGGTTGGATGTGGAGTGCTAAATAGGCGACCGATACCTACCCTTCATGTAGGAACCTTAGAGGATGATCCAGTATCTATCTTTCTCATTCATTAGTTTTATTACATTTCAGTTGTACTTTTACATTCCAGTTAGGCTTGTATTCTGGCCCATTTTTACATACTGTACTCACTTGTTTACTATACAGTCGACTTTCATTCATATCTTACTGTGTGTTTGGTTGCGTGTGTTTACAGGTTATAAAGTTAATGCCTTCCCAGTTTTAGGGAATATGCCTTCGGTTCTAATTGCAAGCCCCTAGCCTATGGAAGACGGGCTTGAGATAGTCACGGCATGGGCCCTTGGGGAAGGGTCATATCAGTTTCCATTGAATATAATGATATCATTATCTATACCCAGAATTTTATTTTAGATAAATAGGAGACTACATTTGAAGGAATACACATATCATTGTTTTGGGTATTATGTTATAATGGTAAGATTCAATATATTGATGGGAAAGGATGTGATTAATGATGGAGTAGTGTCTTTAACTCATTAAGGGTTATATCGACCTCTAACTTCCCAAGGACAGAATTCCACATATCTGGGTGAGTGTAACACGATTATTTGGATATATTTCTCTATTTTATTATGTATTTTAATTTATTTAAGGTTTGGGTAATGCATCAATAGTGTTATTTATTTTTTTAAAGTGTTTTTAAAAAGTTTAATAGGGTAAATTTTTTTATAATGGTTAGAGTTAACCATGAGGATTCTTGAAGAAACCATGAAGGATTTCAATGGTCAAAAAGGTATGCACCTAATTAAAGCCCAATTTTTCCAAAATGTGTAATAAAAATAAATTTCAAATTATTATGATAGATCTTATTTTTAGGGATAATTCATTTTTTTCAAATATGTGCAAACTAACCATGAAATGAGACTATATTAATGTAATATTTCAATAAAATTCATGAAACTTACACAAAAACCCTCATTATCGCTCCACTAGCATAGGAACTCAAATTATAGTACTTCTATAATAGGTTCAAGTGCTGATATTCTATCATTTTATCAATTAACATATTCTAGAGAGATTTGAATAATGTTTATTGAATGTAAGGGAATCATTATATACAATTGAAAAAAAATTATAAATGAAATTATATTTTAATTGAATAAATTTTTTATCAGGTAATTTTTTTGTAGAAAAAAATTCAATGCATTGGTTGTTTTGGATTGTTATAGATTTTATTATTTAAAGTATCATGAGGCATCAAAATTGTTGATAATATAGTCATTGATAAATGAAAATAATGATTTTAATATATTATGGGTTCTGATAAATAATAGTGGACATAGATAAAAGAATTGATGTCCTCAACTAGTTGGATTGTTCCCCATGAAGCCCTTTTACTAGAGTTGTAATGTTTTTAAATCCATATAATCTTATCCTAACCAATCATATGTTGTGCATCAATAACTAATTCTTGACTAAATATATTTAAGATTGAATTTCATGATAATTGCGATCTTGAACCATACCATGTTTTTCAAACCACCCCAATAAATTAGCACATTGCCACACCATGCCCTTTGGGAGTACGCTAGTGTAATAAGGGGTTATGAATATAATCATTTATATTATGAATTTTAATATTTTATTTTGAAAAAATACTTGTTATATTTTTTCAATATTTTATTACATAAAAAAATAATAAATAATAAATAATATAAAATTATATTAATTTTAAGAAGACCTCTATGAGTTTTTTGGTAACAATTGAAATGAATTAAAATGAAAAAATCCATTAAAATATGAAAAGACAAACATATAAAATATCATGTCAATGAATCGAGGGTTCTCATATGAATTTATAGGCTATATTTATTTATATAAGCTTATTTTTTATAAGATTAGAAACATATCAAGGAAGAATAAATGGTATATATAGAATCCATAATGGGCTTTAGGGTCCTATTTAATCACCTATATTTGAGACTATACTGCTATTAGATTAGGTTGTACATGAAGAATAGTAATAGTATGATCTATACCACTTATCTCAAATTTCCAAAACTGGAAAATTTTATTTCAATGGAGAAGATACATATTCTTCCACTTGGACTTGAGTGGAACCAATAGTAGTGGAATTAAAATATTTTATTAGTTTAACTTTTATAGGGTATCAAATAAGAGACTTGGATACTTATTTTCTCCCTAAATATAAACTGGTTATTGTATTAGGTATATAAGAGTAGTGTTTTGTGGTGTAGACTTATTCTTAGGAGGCAATGGGGATTCACATTATTTAAGCAGACCCTTACTACTTATACCCACACCTAATATATGGTTATCCTTACATAAAGAGGATTATTGAGACCCTGTGATATATGTTTATGCTCCCCTACAATCTTCTATGATAAATTACACAATGAGATATTTCTACAAACAACCTATTTTTTATACTATTTTTAATGATGTTAGTGGTGATTAAATCCCTATAGTATCCATAAACTATCTCCAAGGACCCTCCTAATCAAAATTATTTTTCTTCATGGAATCAAAATTATCCCACCATCCTATCTTCTTGGGATTCTTGGAGATAATTCTAAACTATGAAAAAAGTTTCTGTAGAGCTAAGGATCCCCTTCTTCCATGTTGACACTACACTATTTGAGATCTCCTTAGTATTATTGTAAGATACATATGTGTGGATACTAACCGGTTTGAGGATTTATATCCCTTATTAGATGATTCACATGGGTCTTTATTTCTTTCAAATTAACCAATTTCACAATAGAAATAAAAATAATTACAGTAGGAACTATAATGCATACATTATTTGTATGTCTCTTTCAAAGTAGGATATTTTTAATTCTAGAGTCCAATATCTATTCATTATATCATCATGGGATTTCTATATATCTTTATTAGATATAGCCAAAGGATAAGAAACCCATATATATGAAGATGAGAGAGGGTCTTCATCACTATTTCCATTACCATCATCACCAGTCCATTGGTCGTCAATTACATCTAATTAACTATGGTTCAATGAAATAGGGAATTTATAAGTAATATCATCATTAATTAAAAACTTTAAATGAAAATTAGGATATCCCATTCAGATGAAAGTAATACAAAAATTATTTCAGGACATATAATAATCCTCTATCCTTATGTGGCACTCAACTTCTATTTGAATCCAAAAAAATCCACTAGTGCTTTCGACGCATCAAAATCCACATAACACTGAGAGGCAACGGGATAGAAAAGATGTTGATATTAGTAGTCAACACACAGAAACCACCCAAGAGAACATCCTATCAACATATGGATAATGATATTCTAAAATGGAATTGGTTATCTATGAATACATATCAATACCATCAATGATGGAAGATTATGATGCAAGTGAAAATTTATTGACCACCAAAATCGTTAAAACCAAACGAGGTTACAATATTGAGAATCCATATATCACACTATATTTTGTATCATCTTCATCCTTAAATATAATGAGAACATTTTTCTGGTTGAGAAGGCCTAAAAATTTTATAATTAATAATCCATAAGATATGTTGATGACACTATCAATGTACCTACACAAGGATGAAGACTTCAAAATTAATCCCCCATGGAGTAGTTTAGAATATTAGTAGCCGAAAAAAATTCTGAGTAAGGAATTGTTTATGAATGATATACATTCTTAAAACATAAAAAATATGGTCAAATGGAATTATTATGAACTGTAATCAGACATGTATATAAGGAATGATATACACACCAATATAGACTTAGAGAGGTGTTGTAGTACCCCTCCCTAATAGGTGGGGGTCCGAGATATCAATCATGGATTAATATGTCATCTGAAGAAGGGGTGATGAGAGTTATATAGTTTTACACAATTATTTGCTTCTCATTTACAACTCAACAAATGAATAAATAATAGTTTTTACTAAAAATGGATTTGGTTATAAAGAAACTAAAATTGTATTTATGTGAAATATATAGTTTTAATTAAGAAATTGATATTAATAAATACAATACATTTTGAAATAAATGATTATTTAATTAAATATTTTGTTAAATATTTTATGTGTAAATATAAATTAAAATATATCTTAATGACTGAAATTAAAATTTATATATGCTTTATAGGGTAATAGTTTCACAAAATCTTGTATTTTCCATTAAAATTATGTCTTATTTAAATTTTAAAATAATTATATTTTTAAAAATATTTTCGTAGAATAAATATTATTTCTATTTCCATCACATTGAAATTACCCAATGGTGAATTTTTCAAAATACTCTATGACCTCCAATTTTTTGGAAAAAATTTAAATATTGTTTAAATATACAATAAATAGTTTTATATCATAATTGTATAAAAAATAATGTTATAAATTCTATAGAGTATGCATGATAAAAATTATGTTTCCCATTTATTGAAAACATGTAAATCACATTTTATGATTTCTGGTTATTATTATTTTATCATATAGAAGAAAAAACAAATGTTTAGAGAATAATAATGAATTCCACATTCTTTTTCAATAAATACCAACTATCCTCCAACTACTCTAAACTCAAAAACTATTGAGTAAGAATTTATTCTCTGTATATCTGACTAAATTTTTCCCTAGGTTCCCCATGCTCTTAACAAGATTTGACCAATATTTTCAAATCACTCTTTCATGGTAAGAGATACTATAATTTTCTTCAATAAAGAACAATATTATTATTATTGGTTTTTATTACCAATTATCCTTATGGGATTATTTTTTTAAAAAAATAAATTCTATGCATTTCAAGATTCCATGTAATAATAGATCCATTTTCACTCATATTAATCCATTACTTTAATCATTATTTACATCCATTATGCAGTTGAAATTATTCTATAATTTGCTATGCCAAATAAATTTCTAGTGAATTCCCATCACAATTACCACTCAGGATAATTCACCTAGATTTAACAATAGTTAATTTTTCAATGGATTGCTTGAATATAACCAAAAATATATGGTTATAGATTATAAGTGGTATAGAAAGTGATGTTTTATAATATATGTTTTACAGATTGATGTAAAGGGTATGAATGTGATGAGTGGTCCCATCATTATATTTCCCTCAATTACTTCAGAAATGTTTATTTATCTGGTGATACTACATGTAAGGGGAAATTTTGTATATCATAATGACACAATATTATGATGTCTCAGTTTTTATACTTAACTTATATTAATTATATTATGTTTTATTTTGTTTAGACAAACATATGTTTCCCTCATGTAAGTGTCATATACCAATCATTGATGTTCATATTTATGATTCCAACTTGTAATGACCCACTAATTCCCATTGGCTTGAGAGGTCAATGAGTCATTACTAGGCCTTAAGAGACATCCCCAAGATGCCAAAGGCTGGCAATAAATTCCAAAGGGTTTCAACTACAAGTGGTGGACGATTTATCCTTTAAATAAATAAACTAAATAACAGACCAACCAAAAGATCCACTAATAAGAACTACAAAATCAGAGTGTTATCCAGAATAATAAAAAGATTCCCAAAGTAAACCAAGACACACTCCACGTCTATACACCAAGATCCATGCTCAAAGAAAAACCACGTCTCTCAAGCCTCACCATGAACCACTTGCAATGATACGCCTTACCTTTTTCTATGTCTCGGAATACGACATCTGCTAAATCCCAAAAGTGTCAAAGAAGGGGTGAGTATAAAACTCAGTAGGTTTTCCCCAATGACTTCCATACTCATGCCACTGGGATAGAAGAGTTAGAAACCTTTATGTAAAACAGTTTATATAAAAAAATTTCTCAAAACAGTTTATCAGAAGATATAAAAAAGCTTCCAAAACCATTCTTACCCAAAACCATCCAAGTGCAATTGAAACCAATTATCTAAAAAGTTATTTTTCCAGAAAAATAACTAAACAAGTTTAAGAACCATTTCAAAAACATTTCTTTTTGGCATACCCAACCATTTCCCTACCAAAGCTACCAATAATGCAGTCTTCGTTATGACAGTTCCATACTCATGAACGGTCTCACGTTGATCTACCATGTCGTCACAAGGTAATTGTTTCCCATGTTCCATTACGCCTTTGGCACCGAGAACAAGGTTATATTTCAACAAAGACTCATACATATAGTTACCATTGTGCCATTAAATGTTTGGAACTGAGTACAAGGTCATATTTCAACAAATCCTCATACATGAAACATGAACACACACCACATATTCCCAACGGTCAGGCCAAAACACCCTTCCAATAAAAACATATTTTTATTAAAAACCATTTCCATAAAAACCATTTCAATTCCAAACCATTTCAATAAAACTTCCTTTTAATTGAAAACCAAATCCATCATAGTCATTTCAATCTCAAACCATTTCAATTCCACTCAATTTTAATAAAACTCCATTTTTTATTGAAAATCAAATCCATAAAGGTCATTTCAATCTCAACCCATTTCAATAAAACTCCCATTTTATTAAAAATCCAATTTTTATCAAACCATTTACAATTTCATCAATCATAATTTAAAATCAACATTTTAAATTCATGAAGACAAATATCATTGAACAACAGTTCACCAAGATTTCACAATTACATCAAAACCATAAATCATCACTAAAGAAGATTTATTCCATTCTTTTCACTATCAAAAGCATAAAAATAATCCAATTTTATACTAAGAAAATAAATTCTAATAAGATTATTCAAGAGAAAAGCCTCACACATCAATGTTTTTTACTAATACCACAACGGTGAAAGAACGCTCCAGAAACCTGGGTCAATTAACCAAGGATCCTCCTTAGATCTATTCTCCTAACACAACCATGACCAAATCTCATAATGTTTGGCATCCACACACATAGATCTACCCATAACAGCTATAGATATACAAAGCCGAGAGAAGAGGAGAAGTAGATCTATGTTGATATAAGAAAACAAACAAGAAAGATAACGTACCTCAAGAATCCAGCTTCGATTCGTCATGAGAAGCCTTCATATCGCCTCCGGAACGATGGGAGAAGCCTCTTTGACCTTAGGAGAACCAAAATCCCGTGTTAGGGCCTCTTAGGAGCTTAAACGTGGAACTTAGAGGAAAAAAAAGCATGATGTCCACCTATATAGGATCTCGTTTATGAGGCTGCACAGTTTTTTCGTACGGTTTGACAAACTGTGTGATAACTGTGCGTTAGCTAATACCTCGGCCACCCTTCTCGCACGGTTTAGCTGCACGGTAAGACAAACTGTCTGCCGCACGTGCAGAAGCCACTACCTCCAAGACCAACTATGCACGGTTTGGCCGCAGGGTTTAGACAAACCTTGTGCCCCCTGTGCGGCTTCCCTTTTTCCCCCAAAACTCATTCCAAGTTCTCCCGACTCTCCCATGAATCAACCTTAACATTATAACCATTAAAAAGCATCAAGAACTGGTTACATACCAGAAACTTCGGATTCTAAATTCTTCCCACCATTGGTCTTTCTATCCTCTGAAAGTAGAAAACCTGCATCCATCTAAAAGAAATTTGGCCACAGATCTTTCATTTGCTTCTCATGTTCCCAAGTCTCTTCAGGAATCTGACCATGCTGCCACAAAACCCGCACGAGACCGATGCTTTTTCCATGCAAGACATTCTATTGCCTATCAACAGTCTGTACCAGGATATGTATCAACGAAGCATCCGGCTATATTTCAACGTGATCCCATCTGATCACATGGTCTAGATCAGGCAGATACTTTTTCAACTGAGATACATGGTACACATTATGCAACAAACTGGACTGTGGTGGTTATGCAAACTGATATTCCACCTCTCCAACCCATTCCAGTAACTCAAAAGGGCCAATTTATCTATGAGATAACTTTCCCTGCTTCTCGAAATGACGATGTCCAATCCTTGGATAAATTCTCAAGAATACATGATCACCCACAACGAACAACAACGGTCTTCGATAGTGATCTGCATAAGATTTCTGATGATTCTGAGCCATCTCCATCCTCTTTCTAATCAACAGAATTTTTTTCATTGTTTCTTGGACAAGGCTCGGCCCAACTAGTGATGTTTTACCAGTCTCCACCCACCATAGTGAAGAACGACAAGGATGCCCTTACAATGCTTTAAACGTAGGCATGCGTATCGAGGCTTGATAGCTATTATTGTATGAGAACTCCACTAATGGTATATGATCCTCCCATGAGCCAGCAAAATCTATTACACAAGCCCAAAACATGTCTTCCAACGTTTTTATCGTCCGCTCGGATTGCCCATCCGTCTAAGAAAGATGCGTCGTGCTCATCATCAACTGAGTCCCAAGGGCATGCTGTAATGATTTCCAGAAACAAGATGTGATCCTAAAATCTCTATCTGAGACTATAGACAGTGGTACACCATGACTCTTTACCACTTCTCAGATATCAATTTTTTAAATATCTTCCACCGTATGAGTTTCACAACTAGGGATGAAATAGGCCCACTTGGATAGACGGTCCACTATCACCCAAATGGAATCGTGTTTCTTGACCATTCTTGGAAGAGTTATAGCAATATCCATTGCTATCTGATCCCATTTCCACTCTATGATAGGTAATGATTATAACATATCATCTAGACTTTTATGCGCTTCTTTAACCTGCTGACAAATAAAGCACCACGAGACGAACTTGGACACTTTCTTTTTCATGGCGCTCCACAAAAATTGTGCCTTCAATGCCTTATACATATTCTCTATACCTGGGTGTACATCACATCTTGAATGGTGGTAATAATGATGGATTTATCCCTAAAAACCCATAGGTACAACCATCCGATCACTGAAAAACAAAACATTACCCCCATCAAGTTTCCAACCATCAATGGTCTCCCCACAATTGAGTTTTGAACTAACAACCAGACATTCTGTATCAGATGTTTGTGCTTCTTTGATTATCTTTACTAAATCAGGAAAACGTGTAGCTAAAAATAAAACATCAACATCACCTCTGTATTCACATTCCACATGCATTTCAGCTAATACTGATTTCAACTACCATTCATCTAAAGGTAATTTTGCGAACTGAGCGTATGACTTTCTACTCAATGCATTTGCCACTAAATTCCGTTTACCTGGTATGTACATCAAGTCAAATTAAAACATATGGTGATTCTCCATCCACCTCCTTTTCCTCAAATTCAAATATCGCTATGATAAAATGTGTTTCAAGCTTTTTTGATCCATCAACACTGTAAATTACTCACCAAAGAGATAATGTCTCCATGATTTCAAGGCATGGATGACTACAGCTAACTTCATATCATGTGTTGTGTAATTTTTCTCATGTAACCTCAACTTCCATGAGACATAAGCAACCACATGGTCTCCTTGCATGAGAACACAACCAAATCCTTCCCCTGAAGCATCACAATACACCACATACCCTTCTCTTGATTCAGGCATGATCAAGATGAGGGTCGATGTAAGATGAATCTTCAGTTCCTGGAAGAACTTCTGACATTCTTCTGTCCTTTGTAATGGAGAATTATTCTGTGTCAGATCTATCATTGGTGATGCTAGTCATGAAAAATGACGCACAAAGCGTAGGTAGTAAACAACTAGACCAAGAAAACTGTGTATCACGAACACATTCTTTTCTAGTTTCCAAGAGATAACAACTCTTATCTTTTCAGGATCAACTAAAAATCCTTTCTCAGAAATGTCAGGGCCAAGGAAACATACTTCCTGTATCCAAAAATCACACTTTGATAATTTGAAATACAAATGATGATCTCTCATGATTTGTAAAAATATTTCCAGGTTCCCCTCATGATTAACCCTTATCTATGAATACACCAAGATATCATCCAAAAACACCAAAACAAAAGAATCCAGATATCGCAGAAATATTTGATTCATCAAAGCCATGAAGACTACTGGTGCATTCGTTAGACCAAAAGGCATGATTAAATATTCGTAGTGGCCATGTCTACTTCTGAATGCTGTCTTGGGAATATCCTCCTTCCGAACTCACAATTGGTGATATCTGGATCGCTAGTCATTATTGGAGAACCACTAAGAACCCCTTAATTGATCAAAAACATCATCAATGCGTGGAAGTGGATATCTATTATTTATCATAACTGGGTTAATCTTACAATAATCAACACACAGCCGAATATTTACATCTACCTTTTTCAAAAACAAAACCGGTGCTGCCCACAGAGATGTACTTGGTCGAATGAAAACCTTGCTTTCCAGCTCTTCTAATGGCATTTTCAATTCCCGTAACTCCGTTGGTTCCATCCTATAATACGAAATGGAAATAGGACTCTTCCATAGAAGGAGATAAATCGTAAAATTCACTTCCCTTAGAGGTGGTACCCCTAAGAAGTTATTGGGAAAGTCTTTAGGAAATTGATCCACAATAGCTGGAATACTATTTTCCTCAATCTCTTCCAATGATGATAAAGTCAACGCTGTCAGTTGTTAAGAGATCGTTCCAACCATTTGAGCCAACTACCACTTTTCATCTTTTATTACCATCCTCTCTCCTCTGAAGAGATGGTTGATACCATCCTCATTCATGAAACAAAAAGTTCTCCTATAATAGTCGATGTGAGACTTAACCATTCTCAACCAATCCATACCCAGGATTACCTCATAAACATCCATTTCCAACATCGAGAAGTCCTATTTTAACTTAGCTCCATCAACAGTTATAGCACATGCTCTACACGGAAAGGCTTGAAGTTCTCTTTCACCAAGAATAGTTTTTAGTTTCATAATAGAAGGCATCATTTCTAGTTTTAAACATAGAAGATCAACAGCACGAGAAGCAATGAAGGAATGTGATTCACCAGTATGAAAGAGCACATGAACAAGGGTATAATTCAAGAGAATGTTACCTCTCACCGTAGATGGTCTATCCTTATCATCGACCATAATTTTTTCATCTCCATACAATTTCTTCGTCACTACACTTCTCTCCTTGCTGCCTTGCTGAAATTTCCCTGGTTGAGGAATCATGGTATTTCAAGAATCACCATGGATAGATCTATTATATTGATGATATTGACTCTGCAGTCCTCTTCCTATCAAAGCATACAATGCTAGCATGAATGAGAAGTGTCCCGAGTACCCGACATAAGAGCACTGCGACAATAACGCTGAAGATGCCCCATCTTGTTTCAATTGTGACATGCTCTAGGTTATGTCGTACACTCTCGCATTATGTGGTCAGTCGAACCACATGGAAAGCGTCCTTCTTTGCTATGGGGTCGTGGAGGAAGGTTCAATGATCCTGCCATCTGGTTATGATTTCTACTTGCACCATGGAAATAGATGTCCCATTTCCTCTTATTCCCAATGGTTGTGTTCCAACCGTTTCCCGTATGTATCATCATGCCTCCTCACATTGATCCCGAGATATCAAGTTCAGCAACAATCACTCTATTCACCATCTCTGTATAATCTGTAATATAGAGCATGACAATCTTCGATCAAATATCCTGCCATAGCGCTGATTCGAAGATGTGTGCCTTCAACGACGCAATTTCTGCAACCTCTGGTGGAAAACGGACTAAATTCATGAATATAGTCGCATACTCTGTGACAGATACAATCTCTTGTTTCATGCTAAAGAAGTATGTTGTTTTCTAGGTCTTGAACGTGTGAGGAAATAATTGTTTTTTGAACAATTCTTCAAAATCCTCCCATGTAAGGACTTCATCCAATTTAGCATGCACCGCTAAATCCAACCATTTATGTGCAAGATCCTCGAGCATATACGTTGCAAACTTGACCTTGATCTCTGATGGTGTGCCAGTGAAACTGAAAATATGATTCATCCTACTTAGCCACACCTCCTCCTTTTCAGGTTCAACATCACCCTGAATGTTCGGTGGATTCTTTTTCATCAACTGGATGGTATGATCCACATGCCTTGGTTCATTCCTTCGGTTCCCAGTATCCACAACATGAAAATCTTGGACAATACTCTGAACCAGCTCTTGATTCACACATGGTTCTGGTGCAACCACATTTTCCGCAGCTTCTTCGGGTTGGTTTTGACGACGCCTACCGGGTGCCATTTTTTAAACCAACAACACACTCTGTCAATCTCACTCTCTAGTAACTGTTGGATTAGCATTAAAATTCTATCACATCATCTATCACAACATTTTTTTCCAAAAACAACCTTTTTCCATGTTCAACCATTTTTGAAAACATTCAACATACTTTTTGAAAATCAACCCATTATCAGAATATGCCAAATACTCTGTTTTCAAATTCTTTCACTTGAAAATAATTTCTGCATTTTTCCAAAATTGGCACCAGGCACAAAAATCCTTTCTAATTCCTCACAATGAGATATGTAGTCCTAGTGGGAAGTCATTACTCAAAAATGCATGTCATGATCCTCTCATTGGCTAAACCCATGCCAATAAGATTTCCAACATTCTAGAAGTGTATCAATAATAATTATGTACCCAACAACCTGGTAACTGGAAGTTCAGCATAAATGGGTTAGTTATTTCCTTTTATTCTATACATTTCAGGTTCTAACAATCCTACTCTTGTCTAAGATTTAGTCTCAAGTAATAGACATGAATGAATTTCAACTCCAAGACCAGAAACATCGATGACCACTTGTTAGGAAAGGACCAAACAAGCTGATACCAATTGTAATGACCTGTCAATTCTCATTGACTTGAGAGCTCAACAAGTCATTATTAGGCCTTAAGTGACATCCCCAAGATGCCAAAGGCTTGAAATAAATGCCGAAGCATTTCAACTAGCAGTGGGGGAAAAATTACCCTTTAAATAAATAAACTAAATAACCATCCAACAAAAATATCCACTTACAACAACTATATGATTCATGTCAATGAAATAACCAACTCATCCATTACCAAAATGGAAACACAATATTCCATAGTACAACCCATAAACCAATACAACCAACACAAAATCAGAGTGCTATACGGAATAATAAACAAAAGACCCAAATTAAACAAAGACACACTCCACGACTCTACACCATGCTCCATGCTCCAAGAACCACCACATATCCCAAGCATCACCATGAACCACTAGAAATGATATGCCTTTCCTTTACCTATGTCTCGGAATACGACATCTGAAAAAGCACCAAAATTCCAAAGCAAGGGTTAGTATAAAACTCAGTAGATTTTCCGCAATGACTTCCCTGCTCACGTCACTAGAATAGAAGAGTTAACAACATTTATATAAAACATTTTATATAAAACATTTTCTCAAAATAGTTTATAACAAGATACAAACAAGCTTCCAAAACCATTCATACCCAAAAGCATCCGAGAGAAATTGAATCCAATTTTCCTGAAATTTATTTTTCTAGAAAAATAACTAAACCAGCTTAAGAACCATTTCAAAAACATTCCTTTTTTCATAACCAATCATTTCCCAACTCATGCTAACAACCATGCAAGCTTTGTTATAACGGTTCCAAACACATGAGCGGTTTCTTGTCGATCTACCAAGTCGTCATAAGGTAAATGTTTCCCATGCACCATTATACCATTGGCACTGAGCACAAGGTCATATTTCAACCAAGCCTCATACATAGAGTTATCATTATACCATTAAACGTTTGGCACCGAGCACAAGGTCATATTTTATCCAAGCCTCATACATGCAACATGAACACACACCACATATTCCTAATGGGAATGCCAAAACACCCTTTCAATAAAAACACATTTTTATTGAAAACCATTTCCCTCAAAACCATTTCAATTCCAAACCATTTCAATAAAACTATTTTTTTAAACCAGATCCATCAAAGCCACTTTAATCTCAAACCATTTCCATTCCAATCCATTTCAATAAAACACCATTTTTATTGAAAACAAAATCCATAACAGACATTTAAATATCAAACCATTTCAATAAAACACCATTTTTATTGAAACCCCATTTTTTATCAAACCATTTACAATTTCAGCAAACATTATTTTATATCAACATTTTAAATTCAAGAAGCCAAATCACTATTCACAACAATTCATTATGATTTTACAGTTACATCAAAACCATAAACCATCACTAAAGAAGATTTATTCCATGCTTTTCACAATCAAAACCATTAAAATAATCGAATTTGAACAAAGACAATCAATTCTAATAAGAAAAGTCGAGAGAGAATCCTCATAGCTCAAAGGTTTTGATGAAACCCACAATGGTCGAAGAACACTATAGTAACCCTAGTCAATTCACCAAGGATTCTCCTTAGATCTCTTCTCCTAACACAAACATGACCAAATCTCATCATGTTTGGCATCCAAACACTTATATATACCCATAATGGGTGTAGATCTAAGAAACCGAGAGAAGAGGAGAAGTAGATCTAAGTATATCTGAGAAACCAAAAAAGAATGATCACATACCTCAAAAATCCAACTTCGATTAATCATGAGAAGCCTTCGGATCACCTCTAGAGTGATGGGAGAACCCTTGTTCACCTTAGGAGAACCCAAATCCTGAGTTAGGGATGCTTAAGAGCCTAAACGGGGAACAAAGAGGAAAAAACTCATGAGATCCACCTTTATAGGATCTCGTTTATGTGGTCGCACTGTTAGTTCGCACGGTTTGACAAACCGTGTGCTAACCGTGCGTTAGCTACTGCCTCGACCACCCTTCTCGCATGGTTTGGACACACAGTTAGACAAACTCTCTGCCACCTATGTGGAAGCCACTGCCTCCAAGACCAACTACCCAAGGTCTGGCCATAAGTTTTAGAAAAACTTTGCGCCGCCCGTGTGGCTTCCCTTTTTGCCTCAAAACGCATTCCATGTTCTCCTGAATCTCGCATACGTCACCCTTACCTTTATAAAAATTAAAAATCAACAAGAAAGGGTTACATACCAGAAAAAAGGGGTACTACACAACCCATTTTATTTCACCAATATATTTTTGAATCACATTTATTATGTTAATCACATTTTGATTTTATTAATAATGTACTGGTCTTTATAGCTCACCAATTTTTTATATGTTCTCATGTTTTCCCATGCAATATTAGATAATTATGGGACATTAATCAAATGTTATGGAGTTTTTATTGATGAAAATGTGTATATATTATCTACCATTGTGATATATATGTAATGTTCCAAATAAAATAGAAATCTAGATATTCAAGGTTTTCATTTATGCATTCATTTAGGTAATAAATAAAAAAATTAAATTTATAAAAGATATGGGTTGTAAATGTTGGTATTAGAAAAATATCTATTTATTTTTGGGGTTTAGGATTATAAAATCATAGTTAAATCATCATTTATAAGAAATAAAATATGAAAAAATTAATCTATTTATGTAAAGTGTATATTGAGTGGTTTATAAGAAATAAATCCACATATAGATATCACAAGTCGATGTGGTTCTTGCATAGTTGTACCTAAGGGTAATCACCAAAAAAGGTGAATTTGTGATTTATGTGAACATTAATTAGTAAATGAAAAAGAGTATTTTATATACAACTAGTTTGACACACCAGAGGAACATGCTTTAGTAATTTAAATATCTCTTAGAAACATATTATGAAGGGATTATGAAATGATGATAAAATTTTATGTTAGAAAATATACCATGTATAACTTTATTTGAAACCTATAAATTCATAGTTTAATTAAGGTATTTTAATTATGATTTATCCCTTTAACATTAAATATTTGAATTTGTTTTTTTTTCAATTCTTATCCCTATTTTTAAATTTATTCAACCCAATGGCTGTAAATATGAGTAGCCAAGTGAATAATAACTATGATGGGGAATGTGATGACGTCCCAAATGAGATTCCTAGTAATATTGGAGGAATAATAAAGAATATCATGATTATACATTCCCAATTATCCATTGTTGTAAACATAGAGTGGAATCACAATGAACACCCACAACCCCACTAAGTAAGATAATGTTTCAATTGGGACCGTTATGTGCAAATGGATGTTTAATTTTATTGGATCATCTAATACCTTAATGATGTATTAACGGATCACCTCCATGGAAAATAACTTCTCGACACATAACATCTCTATGAATGATATCACCATGCAAGATGATTATTGTATGGATGAAGAAGTAATTCAATGGAGGACATTGATAAAAAATATGAAGGTTGATGAGGTGATAACTGTTATTAAGTGTAATGAATTATAGAAAATATTTTTCAATAAATAATTCCCACACAATTCAATTTAAACTTTTTATGGATTTTATCATCCTCATGAAATAGGATTATGACTCGATGGGTGGAAAAAGATGTGAAATTAAAAATATAATCATGATAAAACTTCAAATATTTCATTAAACCTAAAAGTAAATAATAACAATTTTTACTAGATTAAATCCAAATCTAGGAAAATATTTTCTAATTAGAATCTTTAACAGCTATGGGGGAATTTTCTAGTTTCCCCTCTAATAAAAACTAGTTATTAATGTATCTCAATAGTTTCTGGTGTTATGATATAGGTTAAAGATAATACGTTTCAATTTTCGGTGGGTTATATATAAATAAAATTGTTGAATTAATATCTAACATCTCGTGAGGAAAATGTTTGGGAATAAGCATACCAAAAATATCTTAAGTGGATAAGGAATCTCAAAAGGATAGGGAAGGAAGGGAACCTATTTAGTGAATATTGATTGGATAAACCCTCTGGTTTCATGGAATAAAAAATTTATATATTCAATCCTCAAAAATCTGTCAAATGTTTCAACTAAAATGAACATAGACACTATGTGATTCAATTTAATAAGGCTAGAGTTTTCTTCAGTGATATATGACAAAATATACAAGGCATATATAGAATGGGTGAGATTATTCCATCACTACTACTGAGGTGAAACCTTTAAATGAACTGGGGACAAATATTTTCGTTATTAATTCATAGATAATAAACATAATATGTGGTTGTGTTTATATACAGTATTTTATATCATGTATGATTAATAAACCATTTCATACAACACCTCAAAACATTTAATTTGAGCTATCTTTTAATATGGTATGTGGGAAAATAATTTAATCCAATTTAGTAAATATATAACATATCCATATTTTAGGGGTTAAGATATTATAAATTCTTTTGATACACTCTATATTTTAATTTGATGCAATTATATATAAGGACTGACATTCCTCTAATGGAGCCAACAAAAGTTTTCCAGATAATGAATGCTTCATCTCTACGATGAATTTCCCTCTGATTATATACATGTTTAATGAGTTGGATGAATCAATATTTAATTTATCATATCAATAATGGTAATTTTACTTTGAGGAAAAGCATTCATATAAAATTATTTAGACTAAAATGAATATCACACTTGAAGAAATTGCCATTTCATGGGGAAATGGTGATGTGTTTCCCAAAAATAATTATAGTTTTACTCTTAACTGAAAGGATATTTTCTATAAAAAAAATATAAATATATCATTTCCATTAATCATGAAACCATATAGAATGACCAAAATTTAACATAAAGAGATAATTATGAAACTATAATAGAATCTAGATAAGGGGTTTATATGAAAATGTAGTTCACCATGAGTTGAATCAGTCCTTTTCACCATGAAGATTTACGGGTCAATTAACCTTCACACTTATTATTGTGAGTTTATCTAATTTAATATAATGTACAAGTATCCTCTACCATTAAACAATGACATATTCACTCATCTATATGTATCCCAAAACATTTATAAGGAACATCTTTTGTTGAGATATTATCATGTAAATGTGAAGAGGATGGAAATACCAAAGTCATAGTTTCATACATTGTATGAAAACATTGAGATCATAGAGATTCCATTTGGAGAATATAATTCTCCAACTACCTTCATGGAATTAATTAATTAATACAAAGTGAATACCTTAAGAAAATATTGTATTTTCTAATACATAATATTCATATCTACTCTTAATATTAATAGAATCATTAAGAAAACGTTTATCCTATATATAAGGAAATGATAAAATAAATGAAATATTAAAATAATGGAAACTAATATTTTTTGAAGGAAAAATTAACATTCATTGGGAAGGTTATTATTTGAAATGTAATATCAGCAGATCCTTTAAAAGTAGTTTCAATCAATGGATAAACCAGACCGATATCCATGAAACATCCTAGGTAATGGTAGAATAATTTTATGTCATATTAATTAATATTTATGAATGATAACTTAATTTTAACTGATAGTGGCTCTATCTAGAAAAGTATACACAACATTCAAGGAAGAGTTTTTCAGAATCTTATGTTTCATGAAAAGTTGAGCTATACCGAACAATAATTTACTACTAATATTATTATTTTAAGTTGTAGTTATATCATAGAGTTTATATCCATAAGAAGAAACATGGATAAACATAATATGTTTACAATGTTTATAAAATGTTTTTACCTTCACCCAATAAATTTTTATGCTTAAAATATGAACTAATATATTTTTAAGCATACGAAGATGTATATTTTTAAAAGGTTTTGTTACCACATTTTAATGAAGAATGGACATTACATATAATTTTTGATGATTTTATAATTTATATATGAATAAATAAAAATATTCTTTTAATTTAAATAATAAAACTTAACATTTGTTGAATTTTTAGTTTTTTCTAAGAACTATCTGGTTTTAATGAATTGTGAATAATGCTAAATTTTGATTCAAAACTGAATTTTCATAGAATTTAATTGTAAAGATAATTTAGGATCTAAATTGGTTTTAATGTATAATTAGATAATTTATGTATATATAAACCCAATTTTGGTGATTGGAATCATTTTCTCATTAAAATTTGATTTAAAACCGTACAAACATGTAAATGATTTTACATTTAAAACCAGTATGGTCGTCTCATATACAAGATTAAATTTAAATTAATTTTTGTCCCATTTATGATTATAATTTTTCAAAATGGATTATATATTTGGAATCATAATAATTTATAATATTAACTATATTCTATTTAGTTTTTACCAAAAATAATAGTGGATTTTATTAAAATAAATTATAATGATTAAAAAAAATAAGCATAATAAGGGGCTTAAATATAATCAAAATGATCCAACTGACCTAGAAATTTGTCAAAAATAAATTATAATGAAATATTTCAACACTATAATACCATATATATTATATTCAATATTATTGTATCAAAATTACTTGGGAAAAACCTAGGTGGAATTCCCTTTTAAAAATTCAGGAGAGTGCCACTCTCCCCCACTATAAAAAGTCACTCACCCCTCCCACTTGCTCACAACTCTAAAACCACTATGGAAAGACTAACATCTAAAAAAATATCTTTAAAATACATCCCTTCATCCTAGAAGCTTCATCATCTGATTTAATCCATCAATGTAATCTATTTACTAAATACCAAAACATGTTAAATGAATAAGAGGTAACACCCATTTCTAAAGAACTATTATTTTATTTTTAATCCACTCCTCCGAAAAAATTATTTTATTCATGAATACATAATAAAATAATTATCTAAAAAATATTTTAATATTTTTATGAAAATATTTAGCCAAACAATTACACATCCATCCATATAATGGGTAATAAACATTCCATTATTGGTGTAGGGTGAACTACCACCTCATGAACTGTGTTTTTTATTTTTCATTTATAACGTTTAATGGTTGTGAATAATGATCTACATGGAGTTCATATAATATATATATATATATTATATTTATTATATATTTATTTCTTTTATATCATCTAACATTATTCATTCCATTTTCTTTAAATAAGATTACATCGATTGTGGAAGTATGGAATACCACCTCCTCAAAATGATATGATATGTCCACACACTACATGAGACGTCTTGAATATGGGTTTAATTAAATATATGTGACATAAATAACTTATATATTATATTCATCACATAATTACATTTATGGAAATGTAACACATCATTTTAATTAAAAAATTTCCGCACACTGAAAAACTGAAAATGTCATTCATTGACGTGTAGACTACCGCCTCTTCAAAATAAATTGATTCATTGTAAATAAAAATAATTATATATATATATTATTAAGTAATATGTATTTTATTTTATTTTATATTTTTAGAAATAAATTTTATTTATATACATTCTTTTTCAAACAATCATTGAAAAATGAGAACGTTATAAATGAGTACACACAACCTACCATCTCTAGGATTGCATCATTTGTTCATTTTCATAAAAGTTTTTCATGATTGATAAAGTGTACTTTAAAATTTTATATTATATTTTTTTATGATAATTATTAATTATATGTCCATAAAATAACCCATTTCGCAGTTGTTGGCCTCAAAACGTTGTTTATCCAAATAAACTAAAACGGACAAAAAATTCTACGTATATGTAATTGTTTAATTAGTTTTATAATACATAATACTAATTTAAATAAAATTATATATAAATATGAAAAATGTAACCAATAAATTATATAATTAATACCAATTTATTACTTTGTAATCGAGAGACACACAATAAAAATAAACCCAAAGGTATGATATTTTTTATAAATCTATTTTTGTTGAGGAATATCAGGACTATATGCATATTTTTTCTTTTCTGAAGATTATATACACCTTTTTGAAATTATATATCAAAATATAATATAATATAATTTAATTAAATGTTTATTAAGTGTTAACCTTTCACAGGGATTATGATATATATGTTTTGAGTGGTATTAATTAGTTAGAATGTTTAAACATGTAATTTTATTATCCATTCACCATTGAAATATTATTGATATTATATTACATACATAATTTTTTGGTGATAAAATATTTATAAAGGAAACTTTATCTCTAATTTTAATTTCATTCAAATATTTCAAAAAATGAATATTTTCATGAACTTTATATTGAAAATTTCAACAAACAACATAAGGAATGTTCTATTCAAAAATATAATGAATTGATGGTTTTTATTCATATGTGGGAATTATTTTATTTTTAGCTTCCATTAAATGAATTTTTTATTAAATTAAAATATACATATTATTTTTTGGTTTTTTTATTCATACTAGGGTTTTAAAATGGATACATTATTCCAATATTTTGATATATGTTATTATTATCAGAAATAAATATTTATAATGAAAATGTGGAAATTTTAAATCGTTTATGTGTTGTGATAAAATAAATTTTAATTAGACATTTTTGGGGTGGTTTTATAATAATTGAGTGGAGGTTAGTTTTGTGATAAACCAATGGTGGTTGGTTCCATGATAGCCCTCAAATGAATTTCTTGTAACTGACAACCATATGGTTATTCCATTTTTAAGAGTGACAAGTATAGAAGTCAACCATATTTTTTTTAATGGTTGGGATTGAGGCCTCAATTTATTATTTAAAGAAAAGTCCTCTTTAGACTGGGTAGAGGGAGACCCATTACATAGCCCGAAGGCCTAAGGCCAAGTGTCCTGAATACAAGGCTTGAAAGCCCATTTTTTGGCCCAATGGACACCTCGGTGAACAGTACTGCTACAGTACCCACGCTGCTATTGTACCTGCTACAGTACAACTGCCGCTACAGTACCTTCTATATTCTCTCTTCTGCTACAGTGTCACAGCTGCAACAGTTCCGCCGCTGCTATAGTACCCTACTATAGTACTGCTACAGTAACCAGAAAATTCTCCCCTGCCCGGATTTGATCCTCGGTCTTTTGGATGCCAAGCAGGAGCCTGTACCACTAGGGTACGGGATCATTGGTATAGAAGTCAACTATATAATTATTCCATTTATAAGAGTAACATGTATAATGATGTTCCATGTTACCTTTACTAATTTTCTATTCCTATTATGGAATTTGTTGTAAAATATATATATATAAAGTATGAAAGTGTTTTATTGGAAAGGTAATTTATTTATTAATAATAAAGCTAAAAATTATTACTTAATTACAATTTTTTAAAAATATATTAATGTATATAAATTGAATAACTATATCATTATTTTTTATCCATTACTGATATTTTTATATTAATCCCACGTATTTAATGTTTTTCATAGGACTTATCGATGATTAAGGGATTTGATTTATTCATGTTGAATGTGTTAATGAGTTTCCATAATAGATATCGTTTTTGATTTTTTAAGGATTTATATGGTGGAAAAATTATTATTGATCATAAGTGTCTACTTTATTTATGGTTTTTTAATTTTTGTTTTATAGACTAATTATCTAAAACTCCAAATATGAAAATATCAAAATTGAGAGATAAAGTAAAATTCATTAAATACCTCAATATTATGAAATTTTTCTTGTTTATGTCTTTATAGTTAGTATCAAATGAAAGGATTAGATAAATTTAGAGTTTCGGTTAATATTAGTAGTGTACCCATAAATAATAAGGATTATATTTATGCTCAAACAATTCTGAACTACAACCCATCTCGAGAATCAATATATTGGATTCCATAAATTTCTCTAAAAAACAAAGAGGATCATGATCATTCTATTATTCTAACCATGCGAGTTTTATATAATCATGTCCAACATGACTATATAGATACTCATATGAATGAACTCATTATCACTCATATTATTAAGGATTCTCAAAATATTCTAATAACATATGTTGAATCAGATCAAATCATTGATTTCATATATCCATAAAAAAAATTCAGAATAATTTCATCATATTTTGATAGTTTTCAAGAAAATGGATTATAAACATTCACATGCCAAAGGAAGACTTTATCACTATCAATTGATTGACAAACATAAAGATTTTCATACCACTTCATCCATTTCAAATGTCCATTGATATATCTTAATTCATAAATAATATCATAATTGGGGGAATATTCTTATTTTAACCAATAATGATATGTATATTCTAAAACCCACATAACAGAGATCCCATGTTTCTATAAACATCATTGAAACATGTTTGTATAATGCAACACATTCCACATCATGGGTGAATATAAATAGATTAACTAAAAAATAATTTATATTTTCTCAAATATTCCAAATTGTAGGCTCATATAATTACCCAAACACAACAAGTTGTTTGATATATTTAGACTCTAATGGAGGATGCAACACTCTTTATTACTCTCATAAATTTCATCGTCTTTAATGCATATTTCAAATATCTATAGCATCTCAAGGATATATTGAATATTATTATAAATCAATAGACCATATCTACCACTGAAGACCTCCTTCTACTAGTATGATGATTTTTTATGGGCACTAAATACCTAACATCCACAATAGAAAACCACCCCTGGTGATATCTCACACTAAAAGGGAAATTATCACAAATTTAGGGAACTGTGATTTAGATATGTTATCAAATAATTTCTTTCAACAATATATGGTACCCCATCAATCACTAATATCCCCTTACCTCGGCCAACGTTTGAAAAAGAGAGGAAAACCTCATCCCTATATTATACAGGTTGAATGTCACTTTCTGTAGAAAAACAACCTCTGTGGTTTGAACATGAAGAGGAATCTGCCTCTGATGAAGAGGATTGAATGTAAATGTGAAATAGTTTTCTGATAGAAATCTATTTAAAATGTTTAATACCATTAATACATCATGTGAGGACATCCAAGAAGATTTAATGAGATAATGAAAGTATTATTTATGAAAAAACACATGGGAGACTACTCCTCAGTTAATGGATAAAACATCAATTATTATTGATATAATGATAACCTCTAGGTAGTATAAAATATTTTACTTCAACTGTAATTTTGTACATTATCCATTGATTGGTACCTATGGATAGAAAATCCCTATAAGGTTTAGATTATTCTTGTACTCATAACCTAGAGAACCTCAAATAATTAATCAATGTATCCACATAAGAGTATACATCCAGGGATGTGGTGAATATGAATAAATTAACATTAATTTATCTATATTCTAGTGAATTCCCCTAATATTTCATTCAATAGTGACATTTTCCGGGGAGATAACACATGTCCATATAACATGAACATGAGTTGGTCCATAAAATTAAACCCACTTGTATTAAAAACAAAAGTCTTCATGACAATTGATACTATGCATTGATGGGTTCCATATCCAAGATAACCAAAATATTAATAACGAATGTCAAATGAGTTAAAATAAAACCTCTATCTATAAAGAAACATCCCACGAAATGTAAATCCTATTTTAATAAGGTGATACACATGCCCCATGTTTATTTTAAAATTCATTTAATCATGAATATTATGTTATTATACACATGGAAATAAATATATGGGAAACTAAATTGCGAGAGGATGAAATTTTTTTTATGACCCCCTCCACCCCATGAGGTCATCCAATCAGTACCATGTTTAAAAGTTATTACCGAAATATTCAGTTCACCACAATAATATGGGGTCATAGAAATTTTTCTCACAACAACCACCTACTGAATCAATATATGTTCTACTGGTCCAACTAGTATTATTGGTATCCCCCAATCATCCCCATCCCTTGGGAAAGAGTACTTTTTAATCTATTCCTTTGAGAAAATCATTCTTTTCTTGACATGGAAGTGGTCAATTGTATCCTCTGCTCTAGTTGTTCATATCAACATATGATACACACATGTCATTCTGGAAACATTGGAAAATGATTTTAAGAATTCCTTCTAGATCACTATTAAAAAAAATCAATTCGAACATCCAACAATGAATTTCAAACCCTTTAATGGATTCCATTTGAAAAAACCCACTATGAAAAGGGGTTAGGTTGAAGACCTCAATATAAACCTTGAAGGGGATTCAGGAAATGAAGACTGAGTTTATTAATCAAATGATAATTAAATGACTATTTTTATCAATTTTCCTTGGTCAACTACATTACTATTAATCTCGTTGATGATACAGATTGAGTCATATAATTTGATCTATGAAATGGGTAAATAGTTTACAAATATATGTGTTGTACCGAAAATCAGGTTGAGGCTACATGATCCCAGATTTGAAGGGAGAAATGGATCATTAAACCACAAAATGTGGAGCTTCAACACCTTAAAGGGTATTCCACTATAGATAAATGGAAGGGTTTAGATATATACCACTCACAATCTACAGAGACTCAATTTGTCTCAATGGAATTGAATTTATTATATAAATATTCTAAGAAATTCAATATCAAATGGATAATTGATAAACTAAATAGGTTTAAATATTTTCTCTAGTAATTTACTATTAGAAGAAGTCAATAAATATTCATCCACTCACCACAATGTAGTCAGTCTACTTGCATGAGTTGAATATGAACATCAGAATAAATAAGGATATATATATATAAAGAACCTAGCTAGATATGTAAATTGAACAATAACTTTACATCCCTTAATTTGGTTAAAAAACATCCTTTAGGTTTGGATAATCACCTATTCTAATAAATAACCAATAGTTAGTATCCAATAAATATCATATGACCATATCAAGAGTTATCATTTCTCAAACATAGGGGATGAGTCAAAAAATATTTTACACACAAATTATATTCAACATCGAGTCTCTCAATGATCGAATAGAGTCTATGAAATGGTGGTATTCTATAGTTTATCCTGAATGAAATCCATATACAAAATGAGTTGATTCCACTCATACTCATTCCAACATAATGAATAATATTTTCACAAAAATCAATGTTCTGAGAAATATAGTACTAAAACTACAACACTCCATGTCGTTCTGTAGTGCATGGGCCCATAAGGGCCAAAAGTGGTGGAAAATCCAAGGTCTTTCATATGAACATTAATGGGGCACATATTCTTCTTGTATAGTAGAAACCCAAGATTGTCTATGTTATTATGGTTAGACCATTCTGATTAATTCCTCTATCAATTTATCATTATTATAAGAAAAAAAATTGTTGTTGATCTCCTAAACTATATAAAACACAAAAAAAGTAATCCTTAATTATTTTCATATAATGTGGCCTTGAATTCTCACATAGAACTCAACTCTGAATTGATAAACAATTAGATCTTTGTACAGAAAATCCCATGCTGAACGACAAATACCACTGATCATGAGGAAATACCGGGGCGGGGTATTAAATTTTGAAAACAATGGTGAAATTTCTAGATGATAATATTCAATGAAGTAATGAATAATCTAAATGAAAACTCCATACATATGAGAAAATAATTAGAAAGGAACAAACTACTTCAATTATACTCAAACCATTTCTAGTGACTAATGAATCACCTATAATCCCTCCAAAATTCACAAATCACCCCCTATTAAACAAAATCAATAAATTTATACTCATATGTAGGGATATATATGTCATGAATGATCATGAGTTGGGGAGTGGAAAAATAAAATATATTACTTCAGAAAAAATGATATTAGTCACATTTTCAAAACCACAATAAATAATATCTTTATGATTCTTGATCATAGTAAACTAAATAATGATATCAACAGTAACCACCTGGACTCTTTTCCTTTTCATTAGGGGAATTTTCACATAATATAAAATTACATTGACTCTGAATAAGTCCTCTAAAGAAAGGTTTATTATAGAAAAGTGACACTTATAAAATCCACATATTCATATATCATTCTACCAAGTACTACTGACCATTTTTCATGTGAGGAAAATATTACATGGGGAAATATCCCCCAGCTATATATAGGTTGATTGACCCTATCGTTTCTTCCATAAACTTCTTTTCCAGATTGTCCATGGACATCCCCATAAAAAATATGCTATTCTGAATATCACCAACATCATAAAGGCAGATATCATCACCAAACAGTATGTCCCATATAAAATATTCACATACAATGAAATATAATTATATTACTCTAATTAGAAAAGTATCTATCAAGTGTAGAATATCAATTCCATCCATTCATCATTCTATAACATAATAGGAAATGGAATGATTGAGGCCTTAAAAAATCATTCAAATGTACGTTATAAAAGGGTCGTTAATGGAAAGATGTATTGTACAATGAAATGCCTTTATTCCATGTGGGAATATCAGACCATTTACCACAACAAAAAATATGTAACACCATATTCATTTGTATATTGAATATTGGCTATTATTCATTTAAAATCTTAGTTTCAATCAAATTATAAAACTATATATGGTTATCTCTCATATGTTTAGTAATCATAGAAGAAAATTTATTATATAGAATTACATAATGAAAATAGGTTCCAAAAATGAAAAATATGGATGTAATGATAATTTAATTACCCAATCCTTAAATAAGATGATCCACCGCCAATTATTCTTTTAAATAGAGTTAGTATTGGTTCTCAAAAACAAAATTATACAAGGGAAGAAGACACCAATTTTTGAACCAAAGTGGGAAGGACCTTTCATATTAAGTATGTATTATTATAATATATCTTATTCCTAGGTCATTATGGATGGGGAACACATTACACCATGCTCCTATTCACATTTTTTAAAGACAAACATTTCATAAACCCGATTATAGAATCCATGTTATATCAATAATACATTGAATGGAATAATATCATGCTCCTATTAAAAATAATTTAAACTGTATAAAACCAACATCTGCACCATTTGACTTTAAAAATCATCTCTATAATCCCTATAACTTGATTATATAACCTAAAGTGGAATTTCATCCCTCATGATTATATACTACATATATCGGACCCTTCATAGTAGGATGATTCTACCCTACATGGGAGATCTATCAATTTAGTAGTCTTTTTTAACACAATTGGCATATGCATTAGAGCATCAATACCCCTTATTTAGGACACATGAACTATATATATAATGGTAATCATTATTTAAAATAACTATGTATGGATTTCTTCCCATGAAAACATAATATATATTGATACTAAGATCCTTTATATTGGTTCCATAAAAATATAAAAAATACTCCTTTCCATTATTATGCGTCAGATCTATGTTGGGTAACTTTTCTCGACCAAACTAAATGTTTCTTTAATTAGATTATATATGGAAAATTATTGATGACCATATCTCTTATCCTGGGTCTAATCATAATTTTTAAAAAATAATCTTCTTATTTTGAAATTGATCCTTTCTAAAAATAATTTATTTTCATTATTGAACTACACTTAGGTGTGGATCATTATATTTTCATAAAAATGTGTAAAATCAATATAAAAGAGGCTAAAAAGGTTATTATGACTTAATAAAATGTTTCATCCTATGTATGAGATAGATCTACATAAGATATATCATTATAGATTTAGTTTTCAGTGAACCTCTGCTAAAAGAATCTTCATTATATATGATATTGATCTATAAGGAGAGCGAAAATCAAGAACTATGTGCGTATTGATTCATTATATTGAAAGTTTTTTAGTGGTGAATGTATAATTTATCATAGTCCAAAAATAAAATTTAAAAACAAGAATATCGTTAAGCATATGAGCTCGATCTATTGATGTGAAATTTGAGAACTACTTGAATCATGATGATTATATTACATGATATGTAGTGATATTATGACTCCCTATCATAATACCTACAACAATTTCACAGAAATACATCCTTTTACCATATTATATGTGATCTTCTGGTGGAGCTTCTATTTTTAGAATAACACAACACATAGGTGAAACTATCATTAATCTTTGCACATTATGAGTACATAGTTCATGGATGTTAGCAAAAAAAATTAATACCTAAGAATATAAAGTATAGATGGACTGAAGTTGACTTCAGATAAGAAAATGATTTGGGTGTGTTGAAATATTTTTCTCTATATTCAATTTTTTGAAAAGTTACAACAGATTGGTTCAAAATTAAATTTAATAATAGGTGGTATCATAAAGCATATTTTACTCATTGGTCTATTGAATAATTATTCTATTGATCTCTACCCATCAACTCATCTACTTAATACAATTGGTTTCTAAAATTATGCTATTTCGATTTAGATATGGAAATAAAGTTAGCACTGTATTCCTAACCATTCCATTACCTAGTGATTGAATACTGGAATTCACCCTTGAATTCCCCCATTACATTCTATTGTATACTTTAAATTAAACCCCTGTTGATTATATGTATAATGATGAAAAAAATTAGATGTTATTTGAAGATAAAATTAGATGACATATAATGTAATTAAATCAGTTATGTTCAATATTAGACTTATTAATTACATTGAATTATCAATATCAATCAACATAGAGGAATTATGGGATAATCATTAGACAAACCAATACTAGTCTATTATTACATAATAAATGTTTAAATATTGGTGATTGTAAATGAAATTATAATCAATAAATGTTGTGCATTACTGTTCTCTCCTTGTGTGGGACATCCCTCCTCCTATTATTGATACATTATCTATTATCCAAGCATGATTCCCTCTATGTGAGCATCATTAAATTATTCATGAAATTAAAAAATGTATATTTTGTTCATCATGAAGTTTGTTTATTTTATTTTAGTTAATTATAATTCGTCAATGATCAGGGGTATTGATGACTTCAGTTATCATACCATGATTATTTTCAGTGAACATTTTATAGTGGCGTGTTCTGGTGCATCACAACATATAATATAGAATTTTCTTTTTCATATGTATAAAATGAGATTGGGAATAAATTGATTTTACATATAATTTACATTAAAATAGGGATTTTTGGTTTTAATATATGAAAAATAATACCCTTTTAGTGTCTTAAATCAATATATTCTATCATCTACCAACAAATTGCACCTATCTGTTCTCATTGGTGTTCAATTTATCCTCTTTTTTTATTCTCAAGAATCATTCCTACCATAGGATCATATCATCAATCCATAGTTTGTTCTGTATAATGGTTCATGGAGAATATTAAAATCAAATGGTACTGAAAATTCAGTTTGACATCACTCATGTAATTTATTCAATATATTTTCAGATATTGTTCATTAAACCTGACTCTATTGTGATGGAAGGTACTGATCTTATTCAAAACAAATATCTGTAAAAACATACTTTTAGGTGGAAATGTATTGGAAGAATCATTCGTAAAAATTAGGATGGATCTTATCCACTTTCAAGTTTAATACTAGAATATATATGTGTAATGTCACGACTCTCCTAGCTAGGAGGATTCTCTCCATAATTGACACAATGCCATAGGTGATAGTAGGAGGTGACACAAATGAAATAATCATAATTATAATTTTTATGATGTTGTTGGATAAAAAGTGGTTGTGGATAAATTTGTAGTGGATCCCAAACTCTGGATTGAATTCATGATTTTTTATAGTGATCAGGTTCTTCAGAGTAATTAGAAGTTTGGAATCATTTATTAGTCTCATGGAAACATGATAAGTAGTGGAATAGTAAGAATTGGTGGGAAATGATTGTGGTAAACAATAATACCATGAAGGAAACAATCAGCATGCCAACCAGGATATGTCATTTGAAATAGGGGGATTAATATTGTAATTTTTTCCAAGATAGTGCTTTCACTGTAAGGTGATAAAGTGACTATGTGTTATTATGAAGGTCAGTTGATGTGTCAATCAGTTCATCGTTATTCAATAAATACCTATGGTTTAACAATAATTTCATAATGTATTGGTTTTGGAACTAGGGTCTATTTCCTTTGTTAGTGTAGTGGAAATATATAGCATGGTCATATCCAACACTGTAAACTATTTTCAACCATAAGGGCACATGTTTTTACATTTTTACTATGTGAAATATATTTCAATGAATAAAATTCATTCTGATAATTCAGTAAGACACAATTCCCTCCCCTAGTTTAAAATTTTAAATCAAAATATGAATATTTAAATAAACATTATATCTTAAACCATTTTATGAATATGATTCAATTTCATATAGTCAATAGAAAATAACTATTTACACAAGAATTGAATTACAATTTGGGTATTTTGAATGAATAAATACTCATCAATATGGAAAATACCAATTCACATCATTTCTAATCTATTAAAATAACGCACTTCCAAGAAAAATTATCATTTAATTTTAAATTATTCATGTAGTAAGTCATCCTTCCTTTATCTAAATTTACCAGTCAAAGACAAATTAAACATAAATATGATACACTATGAAACTTTTCATACCTCAAATGTGAATCAAATAACTACCCAATTTCTATAAAATCACTGCCCTATGTCTATAATTGGTATGATATGAGATTAATTTTAAGTAAACTTTTTATCCATAAGAACATCCATTATTCATTATTTATAAAATTTCATTAATCTATAGTTTTATTTTACACTTTATTTATACAACTCTAATGAATGTGTTATATTTCAATTTCCCAATAATGGGATTAATATGTCTTTATATTATATAAACACTTTTTAACAAGGACCATTATTTGAATCAATCTAAAACATAATATTATAATGATAATTGTGTTTAAAAAATATTGAGATTTAAAAAATGTATTTATTTAATTTTATAAACTCAACTAGTTCTATTGTCTTATACACTCTCTGTGGTATCCCAGTATTCCATTTTAATTATAGGATCGTTGGACATATGACATTTTAAATTCAGTTGGATCCATAAGCAGTTAATTATCATAGAGGTTAGGTTACATCAGTTTATGTTCAAAAATATTAGTGACCTCATGTTATAAAATTGACTTTAGAATTATATTATCTATAATCCTCCATTTTACTACTTTTAAGACCAAACAGTCCTGATTATAGTGCCTAAAGAACACAAAAAATATATAAAGTATTATAGTTATAGAACCATTGAATTAATAAAATAAAAAATTATTATTTTAAAATGATATAATTTATTAATAATTTTAATGAAATTTAGAAAATCAAAATAGAAACAATAGAAAATATTATTTTTTAACATTGATACTTTTTTTGTATTAATTTTTTTTGCATATTTTCTAAAATTTTATTATTATTTTTTATTTTTAATTTAAAATATAGACAATGATATTTATATCTAAAACATATACATTCCCACTCACCCACATAGAGTTCATACACTATTCAAATAAGGTGAAACATGAATTTTATTTTGAAAGACATATCAAAATAAATGTATATAAACTAGTTTGAAGGAAAGAGAAATATAGATTTGTCCAGTCGTTGGAAAAATGTATGATTTTAGACCCCTCTAAGGGAACATTCCATGGGACATCATAGAAATGATTCATGAAGTATCATGTCACCTTTAAGGGGTTCTGAGAATCTCCTCCCTTGATATTCACAGAACCAAATCGAAGAATTTATGTAAATATAAATAGAATAATACCCTAATATATATTCATACTACTAATTATTCTCCTTCAATAAGAGTAAAGAATCTATTTGTCTCTACTGTGAATGTATTTCTTCAGGATTATTATTTCATTGAAATATTGGGTTCTATCATTGAACAATGTGTGTTATTATTGGTTTCTAATCATTATTTTGATGTATATATATCATTAATAGATTACATGGTTTTGCATATTTTATAGACAACGTGTAAAAACCTATAACATATCCATTGATTCTATATTTTAGATAAATAAACTGTTCATTATTCGGTTGGGTCTGTGATGATTAGAACTATGTGGCAGTAGAAAATTCTTGTGATTATTGTAAGTTATTAGCACTAGTTTCTTCAAATTGTTCATGATTTAAGATATGTTCCTTATGAGGTATATTTTTTAATTTTTTTATAAGAGTCATTTTTTCCAATGTGTTTGTTAAAAAATTCCATCATGAAAATTACAATATATTTTTTAGGAGAAAATGACATTTCCAAATAGAATATAGTAAAAGATGTTTTTTACTTAGGATTGAATTTGATTTTTTCCCAGTAAAATAAAAACCACCAATTCATCATTAAATTTCATCAAAATTAGTTTTTATTAATATTGATTATTTTTTCGTGCATTTTGAGAATTGTCTGTCCCATGTTAATGTGGTAAATATTATTACAACTGTCATCATACATGTTTAGGATACAGAGAACAGTAGGGAATGTATAACATTTTAAATTTACCAAAACATCTTCTAATTCACGTACTGGGTATGTATAATATCGGTTAGAAATATTCACAACCACATGTGTGGGTTTTAGTTCCCCGTTTTTCAAATAATAAAAAATAGAACATGGAATATCTATAATTGATGCTTAAAATTCACCCATTGAATTTGAAAATGTTAGTTTTACAATTTGGAATGGAATGGAAAAATTACATGGATGTTGTTATGTATTTGGGATTTGATGTGTAGTAAGGGTGGAAACATATTTATCTTATCACACCCCTTCATTTTGTCACATTTACCTTATATCGATGCATATACCTGTAATGAATTTTTCATACCATCGAATCTGGCGAATGGATTCTAGTTTGGAGATATTGATCTCAAAATATTTGAGGACTTCCAATATATCTTATTATAGTGATTCATTGTTTAGTTTTCTTATTATATTTTATCCTTACAGTGAAGGGTGGTTGGATTTGTTTCTAATATTTTATTTTTAATTTTCTATTGTGTGTCATTTATTTTTTCCTACACTACCTCTTCCAAATGTTCTTTTTCTTATGAGGATTTCTCATATTCATTCCATTTTTCACCTCTATCTACACTTTTTTTATGTGTTTGTCAATTTATTTCTATCTATTTTTACTGATTAATGGAACATCACTAGAATTTCCTCAAGGTTTAGGAATTGGTTGAGGATTAAGATTACATGAGACATTATTTACCATATTAATTTGGGTAGTCCTAAGATGGTGAAATTGTATATTCCATTCCTTAATTTATCAACCATGAGTTGTGAGAGTGGCCTATTGAATATTTTGATATTTTATTACCTATCATTGAATGATATTAATGGGTTTTTATATCATTTACATTTTTTAAATCTTATAGAGGGTCATTAAATTATGTATTTATACTAGAGGGGTTTGGAAGGTCTATTGAGAATATTGTTGGAATTATTTTTGGAATGGTGGAATTTTTTAATCATTGATATTTTTTTATTTTCATTATAGTCATGAGTCTTGTCGGTACATTTCTACCAACCACTAAATAAATACCATTGAGGATGGAAGGACTATATCTTGTCATTTAATAACTTTTTTAAACAATATTTAAACTAAAAACTAGACACCCATGTAGTGAATCAAAGATTATTGAATTCCATTCATGTATAACTCCATAAAACGAATTAAAATCCTTAGAAAAATATATTACAGTAGGACTCGTTTTCTCCCTAGATAAGTTAGTATTTTTTGTGTGTTGAATTATTTTTTGTGTCTGTTCAATTCATTTAAAATAGTACGAAATAATGGTTATAAATTCAATTTAATAAAAAGTGGTATCACCTTTAATAATTACTTTTTTAGTATATTGAATAATTATTATATTGGTATCTATTTATCATTTCTTCAAATGAATCACATTGATTACATTTATCATGATATTTCATTACATATTGGAATAAATGATCACTATATTACCTATGTTTTTCTAGCTTGGTGACTGCATACCATAATTCAACCATGGATTCCCCTATTTCATGATATCAAATTTATTGAATTAAACCCATATTTCTTGTGTGTGAAATAAGGATAAGAATATGATGAAATTTAAATCTAATATCATAAGAAAAATTTACTGATTAAAACCATTAATCTCTAAATAATAGTTAGTCATAACACGGAATGATCAATATTCATAAAAAGGAAGGAATGAGGGGATCCAACTTGTATAAATTAAAAATATAATTGTTCCCCATAATTGATGTTTTAATTGAATAAAATTAAAATAAAATTATTATCATAAATAATTATGAATGAGTGTTCTCACATTGAGTGAATCAGTCATCCTCCTCTAATAGAAGAATACTAAAAAATATGAGTGTTCTTCCCTTCATGGAGAAGTATGTTTTTTTCACAATATTACTTACGATCATATGTACTAAACATAGGAAATGATTATTTTATGCTTGGTGATTTGAATGTTTCTTTGATAAATGGTCTAAATGACATTAGTTTTCCTCCAAATATCATGTTGTGAGTCCTTTTTATGGTTGAGTGTTCCAATTCTTCACCGTGTAATATATATATATATATATATATATATTCTTTAATAGTAAAAATTGTATTAGGATTTACATCATCATCCATCCGAAGTATTATTTAGAACCAGGATGTGTCACAAATCAAATTTTGAAAAGACTAAAGTTTATAATGGTGTTGGTAGATAAGTTGTGGTGATGAAATTTTATGTGGTGTCCTTCCCTTATAAAATATTCAAGATTTAGTTGATAGGGAATGTGTTCTTCATAAGATGTAGAGATTTGGATGTAGTCTGTAGTCACATGGAATCATGGGAGGTAGAAGCATGGTAGATAGATTTGGGGATGTCCAACGGTGACCATAAATATCATGATGTAAATACATATCATGCTAACTATGAGATGTGGTTTAAAAGAGTGGCCTCACTATAGTTATCCCTAAGTTGAAATTTCTTGAATAGTATGGTGATGAAGCAACCACTATCAGTGCTCTTGGGAAGCTGAATGCTCAACAAGTTCTTCATTACAGTAGTAATACATACAATGAATTAGTTGGATCATTATATAAGGTGGATTCATGGTCTGTTCCTATGTCCGGTGTAGTTACTGTGTATGTAATGACCACTTTCGGCGTTGGTAAAATTTTCAACCAGTAGAACAAATGGATTTTCTTCTTTTCATAGCTATGTATTTATTTATGAGTCAATTCATTATGATAATTTAATCATATTAAACTACATTCTGAACCACTGATTCCAAAATTAATTCCATGTATTAACATATCAATAAATACCATATTTAAACCAAATACCAACTAAGATTTATTTTTTAACTCTCATTAAAAGATCACAATTTACCCAAAAAATATTAATTAAAATTGGGGCATTTCTAACGAATTAAAAACAACAAATATTTAAGATTAAAGATCACAGAAGCACATGATCTGTATTTTGGAAGAGAAATATAAATAAAATATTTCATATCTATTGCCCAATCCTAATTTATGTAACTATAAACATCAATGAGTTATTCCGGACTGTATATGCAAAATTCTACCAAACCTATATTTGATCATGATACTAATTGATAATTACAAATGGAAACTACATATTCCCTGATTTCTATTATTATAGGATACATAGTTACACTCATCTGGGTCCTACCAGAAGGATAAAAAATACCCCCACCACATCAAAATGGTCGATGAAATACCATTTTATTAGAAAGGGTACATGTCCCTTTTCAGAATTGATATCAGTTTATTTTTTTCTCAAAAATGAATCCAATGTATAAAAAGGTCCCCTCATATGAATGATTTTGATGTGTACATGATTCTTCATCATATGTTCCATCATTTTTTTACATGTTCATAAAAAACATACCCCTTCTATGATATATGAATCAAATCTATTCATTATACTATCATTGTAAAGATATATGTGTGGCTAAATTGTTATTACCATAGTACATTCTGTGATCCTATATTAATGGACAAATCCTATGTTTTTTCAGCATAAATTCACTCTTATCATGGACATAGGATCATTCAATGGAGTTCTTTTCATAAACCTACATTGAGGACGGATAGAGCATTAAAATTTTCCATTATAATATTCTTCACATACTCATAGACAATTAAAATGATAATTTTTCTCCACGATTCATATCCCTCCTTGTCAATCATCCCATGGAAACAATGTATGGGTTATTCTCTAATTACCTATTGTTTCTCAAACTAACAATGACTCACTTGGGCTTAGAGGTCATTTATGATCCCCTCCTTTGTAATTAATATTTACATCAAAATGAAAGGAATGAGTAAAAAAATGTGTATCATATGGGAACATCAATAGTATAATAAAATCTTATTTCTAATGATTAACATTATGTACTTTTGAAGAGATCTATATGAGATCCTTGAAAAATGTTTATTTATCATATCCTTAGGGAATTGTGAAATTTTCCATCACATAAAAAGACCACCAACATAGTGGAGGATTCTTCAATGATACATAGTATAATCTAAATAACGATTAATGATTTAATGGCCACAAAAATTATATTTATGAAAGTTTACCCTCACTCTATGATGATATAATACACAATACTTGATACTCATCAAATAATCCTATTCTACAGGAGTCCTTCCCGAATGAAATTACTCTACATGATAATTGTTTCCATTTCACATGAAATTAAGAAATATATACCAGAGAAAACTATAATTATTTTTCAAAGGACCATGATCTCATAAACATGGTCAATCTAGGATTGGGATTCCATCATCACATTTTATAAATATATGCATCCATGAATCCCATAATGTGTCTTATGTGTATGATACTACCGAAAACCATTCGTGGATTTTGGTGACAAATGTATACATGTTCAAGGGATAAATCTATTGGGTAATTCAAGAATTACCTTATTTTGATCATAAATAATCTCTCTTAGTTTATACTACTATCTAAAGTCATATTCATATCGATAAAACCCTTTAATCCAATACATAATTGAATGAATTGAAGCAGAATTCATTATTTGAATATATTCATAGACCATCCTTTGTGTGAATATCCCATACCATTTTTCATGATTCTTGATTATTAAACCATGATTAACAACTTAATTATACACCATTAAAGAAGGGGTTATTGTATTATGAACCATATTAATCCTAATTGGGTTATTATGTAACACTTTCCTTCATACATGGTACAAGTTTCATGAACTAAAACTAAGTGCACTATGGTCAACACATTATGGAATTATGTGGTATTCACCCATGTTGTTGATGTATATCCGTAAACTGTAGCCTTGGATAGTCAAGATCACAAGACATTATACATCTATTGAATTAGTAATAAAACTTACATATTAAAATCCATAATGAGAATTCATAGAAACATTAATGTCTACAGTCAATATTATTTAATCATCAAGTTATTATAAAAATAATTATGTGTAAATTAAAAAATAAAATATTTTTTTATGTCCCATATTATGTCTCTAGTAATTTCCAATCGATTCAATTTGGACCCTTACGGTGAAAGTAAAATTTAAAACAATTAATTATCGAATACCTTCACCTTGATAATGTTTTCAGTACATAGTGATGTAAAATTTAGGGTGCTATATACCTCATCAAATAGACATTCCTCAATTAACTTTTTCATTTCCCAAGAGTTTGATTATTTTAATTATATTATTTTAAATAAATTATTATTATATCTGTTTTTAAGTACACATCTATTCGGCTATGTGTAGATACCCCAATTTGACCCTTGAATATGTTCACATAGTCTTGCATTTCAAATAGACGAATTTATTCCTCAAGAGGAAGGACTTTGGTCCTTGGTATGTCCTAAAAACATCACAATAGAGTCCTCCTTTCAAATATAGAATTAATAAAATCAATTTCCATTATTCCTCGAACCAACATGGGTCGACCCTAAACCGGTCACCTGAGCCGACCCGTGGCATGGCCTCAAGTGCATCTCCCCTTACGCCCAAGGTTTCCGACAAGCGACGAGGGTGTAAGGTATGTCAGGGGGGACACGATACCCTCTTATTAAAGTGAAGAAAAAGGACTAAATACAGCAATAACAGAATCAGTGTATATAATAAGAAATCAATAAAAGACATTTTTTTCATTTGTAAAGTTTGAACAAAATTGGTGAACGTCACTTTATATAGAAAAAGCATGCATGACATGCTAATGATACAATGGAAGCAGTAAACAATGCAATATACTTACACGTCAATGCATGAAGAAAATATACAAAAGAATCAAGCATGAGGAAGATCTTCATAAGCATCTCGAGCCTTAGCTCAGTCCTTTGCTCCTAACTCCAAGTACACAAAACAACAACAACATGGTCCTACAACCAAAAAGAATCTACTCGGGTACCCCGGTGCAATGGTGGCCCGAGTAGGGTTTGAGATATAAATCTCAGTAGGCCAGAACCACCAGGTTCTCGCCCAATATAGACAATGACATATTATTAAACAATGTGCTGGTATTTCCAAACAATAATGATACAATAAAAAAAATAAACGCCCATCCAGGTTCCAAAAAGGACACCTGATGGAAATACCTACGTCGGCCCATAGCCAGAATAAGAACCTGTTTAAAACAACACAAGTACATTTGGTTCAAGAATAATAACACTTTTTATCATTTTTATCACGTACTCTATTTCTTCACGTATCATTTCAACTCAATTTGTAAATCCATTCATTCTTACCTTTCTTTATTTGATCACATTTCACTCGGGTTTTACCCACATCTATCATTTTTTTCATAAATCATTATTATCATTCATTTGGTGTTGAACACCATGTCAAGCACCCAAATTCTCATTTCGTGTAGATTGTCATGTATAATAGCTCGAATCACATTTCGGTGTAGATAGCCATGTCTAGCACCTAGAAAATTATTTGGTGTAGATCTCCATGTCTAACAATCTATATCACATGCTTGGATAGCCATTAGGGAGAAACACCATGTCCAAATTCAACATTTAAAACAGTCTAGAACTCCATGTATATGACTCAAAATATCATTCATTTATTACCAGTTATCAACTAATTAATCAATCAACATTGTTCCAATTTCATAATTAATTCACATTTAATCATCCAAATCCATTCTCAACTATTCATAATTAATTCTCATAATTAATTATCTTTAATCAGCATTCTGAAACTTGCATGAGAAATAGAAGGTAAACTATATTGTATGCCACTAACATGCCTAAATGATAGTTTATTAATGAAATTAAATGGTACAAGCTAACAAACCCGTTCAAGCAAGGCATTCAATTCAAACTATCGTGTTACATTTATAACGTAGAAACATGGAAAAAGGGGTGTTTAGGCGGGGCACACCCAAGGGGGTGGTCCAGAGCCAAAGAGAGCACCCAGGATGGGCCTCACCATGAATGATGGCCAAAATGGGCATGGGCGAACCACCCAATAATTTCAATAAGTGATAATGAGGCATCGCCAAAAGGTTGTGACAAGAAGCATAAGATGTGGCATGACATAAGTGCCGAAGTAATGGGAAGAGGGTAAACACCCCACACTAAAGTTATAATTACATGATAATCCATGAACATAAGAGGTGTCTTGGATCATTTATTATTTTTCAAGAAGAAACGTCATTTAAAGTAACCAGTAAGGTACATGTACAAGCCTGTCTTTTATCAAGTATAATGTCAAACATAAAGAGTCTAAGACATTTAGGAAGGAAAGAAAAAAATTCATCAACAACATTTTTATCTTGAAGACAGCTTACCTCCATTGGAGGAGTTTTATTAGAAAACATGTCATTATTTTATCAAACAATAAATTTAGTGATATTTAATATTTCTTTTAAAACTCATTCAGCACATAACAAACTTTAGAAGCCGAGAAATAAGGAAGGCAATCATGAAACACTATCGCTAATTTTTTGATTGAAGGCAACGCACCTCGAAAGGGGGGTTTTATTATAAATCCATAACCTTTATTATGAAACAATAATTTATTACATCTACCGATTCTAATATACGATTAATTTAAGTAATTAACTATATTAATTAAATCAAAAATTAATTTAATGACGTAGTTGCATTAATTAAAATGTAATTAAAATACAGTGAGAATTAAATTAATGCATTATTTAAATTAAATGGGCAAAAGAAATGGATCCTACCTCAAGGAGAACTAGGTCATCCGCTCCGACTCTTAACACTTTCTAACTACGAGAAGCTACTCCCCCATTGAGTAAACACACTTTCACACAAGTTAAAGGACACTTATCTCCTATGCACACACCCACATGGTTTTGGGCATGCACAAGGGAAACCTTACACATATGATTATGTGAATACAATGGCCTCCACTCACCTACGCATCCATTTTCTATGCACACGCATTGAGTTTCCCTTGAATTGGAAAGTCGAAACTGAAAAGAAGGGATCAATGCTCTACAAGATAAACATTAGGAACTCTAAACAACAAAAGAACAACATATAACATTCGAGAAACCAAACAGAAAGTCTGCAACATTACCCCGGTTGGTGATGATGAACCAAATCACCCAAAAACCACATGATCGAGTTCAAAACACCATAAAAAACATGTCACAAACTCATAAAAACCACAATCCCTAAATTAAACAGGTACAAACCAAGCAGAAACAACAAAACCATACCCCGAAGCAAGGTCGGCAGACCGAAACGACCCGAACCACCTTTCCCATGAATGTGGTTGATAGAACACACATCAAGGAGTCCCATGGAATTTTTCACATGCTATAATACCAAAAGAATGCCAAAAACATGGGTTACCACAAAAACACTAAAATCAGCCAAACCAAACGGACACCGAAATTGGGATAAATCATCAATATGAGGGTGAAGGACACATATAAATACATTATCGTGGAGGATCGAATCCTGAATATGAAGGAAAGCTGGACAAAAATATTCACGGAAGAAGGAGGTCGCAGTTCGGGCCGTCACGCGCTGCAGCGGTTCGGCCGGAACTGTTTTGCACGACTACTGTTGGGTCAGCCGAGGGAGGAGGAGAGGGAGAGGGGCTGCCACACTTGTGTCTATAGGATCGAACAAGGAAGGATGAGAGGGAGAAAGGGGCCATGCATCCTAGGGTTTCTACCCAGGGGTGTCGTACTGCAGCAAGTGGGGTTGGCCAAGGGAGGAGGTTGTGCCGAGGAGGAGGAGGCTCTTCCAAGGGAAGAGGAGCTTCGGTCGAGGCAGATTCGGTAATGTAGGAGCCACACGGAGGAGTTCCTAGTGCACTACGCGTGGAGGAAGAAAATCTAGGGGGTTGTGCCTCCTGTTGTGTGCCACCCCTTTGGTTTTTTTCACAAACCTAAAAAAAATTATAATAATAATAATGATAATAATAATAATAATAATAATAATAAAATAAAATAAATAAAACATAATATAATATGATAAAAAATTGCAATTATATTATTATTATTATTCAATAAACATACTGTAAAATCAACTTATCCAAAATTTAAAAGGATTTTACATTAAATTATGAAACTCCCCATTTAATAAAATAATTTGAAAATTAATTAAAAAAAGATTCAAAAAAAATTATAAAACACCATAATAAATTTAAAATGTGTCGATGACCATCTAAAACTCCCCATTAATTAAACATTTTAACAAATATTTAATTATTTCAACGCATTAATTAATTCGCAATTAATTAATACAAGGTAATTAATTAACATAAAAAATAATTAATTAAGTCCTGACTCTTTAATAAATTTGAAAAAGATTAAATATATTCATTACACATGTTTAATTAAATCCTTTTAAATTTTATTTAATTAAAAAAAAATCTAAATTTTAAATTTGGATAAACCGCACATCTTAACTCGTACCGTCTGAAAAACCATGCACAGCCTGTGCGCCTGCTACCACATATCTGAGGTTTCCCTCATGGCTAACCCGCATAGTTAAACCTACCACATGCAGTCCGATATCAACACTTAAAACAGTTCCAAATCTCAGGACCTCATTCTGATGCTCTGTTTTTAAAACCGACCCATTGATAAAAGAAAAAGTTCAAAAACCTTCGTATTTTATCCTGTTCAAAACATGGGATGTGACAACCTTCCTACCTTAGAACTTCTAGTCCACAAGAATCCTTCAAGAACAACTATAACCTCACCCATCTGACGCAATTCAGGATTTCTTTCACAAAGGGGTCACGTTTCATCTCCAAATTTCCATCACACGATCAAACATTGGTTAAGCAAGTGACACATAAGCCATTAAAATTTGAGCCAACACTCATTTACCAATCGAAACACCATGACGACACTTACTTGATATTGTATGACTAGATAAAAAAGAGTGCTACATGATTCTCAAGCCTGAAACAAAGGTCAAGGAAAACATGACCACACTTCCCAACAAAGGTGTAAATTTATGCTAGGGGAGTCTGACTAGGGACAACGACATGAGAGAGGTTCTTCTCTAAAGCAACACAAAAAGAAACCCAATCTACCCTTATACGAGGGTCTTAAACATAGGACCACACAATTGGTTCCATTTCCCATCCCTTTATATTTAATCAAATTTAATCTGTAATCAAAAAACTATTTTATTAAAATCTTAAGTACCATTTTTTCATACAAAAAACTTGGTATTTGATTATAACCGAGGAATGAAGGTGAAAACAAAAATGTTTTATAAATAATTAAGGTGACCTATAAGGGTCCCACTAAGAAAACCTGGTTTCATTATCATGCAACTCAATAGATATTTTCAAAAAAAAATTAAAATTAAAGCACCCAAATTGTTGATCACATAAAAACTTTCCCCAACCAACCTACTTGGGTCCAGTCGCATATTAAATGATAATCATTTGGATTACAGATAAAAATTAAAAATATTTCACATTTATAAGCATTTCATACAACATCGCCATCACATTTTATATGGATTTCTATTTCCAAACTCAAGAAGCGCCAATATACTTCATGGGTTGAAAGTTCAATTACACGTTTTACCCTTTTCCCAATCTATAAGACACCCATACAACTAAAATCATGAAAACTGGTAATGTCATAATCGCAACTAATAAATTGAATCAAAGAAATTAATCATTTTTTGACAAGATTCCATGTCTTTACAAGTAGCTAACACAGAGAAACATGCTGATAATATTAAAAACATGTTATAACCCAGACGAATGGAACAAAACCATGACATATTATCACTCAAGCATGTTAAATATACGACTGAAACATGTTATCACAATGGGAATGGAAAAAAGTAAAATACATGGAATATTCAAGGCACAAAATACATATCAGCAAGCATACTACTAATGCAACAACATGGCATGAAATATATGCATGACATATGAATCTATAAGTGCCTATTATGATGCATGAAATGATTCGTCTTTACCATAACAGGTTAAGGGTTAAATACTATAATTCTCATAAAATGTAAGGAGTAGAAATTACACCAATCACTCGAGGTGTAATCATATCAATTGTAATATCAAAAAGCATTAACCATAATCCCAACCCTAGTCACATGGTCATTTCTCGTACGTGGGGTGATCAGTCCCATGCATAGAAATTATCACCAAGTGCCAACAAATTCCTTGTATCTTGTTTAAAAATCCCAAAAAATAGTAGGACAAATAAAAAGGAAGGCATTTGATACCATTTGGTCATGAACCAACCCAGGTCGACCCTAAACCAGTCACCAGAGCTGGCCCGCGACATGGCCTCAAGCGCATCTCCCCTTATGCCAGAGATTTTCGACAAGAAGCGAGGGTGAGAGGTAATAATGGTGAGACTATCCTCACTTATCAAATTAATGAAAAATGACCAAATACAGCAACAACAGAAGCAGTGTATATAAAAATAATGCAGTGGAAAATATTTTTTTTCATTTGTAAAGTCTGAACAAAATTGGTGAACATCGGTTTATATAGAAGAAGCATTCATGACATGTTAATGATACAATGGAAGCAGTAAACAACAAAATATACATACACATCAATGAGAGAATTGAATAAACAAAAGACTCAAGCCTGAGGAAGATCTCCATAAGCATTCTGAGCCTTAGCTCTGTCCTTTGCTCCTAATTCCAAGTACAAGGAACAGAAAAAATCAAGGTCCTACAACCAAAAAGAATCTACTCGGGTACCCCAGTGCAATGGCAGCTCGAGTAGGGTGTGAGATATAAATCTCAGTAGGTCGGAACCACCGAGGTCTAGCCCACTCTAAACAATGATGTATATTTAAACAATGTGATGGTATTTCCAAACAATAATTATACAATACAAACAATAAATGCCCGGCCAGGTTTCAAAAAGGACACCTAATGGCAATACCTCCCTCGGCCCATAGCCGGAATAAGAACCTGTTTAAAACAACACAAGTACATTTGGTTCAAACATAAAAACACTTTTTATCATTTTTCTCACTTACTCTATTTATTCACTTATCATTTCAACTCATATTAGAAATCCAGTCATTCTTACATTTCGTTATTTGATCACATTTCACTCGGTCTTTACCCACATATTTCATTCTTTTTATTAGTCATTATTATCATTTGTATGGTGTTGAACGCCATGTCAAGCACACCAATTCTAATTTGGTGTAGATCATCATGTCTAACCCCCTGAATCATAGTTTGGTGTCAATTTCCATGTCTAACAACTAGATAATTATTTTTTGTATATCACCATGTCTAACACCCTATATCACAAGCTTGGATAACCATTGGGGAGGAACGCCACATCCAAACCCAACTATTAAATCAGTCTAGAACGCCATGTCTAGGACCCAAAATCTCATTCATTATTACCATTTATCAACTAATTTATCAGTTGACATAGTTCATATTTCATAATTAATTCACATTTAATTAGCCAAATAAATTACCAACATTTCCTAATTAATTCTCGTAATTAACTATCATTAATCAGCATTATAGCACTAACATGATAAATAGAAGTTAAACAAAAGTGTATGGCACCAATATGCTTTAGAGATATGTTATTAATGACATTAAATGGTACAAGCTGACAAACTGGTTCATGCAAGGCATTCAGTTCAAACTATCACATTAATTTTTTAACTTAAAAACATGTAAATAAGGGCATTTAGGCGGGGCACACCCAAGGGGGAGGCCAAGAGGCAAAGCGAGCACCCAGGATGGGCTTCACCATGAACTAAGGCCACAATGGGAATGAGTGAATCACCAAAGCATTTCAATAAGATATAACGAGGCATCGTCAAAAGGTTGTGATAAGCGGCACCAGACGTGGCATGACATAAGTGATGAAGTAAAGAGAAGAGGGTAAACATCCTGCACTAAAAGTTTTAATTACATGTCAAGACTTGAACATAAGTGGTGTCTTGGATCATCTATTATTTTTCAAGAAGCAACGTTATTTGAAGTAACCAGTAAGGTTCATGTAAAAGCATGTCATTTATCAAGTACAATTTCAAACATAAAGAGTCCATGACATTTAGGTAGGCAAGCATAAAAATAAAATACTACGTTTTTGTATTGATGGAAGCTCACCTCCATTGGAGGAGTTTTATTAGAAAACATGTCATTACATTATCAAACAATTAATTTAGTGATATTTATCATTTCTTTTAAAACTCATTCAACACTTAACCAAATTATGAATCCAAGCAATAATGAAGTAAATCATGAAACTCTATCACTACATTTTTAGATTGAAGGCAGTGCACCTCTAAAGAGGGGTTTTATTATAAAAACACAACCTTTATTATGAAACAAACATTTATTACATCTACCAATTCTAATCTACTATTATTTTAATGACTTAACTACATTAATTAGAACAACAATTAATTGAAAGACTTAGTTGCATTAATTAAAATTTAATTAAAATTTAGTGAGAAATAAATTAATGCATTATTTAAATTAAATGGGAAAAATAAATGGATCCTACCTCAAGTGGAACTAGGTCGTCCACTCTGACTCTTAAAGCGTTCTAACAATGAGCAGCTACTCCCCCACTGAGTATACGCACTTTTACACATGGGAAAGGACACATATCTCCTATGCACACACCCACATGGTCGTGGGCATGCTAATGGGAATCCTTAAACATATGATTTTTTTCAAACACTGGTCTCTACTCACCTACAAATGCTTTTTCTATGCACACGTGGTGAGTTTCCCTTGAATTGGAAACTCGAAACCGACAAGCAGGGATCAACGCTCTACAAGATAAACATTAGAAACTATAAACAACCAAAGAACAACATATAACATTGGCGAAACCAAACAGTAAGTCTACAACATTACCCTGGTTGATGGCAAAGAACAAAATCACCCCAAAAACCACACGACGGAGTTCAATGCACTACAAAAAAACATGTTAAAGACTCATAAAAACCACAAGACCTAAATTAAATATGTACAAACCAAGCAGCAACCACAAAACCTTATCCTAAAGCATGATCGGTGGACCGAAACCACCTGAACCACTTTTCCCATGACTGCGGTTGACAGAACACGCATCAAGGGGTCCCATGGAATCCTTCGCATGCCCTAGAACCAAAATAATGCCAAATATTCAGGTTACCACAAAAACCCTAAATTCGGCCAAACCAAACGGGCACCAAAATTTGGATGAATCATCAAAGAGAGGGTGAAGGACACATCTAAATACCTTAACGTGGAGGATCAAATACTAAAGATGAAGGAAAACTAGACGAAATTGTTAGCGGAAGGAGGAGGTCGCATGTCGGGCTGTCGCGCACTGTAGAGGTTCGGCCAGAACTGCTTTGCGCGGCTACTGCGGGGTCGGCCGAGAGAGGAGGAGAGGGATAGGGGTCACCGCACAAATGGTTGCGGCATTGGCCAGGGAAGGAGGAGAGGGAGAGAGGGGCCACACATCCTAGGGTTTCCGCCTGGGGTTGTCGCACTGAAGCAAGGGGGGTCCGCCGATTGAGGAATTCGTGCTGAGGAGGAGGAGGCTTGGCTAATGGAAGAGGAGCTTTGATCGAGGCAGCTCCGGTCATGGAGGATCCGCGCAGAGGAGATCCTGGGGCGCTGCGCATGGAGGATGAAAAAGTAGGGGGTCGTGCCTCCTACTGTGCGGCACCCATTTGGTTTTTTTCACAAACCTAAAAATAATTATAATAATAATAATAAATAAAACAAATAAAACACAATATTATATGATAAATAATTTCAATTATATTATTATTGTTATTCAACAAACATACTTTAATATCATCTTACCCCAAATTAAAAAGTATTTTTCTTTAAATTATAAAACACCTCATTTAAAAAATCATTTGACCAATTAATTAAAAAATAATTCCAAAAAAATTATGAAACTCCGAAATAAATTTAAAATGAATAGATGAACATCTAAAACTCCCCATAAATTAAACATTTTAACAAACATTTAATTATTTAAACGCATTAATTAATTCGCAATTAATTAATGCAAGGAAATTAACTAACTTACAAAATAATTAATTAAGACCTGACGCATTAATAAATCTGCAAAAGATTAAATATATATGTTACACATATTTAATTAAATACTTATAAATTTTATTTAATTAAATAAAAATCCAAATTTTAAATCTAGATAAACCACACATCTTAACTCGCACCATCTGAAAAATTGTGTCCAGCCCGTGCACCTGCTACCGGATATCCAGGGTATCTTGCATGGCTGACCCACGTAGTTAAACCTACCGCATGTAGTTTGATATCACTGCTTAAAATGGTTCCAAATCTCCGGACCTCATTCCGTAGCTCGAATTTAAAATCGACCCATTGATAAAAGAAAAATTTCAAAAACCTTCATATTTTATCCATTTCAAAACATGGGATGTGACACATTATATCTGATATCAAAAGTCTCAATTAAAAGACCTTGATATGTGCATTAAAACCAAAAAATACAACAATTAATGATTATTCATCATCCTTGAAAATACCCCACCATACACCACAACTGTTCTTTGGGAAATGATGCATTACCTATTTAATGATCCATTGGATGACCCAATCACGTGACTCTAAACAATGTGGAAAATTGTGTCAAGTTTCACAACCCTAAATGGCCTATATTAAGAGACATGGTACTAATAAGACAAGTAAACATAAATTATGGTCTTGGAAAAATTCTAGATTCTAATCATTTTCCATATACCTTGAATGTTCAAGAAAAAATGAGTATTTAAAAATAAAATACCACTGGAATAAACCTTTATAAATTGATTAAAACAAAGGGTGTCCCAATAATAATCCATGTCCATGATTTTATATCATTATTCATGTGATATTTATGAAAACGGGAAATAATGATAAAAAATCACAAAGTACGTGGGACCCACATAAAAACCCCACAATATTCATGTTATTCCTTCTAGTCCCCTAGTACAATTAAACATGAGATCATTCCCGATGCATAACATGCTACCCCAGGTCATATTGTGCTTAATTTCTTTTCATCATTCTAGAACAAAAAATATCTACAACATTAGTGATAGTTTTTATACCATCATCTACCTATGAGATAATACTAAGTGTAATTAATCATTATTCTACAATGGACCATTTATAGTGTATTGGTGATGGTTATTAAACCGATAACCCCATTGGTATCAAACCCCAACGAAACCTCTCAATATTTCGAAATCAAATAGAACTAGTGTATTAGTAATGGAATTTATATTGATATAGTCATGTACTCCATGGAAGAGATGATTTAATCATTATTGACAAATGGTCCAGCTCTATGGCATCTTTGATGGTGTTTATACCTACTTTCACTTAGGACCCATGCCTAGGATGAATTCATAACTATTAATATAAGGGTTGTCTTTAGTGCATCAGTGATGGTTTTTATATTAATATCCATCTATGATCCGCACCCAGTAGTAATTCATCATTATTCCAAAATGGAAGAATATTAGTGCATTGTTGATGGTTTTTATACTACATTCCATATATGAGCCACACCTTGTGGAAATTGCACATTATTTTCAAATTGAACAATACTAGTGTGTTTGAAATGGGGAATATACAAATGTATTTACTAGATTAAATATCATCAAGAAAAGATTATGGATGAAGTTTTAAACTTCAATTTGGGTTGGTTTAATATTTTAGATTAGTTTAATATGTCATGGTGATTTACAAGATATTAGATCATCATGATACTCTGAATATTTAAAATAAATATATAATAATGGAATATAGTAGTTTTATTCATTGATAGTTCAAAAAGATGAGGGAACATATATATCAAAGTATCTTTCATGATCCATATAAAAACTGAAGCCTAAAATTAAAATATTTTGATAAAATGTGATTATAATAATCGTATAACTATAATATCTATTTTCTTGTAGTGGATATAAGCTAGCATAATTAATCAACTGTTGTAGTTTCTTCACTATATTTAGTCACAATACATGTGCTCAAGAACCATCATTGAGTTTTTAATTTTCCATAGCATTAATGTGCTTATGGAGTTCCATATTTTTCATCCAAGAATTAGTACTCATATAACTTATACTGGATACCTTTGGTTGAAGAAAATTAATTTATTCCCCCCCTTTGGTTTCCATGTTTTGAGGATTTGATACTTTTATCACATAGTAGGATACATTATTCAGAAAATCATTTTGATGTTGTATGGATAAAGATGTTGTCTCTACCATTGATACTCGCAATTTAAAATCCCAATTCTACTCTCTGTATGTAATCGGCTCCTTAAACGTAGTGTTGAGTGATCTATAATAATACCCACTATAAACTAAAGTTTTAAAAGTATATGGGAAATATAATAATTGATCCTTGGTATTTTCCAATGGTTCCCCCATAATCACACTCTAGATGTCTCTCCACACATGGTATCCGGAGATATTATTGAAATATACATTATATTTAGCCTCGAACTTGGCTTAAATGAGGGACAAATATTTATTTTGAAACTATGTAACTAATTAAGGGGTTTACACAAATATATCAAAGAGGGATTGATATAGATAATTATTCTACAACAACCATTCCTAATTGAAGATATCATGAAGTATTAGGTTTGGTGATCATTGAAAATTGATGTATATATTTATTAATTAAAAATATAAGTCATATTTATCTATGTTTATAAAATGCGTTTTTGAAATATTATGGATTCTTTAAATGATTTATAATAAAATTTTCTTGCTACAATAGTAGATACTCTTATGTATTTGACGTCTACTTATTGGACACTAGAAGTTTTATTCTCTGACATGAGATGTTGGGGAACAAACAATGTATGTCCCCAAAATTTCTTAAAATCAGAGAGTGTGCAGGTACCTTCACTATGAATATTGTTAACCATTTCAAGATCCTACATAAAATTATATAACGAATTTTATACATTCAATTATTGAATAAGCAGTTACCCTCCAACAATGACACCCCAATCCTAGCAACCACAGAGAATGATTTATTACTTATGATGGGAGTCTCCGAGAGCACAATAACTTATGATTAATAACTTATAATTAGGGATAATTTTTTTAATCAGGATCCTATTCAAAATATATTTATAAATTAATCATTTCTATGCTCGGTAGGTCCTTTAATGATGTTGTTTTTTCATTGACCTCAACTGATTTATCTTCCATCTTTCACTAATGTGAAGAACAGTGTGTAGAACTAGTGAATGAGGTTCTGGAAGAAACATCAGTGGAGGAATTGGTGGGACTAATTCTTGATTAGTAATCACTAATTCCATGTTCTATATCTATCTAGGTGATCTTTGATCATCACTCACCTTTCCATCATATGAATATTCTTCAACTATTGTTCTTCTATGACAGTATTTCATATAAAAAATGTGTGACCAAATCACTCATGAATCAATCAATTTTCAAAATAATTATAATATGGGACAAAAAACAAAGTGTATATGTTGAATAAAGGGAATTGATATCACCTATTCATTAGAGGTATACTGGCCTCTATCATCAACACTAGTTTCCCATATATCTAGAACCATCATTTTTATTGTTTAGCCTTTATAAAGTAAAATTAAATAATCAATAATTGTCACAAAAATGAAATACTAAAGAAATTAATCAACATCAAATGGATACCCCTTAAAAGTGAATATTTATAGAGTATTTTTGTTCCTATATCCCTCAATATTTAACTCTATTTTATAATAAACGTTACTTTTTCTTGAACTTGTGTTTTTCTTCTCCAATCATACCATTGTTTTTGTATAATGGGAAATCCCACCATGATTTATGTGGGTGACAAGGAAGGTGTTGGACCCAATTATATATCACCCATGAGAACTACAACAGTTATAACTCCACCTATGGGGACATCACCTTCTATTACTATATCTGTCAGTTCCACACATGATAAATGTGTTGGATCAAAGAACCTAATGTAATTCTAAGGAATTTTGGGTTCCACTAGTCTATTATTATCTAAATTAATACTAGAATTTTTAATTTTAATGAAGCAATATCTTGATAAACCACACTCCAAATTCTAATGATAACTCTTTGAATTTATTTACTAGAACAACCAATGGACTGATATAAGAATATCAGATCCATGTGTCAACATAGGACATTGAGAGACCAATACACACATCAACTAAAGGGATGGTTACCCAGAGAAGATTTTATTATTTGTATATGATGATCCAAATAGATGAGCAACCACAATGTGTCTCTTTTCATTAATATTTGATGGTGGAGTATTCCACTTCAACTGGATGCATTGAAAGTACTTCCAAAATCAACAAGGTTCATACCCCTCACATAAGATCTATCCATTAATTTGATGTGACATAAAACACTAGTGAACATCAGTGGGATAAGAATGAATATCAAGATCACATTTATAATTTTCATCAATGAAACTTGTAAGAGATTCATGTTAAATGAACAATAATTATTCATTCCAGTTAAATTTCTCCATTTATCCTAATTCATCTGTGTACATGGCCTAACAGTGAAGATAATCTAGAGTAGTTCCCTGAACATGGCACCTCGAATGACTTTGGTGTTAATGAATTTAAATCCACCCATATGTTTTCCCTTATGTCCTCATAAATAATGGGTGGGGCCCAAAATCCTATACAAGTCCTTCCTCTAATAAATAAGGTGATTTGGGTGACAATGTTTGTGTATTATAGGGAAAACATCCATTCAGTCATCCACAATATAAATCCTTATGCATAAAAATTGAGGATACATATACCCATCTTTCCTCATGAACATGGAACAATTACCCTCAGAGTAACATTATTAAAAATTTATCCAATTAAAAAAGTTGATCTTCATGGGGAGTAATTTTCCATTACTATATGATAAATGTTAGTATTTAAGTGTAATCCAATATTCACAGTCATCTTCTTTAGTTTTTCATGATGGTAAAGCCTTCAGTTTATTAGATAATGCTTCATGCCCCAAAATATTTAAAAAGAAAGTGGTATATTTCGAAAAGGATATGTTATGTATTGGAAAGGATAAAATGGCAATGATTTATTTTGAAAAATTTAGAAGCTCATTTAAAATTGGTGGAGTGTTTACATGATCATTCCATGTGGTTAATGAGGGAGATATTCATTATTCATGTATACATGGATTGGTGAACCACTAATCCACTGAACATCTGATATCCTTATACAAACTTAGAGGTGAATTAAGTGAAAAGCTTTAGTCCTAAAGAACCACCAAAATATGAGGTATGAAAAATACCTTTGTATGAATATTAATGAATCTATAAAACCCATAAAATATCATATAAGACAATTTTAATTGACTCTCCAGAGAATTATGGTCATCTATAGTACTGTAAGAAGTTCCCACAATAAAAATATCTGAATCGACCACCTGATCAAATGTCCCAATTAGATGACCACCAAAATTATATATTTGAAACATTTTTCTACATTATCAATCAGTAGATATAAATATCAGGTTCAGAATCATGACAGATTTCATTTTAGATCTTATGAAATAATAATCCTTAAAATAAATTGTATTGGTCAAAATTGGGAATGAAACCATGTGTATTAGAATTATTTAATCAAAATGCGTTCTGTGTCAAAATGATTCAATTGGGTATAAGGTTCACCACATAAAGAACTATGATTGATGAGTAATTCTAAAGGATTTACACATACATATTTATCTTTTCGATCAATGTGAAATTTTAAATATTCATCCGCATTGAAAGTCATATGATGACCTTGAATTGATTAAACACCTTTTTTATGGTCGAATCCATCATTCCTAACCAGTATTATCTATTGAGCCACAACCAATCTGAAATCATTCCTCAAAGTCACAATCATTAATTAATGAGATATTAAATTTAAATATGGATTGGGTTCAAATTGATGTAGATATTCTGAAGTTAAGTAACACCATAATGTTAATATAATAGGGTTACAAGTCATAAGGTCTGTAGATAATTATGAGAATTCATTATCATAATTTAATATTATGATCAAATAACTATAGGATGTTTTTGTTATCCTGGAATATGATTGATTAAATAATATTTTTAAAACATGAAAATATATTTATGTATTAAATTTATGTGATACTGGTTATGTGATTGGGTTATGTTAATGGATCTCAAGAAGGGATCATGGAAGGATAAAAATCATAACTGACGTTCAGTGTGATCTGAGGAATAATTCTTTTCATGGAATAAATACATGTTGAACACATATTTATCGGGTAAAGATAATAAAATAAGAAGATCAACCATGAATATGATGGATTATATTAATGACAAAAGGAATCAGACTCAAGATGGATTCCACATTCATAGATGCAATTAGTCTCTTCTCCATATTGAATTTTATTTCTGCCGGAGGGAGTGTTGTAATGTGTTGATACCATTTTGATTTACAACAAAAAAAATAACTGGTAATAAAATAATCATAAATAAATTTTCAATTTTGAAGGAAAGTTACATTAAATGTAAAAATAAATCTTTTACATACCACATGATTAATAAACCTCATTGGAAAGATTTTAAACATGCGATGCCCCCAAATATGTGATTTCCTAACTCCAATTGGATAATGTGGTGGTATTGTAAATGTTTCCTTTGATGAATACATTTGTACTCATTTATAATAATACAATGCTACCAGGCTTAATTACCACAAATAATTTTCTATGCACCGAAGAGTACGAATTTTTTTAATAGATGTTTCAATGTCATGAGATACTCATGTGGGTGTCAAAACCTGCCTCAAACCCAAGAATGTGGCTCTTCTACCATATGATGTGACCAAAATACCTAAATTAAATGTATATGAAAAAAATGAATTTTAGTCATAGGTGACAATAAAAATCGATAGAGGAATGAAATCCAGACCAATGAGAGTTTGATACAAAGACACACACTTAATCAATTTGATAGATAATTCAAATGGAAACATACACATCATAATTTTTATAATTTGACCCTATAATGTGTCATGAAAAGTAACAGTCTCACATATGATTCACAATATAACATGACCTATAGTCATTCATTTGATCACCAATCCCAATAACATCAGTTTGATCACATAAACCCGTATCTTTCTTCGGATCTCCTAGACTCAAAAACATTATATAATATATTAAACACATATCATTTATGAAACAACCATATTATAGCTCACTACACGAATGTGTTACTCTATATTTTTTTACATAGTCATATGAATCCTTCAATAAGGTAACTAAAACACATGATCATATATCATTAGAATGACCATGTAACCCCTTTATTGGATATGTGATCACATTAAATTATTTCTATCATATGAATTCTATTGAACATATTACCCAAATTTGAAAATATTTGGAATATCATATGATATCATCATTTCTACACAATTATTGATATTCTTCATTTGTTTCAACCACATAATAAAAAATATTCCCATGAGTTCAATTTCTTTTCCCGAACCACCAATAATGATGGATCAATATTATTTTTGGTGACTCATGTGTAATCCCCACCATATTGTGACATGAACTACATAGACTCAAATTTTTATATTAAATAGTAGACATATAATGACTCTTTCAGCCTCAATTTTCATTATATAATACCCAAATAACCTCATATATATTTTCATTTTTAGCCTTTAAATATTATTATCTTCCCTATTAATATCTCAATTACATATGTATGTCATTAATTTTCCATATTTTGATATCCCTTATGGAAATCAACTTTATCATTATAAGGCATAAAACTAGATCGTTAACATTGTTGTCGGATGACCTAAAACTGCATGTAATCAAAACTATGTGGCATCACATTCCTATATTCACATGATATATAGAATTACTATTAATGTATTTCTATTCCATGTACAACATTTAAATGTCTTAAATCGCTGCATCATATCATTGAGACATATGACCTACATCATAGTCATATAATTTTATTTTTTATGAAAATGTACATACAAGATGTGTTTAAAAAACACGGTGTGGTATTTTCCAATATCCATAAACTAGGTCATTTAATCTATGCGATCTCTAATTAATCTTTCTACAATATACAATTGATTCATTACTGAGGTTAATTAACAACATAACCAATCATTACCCAAGCTCTAACCATTAAAATCATTGATAAAATAAACCCCCCTTTAAAGGAACATTTTTAATTGGGGAAAAATCACATTATTCTCACTAATCTATTCTATTGAAATGGTCTATTCTTATGAGGCCATATTTCATGTCAAATTAACCAATTATTGTTGTTACATATTCCCAATGAGGATAACCATAAAATTCCACTCATTAATATTACTCATTCAAACCATTTCGTGGAATCATTCTGAACATATTCCTTAACACATGATATAAATTCTCACTTTCCACTCCTTGCCACAATACCTCAAATGTTATGACATGTCCCATTACATGTCTCTAAACTATTTCTGATCTGATCTATTCCACATTAATACATAATAACACACTTTTTGGTCCCAATAATGAAAACATATACACTAACCACCTTCTTATACATTGATAAAATCTAAAGAACCTATCAATATTTCATTAAAATAGAGTGATCTCTATAAATACATCACTAATTATTAATATGATAAAGTAATATAACCTAAAATACATCAAAATATTAACATTAAAGTGATTCATTTAACATATATAGTCATAGAAATCAATAAATTCAAATAACTAATTAGTAACATTTGGTTAACCAGTACTACTTTTGGATTAATAACTAATTAATGAACCTGAATTAATCTTCAATAGAGTCATGTAGCAAAAATTAATTCCCCCTCAATGGGGTGTAATGAGATCAAAAACCATCATCTTTAATAATGTTAGTTTATACGTTCCATTGGTAATAAAAATAATGAATATATGACTTTAGAATGAAGGTAGATTGCTTTTGGAAGATATGGGAACAATTCTGTGTTTCAGGTTTAATGAATAAACCCTATTAGAGATCATTTTAGATAGGATTAGTGGCCCAACAAAAGGTTTTGAATCCACATTTATCTATTTAAAAAAACCATGCACTCAGGAATACCATTATGGGTTGAAATATTATATACCATGGATAATCACATGTGATGAAAAAGGATACAGAGGAGGGAAACAAAAAAACATTGCCTCCCATATCAGTCATACCATTCCATTTGGAAGCAGGTCCCATGACCGCTCACATTTATGGAATGTTGACCCCACTGTGGGAAACAATGAAGCAAACATCTCGCATGTTTTGATCCATAATATCAATAAGTAGGTCCCATGATTAATCACATTTACTGAATATTTATATTATTTTGTGGAAAAGAGATCCAACCAATTCCATGATGTAAAAAATCTACTTAGGGTATAATATCATGTCTATCATATATTTATTATGAATTATCTTCCCACATACAACTTAGTTATCCATACAGCACATCCCTCACATCACGTGGCTCGATGTTACCTATAAGATTATCCTATATAAAAAATATATTATAAACATATAATATATCATCATATATCTATCCTAATAAAATAACTCTATCAAACTAGACACAATTTCACTCAGTTGGACATACTAAACCCATTGACATAACTATATCACTAATAAAGATATCTAGTTAGATACATTGAACAGACCCTTTCCAAACTCATTGATACTTTCTGAAAACAAACACCGTAGGCTGGACCCTATCCCATTGTCCATACATGACCCCAAAATAAATTGGTAAGTCTTGGATTCCATTCAATTTCAAAAATTACCATCTCAGTATTGATATTTAGGGACCATGTCAAGCCTAACACTATCATGTCTTCATGGAACATATTTCCATAATATTAGAGTATTATTTTGATGAACCATGGTAGGGACCTTTTTTGAGTTCCTCAGAAATTATACAATTCCAATAAATCATCAACGGTAAAATTTTTATCCCTTACACTACACTATGTTGTGTAAGACTTATCAATTTTACATCATTCACTAAGACAACTAACCACCTTTTGTGGTGGTATTCCCCACTATAAACAAATAAATGGTTAATTTTCTCTCACCATAGGCTTAATACCACCATTCCAATATTTTTATCTCCAGGAAATCGAATATCACATATTCAAACTCATTTCTAGACCAAATTAACCGCCATTACCTCATACCCAAAACTATCATCTTCTTCATTCGGTGATGATGTAGATGGGTGATTTAAATTCAATAAGGATAAAATAAATCAATTGCATTGTCCTTGATAGGTTCTAGAAATTTCTATGGGCTACATAGGGTGTTATTGGCCCCATTACACATTACGCAAACCTTATCCCACATCCATTCATGCACAATTATACATAAACTAGGAAACAGATATGTATCATAATGAACACATGACTCAAATATGTGTTTAATCTCCTCAATCCATGTTTATTAAAATCTGATAAACCATGTACAATAAAATCTATGCTTATGATAACCTATATCATTCAATTAAACACAAAATATTAATCTTAAAATTTTATAAGCAATTCAACTATTTAAATCACTATATTATAATCACAAAAATCTCACTTATCTATTTAGTGTCATTATAATTAGTAGAAATAAAATAAAGATTTTACCTCGATCACTCTATGAACTAGTTGAAAAATTACATATCAATAAATAATCAATTATCTTCAAAATATTCGATATAACATAGAATGTTGAAAATAAATTAAATAAAAGAAATACATTAATAAAAATTATGAGAGGCATCATGTACCCATCACTCCGTGAAATATTTTTTCTATTGAATGAAAAATTTCATGGTAAAGGGTGATTCTTTTATTATACTCTATATTTTTTTATCAAAATAATATATATATGAAATAAGATAAATTTATTAGAAGGGTAGGGGGAAAATCTGGGTATGAAAATCGCCTCCCTCTGTTTGTAGAAGGGGGAAAACCCACACATTAATGTGGAAGGGGGGAAATATAGAAAGTGATGGATTTGAATCCCCTTGGATGTTCACTTTTAGGAAATAAGAAACCCAATGGTTTAAATAGATAAAGGGTCACAAAATAACTCCAATAAACCTCACAATAAAATAAAATATCAGTACGAGTGTGAAATGGATAAGGGGGTCATTGTGAAATTCAACACTAATTGTGACATGTATGGATGTGATGGCATTTTTCATAGGGTAACATTTCCTATAGGGGAAAACCATGAAAAATTATATGATTATTTATGGAGTATCTCCCATGAATTTTCACATTAAATAACCCTTAAAACAACCCTAATAGGGTATTTGATTAGGCTGAAACATTATATTCTCAAACAAAAAAAATCTAATCTTATATAACAAAATCTCTACAAAACCACACCTCCACTATGACATTATTCTACTAATACAATACAACTATCTACTCAATAACAATGAACCATAATGTAGTCCACCCCAAAATGAATGCCTCTCATTCTATGCCACAAGTCTCTATACTGTTGTGTGGTCTTCCACATACAATTTTATTTCAAAAAAACATATGAAATACTACATATTATGAATCTGTTAGGACAAGAAAAAAAAAACCTAAATAAAATTTTTAAATATAAACACTCAATACATGGATAACTATATACAATCAACAAAAATAGAACAATATACTCCTAATGGATGTAAATTAGAATTATCTCTAATTCATTGACCCAATTCATGTGTCATGAAAAATCTACACCATATGAATTAAAAGTTTTCAGAAGAACTTAAAAAAATTTAGATTTCCTATACATATATTGTAATTATATATATTGATGTTGAGCTAAATTGAATGTGGATTTACTACATAGACATTGAATCTTGATATATAAATTTATTCAAGAAAACCCCTCGTTTAATCTTGGAAAATCATCCATAAAAATTGATAAGATACCCCATATATGATTTCCACATCCTCAATTCCAACTACACCTAAAAATTAAAATGATCCAATAAGAGATGAATTTCGGGAAACAGACAACCTCTAATATTGAATTATTATTAATTTTACAAGATTTAGATTCCATAACTACTAGATGTATAATAAAACACCCAAGAACATTCAAAACATTCCAAAACTAATAGTCGGTGTAATTCCATTGAAAATTTACTATAACTATCCAAAAATTTTGTAACACCCTCTCCATGAGACCCAAAAAATAATATTAAATATCCTTCTCAAACTAATGATTTAATTCCACATTAGTCATAATTATCAAGACATAACTCTATATGAAAACCATATATGAATTATAAATCATGTATTTAATGACTAACAATATATATTTGGCCTTACCATAAAATGAAATCTCAACCATATAACCACTATCCACCAACATGTTTCACCACATCCTTGACCCTCATATAGGGATATTGATACAATAAAAATTGATAAGATGATACCTACCATAGAAGCATCATTACTATTGTCCTATATAACAATCATTCCTAATCTCTATAATACAGATCCAATTAAAAATTTAATTCATTACCATGACCAACTCTCTCAAACAAAATATCTAAGTAAAAACTCCAATCAGTACCAATTTCAACACTTATAGAAATATCACCTTCATTTATCTCCAAATATCTTTATAAATTAGGGTCACTCCAACCGATAGCCAATGATACACTCTCCACCATGAATATATTTTCATAGCACTTTCCAAAAACCATCACTTATTTATAAACCAAACATTAAGCCCCGCCACATATAAAGATGCCAATATAAAACCCTTCTAGAAAACCTAATCACTTGGTTATGGATACCCTTAAAAATATCAAGGACGTAACACATGGACCATATCAGGCACCACAAAATCACAATAAATGTCTTTGTTTCCAAACAAGTACCATGTTAACATCTTATGAATGCATTTTCCGGGTATTTCCTACAACCTATATCAATCTCACATGAACCCGAGCAGGTGTATTGTAGAATATCATACTAAAATACTATAAAGATAATAATTTAGGAGTTGTATCCTATAAAACATTGGATTACACCCTTAATAATCAATATATGTATCACATGGTTGTCATAACATAATCCAAAAAAAACACTATGAGTGTTTTCTTTATACAATTAACCCATGGATTATCATTTATTCCATGGTATAAAAAATCAATCACCATTGAAGAATTTTTCCAACCCAAAAAAGGATATAACCACACTCAATTCATCCAATTCCAAACCAGCTAGGATCACTATCGACTATCTTGTTGAAAACCAACACAAATCAAACTTGTTGTGTATCCAACCGATATATTTCAAAAAGAGATATAAATAAGAATATATATTTAACTATTTTATGGCACTATAATCCCAACGAATAATACTTTATTTCCCTTACCCTATCAAGGGGAACTAACTCACCCAGAAATCTCATACAAATTCAAAACCCCATATTAGGTACAACCATAATGTTTTAGCCTCTCAAGAAGGAATAATAACCTACACACTATTGTTATCCATGAACCACCTTCACATAAATAATCAATAATCATAAATATATGACATCCCATGACAAGATCCAAATAACCACTTATCATTAAAATTATGTTCCACATTAAACAACTTGTCCCTATTTCAAAATCATTAGTCAATCACAAGCACAAAATAATGATATAGAGGTTCTATATAAAAAGTATGATTCATGTAATGACACTTATTTTCAAATTATAAAAACAGAAAAATAATTGAATAAAAAAGTCAAGTCGACAAAATCATATTGGATGAAATATCACTTCTAGAATATAAAAAATAAAAAAATTCCCATAAAACATTGTACATGAATGTCCCCCCTATATTTTTTTTTCATAAGACACCATCCAATAGTATATATCAAGATTCTATATAGTATTATCATAACATTCACAATCTAAAAATAGAAAAAAAAATAGAATGAACAAAATAATATTTTGTAATGCCCGAACAATAATCAAATTAACGGGACTAATGAGTGGCTACAATCTCTATTGCATCATCATCAACATTAAATTCATAGATAAATATATTCACAAACAATTATTATAGTGTGAATGCATAGGATTAGAAACAAATAATTACATTACAAAATAAACATAGGCTACGCTCTCCAAAATTTTCAATACAAGTCATATATTCCTGAATCAAAACCGATTATCCCTGATATTTTTAAATATAAAAATAATGTATAATTAAATTAATAGAAGGCTATAATTCAAACTATTTTTTTCAACCTAACTATATTTATATTCATAACCGGGCTTGTCTCAACAGATCAACTATGAAACAGTAGAGGAATCCTTTTTAATAAAGTTAAGATCTATATGTCCATCAAGGTGCCTCTTCTGTGTTTGATAATCAAATATCAGTAGAATCAAACTATGTGATCCTAATATTCCCCATCATATTTATTTCTATAAGTGTGGAAAACAAATTAAAAATATATATGATCTCTGTGGACACATTTTTAGCCATTAGGTTATAAAAATTAATCCATGATACGTGACAATACTTGGTCTGATCACCTATGGTGAAACACATCCATTATGATATCATGTCATTAGAAAACACATCATGGAAAAGATAAAACTCAAATATACATATGAATACAAAAAAAGGTCTTCTTTCACTTATCCAAGATCCAATAATACATTAATAATTTTATAGGTGTGATTCACAATAAAAAAAAACTACCGCATCATATACAATGTAATATATCATAGGTAGATCAATAAGAGTTAATTAACAGATCCAAAATCACATATGAGTTGATAAATTCTTTCAGTGTAATATGTGGTGTAAAATCATGTATACTAAAATCCTAACCTAACAATGGAAACAATAAATAAAAAATCCTCTATGAGAGAAAACATACAATCACTAGGTACATCAAATGGATAATCATATAATGTAAGATAGGATTCAATTAATGGAAAAAATAGATCTAACCACTCAAATTAATTGAAAAATATCATACATATGATGGTCCTATGGTTAATTAGATATTCGAATAGTAGATTGTGAGGAGTGAAAAAATGCTAAACTCTTATACTAGCTGATCCATACCACCACTAGCTAGGCCCCATGGATAATCACATATACTGCATGTGGATATAAGGGAGGATTAAAATGGATCAAACCAACCTATGATCCAAACTACACAATCTATAGGCATGTCCCATGGATGATAAAAATATATTAAAATTAGATCCTAATGAGATAAAAATGGATCAATCCACACATATGATATAAACAATCCATATGAGTACCCATTATAATATAACAAGAAATTGAAATTCTTGGCCAATATCCCCCTCATTTTGGGCCATATAAGACATCTATCACAACACATAACTTTGAGGAAAACATTAATTCCAGTCATATAATACATGGAATTAATAATTATATCTCACCTCATCATCTATGTTTCCTAAAATTGTAACACTAACGTTCCAAACCCTATCACACTATTAAAAAAATTCCAAAACCATTGGAATACCCATATAAAAAATGATGATGCCAAATAGGATATTAATACACAATCTGGTCACTACTCACTTATACAATACAATATATTAAAACAAACAACGAACACCATCCTATAGGCCCTAATTGAACATGACCTAAATAGGCCAATACAACCTTCCTTCAAATTTTTAGAGTCATCATCTCATTCCTGATACCCAGGTAGCATTCCAAGATTAAAAAACTCAAGTATCCATGGAAACATTTTTCATTGTAAATTAATGCATATTACATCACCAATCCGGGGGTCTCTATGAATTTTAAATAAACTAGAATCCACTAACTTACCACATCAGAGTAATAAACAACTCATTACACTAAACTATGTCCTGGATGATTTTTTATACTGAAAACAAGAACAAATAATAGTAAAAACTTCTCTTAGAAATATTACAAATGAAAGTGACTAGAGAAATTTTATCACCCATAACTATTGTCCAAATCCCACCTAAAAGTTTTACTAAAACTCATAAATATAATTTAATATATTAAAATAATTTGATCAAAAGAACCACTCAATCCCCTAATTCACAAAACTATCATCGTATCATATTGGGTATGAAGTCATGAAAAGATTATAGTTCGCATTAATTAAAATAGAGAAAATTCTCTAACTCTAAAAACCTATATGAAAAATTAATTATAATTCATGAAATTTTTTGTCCCATTCTGAATTACCAAAGGGAAAACCCCCCTTGTAGGTATAAAAAATCTTATAGAAATATGAACATAGTTAGGTATCATAATGACTATATACCATGAATATGAGGTCACCATACTCAATCTAATATTACAAAACTATATTCCAACTCAATGAAGCTTCTCAAAATATTAATGACCCTATCACAATATATACACCAAAAAATATTTAATAATATTTATTTATAATAAATTAAAAATAAATTTCATTATTTTATAATCACTAAAAATAAACCATACCAAACCAAGTTGTCAAATATAAGACCAATATTATATAAGAAGAACACTATTTACCAAAAACCACTATGAGAAAATTACTTCTAAACCAAAACCTGATCATTTCCTAATTTAATCCAAAATAAATTTGACATCTATAACATATGCAGTATAAAATATAAAATAATAAAAATGATTATATATTACTTGTATTCATCAATAGAAATTTTTTTGTATCTATACCATGAAAATTTTACATGTTTCATGGTGATTCAACCTTGCTCTGATGGATTTGTCATAAAAATACTACCCCAAAATCACTATATAATTAGATGAAGAGGAAGGTGAATGAAATAACCTCACTCACTAAAAATAATAATAATACCAAATGAAATAAGGTAATATATGTTGGGGGAAGAAACAAAATTGGATAGTTTTTCCATTTTGGATAATGGATTGAAGAAATCGCCATCAAGGAAAGAAATAGAGTGTCTTTAAAATTCCCATTTTCCACCCATAAAAAAATAATATGATGGCCATTATGGAATTACCATGGTGTGTATTATGATAGATAAAACCACTACTGATAGGGGGTTAATTATTGGTATAATAAAACCACTAACTATCATAAAAACATGAAGCACGTCCTCATAATAATTGAGAATATCAAAAATGGGAATCTAAGAGCTCAGATTATCATGTATCTTGCATTTCATTCGAAGTTTATAGTTCGGTGTCTTGAATCATTCAAGATCCCATGTAGTTCCAATCCGAGGAATTGTAAAGTAATGTTTATTAGTGATGATACCCTAAAGAGGATGATGGTTGCTTTCTCCCAAGAGTCGGGTGAATTTTAGGATATTCTAGAGGATGAGGCAGATGCCATTCTCGAAAATATAGAAAAAGCTAAACTATCAAATAAGGATAACCATAAAAGGATGTTAAAAGAACTGGAAGTTGAAGATAAAACCCCTAAGTCAAAGGTAGTCCAATCCGCACCTCCTAAACCGAAGAAGAAGAAGGCATATCCGGATGAAGTGGTTGCAAAATGGAGGGGGGATAAAAAGACTCGGAAGGAAGGGGAGCCATAGTTTGGCTTGGACCCAGTAGAGGCAAAGGCATTGAAAGATAAAACCAATTAAGAGATAGAAAAGTACGCAAAGGAGAAGAAGCTTAAGAAAATGATGACAGAGGTAGAGATTGTCTAATCTCTCTTGAAGGCTGCAGAGGTTGCATCTGAGAATATTCATGTTCTAAAAACCATTCTAGTAGAACCACTCCATGAGGCTCCGGGAAAGAACTTCATGTCCCATGAAAAGAAACAAGATAAGACGATGGAAGAGAAGAAAGATGAAGATGAAGTGCAAAAATATGAGAGTAGTGGTGGTTCTGATGATGTAATTATGAAATTTGTAGAGTATCATGAAAAATAAAGTGCTTTGGAGAAATTTTTACTTAGGACTTCTCAAGTCGGACACCTGTAGATGATGAGATGTGTGAAGAGGAGGTAAAAAAAATATCTGAGGAAGACAGTCATAATCATGACTTCATTATTCATGAGGACATTGAAGCTGGAGCTGATGAAGACAAGATTGTCCAGATATCTGAGAGTGATAATGAATCCCCTGATGAAGAGGCTAATCCGAAAACCAGTAAGTGTAAATAAGTGGTGGTTGATACTCCATCCAAAGATATTATAAGGATGAAAAAAGTCAGAGGATACCATAAGTGAATGTTTCTATAATTAGAGGAAGAACCAATTCCTATTAAATTGTCAGATTCAGAATCGTCAGCCTTAGGGCATGATTTTGGTGTTTAGTCCCTGGAAAAATTGGTAGATACCATTCTGATCTTTCTTACAATAGATTCCAGATTCCAGATGCTTCAGCACATCATGAATCAGAAGTCAGATTCTGTATCCATAGTGATGGATATATGCATGATAATTGAGGTTGAACACAAAAATTTTATTATCAATTATGATGTCCACAGAATATCTTGTAGAAAAATTACTCTTTGTTCAATGAAAATAAATAAACATTTGAGAGAGCTTGATCAGTTTCAAAAATATGTAAAGGAATATTTTGATACAGTAGATATCAAAATAAAGGATCTTTCAAACAACTTTCAGGAAAAGCTAAATCATGAACAAAATTCTCAGATTTAGGATATAAATGATCTGAATGGGAAGCTGAGTTATGTTGTCCAAACATTAAAATTAGAGAGGGATCTCATGAGTGATAAGGAAGAAAATATTATAAAGCAAGAGGTATTGTTGAAGGCTTAGGCTGAGGCCCTGAAGGCTCAAAAGGATAGAATCATCGCCTTGGAAAAGCTAGCTGAGGAGGACAAAAAATAGCTAAAAAATCTGAAGACAATCGTCGAGAAGATGATGCCCAAGGAAAAAGAAGAGAAATGACACAAATCCAAACTTTTGTTGTATTTTTTTTCCTGGTACTAATACATTCAATCATAATGGAATTATGGTTGGATTGTTTTTTTTTGGTTTTCTATACTAATATTTTAGGTACCAAATTTTTTTCCATTCCCTAATACTCATTTTGAAAATCAAAAAGGTGGATAAGGAAAAAAAATTCTAAAAGTGAGAAGGAAAAAGGTTTCTAAGTGTGGGGGATATTATATAAAGGGGTTTTTCATTATGAAAATTTCCATTCTCAAGATAATGAAAATCCCATTCCGGAAAATATAGAATATGATCCTTAGAGTTCTAAATCCTAAGGTGAAGTTAGTCATATTCATCTTTTCCAATGTAAAATGGGAGATACATTTTATATTCTATGTCAAAAAATGTTTTACTACATCCTTTTATTATTTTTCGTATGGATGTTTTTGTTTTCAAAAAAGGGGGAGATTGTTGAGTTAATAAGGTTTTCCTTATGAATTTTCCAATCCTTCATGTAAAGGGGAAGATTGTTAATTCATTAAGAAATTATTATTAAATTACTATTACTTCTTGTTTTGAAAATCACAAACTCATTATTTCAAGGCAAAACTCATTTTACCCCGGTTTTACTTCCTTAAGTAAAATTTCCTTCCCAAAGGAAATTTACCCCTACCTTGTTTTCATTACTCAATCAAATTTTTCTAAGTGTAAAATTCGGATTGAAACCAAAAACCCCATAATCTTATAACTACCAAGAATAAGAATCATTCTATTTTAGGATCCAAATTCTCAGAATTCTGGATACGAACTTCACAGAGTTTTGAATCTGAATTCTGAATCAGAATTCTGATTACGAACTTTCTGAGTTCTGACTCTGAATTCTGAATATGGATTTTGGATACAAACTCTCATGAAGTTCACTTCCGAATTCTGGTTATGAACTCTCATATTGTTCAACTACAAATTCTAGATATGAACATTACTGAAGTTCGACTCCAAATTCTGATTACGAATTCTGGATATGAACTCTCATGAAGTTCAACTCTAAATTCTATTTACAAACTCTCATGTAGTTCAACTCCGAATTCTGGATATGAACATTCATGAAGATTGAATCCGAATTCTTATTACGAATTCTGGATACAAAATTCTCTATGTAATGACTTTGGAGTACTCTGAATTCAGTCTCTGAACTCCTATGAGTTCTGACTCCGAATTCTCATGAACTCCGACTCCGAACATTGTATGTTAAGGTTCTGAATTACTACAAAACAGAATCTGAATATTCATGTATTAAAGACTCCGAATTCATTTACATACATTCCAAATATCATATTTTGGTTATTCTTTCACATTTTTAGTTATAAAATGATGGCGTGCTTTCAGTTATTAACTAACCCTTGATTGAGTGACACATGTACATGTCCCTCCGAAATTCAAGGAAAAATATAATCGTTGGAGGAGGGTGGTGACCGTTGGAGTTGTGCCTATAAATAAGATCTCATTTGAAGGTGCTGAATACTTTTGAAATTTTTGAAGCTCAGAACTTTCAGAAGTGATTTCTAGAGAGAGAGGCTCTTATAAACTCTCAAGCTTCGTGAAGAAAGTTTGAACGGTCTATTCAAACTTTTCCTTATTCGGATTTTCATCGTGCGACTCCAATTGTTGATGTGTACAATAGAGGGCTTCCAGGGATAAGAAGATAGAGGTGCTGACTACCTTGAAAGATGAGGGCTTCCTTGCTGAGGAAGGAAAAGGTGTCGACTACTTGATAGTTGAGGGCTTGCGAGGATATAAAGACAGACTCTTATCATCGTATCAAGGGCTTACCCTGGTGTGGGTAAGGTATACATTCTTGATATCATAAATCAAAGGACCTTTATCCAAGGTTGTTGGATACCCTTCTATTTGGGTCAAAATACTAACTAATTGTTTCTTGTTTTTTTTCATGTTTTCCTCTCTATTTGTATTGTTGAGGAAAGTATAACTATCTAATACTTTCTTATACTTGTACTCTGATTTAGTTAGATTATATATGTTTTAATGTAGATTCTTTATCTTTGTAAACTTTTGTTAAGTTTCATTTCCAGATTCACGTTTTCAAAATCTAGCAAGTTATTAGAATTTAGACGTTTTGTGAATTCTCTTGTTTAACCTTGTTAAACAAAAACACCATTAAAAGTTCCAAAGGAATTTTTAAAGTATACCACTCACCCCTATTATATTTGAGCATCTACATTTTAATTTCAATCCTACAATTGGTATCAATGGTTGGAAACCTCAAACCCTATACCAATTCAACAGTGGAGAGACCCCTCTTCCAGATGAGTTACATTTATATCATAATGATATGGAAAACAATTCCCCAATATCATAGTATATCACATAATATAATTGACTCATTTGATTTTAAAAATATATAGATTAAAACAAGAAAAATTTGACATTTCCATGACTAAAATTCCAACAATCTAGACTCAATAGAATCACATTGTCATTGATTCTAAACTATAGTGTGGAAATCAAGAAATTGATAGAACCCAAAATATGAAAAGCACTACTTCTTTGGTTATAACAGCATGTTTTGTCATAATGTGTCCCAGTTCTCAACATATTCCTTACCCTAGGACACAAACAAAAAACACACCGTGGGATCTATTAAATTATATCATGGAATGTTTTAATATAGAATGATACCACATGAATTATAAAACTAGTAAAACTCAAAACAATCCTAGGGGTTCTCCATATTGTTTTCAATTAATCCTTAACTCATCATTCAAACCATTACTATTCAACTATTCTGTTAGAAATTTGATTTATTCAATGTCAGTTTCACTCCACAAAATTCATGATGAAATCCACTGAAAGAATAACTCAAAATATAATAACAAATTCACATATTAAAATCCTTATACATTGACCATCATTACCCATTAATGATCAATATAAATTGATATTGATACATTTCTATATAGGAATAAAAAAAATTATGATTCCATATCACATTAGATATTAAACATACTATTTGAGATAAAATCAATCATGTGATTGAGATATAACAATAAATTACATTATTATGTTATTAATTATAGTATAACTTCACTTTATTTATTATTGTATATCTATACTCAAGTGTAATGTTATTCCAACATATCCCTAAGAATATTTTCTATGTATATAACAATAAAAGTTTTCCAAACTCATGAATGTACATGAATAAGAACAGTCTAATATCATTCAATCAATATGAAGTCCATCCAAACACCTCAATATAGAGTATAATTGTCATCTTAGGAGAAAAACAATCTTTTTTAAGATAAATTACATTCAAAAGATGTCTCTTTTGAGATAAACTTAACAAAAACTATGTCATTTCACATAATACGGATTCATCAATCATTAATATCATATAAAGGATATTCAATATATCTAATTTCAGTTATTGGAAACATTCTAACACAGTAATTTTCCATTTTCTAGACTGGAATTTCATACAACTCAATATCTTTATAATATGGAAGACTTCTAAACCCCATTCTCCCTTGATGTTCTCGTACAAAAGAAAAATGAGTCTCCCACATTTTAAAAAATAACATTTTTCATAATCATCATTATTTTAAGAAAATGAAAAGGAGTGAAAGAGGGTAAATAATATTGAAAACATAATGGTATTGTTTGAAATAAAGAATTTCCAAAACCAATATTAATTTATAGAAGGCATCCTTGAAAAGTTGTTTTTTCACTATATATATGACATTATATTTTTTTGAAACATACAATATTTAATGATTTTCAACATCCAATATTATATATATTTAAGCATAAATTAATATCAATATGCTTTAAACAATAATTTTTCACTAGATTCTTTGATAGGAAAATTATATATTGAAAATGACACACAATTACCAAAGGGTTTGAAAAACTGGCCTTCATATCTTCGTGCTGATACTTTATCAATAGCATTTCAGTTGTTTCTTAAGTCGTTGTTTCATAAGAAAATTTAATTCAACTATTTTTCCTAATCTTTTTGTTTATTAATATAATAGAAACGGATATTCCACTAATAAATAATGAAAAAAAATAATGAATTTATATCTTTAATATATCTTTCCCAATCTACATAAGTGTTATTATAATTGTGAAATGATAAACTTCTATCATACAGTAGGCCATAATCAAGAGTTCTATAAATGTAGAGAGAGATATTTATTTCTCCCATGAGATGGTATACTTATTTGTTTCAATGGATTAATTCACAAAGTGTTTCAACAAACACAATTACTAGTTTGTACACTGCTAAATAGAGTAATATTTCCTTGATCCTTCATAACTCCATTTAATTCACAGTCCATCCTTTTTTATTTAATAAGAAGTTGTTCCCAATAATGTTGGGAATGGAATCATGTCATGATTCATCCAATAAAATCATTTAAAATAACAAATAAATATACCTTTCTCATGATAGAAACATAAAACATGTTCTATAAGTGACAAAAATACCCATGAAATAATTATACCTCACAAATCACTAAAATTTTTAAAAGGTCATTTTAATAATAAATAATCATAATGTTCATATTTTTTATAAATAAATATATAATCAACATACAAAATTAAAATTAATTAGTTTCAATCATATACCTTTATATATTATTTTGAATCCACTAAATCATTCTTGAATTGTAGGCCCTTTAAGCTACTATCCAAAATAAAATACCATTATCAAGTTACATTTTGAAGCCCATATATCACCTACATTATATTTTACACAAAATATAAATCAAAATCATTAATAAAACATTATATATGTTCAAAAAATACCACATCTATAGTTTCTCCACAAATAATTTTTTGGTTTATGTCCACTTGGAAAAGGTCGTATTTACATTGATATAAAATAAAATTAATATTAAAATAATTTCCAGAAATGAGACATAAGATAAATAATAATCAAAATAAATGTAATATAGTTTGGAATATTCATTTAAAAATGATGGGCTTTGATATATTCTACTTTATCCTTCTCGTAGATATTATTACTAAAAATGATATTTTCGTAATCACCTTTGTCTTTATAGATGAGATACCAATGATAATGTGTCATTATTATTAATATAGATTGAATAATAATCTATTTAGTAAAAAAATATCACATTATAAGTATTCAACTATAGTCTCTTATTAAACCTTTTAAATTATTAAGTTGATATTCTATATTCTCAAGATCCTCTGGGTTGTAACCCATTTCTATTTTCCATTATAGTATTTTATGGAATGATATGTTTTCTATGTATTAGGAAAATAGAACATCTTCACATCATCACATCAAAACATAATATGATATTTAGAATAAACAAAAGGGATAATAAAATCTACTCATTTATATTGATTTCACAAAAAAAAATCCTTTTTATTAGTGTTGTAAATATCATCAATGATTAAAGGTTCTTGTAAATGTTATTTATTTCTAAAAAACTACATCAATGAAATTAAATATATTAATATATATATTATTATATCATTAATAACCTCTTTCACTAGGTTCATAAAAAATAATAAAATGTTATTCAGGTCCCTCATTAATTTATCATAATTTTCTTACATTAATATTGATAATGAATGGGATGATGAATACCTTCACACTCTTCAATCATGGATTCTTGAAAAACGAAATATAATCTTTTTTTTGGAAAAAATTGAGTTAGTTTAGGAACCTACTAGGAATATAGATATCAAAAATTGTGTCATACCACTAATGATAATTTGATGTGTTATTCTCAGATTACGTTGTTCTTCCCATTTCTACTAATATTTGATTCTTCATCTCAAAAACATCATTTTTTGGCTATGTATAGATCATTATGTTCATCTATATTTATTTTATTCTTAATATATACATAAAACACTTCATTATAGTTTTAATATAAGTTATTATATTGGATTTTGTTTCACATTAAATATTTGATTCTCCAAAATCCTTTGAAATTTCTTAAATACTTAAAGTGATTATTATTTACTCGATATCAATTAGAAAAAAAAACACTTATGGTTAATGTCACCAGCATAATTAGTTAAGATATTTTATATTCTAATTGATTTTGTAAATATTCTTCTACACACATACATGTGTAACTACTCAATAAGAATCACAATTTAAATGTATACCAACTTTTATTTTTATTCATCATTATACCCTTGGGTCATGTAACACATATGTTTAGTCAAGAAAATTTTATCTTTGGTGGATTTTATATAGCTCTATTATAGAAAAGAAAATACATAATATTGTCCCCTATATTGAATTACATCCATTTTCATTCCATGATATCATTTTTTTGTTTGTTTAACTTGAATTTTTATCATTAAAATCCTGACGTACTAATTGTTTGTTTTATCCCAATTAATATTAATTATTCCATATTTATTTTTATCACACACTAGTTTTTTTGAATTTTAACCTCATTACCATTACAAAAATGGTAATAAACACTATGATGATTATGTATCAATCTATATATAAAGAGAACATGAATGGATTGTTTCCCAATAATTATGGTGTATTTTACTTCTTATATATTGAGTTATCAATTTTATAATGTGATAATGCCTCTATAATACTATTGGATATATTTTAAGTAATTTTTCTATCATTCATTTGTGATGAGAAGTTACTGTCAGTGATCTAATTCATCCATCGTTATTCAACCCTATATGAATCCTGACACAAAACCTCATGCTATTGAATTTACCTATTATTAAAATATTTCCATACTTAATTTTTCCTCATCTAATCTAGTACCCTTGTAAGACATTTATTATAGAGTTTTTGAGATTATTATACCTCCAACAAGTATCCGGAATAGAATTGAAGGGATTTTGTAATTCTACCGTCACTTTTTTACTTTCTCATGTCGGACCATTTAGAATTTCAAATTTACACCCCTAGATTTTACTAATTTATTAGATATATTATATAAGATATATTATTAGAAAAATTTAATTTTTAAAAAGATTCTATATAAAACCACAAATTAATTCGATGAAAAATAAACTTGGATAAAAAATTTGGTTTTCACAATAATTTTGTCATGTTTTCTCTTGATTTGATACTATTTGATGTTTTTAAATCATCTCATGATAATGATCCATTTCATTAACCTAGAAATTTTCCCTAGTATTATAAATTTTTATATCTACCCATAAAACTTTAACTATATATTTTCAAGCATCATCACTAGTTTTATTAGTGTGTGTGTTTTCCACTTTATGAAATATAATCAAATTTTCCCTTCCTTCATCACTATTATAATCATCTATCATGTATTCTAGGATTTCCAAACACATATTTCAGGGAAAAATGAAATAATCTCTATTATGAGTAGTATTATGTGATTTTTTATAATATTGAATCTTCTTAAGGCCCGAATAGTGAATTTTTTAAATTAAACATCTTTTAGTTTTATAAATTATTCTTCATCTTCAATTATTTTATCCTCTAGAGATTAAAACTCAGCATACATAGTTATAAAATATTTACTGTTTTCATGAATAATCTTACAAATTTCATTATGAATTTAATTAAACTCTATGAAAATTATATTATACTATATGTTCGTCTCTTTGTTTTCCTTAGATTTGGGCTCATCATAAGATTTTCTTTATGAATCATCTTTCATTTCAATGATTTCAATTAAAATTTAGATTCATCAATTTCCTTCAGTAAGACCATGAGATCCACACTATTTGGAAAAACTATTGGTGTCTCACCATCACATTATTCATCTTCACTAAACCCTTATCCATTATATTCACTCATGTATTCATTGGGTTCATTTTATATTTTCATTAATATCATTTCAATTCATCCACTATGTCTCTATTTTATCATTCAAATTCCTAATCAATGTATACTAAAGATTTGTTTTTGAAACTATATCTATGTATTGAATTGGTATTTCCTTTATCCTTAAAAAATCCCTATATTATTGTCATTATGAAAATTTATTTTCATTGATGCTATTTTTGATTAACAATCTTTATCCTCTTCTTATTTCTTATTAGGTAATGCTACTTAATAAATACTGATCTTCCCAAAGATAAAGTATTTAAATGGTATCTTGAATCTATATTTACCTATCCACCACTTAATAGACATTTGAGAATAAGTAAATTAATTCATTAAATATTATGTAATCATATTTGGAATAAATTTCTCGTCATGAGGATTCTTTTTCAAAACATTTTTTTGATCCTTATAAATCTTTAAATATAGTGTACTTATCTATTTTTCCTTTTTATATTTTGGGTTTAACTTTTATTATAAATTAATAAATTAATATGATTTTCAGTTTTTTAATGGTATAATAATCCATGTTTATATACTCAATGGATTACATATTTTTGTAACATCTATATAGTTATATTATCATTAGTTTCACTAGATGGTAGAATATTTAAGAATTTGATCAGAACATTAAATAGAGCTTAACTGTTTTTACATTAAAATAGAATTTATAACCAATTTTTATTTTGACATTCATATATATCCATTTTGATCTAGATAAGTTTTATCAATAAATCATTTACCCATTTTATATCTTTTATGGGGATCATATTGTTTGTTTTTATTCTCATTTCTCTATTCATTCTGATAACTCATGTGACATATTTCTCTATGAGTGATGAATTTAACTCATCTTGTTCTATTCAATTATCATAAATAGTAATTTTTTTCCTTTTGATTATCAAACATATCCCCTTTAAGAATATCTATACCATTCTCAGTGATATAAATAACATCCAAGATGAGTGATAAAATATATAAAACCATCATCTCTCTCTATATATATATAGGTAGAGTAGTTTTTCATCAATCATGGGGACTAAATTTTTGATGATGTTATTGATTACCTCTTAGATATCATTAATTTATGATATAATAAATTGAAATAAAACTCATTTATTCATGAATTGTAAATATAAATTCATATCCATAGTTCCTATAAAAACAATTTAAAATAAGTTATTGTAATAATATAAAAAAATTAAGAAACCCTTGTAAAATTTTACTAGATACCATTTATGGGGATAAAGAGATAGTAAACCACCAATGATAGGGGTAAACAATTGGGTTATAAAAAATATAACAAACTACACGATTCCCAATAATATATATTTTTAATATATATTAATAGTTATGAATTAATGATCAGAGTTTGAGGGATAGAGAGAAAAAACCATCGACAAGATTTCTAAGAGGTTCACTCACTCTTATTATTATGTGTCCAAAACATGGTTTGCAATAGTAGTGATCCCACTACCCACATTCCAATTTATTTTCAATATGAAAATTAAATTTCAAATCATAATAACTGAAACCCCATATTATTTGATGTACAATGACCTTCAACAACTTGAATGTTTAATTCTTTAAATAACGCATGTTCCTATGGAATTTATACATGGTGTACACCATTATTTTCATCCTCCAAACAAATAAAATAGCTCATTGTAAGTTGGTTTTTACCCCACACAGTTATTCTTGTTTTCAATACTCTCCCTAAGTGGGTTACTATTTTAGACGATACATAACATACATTGAAGATTGAATACTTTTTCTTGTGGTGTAAATTGTAGTTAAAAATTCTATATATTACTAAATTTCAATTCTATTAATGTGTTTTATAATATATTTAAATGATTCCCACCATGGATTCAATAGAAAGGATATTTGGAAAATTCCGAAAATGTTTGTGGATCTGATGATTGCGGTTCTGATCTTGGAGCCTATTGGGTGTAGTGAAAGAATTTATTTTTCTCTTCTTTTTAGTTGGTTTTCAGTCCCATTTCATCAAAGGATTAGATTCAGAACTATGGAGGTGCTCGATGGGGTGTTAGTGTGGTGACACTATCCCTCGATAGCTATATGTGGTGGTGTAGGATTCTTTAGGTCATTTAAGGGATGGGTCTATGGTGGTCAATGGTGATCTGTGACCTCATGGGTGGTGTTGGTGAGATATGGGTGTGTCTAAAGGTTGGAGGCTTTGACGTTATTGGTCTAAACATGCATGCTTATGGGTGATGTGGGATTGTGTGGGGATGGGTGGTTCAAAATGCATCCATATACTTTTTTTCTTCGGTTGTATTTGCCCTGGCCTTGGATGGGCTCATGGATAGGACTTATATTTATTTTATTTTTTTGATGTTTTAGTTTGGTTCTCATTTATCCAAAAATTGATTTTATGAAAGTTAAAAAAATTGTTCGTTCATATAATAAGTTTATATTATTTTATTGAATAAATATGTAGATAATAATGTGCTATATTTGATATTTTTTATACAAAAAATTATACATTCTTTTCATGTTGGATTCACTATAGTATAGATTTTGGATAGTGGTGTATCATTCTTCACATCTATAGGCCTATAAAATTCTCATAAAATTGTCAACCTGGATGTAAACACTTGTTTTTTCTATGATGACAGGTTTCAATCAAATTACATAAACTCTTCAGTGAAACCACAGTTCTCATGGTGTTACCAATTAGGATTCCTAAGAGGATTATTCATCGCATTGTCAGACCCCATGGTTTCCTAAACTATCTTGTAAATAAGATCTCTCAGGGGTACTCTATAGAAAACTCAACTTTTCATTAACACCTTAGTCAAACCATTGGGGAACAAACATTATGGATACATCATGGATAACCTATAGTCAAATTAAAACATTGTAACATTAGATTGACTTGTCATTATATACTTTAGTGAAAATATACCCATTCACCTATTCAAATGAAAAAAATATAAAAATTATGTCCATAGAGTGGTAAATGATGTGTCATATTAAATTATATTTGTATTTGAAGAACTCAATTAAATATCCTTGTAAAATTAGATATATTCCTTTCTATGTGAGATTAATATGGACATGTAATGCCATGATAACCATTAAAGAAACATTTATTTATTTATCTATAGAATAAAATCACAATTTTTATTCATGAGCATAAAAAACTCAAATTTCATGAGCTTCCAAATCATCCCTAGGTTTGTTTTAAATTGAAAAAAATGAATTCGTTTCAAAATAATGAATTATTCTCATAAAAAAACAAGTTAGGTCATATTTATAATATAAAGTTCATCTAAACCACACATTATAGGATATAATAGTGTCTGTGAGAGAAAAACATATGTCAAGGTATGATTAATAACATTTAGACCAAGTCCGAGTTATTATCAACTCAGCTCCACCATTTTCAATTCCCTTCTTAATGATTCATCAATTTAGAATATTCAATAGTGGATCATCCACTAAGGTGGTCATACTAAAATACCTCACTCCTGGGGACTTACTATAGTGTGACCACATGGTTAAGAAAATTAAACTACCCCACATGGTAGAACCCATTAATATTGTGAATACTATTCATCCCCATATTCAATCTACTAAAAGAATATACTCAGAGTGATACAATTTTATTAGGGGATGGGTAAAAGAAATAATAATTATTTAATAATTTAAGGTTGATAAATAAAATTTTAATATTTGATGGGAATTTTTACTAGCAGTGGACCAGGAAGTTTGAACAATGGTAGGAAACATATGATCTAATATTTTGATTTTTTTCCAAGATTCATCATCTTTAGGAGTTGAGGTATAGGGGTAGAGTTTCAGTATAATCAATTGGTTTTATTATTAAATATTTGTTTTTTATCCATATTTAATAATGAATTGTCAATATCTATAAGGTATAAAAATTCTTAATGTTTATATGGTAGTATATCCTTAAATATTGGGTGGTGGACAATCCAGATGGCTAGATGGGACCAACTATAGTGTTTGTATAGAGACCACTTGTACAATGGGTTCTATAACACAAAAAACAAGGTTAAAATAATATCATGTATAATCTTATATTTTATTTTATTAATATTTATATCTTATAATATTAACAACAAATTTAATAAATCTTTTTTCATGTATATATGAAATATATTAAAATCATGTAAATAAAATTTCCCCTTTAATAATATTACGTACAATTTAATACATTGTGTTCATGGTAATATTTATTGAGTATGAGTGAGATAACATCAAGGAATGGTAATTAGTTTTTAAGACTTCTTATCTTATGGTGAATCATGTTTTTAGGGATTATTTGGTCTAATGGAAGAATCTATGAATTATTTTATACTCTTTGTATATTTTATATTTATTTATTCTGGTGGATTTATGAAGTAGTTCTAAACTAAAAAATGGTATCATGGAATTAAAATTAAATATGGAAGAGAAGAATCTGGTATACATTTTCGGTATTTTCTTATTTAAAATTAGTTGGTGTGATTTTATTGGAATTATTAAATTCATAATGGTAAATAAAGAGGATTGATAAATTTTATTTGAAAACATTTAGCTTTGGAATGATGTACATTTTTTTATTATCACATTCCAAAGGAACTAAAAATTTTGTTGACTGGAATGAAGATAGAGGGAATAAAAAAAAATAATGGAATAGTTTAGGTAGAAATGAGTTTTTTTAATTTATATTTCTTAGGACCAAAACATATCCATTAACACTAATGATATAAATTCTTTTTCAACTACTACGTAGTCTCTATTAGACATGTACGAGAATGGAATAATGGAAACATGGTTTTAATGATGTGAAGATTATTTGATAGTGTATTTTTAGAAGATATATCTATAAATAATCATGTTAATTATTTTAACATGAATCAAACTCACATCAAGAATATTAATTTCATGTTCCATGATGATGAGTGGGAACTGCTATTATTATCATCCATTTCAGAATGTTGGTAGGGGATATTAACTATCATGATTAATAATTTTATGAAACAGTAATTGGGTTTTAATGATTTTTGATCTACTGTCCCAAATAAATAAATGATATGAAAGGATTTCAAAACACTATATTTTATTTAACTCCATGTATATAAAATAAGATTTCATCCCCATAAAATAATTTAGTGGAAATTAAATGAAATGTCACATGGATGGAGATGATTCAGGTCTGGTAGTATCATCCCTATGTTGGACCTACATTAAGAGAAGGAATATTGAGAAATACTATAGGTAAATAAGGGAAAATTCAGGATGATAAATTTAGGAATATATATGTTTCTCTAATTATTAAATATTTCGATGTATTATTATTATACCAATTAGAATGTATGTTCCATTGGAATAATAGATCATTGATTCTAGACAATCATTAATCTCTAATATAGAAAATGGATACATGTCTAATTATGTGACTCAATTATTTAGGAAGGAGAAATTAGAGAATTATTAATCTATAAAAATATAGGCAAAGGGTAATGTTAAGGTCATGATGAAAAATCTATGTCAGCTTGATCTCAATATTTTTCAACACATATTGGGATTCTAGAAATATTTAATTTTCCTTAGCTGACTAGATGATGTAGGGTTCAGAAAATATTCACTAACATTATTTGGATGATCACGCATGGATCCATGAAAATTTCTATAGGGATAATAGAAATAACATTTTATTTTTATTAAATATTAAATGAATTGAAAATAATGTCACATTCATGAATTATGAGTTATGGAATATCCATTGTAATACATCGACCCAAAAGCCCGGTGTTAGTGCATTATTATAATACATTGGCATGATTACAATGAATCAATTCTTGAAAGTCTGGTAGTTTAGTTTTCATGGAAAATAGATTTCATACATGAACGTTACATTACACATTCTTAAATGAAACACAACATAAATGATATGTTTAGAATGTTATTAATCCCCTTTCTTATCCCCAATTATCAAACACAATACACATCCTGGAATCCTGGAAAAATAAAACATAAGAAAGTGGTGAGTTCGAACCCTTAGTAAGGGTGAGCAATACAGAAGAAGATAGAATAAACATTTGGTATGGTGAATAATATTAAACAAATTCCTTTACAAATAATAAAAATGAACAGATTATTGAAGTAATATGAGATGAGTAAATAATTCCATAATAAAACATTTCCATGGTGATTATACATTTTGAATAACCACATGAACCATTGATAATATTTTCATAATGGGGAAATTTATAATGCCAGACATTCTGAAACGTTTTGTCGAGGCCTCAACCAAGACGTCTACAAATGATTAAGTCCTCCACCAAAACCATATATCAAATTGGGAATGTCTGTGGAGAATTCCACGTCTAATTGTCTCATGAAACCTACAAATTCACCAAGGAGCTAGAGTGGGCTCCACCCGTCACATAATAAGTCCAATACATTCCTCATATGAAAATGTTGAAACATAACATAAAAATTTGTATTAAAATATGATAAGAAATTTTGATAATTTAACCATAAACCATGAATGGTATAAAAATAACACATCCATAATAAAATATATCATGAATAATTCATCATGATATGGATTATTTGGACCATAATAAATCAACATCGATAAAGAATAATATCCTGTAAAGGTTGTTGACATAGTTGAAAATGATCTGTAAAAATCATTTAGAGAAAAAATCCTCTTTTTCATGAAATCATGTAAAAGTAGCATAATTTATAAAGGAAGTAATTTAAAATATTGGTTTGAATCAAATTTTCCCTTACCAATTTGAAACATTTTAAGAGAATTAACATTTTAAAACATTCATTTCCATAAAAATAAATCCGTAAAACCCATTTTGAAAACATGGACATTAACGAGAATGACTTAGATGAATAAATATTTATGCCATTTAAAATGATGATCAAGTAAAATAGTCCCTTTTGTAAAACCTTAAAATATTCCTTTTGAAAATATTTATATGAAATATAGATGTGTATGATATGGAGTTCCCAAAAGATACTCACGTAAATACAACCTCGGATAATGAAGAGATTGTAGAATTAACACTTACCTTGCACTTTCTTTTGGTCAAGGGTATGAATAACCTCATGTATAATGACCAATGTATGTTATTAAATTATATAAAAACCATATTAATATATATTATATCATACATGATTCATATATGACTTAATACTACCAATTTTATAATGATTTCCATGTTAAATTTACATTTTAGCTAATAATCGATTTCTTTATCGTACATGTTTTATCTCGTTAGTATTGATCGTACCATTTAGATCATTATTTAAATACATACATAATATAAACCTTTATTTATATATCATTTATATTAAGAATTTAAATATTTATTATAGATAGATATATGAAATGAAAGGAACCGTTTTTAATGATGATACGGCGTACGTACGCATAAACATTGTATACATTTTCATGTCACATTGAACAGAAGTAAGTGAATAAGATATATGTAAGTACATAAATATATACATATATATATCCAGAAGAATTATTATGTCATATATTACATACTTATAAATAATATATATTTTTATAATCATTGTTGAATGGTGAACATTGGAATGAATCTCATCGCGTCGTGGAGATGGTCTTCGTACGTACACACGAGCGACAATATCATTATATTGATCATGAAATCATATATAATTGGATGGCATATAATATATAAATAATCACCAAAATTTTTTATTTATTATTTAAATTAGTTATACTCATTATTATACCAATCCCTATAATGATGTGTTCAAATAACAAACTACCCCACCACGTGGAGATGGTAAGTCGTACATACGCACGTATGGTGACTTGGTCATTTGTATGATGGATAGAACAAAGAAAATGGTTGTTCCATATTTATAATAACATAACAGTATGTATAAGGTACTGTAATTATTCTTTTGGTATTTAAACAACAATGAAATAAGAAGTGGAAGAAGAAAAGAACTTGAAAGAGGTGATGAAATATTTACATCTCCTTCGGGTGTTACCATTTGAGATGGTCAAGTGTTCTCCTTAGTTTGGATTTATGATCACTATAAGGCCTCTTGTTTGATTTAAGGTACTTTTTAAGGATATTTGGGCAGGTTTTGGCTAAGCCAAAAGGCATTGGAGTTGTAAAAGTAAGAGAATGGGATGTTCCATTTTATCTGATAGGTGAGAGGTCACTTTAAGAATAGCTTGAAATATTATATTATAATAAAATCATTTTCGGTTTATAATGGCTCCAAAATAAATTAATTAGAGTATTTAGAGGGTATTGGACGAAATAATCTAAAACAATAGGTTTTAGATAGTTTTAGTTCATCATATTAACCTTATCATTTAGATTTAACTCTTTGTTAAATAGTTTGAAATTTACCATGTCTTTTTGTATTATTATATTATTTGGTTAATAAAAATACCATAAACTAACATGAGAACCCCAAGGGGTTAAATATTAATATATATAACCTTACCTAAGTCATTTGGTTGAACCGTAGATTTTTTAATATTATATCAATTAATAATATAGCATTTGTTTTAAAAACTCAATTATGTCAATTTTGAAAGTATTTAGTATTTGATTTTTCAAAAGCAATAAAAACATTATTAAATGGAATAAAATTTATTTTACAAACCCTAATATGTCATTTTAACCTATAAAATTAGTTTAATTTATCATAAGACTCAATTTACATTTAATTGGATATTTAAAATATCAATTATTTTAAAATTTCATCATTAAGGTAATTACTACATAATCATTGTGTCATAGATAAATTAATTTATTTAATGTCTAAAAATTATTAATAAAATACCATTATATAGGAAATCGTTTTATCTTTTTAATGAATATTAATAGTCGAATAGAACAATTTTATAACCCCATATAAAAATTTTTTACTAAAAGATACATGCTTTTGTTATTTTTGTCATTACTTCTGATTAATTAATGTAAAATGATGTTATCACTCCCATGTGGCTTAATTGGGTCCCAAAATATACCCATGGATTTCCATGGTCCGAAATGTATCAACCAATAGGAATAGAACACATTTTAGGGTAAATCAATATTATTATAATATTATTATTTACCCTTATTTACCAAATTTACCTTTTAACCATGGAAAAAATATATTTAACGAAGTAATTATTCATAATGTCTAAAAATTAAAGTTACCTATTTACGATATTTGGACCTCCTGATTCAAAATATGGAATCCATTTTTCCAAATTCAAAACACAGAAGTGTCAAAAATTAATTTATAAATAATTCACGTTGTAAAAAAATGTGTTTTTAAGAAATAATAACTATCAAAAAATTGACACTTTTTTATGTTCAGTTTAAATGTGAAATTAGATAAAATGACATAAATTATATTAAATTATATAAATATAAATTAATTATAATTTAAAACCACTAAAATATATAATTTAACACTATAAATTATTTCGATTAAAAAAGTTGATTCAAATTAAAATTTACTATTTTGAACTATTAATCAAAAAATGAACGTTATCAAAAAATTACTGAAAATTTATCCAAATTAAATAATTATGTCCCTATTTTATGGAAGAATTTAATTTCAATAAATATAATATATAAAAGTGTCAAATATTTGATATAAAATGATTTTTCCATTAAAAATCGGAAAAATGACATTTTTTTAAAATACACCATTTATCTTAAAAATGATTTTTTCTTATATTATGTCCATAAAACACTAATTATTACTATTAATATTATATAAGATATATAAAAAATTTAAAATTTTGTTAATACTTTTCATAAACTCTTATTTTGAATGGCTAGTTTCGTAAGTCAGGGTGCGCTCTAACTGGGTGTTGCATGTAGAGAAATTTGTTGAAATACATTGAAGAGATAACATACTATGAACTCTTGTGGTGTTACATTCTACCATCCTTCAAAAAAACTATTTACACACAATTTGAAATTGTTTTTCGAAAATAAATGGTTAAAAAAAAAATTTAAATTTGTGGAGAACACACGTCAGAAATTAATTTTAATAAAATTTAGTATTAATAACAGGTAAAGGGAAATAAAAATGTCACCAACAAATTATGATCTTGATTAAATAAACATTTGTGGAAATTAGAGACAATTAATTGGAGGGAAAATGTAAATATTTATAGGGAGTGATTGAGTTCATCAATCACAAACAAGTGTAAAATTGATGGCCTCAAAGCCATCAATATATAATGATTTAAAAAATCGTTAGTTCAACAATACCTGAGGTATTAGGATAAAAAAAATTTGATTTAAGATCCATTTTCTATAGTTTAAGATTTTTTTTATTCATGGAATAAGTGAAAAAATGTACCTGACAAGTAGAGTTTCATATCTCAACTAATTCCTACCACAGAATCATCTTTCACACCAAAAGATAATAGAATTCAAAAACATTCTATTTATCCTAATTGTATAGGGATCAAAAAAAAAGAATTTATAATTTATCAGTCATGCCATTTAAAAAAATAATATTATTCAAATCTGGAAATCATGTAGGCCAGTGGTAGGTGATGCACCCTTGTCACTCATCGGTTCTGGGATCAAGTCTCTCACCCCTTCTAGACGCGACATGTTGTCGCCCGTCCTCCTGGTTGTCCTTTTTATAAAAATTCAAAAATAAAATTAAGAAATGGTTTAACCTTAATAATAGTATCCAACGTCAAACTTAATCCATTCGAACCTTTAGATATATCCATAATATTTCTGTCCAAACTCATAGTCCAAAATTTATAAGGATGGTAAACCAAATGAAGATCTCTTTTTCCATGTAATAACATATGAATAACTTCATCATGTATTTTTTTAATACATGGTAACACTATGAATTACCATAAAACATTATTGATTACACTCATTCTCGCTTATTCCTTATAGAATACTATATATATTCCTTATATCAAAAAATCTTGATTATTCAACAACGATGGAAAAAACAAACCATTAATCAAATCCAAGGTAGTTAAGAGTATCTAATATAATTTATCCCAGTCTACCATCTATTATTCCAAAATCACTACCTCATTATCAGTACCAAATTATGGTTTACATTTCCATCAAAAATATAATTTCCAAAAATTTTAACCTAAATCTTTGTCACTTTACTTGGTACCATATAATAAAAAATCCTTAATGAAATAGTAATGTAGTAAAATCCTCATAAACTTTATAATTCTTATAACATATACATCACTAATACATTAATGAAATGACACAATACATTAATAACTGTATAAGAACTCTAATCATTCATCTTCATCTTTGGTAGTATCAAAATATGATTACTATCCAATATTAGCATTTGGGGTATACTCTGATGATGTGGACATTGATTCGTGTAGTGTCCCAACTCCTTGCAGATGAAGTATTGTACAATTGAAACCTTTTTCTTACCCTTTAAATCACGTACTTGATTTCCTTTTTCCCCACATATATAACAAACTCCCATTCCCTTCAATCATTTACCATGTTGATTCTTTCCACAGTTATCACATATGGGAAAATCCTTCTTTCCCCTCTTCACTATATCCAGTTTTATCTCTTCTATCCTTATTTTCTTTTGATATCCTTCAAATCCATATGACTCAGAGAATTCATTAAATATATTATTATAACATGATATTATTTCATTATATGTTAATAATACATGGGATAATATTCTCTTTTATATGTTGGCATAATACCATGAAATATATGATCATCATTAATCTTTCGATCATGCATATTATTGGAATTCCCATTCCTTCAAGTAGGAACCATTTATAATGAATGGCATACAATAGGATAGTTTATGAATCACAATTCATAATTACAAACATGTAAAATGCCTAACATAAATTGAAAAAATTATGCATATAATCTATAATCATAAAATGTTTTCTTCGAAAATTATTTACCACTAAATCCTTCATAATGGCTTGTAATAAAAATGTAAATTATCCTAATAATATCCCCTGAGAGTGTCGTTACCAAGAGTACAACAACACTCGTTGTCGTGCACCAGTTCCCGTTCGATTCTAGCTCAAAGCAGTGTTTTCAGGTTTTACCCCTTGGTACATCTATGCCAGAGCTGCCTCTACATGCTCGAATCTAGAAAAGTATATATTGCCTAGAAAACACATAAAATATCTACAGTACCAAAAATTCTAAGAAGTTATTCTATACTATTCATCAAAGTCTATATTAGGGTAATGATCTCTAATAAGATTTTTTCTAAATATAATTTCCATGGTTATTGCTAAACTTCATCTGATACTAACTATTACACCCTGACCCCTGAAGCCCAAGTCGGTTCATTATTTATGACATTGGAATGATTACAAGGAATCATATCCCAACTGATGAACAGTTTCACAGTGTGGGGAAATATATTGCATACATTAACATTACATTACACATTTGAAAATAAAACACAAAATAAATGATCCTTTGAGAAGACCATTATTCCCCTACCTTAACCCTTCTTATCAAAAATAATACACTTCCTGGAATCCTGGGAAAATAAAAAACTAGAAAGTGGAGAGCTCAAACATTTAGTAAGGGTATGCAATAAAATGGAAAATAACATAAACATTAGGCATGGTGAATAATTTAAAACACATGCCTTTAAAAATAATAAAAGTGAACACATTATGGAAGGAATATGAGATGAGTTAATAATTCCATAATAAAACATAGCCATGTGTATTATACTAGTCGAATAACCACATGAACCATAAATAATATTTTCATAATTAGGGAATGTATAATGTCGGTCATTCTGAAACATTTTGTCAAGGCCTCGGCCAAGACAGTTAAGAATGATTAAGGCATCATCCAAAACCATATATCAAATTGGGAATTGCCTTGGCCAATTCCAAATCTAATTGTCTCATTAGACCTACCGATGCACCGAGGATATACAGAAGGCTACACCAATCACATACTATGTCTAATACATTCCTCGTATGAAATGGTTGAAACATAACATAAACTTTCGTATTAAAAGAAGAATACAAAATGTCACTAAATTAACCATATACCATGAATTTTATAAAAATAACACATACACAGTCAAATATATCAAAAACCCTTCAACACATTATGGATTATTTGTATTATATTAAATCCTCCTCGATTAATATGAATATCTCATAAAGGATGTTGACAATGTTGAAAATGATATGTAAAAATCTTTTAGAGAAATATCCATTTTTTCATAAAAATATTTAAAAGTCCCATACATTATAAAGGGGGTCTTTTAAAATATAGTTTTTAATAAAAGTTTCCCAATACCACTTTGAATCTTTTGAAAGGAATTAACATTTTAAAACATTAATGCCCATATAAATAAATCCGTAAAATCCTTTTTGAAAACACGGACATCAATGAGAATGATTTAAGAGAATAAATATTTAAAACATTTAAAATAATAATCTATATAATGATTCCCTTCCATAAAACCTTAAAATATTCCTTTTGAAAAATATGTACATGATACATGGATGTGGATGATAGTAAATTACTAGAAGATACTCCTATAAAAACAACCTCAGAAAATGAAGATATTGTAGAATTAACCCATACCTTGCACTTTCCTTTGGTCGATGGTACATTTGACATCATGTATAATGACCATAGTATGTTATTAAATTTTAACAGAACCATATTATTATATATTATATCATAAATGATTCATTTATGAACTTATACTACCCATTTAATAAGGATTTCCATGTTAAATTAACATTTTGGGTAATAATCGATTTCATTGTCGTACGTGTTTTAACCAGTTATTCTTGATCGTATCGTTTAGATAATTATTTAAATACATACAGAATATAAAAATAGATTTGAATATCATATATATTTAGAATTTAAAAATTTATAATTGATATATATATGAAATGGAAGGCACCGTTTATGGAGACAGTAGGTCGTACGTATACCTAAATGTTGTTTTCGTTTTCATATCGTATTGAATAGAAGTAAGTGAATAAGATATATGTAAGTACATATATATATATATATATATATTTATCCAGTAGAATTATTAGGTCATATATTACATACTTATTAATAATATATATTTTTATAATAATTTTTGAATGTTGAACATGGAAATGAATCTCATCGCATCGTGGAGACGGTAATCTGTACGTACGCACGAGCGACAATATCATTATTTTGATGGTGGAATTGTATGTAATTTGATGGTATGTCATATATACATAATAATTAACATATTATATTTAATATTTACATCATTAATACTCATTATTATACCCATCCAAATAATTAAGTGTTTGAAAAACAAACTACACCACAACATGGAGAACGTAAGTCGTGCGTATGCACATTTAGTGACTTTTTCCTTTGTAGGATGGATAGGATAATAAATATGGTTGCACCATATTTATAATAAAATCAAATAATGTAGAAGGTACTGGATTAAATATTTTTAGTATGGAAACAATAAAGAAAGAGGATCTGGAAGAAGAATATAACTTGAAAGTGGCGATTAAATATTTACCTCTTCTTCGGGTGTTTCTATTTAAGTTGATCAAAACAGGTCCTTATAATGGATTTATGATCAAGGTAGGGAAACTATATTAAAGTGATGGAATTTGGGAGGATATTTGGTAAGGTTTTGGATGATTAAAAATTATTTGGACGTGTCAATGTAAGATAAGGCTAAGTTCTATTTTATAAGAGAGGTGAGGGTCACTTTAGGAAAAGCTATAAATATTATTTTATAATAAAATAATATTCAGTTTCTAAGGGCTCCAAAATGAATAATTTCGATTATAAGGTAGGGATGGGTCTAATAACTCTCATAAAATAGTTTTTATATAGGTTTAGGTCATCATATTAACCTTATTATTATGATTTAACTCTTAGTTAAATAGTTTGACATTTACCATGTCTCTTTGTTTTTTTATATTCTATGGTTAATAAACATACTATAAACATCCAAGAGAACCACATGTTGTTAAGTATTAAAATATATAACTTTATATAAGCCTTTTGGCTGGGCCATAGATTTTTAGAAATATTATATCAATTAGTAATATAGCATTTGTTTTAAAAACTCAATTATGTCAATTTTGACACTATTTAGTATTTGATTTTTTAAAGCCATAAAAACATTATTACTTTGAATAAAATTTATTTAACCAACCCAAAAATGACTTAATAACATATAAAAGTTTTATAATTTATCATATGTCTCTATTTACATTTTTATTGATATTTATAATATCAAATATTTTAATATTTCATCATTAAAGTAATTATTGCATCATCATTGTGTCATTAATAAATAAATTTATTTAATTTATAAAATTTTAAATAAAATACCATTATATAGAAAATATTTTCATCTTACTAATGAATATTTATAGTCTAATTGATCAATTATATTACCCCATAAAAAATATTTTACTAAAAGATACATACTTTTGTTATTTTTGTCTTTACATTAGATTAATTAATGTAAAATGTTATTATCAATCCCATGTGGCTCCATGTTATACCAAAATCGACCCAAAAAAGTCCATGGTCGTACATGTATCATCCAATAGTAATATGACACATGTTAGGGTTATTTAATATTATTTTAATATTATTTTTTACCATTATTTACCGGATTTACCCTTTAACCATGGTAAATAAAATATTTAATGAAGTAATTATTCATAATGTCCAAAAATTCATGTTTCCTATTTACAAAATTTGACCCCATGATTTCAAATATGGAATAAAATATTCCATATTCAAAACACAAAAGTGGTATAAATTAATTTAAATTTAATCCCCATTGTTGAAACAAAAAATGTGTTTTTAAGAAATAATTACTAATCAAAGATTGACATTTGTTTATTTTAAATTTATAGGTCAAATTACATAAAATGACCAAAATTATATTAAATGATATACAAATAATCTAATTATACTTCAAAACCCCTGAAATGTATAATTTAGCACTATAAATTATTTCGATTAAAAAATTTGTTTCTAATTAATATTTAGTGTTATTCATTATTCCTCAAAGTATGAAAGTTTTCAAAAAAGTAACAAAATATTTTCCGAATTAAATTTTTATGTCATTATTCATTAATAATTTAATTTCCAAAAATTCAGTATAATAACGTGTCATCTATTTTATTTAAAAATGGGTTTCCATTAAAAGGCTGAAAAACAACATTTTTTGAAAAATATCTCTTTTATCATAAAAATTATATTTTTCTTATATTGTGTCTAAGAAACACAAAATATGATTGTTGAAATAATATAGGATATATATAAAATTTAAAATGTGGTTAATACTATACATAACCTCTTTTTTGAATGGAAAGTTTAGTAAGTTGTGGTCCACTCGAACTTGATGTTCCGTGTAGCGCAAGTTATTGAAATACATTGAAGAGATAACATACTATGAAATCATGGGTTGTTACATTAATCTCATACAACATAATGATCAATACATGAATTTTATAGCAGTGAAGGGAATTGTGATGATCAATTTAATATACATCAAAATTTGTTAGACTTATATACTCATGAAATAACTGAATGTATAATTCAATGTATGAAAAATGAAACCAATGATCATAAAGTAAGATATTAATCAAATTAATGTTTATTGGATTTCTATTGTCTGATATTATGGAGGGTCAAAACATATTGTGACATTTCATGATTAATTCATGATGAAAATATGGGTTTTCAATTTAAAAAATAGAATTTATGTAATAAAAAATTAAATAGAAATAAAGAGTTAAAAATGATACTAGAAGAAAGATAAAACTATTAATGTCTAAAAATGGTGATCACTATAGTAGAATGTTATTTTAGAACTTATATACTAATAGACGAGTCATAATTGAGAAGACATAAACGAGTATGACATAGTATAATGGTGTGGATAATAGAATAAAGTGGATATGAATAGATATTTTATTAAGAATGATTTTGAACTCATGAAATTATAAAGAAAAATAGGTGGAAGAAATAAATTTTTAATTTTGCATAGTTATTTGATTATATATTCATTAATAAGTAAATTTTAGATGTTATATGGTTTAGTATGATAAAAAATCTAAACCACCCCAAGGTTATTTTAGAGTATTTATTATATCCATATGAATGATAAGGACTGATATAAACTGGAGGAAACATCCAAGGAATGATTATTTAACTAACTCATTGAAACTAATAGTGGATTTATGATTTGGGGTGATGATAATAGACATATTTTCATAGGTTGGAATGTTCGCTTCATTGTGTGTGTCTTGTATAAATATTAGAACCTATGAAGAAAGAATCTTAAGATAATAATTCAACTAAACACATCCATGATTGTCAGTATGAGAAATCTAAAAGGGATTAAGTTTAATAGAGGATAATTTAATTTATAGAATGTATGGTAAATAGGATAATGAAATATATAATATATATATCTGGAGATATAGAGGCTTGATTTAGAGAAACGAATTTTGAGACACTGAAAGTTGTAGTTATAGAATGATTTGAGATATATGTAGTAATATGGATACTAAACAAAGCCTATAAACTAGTATATATTTTTAGAAATTGGGTGTGAATCATATTTTTATTCGACATAATGGATCATAAAATACTAAAATATGTTATTTCTTAGTGAGAAAAGAATGTGGAAGTTAGAAATAATGATGAGTCACATTTATTGCATGTGTAAAAATCATGGGAGATGACTCTCCCATGATATGGAATGAATGAACATGAGAAAAAATTATGTTCATAGTGTAAAGGTGTTTATGGGAAGAAATAGTAAAATTATTTGATTTTAGCATAGGTGTTTTAGTTTAAATAAGGATTAGAATCTCTGAAATATTACTACAAGTACCTAAACACATTATCATTTGAATTGTGTTATTCAAGGTTGTAATAGATAATTTACACTTATCGCAGATGGATTTAAATAGATATTATCGATATGGATATTTAGAGTAGGAAATTTATATAATAAAACTAGTGGGTTTTAAGTAAAATGGAATTATGGATTGGTGTGAAGGCTGAACATAAGCCTCTATGGTCTGAAATAAGAACCATGAATATGAAAAAAATCAATGTGTTCAATATTAATAAAAATTTAATGAAAATAAATATAAATCTATATAAATATATTAATGATTTTGAGTGTTGTTTTTTCATCATATTGTTCTTATACATTGATTTCATGCTTCAGGTATGTCCAAACATTATAGTTATTCAGGACAAGAAGAAATAGTTTTCTAGAAGATTTGAGAAAAAATATATTATGGGGATAAGGAAAATATTTGGGACAATGATTTTTTGAGATGATAAATAAAATTTCCTTATGGTCGTAGATGGAATAAATATAGAATAATTGAGTGATTTGTAATGTTTAGATATAATATATTCTCCACTCCCATGGCTTGACACTTCATGTCATCAAAGGGGAATGCATCAAAAATGGATAATAATATGATGTAAAAGGACAAAGTTATATTTCTAATAATGTTAACATGTATTGTATATTTCATGGTGTGACCACCATTAGAAATTCATATGCAGTTGGAGTCATAAACCACTTCATGATTGATATAAGGAAATAACACAGGGATGCCATAAAATGGTATATAAATAATATAAAAGTATAGGAAAATAAAAAAAATTCAATATTGTGATAGATGATCCATTATTGATGATTATATATTTTTTATATAGAGAATATGTAGAAACCCAAATGTGTAAAATTTCATTTCTATTCACCCGTAGATGAATGATAGTTCCATAGAAGTGTGGCTACAACTTGTGGAAGCTTTGTCAACAATGTATGTTGATATTTTTGATGTAATGGATATAAGGAATGAATTGATATGGTTTGTTCATATATTGGTGGTTTTGGAAGGATCCAAGAGGGTTTATTGATCTATTATGATAGTCCATGTTCAATATACTAGAAAAAATGACAATTTCATATTCCTAGAAAAATTATATAAACCTAAAATATCACATTATATTGAAATTTATAGATATGTAGTAGGATTATTTTTGAAATATAATGAAGAATTTGTATATAGTGGAATATTTCCCAAATGGGTTATTCTAATAAATTCATATGTATCAATATATTTAATGGGAAATGGGTTAATGAAAAACATATGACACAATGAAAAAACTGTAGTAGAATGTGCCATATTTTTTTAGAGATAAGATGGATTTTGATGAATTAGTCCTCAAGTGGGATATTTTTTATCATGAAAAGTCTATTAATGTTATGATTAAATATATTGGAGGGAGATACCCCCAATTATAGATTTATATTTTGGTTTGAGAATCAGAAACAATAACTATTTGACAAAAACATATAGATCAGATAATGATATCTTTTAAAGGTAATGTTTACTAAAAGCGTACTAGATATTGTGGTTAGAAGATTCAATTATATTAGTGTTATCTTATAATGATTATATAATAGTCATAGAAATAACGTTTTGTAGTAATGAGTTTTAGTGTAAGGGTCATCGTTGTATTTTTAGGGTAAAAATATTTTTATGCTATATTATTTTGTTAGGTATTGATAAATACATTGAATATATTGTCACATTTTTCAAATAGTAAGACATCACTAAGTCCTATATTGAAGTTCAAGATAATGACAGATTGGTACCCACTATAAAGTTAGTCATGGGATGAGATGTTAATAGGATTTTATTACATAGAAAATAATTTTTAAATGATATTTTTTATAGGGTTATTTATCCATGTTGTGTATTCCTTTGTATTTTAAGGGTGTTATATGTTCCTAGAAGAGGCTTACAAGAAAAAGAGGGGATTTAAACAAAAATTTCATCCACATTAGATTTTTTATTCTTGTTTTATTATTTTATTCCATGTATTTTAATTGGGATGTGAGGATGAAATGTGGATTAAGATCTACAGTGCGTAAGCATGAGAGGTTAGCTTTGGTTTGTTCTTCTAGTTTCAGTGACACTACAACATTGGGGGGGGTTATATAATTGAATCATTTCATATATGTATTTGTTTTTATGGTATTTTTAGTTTCTCTACACAATATAAATGTGTGGAAGTGCATCCTTTTTCATTAGTGTTAACACTTTATTGCACAATGGTTATTTTATTTCTTTGGTTATTCTCAAAATTTATAGGATATGTTTCATGGGCCATGCCATGTTTCTCATATATATCATTGACCAAGTGTAATATGGTATGGTCACTTATCATATGTAATTGTTCTTTCCATGTTATTATCATTGAGATGAGGTAAAATGTGCTACATCATAGTCTTATAATCTTCAGATTACCTATAAATCCCCGAACCCCCATCAATAATTCATATATTCTATATTTTTCTCTATAAGAAGAGGATCCCATGATTTTTTTCAAGTCCTTTCCAAAATCATTGACTCATGTATATCCACATATTCTAGATATCATTCTATGGTGATCTCAGACGCTTTTTCATTTTTTTCTAACTATTATTTCCCCATTACGATTTTGTCATGATCTATAATGATATGACATTGTAGTTTATGTCAACTATTTCTCAAATAGTTCTATTGACCATTGATGTTGTTTTCTATGTTTGGAGTCTATATAGCCCATAAATTCATTATTGTATATGTAATAGGAAATTAGTTCTTCTAGTTCTACTCTTGTTCATGGAACATTGAATGTATTATGGTAGGGGATTCATTATATATGAATTTTTCTTGTTAAATTTTATAGTTATCATGATTTATCTCTGTAGCTAATGGGGTAATTATCCTTCATTGTTATTCTATAATAATTAATTAATGAATTGGTTTTCGATTTGTACCGATCACGTGGGCTTATACTGTGTTGGCTGTTTTCCACTTGTTTTTTAGATATTGTGCTCTCCTTTATTGTTATGGTTTATGGTAATTGATATTATTGGATGTTCAATACAAAAAAAATTACAGTAATTCATGTTGTCCAAATAATTGAGGTGTGTTTAATTATAATATTACTATCTTATAATTGATGAATGTTGAAGTAATGTTTGAAGTAATATTTACTATTTATATTACTTGTTGATAACAGATGACTTTGGATGCCTTTGGTTGTTGAAAATATAAAATGAATTAGTTAATTTAATATGTTATATTTTTGGTCTCATAATGATACTCATTTTGGGGTATGTGGGGTCCTATTTTCTTATGATTTCCATATGCCTTCATACTAGAGAATAAATTAAATATTAACTATTATTTTATTTTTTGTTACCTTTGGAGATAACAAGGGATATGGAGACTGTGCATACAACATAGTGTGAGCCTAGAATAAATGAGGGATTTATATGATATGGGAATGGAATCCTAGGATAATGGAAAAAATATCATCTATGAAGGACATATGGATGATTATGTATATTATGGTGTTGTGGATGGAATTAAGATAGTTGGTCCATGTTGATTGTGAGATTTCATGTTTTTGTTGTGTTGAAAGATCATTTTTTCTGTTGTAAATTTACTACATTTTGAGGTTGTAAGGCTGAGATTATTATTGTTTAATTTCATTACTCAATTGATTAATGTATCTACTTGTTAATAATTTATTAATCTTTTACAGTTTCACATATTGACGCCTAGAGTAATACTAATTGTCGAATAGTAAAATTATGAAATATAATACTTTGGGTTGGAGGGTTGATGGAATGTTAGAATGTTGATAATGTAGGGGTAACCATGGAATGATGGATTATACCAAAGGATAAGAAATTTGGTTTGATATGTTTTTATTCTATATGATTAATTTATTAAATTAACTAAATTTTATTGAAATGATTGTTTTCATTATGTATATGTAATCTATTGCAATGCAAAATGAGTGTTCAAGAGGAAATAAGACCAGTTGGAGTAATGGATATAATGTTTCCCTTTTTGTGGATTTCCACTGTATATATTCCTTCTGTTATAATATTAAATATTTATCCTCATCCATGTTAGTTGGGAGATCAACACGAGTGGACACTGGAGGGTGTTTTCGCTAACATCAAGGGGTGAGGATGCGCAAATGACAACCACATGTTCCCCCAATATCTTCTACTTGTATTATTCTTTACTCGTACTTATAGAGAATACTTTTTCATATATATATATATATAGAGGTATGTAATAGATTATGGATATTCAAACATAAGTGTCTCTAGATATATTATCCTCTGTATTATTATATATTTATTATGGATGGGATATAATGTATTAAATAATAGTATATAGAGTATATGTCATTGTGGATTTCCAAAATCTACTTGGTTATTATATATTGATTGCTATTTTATTAAGATATTTTTTGATGTAATAGGAATGGGTTATTACATAGTTGACATTGACTCATGTGTCTTCTTTGGAGAGAGATGGATCGGGATGTGCGATAATTGGGTGAGAATGGAAAACCCATTGAGAAGGGGTTTTTTGGAACCATTATTTGATATTAAGATAGAAATTATTTTCTTACCTCTATGTAATTATTATTGATATATCGAAGTTGTATCCTTGAATGTAGAATGCCTATTTTGGTGACAAGTTAGTTTTCATAATTATTCACATGGAGTTAGTAAGCTGTATTTACATTTTCCCTAGATATACTAAGGATGATCTTACAGGGCATACTTATTACGATCACCCTAGGTCCAAATAAGATATTTTTAGGTCCATAAGTGATATATGGGGATCAATATAAACATTAAAATAAAATGGAGTTATTCAAGTGTTATTTGGGATTTAATGTCTATAATGAGGTTTTCCTTTCAACCTTGTACATCAATTTAGAAGTCAAGTATTTATGACATTACAAACATGTATTAAGATCTATTAATTTTTATAAAAATGATTAGTTTTTTGGTATTATAAATTATATCATTCCTCATGATCATAATAGAGTTTAATTACCCCCATACATATGCATAATATACTCTTGGAGATATTCAACAAGTTGTGGCATATTAGAGGTGGTATTTGGGAATAATTATTCATATTCATTCATACCTGGTTGATGATAGGTAACATGGGGGATGTGTCATAATTATTTTTTACATATTCTGTTCATATCATCCTATAAAAATAAAATAATTCACATTTTTTCTCTGATGGATGTATTAAAGACATCCAAACCACACAAATAAATGGTTCACATTCTTAGTCATAATAACTATTTTATACAATGTTTTTGGTATTATATTATTTTTTTGTGTGAGAGAGGTTGACATGGTGTGGTGAGTAGTATATGGAATTTTTTTATCAAAAATTACAATTTGTTCATGGGGTAATTTTTAAACAATGATTTAATTCAATACTTGACTATAAAAAACCATTACGTTACTAATTCTGTTCTTATTGTTGATAATTAAAATAATTTAGTCCAAAAGACACAAGATGACCTATGGGGAGATTAATGGTACAAGAACTCTATGATTATGGCATGACCTACCACCACCCAAATACTACCTATGGGTTATGTGACATAGATTGGGAGGTGATCTTTCTAGACCTACACCTGAATAATATATATCCATGTCACAATTCTATGGCACCCACACTATGATATGAATCACTTCTGGCAAAAAATTCATATCGACAAAACTCCACCCCAATGTGGTCTTTACCCTTAACACCCCAATGAAAACCCCAATATGACACGACAATTTCCCTACTTTATTATAGATTATAACTAATTTCTATTTTTCATCTCATATCGAAAAATATTATCTTCCTAGACTCCAATTATAATAAAATATAATAGTATATATTCAAATAGAAATAAATTGACACCCATGGAGAAGTTAAATTCTTCCATACAAAAAAATACACACTCTAAATCCCAGAAAATGTAAATTTTCTTTGAATATATAATCTATAGAAACGTTGTTCAATACATGTACCAATTTAATAACTACGTTTCCTTGAATTTTTATTTCTTTTGTATGGTTGATATGATTTAAATATACACAAAAAAGTAAATATTCACTGAGATATAGTTGAATTATTGAACTCACATTTGTGTAAACATTTTCTTTTTATAAAACATTGATACATTATGATGTGATTGAAATGATAACTATACAAAATCAACATAAAAATTATTTCACAACCATAACATGAACATATTTTTTACATGGTTAAACACTAAAATGATTTTATTATATAATTTTCTTGATCTGGTAAAACCCATTATCATTGAATCCACTAATTATCATGGATTAATAATGAGTATATATTATCCTTTAACCTATGATAAATAATTTTCCCAGGACAAGTATAATGTGATCCTACACAAAAAAAATTAAAAAATTTATATAGTAATAATGTTAGGGTATTTACCAAATGTAGACTCGAAAAAAACTATTGTGCACTTCATCATCCTCATCACAAACTTATTATTTTATTCTTAATCTACCTATTATTTTTAATTATCAATGGAATATATATACACATGTCATCTCTTTTTATCTTCTCCTCTACTACACTTTTATTCATAACCATAAGCCTCTTCCTAAAATTCAAATGTGTGGAATCATCATTAAATATACCCACTATATAACCAGTCTTTAAATCAATATTTTATATTAAATAATACATTGATAAGTTATTTTAATTATTCATTCAGAGTAGCCTATAAACACTAATTTATCCACATCCATAAATAAATTAAATCAACGACTCAACCATAAATTACAGTGTAACTAGATAAATTATGGTTTGGTCATCCCATTTAATGTGAAACCTAATGATTAAATGTGTAACCATTTTATTTTCCATTGACTAATCAAAAAAATATAATAATACTATGACATGGTAAACTCAATTATTAAACGTCCACTAATTTTATCATTTTAAGATAAGGAAAAATTTCCATATACTAATCACTCGTATGTGATTCGATTCTCTAAGGGAAAAAATCACATTATGGAATGTAATTTATTCTGAATATTCTACTATACAATCTCATATGAGTATATTTAACTTTGACATAAAACACTATAGTGTTATATATTAGATGAACCAATCAATAAAAAATTTAATTTCACATAGCCTCCACAACACAACATGATTTTTGACATCATAGAACAACTAATTTCCGTTATGAAATAATTTCCAAGATATCATAGATTAATTAATTAATCATTATATTAAAGACTCCATACTTGACATGAACAAATTTAAATGATATTAATCATAATGATTCAAATAATTTTGAACCAGATTATATCATTGGAATTTCTTTTAATATGTTGAAAAAAAAGGACAACACACACATCCATTGGAACTTTAATTCATTTAAGAAATACCCCACTTAAAAAACCATAATTATAGGAAATATATATTCATGAATATCATAAATATATTCCTACTCACTATACTCAATAATATACATCAACATTGTCATAATATTTTCATCATTTTTATTATTTCTTCATAAATATTTTCTACTAATTTTATTTAATTTTGAACATAATTCATCCTCTCAAAATTATAATAAATTATCATTCAATAATTCATACACAATGAGATTATTTTTTATAAACATTCACACCTATTTACATTTTGGGTCATTGTAGGCTAGTTTTAAAAATGTAGGTAAATCAAGGGAAATCACTGAAAAATTATATGTGTTGTACATTCATGTAGAGGAATGATTGTATGGGATCAACCCACCAATATTTTGATGATTTAATTCCTACAACATGACTCTTTAAAATACTTATTACATATTGCTGAATATTTCGTGATTAAAATTATGAGATTGGTTTCAACTGGGAAATTTATTAATAGATATAATCTATTGATATGAATATCAGTACTTATTATTAGATCACCATTATTATCATAATATTTGATTGGATATGGTTTAAATAAACAGAAATGAGTTCTCAATAATTTATTATCATCTAGAGAGGCAACATGTTTTGTGATGATTAGATTGGGCTTGTGAGAGGGGATTCATATGTATACCTATGGATTGAATTGTAACCCACACAATTATGAGTCATTTAATAGGACACAACATTCCTTTTATGGTTTTGTGAAAATTATGAGAGTTGTTTCATTTATGGTAACGCATTTGTATCCATGTGATGTGACAAATAATGATGGGCATTCAAGACCAATTGGGTGTTGGTATTAAACGATTGGGTGCCATCCTACCTATCATGGTCAAGATGAATGAAATTACACATTGTTCTAGTGTGAAATTTAAGGTTTACTGATTTTACTAGACCATTAATTTTGATATCATGTCTGAATGATATATGTTATGTAGTTTAATTTCACATATCTATGTCCTCTAGTTGATGCTTCCATATGATGAATAGAGTTGTAATTACACATTATTGTCCCATTTTGATTTATCTTGTCATGTAATGTATTAATGACGAATAAGTTTTTCGAGGGAATATTTTCCATGGAGAAATAGCTCATATATTAGGCATTGGTGGACCAAGATATGGATATATTTCTATTTTTTTCATTTGAAGAAAGATAGTAAGGATGACTGGACTCATAGATTATATGGCTCATAGGAATAGAACTGAATCATGAGTTTGGTAGGATTAACATAACCTATTAATGGAGTTGGAAGGATATATATGAGGATTGTGCATATGATTCCTATAGGGATTCCTTTATCACAAACTCAAGAAAATGCATAGGGAGATAGGTATTACACCTACTAGGAGTACAATTACATTTATATGAATATGATGGATTTGTGTGGGTCTTCAACAAATTACACTCAAGGGACAAACTGGGACAACAAATCAGGTTATGGTATAGAGAGATTGGGATTCTACAAAGTAAGGGAAACATTCCCTAATTGATTAAATGAATGATATGTGTGTGGATAATATTTATACTGCTCAATGTCAAACCCCATTTAATGATTTAGGTTTAGTTAACAATAATTTGGAATTATACTTTGTAATAAGCCCATTCATTTCATGGAAATTTGATGGATTTTTTATATCATATGCATATGATTCGCAGGGTCCCCACCTAGATTAAGGATTAGATGAATGTAGGAAGAGTTATTTATTATACCTTGTAGGTGGACCATTATATGTATATTTCTCATTGACTAAAATAAAGAGGTATGTTGCCTATCTATAGGGATTGGATGATGGATATGGGTTAGAAATGTTTGGAATCATTCTCTACTAAAGGTTTTACTAATATCATCATGATATAAACCATTATTATAAATATAATGAATAATCCATGTTATGATGAGTATCATATCTATTAATTATTATTTCTTATAATAGGTGTATTATAATAGAATTATATTACAGGAAATATTCACATGGATGTGAATAACAATGTCTTATATCTCTTGAGGTCATTGAGGAGTCCTTACTTGAATTATATCCTTAGGTATTTGACCTTCTACAAAGGGATCCAATAATGACTTTTTCTCACTAGAACCAAGTAGTTTACCTTTGTAAAAATAATAATAGGAAGGGTTCTCAATTACCCATAATTTGGATTTCATCGTGATGTAAAAATAAAAAAACCAAATTCTTACCAATCTAGTAATATGGGATAGGGGCCCCAAATCACCAAGGGAACACCCACATTATATAACACATGAGTTATACAAGAAAGGGGAATGTTTTGACAGTCAAATAGTTTTGAAGATCATTTTTGAATTTTTTTTACCTGATAAAAATTATTAATTAATATTTCAGGTTACCATTCATGATGTGGGTTATCCATGATGTAATTCTTGATGGTTCCCTCAGAGATGTCCTCTAGGAGGGCCCCCTAAAAAATCCATCATGAAGGGGGCATTTGGTTCGACAAATAGGTTTCATTTATCACTATAATGTGGTGTATTTTATATTTTTTCATCAAATTAACTCAGAAATAAAATGGTTCCCAAATGATAAGGGTATTCAATTCCAATTCCTAAATGCCTAAAACTAGATTATGTTTTGACTATTATGGTTCCTGATGAAGGTAACATTTTTAATTTCATATCATTATTTATATATTCTTTATTTCTAAAATATATTATATCCTAGGAATCATATAAAAACTAATCTATATTTGACTATGAAGGATGAATTATAGTGGATTGAAAATTAAAAAAAGTTTAATGGGAATCATGTTTCCACATTGGATCCCATTCATTTAGATATAAATTATTTTTAATCATTAAAAAATCAAGATATTATGAATAAATCCCATGGGAATTTCCCAATAAATTCTATCCTAAAAATGAACTACATAATAGACAATAACTATGGTGATATTATGGGATTATGTGAATTTGAATGAACTATGTGGGTCTAAAGGCATATTTTAGTTTCTCCATAAGTAAATCACATTCATGAATAATGAAATCCTATGTATTAAAAATCATTTTTCCAAATGCAGTCCTTACATCATCAATCATATAATTTTTTTGGGATTTCAATGTCATCAATAAAATTATCCCTTATAATATGTTTTTTTCGATATGAATATGATCAATTTATGAGGATGTAAGGTACTCAATGAATCATCGTTATGGTTAATGTTATTATTTCACCATATATAAGTCAAATATCGGGGCCCATTTCATAAAATTATGGACAAATGTAGAGAAATATTCTTTATGAATGATCTTCCATGAATGAACCTTCATTTTTGAACAGCTAACCCCATGAACAATCAATTATAGGCACATAAATACTATATAAAAGGTATCCTTTAAGTTAATATGTTATATATTTTATCACATATTAAATATTTTACTCTCTGTTCATGTGGGTTTTCTTCATAGGTGTTTTCCAAAAAAATATTAATTTTGTAATTATATCTTTTGGTTCATTCCATCTATAAATGATTTTTTTATTAATTATAGAGATAATTATATAATATCATTCTCATGCTGCAATGAGGAGGATGTAAATGATTGACATTTTCATGGGTAGTCAATTCCAATATGTTCTCATAGAGTATTATATTTTTTATAAGACAAAGCGAGTGGGACTCTGTGAAAAAATTTCATCATATAGATTTCTGGTATATGGGTTAGTTTGATATGTGTGATCCCCATACCTATATCAGGTTTAATAAATAAATTTATAAATTAATGACCTTGAAATTGAGTTGGGGCATGCACATTGAAGGGTCCTTTAGTATAATTTGGGGTTAACACATATAGGTATCACAAATATGGTCCAATTTTGATTAATAACTTTGAGAAGTATAATAGTTTACCATTTTATGAATCTATAGATACATCTCCCCTATAAAATGAAAATAATTTCCTAACATATTAAAAGATGATTTCTAGATATGAATATATATTATATTGTTAATGGATAGGATATAATAATCAAATCAAATTTATATATAATAAAAATAAATCCTATTTTAGGGGAAAGTATGATGGTTTCATTCCTTGAAAAATTATATCAGCAAATGATGATAAGACCCATCCACATTCAATGGAATTAAAATATCTAGTAAGATATTCTATGGATGAATATTTTTTTACCATGAAATGAAATCCATTTTATAATTTTTCATAATTTTTCACTACATAATATAGGAGGGTTCTAGGGATAAGAAGTTTGTGGACATTACTAACTTGTATGATCTATCTGTTATCGAGTTTCTACTATTTGAAATTAGAAGAGGTTTTATAAAATGACTAGTGATGGTAGGAAAACTCTCATATTGGTTAATTTAATTACATTGAAGTGTTCCTAGAAGATAGATCAGTAGATTACTAATCTCATTATTTGATTTTTACAATGGGGTAAGAGTTGGTACTTTCATTATTGTTCCTTAATTTGATATTGGTATGAGGATTATCTTTGGGGCACTATTGTTTTTCAAATTGTATGGCCACCTCAAACACACTATTATGGGAATTCCACATTCAGGATCATTTGTCCAATCGAAGGGCGATATGGATCAATCATAACACATATGGGGGAAAATTGTTTATCAGGGACCATTGAATCCCATGTACATTATTTATACCCCCTTCAAAATCATAATAAGTGTTTACTAGATCACACTAAATGACTGACATGTTCGAAGTAAGATAAACTAGAAAAACTAGAAAATAATAATAATCAATTAGCAATGTTAATTCTGATATATATCCATTAATGAATACATAATTTGGAATCAGAAAAAGTTTGTATGTATTATATACCTATGAGAGGGTGTGTTGGAATTCAGAGTAAAATATGTTTCCATTTATGATAGGTTTGGACTAGAAAAAATAAAGAATAAATTCCTGTATTTTTATAATGTAAAACGTTCTTAAACATATGGAATATGAGATGTGTGATTTCCCCTAGTTATATGAATGTTTTAGATGATATTGAATATAGAGGATACATGTATCTATGTACCTATAATAAATTTAATTGCTTACACATGTATTGGGACTGACTACACAAAGACCAAGATTCTGTCGTACGCTGGTTATAAATTGGTTGTATGAGTACATCATTTCAATGTTCCCATAGTAATGGAGGTTAAAATAGAGTGATGTAAGATATCAGACATTGGAAAACCTAGAAAGAGCCCTTTAAAATGTATTATATAGGTGTCCTGGATTCCTAGGAAATTTTTGTCTCATATAAATACTATTCCATGATGTGAAAGATGGATTCCAGTTTTCCAGTCCCTTTATATTCTTGATTAACATTGGCTTATAAGGATTAGGACTTATTAGAGATCAATTCAACCCCATAAGAGATATGGGATACACTAAAAATTGAATAGACCATTCTAATGGGGTTTATACAATTAACTATAACATTTAAGCTCTAATACATTGAGAAAACCAATGAAGTGGATTCTTATAGTTTATATATTGAAATTTTATTATACACATTTAAAAGCATATCCTTTTATTCCATTAGAGTATTTAATATTGTTGGGATCAATTAAAGTGGTGTAATGGATCCTAATGATCCAATATATTATCAGGATGATACAAGAACTGTTTTTATCTACTATTATCATATTGTTAATTATGTTTCCATTAATCCACTTCATTTTTCTTTTTAGGTGTCTGTAGTTGATTTTTTCCCATAATATCTTTGGAATATATTTCTATAAAATATATGATTTCCTAGATTGCTCATATGGGAACTTTGATCAAGTTATGCTGATAACTTTCATGTATTGATCACATACAAGTGGTGTTCTTTAATACCTTTTCTGGATTACTAGTTCTACAACAACTAGTCCACAAAATATGATATTTACCATGAAAATAAAAATGTTGGAGTGGGTTAGATAACAAATAATATATATTCAACTAAAATATGTAGATAATTTTTTTTCTCCTCATATTTGTAGATGAATATTTAATTTATTATGAATGCACTAAACTATCTAGAAGCTTTATTGTGATTTATGTTTAGGTGTATCAACTAAACATGATTATATAGCCTAAAAACTCCTTGAAATGACCTCAACAAAATTATTTATGGATTAATTCTAATAGATTCTAGAAATAAATCTGAAACAAAATGTCTTGGATAAAGTCATGGATAATGAATTATTAATGGTCTAACAAATATTATTTATGAATCTAGATAACTATTATAAATAATAGATCCCCACATTTTCTATATTTGTGAAATAAATTTATTTATACATATATTATAACCTCCTTTTTCACTAATGATAATTAATTCTAGTCTTTATGTGAAACCCTGTACAATCCTAATCACCAGGATGTGCATAGGTTTGTTTTTTCCTCCATGATTATAAGTCCATTTTTTTGTATAAAATCCTCAATATGTTACAGAATATCCTAAAGTCCAATTAATTTATTTCTATTATAAGAACCTATATTGCACCACATAGTTTAGTGGAAATAATAGAAGAAACTAAAGACCCATTTAGTGAAGGTGATTATCCACACCACCTATAATTTGGTATTATCTTATGTCTTTTAAGGACCCTATTTTGGGATTTAATCTCAATATCACTACCATATACCATGGAGACTCATATTATTGTTATTGTAACATCGTAGATTCTTCATGTTGTAGAGAAAAAAATAATTTTTTTCTTTCACACCCCAAATATATCGAGATAAGTCTATACATGAATGATTCTTTCATAGCTTATATTCCAATCCCTATATTCAACTATGATTCATATTCAATGTATTATTGAATCTATTAATGTTTATGGAATATAATGTGAAAGATGATATGAAATTGGATAATTGAAACACATATTGGGAGATAATAATCCACGTCCATCACCTAAAATATATATTCTCTACTATGGCCCATGGTATGCAGGATTTCCTTACATTCCATTCCAGTATGAATGAGTTGATTGATACTCATGAAAAATTGATTATTCTCTACTAAAATATTCAAACATAAAAATGTTGGTCCTCAATTATCTTTCTCGAAACCATAGTACTTATTGAAGCTTCTCTACAAGAGATTTTAGAATCATAGATGGAATATCAGCCCAAGGAGAAGGGACAATATTCAGGTTGACTCAATCAAGTATAGATTATTATTGAAAAGGATGTCGAGGATTATAAAAATGGACAAGGATACAAAAAATGTATGAATAATTAAGAGTATATATAATGTATATTGAAGAAGAAGTGAAATCCACAATTGCAGTAGGTATACACTATTTTTTGAAAGTCTTGGATTAAGAGATAATTCATCTTCCTGAGTCAACTGATGGAAATTTGTAAAAAAATTAAAATTGAACATCTTATTATATATAATTATTTACACCTAAAACTATGGATTGTCCTCTATTCTATTGATTATTGAATTATAAAATATTTATTTTAAAAATTATAGATGCAACAATTATATTTATTAATGAAATAGGAGTCTGTTATAATCCATGACACCAATGAAGGTAAATAACAAGATAAATTAATAAAATTAATAATTTTGTTGGGATCAATCAATTAAATTATACCCTCTAATTGATTTACTCAATGATGAAATATGAATTAATGAAATTTCCTGAATTACGTATAGTATCACTTAGATATAAGAAACCATATGGGGTTGTATATATGTACAATCACATTGTGTCGGTGGTTTATTGGAATATAAGGCATTGTAATTCTCTCAATTTTATCAAAAAGAAATCAATGTTTGAAAATGTATATGACACACAACAATGAGCTTAAAAACCATGATTATTTAAATATTAACATTATAACAAAGATATTAAATTCTAATAAATGAATAATTTTAATTGTTTTATGAAATAAATACACATTTCCCACTCGATAAAAATGTTTTCTGCAATTCATATGAATTAGTCTCTAAATTATTTCGGTAAGTAATTTTATTCATCAAAAATTCATTTCATTCAAAATTATTTTTATTAATTTATTTGATTGTATAATATAATTAATATATTGATATTTTAGAAATAGATTTTTTTGAAAAGGATATTTTTTCTACATCAGCATATCAATATTAACATAAGGAGAACTTTTGGGATTTTTATGAAATTGTTGTTTTTTCAGCGAATAATAAAAATTACCATTTTAAATACATTATTTTCCTTTCATTAAAAAATGTAATTAAAAATTAATATATATATATATATATGAATATTTATATTTATAATTAAAGGAACATGTTAAAATTATATTTTTTAACAATTTAATTAATTTCATTTTAATAAAAAATGTTGACAATTTTTTTAAAGATAATTTTTAGGATAATTTTTTTTCTAAACATTGTTTTAAGAGAATAATGTTTATTAATTTAAATTTATATAAATAAACCATATTAAGGAAATATTTTAAAGAAATAAAAAAGATTATACATATAAATATATTACTTTTAAACTATATAATAATGATTAATGGTCGTATAATTAATGTGAGATCGTATCATTCTTGAAAAATGTATGTCTTGAAAACACATTCTTTAAAACATTATGCGACATTATTATTAAATTAAATTATCAAATTTCTAAGAAATTAATTTAGGATAAATAGAGAAAAAAACTTAATTATAATTATTTTCATTTTTTTCATTATTTGTGAAAAATAAATTTTAAAAATAATAAAATTTAATAATTACAGTTAATGTCAGAACAAGTTTTCCATGGGTTAATTAATAATTATATAAGTATAAAAGGCATAAGAAAATTTGAAACCACATTGGATGGATTTATTTATAAATTATCATTATCAGAATCAATTATGAACTTTTTTGGAGGTATCTTTCCATGAAAGTGACATGACATTATTTTAAGTCTTCGAAAAATTACAAATGCTACACTAACCTAGCATACAAAAGGAGACACCCTATTCTCATATATTCACATTATAGAAGCATTTGGATTAATAAAAGTCCTAGAAATTACTTTACATAATTTCCATCATGTTCCCTAGAATTCATGGAATGATTAAGACCCCTTTTATAATGGCTTTTAGAGGAAACCTAAAGTGGAGAAAAAAATAAGAGGTATCATTCATAACCAATAATTTTATTTATTTATACTTCAACATCATTCAAAGGTTATTAAAAATATTATATTATAAAATCATAGTATTTTCTATTTTTTATTAGGTTAATTTAAAAACATATATCTATTTCATATTCCATCAAATTGGAAAGAAAAACATCTTTTGTGTGTAAGATGAACTACAACCTTGCAAACTGATATATTTTTTCTTCCACTATCAACTCTCATTAAAGATAACAATTATGTTTTAAAAATATATATATACCACCAAGTATATATATATATATATATATATATATATTAAAATAATATAATCATTATTATTCTAGGAAATTAATATATCATATATTATTTAAACCATTAAATTAATTAAAAAATGATAACATTGTTAATGAGAACAAGTGGATTACCAGCTCCACAAAGCAATATGATATAATTTTAATTACACATCACTATGATAGAATATGAAAATGTATTTAATTATGAATAATTACATTTATGATATAAATATATTTATTTAACTAAAAAATATAACATTCTTTATTTCCATCATGATCACTAAAAATAGGTACATTAGTATTGTGTACCTGTGACCAAAAAACTGAATGATTTTTTCATATTTAATTATTCATAACCATGTTTCAATAATGGTTATAATCATATAATTTATTTATAAAAATGATAACTATTTAAATTTTATTATTATGGATATTATGAAATAATTATAACTTTGACCATTTTCTACTTAAAATTTTATTTTGGATATATGGGTGGAATATCACTAAACATATGAGATAACATAAATGATTATGTAATTGAATTTTACATGATAATAAATAAAATTTATCTAACAATAAATATGAATATTTTTCATAATTATGTTAAAATTTATTATAATTTTATTATTTAGGTTGATAAATAATTAGCATATTGGGTTGGGTTCAAGGCCTAAGATCTCACTAAACCACCATTTTCATTAATTAACAATGTTTCTCATTCGACCGTTTTTTATCTCAATATTTATAATTATAGAATTATTTTAAATTATGTTTGTGTATGTACAACATATATGCCTATCTTATTCTCCATTACTTTGAGGGAGAAATACATCCGTTTATACATTTCTAAAATTTCATCACTATGAAAACTCTATCGATATTGATAATAGGATGTCTTATGAAACTCATTTATTTCTATGGTTATATATGATGTTTATACAATTTTTTTGATTTATATTTATGTAACACAATATCATGAAATTTTAATGATGGATTCACCCAGATATTTCTCAGAATTATTCTATTTAATATTTTTCACAAGAGACATTACATATGGTATTTATTGAGTAAAACTAATCAACTATGGGAAATTTTACACCATGTAATATTTTATTTCAAGTTATCCCTAACCTAAAATTATATTCTGTTATATTTTGATTCAATGAATCTTATTTTTCACTTATATTATAAAACCATGTTCTTTAGGTTATTCTCCCTTATAATAACTATTGTGCCTTATTTTTTATGATATAATGTTATACATTTTTAAACATGTTATCCTTCATGGTCATGTTAATTCCCTTAATAGGGTTTTTATATCATATAGTTTTTCTATGTATTCCCCATGTTATCCAATGTATTTTCAGAAGATCAAATGGATTTGGGATATCATTATTGGGAATAAAATAGTGTTTTTTATTTTTATCTTGTTGTTTTTCACACATAGTCTTCAAAATGGACAAGCACTTTTAATGATTATTTTTTATTAATATATAATTATGTAAAAATAATAAATTAATATATTTGAAGAGTTTTATGTCACTATACGTGGTTTTAGAGGGCGTGGATGTTATTTTTGGGGAATACAACCAAAATAATTTAGAATCATATGAATTATTCTCAGTATAAGGATATATAATTGAATTTTAGTGACTTATAGCGTGAGTGGTTTCAATGAAATTATATAGAAATCAATATAATATTTGTGGTTATAGATGATGAACAGTATTATATAAGGGTAATAAACTAAAAAAGGGTGAATCTGGATTTGGCTCGATCATCACTTGTTACACGAAAAAGTGTCATTGTAGCATACTTATTTTGACACACCCGAGGAGTTATATTTTGGAGATGAAAAACAATTTATGAACAATTATGATGGACTTGAAAAATAATCAGTTTATAAATATTTATAGTAAAAGTATCATTGATGACTTATAACAGAAGATAGATACTAGTACATTAGGGTATTCTTTTCATTTATATGTAATTCCACTTACTCTTATAAGTTTACCCTTATTATGTTTAATAGTTAATGTATTTGTAGGATTTTATACATTTTTATATAATAAAGAGAAATATGAAAAACCATTCCACCCACCAGTGTGATAGTAAATGTGAAGATTTACCCATTGATTTCCAAAATATTAAGGGAGTGGGGGCTTAAAATACATTGTAGCATTAGTTGTCCTAGCAACATTTATTAAATAAAACTTGAATCACATTATAGGCCTTCATTCTAATGATAATGGGAATGTTATAGTTTATAATTTTATTGGAAAGTGATGTTATACCTTTAGTCATATACTAACTACCTCGTTATTGAGAAATTATCAAACTCTAATGAGAATATACTGTATATACTTCAATGCTCATAGTTTGAGAAATATGTTCTTATCATTTATAAAATGGAGGGGGAATATAGTTAGTAGTGTAACTAATCATGAATAAGAATTTCAATGATGATATTTATTCCATGGAATAGGAAGGTATTAATAAAATATTTTTCAATTAATTTTTACCCCAAACTATCCACCGTAAATTGGAGAGGGAGTTCCTTAAACTAAAAAATAATGATGAGTTTATCAGGTAGTATATAGGAAACAACAAATGGATTACATGGTTTGCTCTAGAATCTTCATTGTAACTCAATATTTTGTTGAAAAATTATTTAATGAATTAAATACAAGTAAATAAAAAAACCATTAATGATTTGATATTTTTGTAGTTATGCAGATATTGTTTATTGTTCCATAATTATTGATATAGAGATTTGAGACTATTAGTGGTCTCATTTACCTTGAGATAAAAATATTAAAATATATTTTTCATAAGGATCATCAATGGATAAATCCAACAGATGATGGAAACCCCAACATCCCACATTTCAGAAGATTGGGATGAAGTATTCAATAATATTTCAAAATGGAAATAAGAGTTGATTCAAATATGGAAAGAGGGGAATATGGATAGTTTTGATAATGGAAAATAATTAACCCTATAAATACAGAATATGAATAAAAGGATCAAATCAACATTCAAACATCTCTATTTTGTTTAAACAAAAACAATTACATGTATTATTCATGAAAATACCCTAACCCATTGGTTGTTAGGGACATTCAATGAAAACCAACTCCATGCCCTAAATATAAATGAAGGGAATATGATATAACTATATTTGTGGAATATCCTAACATTTATTTGGTGATGAGTTTACTAGTTATTCGTTTAGGAATAGTGAATAACAAAATAGATTTTAGTTCTATGATTTATTTTATATATTTCATTTTTTTGATGATCATTTCAATAACTACATCAAAATATGGGGGATAAACTATATATGATAATAAAAAATGTATTTGTATATGAATCCCTATATAACTCCTCCATAATCATTTTTATTGATATAATATTCATAAAAATATGTTTTTACCACCTTTAGACGAGTATTATGCTATATTGGATATCAAGGGTACATACTTATATAAATCCAAAATTATAAGTTGAGATAGGGAGACCACCCATCCCATCCTGAGACATCCTGCAATTCTATAAAATTATAATAATTATGTTGAATCCCCCCATATAATAATCTATTTAAGCATGTATATTACTATTTTTTTGAGAAATAATATTTATCCCAAATTATTTTGACAAAGTAGAGAACTATTCTTCCATACATTACCAATATGAGGGATTATACTGATGTATTCCCGAAATAGTGTCCTTATCATCATCTTAACCAGTAGTTTGACTTCTAAATCATAATTATTCATAGATATTTCCCATATCAAATACTCCTTATTGATTGAACATTGTTCAGTAAATGTTCATTTTTATCAATTATCAAAAAAAATCAAAAAAACATGATTAATAAGTACTATCCCATTCCACCACTATATTAATTATTTGATCAACTATATTAGGTCTTATATTTCTATGATGGGGTTCTTCAGTTATCATATCATTAATTAAGGGTGAAAAGGGAAGATAATCCAAAATTTTCCTTTTGAATAATGTGTGGTCATTAGGAGTACAGATTGATGCATTTTAGACTCACTAATTATTCAACCCTCCTTTCAAATTTAATGAATGGTGTCCTTATATATTACATCAAGAAATTTTTTGGTAATATTTAATGATTATATAAAAATATAATAAAAAATTATGGAGGATCATTAGAATAATTTGAATACATTGCTAAAGATTTTCTGAAAAGAGAATCAATAATTTATTTATTGTAAAGTTGATTTGTGGATAAAGGAAGTATGACTATTTGGGGATATTATCACAGTAAAAGGGATATCTATGGATACTATTGTAAAAAAGAAATTGAGGAGGTTAATAGACTAATATATGTATCCATTATATATATATTTCTTAAACTAACTCAATATTATTGATGATTTATAAGAAACTAGTCATGAATTTCAAATCAAATAACCAAGACAACAAAATAATTGTTATTGTTTATACCGAATGAAGAATTTGAAAATATATTAAAAGATTTAAAATATTGTATTATCAGTACATCATAACTCACATTTCCCTCAAGTGTGGAATATTTCATGATATATAGTGATGAATCAATGAATGTCATAGACTATGTATTTATGAATAAGGATAAAGTGATAACCATTTCTTGATAGAATTTTAATTTTAATGAAAAAAATTTCCAATACATGCTATGTGTTTATATCGAGTTTTATTTACAATGAAAATATTTAAACATTATTTATATGGGGGGAATATTAAAATATAAATGGATTATATGATCCTCAAATATATATTATGATAGAAGGATCATAATATAACCCACCAGAGATGGTTTGATCTGATCAGTGAAAATGAATTCTAAATACACTATCTTTTGAGAAAATAAAATAAATTGTTTAATAGTATAAGGAAAAAAATCTGACAACCTTATTATTAATGATAACTGAGAAAGATCAAATCTTAATATAGTTTAAAATCATGGACATGTGAATCATAAATGGAAGAGCATCGTCATTCCTTTATCAAATGATATATCAAAAATACCATATATAAAATTTAATGGATGGTCAATTATGTGATGTGTAAATTAAAAATAATGTGTAAGCTATAAGAATATATATGTCTTCAGAGTTGAATATTTATAGAGAATGTGTTCCATGATTCAGTATATGACTTTTTGTATGCTCATATAATGAGATAAAAACTAATTTTGAATGATTCATATAACTCATACATCTCTAACTAAAAATGAGCATGAATATATATTTAGATATATGAGATAAGTATTACTAGGTAAATATGAAGAACAATATCATGGAATATATTCCAATATGTATGGTATGTCAATATGTAAATTCTAAAAGGAAATCATATAGGTATACGATTTAACTATTTCCCATACCAATATGGAAATTATAATACATTATCATAGAATTTTTCATAGGTATTCCACTGAAACAAAGGTGAAATAATTTCTTATGCGTTGTGATAGATCACCTTATATGGTGCATTTACTTAATTGATATTGTACAGGACATATCACTTGATCATATTTCTTGGATATACATAACAGAAATGCTGAGGTTCCATGGATCACCACTATCAGTTGTGACTAACAAAGATCCTATGTTTATCTCTATGATCTAAATAATTCTCTTAATTGGTCTAAATACATATTTGTACAAAATTATGACATATCACTTACAAATAGAAGGTCAATATATGTAGAATATATTTGTATTGGTGGATTTGTTGAGATAATTCTCGATGAACATTATATTTGGATGGGATTTATATATTCTGATGGTTTAGTTCTCCTACAATTATAGTTTCCACATAGCAATCCAAATGGATCCACTACAATTCATTATTGGGAAGAGATATAAAAATATTGTGGTTTTTTTGTATATTGGTCTACATAGACTATTTGGACTTGACAAGTTTGTGGAAATGATTTAAAATCTTGATACCATCTAGAAACACCTCCAGATTGGATAGATTCAATAGAAGAACTATGATGACAGTCGTATATGAGACTATGGGTATGAGGTTAGGGATAAATTGTTTCCCCACATATCTACATAGTATAGAGTGATGAAATTAGGGAATAATATAAATATAATACCTTGGTACAGTGACCCATATGATATTTTTGATCATATCAGAGCTGTGAATTATAGAATAACCCTCCAAAAAAAACTTTCTTGTGTACTATAAATTCTCCATGTATCAACCTTTATGATGAAAATACCGTATCCATCCCAGGTATAATAATACAAGGTGGTAAAATAGGAAAATCAAATTCTATTTTGAGGAAAATTTGATGATAATAATGAACCTTAGAGGTAATGTTATATATAAAAAGATAACATATGTTGTCAATGTAAAATGGAAGAACAATAAATATAATAAGGAAACCTAAGACCCATATGAATACATTAAGTAGGTATACCCACACCATATATCACCATAGTATGTAATAATAAATTTTAATGGAACAATTTCATTAGGTGTTAAAAATTTAATAACTGATGGTTTAAAAAATAGAAAATTTTGTATTATATGATATATGATACACAATAACAATCTAAAATGAACCATGTATATTAAAATATGTCCATTATGACATAGAAAATATATTGAAATGTATGAATATTATTAAATGATAAATTATATATATATATATATATACGTATATATAATTTTAATACACAATATAAATTAATTAATAAATTATTAGTATATAATTGTTCAATTTTTTAGTGAATTCGGTTTTTTATTAAAAAAAAATTTTTCTTACAAAATTATTTTATTTCTTTTCATGAGAAAATTTTATAATTAATTCATTGAACATTTATAAATGGTATTTTTTAAAAGGAATATAATTTTTGAAAGTATCATATAACAAATTCCATTGGGTGAAATTGGGGTATTTTTTAAAATTTATTGATTTTTCAATGAATAATCAAATTATTGATTTTTCAAATATAGGAAATTAATTAATTAAATAATTTAATTAAAAGTAACATTATGTTATGAATTTTTTACAATATTTAATTATAAATATTTTTAATCATAAAAAATTATTTAATTTTAATTGAAATTTTAAATGTTTTTTGTAAAATTTTTTTTAAATGCCTTACAACATAGTTTTCGGAGAATTATTTTTCAGTTCATATGGTTTATAGATTTTACTTATCAAAAATATGTCATTTTAAATAAACATATTAATATAATTTAAGGTTTATTTATCTAAATATTATAATTTAAATCGATGTAATTATTTTTACAATATATATATTTAATGCATGATCATCTTATGCTTGAGTAACACATTTCATGAAAAACATCCTTTTTACACATTTTATGGGTTTATTTTTATCATAAATTGTGTTACCTATCTTAATTTAATATTATAAATTAGATATAATATTATTAATTTGAATAATTAATATATGGTAATATTTTCAACTATATTGTAATCACAGTTTATATAAAAAATAGTAAAAATTAATTATTTTGGTTAGGGTAAAAACTGATTTACCAAGTGTTAATCTATTAAGATAACAATTAAAATAACCTAAAAAATTCTAAAATTAGATTAATCTGTACCGTACTATAAACACGTTATTTTATGAGCCATTTTTAAACATGTTTTCATTAATGATTCTTTCCATTATTTTAAATCATTGAAAAATTAATTGTGTTACTAACCATACATATAAATAGGAATCCCATATTAACATTTATTCACACATAAATAGGATTTTGATTAATCTGTGTCCATAAAAAATAAATTTAATCCCTTCCAACATCCTATAATCCCATCTTTTATTAGAAAACCCTCTAAAAATGGGATTCTATGCAAACCTAATAAGGTTATCTAAAGAAGTGGCATCATTCTTAACAGAGCATTTCATTTTACTTCATATTCAAAATACATATAAAATATTTAATAATGATTATATAATAAAATTATATTCCCCATTATACTGATATGTTTTTATTTTAATGAAGTATCCTACATCCATATCCAATTACATCAAATTTTAAATAATGATATCATTCATGTGTAAGACGAACTACCACCTCACGAACTGATTTAATTCGTTTTCCATAATTACCTGTCATGACAATATATAATTATTAATTATATATATATATATGATAATAACAACATATTTATCTCCTTACATATTTAATATGTCATTTATTTTCTTATTGTTCTATTTATTGAAAATTGCTAACACCGTTCATGTGTATATGTGGATACCACTTACATGAAGTGATGTGATTATTTATTCATTACATCATCTCATGGATAGTAAATTTAAGAGTATATAAAAAACAATATATTATTGAAGGTTTAATTTTCTTCACATAATGGAATAATTACTCTTAACTTATTTCCCTCATGATCGTTGAAAAATGGAAATGTTACTCATGCATACGTACGACCAACCATCTCCATGATTGAAAATTATTAATAATAATATTTACTGGTAGTTTTTTAAATTGTAATTTAAATATAAAATTTATAATTATACAATAAAAATTATTATTTAGATGATGAAATAATAATCTATTTTACCTGAGCCTAATATCCAAAGTGATTTTGTACTTATAAGTTTAATATCATCAAATCATCAAACATGAACCTAAATGATCAAGAAATTAAATATAGATTGGTAAGAAAATATGAAAAATAATAATCCTTAAAAAAATTTATTAGGAAGTAAATAATTTAGATAAACTTTTTATTATATATTAAAAATAATGAATTAGTGAATTGGGATTGAGGTAAGGGGTCTCTCTGAACTGTTGTTTTCATAGTGCTATGAAATTTCTCCATCTAGCATGCTTCATATTTCACTATTTTATATTACAGAATAATTATATATTATGTATATATATGTATATAAATTATTAAAATATTATTCCAATTCATTTTAGTTGTTAATACATTCAATATGATCATTTCTTAAATTTATTTTTTATGAAATATCTAATGATTTTGATATATGTCATGATTGTGGTACACATTTCATTCGATTATTTATTTGTGTTTTAAAACCTTCAGATTTTTTAAATTTTGTGATACATTTACTCATAAAAAATTTATTATTGATTATATATATTGTTATCCAATGAATTATGTATATTTTTTGTCTCATTAGACTTGGAAAATTGGATTTATAGAGAAAGCCTAATCTACAATGCGAATCACTCCAATATGTAATGTAGTCTTGGTAGTAATCATTCAATTTTTCTTATGTTTTTTTTATTCTTCCAAATTTATTATGTTTATATGATCGTTTTATATAATGGTATTTATGTAATTCTACCATGTGATAACTCATTAGACATCTCTTTTATGATATCATGTTATACCATTAACTCACATGTTAGGTTTCATTATCAGGATAATATCCTTACAGATCCTTTTATTGATAAAAATTTTCTACGTATATCCTACGATATCCCATGCAATTTTAGAAGATCAATGGGATTTAGTATCACATTATGTTGAATGAAATAAAGACACTTTGTTTTCATGGGTATTTTTTCATAACTTTTCTTACAAATTCACTAGCAGTTTTCTATCATATTTTTGTATTAATGTATATTTATGTTTAAAAGGATAACATATTATATAAAAATAGTATTGGTTTTCTATAGGACATCATGGTTGGTCTCTTCATTAGAATCTACACATAGATATATATTTGAGACCCAGATATATAACTATATGAACTGTAATCTAATGCTATATATATCAAATCCAGATATGTATGTGTTTATTAATATATCTATGACCATGAAAGGATTTATGTAAAATGAATATGCTGACATTAATATACCCACACCATACACTATAGTTAATCCATTTCTCTATGGGATTGATGATTGACAAGGTATGATTATCGTAAAAAAAGGGAAATTATAAAAGGATGATTCCAATGTTTAAAAGGGATCATGTACCTTGAAATCATGTTTTCATGAATATCACACAGATAATCTTAAGTAGTATATGCTATGAAAAAAAATATTCTATTATTTATCATCGGTATCTAGACCCATCAATCATGTATTTGTTTATTCAAGGGTTATATGGTGTTCCTCATATGTTTCATGTTTATTTTGTATTCTGAACATTATATATAACCTTTGACACAAATGAAGTAAACTTATATAGAATGAACTGAACATTTTCATAATGCACCCATTATATATTTTCAACCATACATAATTTGTTTCTTTTCATTTTTGAGAAGAAAATTTTTTAGATGTTTAAGGAGGTGCATAACAAGTGAGTGGACACTCAAAATTTTCCTAGATTTCCCTTTTTTGAAGTATTCACCCTAGTTAATTATATATCTACTTCCATCGATAGTTTACATTCTGTTATGTTAGTTATGAGGACCCGGCCTTAAAACATTACTTATTCATAAATTAAATTAACAATTCACATTAATGATCTTTTTAGGTTTATAGTTTTAGAGAATTTGTCCACAACAGTTACACTTCATTTAAAAAAATACAAAGTAGACACATCTACTCAATTTCCATTTCTTTCTAAAAACTAGAACTCTTGAAAAAAAAATCATGTGTACTTCAATATTTAAGACATCATGACTTCTCATTGATCCTGTTCGAGACCCTATTCAACATTATGTCCTGTGAAAAACATTTTAAAAACAAGTGATGATCATAAAAATCTTAGTAATGGATACACAAAGAAGGAAACTACTAGTTTTTCAAAACAACAAGTAAACAATGAATACTTTATCATAAGTAATACTTTTCAACTTTACGATGTATTAAATACTCTTCACTGAGTAAAATATCACTTCTTACCCTTTTGTAAACAAAATATTACCATAAAACCCATATAAAGAACCCATAACATTTAAAGGTAACTTGGGACATAAACATTCTTAAATGGAATAATCATACGGTTGAATTCCACACATATCACTAAATGGAATAGCCATATGGATGAATTCCATACCCAATGCATTGGAGGTTATAACGTAAGCACCCATCCACATTTATCACGACACCACCCATCGTTTGTTTTGTCACATAACCACCCGTCAAATGTCCAAGTACTATTAAAAAATCATAACACATAAAACAAATATAAAGGAAAGAAAACATTTCCACATTTCAATCAAAAAATATCACTAAAATATATTGACAAAATAAATCCATTATCAAAACCATTTTCAATACCAAAATACATAAAAAACTATATGCGAATTATTTTCCTTAAAAAACATTATGGATTTTTAAGGAAGAAAATGAACAAATAATACTCGTGGTAGTGGAAAGGTCATTGTCACCACTTACGTTAAAAAAACATTCCTTTTGTTGTTTAGTAAAACTCTTTATAGAAAATGATTCCCTTTGAAAATTAAAGGGTGTTTATTCAGCATATAATCAAAACTCGTGTATTAAAACAAAATATTCCTCAATGAATAGAGATTGAGACGAAGTCCCTTATCTCGTGTCTGACATGACCCATTCGTTCTTTAATCTCCGGAATAATAAATTAAAGCTAATTTATAATTTCATAACAACATTTTTTCAAGTTTATTATTCCTTTTATATCACTTATTACCATGTTATAAACTTTATGTAATCATATATGTTAATAACATTCATTTTGTCGATATTTGGTACTTAAGTCAAAAATAAACACCATATATTTACAAGTTTTTCATGTGGTCAATAGTACATTATATCCAGAATGATATTCATTATTTAGATATCATATATATCATATATATAGTATTTATCCAGTATATATATATATATATATATATTACAGTACATATCATTTGGAGGTAAGAAATGAAATGCACCATTCATGGAGACGGTAATTCATACATTCACATTAACACTACTTTCATTTCTATTTATTATTTTAATGGAATTAAAACATAATGATAAATAATTATATTATAATTCCAGTATACTATCATATATAACATCATTAAATCCATCCTTTATACATCCCAAATATGGCATTAATGAGTCATATCACTTTGAGGGGGCGGTAGTCCGCACTTCCTCAAATGAAATTTTCGCGTTCACCCATAATTGAAACCATAAATGAATGATATAAAAGAAAAATAACAATGGATAAAGAAAAAATAAACATAAAATATATCATATATAAATAGAGTTTCATCTTAATGGCCACCACGATAGTGGTAGTAGATAATCGAATAATAATTGTTTTGTGAGCCGTTAGTTTCCCACCCACAGAAACAATATGTTCTTCACCCATTAGATGAAGGTGTGTGTAAGTGTAGTTATAATACCTCTCATAACAACATAAAAGTATATTTAGGATACTTTTGATGTTATAAAATAAAGTAATAGAAAGATTATAGGGGTTGGAGAAGTAAAAGAAAAGAAAAGAAGTTAAGATAAACCGTTACCTTTATTTGGGTAACTCCCTTTGGTTTGAACCCAAAATGTTTGTTGAAGTGTCGTCTGCCTAAGGTAAGTTTTATAGGTGGAAGAGAGAGATGTAGGGAACTTAATTGTTCAGAGTTTGGACGAGATAGAAGGGATTAGAGGTGTGTGTCATTGGTTAGAAATGGTCTTCTTTTAAAAGGGGGATGAGGGGCTCTTTAGGAAAGTGTGAAAATGTTATTTTACTATATAATGATATTCAGTATCTAAAGGTTCCAAAATCATTAAAGTAGAACATAATATGACTAATAGTCGAAATAATATCATTTAATAAGAATTGGATAGGTTTTGGATATTATTTTAATCATTGTAATCTCATTTATTTAAATCATTTATTAATGATGTAAATATTGCATCATTATTGTGTCATAAATAATTTAATTTATTCACTATCTAAAAATTATTAAAAAATCCATGATGTAGGAAATATAATTATATTTATATTGAATATTTCTAGTCAAAAATATTACTTAAATAACACCATATAAAAATTAATTTACTATAAGATTTTTGTTTATGTCATTTTTGCCTATACATTAAAATAATTAATTTAAAGTGACATTATCATTCATAAGTGGCTCCATGGGGTCCCAAAATCTACCCAAGGATGCTGATGGTCGGCCATTACTCATCCAATAAGGTTAGGACAAGTGTTAAGGTAATTCTGAAATATTATAACATTCCTTTTACCTTGAATTATTATATTTACCTTTAACCGAGGTAAATAAAAGTCAAAAGTCACTATTCACCAAAAAAATATTTTCATTTTATTGAACCACATTTTACTTACTAAAAACAACCATGTATGTCGGATTTTTTAAATTCAATTCACATAATAGGTAAAATTTCATTTAAATGGAAAAGTTTGTTTTTTTAACTACTACTAAGTGGTTTCACTATTCATCAAAACATTCTGTTTTTCAGAAATATACCAAAAAATCATCCTAATATATATTTGATATTACAAATTCAAAAATTATGTATATTTTACCAAATTATAAAAATATAAGTTTCATTAATTAATTTAATATTAATTCCTATTGTTAAAACAAATAGCATGTTTTTATGAAACAATAACTATAAAAAGATTGACACTTGTTTATGTCCAAATTCAAAGTGAAATTAATTCTAATGACCAACATTGGATTAAATGGAAAAAATATATTGTAATTACACTTTTAAAAAAATTAAAAATACAATCTAACCATATAAATAAATTATATTAAAATTCAGTTTTTAATTAAAATACAGTATTTTTCACTATTCATTAAAAAATGAACTTTATCGGAAACATTTCAAAAATATAAAAATACTAAATTATGATGTCCCCATTCTAAAGAAGGATTTTATTTGGAAAAATATAATGTATTAAATTTACCAATACTAGATTTAATGATGGTTCACCATTTGAAGGTGGTAAATCAACTTTTTTATGTAAATTATACTTAAAATTCGATTAATTCACATTTTAAGCCCTATATTTTATTTGATAAAAGTAAATACATTTAACAAACATGTATAATAATATTGTAATTAGTTTTTTTCATCCCCTAAAATACAACTTCTAGGAGAAAAATTCCATTTAGAAAAATTATATTATATTATTATTGTGCAATGTAGGAATTCATTGAAACCTGTTGTTTCATATAAGGTACGCTATCAAACATAGAATCTCTTTTAAAGAAAAATTAATATTTAATTGATAAATAGTAATAAGTAAGAAAATATCTTATTCTTCATTTACCTAGGATGTTACATCCTTCCCCCTTTTGGAAATCATGTCATCAAGATTTTTATTCACTTATGAAAATAAGTGGGGGTATCTGTGCCTCATAAAATTTTTAGATTCCCATGTTTCCTCTTCTACCATATTGTTTTCCACCAATAAGTTACCTGGTGAATTACCTTATTCCACAACACTTTCTCTCTTTGGTCAAGAATCTAGACAGTTTTTTCCTCAAAAGAGAGATTCTCTTCCAACTGAACTACCTCTGGGCTCAAAACATGAGATAGTTCTATTATATTATTTATCAACATATAAACTCGAAAAATATTGTTTACTTGGGATAAACTTGGAGGTAAAGCCACTCTGTACGCAACTGATCCAATATTCTCTAGAATTTCATAAGGTCTATGAACCTCAGAATCATCTTTCCCTTCTTACCAAAACGTATCACACTTTTCTATGGAGAAAACTTTGATAAAGACCTGATCACCTACCTCAAAAGAAATATACTTCATCTGGTTATTCGCATAACTATTCTTTCGGCTGTGATCTGTTCTCATGTGCTTCGGAATCAGCTGAACTTTCTCTGCCATCACTTCTACCAATTCTGGTCCCATCAACATCCTTTCACCTACTTCATCCCAAAAAAGCTATAGATCAACAATGCTTTCCATATAATTTATTAAATGGAACCACATGTATACTATAATTAAAACAGTTATTATAAGAAAAATTAACCAAAGAAAGATGTTGGTCCAAACTTCCATGGTAATCTAGTGAACAAGCACATATCATATCCTCCAATTCCTCAATTGTTCGTTCGGACTGCCATCTGATTGTGGATGAAAAGTTGTACCAAAATTTAATTCTGTACCCAATGAGTTCTAAAGGCCTTTATAAAAGTTAGAAGTAAACCAGTGATCATGATAAGATACAATAGAGAGGGTATCTCCATGCAACCTAACTATATCTTTAATATGGAACTGAGCAAGTTGATCTAGAGACAATGTATCTCGAAAAGGAATGTAATGGGCAGATTTAATCAATCGATCAACTATAACCCAGATTGCATTATTACCTCGATATGTATTTGGTAATCCCAAAACAATGTGAATGGATATATTTTTCCATTTCCACTCTGGCACTGGAAAGGACTGAAGAGTCCCTTTCGGTAACTTCCACTCTACTTTAATGTGCTAACAAGTCAAACACTTCACAATAAAATCAGCAATATCTATTTTCATTCCATCCCACCAGTAATACTAATGATGAACTCTTTACATCTTAGTACTACCAGGATGAACTCAAAACGGAGAACTAAGAGCTTCATATAATGTCTCATTATTCAATTCTGAATCCCAAGGCACACATATTCTCTTCCCAAACCTCAAAACACAATCATTGTCAACGTTAAAATCATGCAAAATAACCTTCTAAACCATATATACCTATTTATACAACTCAATGTCTTCTTTCCGAGCTAGCATTACTCTGTCTGATTGAGATGATTTTACTTACACCTGAAACAAAATAGAATATTTTCCTGCACCAAAAACTTCTATCCCAATGTTCATAAAATCAAAAAACAAAGGATCTCATTCCAAATGTAGCATGGTTAAAAAGACATTACTTTTCCGACTCAAAGAATCTGCCACTTTATTTTCTTTTATATGATGGTAATGGATCATGCAATAACAATCCTTGATTAATTCCATCCATCTCCTCTGTCTCATGTTCAATTCTTTCTGAGGCAATATATACTTTAAACTTTTGTGGTTAATATATATTTCACATTTTACTCCATACAAATGATGCCTCCAAATTTTTAAATCAAAAACAATAGCAGCTAATACCAAATAATGATTTGGGTAATATAACTCATGAGGTTTCAACTGACGTGAAGCATATGCAATTACCTGATCATTCGGCATAAGGACACATCCATGTCCTTTCAATGAAGCGTCATTATAAATTACAAACTCACAATTTCGGGATGGTAGTTCCAAAACTGGAGCATTCACCAATCTTCTTTTCAATTCCTGAAAAACAATCATGAAATTATTTTGTCAAAATGAACATAACACCATTTTGAGTTAACGTAGTCATTGGACTAGATAACCGGGAAAAATTATCAACAAAACTCCTGTAATTACCTGCCAAACCAAAAAAACTACGAATCTCAGTTATATTTGTGGTTCTTGGCGATTCATCAACAACTTTTGATTTATAAGGATCAACATTTATGCCATTTTTTGAAATAATGTGACCAAGGAAAGACATTTTTTGTAACCAAAACTCACACTTGCTGAATTTCCCAAATAGTTTCTTTTCTTTTAAGGTTTTCAAGACAACCCTTAAATGACATTCATGTTCCTCTTTATTTTTGTAATAAACCAAAATATCATCAATGAAAACAACCACAATATTATCCAAGAACTCATATAAAATCCTATTCACAAGATCCATGAATACAACCGGTGCATTGGTTAAATCAAAAGAAATAACTACAAATTCATAATGGCCATATCTAGTACAAAACACAGTCTTCAGAATATACGGTTTTTTCACATTCACCTAATAGTACCCTGATCTCATGTCAATCATTGAAAAATACTATGCTCCCTCCAGCTGATCAAAAAAAATCATTGATATGAGGAAAATGATACTTGTTCTTAACAGTGATGTTATTCAATGCTCTATAATCAATGCAATGTCTCATTGAACCATCTTTTTTTTTAACAAACAAGATAGGAGAACCCCATGCTAATATGCTAGGTCAAATGAAACCATTATCTAATAACTCTTGCAAATGTTTCTTTAACTCTAAATGTTCAATTAGAGCCACTTGATAAGGGGTTTTTGAAATTGGCTTAGCATCAAGAACTAAGTCAATAGTAAATTCAGCTTCTCGATCCAGTATAATACTAGAGAACTCATCAGGAAAAACATCAAGATACTTATTTACCACTGGAACATCATTAATCTAAACAGTCCATTTATTTTCAACAATATGTAGAAGCTTTCATTCATTTCCATCTTTTACTAGTTTCTCAGCTTCTTAGTATGTTATCAAAATCAAGTGTTCATTCTTGTACACAAAATGTAAATCTTTCTGAAATGAAACCACTTTATCTCTGCATTAAATCTAAGCTTGATAAAAATATAGCCAAAAATTCCCAAAATAACATCAAACACTACTAGAGGAAAAAAATAAGGTTTTCTGGTAGATTCTTCATGAAAACAAGGAAAATAAGGTTCTTATGTTTACTTTTTGTCTCAATATTAACTCCATGTGTTTTTACTGTAAGTTCTATTTTTAATACTTGAGATAGAATTCCTAATTTATTGGAAAACATCTAAGAAATGAATGATTGTGTAGACCCTAAAACAAACATCAAATTGGCATAATCTGAAAAAACAAACAGTTTACCTGATACTAATTCGTTTAATGGACCAACATCAGCTGAAGTAGTTGCAACGGATTCCACCAATCCTTTCTGATTTTAGTCTAGTTGCATTCCCTCAGTTTAGTTCTTTTCTGAACACTCATTTTTATAATAACCTATTTCTTTACACTTAAAACATCTTACCAATGGCTTTTCATTTCCTGCTTGATCATCTTCCTTATAGTTACGAGAAATATGACCAGATGTACCACACGAGAAGCACTTTACATACATGATAAACATTGTCCAGGATGTGTTTAACAACACTTATCACATATTGGAAATTTAATCTACTTACCTCCATGCTTATTTGATGAATTCATTCCCTTTGCCTACCAACCGGACCACTTATTCTGCTGTTTGTCAACAAACACCAGATCATCGACTAACTTTATTTCCACCTTCACCACACATCGAAAATGTTTTTCATAAATTTTGAACTCACGAGAGGCTGGTAATCATATATATTGTTGCTTCACTCATGAGTAAAATTGATTTATCTTACTATCAAGATCTCGGATAAAATTTAGTGCATACGTTGCCAATCGAGTGAATTTTTCTTCATAAGCAGGCACTGAATCATCCTCCTGCCTTAATTATAGAAATTTGTTTCCATCCTAAGACGAACCACCGTAGGAATATATTTCTCATGAAATTTACCTTTGAATTCATCCCAATCAAGAGCATAAATCTCCATATTATCCTTGATATTTTTTCCCATAGACCACCACTGGTCAGCTTCACCTTCAAAATGGTCAACAGCGAGACTAACCATTTGATGATCTGAACACCCCATGACCTCAGAAAACATCCCCAGTGCTTGAATCCAACGTTCAGCTAGCACAAGGGCAGATTATCCTCTGAATGATGGGGGATGTTGCATCATGAAATGCTCCACTACTAATATGTTCCTTTGCGGTTGATCTAGTTGATCTCTTGCATGGATACCACCACCATTTATAGCTTGTGTCAACTGTGTCATCACTGCAACAAACTATTCAGTTCAGATTCCAACTATCTCAGGTTGCTGATTTGAAAGTTTGTCTTCCTCCTGATGTCATCCCAACATAGCTTCCCCATTTCCTCTGCAAAAAATCATTCTAAATGAAGAAATATCTTAAGCAAAGCAACATGGTAATCTGTAAATTAAATATCATTTCAATATTACCATAAATTAATTTATGGACATTTATTTCACAATACCCGAACTCCTAAAGTTGTCCAAACCGACCTTTGATACCATCTATAAGGACCCTGCCTTAAAACATTACATATTCATGAATTAAATGAATAATTAATATTAAGGATCTTTTCAGTTTTAGATTTTTAGAGAATTAGGCCATAAATATTTCATTTCATTTCAAACAAATACAAAGGAGACGCTACTACTAATTTTCCATTTTTTCGAAAAACAAGAACTCTTGAAAAAAAATCATGTCTGGCACCATGTTTAAAACAACATGAAATTTCCTTGATCCCATCCTTGACCCTATTCCATATTATGTCCTGTGAAAAAAATTTCAAAAACATGGGATGAGCATAAAAAGCTCAATAAGTGATACACAAAGAAGGAAAACTGTTAGTTTTTCAAAACAACAAGTAAACCATGAATACATTAACATAAGTAATAATTTTCAAATTTATGAAGTAGTAAATACTCTTCACTGAATAAAATATCAGTGCATACACTTTTGTAACAAAAATATTACCATAAAACCCATATAAAGAAAAAATAACATATAAAGGTAACTTGGGACATAAACATACTTAAAAGGAATTACCATACGGTCGACTTTAACACATATCACTAAATAGAATAGCCATATGGCCGACTTCCATACCCAATGCATTGGAGGTTATAACGTAACCACCCATCCTGGATTATCACGGCACCATCCGTCATTTGGATTATCACGTAACCACTCATCAAATGTCCAACTTCAATTATAAAATCATAACACATAAAACAAATATAAAGGAATGAAAACATTTCCACATTTCAATAACTATATATCAATTAAATATATTGACATAAAAAATAAATTATCAAAACCATTTTCAAAACAAAAATAAATAAACAAGTATATGGTATTTATTTTACATAAAAACATTACGGCTAGTTAAGGAAGCCAAAGAACAATTAATACTCGCAGCGGCGGAAAGGTTGTTATCACCGCTTATGTTAAAAGAAACATTCCTTTTTTTCATTTTGTAAAACATTTCATAAAAAAATATTCCCTTTAAATATTCAAGGGTGTTTATACAGCTTATAAAATAAAGTCGTGAATTTAAACAAAATATGCCTCAATGAAAGGAGATTGAGATGAAGTCCATTACATTGTGTCTGACTTGACCCGTTTGTTATTTAATCTCCTAATTAATAAACTAAAGATAATTTATAATTTCTTAAGTACATTTTTCAAGTTTATTAATCCTTTTATATCACTTATTACCATGTTATAAACATTTTTGTAATCATTTATGTTAATAATGTTCGTTTGGTCGATATTTGGTACTTGAATGAAAAATGAACACCATATATTTACAAGTTGCCAATGTGGACAAAATTCCATTATATCAAGAATAACATTCATTATATAGATACCATATATATCATATATATCATATATATATATCTAGTGTATATATATATATATTTTATAAAAGTACATATCATTTGGAGGTAAGAAATGAAATGCACCATTTATTGAGACAGTAAGCCGTACGTTCACATGAACGCTACTTTCATTTATATTTATTATTTTAATGGAATTAAAACATAATTATAGATAGATATATTATAATTACAGTATGATATATTATATAATACATAACACTATGAGGGGCGGTAGTCAGCACTTCCTCAAATGAAATTATAGCGTTTACTCATTATGGAATCCATAATGGTGTGATATAATAGAAAAATAAAAAATCATAAAGAAAAAAAAATAAATATAATATAAAAATATATTTTCATCTTAATGGCCACCATGATAGGCCATACGAGATAATCGACCAATACTTTTTTCGTGAGGTGTTAGTTTTACATCCACAGAAACAGTATGTTCTTCACCCATTAGATGGAGGTCTATGTAAGTGTAGTTTGAATACTTCTCATAAAAACATCCTAGAATATCTAGGATACATTTTTTATAAAATTAATGAATAAAAATATTTTATTGGTTGGAGAAGTAAAATAAAAGAAAAGAAGTTAAGATAAACGGAAACCTTTAATTTTTGTTACTCCCTTTGGTTTGAACTGAAATGTTTTGTTGAAGTGCCTTATGCCAAAGGTCAGGCTTCTAGGTGGAAGAGAGGGATTAAGGGAGTTTAATTGGTCAAAGGTTGGAAGAGCCAAAATTCATGAGAGGCGTGTGGAATTGGATATAATTGGTCTCCTTTTATAAGGGGGTGGAGGGGCTCTTCAGAAATGTGTGAAAATAATATTTTATTATATAATGATACTCGGTTTCTAAAGGTCCAGAATTAATTAAATTAGAAGATAAGATGAAGAATAGTCTACATAATATCATCCAATAGGAATTGTATGGGTTTTGGATAATATTTTAATAAATGGAATCTTATTTATTTAAATCATTTATTAATGTGCTAAATACTCCATCATTATTGTGTCCCAAATAATTTAATTTATTCGAAGTCAAAAAATTATAAAAAAAATACCATTATGTAGGAAATAATTTTATATTTAAAATTAATATTTATATTCAAAATTATTACTTATATATCACCATATAAAAATTAATTTTCTAAAAGATTTTTGTTTATTTAATTTTTGCCTTTAATTTCAATTAATTAATCTAAAGTGTCATTATCATTCATAAGTGGCTCCATGGAGTCCCAAAATCAACCCAAGGATGCCCAAGTTCTTTTATTAATTATCCAATAAGGTTATGACAAGTGTTAAGGTAATTTTTGATTATTATAATATTCGTTTTACCTTGAATTAGCATATTTACCATTAACCATGGTAAATAAATGATAAAAGTTACTATTCACCAAAAAAAAATTTCATCTTATTAAACCCCATTTTACATTATATAAACAATAATTTATGTCATATTTTTGAAATTCAATTAACAGATGGTGTAAAATTTCATTTAAATGAAAATTTTAGTTCTTTTAACTACTACTAAGTGGTTTCACTATTAATAAAAAATTGACGTTTTTAGAAAAATACCAACAATTCGGCCAATGCTATATTTGATATTCTGAATTCAAAAATGATTTCTATTTTACCATATTATAAACATATACTTTTTATTAATTAATTTAAAATTACTTCTTGTTGCTTAAACAAATAGCGTGTTTTTAAGAAACAATAACTGTCAAAAGATTGACACTTGTTTATGTCCAAATTCAAAGTGAAATTATTTCCAATGAACAACATTGGATTAAATTTTAAAAATATATTATAATTAAACTTTAAAACAAATTCAAAAGATAATCTAACCACAAAAATAATTTATATTAAAACGTAGTTTGGAATTAAAATAAAATATTTTTCACTATTCCTAGAAAAATGAACAATATCGGAAAAATTCCAAAATTTTAAAAAAATTAAATTTTGAAGTACCCATTCTAAAGAAGGATTTTATTTAGTCCAATAGATTGTATTAAAGTTAAAAACTAGATTTAAAGAGGGTTCTCCATTAAAATGTTGTAAATTGACATTTTAATATACATTTTACATAAAATTAGATTCATTCACATTTTAAGCCTCTAACATTTATTAGATAAAAGTAAATACATTTAACAAACTCATATAATCATATTGTAGTTGGTTTTGTTAATTCCCACCAATAAAATGGCATAGAGTTAACTTCCATTTAAAATAGTAATATTATATTATTAGTATGCAATGTATGATTTTAAAAAATACCTTTTGTAGCGTATCAGGTATGATATAGAACATAGAAACCCTTTTAAAGTAAAATTAATATTTTATTCACAAATATTAATATGTATGCAAATCTCTTATTCTTCATTTACCTGGGATGTTACATCCTTCCTCCCATTTGTAAATTGCATCCTCACAGTTTTTATTCACATATCAGAATAAGTAGGTGTATTCGTCCCTTATAGAATTTTGAGATTCCCATGTTTCCTCTTCAACCATATATATTTTCCACAAAAACATTACCTGGTGAATTACCTTATTCTGCAAACACTTTCTCTCTTTGCTCAAGAATCTAAACTGGTTTTTTCTAATAACAGAGATTCTCTTCCAACTGAACTACCTCTGGGCTCAAAACATTTTATGGATCTGGTGTATACTTTCTCAACATTAAAACATTAAAAAAACTTGTGTACCTGGGATAAACATGAAGGTAAATCCACTCTATATTCAACTGATCCAACTTTTTCCAAGATTTAATAAGGTCCAATAAACCTCTAACTGAATATTCCCTTCTTACCAAAATTTATCACACCTTTCATGGAGAAACTTTGAGAAAAACTTGATCACCTACCTCAAAAGAAATATCCTTCCACTGGTTATCTGCATAAATTTTCTGTCTAATATGAGTTGTTCCCAAGTGCTTTTAAATCAACTGAACTTTCTTTGCCATCTCTTCTACCAATTATGGTCCCATCAGCTTCCTTTCACCGACTTCATCCCAAAAATCTAGAGTTCGACAATTATTTCCATATGATGCCTCCAATGGAGCCATCTGTATAGTGTAATGAAAACTAATTTTATAAGAAAATTCAACCCAAAAAATGTGTTAGTCCCAACTTCCCTGGTAATCTAGTGAACAAGTTCGTATCATATCCTCCATTGTTCGAAATGTTTGTTCTGACTTCCCATCTGATTGAGGAATAAAAGTTGTACTAAAATTTAATTCAGTACCCGATGACTTCTGAAGGCCTTTCCAAAAGTTAGAAGTAAACATGTGATCACAATCAGATACAATGGAGAGGGGAACTCCATGCAACATGACTATCTCTTTAACATACTACTGATAATGTTGATCTAGAGACGAAGTATCTCGAATAGGATGGAAATAAGCATATTTCGTCAATCGATCAACTATAACCCCATTTTCATTATTACCTCGAGACGTCTTCTGTAATCCCACAACAATGTCCATGGATATATTTCCCATTTCCACTCTGGCACCATTAAGGACTGAATAATCCCTCTCAGTAACTGCCACTATGCATTAACCTTCTAACAGGTCAAACACTTCACAGTAAAATCATCAATATCATTTTTCATTCCATCCTACCAGTAATACTCCTAAAGATCTCTCTACATCATAGTACTACCAGGATGAACTGAAAACAGAGAACTATAAGATTCACATAACAATTCAATCATCAGTAGTGAATCAAAAGGAACACATAATCTCTTCCCAAACATCAAAAAAAATTCATTATCAACATTAAAATAAGGCATCTTACCCTTCTGAACCAACTCTACTTTTTTCTGCAACTCACTATCTTCTTTCTATGCTTGCGTTATTCTGTCTAATAGATATGATTTCACTAACACCTGAAACAAAATAGATGAATTTATTGCGCCAACAACTTCTATGCCAAAGTTCATCAAATCAAAACCAAATGATCTCATTCCAAATGTAGCATGGTTAATGAGAAATTTCTTTTTCGACTCAAAGCATCTTCCACTTTATTTTCTTCTCCTATATGGTATTGGATCGTGAAATAATAATACTTGATTAATTCCAACCATATCCTCTGTCTCATGTTCAATTATTTCTGATTGAATATATACTTTAAACATTTGTGGTCAGTATATATTTCACCTTTCACCCCATACAAATGATGCCAACAAATTTTTATAGAAAAATCAACAGCAGAAAATTCCAATTCCTATGTATGGTAATTTAAATCATGGGGTTTCAATTGATGTAAGTCATAAGAAATTGCATGATCATTCTGCATAGGTACACATCCATGTCCTTTCAATGAAGCATCACTGTAAATCAAAAACTCACCATTTCTGATTTGTAGTGCCAAAACTAGATCATTCACCAAACTTCTATTCAATTCCCAAAAACAATCATCAAATTCTTTGTCAAAATGAACTTTAAATCTTTTCAAGTTTTCTTAGTCGTTGGACTAGATAACTAGGAAAAATTCACAACAGCCCTCTAATAATAACCTAAAAAACCAAGAAAACTATGAATCATGGTTATATTTGTGGGTCTTGCCCATTCTTCAATAACATTTGTTTTAGCAGGGTCAATATTTTTTCCATTATTTGAAACAATGTGACCATGGAAAGAAATATTTTGTAACCAATACTCATACTTGATGAATTTCCCAACAATTTCTTTTCTTTTAAGGTTTGCAAGACAGCCTTTAATTGACTTACATGTTCCTCTTTATTTTTTTATTAAACCAAAATATCATCAATGAAAACAACCTCAACCATATCCAATAACTCACAGAAATTTTTATTCATAATATCCATGAATAGAGTAGTTGAATTTGTTAAACCATAAGGCATAACTAAAAATTCATAATGGCCATATCTAGTACGAAACACGATATTCAGAATGTCTGCTTCTTTCACTTTCAACTGATGGTGCCCCTACCTCATGTCAATCTTCGAAAAGTATTTATCTCCATGGAGCAGATCAAACAAATCTTTGATATGAGGCAATGGATACATGTTCTTAAGAGTGATGTTATTCAATGATCTATAATCAATGCAATGTCTCATTAAACAAACTTTCTATTTAAAAATCATGATAGGAGCACTCCATGGTGATGTTCTAGGTCGAATAAAACCTTTATCTAATAACTCCTAAAATTAGTTCTTTAACTCTAAAAGTTCAATTTGAGGCAATCGATATAGGGGTTTTGAAATTGGATTTGGATCAGGAACTAAGTCAACAATAAATTCAACTACTCGATTAGGTATAATACCAGGAAACTCATTAGGGAGACATCAAGATACTCATTTACCACTAGAACATCTTTAATTTGAACAGTTCCTTTATTTTCGACAATATGTGCAAGGTAAAATTCATTTCCATCTTTTACTAGTTTCTCTGCTTCCTGATATGTTATCAAAAGAAAAGGTTCATTCTTCTACACAAAATATAAGTCTTTCTGAAATAAAACCTCTTTAGCTCTGTAGTCAATCTTAGAATGATAAAAATATATCCAGCCCATGCTCAAAATAGCATCAAACACTACTAGAGGCAAAACAATAAGGTTTTCAGGTAAATTCTTCCCGAAAACATGGATAGGAAGGTTCTTATGTTTTTTTGTCTCAACATTTCCTCCATGTGTTTTTACCGTATGTTCTATATTCATATCTTTCTATAGAATTCCAGATAAATTAGAAAACTTCTCAAAAATGAAAGATTGTGTAGACAATGAATTAAACAACACAATGGCATAATCTGAACAAACAAACAGTGTACCTTATTCTCTTTTGTTTTATAGCCCAACATCTGCTGAAGTAGTTGCAAAGAATTTCACCACCCCCTTTTACTTTTTGTCTGGCTGGTTTCCCATAGTTGAGTTCTTCTCTGGACACTCATTTCCATAATTACCCATTTCATTACACTTAAAAATTCTTATCGATGGATTTTCATTGCATGTTTGATCATCTTCCTTACAGTTACAGGAAATATGACTAGACTTACCACAACAGAATCACTTTCCAGCCTTTGATAAACATTCTTGAGGATGATTTTTACCACACATCACACAAGTTTGATATTTAACTTTCTCACCTTCAGGTTCTTTGATGAATTCATTACCTTTTCCAGCCAACTCGACCCCTTATTCTATTATTTTTCAACGTACACCTATTCCTATGCAAACCCCATTTCCACCTTCTTCGCTCATCGAACAATTTCTTCAGAAATTTGGAATTCATGAGAAGCTAATGCTCATCGATATCGTGGATTAATTATTTAGTAAAATAGGTTTATCTTACTAGCAATATCTCGGATGAAATTTGGATCATACCTTTTGAGTTGAGTGAATTTTTCTTCATAAGCAGCCACTGAGTCATCCTCCTACATTGATTGCAGGAATTGTTTTTACATCCTATGACAAACCATAATAGTAAAATATTTCTCTAGAAACATACCTTTTAATTCATCCCAATCAAAAACATCAATCTCCTCACTATCCTTGATATTTTTCATTATCGACCAACACTAATCAGCTTCACCTTCAAAACAGTAAACAAGGAGACTATCCTTTTGATGTTCTGAAGACCCCATGATATCAAAAATCATGTCCAGTTCTTTAGTCGACCATTAAGATTGAACAAGGTCATATGATCCTCTGAATGATGGGGATGTTGCCTAATGAAATTCTAAAATACTCACATGTTCCTCTGTGGTTGATCTGGTTGATCTCATGCATGGATACTGCCACCATTTATAGATTGAGTCAATTGTGCCATCACTGTAACAAACAATTCAGTTATTATTCCCACCATATCATGTTGCTAATTTTGATGGTTTTCTTCCTCCTGATGTCCTATAAATATAGTTTCATTATTTCCTCTATAGAAAACTATTCTGAACATAGAAATATCATATGCGAAGCAACATGATAATATGTAAATGCTATATCATTTCAATGTTACATTAAATTAATTTATGGACATTTATTTTACAATACCCTAACTCCTAATGTTTTCTAAACTAACCTCTGATATCAACTATAAGGACCTGGCTTTAAAAATTACATATTCATGAATTAAATTAATAATTCACATTAAATATCTTTTCAGGTTTAGAGTTTTAGAGAATTAGGCCAAAACTATAACATTTTATTTCAAAAAAAACAAATTAGTTGCTTCTACACAGTTTCCATTTTTTTCACAATACAAGAACTCCAGGAAAAAAAAATTCATGTCTAGATCCATGTTTAAGACATCATGACTTTTCCGTGATCCCATAATTGACCCTATTCCACACTATGTCCTGTGAAAAACATTTAAAAAACTTTGGATGGTCATAAAATGTTCAGTAAGGGATACACAAAGAAGGAAAAATTTTAGTTTTTCAAAACAATATTAAAACCATGAATACTTTAACAAATGTAATAAATTTCACCTTTATGAAGTAGTAAATACTATTCCCTGAATCAAATATCACTAGTTACCTTTTTTAACCAAAATATTACCATTAAACCCATATAAAGAACACTTAATAGATAAAGGTTACTTGGGACATAAAAATACTTTAATGGAATGACCATACGGTAGACTCCACACATATCACTAAATAGAATATCCATACAGCTGAATTCCATACCAATGAATTGGAAGTTATAATGTAACGACCCATCCTGGTTTTTCACGGCACCACCCATCATTTGGTTTATCACGTAACCTCCTGTCTGATTTCCCAGTACCATTATAAAATCATAGCACATAAAATAAATATAAAGGAAAGAATAAATTTCCATATTTTAATCACAGTATATCATATAAATTTATTGAAATAAAAAAATCCATTATAAAAACCATTTTCAATACCAAAATACACAAAAAAATTATGTCGTATTTATTTTCATTAAAATAAGCATTATAGATTGTTAAGGAAGCCAAAGAACAAATAATACTCGCGGCGGTGGAAATGTCATTGTCACCACATACGTTAAAAGAAACATTCCTTTTTGTTGTTTAGGAAAATGATTAATAGAAAAAAATTCCCTTTGAAGAGTCAAGGGGGTTTATACAACATATAAAATAATGTTGTCTATTAAAATAGAATATGCCTCAATGAAAAGTGAATAAGATGAAGTCCCTTACCTTGTGTCCGACTTGACCCGTTCCTTCTTTAATCTCCTAGATAATAAACTAAAGTAAATTTATGCTTTCTTTAGAACATTTTTCAAGTTTATTATTCCTTTTATATCACTTATTACAATGTTTTAATCATTATGTAATCATTTATGTTAAAAACATTCATTTTGTCGATATTTGGTACTTGAGTCAAAAATGAACTCCTTAAATTTACAAGTTGTCAATGTAGTCAATAGTCTATTATATCCAGAATTATATTCATTATTTAGATATAATATATATCATATATATCATATATATGTAGTTTATATATATTTATAACTGTACATATCTTTTGTAGGTAATAAATGAAATGCACCGTTCATGGAGATGGTTAGTCGTACGTTCGCATGAACGCTACATTCATTACTATTTCTAATTTTAATGGAACTAAAACATAACGATACATTGTTTTATTGTAATTAAAATATAATATCATATATAATATCATTAACTCTATCCTTTATACATCCCACATATGGCATTAACGAGCCATATCACTTTGACAGGGCGGTAGTCCGCACATCCACAAATGAAATTATCACGTTTACCATAATGGTAACCATAAAGTTATTCTGTCAAAGAAAAATAAAGAAGCATAAAGAAAACATAAACATAATAAATATAATATATAAATATTGTTTCATCTTAATGGCCACCATGATAGGCGGTAGGAGATAATTGGACAATCATTGTTTCGTGAGGCGTTAGTTTTCAATCCACAGAAACAGTATGTTCAAAACCCATTAAATGGAGGTGTGTGTAAGTGTAGTTAAAATATTTTTCATAACAACATACTTGTATATTTAGGATAATATTTTTGTTATAAAATAATGTAATAAAAATAGTTTAGTGGTTGGATATGTAAAATAAAAGAAAATATGTTAAGATAAACTGCCACCTTTAATTTGGGGAACTCTCTTTGGTTCGAAGAAAAATTAATTTTTGAAGTGCCTTATGCCTAAGGTAAGGATTCTATGTGGAAGAGAGGGATGTAGGAAGATTAATTGGGGAGATTTTGGATGTGCCAAAAGTCTTTATAGGTGTGTGGAATTGGTTAGAAATGGTCTCATTTTATTAGAGGGAGGAGGTTCTCTTTAGGAAAGTGTGAAAATATTATTTTAATATATAATAATATTCGGTTTATAAAGGTCAATAAATCATTAATGTAGATAATACTATGACTCACAGTCTATATAATATCATCCAATAGGAATAAGACAGGTTTTGCATTATATTTTATTCATTATAATCTTATTTATTTAAATCAATTATTAATGAGGTAAATACTACATCATTATTGTGTCGTAAATAATTTAATTTAATCAATGTCTAAAATTTATAAAAAAATACCATGTTGTAGGAAAACGTTTTTTCTTTCCAATGAATATTTATAGTCAAAAATATTACTTATATAGCACCCCATAAAATTTAATTTACTGAAATATTTTTTTTATGTCATTTTGCCTTTACTTTAAATTAATTAATCTAAAGTGTCATTATCATTTATAAGTGGCTCTAGGGGGGTCCTAAAATCTACCCAATGATGCCCATGGTCGGCCATTACTCATCAAAAAAATTTAGGACAAGTGTTTAGGTAATTTTAAATTATTACAATATTCTTTTTACCATGAATTACCCTATTTACCTTTAACCGCGGTAAATAAAAGTCAAAAGTTACTAATCAATAAAAATTATTTTAATTCTATTGAACGACATTTAAAATACTAATTCAACCAGGTATGTTATATTTTCAAAATTAAATTCACAAAAGTGGTAAAATTTTATTGAAATGAAAAATTTAGTTTTTAAAACTACTACTAAGTTGTTTCACTATTCATAAAAAATTTATGTTTTTCAGAAAAATACCAAAAAATCACCCTAAGATATATTTGATATTCCGAATTAAAAAATTATGTCTATTTTACCAAATTCTAAAAAAATAATTTTCATTAATTAAGTTAAAATTAATCCTTGTTAAAATAAATAACATGTTTTTATAAAATAATAACTATCAAAAGATTGAGACTTGTTTATGTCCAAATTCAAAGTAAAATTAATTCAAATGAACAACATTGGAATAAATGGTAAAAATATATTCTAATTACCCTTTAAAACCAATTATAAATATAATACAACCATATAAATAAATTATATTAAAACACAATTTTGAAATAAAATACATTATTTTTCACTATTCATTAAAAATGTACTTTATCGGAAAAATTTAAAAATTTTACACAAAGTAAATTTTGATGTCCCCATTTTAAAGAAGTATTTCTTGATCATATATAATGTATTAATGTGACCAAATATATATTTAAAATGTTTTTTCCAATAAAAGGTGGTAAATCGACCATTTAATGTCAATAATGCTAAAAATTAGATTCATTTACATTTTAAGCCTCCAAATTTTATTGGATAAAAGTAAATACATTCAAAAAAATTTATAATAATATTTTAGTTAGTTTTTTTCATTCCCTATAATATAATGTCTAGGATTTAACTTCCATTTAAAATAATAATATTATATTATTAGTGTGAAACGTGAGATTTCAAAGAAAGACGTTGTTCCATATCAGGTACGCTATCGAACATAGAAACCCATTTAAAGTAATATTAATATTTAATTAACAACTGTAAATAAGAATGAAAATTTCTTATTCTTAATTTACCTAGGATGTTACATTGGACCAATGAGAGATGTTGTTTGAGGTGATATCCATTTATCTAAAATTTGAGCCACTCTACCACATAATAAATGTGAGGTAACCCTGATTTGAAGGAGTTGCCATTTCTAAGAACATAAATTTCTATTTGGGAAGTGGTATATAGATTACGTCCATGATTCTTAGACCATTAATTCATGTATGTCAGGACCGCAATATAAGGATCAACAAACATTCAAGAATTGGATGCCATATCGTAGAATTGCAGATGGGTACGACATAAAAATGGATAACATTAAAGGTATTAAAATCCCCATAAATATGGGTTATATAATGTGTAAATGAAAATTTTAGACATTTCAATCAAGAAATAATGGGACCAAAAAAGTGTCTGAGGGATTACTGTTGACGAAATTTGAATGATGATTTACACTATGATGTTTTCAGAGGAGGACAAAGTTTGTGGATCATCGACATAGGATTAAAATATTATTATAGTAGGAAAAGCAATATATTTTGGAATGAATCTATCATTTCCATGTACATGTTAATGTTTGATATGAGTTCACACATTACAAATAGTCATGAATGTGTTTTTAATAGTTTGAAACATTAGGCATGGAGTAAGATTATAGAGAAATGGAAATTTTATATTGGTCCAAGCACCTTGATGGTTACACAACTATGTACCGAAAATAATCATGGGGTAAAAGAATATAATATGAAATTTCATTAGTATTCATTTAAGATAAAAGAAATATGGTATATTATTACTTATTCTTGAATCTAAGTGTTTATTGAGCATAACCTATCTTTATCAAAGACCATATGGTTATCCCCATAATATTGTTTCCACATCACTGTTGTATTTTGACTTTTTCTAATATTGTTAAAGAATGTAACATAGTTACCATGAAAATAATTTTTCATTCGGATATATTATATGAATTTTTACCTGATGATACTTTATATATATATTATTTATTGATTAATGGTCTTTTGATCTAGACCATCAGGGACAAAATTTTATGATCATATAAATATGACTATATGTAGCAAGTTTTCATGGTCAAACAACCTCAACTTCAATTTTAGATAGCCTATATATAAAATGGAAGGTGAAAATTCATATGAATAAAGAGTAAAATACTAGAATAGACCATCATAGAGAGGTTTCCATATGGTATTTATATTTGGTTGTTGAACTTGTTATTGGAGTTTAAATATGATATCCATGATTGGGCTCACAAGCTATGATAACCTCAAATATTTTTAAAGAATGACGACATGATGATATGAAATAAATATGATGAGAATGACCAGTGATGAAAATTTGAATGAATGATTCAATGATTTTTTTATTGAATATAGAGATTAGGGTATCCCATCCATAGGATGAAATATTCATATGGTTGGATGTACAATATATATTGGAACAAATATCATTACAAATAAAATGATTCAATTGGATTCAATCATGAATATTACTAACAAATATGATAGGGTAATAATGATTCAAAAAATGTGATGCATAATGTTTTGTGTGGAATATGATATTAAAAATATGATGGATCCATTTTAGTTCAATACATACAATGATTGGGCTTTTATAGAGTATTGAAAAGGATATTAAATGCATGGTGATTTTTGATTGATTCTATAATTCATGGTTCAATCATCATTATGTACTATGATATGAATATAAGAAATAAAAAAATAGTTCATATGAATGATATGTTTCCCCAATGTAGATTATGATAAAAAAAATCATGAAATTAATAGATGGGTGACATAATTAAATGTGTTCAATGGGGATGGAATTTACTATTATCTTTAAAAAATATGAATCATAGATCACTAGGTATCCTAAAATAAGTTGAATTAATCCATTCATTATTGTTATTTTGTATCATTAATGATTTAATTAATGTGTTGAGAATAACTTGGTGACGTCAATATATTGTCAAAAGGAATAATGAAACATGATCTGATTGGGAAAGGGGATGATGACTTCTAGTAATGCCGAAGTTAGTTTCATTCGAGCATTGAAAAACTGATCCTAGATTTAGTTTTTTGTTTATATAATATAATAATGAAGAAAAATTAGTTTCTTAGTTAAAATAATCATTATATATCATTCTTATATTTACCGTAGGATTCATTTTTTTACATTCTAATATGATTGAAATTGTAATAAACATCCTATATTTTACCTAAGAAAAGAAATACTAGTTCCATCAAAAATAGGTCTTCTAACCTACCATAGTTTGGATAGGAATCCTATGATAAATAGTATAACATGTATCAATCTCCCTAAAAAAGAAGTCATGTCATATAGGATATAACCCATTAAGTATTTTATATTCATGAAATAGAACCATATGTCAAGTTTCTTAATGTACCAAATCCAGAACTTGAGTGGCCTTCATTTCAGGGTTGTACATCCAAGACATTTTATATAGTGTAATTCTCATATATCTATCACGTGCGTTGGATAAGACAAAAATGTCTCACTATTTAGCTTGGCGATAAGACCCCTCATGAGTGAATAAAAGAATAGGGGCTATGGTGGTGCCTGATTTAGATTGGAATTTATATTTATCCCACAATATGTTATCTAATCATTACTATGTATCTTGAAATTGTAGGATGCAGGGAACATAATTATTTTAATAGCATGATATAATAATATTGTTATTTATTTGCAAAACCATGGCACTAGTACATGAAAATATAATAATATCCTAAACAACATCACCTAAATAGAGCTCACCCTTGGGTAGTGTCATTGCTTAGGGGAAAAATTTTATTTCAAATATGAATATCTTATAAAAGGAGATATTTTATAAGATTAGGTCCCATGATATGTCTTTAGTCTAAGAATTTATTTTCAACAATAGTAATGAAAGTATTAACAGTTATTTTATTGTGGGGTAAAAATTATTTCATATATTTTAAAATGATAATATAGGGACTAGATTCCATATATTGTGTAGTTATACAATGATGACTTTGTCATGAAGATTCACATTGTGTTATATGTTCATTTTTCATATAGCTCAAATTTTCATGTAATGGTCTTATAAAAACATATTAATTATAATAAATGTACTTTTCGAGAAACCTTATATTGATAGTGGGAAATATAATATATTCATCTACTGTATCAATGGAGGAAGATCCTTTTGATTATACCTTTTGTATATTTTAAAGACAATCCTTTTTGGATTCAATTTTTTCATTACATGAAATATTGCAATTCGTAGAGCTAGAACTAATTCTCCATAGTGTAATGATTATAGATTGAAATTTATTATTAAACCCTCATGTGATAATTTTATAATATAATTCAATGTCGGTAATGTGTGAATAACCATTTATTATTCAGTAATTTTATCATAATATGGAATATTATGTATTTTACATATTTTTTTACATCTCATTATCGTTCAAAATGTGATGTCATGGAAACTAATCCTCAACGGATTGGAACAACAATATCTTTATTATAGGTGAATATTGGGTCTCTTGAGTAGAATATTGGGTTATAGAGTGATTATCCCCTATAAAAAGTGTGTTCTTTTATTTCCATGATTTCATTTCTTTTACCGCTAGTTTATGAAGGATATTAGTAAATTAAATGTTAAAAATAAATATTTATTTTTTCATCACTATTTGATAGTGGTATGAAGTTTTAGACAAGATATTCTATTAACAATATAATAGGTTTAATTCCAAACCATAGAAATTGATTCTTTTTACCAATAAAATTTTTTAATTGGCATTGTATATGGTCTTCATATTTTCATTCATGATGTTTATTATATTCTTAGTTATAAATACAATTAGGGGTATATTTTGAACCCACATGGAGAAAAAATAATCCAAAATAAGTAAAAATTTAAACTATCATGTTAGTTAACATCCTATGGTTTTGAAAATTAATGCATTTTATAATCAAGACATTAAACAAAATTTTTCCCCTAATTTGTATTGAATTCCAAAAAATGGTCATCTAGTGTTGTTTCTAGTAAGTCACTTGAACTCTGATAGAACAAACTTGATTTTTGGTGAATAGTAACATAGCATTAAGAATTGAAATATGAATAGTAATATAAACCTTATGAATATTAAATAATGATATTAATTTATTTTATTAAGGTAACAAGATAATGATATCTTAATTAATTAATCAATGTGACATAAAACTAATTATACCATAAATTGGTTTTTTTAGAATTAACTATGATATTATTTTAAATTTTAAAAAATAATATTGAGATTTTGTTTTTGAAAAACGGGGTAAGTTTTTGAATTCTACACAATAATAAATGGTAGGGGTTAATTTTTTGGAATTTTCTAAAATACATGAATTTTTCATGAATAGTAAAAATATAGTTTTGATTTTTTTTGTTAATTTAATGACTACATAATGAGATAATAATAATAATAAATGGGTTGGTCGACTTATTTATAGTAAAATAAGATATTAAGTGTCCCAAGTGGCTAATACCATGGGAAAATAAAATGGGAAAGCCCATGGGTTTACAAAAACAACTAATGTGCCATCTTTTTAAAATAATAAAAAATTATCGATCTTATACTAAAAATACACTCTAATCCATTCATTTTTCTTTTATTAAAAATACTTCATCCAAGATTATATGATGGTTTAACCTCCTTGGGATTCTTTCCAAGTTTTCCTTAAGCCCCCAAAGTCCCAACTGTCGTGTTTAATGATTTACTCTACATGGTAAGGGAATCATTCACCCTCCTCTTTTAGTTGACAGTTCTTTTACGTTATCTATTTGAATTTCCATTCTCATATTTTGGGGTTGGTATTATACATTCCTATTATTGAAATTTTTATTTCCATAGGATGAGATATAATTTTTCTCTCATCATTTCATTTTATGATGTTTTATGAAACTTTGTTAGGATACTGATTTTTTATAAGGGATCTCTCAACTTTTCATTGATTATCAATTTCATCTCTTTTATTTTTTCCCTTATAACCACTTATGTCCAAATGACCATGATAACTATAGTATCATCAATATAATGGAATTATATATGGTGAATGGAAGAACCATCATCAATATTCGCACTCCCTCTTTTGAATATTTTTAAACGAAATCAATATTCAGGAGGTTCTAATTTATAACCCTCATGGAAGACGAAGTTTGTTTCTTCATTTTCTCCTTCATTAATAGTCCTGAAACCCTTTTTATGGTTTAACTATACTATAATATATTTATTATAACCTAATTAATATATAGGAACCAGTATATGTACATATTATCAATTTATATGAGATAACTAATTCAAAATAATCCATATACCAACAAATAATCAATGTGGTTATCATCTATTGATTCACCTATTTCAATGTAACCAACTGATGGAAATGACCATTAGCAATTATGGATGATGAAAAATAATATTTAATGTCAATTATATAGTTTTAAAACCACTTCATAATAATTCCATTACCTAAAATCATGTGAACTGTTAATGAAAATCAAGAAAAGAAACACTATTTAACGACGGAATTCAATATAATAACTACTCAATTACAACATAAATGATCTAGAAAGAATTATGATAAAATAAACTAAATACAATTAGGTTTGGAAATAATTTATTGATATGGATAATTTCATATTCTATGACCTTATGTTCAAGATCGGGACACATTCAGACTTAAGGTAAGGGTTTTCCAGTAGAACTTCCATTTTCATTCGGGTTATGTTCCTTGTATAATTAACTCAATGAAATTCTTACATATTATTTTTTACACATCATAAATTCTATGTGAGTATTCTATATATGTACAAAAACTATAATCCTTCCTTATTTTATTGATAGTTAAATGTTTTTAAAGAAACATTCATAACTGTTTCCAAAATACACGCCCGATTCAAGAGAAGTTCTCAAATTCTTATCTATTTTCAAGGGCACTCTATAAACTATTTTTGGAAGCCATTGTATTTCAAAAATCACACATTTTATTATAACAATACTATTTTACTTCACTACTGGATTTATACAAATAATTTTTCCAAAAGAAATATTCTTTTTAAAATAACGGGTATTTACCTAAAGAATACATTAATGATTTTATAAGAGTATTTTCTTCAATTTCAACAATTTTGTTGATTCCTATGTTTTATTTAGTTTAATAATTTATGATGTCATATACCATAATTTATTTAATGGTTTATGACTAATTTTATTTTGGGTGATCTATCCTAAAACCATCCACTATATGGCTCTAAATGGTTAGTGTATTAGGATTAGGGAAAGTTAATTGAAATTAATATGATAGATTCAATATGAATTTATTTGATGTTTAGGTTGATCCCTAACCATATGAGGAATTTATTTGACTTATTATGTGATGGTTGGGTCCCTCTATATCCCCTCGATTAATCAGTAGGTCTCCTGAGACAAATAGATGTGGAATTGGTTGAGGCCTTTCCGAATGTCGTATAGGGATTTGGCCGAGGCCTAACTCATTTTTAAAAATCTTGGTCGCGGTCTTGACCAAAAGTTTTAGAATGTATTTCATATAAACTTCCATCATTATAAATCAAATAATTGAATTTTCAAGTGGTTATTCGACTAGTATAATACCCATGATTATTTTTAGTTAATGGTATTATTTACTCAGCTCATATTCCATCCATAAGGTGTTCGAGTTTATTATTTTTAAAGTCATGTGTTTTCAATTATTCACCATTTTTTATGTTTACATTATCTTCCAATGTATATCATACCCTTACGGTGCATTTGTGTGCACCCCTTTCATATGTTTTATTTTCCCAATATATGAAGAAGTAAATTATGAATGACTTTCAATCTTAATAAAGGAGGAATGGATGTTTCTAATGTATTGAATTAGTGTTGTTTTCCATTGAAGATGTAATGTTTAAATTATTATTTTTTTCTATTTTCAAAATACTACTAAACTAATGTGTCCTTAGGGATGCATATTTCTTGTTTATAATCAAATGTAATAAAATTAGGCACCTGCTCCGGGCAACTGGGGTCGGGTCCTTATAGTTGGTATAAAAGATGTTTAGTAGAAAACATATAAACTAGATTTAGAAAACATAGATTATGGAATAGTCCTTAAGATAGTTTCTGAGGATAAACATAAAACCACGTCCTTGTATTTTGGTATTAAATAGAATAAGTGGATGTTTAATGTAATACATCCTTTTCTAGATATGAGCAGGTTCAGGCGGCTCTTGCACAAATGTACCTAAGAGTGAATGCTCTGAAATGGAGTTTCATGGTTGACTTGGGGTATCCTGGTACACGAAAATGGGCCTTTCTTCACTCTTGCTTATGAAACTTAAATAGAATATGCTTATGATAATTCACATTTTCATTAGATGCCATTATGCAGGATTTAAATGCAAATTTTTTCTCAATGATGCACTATTTTTTATTAATAAATTTTTTATTCATATAAATTTGATTAGTACTATATATTTTCCTACTGTGAGAGTATACATTATGATTCATACATTAATCTTGTCTATTCCATTATTTAAAAATGGATCCCAGTGAATGGAATGGAAACCATACGAACGCGCATGTCCCCTATAGGGATTTCCCTCCGAGGAAAGAAAATGAAGTTTGCTCTAGGGCGGTGTTGGGTGCTGAGAAACTTATTACTATAATGGAAGAAAATACTAAAGTTATAAATAATGAACTTACCTGTATGGAGAATCTAGATCCACCACATTGCGGAGCTATGTTAGATATATTTATGCAACAAAAAAACCCATCATTTAATGGGATTGCAACCCCATTTTTAGATGTGCAGTGGACAAGTTCCCTAGATAAAACGTTTATCCCATTTGGGAAGTAATGAAAGTGAGATGGTCATCAGGCTTGTTTATAATCTATCGAGAGATGTGGATTAGTGGTTGTCGTTAATCCATAACACAAAGGAGGAGGGATAAATATAAGATATGGAATAGAGGGACATTAATGAAATCATCCTAGATATATACATTCCTCTTGAACAGATAGAGTATAAGGAGAGGAAATTATTTAATCTAATGAAGAATGAATATGAAAATGTTTCAATGTTTGAATATAATAGTACAATGTTAACAAGAGATGTTGTGGACTACATACGAAATTCAAGGAGAAAAAATTAACAGTTATTTGATTACCTAAATCCATTACTATGGCGGGCATTGGTAACCCAAATGTTTTCATCATATTAGGATATAGTTTCATGTTCTATCAAGACAAAAAAATATTTCTCTATAACTTGTAACTTGAATTGAATGAATGAGAAGAAGAGTGCAACTGATAAATTTGGAAAAGGAAATAAGGAAACAGGGATGTAGCAAATATTTGAATTTCCACCGTGTGATAATTGTGGATGGAAACACCCTGGTGCATTCTTAATGGGAAAAGGAGTATACTATAAATGTAGATAGAAAGGTCCTCATGAAGGTGATTGAAATGGGAAAAAAGAAGCTATTAATGTTCAATACTAAAATTACCAGGAGTTGGGGTACTATTCTAATTATTGTCCAAAGCGTCAGAAAAACTTCAAAAAGAAAGTCCCTAATGATAGAGGCCAAGATTATGCTATCACAACTATGAAGGTTAATGTTTTTAATGACATGGTAGAAGGTACTTTAATCACTTCATCCGACATAGCCAATACCTTATTTGATTTTGGATCATCACATTCATTTATATATTTCCATTTTTTCATGAAAATTTTATATATTCAATATGATTTAATAAACAAGTTATCAGTCAAAACTCATAGTAGAAGTATCATTGATACAAAGGAATGTCAATTAGTCCCCCTCATGACAAATAAAAATGACTTAGTTGCTTACCTTATCAACATACCAATGAATTAATTTTATATAATTTTGGGTATGAATTGGCTGCCAGATTATGATGTGAATATCTATTACAAGAAAAAGGATGTTAATTTTTTTGACAATGGTGTAGAATCCCTTATCTTTTGGGAAGAAACATCACTATCTAATTCTCCTCTAGATCCACCCACAATAGCTCTACAAAATTCAATTATTGGGGAGGAAGAGAATGCAATAACTATGGGTGAGGAAAAGAATGTTCAATAGATGATGTACCAGTTTTTCCAGAATATATTGTCGTCTTTCCAAAGTATTTATCTAGGAATCATCCAGAGTGTGAAATTGAGTTTTCCATGGAATTAATTCCTTGTTCAAGGCCCATGTCAAATACCCCTTATATAATGAACACTATGGAGTTAGTGGAACTAATGAAACAACTAGATGAATTGATTGATAAAGGATTTATTCAACCTATTGTTTCCCATTTGGGAGCACTAGACCTCTTTTTCATGAATAATGATGCATCCATGAGGCTATTCATTGATTATAGGGAAATTAATGCTATTACAAAAATGAATAAGTATCATCTACCTTGAATTGATGATTAATATGATCAACTTCATAGAACCCAATATTTGAATAAAATTTATCTTTGATCTAGATATCATTAGTTTCTTATGAGGAAGACATTCCAAAAATAGTATTTCGAACCAGGTGTGGGCAATACGAGTTTACTGTAATACCTTTTGGACCTACCAATGCACCATCAATTTTCATGGATCTAATGAATATAGTTTTCAAGGAATATAATGATGTGTTATTTTTTATTTTATTTATTCTATCCTGGTATATCTAAATGTTATGAAGATCATGAAAATTGGTTGTGCACTATTCTGAAGACTCTTAGAAGAAATGAATTATATGAGACATTTATCAAGAGTGATTTTTGGATTCAATCAGTTTCATTTTTGGTCCACTTTGTCTCGAAGGATGGAATATTTTTAGATCTTTCAAAGACAATGGTTATGCAAAAATGTCCTACTCTAATGAACATAACTGAGTTATTAGTTTCATGTCTTAGCAGGTTATTATCGGTGTTTCATTTAGAACATTGGCTATTTATTTAACCCAATGACCAATCTCACCCTAAATGTTGTTATGTTCATATAGAAAATGGAATATGAATAATGTTTTGATGAATTGAAGAGATGGTTAGTGAATTATTCTATCCTAACCATACTATTGGGGAATGATGGTTTTATTATCTATAGTTATGCATCAATGAAAGGACTTCGTTGAATCCTAGTGAAGTATAATCAAGTGATTGCCTATGAATATAGGAAGTGAAAAATTAATGAATAAATCTATCTAACTCCTGATATTGAGTTAGAAAAAGTAATCTTTTCTTGGAATATTTGGAGACATTACCACTATGGCAAAAAATGTGAGATATATACAGATCATAAGAGGTTGAAATATATCTTCTAAAAGAAAGAAATTATCATGAGACAAAGGAGATGGATTAAGCAACTCAATTGTTATGATTTCACAATGAACTACTACATGGGGAAGGAAAATAAGGTGGAAGACTCTTTGAGTAGAAAGGACCACGGAATTCTGGACCAGATGAGAGTTAAAAGGGATTATATGTTCATAGATATGGTAAACACTGATATTGGAATTATCGAGGAAGGTAAAACATCACTACTCTTTCAAATAGTTTCCAAACCATCTATACTGTAAAGGAAAAAAAGTTCTCAAGATAATGATGAGGATATTAAGAAGAAAATTAATGCTTTAAATGATGGGAATTTGGTTTTCTTAGTATATGAAGGTGGCGTTTTGAAATTGGGAAAGAGGATTTGTGTTCCCTCAATCCTTGACCTAAAGAGGGAAATTTTGGGAGATGCTTATAACTGTAATTTCTATATAAACCCTCGAAGAAAAAAAATATTTAGAGATCTAAAGGAATATTTTTTGTGGGTAAAAATAAATAGGGAGATTTCTTATTATGTGTTGAGATGATTGGTGTGTCAATAGATAAATGCTGGAAGAAAACATCCTGGAGGAGTCATGCAACCCCTTCCTATTCCAATGTAGAAATTCAATGATATAAAAATGGACTACGTCAGGGTTCTACCAATGACTACAAGAAAAAATTATTCTCTATGGGTCATTGTTGGACATCTTAAAAATCATCACCTTGTCTTATTATAAGAGTAAACTTACCACTTGAATGTTTAATAAGATTATATATTATTAAATTTTTATGACTTCATAGTGTACCTTTATAAAATTTTTATGATCATGATCCCAGTTTTACATCACAATTCTAGAAAGGTCTTCCAAAGGCCGTAGATACTGATCTTCATTTGGGAACTTCCTACCACCCACAAACTAATGGAAAAGAAAAACGGACTATTCAATAATTGGAAGACATGTTGAGGTTTTTTCACTTGACATTAAAGGAATTTGGTATCAGTAATTACCTCTTGTAGAATTTTCCTATAATAATATCTTCTATTCAAGTATTCGGATGGCACCTTTTGATGTTTTATATGGACATAGATTTCTTACACCATCTTCTGGGGACGATATTGGGGAGAGAAATCTCATAGGCCTAGTAAATCTAGAGGAATCCTCAGAAAAGGTGAATATTATCCAAACCCATATCAAAATAGCTCAATGTAGGAAAATGGGGTATGCTGATAACCGAATGAATGATTTGGAATTTCAATTAGGAGATCATGTTTTTTAAAAGATATCACCATGGAAGGTTATTATACGATTTGGTATGAATGGAAAATTATGTCCTAGGTACATTGGACCTTTTTAAATTATAGATTGTATTGGAGTCGTAGCTTACCCTTTGCGAATTATGCCAAATATCTCTAATGTTCACAATGTATTCCATTTTTCAATGTTAAGAAAATATATGCTATACCCAAAACATGTACTCATATACGAAGAAGTAGAACATGAGATCGATCTATATTACTGTGAAGAGCCTATCTAGATTCATGATACTAGAGAACAAGTATTGAGAAATTGGACAACACGTCTAGTGAAGTATTTTTTGGAGGAACCATAAGATGGATAAAAGAAAATGGGAGCCTGAGGAGTTAATGATAAAGACATATCTGAATCATTTCAGGTAAAATTATTTGAATTTTGTGGACAAAATTTTTTTAAGGAGGATAAAATGTAACACCACATTGTTTTGAAAATAAATTCATTTTATAATTTAGCCATTCAACACAATTTTTCCTCTACAATGTTTTGAATTTCAAAAAGCAGTCATCTAGTGAAGTGACCAATAAGTCATTTGGAGTCTGATAGAACAAACACGATATTTGGTGAATAGAAATATAATATTATGAATAGTAATATGAATTTTAATATGACCCATATGAATAGTAAATAATGTTATTATTTTCTTTTCCTAAGGTTATAAGATATTGGGATCTTAATTAACTTTTCATTGTTATATAAAACTAGTTATACCATACAATTGTTGTTCTTTGAATTTACAATGATTTTATTTAAAAAATAAATTTATAATATTGTGAAAATTATTTTAGTAAAATGGTGTTCATTTTTTTAATTCTACACATTGATAAATGGTAGGGGTGAGTTATTGGGATTTTTCTAAAATACATGAATTTTCATGAATAGTAAAAACCAAGTTTTGAGTTTTCAGTAATTTAATGACATCATAAGGACATAATAATTATAAAAAAATGTCTGGTATACTTTTTTATATTATAATAAGATATTATGTATCCCATGTGGCTAATAACATGGAAAACTACCATGGGAAAGCCTGCGGTTTTACAAAAACCACTAATGAGTTGTCTTTTTAAATTAAAAAAAAAATGTCCCTCCTTTACTATAAATAACCACACATCCTGTTTTTCCCATTCATTCTAAATACCATATAAACATATATATATATATAGTGTTTTTATATCCCTCGGAGTCCTCACAAGGTGTCTTTAATCCCCCATGGTCCCAACCTTAATGTTCTACGAGTTTCTCTACAAGGTAAGTGAATCATTGACCCGCCTCTTTTAGTCGACACTTATTTTATGTTATCTCTTTCAATTTACATTATCATATGTTGGGGTTGTTATTATGTATTCATATTAATGTAATTTTTATTTACATAGGATGATATACCCTTTTTTAATCATCAATTAATTTTATAAAATGTTATGTGACGCTGTTAGGATGAAAAATATTCATAATTGATCTCTCAACATTTCTTTTATTTTTATGTTCATCTCGTTTATTTTTTATATCCACGCATACTATATCAAAATGACCATAATAACTTCAGTATAATCCATATACAATAATTATATCATGTTAATGGATGAACCATCATCAAAATTCTCACTCCTTCCCTTTTATTTTTATAATGGAAGTCAACATCCATGAGGATTAAATTTATAACCTACGTGGATGAAGAAGTTTTGTTCTCCATTTTCTCCTTCAGTACTAGTCATGAAACCATTTATATGGTTGAACCATACTATAATATATGTATTATATTCTAATTAATATTCAGGAAACTATATATGTATATATTATTCATTTATATAACAATACATGTTCATAATAATCCAAATACCGCAAAATAATCAATGTGGTTATCATTGAATGATTCATCATATTTCCATGTAACTAAAATATATTAATGTCCATAAAAAATTTTATATGTTAAAATTTAATATTTAATATCAATTTTGTTTTTTTACTACCATTCCACTAGAATTTCATTACATAAAAACAAGTGAATCAATTATGAAAATCATGAAAACAATCAATCTGGAACGACAGTTTTCAATATAATAACTTGTCAATAAGAACATAAATGATATAAATTTTTTCTGATAAGCTAAAAAAATTTCTATTTGGTTCTGAAATAATATATTAAAAAGAATAATTTCACATTACATGTCCTAATGTTCAAGAGCATAACACATTCGATGTTAAGGTAAGGGTTTCCACCAAAACTTCCATTTTCATTCAGGTTACATTCATTGTCTAATTATCTAAATTAAATTCTTATGTATTAGTATGTAATATTCATAAATTTAGTGAGAGTATTAAATATATGTACAGAATCCAGAGTCCTTCCCTATTTTATGTTTAGTTATTTGTTTTTAAAGATACATTCAAAACATTTTCCAAAATACAAGCCCGATTCTAGTAAATTTTACAATTTCTTATCTATTTTCAAGGCCACAATATAATCAATTATGGGAGACCATTATGTTTCTAAAATCACTAATTTTATTTTTAAAATAATATCAAACATCATTTTTTTTATACAAATATTATTCCCAAAGAACTCTTTTTTTCAAAATGACGAGTGTTTATATTGAAAATTTCATAATGATTTTATAACATTATTTTCATCTGGTTCAACAATCTTGTTGATTCATATGTATTATTTGGTTTAATAATTTATGATATCATCTAAATTATTTTATTGAATGTTTTATGGATAATTCTATTGTGGGTGATCAATCCCTAAACCATTCACTATATTTCTCAAAATAGTTTTTGTTTTATGATTGGGGAAAGTTAGTTACATTTCATATGATATTTTTAATATGAATGTATGTGATGTTTTTGTTGATCCCCACTAATATGATGAACTCATTGGACTTATTATGTGATGGTTGGGTCCCACTATACCCCCTAAATGCATTGATAGGTCTCATGGGAAGAATAGATGTGGAATTGGATGATGCCTTTCCCAATGTGAAATATGGATTTGGTTGAGGCCTAAATCATTTTTAGACATCTTGGATGAGGTCTTTACAAATGTTTTCAGAATGTACGGCATATGAACTTCCCTCATTATGAAGATAATAATTAAATGTTCATGTAGTTGTTCGAATAGTAGAGTACCCTTGATTATGTTTTATTTGTGGAATTATTTACTCATCTCATATTTCGACCGTAATGTGTTGAAGTTTATTATTTTTAAAGGAATGTGTTTTTAATTATTCACCCTAACATATTTTTATGTTATCTTACACTGTATTGCATACCCTTACTGAGCGTCTGATCTCACCCCTTCTTAATGATTCATTTTTCTACTATACTTAGAATTAGATTATGAATTAGTTGAAAGCATAATCTAGGAGGCATGTATGATTATAATGTATTGAATTATTATTGTTTTCCTTTAAAGATGTAATGTTGAATTTATTTATGTTTCTTGCTTCCAAAATACACTAAACTAATTGGTCATTTGTGATGCATATTCCTTCTTCATATGCCAATGTAATAAAATAAGACACCAGTTGCGCGTAACTGTGTCAGGTCCTTACGAGATATGACTAGAGGATACAAAACCATGAAATCTATTACCCATACGGTAAATGACCAAGAATGTATGGATGTGTTTTTTACTTATATGGATTGGTAAATATGGTTGAAATGTATCTGAAAAACATGGAACTTCGTAAGGAACTCCATGTAGTTTTAGACCATTAATAGACTAATGTTTCTACATCTCTTTACTTTATAGAAGAGGATAAATCCTAAATTTTGAGAACCATATGAACCAACATGGTATTCCTATATAACAATGGGGTTCTATCATTATTTAATGATTATATGTAGGACTCCATTGAAATCTCAATTGTAGGATGTTTTTTTGGAGTTAAACCATCATAGATGGATAAATTAAATATCCATCAGTAGATTTATTTCTTTCCGAGATTTATATGGGGGAATAATAGCACATGTCAGGTAGTAATTAATAGTCGATATACATCCAATCATGTCATTAATTTCATAGGATTATATTTTTCATTCCAGGGATGGTGTTGACCACATTGATGTTATTCATATAAATCTGGATGAATATTAAGACCATAATGTGTTTCATATTGTGATAGAATGTAAGATCCAATTCTGGATCATCCAGGACCATAGACACATTATCCAATGAATCAACAATAAAATACTAGGAACATAAGATATGAGATAGTGTTATATTTGATGTGAATTTTACCATCTACCATAATAAATAATCAAATAATGGGTTAAATTATTACCTTATAATAACATCTTTAACATTGGTCTACAAGATCAATAGATCTACGTCACCATTCATGTTCAATATTGCCATTATTATTTACTAATTATGTTCCAAGACTGCATTAAGGTATTTGTATTCCACTACTTTTTTTGGGTAAAATTTTGATAGAATGAATGAATGTTGGAGAGAATAATTTGGTGTAGAGATGAGTACAATTTACAGGAAAACTATATTGCTATTTTGGATTTCAATCAATCAAACCACTGAGATGCTAGAATAATAGATATTGTAAATCTCCCATATTTTTGGAGATTTATGGTTATATAAAAATCCTTTTTATGGATATCTAAATTCACCAGTTCAATTTCAAGTGTAGGGTGTACTATAATGTTGTTTCTTAAAACTTATCAGGTCATTTTGTGAAGAGTCCCAAAATAATTATTGAACAATTATAAATTAATGATACCTATTATAGACATCCACTAAAAATTGGACGACTAAGTATATATTTGACACTATGAAAATGAGAAAAATGTTGAATACCATGTTCCTATAAACATAATATTAGCTACTCCACGACAAATATTTGGGCAAGGAAATCTATTTTGATAACACAATATTGGATCTGATTGTCCAAAATTGTTTTATTGATATTATATTCAGTTTTTCATTAACTATTCCTTTTCTATGAACAAGGATTACACAAATATATCATTTCAAGTTGTTCAAATTTATTATGAGTGGATTACCCTCTATAGGTGTCCTCAATAGTGGAATCCCACAATATATTTCATAATACAATTGACTGATTTCCAGAAATTATCATCACAATAATAGGTTAATCTCTTCTTCATAAACTGTTTGGAAAGAATGAACTTATCAGGATGTTTTTTTGTGAAATGAAAAATTAGGTAATTTTTTCCTTGTAGTCCAATTAAATACTTGAGGTTTCAAGGATGTGTAATTTACATTATTTACATGGACTTCTCTCTTTCAATGTGGATACCAGGGTGGAGTACCAAGATGCTAATCTATTTTAATGTTTTTCACCTAATGTGAGTTATTAAGGGTTAAAATTTCAGCATTGTACCTATAATTTGTTTAATTAAAACTTTTGAGTGGAATGATTGTCAAAAAAATGTTGATTCAAAACCACCAGATTGTTTATATTATATTCCAATTCATTATATATGAAAAACAAAAACATATGGTAAAGAGACAGATGATATTTGGAACCATAATTCTTTTAGTCATGGGGAACTAATTGATTATAGAATACCTATTAGGTATTAATCAAGGTAATGACATCCTATTAATTAGGCTTCCTAGAATTCATCATTTTCTTATGGATACCCATCCATGAATGAGAGGTCCTGGATTTTATCTCTCGCATTGATTATTTGAATCATAACCAGAAATAAGAAATCATATTTTGAATAATGACGATATAGTTCTAGAAATTAATTCATTAAAAAAATATGTTACTTATTCTTAACATGGTGAATATTGACAAGCCACTTTGTTCAATGATCATCACAAATGAATATGGATTTGATGAGATTTTCAATATCTACTGCCACATTGGAAGCATGTTTCTAATGCAATTAAGTTGCAATTTTTTTATAACCATAGTGATCATATGGTAGACCAAATTGATAGGTGAACACTTTGGGATCAAATTCAATAATATATGTATATTTACTCATAAGTAAATATAGTTTTTTTATAAGGACTTTTATTTTTCATGTTCTTGATGATCCATGGAAGTACTAATAAATATAGTCTATGTATCCTCCTTCATAACTATATTAATTTCTCCTAGTTAATTGATGTTAGTGGAGAAACGTTACTCAAATTCTAATAGGGGTATCCCTATGATATTTTTTACATCTTTATCTACCACAAATTTTTTGAAATATAATGTCAATGGGAACGATAAAATTTAAGAGATGATATGGTAATTTATATTCTATATTTGGATTAAATTTCAATTTAGAGGTATTACGTTCTTATGATGAAATCAATATTAAGAGAAAGGATTGATCTTGAAAAAACCATTGTCCTTATTATTCTAATAGGATTTATTATTTACTGATCATAGAGCCATAGATAGGTTTAATAAAGTTCACTTAGTCATGTAAGGTAGTAAATACAATCGTTGGATATATCGATATGAATAGATATTTCATACGAACTTCCCCTATTAAATAGAAATCAATTGACGGAAATTTTATCATGACTAGAATATGGGAGGAGATTGATTTTAGGATTTGGTTTATTATATAGTTGAATCCATGTGACCTAATGTATCCCCAAATTAGTTGATTTCAAGTTAATAAATGAGGTTATAAAATTAGTCCCATAGCTTGAGCTTTATATGTTGTTTCTACAAACTATTTTTATGCCATTGGATATTGTTGTTGGATAGATACATATAATATTCACAATAATCCAACCAGATTAGTGTAATGAATAGTATGATATTTATCATTTAAAACTCTTTAAATTGTTTTCAAATATATTTCAACATCATATGGATTTATAGTAATGTATACAGTTCTAATGTGTCTATGTATGGTATCCAGCTAGTCAAGTTTTATAAGAGAAATAACTATTTTACATTCATTGGTACTAGTTTCCACATGATATACATTAGATAAAACCACTTCGTCATCAAAATAATTTATGATTAAAATGGACTCAATTATAAATTAATTTATAATTGAATAATGTTAAATTGAATATATAACTGAGATTTTATTTGTGTAATTATATAGATAATTGAGGATGAAATATTCTTGGGATCGAAGGTGATGTTTTTTTTATGAATCGTCTTTATATATTTTGGTGATGGGGATGAAGATGACTATACTGAAATATCACTTCATAACTGATATTTGGAGAAATCAATGTGGTATGATTGTTGGCTTGATCTAGCTTTCGTATAGTTATATTTTTACAATGCAACTACAAATTTAATGGTCTATTTTTTATGTTATTGATTTGAATTAACCATGGAGGATTTACGATCAGATAAATGTACATATTGAACTCATTAGAGTTATATTATTTGATTTTATACAGTATATATGGCTCACCATATTTGTTTCATAAGAACATAGGTTTATCTAAACATCATATTACATGAACTCCTCAACCACTAGGTCCACATCCACTATTGTGGATATGGATACATGATTAAAATATATATCATCATCATTGGTGAATGGGTAAATAAATTAGATTACATTGAATAGGAAATTTATTTATTCTTAATAAGATAAGAATACTATTTTTTGGGTCATTTCAATCCTCCCATTGATGGTGTAATGATTTACAAGAGAGATTATACCATCATGGGTACTAGAAAGTACCCTTACTCCCATGAGTTCTTATTCTGATTCTAGTTTTTTTGACTATTGGATAACTGTAATAATGAGTATGTTTTTTTTTAAATTATATGGGCTTATGGGGTTATAATTGTATTGTTCAATGATCCCTTAGAATTAAATTTTATCTACAAAACTATTTCCTAGAAAAATTTTCATCAAATTTATATTCTAAATTTTATGGGGTATTCTACCTCTCTTTTTCATTATTTTGTGAGCTATAATAGATATAGACCAACTAATATAGTGGATTTACCAACATGACATGCTTGAAATAAACCGTATATTGGTGTGTATATCTGAAGATGAATTAATTTTATTTTTTAGCTACTAGTCATTTGACCAGAGTTTTTTCAATCGTGGAAACAGAGTATCTCAAAAAAATCATCTTCAGAAAGAATTTGTTTTATTATTTTGATCATCTAATATAAAATTATTATTTATCTTACATACCTTTCCAGATGGGTATTATTTTTGTTTCAGTCATTCTAGGGGAGACACAATGTGATACTGCACAAGTAGTAGAGATGAAATTTTTTTAATGTGTGTCATGTACTGTACAGGTCTTACCAATTATCCTTCCTTACATCAGCAGTGGTGGATTCGATTTGAACATCTACATTCAGATAATACACTCCTTAAATTTATCAACTACAAAAAAATCATGAAATACATCATTAAATTTTAGTTGAATAAAAAGTGTTTTCAACTCATCCCTGAAACACTAATTAAATATATCATGTAACTACTCATTATAAAGTATTATTTATAGGGTGTAATTACAAACCTTCCATCCAATGTTGAATTTTAAAACCTTCGTTCTTTTATACTAAATGAAATTAGAAGCTTCAACAATAATATTGTTACGTATTATATAGCTAAACTAGTAGAGTAATTATATATACGGTTCCTCCTTGTATGTAATGAACCCAGCTATTTGGTTTCCTCAAAAAAGAATATAGTTTCTCTACAAACTATATTAATCATATTTTCATTTCTCCTTCTTATTTCCCTATTTACCCATCATTGGGAAACATTGATATACAATGTGTGTTTAGTGTTGTTTCAAGTATCTCATATTACTGAAAATAAGGATGGTTAGATTCAGAATGGTTTTAAAATGAATTTATCCATTCACTCATGATAGATATTTTTTCCTCGAAAGAAGAACTAGTGCACATCCCATTTCTGTGGGACTAGATGGATTTGATATGGTATCATTGTATTTTTATCTAGGTTGATAACTGATTTGAATTAGTGTTTGTAATATAATATGGATGGATTGTATGTTTTAGATATCTCCATCTAGTTTGAGACAAATTTTTAATGAATTTTCTCTACTTTGCAATTAATCGATATTTTTTATGATCATTATTTACCTGGATTTGAGATACCATTTATCTATAATTTTTACTTGATGGATGACCCAAATTTACTCTTATTGTAATAGTAAGTTCATCGTTCCGAATTCAATTAACCAAATGATATATATTATCATTTCATTTTAGTTTAGATAAGTAAAAATATTTACCCTAATTAATTTGGAAATGATCCATCAATGTTTTCCATTTTCTTCTTCATATTGGGAAAACCTTATCTCAATGGTAATATGATAACAATTTTCATATGGAGGTTAGGTTATGCATATAGATAAACATTTATCTACGCCTTTGTAAATATATTTCGTAGTAGAATTTTGTAACATATTTGAATGAAACAAAAAAAATCCCATGGTATCCTTCCACAATAAGTATGCATACAATAATCACAATCATCATTGCACACCATGTTTCATATAGTTGCCTATTTACAAAAACCATCCAAGTAAAAATATTTCTATTGGATATTAGAAATTTTGACACGAATGATATTTAATAATACCAAGAGATAAATAGATATAATATCACAATCATATAGGATATTGTGAGACGATATTTCACATTTTTAATTCCCATTAAGTGTAAAATTGCAATCTTTATAGACGTTTTCCTTCATAGAAGACCACAATTGATTATGGAAATATTGGTGAATTACATAATTTCCTTGGTGTATAAATATCCCAATTGAATCCCCAGTGACTCTGACAAAAAAATACCCTAATGAGGAATATATATCATTCTATTAAATGAATTACGATGCTAATTTCTATTAAAATGAACATAATGTTAGTACCATTTATTATTTAGAAGAGGGTTTGATAATAATTTAACTATTCCATTTATATTGGTTTGAATGGGTTTCTACAACATAATATAATGGAGCTACCATTGATATGATGATCATAAGGGTAGTGGAGGTGGTGGGGGAAAAACACTCCTAGTAATTTGAATAGGGGTTTCTCCAGTAAATTTTCTAAGGCAGATGAAATGAGGGCCTTATTGAATTTTTATGCTTTAATCCAAAAATGAAGTGTATATATGTTATTTTTTTTGTTTTTTCCCAAAAAACAAGTTTTTTTGTGGTCATATACTTAAATTCTTTAAAAGGGATGGTGTTTATCCTTCCTATTATCTTGATGAAGAAGCATACAAATAGACTTATCCAATATAGTACCCAATTTCTATGTTCTGAAGATAATATAATTTCATTTGATTATCTAAAAATCATATGTAAAATTTAGTGATGAGACTTAACTTATAGTTATTAGATTTCATATTGCCTTTTCTGATAGTCACTTCATGATATATTCTATAATAATGTGTACTAATCTATAATTACCCTACCCAATAAATAAAAACCTCAATTAAGGCATCCAATAATAATGTAGTACATATAGTGCATGATACTATTGTATGATTTTTCAAAATAAATCATGTTTTTTTGGAATAGAGTTTGAGGCCACCAAGAATGAATTAAAATTGACTTGATGGCTGAGCACTTTCATCACCATGTTTTTGTTGGTGAACACAACATTACAAAATATTTTTCCTTGATACTATAGAGATATTAAAATAGGTCCGAATATAGTTAAGGTATGCATCCATTTTTTGCTGATTATGGGATGTCATACTAGATACTATCAATGGGCTTGAACATGATGGATATATTTCCCATGTTGAGTTCATTCAACATAAAAATGAAAATATTTTATCTTTAGAGAGGGATACCTCTACCATAATCGACCATATTGGATCTTTCTGAACTACTTTATCAAGGTTATAGATACTAATGGGTATCAATAGTTACATCTGATATCAAGCAATCCAATGTTGGTGTTGATGATGGAAATCACCTCAAACTATCCTTTATATGGGATATGATTTTTTAATTAGTTATGGGATCGTGCTACTCGAGTCCATGCTCCACGATGCTGCTCCGCGAGTCCATGCTCCGCGATGCTGCTTTGTGAGTCCATGCTCCGCGATTCCATTCTCTGCGATTCCATGTTTCGTGAGAAACCATTCTCCCTGAGCCCCTTTGCTCTGTGATGATACTTCAAAAAAACACCATGCCCCCACACCCCCACACAGGGATAGTGTCGGGCTGCGGTCTCGGCCCTTCTGGCCAGTCCCTTCTCTACCATCCCAGACCACCGTGATAAATGGAGACTCGCACCATGATCGTTTCGGGCCGAGATGTTGGGATTTTATATTATTGCCCTTTATGCACACCTAACCTCCACATATGGAATACCATGATTTGAGATACTCTTCCACACACCATGAAACACCTTGAGTCGACATATTACTCTTGGTTTCATTCCCATGTCGTGAGTTGAGATTCTCATCATCAATTCCCCGAGTACCTTTAGTCGAACCATTACTCAGGCAACTCCTCCAAACCCAATCACTTGGCTCCTAAGCCAGGTTGAACCATAAAGGGATGCCCTTGCGTAAAACCCAACACCATCCATTCCCAGGCGCCTTATGCCTAATAGTCCTATCTATATGACTCTAAACTGTATTTCTCCCTATGTTCCAAACATAGGATGCCTCTTGCTCCAGACAATAGATGCCTTATACTCCAAAAATGAGATGCCTAATAGTCCTATCTACATGACCCTAAACTGTAGTTCTCCCTACATTCCAAGAATATTACGCCACTTGCTCCAAACAAGAGATTCCTTATGCTCCAACCATGAGAAGCCAACAGTCCTTTCTACATGACTCTAAATTGTAGTACACCCTATGTGCCAGTCATAGGATGCCTCTTTCACTAAACATGAGATTCGTTATGCTCTAAGCATAAGACTCATAATTCCATGATTAAAGTGGCATAATTCCCAGAGCGTTGGAATCCGTTAAAACATTCCATCACTCCACCTCATGCTTTGTGTGTACTTCATTCAGATATTTATCTCGGTTCATGTATGGGGGACCCCCTAACGGCCTGGTCCCATGCCATATCGGCTCACCTACCATCCTAGGCCAATGCAACGGAAGATGTCAGACGACATTTTCGACATGTCCTATGTTTCAAACACTGTCAGCAGTCGAGCCTCATTTGTTTGTCCCCATTTTAGGCTAACACAGTATGGATGCTGCATTTCCTCCACAGTCAACAACTATCCCCCATCGCTACGCCACACTCATTGCATTCCGAATGTCGGGCATGTAATTCACAGTTTTCATCTCCCTTTGTTTGGACCGATTACAACACCCCTTGGCATTATCACTTTTGTGTGCGGGCACATCAGTGAAGGCCTCAACCCACAAGTGAATTGGAATGCCCTCATGGCCAGACATGACGAATACATTACGGGCAGCTTCTTTGCGTAAGCCCCGTTCACCAGTGCCGCTCCATAGCGGCACCCAGGCACCTTCCTCGCGAAAGCCCCATTCACCAGTGTTGCTCCATAGTGGCACCCTGGAAGCTTCCTCACATAATCCCCATTCACCAGTGCCTCTCCATAGTGGCACCCAAGAAGCTTCCTCGCGTAATCCCCATTCACCAATGTCTCTCCATAGTAACACCCGGGCAACATCCTCGCATTAACCCCATTCACTAGTGCCTCTCCATAGCAGCACCTGGGAATCCTAGAGTGTAAGCCCCCCACCATCATGAACTATATTATCTTTGATCCTTGCTAATGTACGGTACATAGAAAGCCTCCACGAGGTTCAATCCCACCATCCGTTGGTCATCCCGACCCCATTCACGTTGGTTGACCAACACTTGGGCAACCTAGAGTGTAAGGCCTACACCACCCTGAACTACGTGGTCTTCGATCCTTACTAAGGCAGGGTACGTAGGAAGCCTCCAGGAGCTTCTATCCCACCATATGATTGTCATCCCTGCCCCCTTCACATCGGTTAACAAACAATTGGGAAACCAAGATTACAAGCCCCACACCATCATGAACTATGTGGTCTTTGATCCTTGCTAAGGAAGGGTACGTAGGAAGCCTCCATGAGGATCAACCCCACCATCTGGTGGTCATCCCGATCCCCTTCATGTCGGTTCACCAACACCAGGGAATCCACCTTGGCATAATCCCCCTAGATTTTCTTGCAGGAGGTGGCACCCCTACCCCTCCTCACTTCCTCGGTGCCAAGGCTAGCAGAGGGCATGATAGTGAATGAGGATCCTCCTTTCCTCAGACCCAAGTACCTCTCCTGCTGCGCTTTGTCACCCTCGGGCCTCCATCCTGGAGTAAGTCCCAGCACCATGGGCTGCCTCAGAGAGTTAGCCCCACTCCTCTTCACTTCCCACGACCGCACCTTGTGCGACGTAGTCTTCAGGCCTTTGCGACCTCTAGTTTCTCACAATGAGAACGACTCAAGTGGTCTTATAGTAAGCATCGACCATGGAACCATCCCCGTCCCGCATGACATTAAATTGAATTCCAATAAAGTGGTATGCTGTTGTGACCCACCCAAACTACATGGACATTGATCCATGTCAAGGAATAGTATGTAGGAAGCCTCACGTGGTTCAATCCCAACACCTATCGGACCCCGGGTCCATCTTCACATTGGTTCGCTGACACACCCCCACCCGAACTACGGGGAATTTGATCCATGTTAAGGCATGGTACGTAGGAAGCCTCATGAGGTTCAAGCCCAACACCTATCGGACCCCCGGACCATCTTCTCATCGGTTCTCTGACACTAACACCTCTCGAACTACGTGGACATTGATCCATGTCAAGGCATGGTATGTAGGAATCCTCCACAATGTTCAAGCCCACCACCCACCAGGACTAAGGTCCTCATTCACGTCGGTCCACCAACACCATCCTCATCCCCCATGATGTTAAAATGAACTCTTGAACTACGTGGTTGTTGATCCATGTCAAGGCATGGTGCGTAGGAAGCCTCCACGAGGTCCAAGCCCACTACACATCAAACCCCCGGTCCATCTTCATGTCAGTTCATTGACACATCCCTAACTACGAGGAAATTGATCCATGTCAATTAATGGTACATAAGAAGCCTCCCTGAGTTTCAAGACCAACAACCATTGGACCCCAGGTCCACCTTCAACGGTAAGCCGTTGTCACTCCATTCAATGGTAAGCCACAGATAGCCCCATCTAGCGGTAAGCCGTCGTGACATCATTCATCAGTAATACATTGAAACCTCATCCAGTGGTATGCCATTGCGACCCTATTCAGTGGTAAGCCGTTGACATCCTTATCTAGTGGTAAGTCGTTGTGACCTCATTCGGAGGTATGTTGTCGTCAGATGAACTACGCCGACATTGATTCCCTGCCATGGGGATACGTACAAAGCCTCCATGAGGCTCATGCCCATCACTCATGACTCATCCTGATCTCTCCCTCAAGCTTATGTGTCTCTGGAAGGTCATGCCCCAACCCGGAGGTTCCACTTCCTCTGGGTTCCATCCATGCTTCTATACTCATGGGCCGCATTCTCAGGTGTCCCATCATATCATCGATCTACGTGGACATTGATTCCCTGCCACAGAGATACGTAGGAAGTCTCTTCGAGACTCAATCCTATCACTACCGTAACGTTCATGATGGTCCCATTTAATTCCCCCTCCACTCCATGAAATTCTCCATCACCCATCCTGATTCTATCCTGGGCCTCCACATCTCAGTGTGATCATGTCATCCACCCTCCTCACTTCTCCTAGCAGTACTTGGGCCATTTTCCATGCTTAATCCCCAACATGTATTCGGGTTTCTATCCACTGAGTACACCCTGATTCATCACCCCTTCGAACTACATGGGTTTTGATCCCTGTCCTCTACAAAGGGTATGTAGGAAACCTCCATGTGGTTCAATCCCAGCCAATGGTAAACCATGGTGTCCCCCATTATGGGGTGCACTCTCCCTGATCCATCCTCAGTGGTGTTCAGATCATCCATTACAGTGTGACATCTCCCCTCCATGGGGTGCACCACCTCAGATCAGTCCTCATTGGGAATTCTAATACATCCATCTCCCAGGTGTTCCCTCCTTGGGATGTACCAATATTATCCGTCTCTATGGGACGTTTTGATCACCCTCATTCCATCTCTGCAAGACGTTAAACTCACGGCCTACCTCGAGTTAAACATGAGATGCCTAGGAAAAACCTCGGAAGACAGGCCTTTGGCGTAACCGTCTCTGGTGGATATTAAAATTGTGGAATACCCTATGTTAAACATGGAAATCAGAGGAAAACCTCAAATACATGCCTATGGTATGTGATGCCCCACATTCGAAATGGGACGCCTCAGGTTCTGCACCCTTGATATGCCCTCTTATGAGAAAGAATACAGGTTCCATGATGTCCTTGCATCCAGAGATGCCCTGACATGTCTGATTTTGTCATCTACTCCAACTAAAGGTTGATAGCAAGTCAAGACCCCCTTGAATGTCATGACGAAAGTATTGTAATTAATTGGTGTCCATGAAGATATGGCACCGGGAACGAGATTCACGAACCCTGACTTAATATTTAAGGGAGACCCTTACTAGGTGATGAGTTCCGAGGAGGAATCCACCAAAGGAAGAACCGATATCACAAAATCCCATTTAGATCAACGAGAAAACGTCCATGAACAATGAAAAGATGCCTCCTGACTTTGTAAGGTGGGTATGCGGGGCCACAGCTACACGTCCTCCACAGACGGATGTGTGCGCCCCGGCGAAAGCGTCGGAAATAGAAATGGAGAACCTGGTGTGAATCTCTTCTACTTCAATAGCGAGTAGACCAAATCTATCAAGAAAATTGAGGTATCACCCATGTGAATACTCTCTCATTCATATGTGAGAGGATGAGTAACATCCGATGTTTGAAGACTATTGTCCATCAGCCCCCTGCGGACTATTCCGCCTTAAGATGCCACGCAGTTGGCATCTGCCACAAGACTCCATCGGCTCCTCGCCGACTCCGCCGCCCAATAGGCCGTGCAGATGGCATCCACCACTCGTCCCTATCAGCTTCTCACCGACTCCACTGGTCTAAGAGACTGCGCAGATGGCATCTTCCACCTGACTCCATCAGCTCCTCGCCGACTCCGCCACCTCAAGAGTCCACACAAGTGGAAACTTCCACCCGACTCCATCATATCCTCACCGAATCCGCCTCCCCAAGAGGCCACGCAGGTGGTATCTGTCACCCGACTCCATCGAATCCTCCCAGACTCTCCTTCCTCAAGAGGCCGTACAGGTGGCATCTACCACCCGACTCCATCAGCTCCTCGCCGACTCTGCCACCATAAAAGGCTGCACAGGTGGTATCTTCTACTCGACTCCATTGGCTCCTTGCCGACTCCACCACCCCAATAGGCCACACAGGTGGTATCTTCCACCCAACTCCATCGGCTTCTCACCAACTCCACTGCCCCAAGAGGCCACGCAGGTGGCATCTGCCACCCGAATCCATCGGCTCTTCACCGACTCCTCCGCCTCAAGTGGCCGCGCATGTGGCATCTTCCACCTGACTCCATCGGCTCCTCGCCGACTCCGCTGCCGCAAGAGGCCGCACAGGTGGCATATTCCACTCGACTCCATCAGCTCCTCACTGACTCCACCACCTCAAGAGGCCCCGTAGGTGGAATCTACATCCCGACTCCATCGGCTCCTCGCCGACTCCACCACCTCAAGAGGCCGCGCATGGGGCATCTGCCACCCGACTCCATTGGCTCCTCCCAGACTCCGCTACCTCAAAAGGAATCTTAGGTGAAATCTACCACCTGACTCCATCAGCTCCTCACCAACTCCACCTCCTCAAAAGGCCGCGCAGGTGGCATCTGCCACCTGACTCCATCGGCGCCTCGCTGACTCTGCCGCCTCAAGAGGCCGTGCAAGTGGCATCTACCACCCGACTCCATCGGCTCCTCGCCTACTCCGCCACCCCAAGTGTCCACGCAGGTGGCATCTGCAACCCGACTCCATCGGCTCCTCGATGACTCTGGCACCTCAAGAGGCCGCGCAGGTGGATTCTGGCACCCGAATTCTTCGGCTCCTCTCTGACTCCACCGCCTCAAGAGGCCGCACAGGTGGCATCTGCCACCTAACTCCATCGGCTCCTCGCCAACTCCGCCGCCTCAAGAGGTTGCACAGGTGGAATCTGTCACCCGACTCAATCGGATCCTCGCCGACTTCACCACCTCAAAAGTCCACGCAGGTGGAATCTGCCACCCGACTCCATCGAATACTCACCGACTCCACCACCTCAAGAGGCCGCGCATGTGGCGTCTGCCACCTGACTCCATCGGCTCCACATCGACCCAGCTGCCTTAAGAGCCCGCACATGGGGAATCCTTCCCCAACTATATCTGCACTTTGTCGACCCTACACCATTTTCCCCAGCCACTAGGGAGGTTCTCCCCATACCGCCACTATTTGGCAGGAAGGATTCCTTGCCATCTGAGCTCCATTGTCCCGTCGTACCGACGTCCAAGCTTCCACGCCTTTTGGGCTCCATCGCCCATTCGTACCGACGTCCAGGCTTCCACGCCTTACGGGATCCATCACCCCGTCCTACCAACATCTAGGCTTCCACGCCTTCCGGGCTCCATCAACCCCATCGTACGGACGTCCAAGCTTCCACGCCTCCCAGGCTCTATCACCACGTCATACAGATGATTCGGGCTTCCATGCCTTCTGGGCTCCATGGCCCCATCGTACTGACAATCCTGGCTACTTAACCCCTCCAAACTGTGGGAATGTAGTCATCCTTACTACCCTTTCAACACTCTGTGTCATCCCAACTACCATGATGCATCAACCATAGAGGCCCTCCATGTGTCCTTGACAACAGCTCGTGGAAAGTTCATTATGCCCAGCGAATTTTAGGTAAATCCCATCATATAGAATCCCCACTCATCCCAACCAACTAGAATGGGATAGAGATGATCATACCTCTACTGACACAATACTTGTGGTTTCACATCCCAGTTTCATGACATTAAACTACACGACAACCACGTCCTAGTTTCATGACGTTAAACTTTGTGACAACCATGTCATACTTGTATGATGTTAAACTATATAACAATCTTCGTCTGTCACGACGTTGAACTGATCATTATCATCCTGCACGACATTAAACTGCACATCATCATCCTTCATGATGTTAATCTGTTTATCATCATCTTTCATGATGTTAAACTGACCATTATCATCCTGCAAAACATTAAACTACATTATCGACCTAGTTACACGACATTAAAATACACATCATCATCCTTCATGATGTTAAACATCTCATCTATATCCGTCAGGATATTAAACTGGTCATTATCAACCTGGACGACATTAAACTACATCATCGTCCATCATGACATTAAATGGTTCATCGTCATCCGTCACGTTGTTAAACTGATCATTATATTCATGAACGACATTAAACTGCATCATCATACTTCATGATGTTAAAATATTCATCTTCATCTGTCGTGACGTTAAAATGATCATTATCGTCCTACATGACATGAAACTGAACCATCATCCTGCATGACATTAAATTGTTCATCTTCATCTGTCATGACATTAAACTACTCATTATCATCCTGCATGACTTTAAACTGCAACATTGTCCTGCATGACATTAAGCTGCAACATCATCTTCCATGACATTAAAATATTCATATTTTTATGTCATGATGTTAAACTGCACATTATCTTCCTGCATTACATTAAACTGCATCATCGTCTTGCAAGACGTTAAACAACATCATCGTCCGTCATGATGTTAAATTGCTCATTATCGTCCCCCATGAAAATAAAATGCAAATGGTCCAAGATCTCTGACCATAATCTATGATCACAACCGTCCATATTACACGACGTTAAACTATGTGATCTGTCATAACTGAAGGATGTAAAACCACCCAGCATTTGTCCTGCAAGACAATAAACTGAAAATAGGCTGGAACTTTCCAATAGAGGCCCAACCTCAGGACCCTTGGACTTCTCGGGCCCCCAGCCCTCGTCCTCACTGGAAGATGTTAAACTGCAAGCTTGTCAGGCCTTCCTGACTGAGGCCCAGCCTTAGGCTCGTTATCCTTCTCAGGCCCCCAACCATTGTCCTCACTGCAAGATGTTAAACTGTAACCTGGTCTGGCCTTGCTGACCAAGGCCCAGCCTCAGGCCCCTTGGCCTTCTCAGGCCCTCGGCCCTCATCCTCACTACAAGACATTAAACTGCATGTTGGTCAGGCCTTTCTAACCGAGGCCCAGCCTCTGGTCCCTTGGCCTTCTCAGGCCCCCGGACCTCATCCTCACTGTAAGACATTAAACTGTGATCTGGTCAAGCCTTCCTAACTGAGGCCCAGCCTCATGCACCTTGTCCTTCTTGGTCCCCTGGCCCCCATCCTCATTGAAAGATGTTAAACAGTGAGCTAGTCAGGCCTTCATGACCGAGGCTCAGCCTCAGGCCCCTTGGCCTTCCCGACCCCATGGCCCAATTTCTCTTATGGTATTGTATGGTGTGGTGTGGGATTATGTCCTCATTGACGTCGGGATGTTCGTGGTGTCGTACACCCCCATTTTTCTATAGGGTATCTTACCCCCAGGTGTCTTCAAATACTACATGTGTCATGATTCCCATCCTTATGGGATACGTAGGACCGCCCAGGAAGTTCGCTTGTTGGCCCGGCACAAACTCCAGAGTCTTTCCTCAGGCCCCCAATTCCCTTTTTCAGGCCCCTAGCCCAAATTCTCGCTAGTTGTATGGTGTGATACATGGTCATGTCATCGTTCACGTCGGGTTACTCACCACGTCGTACACCTCCTTTGTTGGGTTATCATTCCCCTATCCACGTACCTTCAAGAACTAAGTATTGCTTGATTCCAATCCTTATGGGATACGTAAGACCACCCAAATGTCTAGACTTCGGGTCCTTCCCATATCTTAGAGATTTTCCTATTATCTAGCTCCCTTGGCCTACCCTCTCCCATGGAGAGGAGTATATGGTGTTGTATGGGACTATTTCTTCGCTCACATATGGTTTGTGATGACCACTCCACTTACCACCTCCTCAGAGTTCTCTATCTCCTTACTCTATAATCATCACTTCAAATCGGTTACTCTCTAGTTGAGCACCATTTGTCGACCCTCTTCGGCGATTAACCAAGGTGTCTAAAGGGTACTCTAGTTAAGTACCCTGAATGTTGGGTTCTACTTAATCCCTTCCACCTGTTTCCCAGGCTTCGTGTTTCACTTCATTTGGGCTTCCATCACCTTTCACATCCAGAGGGACCCCCGAATGTCATGGATGCACGGCCCAAGGGCCCTCCTACCGTCAAGGGCCAACGTCCTTGAGGGTTTTGAATGACAAAATGATTCATGTCCCGTGTTGAAAATACCGTCAGTAGTTGATGCTCAGTTATTGTACCCATTTCAGGTGACAGGATAGGGATACTGTGTTTCCACCACGGTCAACAATTATCCTCAATCTTCACACCATCCTCATTAAGCCCAAAGTGTCGGTTACATGATTCACATCCTTCACCACCTCATCATATCTAATTAGACCTCCAGCACTCTTGACACTATTCCTTAGTGATCATCTGCACGTTAGTAGAACCAAGTCATGGTAAGGGAATCATTTGGGGCTCCACACTAATTTCTCATTGATGGGCATCCCAGGTATTACTATTAAGATCTTCCACCCTTGTTTCCCACACAGAGTTTGACTCATGTGGGCATAGGGAACGGGTCGGGGTCTGCGTTTACATGGAAGGTTTCCATCCCTCCATGGTCGGATCTCTATGACCATAAACTAAGATCTCCCTAGAACATCGTGTATCTTGATTCCCATCCTCAAGGGATACATAAAAACTCCCAGATCTATTGTCTTTGGGCCTAGTTTGAGTTTTGATAATTTGTCTTTTCCGTCCCGCCTTCTGGACCATTACTATGGGACTGCGTGGTGTGCAATGGGAATACCTCGCCATTCACTTCGGGTTTGCAATAGCCACACCACACGAACACCATTCTAAAAATTAGCCCTCCTTTTTCCTATATCGCATGACATTAAACTGTATGTTGTCAGGCATGACATTAAAAATCACCGTTTAGAATTAAAAGTGGCTTGATTCCCATCCCTATGGGATACGTTAGCCCACCTGAACATTTAGATTTCAGCTCATGCCTTGCCTCATAGAGATCTCCTGATCTCCTGGTCACCTAGGCCCCTTGGCATGTCCCTCTCCACAAGGGGGATATATAGGTGTGGTACAAGGTTATTCCTTCCTTGATTTTTGTTTTTTGGAACCATACCCCCTCCTCCTCGGAATCCGCCATCTCTTGGCCGCCCTCAAATTGAGTCCCCTGACCCATTGAAGTGGTTCACCCATGTGTTAATAGTACTCTGGTCTAGTACCAGAAGTGTCAGATTCAACTTAGGCAAGTTCCTTCCACTTGTCAAGAATCATGTTCCCATTCATTTGGGCCCCCGTTATCTTTCACACCCAGAGGGACCCCCCAAGAACTTCCTGGACACCACGCATAAGGGATCTTCTACCATTACAGGCCAATGCCCCCGAGGGTTTTGGACAACAAATTGATACAAATCCCGTGTTGTGAACATGGTCAGCGGTAGATTATCATTTGTTCATCCCCGTTTCAGGCTAACGTACCAGGATGCTGTGTTGCGATCATGGTCAGTAGTAATACTTTGTCGTCACACCAACCCCTTCCGGCATTGAATGATGCTTGAATGATTCCCATTATGATCCACCACATCATGTCCTGGTGGAATATCGACACTGTTATCACTATCCTTCAGTGCACCTCTGCAGGTCAGAGGGGGAAAAGTTACAATAAAGCATCCTCTGGGGCTCCCACGGTCCGAGCTCTCTGACCATAAACTATGAACTTCATTAAGGGCTATGTCCAGCATTATTCCCATCCTTATGGGATACGTAGGACCACCAAGATGTCTCGTTTTCTGGTCCATCTCATATGGGAGCTAGTTTCTCCATCCCCTTTCACTCTCACCCCTATTTGGGCCCCTTGGCCTGAGGTTCCTTACTTAGAATTGCATATGGTGTGATGTGGGATCATGTCCCCATTCAAATCAGTTATGGTTTACTGCACCGTACAGATTCCCCTACCTAGCATCATCTCTGCTACATCTGTGCAGCATGACGTTAAAATGCATGTTTGGTCCTATCACAAGACCCTAAAATATGACATTATCATCCTGGCCGCATGATGAAAAATGGCACTACATTGTGATGACCTCATTATAGAGGACATCATGTTGGGTGTCAGTCATTTACCATACCATTTTTTCAATGCCTACTATAGATTGATTATTGTGGCGACGCCAGGGCCTGCTACCCTAGGCCTGTCGCTTCACAAAAAAACCACTCACATTAATGGAAAAACAAGAATTATCAAATACAGCTTCTTTTTTTGTGTGGCCCACGTACGCACACCCCTTTTATCCCTGGCACTGGTACATTACAATTCCACTACAAGAACTATGTTTATCATGATCCCCAGCCTCATGGGGTACATAGGAATGCCTTCTCACTTTGCCTCAGGCCAAACTCAACTCTTTTTTTCGGTCCCTTGACCTATAACCTCTCACAAGGAACATGTGTTGGTCGGGACCCTCGGTTCCCATTCACGTCGGGTTTTTGTAATTACTGGCCATGAGTCTACCGAGTTTCCTCCCATCCAGGGTCGGAATTCAACGACCCTAAACTACAATCTCCCTATAGGAAGGGACTCGACCCCCTCTATCTAATACGTCTCATTGTCGTATTCAGATGCATTTTGATAAAGATCCCGAAGTGTGGAATTTTTATGGAGACATTCATCCCGTTCCATGTTCAAGCTTCATGGGCTTTCTCTTTGGATCCTCATCCTCGTCCACATCTAAAAGCACCCTCGGACAACATTGATTCTAGGCTTAAGGGATCTCCATTGATGCTGGACCTAAGGGATCTCCTATCATTTCGGGCCAATGTCCCTAAGGATCTTGGATGACATTTGCGACAGATCTCATATTTCGAACATGGTCAACGGTCGAACCTCATTTGTCTGTCCCCATTCTAGGAAAACGCGATATGGATAATTTGTTTCTGCAATGGTCAAAAGTTATCCTCCATCGCCACGCCGCCATCACTGTGATCCAGATTGCGAGCATCAGGATTCACAAATTTACACTTTTTCATGTTCAAGTGGAATTATGACATACTCGGCTTCACTTCATCACACGTCTAGGTGCGCTACCTGGACGAGTTAGCATCATTGGTCCGACATTCACCGAGCGTCCCGTCGCCCTAAAATGTACCTTCCTGTGTCAGGAATGTCTCCATTTCTTCTTGTATCCCACATTGAGCATGACTCATGTGGTCTTATAGTTTTGGTGGGATGTGTACCGGCACAACCAAGATTCTCCTCGTCCCACATGATGTTAAACTATGCTCCCAGAACTACATATGAATTGATTCACACCCTTATGGGAAAAGTATAGAAACCCTGGTATTTCGCCCAGGGTCCAGCCACTGGAATAATAATGTCCTATTCCTCACCATTTCTAGCCCATGGCCTGACCCTTCGTGAGGAACCACGTAACTACAACTGTTCCCCGAACAATTTTGGGATGCCACAAGATTACATTGGGAAGCGGTGTCTCCCTCTCCAGAAATGCCCTGTCTGAAAGGAGGAATGATCCATGATCAAACTGATGCACCCATCTAGTGTACTCCCACCACGGTGGCGTAATTTTGTGAGTGTTTGATTCTGTTCGAACAAACCTTCACTCCACCTTCCATGGTTTGTGTGCCCCTTATTTGGATCCTCATCCTCTTTCAAATCTAGAGGAACCCCCTCATAGTATGGATGCTCGGCCTTTGGCTCACCTACTATCCTCGACCAACGTTCTGGAAGACTAATGGGTAACATTTTGAGTCAGGCCCCATGTTTCGAACATGGTCAACAGTCGGCCCTAACATGTTATCTTCATTTTAGGATAATGAAATAAGGATATTGTGTTTCAAACATGGTCAACTATTATTCTTCATTGTCATGATACCCCCATAGTGTTCTGGATTCTGGGTATCGTGATTCACACCTTCCACTTCCCTCTGTTTGGATTTATTTTAATTCCACTGGCGTTACCCCACTCATGCACTAGAGCATGGTGGGAGAAGGTGGACGGCTATCTAGAGAGCCTTGTTCTCCAGCTGCGATCCCACTCTTTTAGGATTCTCCAAAATGGTGATCGATGTCCCATGCTGATCACCTCACACATTCTGTTGTTTAACACTCTCATACAAGAGCTCCTATTATCACTTTTTTCCCGCACCAACCATGGCTCACATGGTCTTAAAGATTTAGTTGAATATCTCTTCAGTATGATCGAGATACGATGGATGCCAATGCACGATGTTCCTCAGTCGTTTCCTCAGAACGCGGTCTACCTCGCCCTCCTCGTCCTCATTGGACCCTGTTCATAGGGGTGGAATTTTTTGGCATCAGAAAATGCATCCCCAAAATTATCCAGATACTTCCATACATGATTCAAGATCGTAGTCCATTTTGAATGCTTTGATTTGGTTGTTCATAGGGCCCGAACGATGTTACGGATTAGGAGTTATGGACATTTGAAGTTGGGAAGCAAAACTGGTTCGCGAAGCCCATTCGCGAAGCCCCATCCATGATCACGAAGCGCTGCCGTGAAGAAATGAGGCGGGATTCTCCATTAATCACTTTGACATTCGTGAACGTGCGGCAAAGAAAGGTGTAGGGATGCTCTACGAACCCCTTTAACGTTCGCGAACCTGTCGCGGAGCAAGCTCCGTCTTCGCGTCGAGTGAGCTCTGCTTCACGGCTCCCCATGACTATAAATACCTAGCTCACCCCCAATTCTCTGTACAACCACTCTTCCCCCTTGTATGGTGACTTTTCCCATTGGGCGGCCAATCTCCCAGTTCTTGAAGCTCCACTTTCCTTTGCGAAGTGGCTCCGCGAGGCAATGCTCCGCAAGCAGCTTTCTTCGTGTTGCTGCTTCGTGTGTCCCTGTTGCGTGAGTTTCTTCCTTAATGATGCTTCTCCATAGGCCCTTGCTCCATGAGACAATGCTCTTTGAGCCTGTGCTCCGTGATTCCATGCCCAGTGATACTGCTCCGTGAGTCCGTGCGCCGCGATGCTGCTCCGTGAGTCCATGCTTCGCGATGCTGCTCCGCGTGTCCATGCTCCTCGAGTCTGTGCTCCGCGATTCCATGCTTCACGAGACACCATGATCCCTGAGCCCCTTTCCTCCATGATGCTACTTCACGAAGACACCATGCCCCTGCACCCCCACTCGGGGTCAGTGTCAGGCTGTGGTCAAGTCCCTTCGGGTCGATCCCTTCGATACCGTCCCAGACCCCCATGAAAAATGGAGAGTCGCACCGTGAACTTTTCAGGCCAGGATGTCGGGTTTTTTTATTGCACCCTTATGTGCACCTACCTTCCACCTATAGAATACCATGATTTTAGATACTCCTCCACAAAACATGAAACAGCTTGAGTCGACATATTCCTCTTGGTTTCAATCCCATGTCTTGAGTTGAGATTCTCATCATCAATTCCCCGAGTACCTTTAATCAAACCATTCCTCACGCAACTCCTCCAAACCCAATCACTTGGCTCCTATTACAGGTTGAACTAGAAAGGTATGCCCTTGCGTAAGACCCAAAACCATCCATTACTAGGTGCCTTATTCCTAATAGTTCTATCTACATGACTCTAAACTGTAGTTCTCCCTATGTTCCAAATATAGGATGCCTCTTGCTCCAAAAAATAGATTCCTTATGATCCAAGAATCAGATGCATAATAGTCTTATCTACATGACTCTAAACTGCAGTTCTCCCTATGTTCCAAACATAGGATGCCACTTACTCCAAACAAGAGATTTGTTATGCTCCAAGAATGGGATTCCAAAAGTCCTTTCTACATGAATCTAAACTGTAGTACACCCTATGTTCCAATCATAGGATACCTATTGCACTAAACATGAGAAGCCTTATGCTCTAATCATAAGACGCCTAATGTCATGATTACAGTGGCATAATTCAAAGATGGTTAGAATCCATTCAAACATTCCATCACTCCACCTCATGTTATGCATGTCCTTTATTAGGATCATCATCCTATTTCATGTCTAGAGGGACCCCCTAATGGCCTGGTCCCATGCCATATCGGCTCAACTTCCATCCTAGGACAACACCCCGGAAGACTTCAGACGACATTTGCGATAGGTCCTGTGTTTCGAAAACGGTCAGCATTCAACCCTCATTTGTTTGTCCCCATTTCAGGCTAACATGACATGGATGCTGCATTTCTGCCACGGTCAACAGCTATCCCCAATCGCCATGCAACCCTCATTATGTTCCAAATGTCAGGCATGTAATTCATAGTTTTCATCTACCATTGTTCGTACCGATTACAACACCCCTTATCATTATCCTTATTGTGATCTGGTGCATAGGTAAAGGGATTAACCAACCAATGGGTTGGGATGCCCTCATGGCCAGACATGAGGAAGACATTACGGGCAGCTTCCACACGTAAGCCCCATTCACCAGTGATGCTCCATAGCGGCACCCTGGAAGCTTTCTCACATATGCCCCATTCACCAGTGCCGCTCCATTGGGGCACCCGGGTAGCTTCAGCGCATAAGCCCCATTCACCAGTGCTGATCCAAAGTGGCACCTGGGCAACTTCCTCGTGTAAGCCCCATTCCCCAGTGCTGCTCCATAGAGGCACCAACGACGCTTCCTCACATAAGCCCCATTCACCAGTGTCACTCCATAGCGGCAACTGGGATGCTTAGAGTGTAAACCCCACCCCATCCTGAACTACATGGTCTTTGATCCTTGCTAAGGCAATGTACGTAGGAGGCATCCACGAGGTTCAATCCCACCATCTGTTGGTCATCCTGACCCCTTTCATATCGGTTCACAAACACTTGGGTAGCCTAGTGTGTAAGCCCTACACCATTTTGAACTATGCAGTCTTTGATCCTGGCTAAGTCAGGGTACGTAGGAATTCTCCACGAGGTTCAAGCCCACAATCTGTTGGTCGTCCCGACCCCCTTCATGTCATTTCACCAACTCATGGGCATCCTAGAGTGTAATCCCCACACTATAATAAACTACATGGTCTTTGATCCTTGCTAAGGCATGGTACGTAGGAAGCCTCCATGAGGTTCAAGCCCAACAACCGTTGGTCATCCCAACCCCCTTCACGTCGATTCACCAATAATTGGGTAGCCTAGAGTGTAAGCCCTACACCATCCAAAACTACGTGGTCTTTGATCCTTGAAAAGGAAGGGTATGTAGGAAGTCTCCATGAGGTTCAAACCCACCGTCTATTGGTCATCCTGATCCCCTTTATGTTGGTTCACCGACACTCAGGCAGTCACCTTGGCATAAGCTCGCTAGCTTTTCTTGTAGGAGGCAGCACCCCTGCCCATCCTCACTTCCTTGGTGCCAAGGCTAGAAGAGTGCATGATAGGGAACAAGAATCCTCCTTTATTTGATCCCATGTCCCTCTCCATCTGTACTTTGTTTCCCTCGGGCCTCCATCTTGGATTAAGTCACAAAACCATGGGCCGCCTCATAGCGTAATCCCAACTTCTCTTCACTTCCCATGGACGCACCTTTTACGATGTGGTCGTCAGGCCTTTGGTGCCTCTTGTTTCTCACACTAAGAATGAATCCCATTGGTATATAGTAATCATCGACCAAGGAACCATCCCCATCCCGCATGATGTTAAACTACATTCCAATCCAACGGTAAGATGTTGGGACCCTCCCGAACTATGGGGACTTTGATCCCTGTCAAGGCATGGTACGTAAGAAGCCTCATGAGGTTCAAGCCCAACACCTATTGGACCCCTGGTCTATATTCCCGTCGGTTTTCTGACACACCCCCACCCAAACTATGGGGACATTGATCCATGTCAAGGAATGGTACGTCGGAAGCCTCACGAGGGTCAAGCCCAACACCTATCGGACCCCCAATCCTCCATCATGTCGGTTCTCCGACACTGCCACCTCAAGAACTATGAGGACATGGATCCATGTCAAAAAATGGTATGTAGGAAGCCTCCACGAGATTCAAGATCACCACCAACCTGGACCAAGGTCCTCATTCACATTAGTACACTGACACCATCATTATCCCACATGACGTTTAATTGTACTCCTGGACTATGTGGTCATTGATCCATATCAAGGCATGGTATGTAGGAAGCATTCACGAGGTTCAATCCCACTACCCATCAGACCCCCGGTATATATTCACATTGATTAACTGAAACCTCCCTAAATACGAGGACTTTGATCCATGTCAAGGAATGGTACATAGGAATCCTTCATGTGGTTCAAGGCCAACAACCATTGGACCCCAGGTCCACCTTTAGCAGTAAGCTGTTGTCACTCCATTCAGCGGTGAGCCGCTGACAGCCCCCTCCAATGGTAAGCCGTCGTGACCTCATTCAGCAGTAAGCTGTTGAAACCTCATCCTACAGTATGTCGTTGTGACCCTATTTAGTGGTAAGCTGTTGACATCCTTATCCAGCAGTAAGCCGTTGCGACCACAATCAGCGGTATGTCGTCGTCATATGAACAACGCGGACTTTGATTCCCTGCCACGGGGATACGTAGGAAGCCTCCATGAGGCTCAATCTCATCACTCATGTCTCATCTCGATCTCTCCTTCGAGGCTATGTGTGTTTGGAAGGTCATGACCCAACCCAGTGGTTCCACTTCCTCTGGGTCTCATCCATGCGTCCATTCTCACGGGCCGACTTCTCAGGTGTCCCATCATCCCACGAAACTATGTGGACATTGATTCCCTCTCATGGGGATACGTAGGAAGTCACTTTGAGACTCAATCCCATCACTATTGTAACCTTCACGATGGTCCAATTTCATTCCCCCTCCACTCCATGCAATTCTCCATCATCTATCCTGATTCTTACCCAGGATGCCACATCCTGGTGGGATCATGTCATCCACCCTCCTCGCTGCTCCTAGCAGCACTTGGGCTACTATCCACACTTATTCCCCAGCATGTATTCAGGTTGTTTTTCTATGTGTACACCCAGATTCATCACCCCTTCGAACTACGTGGTTTTTGATCCCTGTCTTCTACACAAGGTACAAAAGAAACCTCCATGAGGTTCAATCCCTACCAATATTAAACAATGGTGTCCCCCTTTCTAGGGTTCACTCTCCCAGATCCGCCCTTAGTAATGTTCATATAAGCCATTACAATGTGACATATACCCTCTATGGGGCACGCCACCTTGGATTCTTCCTCATTGGGCGTTCTGATCCATCCATCGTCCAGGTGTTCCCTCCCTGGGATGTACCAATATGATCCTTCCCTATGGGACATTCTAATCTCCTTCATTCCGTCTCTACAAGACATTAAACTCATGGCCTACCTCATGTTAAACATGAGATTCCTGAGGAAATCCTCAGAAGACACGCCTTTTGTGTAACCGTCTCCGATAGACGTTAAACATGTGGCATACCCAGTGTTAAACATGGGAAGATGAGGAAAACCTCATATACATGCCTATGGTATGTGATTCCTCGCATTCGACATGGGACACCTCGGGTTCTGCACACTTGAGATGCCCTCTTATGAGGAAGAATATAGGATCCCAATGTCCACGTATCTTGAGATGCCCCGACATGTCTGATGTTGTAATCTACTCCGATAGAAGGTTGCTACCAAGTCAAGACCCCCTGGAATGTCCTGATGGAAGTAGTGTAATTAACTGGAATCCAAGAAGATTTGGCACTCGGAACGAGATTCAAAAATCACAAATTAATCATTAAGGGAGACCCGAACTGGGTGACGAGTTCTGAGGAGGAATCCATGGATGGAAGAACCGACATCCCATCATCCCATTTTGATTAAGGAGAAAACATCCCTGAAAAAGGAACGGATGCCTCCCGCCTTTGGAAAGTGGGAATTTGGGGCCACAGCTATGCGTCCTACATAGAAGGATGTGTGTGGCTCAGTAAAAGCTTCAGAAACAACCGTGTTGTATCGGAAACGATTCCAACCGCGCCCTCCGGACTATTATCCCAATAACTTACAGACCGAGAATCTGATTGACGCACCATCTTTTGCGTTAACAACCATATCACATGGCAGTCCTTTGGGATACATATTCGTGGGACTTCGTGGTAGTTGGATTATTGATCTCTTTCTTGGGGAGTGGATCCTCCCAGAATCAAGAGAGCTATGTGAAAAACCATGTAGCTGGCTGTAACATGAGAAATGGATCTTATGTGGGTATGTGAATTGGGATCCTATGTGAGTCTGTGATTTGGGATCCTATGTTGGTCTGTGTTTTGGGATGTTATGTGGGACTATGTTTGAGAGTCCCACTTAGATCTACTCTAGGATATCCATATGGGACTAAACTAGGATCAAATGTGGGTATTCACTATTAGGATCCTATGTGGGTCTGATAATTTAGGATCCTATGTGGTTCTGCCTCTTAACAGATTAAGTTGATTTGGTAGTTACATCTAATCGTCTTTGCTTCCTTACCTAAGTAATACCTTGTGTGAGCTATGTCATTACCTTTTTTGTAATATTCTATGTGGCATACCTTTGTGGTATTAACCTTCATGGTAATATCTTTGTGGTGTTCTTATGTGTGGCGTACCTTTGTGGTACTTACCTTCAATGTGATACCTTTGTGGTATTCTTCTATGTGGAGTACCATTGTAGAACTTACGTTCATGGTAATACCTTTTTGGTATTTTCTTCTATGTGGAATACCTTTGTGGAACATACCTATATGGAGTTATATTTGTGGTATTATTTCTTTCTCGAACAGTTGTACTTTGGCTAAGGATTTGTGCCTTGGGTTTCCTCATTAATGAGATGGGTATTCTTGATAACTTAGGTATATGTATGGGAATATACCTAAGTAGGGACGTAAGATTTTTTCATGTTTTGTGGTTAATCCTTTGTGGGTTTTGTGAGACCTTCGAGGGTCTCGTGGTCCCTACTGACACTACAAAAAAATGACTTATACCAACATAAATATATCGACAGATAATTTATCTATTGGTAAAGATGAGCAATTCCAACAGATATTAAGATTTATTGGTATTAAAGTAAAGTACCAACACTTGTTTTCCCCAATAAATATATCTTCTAATAATGATCATTTAACACCAACAAATATTTTACCAACAGTTATATCTGTTGCTTTATCATATCAATACTAACATTTTTTTACCAACAAATAAATCTATTACTATTAATTTCTATTACCACTTTTTACCATTATAAAAATCAGTTGTAATAAATTATTTAATAACATAAACTATTTCATCAAAAAAAGAACATATATACATATATATACATACATATATACATATATATATATATATATATATATAATTTTCAATAAATATTATAAATTATAATTATTTTAATAAAACAATATAGTCTTATGTTTTCATTCAAAAATTATATGTTTGTGGTATTTAATATATATATATCTAATATAAAATCGATCATAAATGATTATATATAATTTCATTATAATTATATGAGATAAAATTTTATTTAATAAATATATAAATTTAAAAAAAATCATTATACATTCGTTCCTCTCCAAATTGTGCCCCTCTTTTACAACACAGACCCACTTACAAAGCCAGCATTTTAGGACTCTCCCACACACCTCACCATACCAAACCGACGATCTCCCTTCCGGCCTTCGATCCATTTCCCTACAAATCATATGTAGGTTTTCCTTCTCAACATACCATCATCATTGTGTAGGATTAAGGTTGGTGTTGTGCTTCTCTTACATTAATATCACACTCGCACACCTAAAATTCTGTAACACTAATTGGATTCTCCTATTCTTCTTGTATATATTAGGTTACGTGATTTTTTCCCTTCATTTTAGGTTCTATTTTGTATTCCACAGTACATGAAACCTGAGTTTCATGCCCTAATTTCATTCCGCTATTTTATTTTCCCTCAATCATTGGTTGATTTCTATAATATCACTTTGTTCCCGCTTGTGTTTTCAGGTTTGTTCCATTTTTTTCTTCTCTACCAGTATTCCATTTTTATTTATATAACACCATTAAATTCATATTCCAATTTTCTACTATATACTCATCAGTTCACTTCCAATATCTGCATATTTCCTGCATATTACGTGCATTTCTAGTAATAGAATTTCCATTAACAATCCCTTATAATTCAAAGAAAACCATACAATTAGTTATGTACCTTATTTCACTATTTATTACCTTTATTTACTCAGGATACATTTTTTTCCAAAAGATTATACATTAATTTTTTTTAATATCTTGATTGCATTATACTACTTTACGTACTATAGGTACCCCCTTTTTTCATCGCTACATACGTTTCTCATCTTCCTAAGTATCAGCTTCCCTTACTGTGATGCTACGATCCTTATTCCATCATTTCCACTTGAAATTCTAAAACATAGTGATCTACTACTAACACGTGTGTACACTTTTATCTTTTATACCATTAAATAATATTATAATTTTGAAATCGATTGAATGTATGATGTTAGTATTGCATACATTAAAATAATTTTCCATGATATATGATTATGCAATGGATTTCCATATTGAAACGACCACCATGGGCAAGAAAAAAGCATTCAATTTAGAGAAACATGGACACGATAATGATTTCAATATGAATAAATCTACGTTTGATTCTCATATCAAATAAATTTTTTAATTTGAGAGGTTTTATATCATTGATGAAGAAAAAGATTTTTTTAATATAGTATGTACATGTTAATCTAATCACTTGTCGATCCTTCATAGGCTCAAATATGTGATGATATGTGAACTTTCTACATGGAACTCAAGATGAAATTCTATGAAAGGACATTGATTTCCATCTTGATGGGGAGCTGGTTTGTGTAAAAACTATTTCTGTGCAATCTGACATGTATCTTGTTTACTTGAACCTTGTCCCTTAAACTCAGGCCTAGATGTATGTATCTAATTTTTCTTCCATCGATCATCTTCCCTAAACTACTCACATGATTCATAACTTGGGATCAGTATAGTAGTAATCACTTTTAATGAGCATGCTAAAAAATATGTGGTGTTTGTTCTATTTATGAAATAATAACTTAAATTCTTGGAGAAACCAACCCAATTACGTTGCAAAAAAGTAGGTGAAGTGTGTGCAGTATGTGAGAGTTTATGATATAAGGTAGAGTGTGTGCACTAGAAATCACTTGTTGTGTTTTATTAAGGAAAAATATTTTCATCCATGGAGAGTGCAGAAGAACAATGGAAATCTCTATGCGTGTTCATTGTGAAACATTATGTGCACTAGAACACTTATTCTTTTACACGAGCAATGCACTCTAGTAAGAGTTTTCACTAGAACACTCATGCTGTTCTTCAAAAAGGGAAATTAGTTTCATCCATGGAGAGTGTGTGCAGTAGGGGAGAGTGTGTGCACTAGAACACTCATGATGTGTTTCAGTATGATAAATCAGTTTCATCCATCAATAGTGTTCTAGCACCCTTGCACCTTGTTGTGTTTTTTATGTTTCATCCATGACACTGTTGTGTTTAATCCATGACAGTATTGTGTCTTCATGAGTTTCTGTAGAAATAGAGTGTGTTTTCATCATGAACAACACTCATGGGGTGTTCTTGTACACACACTCCTCTTTTTCGCACACACTCCATGTGCACTAGAACATTCATTCTCGTTACAACACTGCACTCACTTTCCTTTAATTAAGTCCCATTTCCCTTACTAAAACTGATTTTCCTTACTGCACACACTCTCCATGAGAGTTCTAGTTCCATTTATTTTTTAAGTAAATCCACAATGTTTTTTTGTCTCTATGACTATTTACTTTTTAATTTTCAACAGTTTTTTTGGTTTGAGTTGAAAGCTTATTAATTTGTCTTCTCAATTAACCAATATTCAATATTATAATTATATTTTAGTAAAACCCTATTGATTTTGTTTTTGAAATATAAGGACATCCTTGTTATCCAGGTATGTTCGCGACTATTATATTACAACCTTATTGAAAAATTTTAGGACAGTCTTGTTTTCCTGGTATGTTAACTGCTTAATCTTGTGCATATTTTTTACTAATGAAGTTGGTTCCCTTCATCAATGTTGAGGAAGCTGATGAAACTATTATTTTCAGTGGTTTGGATTCCAAGATGATGTGTGGGGATAACCTAAGGCAAAATGAGGTATTGGTTCAGTTTTTTATCACATTTTAAGATAATTTTTGAGTTATACTAAACTCAACTAGGACTGACATGGTTGGACAAAAATTAGCTTCTAATGATCTAGAAGAATTAGAGGAAGGGTCTCTAAGTTGGTAACATGGAAGGTGGTTGGGTTTTTTTAGTTTATTGGTAAACATAATTAATCCAGTGGTTGAAATGGTTTCTGGATAGTGTGTATTAAAGGGAGTTGATAGCAAGATAAAAGTGATGCTTTAAGACTTAGCAGGAGTAAACATGGATGTGATTTATAATGGTATAACAAGGAAGGAGCTCCTTATCTAACTACTAACATAGAGTTGATGGAGAATTGACCGATTCAATACTTTTATAGGGGTGTATTAATATCTTAATTCAATTATTAATTCTATTAATTGGTCATTTAAATGTGTTGTGTACAACATTAATGTGTGAGATCAAACAAGTTTTCTGTTTAAATTCTATCTAGGAAATTATAGTTTTTTCTTCTAAGATATTATTTTACTTCATTAATGAATTATTCTAAGCTAATATAATTTATTTTACTTCTTCCTCAATTGAGGTGTTGTTTTTTCATAACTATACTAAATTATCAATAGATTAAGGCCTAGTTTCACTCATGTTTTTCATTTCAAATCATTTCTAAAATGAATATATTTTTGGATTAGGATCAAGTATCAATGGATCTAGGTCTTTTTATCAGTTTATAAACCTATTTTACCATTTAAATAAGTTTTCATATTGTGTTGATGAATAAACTTATACTTTCTCACCAATCCTATGATAGTATTATTATTGTGATGAGGTCTGGGGGATGTCACAATTTTTTTCTCTCAATTCATTTGTAATAACTCATCCCCATTGTTATCCCCAGGTTCCTATATTGAAACATTTTTAATTGAATGAGTTAGGATTTATTGTCTTTATATATGAGTCTATCCTCATGGATAAAATTGTAAAGGAAACATAATCATATGATATGTTTCCTATTTAGTTTTGTTTTCCATGATTTCAATGATTTTCCTAATCTATCTATCATTTTAGAAAATTGTCTCACCAATCATATGATAGTGGGTCAGCATGTGGTGAGAAATGTGGGTTAATCCTTCTAAGGATATAACAGGAAATTGAAATCCTATGAATCATAAAAAATTGGTAGTTGGGAAACTGAATAGTGATTTTGGATTTTTATGTCCTATTTTTTTTCTTTCAAGCTTTATTTTGGGTATTGAGGTTTTATTCATGTTTATTCATAATTTTTTCTGTTATCATAGACTTTACAACTTGATCTTCTAGATGAAAAAGAATTCTAAATCAACTTACTATAGATTGGAGTAGGAATAAAATGAAGACTGGTAAGATTGAGTAAATTTATTTTAAAATTACATTTTTATTCCCATAATGTGTATCCACTATCTTGAAAAACACTTTTAATTAGGATAATAAAAATGATATATAATGTTTTCATGCTTATTATATCATTTAACTACACCTATTTTTTTATACTTTTATTTATTTATATTTTGGTTTCAATTCAAGCGGATATTTTGCACTGATTTGTGGGTATTCTCTTTGGTTGTGTGTACTGAGGAACTTGGAGCTGCAGGGTGTGGCATAGTAGTGACTTGAGGATCCTCTCTTGTATTGGAGCTGAATTGATTTGTTGAGTTTTCGATATAGATAATGAATGAAAAGTTCCCATTATATGCATTTTTTTATATTTTCATTTATTTATATTTTTTATTTAATTCATTTTTATATTTTCATTTATTTGTGGTTGTACTATTTGGTTCTGTGGTGTAGATCTTGGTGATGAAGTGTGTGGTATAACGACCTGAGATTCCTCTCTAGTACTGGAGATGATTTTTTTTTGAGATCTCAACAAGGATGATGAATGAAAAAAAGGATTTTTCTATGTAGATCATTTTTTTATTCTTTAATGTTTTTTTATTCAATTTATATAGATATTTTTCACTGATTTTTGGTTATTCTTTTTTATTGTGTGTGGTGTAGATCTTGGATCTAAAGGGTGTGAAATAACATCGACTTGAGGTTCCTCAATGGTACTAGAGTTTACTTGGTTTGTTTCTTCTAGTGACTTACTTGGGGCTGATGAAAGATCTTTGATGGAAGTAACTATTCATCTACCATGATGGGTGTTGGGGGATTGTAGTCAAGAGAAGATAGTGCTAGAAGATTATAGTGAAGAGATGATATGGCTGGTGGGGGTTCAATAGTGATGACAACTGCATATATGGATCCTTGGTTTTTGTGTTTATGGTTTTTTGGATTTTCTAGGTATCAATCAACTTCAACCATATATTGATCAATTTTGTATTAAATTTTATTAATAATGTAATTAATATTTTTCTATGTTTTAAAATGTGTGAAAATCTATTGTTTGATAATTAAAATAACTGTATTATATATGATAAATTAATAAATATAATATGAAATTTTACTAGTAATAAAAATTTATAATATTTATTTAAATTAAATTTATTAACATATATTATATGTTGGTAATATTTTTACCAACAGATATATTTTTCATATGAGTATATTACTAAACACTTTGACCAAAATATATATTATTTGTTGGTATTATTATAATTGTAACAGAACTATTTTATCTGTCATAATAACATTTAGCGAAACCATTTTTATTGACACTTTAGGGACATGAAAATTTTTGTTGGTAAAACATTTTACCAACAAAAAAAGAATTTTTACAAACAGTTATACCCATGTTGGAAAAAGTTAATTATTTTGTAGTGTTAGTATCTTTATACTCACCCCTACATGGTCTACGCCCACACCTTATTGTGTTTGGTGCTGATGACAGACATCACTGACTGAGGATGAGGGTACCAGGACATGAGGATGTCTGAAGGTGGACAATAGATGAGGCATACCGCATAGACGACTGTTCGAGAGTTGTACATACCTTTCAGGTAGGATCCTTTGTGGGTGTTCACATAAGCTGTTCAATTTACAAGTACATCCCAGTTTACTTATACTTTACATTTTTCTTGTACTTTCTAGTTGTTCTTGTATTATGGACCCTTTTAATTACTATACACATACTTTTTTACTTTACAGTTTAATTATGTTCATATCATGATGTGTGCATGGTTGAGTCTGTATATAGGATATAATTGCAATGCCTTCATAGATTTAGTGAATATGCCTTTCGGTGCTAGTCGCCAGCCCCTTGCCTATGGAAGGCGGTCTTGGGGTACTCACAGCACGGTCCCCGGGGTACGGGTCGTGACAAATTGGTATCAGAGGTGTTTGGTTCTACTAAAGAACAAGGACTCTGATCTTTTGACTCAGCAATAATTATCAGTGTAATAAGTGTGATTTTTAGTTCAGGGAGTCCAATGATGGTGCAGCGGCTGAGGTATCCATCAACCAGGACTTTTATTTCTGATTTCTAACTTTGTGCACAAAAACAAACATTGAGTGTGTTTCCTTGAAATGTTTTTTCTTTTGAATTATTTGGTGTCAGTTCAACTGGTATAACTTAATGACCATGGCACACCTGTTCTTTACCAGGATGTCGCCGCGTAGATATCCAGCTAGGTTTCCTAAGAGAGTACGCGATAATGGCCCACCAAGCGATGAGGAATTGGTGTAGGGCCCTCTTATGGCGTTAGCACCATCCGGTGGTTTACATGTAGCACCACCACCCATTGGGAAGTCATTACCACTAGATCCACCAGTAGAGGATGCACACCAATTGAGCTCATTGCATGAGTTCTAGCAGTAGAAGCCTCTGAGGTTTCAAATTGTGACAGATTCCCACACAGCTAATGGCTGGAAGGAGACGGTTGATAGGGTTTTCCACCTAGTTGAAACACTAGTAGAGCACATGGTGATCATTACTACTAGTCTTTTCTAGTGAGTGACCATATTGATGGTACGCATAGTGATGAGGCTTCAGTACTTGGATTGTTTCCTGAGATGGTTACTTCAGGTAGTGTTCCAGCTAAATCACTACCCATTGGTCAGCAATTACAACTGATGGTACTGGTGAATGACACGTATAGGCTTAGTGCCTTACACATGTTTCAGCATCAGATAACCCTCAGGTTCTGAGGCCAGCCTGGACCATAGGCGGCTGAGGACTAGCTTGAGGAGGTGGTTGAGAGTTCCCTAGAGCTTCTACAGCTTTGGCATGACTACATGTCAGTATCTGAGTATTCATAAAGGCATGTCAACCATATCAGGTACTTGATGAATACAGTATAGCTAGTGATTTTGGGCTAGGACCATAGAAATAGGTGTGTTTAGGGACATCCATGCTAACACTATTCCTCAATTCATTCCTACTTATATTAGGGTGATAGAGAGAACCTTTGTGGTGGAATGTTATTTTAATATTCAGATGCGGCCAGTTAATGTTAGCAGTGGGAAAACAAGAAACTGACGCCAGTCTTAGATAGTTGGGTGTGTAAAATTTTGTTGTAAGAGGAAGTGTTAAGGAAAAATGGATTTGTAGGGCTGTTGATGTGGAAGTATATCTAGGAGGGAATCATGAGGTGGTGTACATTTGGACATGTTACAACCACCACCCCAATGTGGTCCCCACCAGGCTCAGGGAGCCAGAGTACAGGACTTGGGAGTAGCAACATGATGTCAAGAAGTGGGACCCAAGGGCTCTAGGAATGATTCGAGGTATGGTTTATGTCTACTACATGCCGCCATATTAATAGACATAAGTACCAAACAATTCTATCTTTCCAAGAATCTTGTCTAATACATAGAGTTTTTGGTTAAACTGTTGACTTGACCCTCACATATGGAAATACCTTTGAGAGGAGACTCGATAATCACACATACACCGATAGTGTGATATAACACTTGAGGTGAGAGTTTCAGTTGGAAACTCTTGGTTTTAGTGTTGAGGGGTTTCGATGTTAGTCTCGTTATGTACTGAAAATCCACATGTCATACTCAGATTGACTGTATTTGAAAAAACGGTTTTAGATTATCCACATTTTTGGAATGGGGTTTTCCTTGGTCAATGAAAAAGGAAACCCATGTAGCACATGATTGGATCATACATAGGAGGGTGCAGCCAATCACTCATGAGTCGTCCAACCATACACTTGTCGTAGCTGGAGTTTGAGTTTTCTGTAGAAGTGGAATATTTTGGGGACATGATTTCAAAATATGTTTCATGGATCTCATCCTCGAAGGGAGGGGGACATCTACTTTGTCTGGGTACTACCGGAGTTTTTCACGAGACTTCTCCAGGGTAAAGACACCGTATTCACCTTTGACGAAGGAGGAGGTTCCTTTCCTGTGGACGGAGAAGTGTTAGTAGAGATTTCAGAAGTTGATATAGTGAATATGGCTAGAGTTCCTCTATGATTATGTCTTTTTGGTAGTCTATACTCATGGTAAGGGGAACATGGTAGAAGACGCACTCAGGAAGAGGCCTTGACTACAATAGCCAAGCGAGGTATCAGATCAGTTAGTCACGCTGCAGATATCCTTCATGAATAATGATGGAGCAACTTACCTCTAGTCTATGACTTTCACTTCCCCAATTCTTCAGCGAATTCATGATGCATAGCTTGAGACATTGACTTGGAGGCCCTATGTGCTCAGATATCCTCAAGAAGGTCTCCTAAAAGAATTTTAAGAAGGTGGGGAGCACATCATCATTTTTAGAGAATGCACCATGGTACTATTGACGATTCGTGATGATGTGTTGAGGGAGTTCCATAAAACCTATTTTAGTGGTACATTCTGTAGTGGTGAAGGTGTACCAAGACTTCCGACAGCAGTACTAGTTGCGAATGATATAGAAAGAAGTGGAATAAGGCTTACTCCGCAGGACACAAAGATCCTTGGATTTCGACGAGGGATACCGTGTCTTCTTACGGGTCTCAACCCGACGAGGATTACAGAGGCTTTTCCAGGGTGACAAACTATCTTCGAGGTTCATCGGGGTGAGGTGGATTACCACTTTGCACTTCCTCCGTAGTTGTAAAAGGTTCACAAATAATTCCATGTATCCCAACATAGGAGATATGTGCACAACCCATCTCACATCATCAACCACGAAAAGCTGGACTTAGACGATGGGGTGACATTTTCAGAGATTCCAGCAGTGATTGAGGATCAATAGGTGTAGGCCATTCATGGGTAATAGATAACTCTAGTGCACATACACTGGTAGCATGGGAACCTCTAGGAGATATCATGGGAGATTGCAGATTAGATTCTTGCTCAGTACCCTCTTTTGTTTGTTCTACCATTTTTTGGCTTTGAGGGACGTAAATATCTAAGGTGTGGAAATTTTAATGTCCCAGAATTTCAGTTTAATTTTTTAATTATGTGGAGTTATTTTGTGACCGTGAAATCTGAAGACGCGTAATTCCAAGGGCACTATTGAATCTTCTATGCCAAGTTTCACTTAAGGAAAACTTTTCCTTGACCGCAGTAGGTGCGGAGAAGAAGTTATTTATTGTGACATTTTAAAAGGAAATGAAATGAAATAATCTCACTAATTTATTTATTTTTCACCAATGGGCATGCATTAGTGTGAGACTAGGGGCGATTCAAGACATTAAATGGATTTCACCATAAAATACAAAGTAACAACATCATTGGAATATAGGAAGGTTCCTATTAATTGATCCATCATAAATTCCACTATCGTTACTCACTGTCACCATCTCCTATTTATATGGAGCATGGGATATTGAAATTGGCATGGCTTCACCAGGAGAAGAAACTCTGGTAATGGTTTCTGATTCCCAACACTTGGAAAATGAAGCTGGTTCCAACGGGCGGTGAAGATCAACCCTGAACCATGAACTGAAGATTGGTGATCTAGTGACATCGTTGGAAGCTTGTGGTGGGGATGAGGAATGCCGACACTTTTCAAAGGAGAACACTCTCTAACGAACTTGAGGTATGGGTTATTTTTTGGTGCATTTTTTATTTCCTCTTCCCTGTTCTTGAATTTATACAATGAATAAGGGTTAACCGACTAATGGTTTGATCCAATATTCATTTGTCTTTGCAGGAGGTCGTTGCTTGGTAACGTGTAGTGTTTTTTTTTGTTTTGAATACACATTACCTGTACTTGAAGTTCTTCATGATTCAAGAAAAAATAAATATCTTTCTACCTTTCGAATGCTGAGGGATTGGGCCAAACGAACATAGCCTAAGATCTCTGCAACCATTGTGGTGTGTTGTCATTTTAAATCAATGGAGATGTCCCGAGATGAGTGCGGATGTCTTTGGATTGAAGAACAAGCCACCGAGGAACGCCCAATGACCTGATGAATGGCGTCAGCGACCATGCCAGAGACCAACACTGGTGGGGATCCAGAATGGCGGTCGACACTCCGGCCGACCGCGGAGACGGTTGCGGTGCAATCGCAGTACCGGAGAAGGGTTTTATCCTGTCAGTCACGGTGGAGCAACGGCGGCGGTCGGCGGCGGGCATCTGCATGAAGGGGAGGTGGTAGCGCGTGTACACCCCGCCGAGTGAGCAGGATCCCCGGTCATGAGCCACAGTGACTAAGGGAGTGTGGCTGACATAGCTAGCTACAATTGGGGGCGTGACATGCTACCACTCTGTGAGGGAGAGGTTGGCCATCCGACCAGTCGTGGCGGGCCGCCACACTGCGAGCTGCGTCATCGCGGGCGGCCGCACCGTGGGAAACCGCACAATAGCCCTCTGCACCATGGGATGCCACTCCATGGGATAGATCCAGTGGGCCGGGTCGGACCAAATGCTAGACTCGGGATGGGACAAGTCATTTAGACTGGGTCAGATTGGACCCGGACTAGTTTTGACCATTTTTGCTCTTTCGGCCATATCTGAAGTTACGAGCATCCATTCGACAAACCGTCTGCAGCGCCGGAATCCTGGGATTGAGACTGTCCTTATGGAATACCCCACATGAGATTTATATAATTTTGGGTTATAGCTGGGTTGGATAGTACACGAATTCAACTGGGCCCTCGGGACTAAAAGGCCAATAATATACAGATCGGGCGCCCCATTGACGCACCGTCTGTTGTGTTGAGAACCCAATAATGTGGAGGTTAGTTGGGATACTTCTTCATGGGAATTAATGGAATTTGTATTATCGACCTATGGATTGAGGATTTGATCCTTCAGGAATCAAGCGAGGATAGTGCAGGAACCCTGTAGCTGACTGTAACACGAGAAAGGGATCCTATGTGGGTTTGTGCTTTGGGATCATATGTGGGTCAGTGCTTTGGGATCCTATGTGGGTATGTTCTTTGGGATCCTATGTGGGTATGTGCCAGCTAAATCACTACCCATTGGTCAGAAATTACAACTGATGGTACTGGTGAAGGACACATGTAGGCTTAGTGCCTTACACATGTTTCAGCATCAGATAACCCTCAGGTTTCGAGGCGAGCCTGGACCATAGGCAGCTAAGGACTAGCTTGAGGATGTGGTTGAGATTTCCTTAAAGATTCTACAGCTTTGGCATGACTACATATCGGTATCTGAGTATTCATAAAGGCATGTCAACCATATCAGTTACTTGATGAATACAGTATAGCCAGTGATTTTGGGCTAGGACCACAGAGCGAGGTGTGTTTAGGGACATCCAAGCCAACACTATTCCTCTATGCATTCCTAATTATGTTAGGGTGATGGAGAGAACACTTGTGGTTGAATGTTCTTTGGATATTCAGATGCAGCTAGTTAATGTTAGTAGTGGGAAAATAAGAAACTAACGCCAGTCATAGATACTTGGGTGTGTAAAATTGTGTTGGAAGAGGAAGTGTTAAGGACAAATGGATTTTTAGGGCTGTAGATGTGGAAGTATCTCTAGGTGAGCATCCTGAGGTGGTGTACAATTGGACATGTTACAACCACCACCCAAATGTGGTCCTTACCAGGCTCAGGGAGCCAGAGGATAGGACATGGGAGTAGCTACATGATGTCATGAAGTGTGACCCAAGGGCTCTAGGAATTATTGGAGGTACGGTTTATATCTAATACATGTTTTCATATTATTAGACATAAGTACCAATCAATTCCATCTTTCCCGGAATCATGTATAATACATAGAGTGTTTGGTTAAACTGTTTAATTGACCCTCACATATGGAAATACCTTTGAGAGGAGACTCGATAATCACACTTACACTGATAGTGTGATCTGACACTTGAGGTGAGAGTTTCAGTTGGAAACTCTTGGTGGTAGTGTTGAGGAGATTCAATATTAGTCTGGTTATGTACTGAAAATCCACATGTCATACTCTGATTGACTGTATTTGGAAAAATGGTTTTAGATTATCCACAATGTTTGAATGGGGTTTTCCTTGGTTAGTGAAAAAGGAAACCCATGTAGCATAGGATGGACTCATACATAGGAGGGTGCATCCAATCACTCATGACTCAGCCAACCATACCCTTGTGGTAGCTGGAGATTGATTTTTCAGTAGAAGTGGCATATTTTTGGGACATGATTTCAAAATATGTTTCATGGATCTCTTCCTCGAAGGGAGGGGGACATCTACTTTGGCTGGGTAATACCAGAGTTTTGGACCAGGCTTCTCCCTGGTAGAGACACCCTTTTCACCTTTGACGGAGGAGGAGGTTCCTTTCCTGTGGATGGAGATGTGTCAGTAGAGCTTTTAGAAGTTGAGACAGTGAATATGGCTAGAGTTCCTACATGATTATGACTTTGTGGTAGTCTATACTCATGGTAAGGGGAACATGGTAGCAGACGCACTCAGCAAGAGTCCTGGACTACAATAGCCAAGCGAGGCATCAGAGCAGTTAGTCACGCTGTAGATATCCTTCATGAATAATGATGGAGTAGCTTACCTCTAGTCTATGATTGTCACTTCCCCAATTCTTCAGCGAATTCAGGAGGCATAGCTTGAGACGTTGACTTTGAGGCCCAACGTGCTCAGATATCCTCAAGACGATCTCTTAAGGGAATTTTAAAAATGTGGGGAGCACATCATCATTTTCAGAGAATACACCATGGTACTATTGACGCTTCTTGATGAAGTGTTGAGGGAGTTCCGTAAATCCCATTTTAGTGGTACATTCTATAGTGGTGAAGGTGTACCAAGACTTCCGACATCTGTACTAGTTGCGAATGATGGTGAAATAAGTGGCATAAGGCTTACAGCGCAGGACACAGAGATCCTTGGAGTTCGACGAGGGAGACTATGTCTTCTTACGGGTCTCACCCCGACGAGGATTACAGAGGCTTTTCTAGGGTGACAAACTATCTCCGAGGTTCATCGGGGTGAGGTGGATTACCACTTGTCACTTCCTCCGTATTTGTAGAAGGTGCACAATGAATTCCACATATCCCAAGATAGGAGATATGTGCACAACCCATCTCACATCATCGACCATGACAAGATGGACTTAGACGATGGGGTGACAGTTTCAGAGATTCCAAGAGTGATTGGGGATTGATATGAGTAGGTCATTCATGGGTAATCGATAACTCTAGTGCACGTACACTGGTAGCATGGGAACCTCTAGGAGTGCACATGGGAGATGGTGGATTATATTCTTGCTCAGTACCCTCTTTTGTCTGTTCTACCATTGTTTTGGCTTTCAGTGATGTAAATCTCTAAGGTGGGGAGAATGTAATGTCCTTGAATTTCAGTTTAATTTTTTAGTTATATGGAGTTATTTTGTGACCGCGAAATCTGAATACGCGTAATTCCAAGGTCCGTACTTCCTAGAATGGTCTATCAGTGTTTTGTAAAACATTAAATAAATCGCTTAAGCAGTTTTCTTGAAATAGTGGATTAACACTTAAACATTTTCTCGGATTAAAATTTTAAGGGTATGGTTGCATTTACGATGGTGGGTTTACCCTAGGCACGACATAAGATTGGCCGGTTTGAGCCTCCTTTGAGAATACCAAAAAATGGCATAATCATAAATAAAATAATTAAATAAATTATATTATTTTTCAAATGCTTATAACTCACAAACGGTAACACGGATTGAAAATCTTTGACCATCACTAAACTTTTGAGGGTACGCTTCATTTATGAAGAAACATAGTTTGGTCGGCATGGGCCACCAGTGAAAGTTAGTTTTTCGCTATAAATAAAATAATTAGGTGACAATTATTTTAATTTAAAATCCATAAAATTTAAATGGTAACTCAGATTGGAAATATGAGACTACCATTGGGTTTGTTGGGGTGTGTTTCACTTAGATGGAGCCTATCCATGACTAGTGTGGGTCAAGGGTGCCTTTTATTCATTTTCTATACTGTTTATCGAATACGTTCTATAAACACGCAAGAGGTGTTTACTCGCTTTTGAAGTAGTGCTTGGATTAAAAATCCAAGGGCACTGTTGAATATGCTTTTCCAAGTTTCACTTAAGGGTGACTTTTCCTTGACCGTAGTAGGTGCGGAGAAGGAGTTATTTATTATGACATTTTAAAAGGAAATGAAATGAAATAATATCACTATTTTTTTCACCAATGGGCATGCAGTAGTGTCATACTAGCGGTGAGTCAAGACATTAAATGGCTTGAACCATATAATACAAAGTACCAACATCATTGGAATATAGGAAGGTTCCTATTAATTGATCCTTCATAAATTCCATGATCGTTACTCACTGTCACCATAACCTAATTATATGGAGCATGGGATGAAGAAATTGGCACAACTTCACCAGGCGATGAAACTCTGGTAATGGTTCGTGATGCCCAACACTTGGAAAACAAAGCAGGTTTTATCGGGCGATGAAGAGAAACCCTGAACCATGAACAAAACAATGGGGATCTTGGGGAATCATTGGAAGCTTGTGGTGGTGATGACGAACACTGACACTTTTCAAAGGTGAAAAATCACTAACTAACTTGAGGTATGGGTTATTTTGTTTGTGAATTTTTTATTTCCTCTTCCATGTTCGTGAATTTATACAATGAATAAGGGTTAACCGACTAATGTTTTGACCCATGATTCTTTTGTCTTTGCAGGAGGTCATTTCTTGGTAACTTGTAGTGTTTTGTTGTTTTGAATACACCTTACCCATCCTTGATGTTCTTCATGATTCAAAAAAAAATAAGTATATTTCTATCTTTCGAATGCTAAGGGATCAGGCCAAACGAACACAGCCTAATCTCTCTACAACCATTGTGGAGTGTTGTCATTTTAAATCAATGGAGATGCGCTGAGAAGAGTGTGGTTGTCTACGGAATGAAGAACAAGCCACCGAGGAACGTCCAGTGACCTGATGAATGGCTTCAGCGACCATGCAAGAGACCAGCACTGGTGGGGATCCAGAATGGTGGTCATCACTCCGGCCAACTGCGGAGACAGTTGCGGCGCAATCGCGCCGCTGGAGAAGGGTCGTAGCCTGTTGGTTGCGGTGGAGTAACGGCGGCGGCCGCCAGCGGTCGTCCGCATGAAGGGGAGGTGTCAGCGCGTGTCCACCATGCCGAGTGATCAGGAGCCCCGGTCCTGAGCCACATCGACTAAGGGAGGGTGGCCGACATAGCTGCCTACCGGTGGTGGTGCGAAATGCGACCACGCCGTGAGGGAGAGGTTGGCTGTCTGACCAGTCGTGGCGGGCCGCCACACTGTGAGCTGTGTCACCGCGGGCGGCCGTACCGTGGGAAACCGCACTGCGGGCCTCTGCACCATGGGCTTACGATCCATGGGATGGATCTAGCGGGCCGGGTCAGACCCAATGATAGATTTGGGATGGGCCAAGTCATTTAGACAGGGTCAGATCAGACCCAAACCAGTTTGACCATTTTCGCTCTTTCGGCCATATCTGAAGCTACGAGCGTCTGTTCGACAAACCGTCAACGGTGCCAGAATCCTTGGATTGATAATGTCCTTATGGAATACCCCACATGAGATTTGTATAATTTTGGGTTATAGCTGGGTTGGATAGGACACGAATCCAACTGGGCCCTCGGGACTAAAAGGCCAATAATATACAGATCGAGCGCCCAATTGATGCATTGTATGTTGTGTTGAGAACCCTATAACCAGGAGGTTAGTTGGGATACTTCTTCATGGGAAATCATGGAAGTTGGATTATCGACCTATGGATTGAGGATTTGATCCTTTTGGAATCATGTGAGGATAGTGCAGGAACTTTGTAGCTGACTGTAACATGAGAAACGGATCCTATGTGGGTCTGCGCTTTGGGATCATATGTGGGTCAGTGATTTGGGATCCTATGTGGGTATGTGCTGTGGGATCCTACGTGGGTCTATGTTTGGGAGTCCCAATTGGATCTACATTAGGAAATCCATGTGGGGCTACACTAGATTATTATGTGGGTCTACTATATTAGGATCCTATGTGGGTCTAATGATTTAGGATCCTACATGGATCTACCTCTTAACATAGTTAGATGATTCCGTAGTTATATCATATCATCTTTTCATCTGAACCTATGTTATACCAGGTGTGAGATGAGTCATTAACATTGTGGTAATCTTCTATGTGGCATACCTTTTTGGTAAATACCTTTGTGGTGATACCATTGTTGTTTTCTTCTGTGTGTCGTACCTTTGTGCTAGTTACCATTGTGGTGATACCTTTGGGGTAATCTTCTTGTGTGTAATACCTTTGTGGTATTCCTATGTGTAGTGTACCTTTGTAGTACCTTCCTTTATGGTGTTACCTTCATGGTATTATTTCTTTCCTGGAACATTTTTGTTATGGCTAAGGATTTGGGCCTTGTGTTTCCTCATGAAGGAGATGGGTATTCTTGATAACATAGATATATGTATACGCATATACCTTAGTAGGGTTGTCATATTTTTTCATGATTTGTGGTTTATCCTTTTTGGGTTTTTTGAGAATTTTGAGGGACTAAGGGTCCCTACTAAGTATCGTTATACTCAACCCTACACGGACTACGCCCACACCTTTTTGAGTTTGGTGTAGATGACGGACAAGGAAAACTTAGGATGAGAGAATCAGGACTGGAGGTAGATCAGAGCTGGACACAGATGAGGCATATCACAAACGAAATCGTTCGAGAGTTGTACCTACCTTTCAGGTAGGATCCTTGGAGTGTGTTCATAGGAGCGGTTCAGTTTACTTGTACATCTCAGTAAATTTGTACATTTCAATTTTCTTGAACTTTCCATTTGGGCTTGTAATCTGGCCACTTTTACTTACTGTACACACACATTTTTTACTCTACATTTTTCTTGTGTTTGTATCTTATTTGGTCCTTAGGTGCATGTGTTTACAGGATATAAAGTAAATGCCTTTCATGGATTTACGAAATATGTCTTTCAGTGCTAGTCACTAGCCCCTGGCCTAGGGAAGGCTGGCTTACGGTAGTCATGACATGAGCCCCAGGGGATGGGTCGTGACATGATTATATAACGGTACTTGGCCATTTGATGAGTGGTTACATGATAAACTAAATGGGAGGTGGTTCCATGATTAACCTATGACGAGTGGTTCTGTTATAACCTCCAATGCATTGGGTTTGGAAGACGGTCGTATGGCTATTTTATTGGTATAAATGATTTGGGGATGTCGACCATATGGTTATTCGATTTAAGTATAATTATTTCCAAAGTTTACCTTTTATATGTTATGTGTTCTTTCTTTGGGATTTATGGTAATATATTGTTTACAAAAGGGTAACCAATATGATTTAATCAGTGAAGAGTATTTACTTCTTTATAAAGGGGAAACGAGTTACTTACTATAATGTATTCATGGATTACGTGTTGGATTGAAAAAAAATTGTATTCCTCTTTTTTGTATCCATTACTATGTTTCTTATGCTCATCAAAAAATTTTGAAATGTTTCTCACATGACATAAAATGGAATATGGTCAAGGATGGGATCATGAAGAAATCATGATGTTTATAACATGGAACTTGTCATGTTTATTTTTTTTAATAGTTCTTATTTTATCAAAAAAATTGATATTGAGTAGGTGTATCTACATGTAATGTTAAGGTTGGTATTTATTTGTTAGGGAATAATTATATAAATCACTAAACCTGAAAAGGTCATCAAAGTGAATTATTAGAAAAATTCAATATTATGTAATGATTAAGGATGGGGCCTTATGGTTGGTATTATAGGATGGTTTAGATAACATTAGGATTTAGGATTTTTCTGATAGAATATCCATATATGGTTTTTACATTATGGAAAAATTATTGTGATATTGAATTTGAAGATTAAAATGTTCCTCTGTCTATGATTTTTCTATTTAAAATTTTTTTTCTACAGAGAAGATAGAAAAAATATGTTGTAATGACATACAGATGAGAATAACATTCCAAATCAGCATCCTGAGATGGTTAGAATTGGAACTGAACAGTTAGTTGTAGTGATGGCTCAATTTAATCCGGCGATAAATGGTGGTGGTGTACTTGCACAAGATCAACCCAATCAGCCACAGAGGAACATATTTGTAGTGGTACATTTCATGAGGCAGTATCTCATATCATTCAAAGGATCATATGAACATTATCATGATGAAGGTTGGATCAAAGAACTGGAAAATATTTTCGATTTCATGGGTTATACATGTATTAAAAAGGATAGTCTGGTTGTTTATTGTTTTTAAGGAAATGAAAATCAGTGGTGGGTGATTGTTAAAAATATTAGGGATAATGAAGAGATTGATTCACTTGGTTGGGACGAATTCAAAGGTATCTTTCTTTAGAAATATTTTCCTAAGTAAATTCAATATAGGATAGAAAAAAATTATAGGAATTCTTCTACGAGGATGACTCAGTTGCTTCTTACGAAGAAACATTCACCCAACAAGAAATTTATTCTCTATATTTCTTCCGAAATATTGATAGTATGATATGTAAATTTTACTCAGGACTAAATTCGTGATAATGAAGAGACTAAGTCTCTCAGAAATACAAATTCTATAATTAAACTTGTCAGATATGATGAGAACTTAGAAAAGGAGTTTTTTGATGATCAGATGTTCTATGAGAGAAAGAAAAATAAGAGTTTTATTTTGAAGGAAAAATAAAAGTGTTTATAAAAAAAACCATGAGGTAATGAAATTAAATATTTATCTTGTGAGAAGTGTTGTAAAATCATCTCGGAGATTGTCTCTGAAAATCTAGAATGTTCTTTCAGTATGGTAAGACGAGTCATATTGCTCATAACTATAAGGATAATGATCATGTAGGCAATTAAAATCCTGAAGTAAGATGTTTTAGTTTCAATGAGTTTTGTAAATATGCCAATGTGAATCTAACTTTTATTAATTATGGTGGAAACCAGAAATATAAAAAGAATAATGGTGAGGAAAAATCTTTTTCTATTACTATGATTGATTTGGTACCTGTAAATGAAGTGGTACCAGGTACATTGTTTGTTTTTTCAGTTTATTCCAATGTGTTGTTTGATTAAGGGTCAACACATTCATTCATTTTTGAGAAATTTTTTTGTAAATTTGTAATTCCATATCTACATATGAATCACTAACATGTGGTAAAAACACCTAGAGGATATGATGAGAGATAAAAAATTATAATAACCTTCATGTCTCTATGGGTGAAAAGAATCTACCTGAAATAATTGTTGTTTTTTCCTCTAGGAGACTTTGAAGTTATTTTGGGTATGCATTGGATTTCAATTTAACATGATATGATTCTCTATAGAGATAAACATGTTTCTTTAAAGAAAGTAATTTACTATGTGAACAATAATGAACCCTTATCTCTAATAACATATCCAGTAGTAGATAAACTAGTGAAAGATGGAAATTAATTTTACCTTTTACATACTGATGAAAATAGTCGAACTGTCAGATTAATGATGTGCTAGTAGTAAGTAAGTGGATTGATGTTTTTTCATAATGTGTTACCTGGTATTATACATGATTGGGAATCTGAATTTATTATTGATTTATTTCTTGATGCTAAGGAAATTTCAAATTCCACTTATTAAATGGCTCAAATTGAACTTTCAGTTTTAATGAAATAATTGAAGTATTTTCTAGATAAAGGTTTCATTCGACCTAGCACATCACTGTGGGGCACTCTAGTCTTTTTTGTTAAAAATTATGACGATTCAATGAGACATTTCATTGATTATAGAGCCTTGAATAATATCACTATTACGAACAAGGGTCCTATAACTAATATCAATGATTTTTTATAAGATCTAGGGAGCTCAATATTTTTTAATGATTTACATATGGTAGAGGGACCATCCATTGATTTTAAAGGAAGAAGGTGTTCTAAAGAGCATGTTTCATAGTCGATATGGCCATTATAAATTTGCAGTTGTGCCTTTTGGGTTAACCAATGATCCTACTATATTCATGGATCTTATGAGTAGAATTTTCCATGAGTTCTTTGATAAGTTTTTGGTTGTGTTTATTGATGAAATTTTTCTATATTTCGAATTTAAATTGGAACATGAATTTCCTTTAAGTGTTGTATTGTAAGATATAAAAGAAAATAAATTGTATGAAAAATTCAGAAATTGTCTGTTCTGGATACCAAAAATTTCATTAGATAGTCACATTGTTTAAAAAATGGCATAATAATTGATCATTCTGCAACAAAATTTGTTGAAAAATGCACAAGACCCAAAAATATAACTGAGATTTGTAGTTTAATGGAATGACAGGCTATTAAAAAAGTATTTTCGATCTTTTTCATGGTTATCTATCCAAATGACTATGATAACTCTAAACGGTATTAAGTTCATCTAGACAATACAATGTAATGATTTTTTTAGTAATTAAAAAGAAGACACTTGACTTATCTATTATAATCACTACTTTCGGGAGGTGGTGAATTTTTTATCTACAGTGATGCTTCATTGAAAGGGAATGGTTGTAGCCTAATGCAGAATGATCACGTAATTGTTTATGATTCACATCAGTTGAAACCTCATGAGTTAAATTACCTTACTCATGATTTGGAATTAGTTTCTATTGTTTTTTTTTTCAATAATAATATGGAGGATTCATCTATATGGAGTAAAATTTGATTTATATACTAACCACCATAGATTAAAGTATATATTCACTCAGAATGCATTAAACATAAGAGAGAGGATATAGATGGAATTAATAAAGGATTATGATTTCACAGTTCATTACCATCCTCGAAAAGAAAATAAGTTTTCAATGATTTGTATCAAGAAATTAATTCTCCATTAAATATGTTATGTTTGGAAAAAGATGCACTGATTAATGATTTGATGAAATTTTTAAGATAAGTTGTTAGTGCAAGAAATTCGTCTATTTTTTCATGTGTCAGTGAAACAATCTCTCCCAAAAAGAATTAACAAAGCATAAAAAAAGTCAGTGGGTTGTATAAAAAGATATAGTTTGTTTGGAAGAGTATGTTTCCTGAATTAAACAATAATAATGATTGTATTTTAAGAATTGGGAAGAGATTATGTGTACCTTGTGATAAATAATTTTTGAAAGAGTTATTATGTGAAGCTCATAGTTCTTCATTTTCAGTTCATCCCAAAAGTACTATGATGTACCTAGATATTTGGGAGTATTACTGGTGGGGTGGAATGAAAATAGATATTGTTGAATTTACTGTGAAGTGTTTGACTTTTCAACATGTTAAAGTAGAGTGGATGTTACAGAATGGGATGCTTCAGCCATTACTGGAGCTAGAGTTAAAATATGAAAATATATCCATAGAACTCATTGGGGGATTACCAAATACTTCTCAAGGTAATAATTAAATCTGAGTTATTATTAATTGATTGACTAAATCTTCACATTTTTTCATATTCGAGATACTCTGTCTCTCGATCAAATTTCTCGGTTGTATGTTATATAGCGTATCAGGTTTCATGGACTTCTACTCAACATTGTTTCATATCATGATCCCTGATTAACTTTTATATTTTGGAAATGTCTTCAGAAGTCATTGGGTACTAAATTAAATTTCAGCACATCTTTTTATCTACAATTATATTGGTAGTCAGAACGAACAATTCAGACATTAGACGATATACTACATGCTTTCTCAATGAATTGCCAGGGATGTTGGGACCTTCATCTTTATATGGATGAGTTTTCTAAAAATAACAGTTTTAATTCCAATATATAGTTGGCTCAATTTGAGAAATTATATGGGAATCTTTGTCGAACTCCCACTATTTGGGGTGAACTAGGATAAAGGAAATTTATGGGACAATATTTTCTAGAAGATATGGAAAAAAAGTTTAGTTCATACAAAAACACATGAGGAAAACATAGAGAAGGTTGAAAAGTTATGCGTATAACATAAGGAAGGATATTTTTTGAGCTAGGTGATCATGTCTTTTAAAAAGTTTCACCATTGGAATGTGTGATGCATTTTGGTAAGATGGGGAAGCCAAGTCTCAGGTTCATTATACCCTATGAAATCCTAGAGAAAGTTGAATCAGTTTTCTACAGAGTGTCTTTACCTTCATGTTTATCCAAGGTACATAATTTTTTTCATGTTTAAATGTTGGGAATGTATATGCCAAATCCATCTAATGTTTTAGCCCTGTGATAGTTTAGTTGGAAGAGAATAATTTTTCTGAGGATCAACCAATCCAGATTCTTGACTGAAGAGATAAAGTGTTGCGAAATAAATTAATTCATTTGGTAAAGGTTTCTTACAGAAACCAAAAGGTTTTAGAGGAATCAAGGGATTATAATAATGTAATGAGAGATAAATATTCCCACATATTTGATAAGTGAATAAAATTGAGAGGACGTAGTTTCCAAAAGGGGAAAAATTTTAATATCCCATGTAAATAATTAATATGACATTCTCATATTTATTAATATTCTGAATTAAATATTAATTTTACATTAAAATGGGGTTCTATGTATGATGGTGTAACCGACATGCAATAATATGTTTTCTGAAATCTTATGTTTTACATAAGGCTGAGTTATACTTTGAAAAATAATAATAATAATATAATTTTTTTATTTTAAATGGTAGTTAATTCCAGTCCATTGTATTGTCAGGAATGAAAATTTTTTGCCATATTATTATTGAACATGTTTTTTAAATGTTTTTCAATTATTCAATAAAAATCATAGGCTTAAATTGAGAATGAATCCAATTTCAAGCATAAATACACTAATGTTTTTAAACGGTAGTTTTACCACTTTTTAATGGAGAACCCCATTTAAATATATTTTTTCACTTTTATATGTCCCATTTGATTATATATGATTCTTTTTTATAATAAGGTCATCAAAATTTACTTTGGGTAATTTTTTTATTTATATGATAAAGGACATTTTTAATGAATATTGAAAATTACTGCATTTTAAGTCCAAATTATCTTTTCATATAATTTATTTATATGATTATATTTTCGATTTAATTTATTTAATGAGTAATATGGTTTTATTTATAACATATAATTCAATTTTGGTTAGTGGAAGTAATTTCACATTGAAAATGGAAATAAATGCTTCTCAATCATTTGGAAGTTTATACCTTTTAAAAAATAGCTATTAGGTTTTGAAATTTGGAATTAATTTTAAATCAATTTTTTAAACTTATGTGTTTTGAATTTGGAAAAATGGATTCCATATTTTGAATTAGGAGATCCAAATTTTGTAAATAGGTAACCTTTATTTTTTGATATTATGAATAGTAACTTAATAAATATTTTATTTACCATGGATAAAGGGTAAATCTATTAAATAAGGGTAAAATATACTATTATAATAATATTAAATTTCCCTAACACATTTCCTAAAGTTATTTTAGGTGATATTTCCAATCATGGGAATCCTTGTGTTGATTTTAGTTTCCTATGGAGCATCTTCTGTGTGAAAATGACATTTATTTATCTTTAATTTAATGTTAAGGAAAATATAACCTAAAAATGTATCCTTTACTAAAAACAATTATATTGGGTTATATAAGTGATCACCTCGACTATAAATAGTAATTATAAATCTACAATGATTTCCTACATCATAGTATTTTATAAATAATTTATAGAAATCAAATAAAAAAATTAGGACACAATGGTGATGTAGCGATTACCTTATTAATAAATGTTTCAAATAAATGATATTATAAAAATTAAATTAAATTTATTTTGAATATTTTTATGTCCCTAATAGAACATTATTGATGATTATGGAATATTATCTTTCAATTAATGAATTTTTTTCAATTGAATCACATTGTTATGTATTTTTAAAAAGTCATGATATGAAAAGTAATGAAATTGACATAAATGCATTTTTAAATAAATTAACATTTTATAAAATTATATAATACTTCCAAATATCAATGAATCAGAATATGGAAATTTATGATGTTATAAATTCCAATAATGATCCATTTTGGTGTCTCTGGGAATTTGTTAGTAACTACGTTAACAATATATTTTGAAAATACAAGAAGACATGATACATGTTAAATAAGATTAATAATTGATAAAGATAAAAGATAAGGTTAATTTTGTTACCTTAACTAGCCTAAAACCCTTTGGTTGGGAGGAGTTAGACCCATAATCATCTAATAATAGTTATATATCACATTTATGTTATTATAATTTGAAAATAAATTAATAATAAAATAATATTTTAAAACATCCCTAAAGTGCCCCTCCTCCAACATATAAAAGGACACCACATATAATCCTTACTCAAACCTTTAAATACCGCTTGTATCATCAATCCAATACCCAAATAATATCCCGTCAGTCCAACCTTCCTATTATATGCATTCCCCATGGAAGAATTCATTTCATGATTTCCCTTTGGCTCGAATCAAAAAAAGTTACACAAATTGTGGAAACAAATTATGTCATGTTCCATTCGATTATATTTCCTTCTACAATCCCTATGCTCTTATTATTATTATTTATATAAAAACACATGTATCATAAATATACTATTTTGTTTTTATGTGAATTATTAAACTACAATTACACATTTTTCATCTAATGGGAATAGAACATATTGTTTCTATGGATGACGAACTACTAGCCAACGAAACTATGATTGTTCAATCATCTCCTACCTCCTCTAATGGTGTCTATTGTGATGGATCTATAATTATATATGATATTTATGATATTTATTTTATCATTATTCTACTTTAATTCTCATTTGGAATATTCATTTATTCTTTTCAGGTTTTATAAATATGATAATTTTATTTGAGGAATTGCGATCTAAAACCCCTCAAAGTGATATAAATTATTCATGCTATACATGGAAAATATAAAGAATGGAATTAATGATATTATATAACATATATAAGATAGATTTTATATATTAATTATAATATACATTTGATTTATTTATTTTTTAGTTTTTAAATATGAACATATGAAAATATCATTCATGCGTATGTATGACTTACCGTCTCCATGAACGGTGTATTACATTTCTAATATTCCAATTTTATGTAATATTATAAATATATATATATATATTTAATATTTGTATGACATATTTGATATCTAAATCATGAATATCATTCTGAAGTTAATAGACTTTCTACCACATGTAAAATTTATAATTTTTACAAGTTCATTTTTGACTCTGGTTCTGAAAATCGACAAAATGTCCAATATGAACTCAAATAATTAAATAATTATTATATCGAGTTATTAACTAATATAAAATCAGTAATTAATATGAAATTTGTTTTTAATCACTTATAAATTAAATTAAATTTACTATTAATGGAATTAATGAATGAATGAGTTAATTCGTACCAGAGTTAAGGGACTTTGTATCAATATCCTTTCATTGAAGAATATTATGATCTATACATGACATTATTTTATAAATTTTATAAAAATCATGGGCTATTAAATATCCTTCAAATATATGATTTATCTATGTATCATTTTACTAAATGAGAAAAGGAATGATTTTTTAACCTATGCGGTGACAATGGAATTTCCTCAACCGTGAGAATTATTTAACATATGGATTGCTTTACAAGTTGTGTTGTTTTTAAATGGAAAATTAATTACATATACCCTTTTTACATATTTAGAATTTAAAATCATTTAAACAGTGGATTAACTATTTCAATATCATGAAATTATTTCTTATTATTTCAAATGAAATTTATATGATTGAAAAGAAGATATTTGAAATCTTTTATGTGTGATGATAATATAATGGTACATGGACATTTAATTGGTGGATACATGATAAACCAAATGGTGGGTATTTCTGTGATAATCCAAGGATGGGTGGTTACACTATAACCTTCAATGAATTGGTTATGGAGGTCGGTCATATGGCTATTCTATTTGTAAGTATGATTTGTGGATGTCAACTGTACAGTTATTCGAATAAAATATGATTATGTCTCATGTTTACTTTTTATATGTTATGTGTGATTTCTATGGGTTTTATTGTAAAAAGTAGTTTATAAAGGGTATGAAATTAGATTGTAATTTTTGAATAGTATTTACTACTACAAAATGGGAAAATTTTTTACATATGACAAACTATTCACCGTTCACTTGTTGTTTTGAAAAACTAAACGTTTCCCTTGTCTATGTATCCCTTACTGAGCTTGTTATGATAATCCCATGTCTTAATGATGTTTTAACATGACATAAAGTGTATTAGGGAGAATTATGGGATCATGGAAAATTCATGTTGTTTAAAACATGTAAATAAACATGATTCTTTTATTTTTTGAGTTCTTATTTTATTAAAAAAAGGATTCTTAGTAGAACTGTCTGCATGTAGTATTCAAGTTGTTATGTATAATTTATGAAATAATTCTCTAATGCACTAAACTTGAAAATATCATCAATGTGAATTGTTAACTTAATTCAAGATTATGTAATGTTTAAGGTTGTGGACTAATAGTCTGTGTATTAGGATAAGGAATCGAGAACTTGAGAATACCCCATGAAGTTGGTCCACTCCATTCCAAAGATCACAATGGATATATGTTGGCGGTATTCCTAAATAATTATTTTATTTTATAAGAGATTATATATTGGATAAAATTAAAAAAATGCAATGATAAATACACCTTTAATCTAAAAATCATAAGTATCATAATATTAAAGAACTATTAATTTAAAAATTCAAATCAATTTATCTAAAAACGTGTAGTTACTAATATGGTTAGGTTGATATAGATTGGATTGTTAAAAAAAATACTAAAACATAATATATTTCAATGTTTCATGAATTATATTATCACCATTTTCTTTCACTACTACTCATTGATGGATCCTCTATCACATCAGATACCACCACAACAATCATGATAACAACATCACCCAGAATATGATCAATGTTTTCCTTAAAATTTGTTGAATACATGGTATATCCATACAACTGAAAATAATATGACAAAATAAAATTAGAACCATAATCTACATAAACAATGTTACATGAGAAAATACATCACCAAATAAAAAAAGGACTTTAGATGATCACTAATCTCCAAAAAGTTATCGACCACCACACATGAACTAGAGTCAAAAATTAAAATCTCCAAACACATTTGAGAATACAATAATGAAAAAAACACTAATGATTTGGAATCCCTAATTTTTCTCACATGAGAATATAATATTTTCAAGCAAGGAACTATGATATCCAGTACGGGATGAAAATGAAAAATTCTACACTGTACTACCCGGAGATCTTCAAACACTGTTATGAGAAAAGAACCAAACCGAAGTAAATCTATACCATAGACATCTAGAAATAAAATAAATAAAAAATCAATAACATCATTTAAAACCACATACCCCATCCCATTCCTATTCAAGATCTAATATTACCAATCAAAAAACAAATCCACATAGTATTTTCATTCATAGACATTACATCATATTTATAAATAATTAATAAATCACCCACACAAAAACCCACAATTTCTATTTGTTTAGTGCCTATAGAAACACGAAAACATAAAAAATCATACACAAGTAAAAACATTATCTCCTACTAGGTTATACATGATTAAAACCATTCATTGAAACATCATAAATTATACTTCTCATCATAACCATGGGAAATGAAGAATAATACATGGTGAGCTCTGATTCTTATTATGGGTAAACAAGCGATATATACATGAATAATCTTTATAATAGGCATATGATAACATGATCATAATTTTAAGACCATACCATACATATCAAGGATCATAGTAAAGAGTCGTGACCTAAATATTCATAGTTTATAAGACACAAATTATAAAGGTTTAATGAGAATGAGACATGAAATAAGGAAATAGGGACAAGACATAGAATTGTGGTAGATGCATAAAAATGTAAAATAATTCTATAAATGTTAATGTTCATTCCAAAACTTATCATGGAACTTCATGGGACTACACCTAGTATGTGGGATACACCACCATCCCTATTTATTGTCTCTTACTATTAGAGGATATGGTATCTACATCTTCTCATAGTGGAAAAATACCATCAACATATTTCTATCAATATATCATGGGATATAAATCTCTTCCTTATTCATAGGATGGTAATATATTTCCAACAAATAAAATATTAAAAATATATGTATATGTTTAACAATATCATACAAACACATCATATCATAACCTGTGAAATGATATGGGTAACAAATAATTTCATTAAAACATAACTTGTGGAAATGATATAGGTTTCATATTAATTTCAAAAAATTAAAATTCATGAAAATAAGTTAATTTTGTAAGCATATACCCATTTGGATGAGATACATGTTTGACATACTACATGCCACAAAATATTAAACAATTAAACAAAATGATATGAATAGTATATATAAAACATAAATGTAATAAGGAAATGGTAACATCAATGGATGTCATCATAGATGGTAAATAATTTTTAAATATCTTCTTAAAACATGTGCTATGGAAAATATCCTTTATTCAATGAAAATTTATTTCTAAAATATAAAAAAAACTTAAAAACATTTTCATTCAAAATAAAATATGAAACATATAAAAGATGACATGAAACTCATGAAAATCAATTTTAATTAAAAATTATCACCACAGTTCATTTAAAAACATCTTTTAAATCATATATAGAAAACACAGTTTTGGAAGAAAATTGATTACTTAATAAATATGTATATAGAAGTCATATTTTCATAAAAATATTTTTAATTCTATTTAGATCCATGTAGTGGGGTAATGGTACCATTACATGAAGATATATTGAATATCTAGAGTATCATAAAATTCATGATATTTTTTCGAGATGAATCATAATATTTCATCAATGGAACCATAATCCGACATAATCCTAATAAACGATGTGATTGTAGCAATAGACACTTACCACTAGGGAGACATTTATTTATAATAACAATTGGAGAATAGAATTACATGAAGGATAAAATTTCATTTAAATAATAATATTCCACGTATAACAATTCAATTATTATTATATACATCTCGTAAAATAATGTAAGTGTAAAACATAACCTGAGTCCTAATGAAGGGAAACAAAGATAAAATTTCCTAATGGATTTTATAACCTTTGGACCATAAACCACATGATATATATATCATTAAATGGTAATTTAAATTACCATAAAGGAAATTATAAAAAATATATAATACATTAATTTTTATTATATTCACAACCAAAAAAATAGCGGTGAATAAGGAATAAGTATCATAGAAATAAATGTGATAATAGAAATTCAGTTACCTAATCTATTGACTATCATCATATTCATTCGGACCTCCTATTTAATAAATATAATATTATTATAAATACATTAAATCATAATATTAATTTTGATAATAATGTATATTATATGATTATGACATTTTATCACCTATTTATCAAAAATTCCATGTAAATGATAAATTTCTTGTTTTAATTTCTTTGTTTTGCACATGTGTTTTAGTTTGTTATATTTGTGGTCCTCTAACTTATATCACGATATCTACATCTCAAGAATGTAAAACATGATATAAATATCTTATATATATTCTATATATGTGTATTTATAAAAAAATATAAATAGAAAATGAGATATATCATTCATAGAGATGACAATTCGTATATATTCATAAATGAGGATTTTATTTTCTTTCCGTATTGAAATAAAGATGAAAATTAAATGATACATGCATATATTTTATAATTCTTGTATAATTATTATTTTAAATATATAACATATTTTTATTAAATGAATCTTTAACACATTCCATATAATGGGGGAACATATCATATCACTTTGAGGATGCAGTGGACCACATGTCCACATTGGATGTTATCATATTCCCATAAAAATAATGAATGTAGGTATTTATTAATTATATTATATATTTCAGAATAATAAAGACTTGGTAAATATAATATATATCATATAAAAATGTAATTCCAACTTTATTCTGATCCTTGAATGGTCGAAATTGATGAATGAATGACATTCATTCGTGAGGTGCTTGTCCATCGTACACACAAACAATGATTTTGTATCCTATTTTATGGAACTATGTGTGAGTGTAGGTATTACCCATAACATAAAAATATATTAGTATATTTATTATAATAAGTTTATTATATAATCATGGAGTATAAAAAATTGAGCGGTGAATAATGAAATAAAACAGACATCCTTGTACAAGGATGTTTCTTCTTCATTGTGTAACTCCTTTTGGTTTTCATCGAAGTGCTTCCCTTTTTGGATTTAGACCACATGTGATGACTATAGGATGAATATTTTAAATTTTTTAGGATATTTGGGTAGGTTTTGGACGATATAAATGGATTTATATTTGTGAATAAACAAGAGGGTTTCCATTTATAGTGGAGGAGGAGTGGCATTCTTGTAAATATAAAAAAACTCTATTGATTGTTCAAACATACATCACATTCCTTTGATAACAGAATATTATAAATAAAATACAATATATGGTTGAAATATGACAATAAAATATGATTTTACTAGATTATAATTTACTTGTCCCTTTATGTTAAAATTTAACCACTAAGTAAACTTTTTTAAACCATAATAAATGTAATTTATTTTAATTAATTTCACTAATAACTTTAGTAAAAAATGTTAGATTTTACATATAATACATTAATAGTTATGATTATTCAAAATATGGAATCAATTTTTCCTAATTCTTAAAAATAATTTGAAAACTATAATTTAAAATTGATCTCACATGCGAGATGTGATGATGATTTCTTAAAGAGAAAATGTTCAAAAGTTTTCAAGTTTGTTATACCCAATTTCAATGTGAAAATTAGTTCCATAAACATAAAATTTATAAATGATATTACAATTGAGATTATTTTACAATAAATTTAGATTAAAAATATATATAACTATATTAAAAATTTGGCAGAAAATAATTTTTAAATTAATATTCAGTATTATATTCTTTTCTCTAAAAATTAATGTTTTTCAGAAAATTATAAAAAATTAATACTATTATATTTTTGAACTAAATATTTATAAATTATGATTTTTATCATAATAAATTAATATGTGTTAAAAATAAAATATTTTATTATTCATGGAATGAAATAAAAAGAAACAATTTTGTGAAAATAGTATTTTGAAACACATTATGTCTTTTCTGAAAATAATATATGTCATTATCGATCTGCTTACATTATTTAAAACCATTATAAATAAATTTTAAAAATTACTTTCTGATGATAATATTATATATTATAATTTATAGGTTTTTACTATCAATTTAAAATAATTATAGTAATAAAATATTGTTTTTTAGAATCTTAGTGTTTTATGTAAGCTATCTAAGATGGTGTTGTGTATAGTAAAAGTATAACATGGTTAAGTGTATAAAAAATATTAAATTATGTTAGATTGAAATGAAATATATCAATTAAATTTAATTTATCTTAATAGTTGTTTCATAAATAGTATTGTTTGTTATATTTTACACAAGAAAATATTCATTTCACCCCCATAATTCACCATTCTGATAAAAAATAACCATGATTATCCCTCATCATATCATTATATTCCCATGTATATTCCTATAACGGTTGGTCTCAATGAAAAACATTTACTAGGTAAGAGGTTTTGTTCTGTAGAACTTTTTTCTAAATGATCAATAATTACAACTGGTTGTTCCTCATAAGAAATTTCTGGCACCAACAGTATGATCATTGAGTATAATACATATGAAGTATTAGATATGTACTTACTATTATGATATTCATGGAATACATCCTGGAATTGATAGTGTCTTGGTGGAATCATGGCATGATATGATGAAATAGAAATATGGTTAAGAATTTCGAAGTGACCAATATTCTTAGGGTGTGATTTCCATTTTCATCACATATCTCTTAATCATCTCCAATGGTTCCATTAATTTCAACCCATTATGAAAAACATTATATTATAGATCACATCGATTATTATTATCATATCATTTATGCGACATTGACTTTCCTTGATATGTTGATTAATGGTTATATCCTTCCCTTCAATTTTTTCTTGGATATTAGGTCCCAAAAGAATTAATTTTTTTGAGTTCATTGAAACATTTTGGAGAACATAATTTCATTCTATAGAGGGATCCATAAGGATCCATTTTAAATCCCATGTGAAACCAACTGTTGTAATTAAACTCAACTATACTAATGAGTTGATCACAACCACCATTGAAATCTATCAAAAATGATTTCAACATATCCTCTATATAATGAATTTTTATTTTAGAATGAACACCCTTATAAGGGTTATATAATATTATAAAAATAAATTCTATATGATGTTCTTGCTGAAAAAATACTCAAAAACATTGAAGAAAATCATAGATCCCAAACATATACGATGTAATGTGGAACTCCATGCCACTTTACCACGTAATGTATATCTTGGAAATATGATCAATAGTAATGTATTCTCTAATATATATGGAATGCATTGAATTTGTCAGGGGATCGACTAACACATCTATATTGATTTATTCCCTTTAGAGGTTTTGTGGATTCCCACAAAATAACCACATCGATGTTCTCCTATTTCAAATAGGGTATGGGTAATGGATGAAACATCTCATTAGACTTTTTACTTTTAAACATAACAATATTGTATACTATGTAAAGAGATTAAAATTATGTTACATTCCTCATTATACCTTCACACCATAAGTACTATTTAAAATATCTACACATATTCTTACTTACATGATGAATATATAATTAAAAAATCTGATATTCCTATAAAAACGCATTCTTCAAACATAGTATGGATGGAACATAGACATGATTCGTCAACCTTATCATTCCATCGTGATCACGGTTTTACTAAGGATGATTTATGATCGTCTTCAATAGTTCCATATCTTTCTACTACACCTCATTAGTTTTCACATGATTAGATGGTTGGACATGCTATTGAGAATGGACGCATTTTTATTATTCCTTCAACAATTATAGGTTCATAGATTGAAAATATATTAATTTTGGATATTATGTGATCATCATCATGGATTGCCTGGTATGATCCTTTTGACTCAAATAATTAGCCACCTTCATCCCATTTATATGGTAATAATTTAGTGAGAAGTCATTGTATATTATCAACTATAAACATCTTCTCTATTTATTGTTCAAATCCTTATATTAGAATATATAATTTAAAATTTAATTATATGTATATGTATCAAAATATTTCTATGAATACAATAACTGAAGTCATTAGTGAATAAATTTCCCCGTCTATCACCATTTCTAGAGTTGGGAAATAGTGATTGGGAATCTTATCAAAAAAAAATATGAAATAACAAGCTTATTCTGTATAAAATAATTTCAAACCCTTATTTGATGCATCACTATTATTAAAAACTCTTCTTTACTATATGTTAATGTAAGCACATATATGTTGACTAACATCTTAATAAAATCATTCACATTTTCCTCACATTCATCTGTCCGTAGGAGCTTGTCTCCCTTTCATTTTATCCTGGTTAGAGTATTTTATTTTTTTTATCCATTTTCCAAAAAACATAATTATTATACATCAAAAACAAGAGAACTATTGAACTATGTTACTGTGGTTGGTCTAGGAAAGCATTCAATACCCATTTTCTTTTATATATATACTATTATACACCATATTGACATTATGTCTGCAAAAAAAATCCTTCAGTAGGAAAACATAAATTTTTTAAATTTTGTTACATTTTCTCATCCATTAGAGTCTTTATTACAATTATCAATGGGTATTCATGCTCAAACAATCTCTTTGAATAAACAAAAATATCATCTATAAAAACTACCACAAATGTATCTAGGTAATCTTTAAAGACATTATTCATTATATCTATGATAATACCTAGACCATTAATAAGATCAAAAGGCATCAAATTATATTCATAGTGTCCATACCTTGTCTGGAAAGAAGTATTGGGTATATTATCCTTTTAATCCACAATATATGATATAATGAATTAAGAACAATCAAGGAAAATTATTGACCTCCCTGAAATTGATCAAACAAGTCATTAATATGGGGAAGATGATTGTTTTGTCTGGGTCATGATCTTATTCAACTCCTGATAAACAATAAAGTGTTACATTGATCCAAATTTATTTTTCAAATAAAATGTATAGGTACACCCAAATGTGACACACATGGATTAATGAATCACTTAAAAATTATTTTTAGGGTTTTATTCTAGAATTTCTACAACAAAATCAGAGCCATTCTATAGAGAGTCAATGAAAATGGTGTGGCACTAGGTTTGAGTTTTATGGTGAACTAAAATTCATATTTTTCTGGAAATATAAAAAAACCCTTCTGGAAATACATCCAAAAATTCTACAGAAATAGATATATCATCTTTATCGACTTCTTCCCCAACAATTGGGGGAGAACATGCCCTATATATATGAATTATGAACCATACACTGGATAGATTCTCAATAGGAAGTTCATTAGTATCATCACATTGACAGATGATCATATGATGGTTTGATGTATCAAATGTAACTTCACATATTTTACAATTGATGTGGTCTTTATATAGGTGATGAAAAAACATTCTTGTGGTTACATTAACTTCAAAATAAGGAAGATAGACAAGATTTATAAGAAGAACATTCTCACAAACATCAACTAGAGTTTATTCATAAAATTGGGATATAACCATCATACCATTAGGGGTTTTAACTTCTAATTCAACATATATTCATTTAGGTTTAATCTAAAAAAAATAGAAGATAATTTATATTTGAAAGAGTCGGTAGTTCAAGAATAAAATTAGACATTAGATTACTATAATTGATGGTATGTTTATAATTCACCTTGTTTTTTCCACACCCCAATTATTAAATTGTGATCACATGATATTTCCCCTAACCACTTGGTTTAAGATGTTATTGACTTTGATCATCATCATTATAACATTATTTATAAAACTATTTAGTATATTTAACAATATTCAAACACTTGAAGCACAAACATGTGTTATGTGTATTCATTGAATATTCCCCACTATTCAAATTATTGGACAACTTATTCCCACCCGTTTAGAAATGAATTTTCTTATGGCCTTCCCTTCCATACATAAATAATTTATTAGACCCCATAAGGGTATTTCATCTTTGATTCACTCCACATTTTGATCATAAATGATTCATTATTTTCAATCCACATTATTTTCTATATTTTCCATTGAACTACATATTCCCTATTTTATCAAAACCATGAGATTCATATATCACTCTAACATCTATTAACACATTGATATAATAGTGAACAATCTCATCATAGCTACTGATTTCTCTTATAGGTAATTCCCTTAAGAGTCTTGATTTTAGGACCCTGAAGATTCTATCAACCTTATATTTAGATTATATTGTATAAACCATAGAGTACAATTCATATATTGTAATATTATCCTCATATGTTCTGATATATTAATCACCCTATTTCCTTAAATCATGGAACTCATCCTCCATCTTCATATGAATAATATGTTGAATATACTTATTGGATAATATGTTCTTGAACTCATCCCAATCCATGGATTCAATTTCATATTTATTAATTGTATTCTTGATTAGATCACACAACTGGTATGTTTATCATTTTAATAAACAAACAGCTAAAAATAATATTTATTGTTCCAAACACTATAGATTATAAAATATCCTTTCCATGGTACCGATCCATTATTCACCATCATGTTGATCATAAGACGCGTTGAATGCCGATGGAAGATGCCTCATGAATGAATCGGCAAAAACATGATCCCCACTTTTCTCATTTAGATGTCTAGAATGATACATGTGATGATATATGTATGTGAGAATAACAATGAGGTTTTTAATTCCAGAACCCATATAATTCAGTTTATCTTGCACAAAACCATTGCATTTTCTATCCCAATCAGCATTAATGTGGTTACATAGGGTTCTATTTGTTGACTATAACTAAAAAATATTGTAAAATCAATTATCATAATGTGTTACGAAATAATCATATAAACTAACTAATAATATATCTAAATTACAGACCTTGGAATCTATAAAAATATAGTTTAATCCTAGTAAATGTATATAAAACATCCAATTAAAACCATTATAATAGTTAATAAAGAGTCAATGAATTCCTAATGCATCTCCATTAGGAGTGTTAAACGTGGTGTATAGAAATGTCGTTTGTCATGCCCTAGGTCTTGATGTATTTTGGCTCAATTTTATGTTTTGGGGGATATTAACCCTATATACATCAGTTATAGACATGTATCCACATGTAGTATCGAAATACAAATGTATTTCAAGGAAACCACTCACTATATTAATTTCTAATATTATAGTAAATTTTCCAATACATTGAATCGCCATTAGACTCATCCATAGATACATGTTATGAGGGATCACACTATGTTTTTCACATCATAGTTTCCAAAGGATACCTATAATTTTTCCTTGAAGAAATATATAGAGACAAAATCTTCAAATAAATTCACATTACATCATTTTTGTAAAATAGTTAATATATTACAAAAAATACACCCAAATTATAACACCCGAGACTTTTATGAGAAATATTTTTGTTTTAATAAATCATAAAAGTAATCATTCACTACACACAACACTAGCTTGGCTTGCTTTATACACAATCGTGACCTTCCTCGATAGCTTGCATCGTACGCAATACCGAGTTTCACTAAACAATGATATGCTATTATAATATTATTAAAACTAGCCGTTATGAATAGTAATAACCACTTTTCAAAATTTTATAAATTTTATTTTTCAAAATGGGCTTTATTTTTGGATTCGGATTATCGAAATTAGCCTAGGGTAAAATTTTGGTATTTTTCTGAAAAATTTCAATTTTTGATGAATAGTGAAACCACTAAGTGGTAGTTAAAAAAACAGAATTTTTAATAAAACTTAATTTTACCGCTTCTTTGAGTGGAATTTAAAAAATCCGAGAGACACGGTTGATATCAGTAAGTAAAATGTGGTTCAATGAGATGAAAATAATTTTTGATGAATAGTAAATTTTTTCTTTTATTTACCACGGTTAAAAGTAAATAGGGTAATTAAGGGTAAAAATGATATTATTATTACCCTAACACATGTCCTAATTATATTTGATAAGTGTAATTCGACCAAAAGCAACCTTGGAAATAAAATATAACCATTTAGGCCCACTTGGATTAGATTAGGACATTTATTATTAATTTATTTAAAGAAGGGTTAAAATAGTTAAAATCAATGTTTAATAAGTAAATAATTTTTAATATAATGTTATACATAAGATAAATTCGACTATAAATATTCTTTAGAAAGCTAAAAATATTTCCTACATAATGGTATTTTATTTGTAATTTTTAGACATTAAATAATTTAATTTATTTATGACACAAAGATGATGTAGTAATAATCTTATTAATGAAATATTGACATAATTGATGTTATAAATACCAAAATAAATTTAATTACAGATTTTTTATGAATTAAACTAATTTTATTGGTTAACATGACATGTTAGTATTGATTTAATTAACTTTTTTGGAACTAATAATTCTGTTATGAATTTCACAGAAATCAATTACTAAATAGTGTCAAAATTGACATAAATAGTTTTTAAAAGAATTATTATATTATTAATTGTTATTTTATTCCTAAAAATCTAAGGTTCAGCCAAATGACTTAGCTAAGGTTATATATATTAATAATAAACAACTTTGGGTTCTTTTGGCTTGTTATAGTAAGTTTATTAACCTTATAGTATAAGAACACAAGAAGACACGGTAAAAGTAAAATTATTTAACTTAATGTTAAATCTAAATGATAAGGTTAAAATAGGAACCTAAACTTGTAAAAATTATATTGGATGAGAGTATTTCGACCCATACCCACCTTAGCTTCAGAATAAATCAATTTGGAGCTACTGAAAACGGAACTTGACTTTATAATAAAATAATATTTTTAGTTTTTCCAAAGGAGCCCCTCTCCTCCCTTATAAAAGGGCACCTCCTCCCCCTCTTCCTCACACCACTTTGAGCCTTCATGCTCGGACAACCCCTGCCACTTTCTCCTATCCACTTCCCTAGAGACATCCTATAGGTCCTGGTCTTCTTCAATGACCAATTTTAGTTCCCTAAAAGGAGGTCTCAAAGAAGAACTTCAAAGAAGAGGTAATGTCTGTTACCGATTCTTTCATCTTTATTTCATCTTCCACTTCTTCTTATTTAATTGTTTCATTATGAAGTAATAACATCAGTATCACTAATATACTTATATGTTATTATAAGTATGAAACTACCCTATTTCACCATCTATCCATCCTACGGAAAATGAAATCATCGCGCGTGCGTACGTACGGAATACCGTCTTCACGCCGTGGTGTAATCTATTTTCCACCACCTTATTTGGATGGGTATAATGGTGTAAATAATGACTATATATGATTATTGTAAAGTTATCTTGATTCTTAAATAGTATACATACACTCCAATACAATTCCCTGATCATTGGAATGATATCATCGCTCGTGCGTACGTACGGAATACCGTCTCCACGATGTGATGTGACTCGTTCTACATGATCGTCACTGCATAATGATTATATAAATGAATTGAATGAATTAATATGATATATATTACACTAATAACATTCTGGAAATGTGGTATCTATAACCTAAAGAGTAGAATAAGAATTTATTCAACAAAACACGCATAAGAACAAAAAGTAATAAACTCCGGAATAACAAGTTGTAATGAAATATTACTAATAAAAAGCTAAGAATATGACCATATATGATATCATAACAATAAGTATAATTCTTGAATAATTCAATTATATTATTTAAATCATTATACAGGAGGTTCGGACACCTATGAAGCAAATCGGACATAAGGTAAAGGAAATATCACAATCTCATTTTTATCCGAGATTGTTTATACTTTGATATTACTGGGGTGTATTTTATCATCCACATCCATGTTTCCTCAATATGTAATATTATTTCCATCAACCTACAATAATATAAATCCAATTTTAACTTTTTGTGAGTTTTTAGTAAAACATATGAAAGGAATCTTTTGTCGTCTTTCATACGAGGAACTTTTTGACTTTTCTGACAAAAGTACGAGAAGAATGTTTTTTTAACTTATACGGAATGAATGGATTTTTAAAACATTATTTCCAAGAAGCATCCTTTACAAGTTTTCAAGTTTATTTTTAATCAACATCTTTTAGTTTAGAATTGTATGACATGTTAAGAAAGTAAAAGTGTTTTTGATGTAGAAAGGATATTTTCCTCAAGAATGGAATTCAAGTGTTTTATCAAAATTATTTTCCATCTAAGATAATAAAGGGTTCTGTTTCTATCCCTATTTTTACATTGATTTGATTTTTTTGTGATGGAATTATTTTTATCAATTCCTTTATCTTATATGAATTGTTTTATGATGTCACGATGTTTAAAAATCCCATTTTTATTACATGGGTTATGCAATGATGTATGATTTATGATTTTGTGGCACACATAAGAATGGTATCATTATGAGATGGGTGGGACCTATATCTCCCTCCAATGCATTGGGTAATTATTTTATATCTCATGAGATAGACATGGCTGGAACGGAAGGTTAAACCGATTCAGTGAAAGAGGACTGAAATGAGGAGTGAACTCGATTCAGAAATGGACTTTGTCCACTAAGATAGTCTTGGAAATGAGCCTTGACTAATAAGAAATGATTCTCTATGATTATGTGTGTATCCATAAAGTTTCATGTTTTATGTTATGACTATTGGGATTACATTTCACTACTATGATTTATTCCATGTTATGAAATTATGATTTCTTTTGCAGGTTAAGATTTCCAAAAGTTATGTTCTTATGTATATGATGTGATTGATATTTCTTTTGTTTACCCTTACTGAGCATTTGAGCTCACCCTTTTGTATGTTTTCTTTCCCCAGGTCAGGAAGAAGGTTATTAAGTAAGATATTCCAAAAGGGACTATAGATATGATGAAATAAATCGGAGACAGTGTAGACGCTTTATTAACCAGTTGTTTATGTTTCCTAGTTTCTAAAGACACTATAACTATACGGTCCTTACCTGGTTTTGTTATATGTTGTAATAATTGTGCTTCAATTTGGAAGTAATAACAATGTATGTAAAGTATGGGTCGTTATAGTTGGTATCAAAGGAAAGGTATAGTCAACCTTTGGAAACTAGGATGTGAAAGCCTTAGTAAAAATCCTAAGGATAAGTCTAAGCATAGAACACAATCTTAGTGTTTTAGAAATGTCCATGAATAACCTAGGATAACACCTTAAGTGTGAAATTTTTTTTCCTTATTATGTGGTTTTCCTATTATAATTAGTGTTTCTCACACTATTCTTCTTGGTTTTAGTCAATGGTTGGAACCCAAAGGAACCGTGTTAATGCGGAATGCGACGGGCAATGCAATGATTTTCCCCATGAGAAACCAAACGTTATGGGAGCTGGAATGAAAAATCTTTTATCCATGCTCACACAACTTTCTCAAGCTATGAATCAAGCAGGCCTTTCAAACGAGCAAAGGAAGGAGCAACATTCTGTTGAATCCTTCATGAGATAGCGTCCACGTTCATTCCGTGGGTCTACTGATCCATTAGTTTCTGAACAATGGATTAGTACTACGGAAAAGATATTTTCAGTTCTTCAATGTTCTGAACATGATAAAGTCATCTTAGCAGTGTATTGTTTGGAAGGTGATGCTGATCAACAGTGGAATCTTATTAAGAATATGAGGCAAAGGGATGAAATTGAATCCATGGAATGGGACGAGTTCAAGAACATATTTTTCAATATGTACTTCCATCGTATTCTCCGAACAAAAGATGGAGAAGGAGATTCATGAACTAAAGAAAAATGATGATGAATCTGTTGGTATCTATGAAGAAAAATTTATAAGACTTGCAAGGTATGCTTCTGGTATTATTATCCAACCTGAGAGCAAGATCGATCGATTCTTTAGTGGCTTAAAAACAATTCTCCAAAGGGCGTTAGCCATAAGGGACTTCAATAGCTACAAGTAAATGGTTCTATGTTCTCTCAAAGTCGAGATGGAGATTGGAGTAACCCACCAGTCATATGGGTTTTATAAGAAGAGGAAAATGGAATTCAAAGCAAAATCTAAAGAGCACACTAAAAAGAAGATGAGCTTTCCCTTATGCTCAATGTGTGGAAATAAACATGGAGGGAGTTGTCTTAAAGGGACAAGTAAATGTTTCAAATGTGGAAAGGAAGGTCATAGGGCATTTGAATGTCGCAATGATGGGAAGAAGATGTTTAATGATGCAAACAAAGGAAGGGATACACATAATGAACCTACTACACATCAATGTATCAAGTGCAAGGAGATGGGGCATTATTCCAATCAATGCCCAAATCCAAGGGTTGATGATGATGGTTGACATCAACAAACTCTTAAGGCTAATGACAAAGGAAAGTCACATGCAATTTCTATCAGCGATGTGGAGTACGATAACGATGTGGTGAAAGGTACACTTACAATCCACTCTAAAGTAGAAAATGTTTTATTTGATTCTGGATCAACCCACTCTTTTATTTCTGGAGAATTTTCTAAGTATATCACCGTATTACCTCAACAATTAGATGTTGAGTTATCTGTGACAACCCCTAATGGCACAAAAGTCGCATCAAAAGTTTATAATTCTTCTCCGATCGAAGTTTGTGGGAAAGTGCTTCCTGCAAATCTTGTGATCCTTCCTATAGTGGAATTTGATGTGATTCTTGGAATGGATTGGCATTATTTATATGGATCTCATATCAATTTCCAAAGAAGGGAAGTGACATTTCATATTCCAGATCAATCTATGATCCTCTATCAATGAAAGGATGAACATAACCTTCCAGTGGAAATTTCATCCATCTTATGGGTCTTGATTCCACTAAATGAAGGTTATTTATCTCAAATGGTTGGTGAGAAACTCACGATTAAAAATATGCCCATTTTACAGGAGTTTGATGATGTCTTTCCGGAGGAATTACCGGGTCTTCCACCAAATCGTGAAGTTGAGTTTTCAATAGAACTCGTACCAGGTGCTTTTCCTATTTCAAAGACACCTTATAGAATGGCCCCAATTGAGTTGCAGGAATTTAAGAAGCAACTCCAAGAGAATCTTGATAAGGGGTTCATACACCCTAGTGCGTCACATTGGGGAGCACCTGTTCTGTTTGTTAAGAAGAAAGATGGATCAATGAGACTCTGCATTGATTATCGAGAACTTAACAAGATCACTATCAAGAACAAATATCCTCTCCCACGCATTGATGACTTATTTTACCAACTACGCGGAGCTCAATACTTTTCCAAGATTGATCTTCGTTCAGGGTATCATCAATTAAGGGTCAAAAGGGAGGATATACCAAAGATGGCTTTCCATACAAGGTATGGACACTATGAATTTATAGTGATGCCATTTGGTCTTACTAATTCCCCTACTATCTTCATGGATCTAATGAATAGAGTCTTTAGATACTATCTTGATCAGTTTGTTGTATTCTTTATAGACGATATTCTTGTCTATTCAAAGAGCAAGGAAGAAAATAAAGATCACTTGAGAATTGTATTGAAGACCCTGAGAAAGGTGAATCTTTATGCCAAATTTACCAAGTGTCAATTTTGTCTTCAAAAAGATTCATTTTTAGGTCACATAATCTCAAAAGAGGGGATATCTGTGGATCCAGCAAAAACAAAGGTTATCGAAAGATGGTCGAGACCAACAATAGAAACTGAGATCCGAAGTTTTCTAGGTTTGGCTGGATATTATCGACATTTTATGAATGATTTTTCACGATTGTCTAATCCACTCACCAAGTTGACTCTAAAAGGAGTTAAGTTTGTTTGGATGGAAGAATGTGAAGAGAATTTCAAGGAGTTGAAAAGAATGTTATCCAGTGCACATGTGCTCACACTTCCTTGTAGTGGAGAAAGGTTTGTGATCTATAGTGATGTATCCAACAAGGGATTGGGGTGTGTTCTTATGCAAAATGATATGGTGATAGCTTATGCCTCACGACAATTGAAAATACATGAAAAAAATTACCCAACTCATGATTTGGAGTTAGCTGCGGTAATCTTTGCATTAAAGATTTGGAGGCATTATCTTTATAGATAAAGGTGTGACATTTATACTGATCATAAAAGTTTAAAGTATATTTTCAAACAAAAGAAGCTGAATATGCACTAAAGAAGATGGTTGGAGCTGATTAAGGATTAAGACTGCTCAATCCATTACCACCTTGGGAAAGAAAACAAGGTGGCAGATGCATTAAGTCGACAAGACCATGCCAGTTTATCCATGATGAGGATCACAAAAGATCCAATATTTATGGATTTACAAAGGATGGATCTTTGAATTATAATGAAAGGGGAAAATCGTATCTTTCTCAAATGAATGTTCAACTATCTATACATGTTAAGATTAAAGAGGCATAGAAAGAAGATGTCGAGTTACAAAAGAAGGTGAGAAATGTTCCGGAATTCAACCATGATTGTAATGGGATAATAATGTTCAGGAATAAGGTTTGTGTTCCTCCCATCCCCGAATTAAAGAAGGAGCTGCTGGATGAGGCTCATAGTTATTCATTCTCTATTCATCCTAGAAGCACGAAGATGTATAGGGACATGAAAGAGTACTTCTGGTGGGATGGCATGAAAAGAGATTTTGTTGAATATGTCTCTCGATGCATGGTTTGTTAGCAAGTTAAAGCTGAGAGACAGAAGTCTAAGGGGATGTTACAACCATTACCCATACCCGAATGAGAAAACATCACTACGGACTTTGTCACCGGACTTCCTAAAACATCCAATGGCAATAATGCTATCTGGGTTATAGTTGAGTGTCTTACAAAGTCTGAACACTTCATTGCTATTAGAGAAGATTTCTCTCTAGATCAGCTTTCCAGGATATATGTGAAGGAAGTGGTAAGATTGCATGGAGTACCACTTTCTATTATATCTAATCGGTATCTGAGGTTTACCTCAATGTTCTGGAGAAGTCTTCAGCATACTATGGATACAGAGTTGAGTTTCATCACTTCTTATCATCCTCATACAGACGGTCATCCTGAGAGAACAATTCAAACTCTAGAAGATATATTGAGAGCTTGCTCTATGGATTTCAAAGGTGGTTGGGATCAAAACCTACCTTTGGTGGGATTTTCTTATAATAATAGCTTTCACTCTAGTATTCAGATGGATCCTTATGAAGCTCTCTATAGAATGAAATGCAGGACTCCAACTTTCTAGGATGAAGTTGGGGAAATAAAGATATTAGGACCTGATCTCGTTGATGAAATGGCAGAAAAGGTCTGATCTATTCAACAATACATAAGAGCAGCTCAGAGTCGACAGAAAAGTTATGCCAACAACTGAAGAAAAGACCTAGAGTTTGAAGTGGGTGATAAAGTGTTCTTACGAATATCTCCCTGGAAGAGGGTCATGAGATTTGGAAAGAAGGGGACGTTGAGCCCTATATATATCTGTGCTTTCGAAATACTGGATCATGTTGGGAAGGTATCTTACCAATTGGCACTTCCACCGAAACACTCTCAAGTTAATGATGTGTTCCATGTATCTCTCCTGGGAAAGTACATACCTGATCCTTCACATGTACTCAGCTCAAAAGTTGTACCGCTGGAGCAAGATCATTCTTATGAAGAACATCCGATAGAGATTCTGGATCGTAGCGAAAAAGTCCTACGAAACAAGACCACTCGATTGGTGAAAGTTTTATGAAAGAGCCACCAATTAGAAGAAGCTACATGGGAGCTTGAGGATATTATGAGGGAGAGGTAGCCTCATCTGTTTGTTACAAAGTGACGAATTTCGAGGGCGAAATTCATTTTAAGGGGGGTACAATGTAACACGTGAGACTTTTATGAGAAATATTTTTGTTTTTATAAATCATAAAATGAATCTTTCACTACACACAACACTATCTTGGATTTCTTTACACGCAATCGCGGCCTTCCTCGATAGCTTGCATCGTATGCAATACCGAGTTTCACTAAACAATGATATGCTATTAAAATATTATTAAAACTAGCCGTTATGAATAGTAATAACCAATTTTTGAAATTTTTGAAATTTTATTTTTCAAAATGGACTTCATTTTTGGATTTGGAATATCAAAATTAGCCTAGGGTGAAATTTTGGTATTTTTCTGAAAAATTTCAATTTTTGATGAATAGTGAAACCACAAAGTGGTAGTTAAAAAAACTGGATTTTTCATAAAACTTAATTTTACCACTTCTGTGAGTGGAATTTTAAAAATCCGAGAGACACAGTTGATGTCAGTAAGTAAAATGTGGTTCAATGAGATGAAAATAATTTTTGGTGAATAGTAACTTTTTACTTTTATTTACCACGGTTAAGAGTAAATATGGTAATTAAGGGTAAAAATGATATTATTATTACCATAACACATGTCCTAATTCTATTGGATAAGTGTAATTCGACCAAAAACAACCTTAGAAATAAAATAAGACCATTTAGGCCTACTTGGATTAGATTAGGACATTTATTATTAATTTATTTAAAGAAGGGTTAAAATAGTTAAAATCAAATTTTAATAAGTAAATAATTTTTAATATAAGGTTATACATAGGATAAATTCTACTATAAATATTAATTATAAATCTAAAAAGATTTCCTATATAATGGTATTTTAATTGTAATTTTTAGACATTAAATAATTTAATTTATTTATGACACACCGATGATGCAGTAATTATCTTATTAATGAAATATTGACATAATTGATGTTATAAATACCAAAATAAATGTAATTTGAGACTTTTTATGCATTACACAAATTTTCTAGGTTAATATGACATGTTACTATTGATTTAATTAACTTTTTTCTAACTAATAATTCTGTTATGATTTTCACAAAAATCAATTACTAAATAGTGTCAAAATTGACGTAAAATAGTTTTTTAAAAAAATATTATATTATTAATTGTTATTTTATTCCTAAAAATCTAAGTTTCGGAAATATGAATTATATAATGTTTTATATATTAATAATAAACAACTTGTGGTTCGTTTGGCTTGTTATAGTAAGATTATTAACCTTATAGTATAAGAACACAAGAAGACACGGTAAAAGTAAAATTATTTAACTTAATGTTAAATCTAAATGATAAGGTTAAAATAGGAAGCTAAACTTGTATAAATTATATTGGATGAGAGGATTTCGACCCATCCCCACCATAGCTTCGAAATAAATCAATTTGGAGCTATTTAAAACCGATCTTGACTTTATAATAAAATAATATTTTTAGTTTTCCCAAATGAGCCCCTCTCCTCCCTTATAAAAGGGCACCTCCTCCCTCTCTTCCTCACACCACTTTGAGCCTTCAAGAATGGCCAACCCCTGCCACGTTCTCTTCTCCACTTCCATAGAGAAATCATAGAGGTCCTGGTTTTCTTCAAAGACCAATTTTAGTTCCCTAAAAGGAGGTATCAAAGAATCACTTCAAAGAAGAGGTAATGTCCGTTTACGATTATTTCATCTTTATTTCTTCTTCCACTTCTTCTTCTTCAGTTGTTTAATTATGAAGTAATAACATCAGTATCACTAATATACTTATATTTTATTATAAGTATTAAACAACCATATTTCACCATCTATCCATCCTACGGAAAATGAAATCACTGCGCGTGCGTACGTACGGAATACCGTCTCCACACCGTGGTGTAATCTATTTTCCACCACCTTACTTGGATGGGTATAATGGTGTAAATAATGACTATATATGATTATTGTAAAGTGATATTGATTCTTAAATAGTATACATACACTCCAATACAATTCCATGATCATGGGAACGATATCATCGCTCGTGCATACGTACGAAATATCGTCTCCACGATGTGATGCGACTCGTTCTACATGATCTTCATTGCATAATGATTATATAAATGAATTGAATGAATGAATATGATATATATTACACTAATAACATTCTGTAAATGAGGTATATATAACCTAAAGAGAAGAATAAGAATTTATTCGACAAAACACACATAAGAACAAAAAGTAATAAACACCTGAATAACAAGTTTTAATGAAATATTACTAATAAGAAGCTAAGAATATGACCATATATGATATCATAACAATAATTATGATTCTGGAATAAGTCAATAATATTATTTAAATCATTATACATGAGGTTCGGACACTTACGAAGAAAATCGGACTTAAGGTAAGGGAAATATCACAATCTCATTTTTATCCGAGATTGTTTATACTTTGAAATTACTGGGGTGTATTTTATCATCCACATCCATGTTTCCTCAATATGTAATATTATTTCCATCCACCTACAATTATTTAAATCCAATTTTACCTTTTGGTGAGTTTTTAGTAAAATATATGAAAGGAATATTTTGTCGTCTTTCGTACGAGGTACTTTTTGACTTTTCCGACAAAAGTACGAGAAGAATGTTTTTTTTAACTTATACGGCATGAATGGATTTTTAAAACATTATTTCCAAGAATATTCCTTTACAATTTTTCAAGTTTATTTTTAATCAACTTATTTTAGTTTATAATTGTATGACATTTTAAGAAAGGAAAAGTGTTTTTGAAGTAGAAAGGATATTTTCCTCAAGAATGGAATTCAAGTGTTTTATCAAAATTATTTTCCATCTAAGATAATAAAGGGTTCTGTTTATATCCCTATTATTACATTGATTTGATTATGTTGTGATGGAATTATTTTTATGAATTCCTTTATCTTGTATGAATTGTTTTATGATGTCACGAGGTTTAAGAATCCCATTTTTATTACATGGGTTTTGCAATGATGTATGATTTATGATTTTGTGGCACACATAAGAATGGTATCATTATGAGATGGGTTGGAACTATATCTCCCTCCAATGCATTGGGTAAAGATTTTATATCTCATGAGATAGTCATGGCTGGAACGGCAGGTTAAACCGGTTCAGTGAAACAGGACTGAAACGAGGAGTGAACTCGGTTCAGAAATGGACTTTGTCCACTAAGATAGTATTGGCAATGAGCCTTGACTTATAAGAAATGATTCTATATGATTATGTGTGTGTGCCACAATGTTTCATGTTTTAATTTATAACTATTGGGATTACATTTCACTACTATGATTTAATCCATGTTATGAAATTATGATTTCTTTTGCAGGTTAAGATTTCCAAAAGTTATGTTCTTATGTATATGATGTGATTGATATTTCTTTTTTTTACCCTTACTGAGCATTTGATCTCACCCTTTTGTATATTTTCTTTCCCCAGGTCAGGAATAAGGTTATTAAGTAAGATATTCCAAAAGGGACTATAGATATGATGAAATAAATGGGAGACAGTGTAGACGCTTTATGAACCAGTTGTTTATGTTTCCCAATTTCTAAAGACACTATACCTATACGGTCCTTTCCTGGTTTTGTTATATGTTGTAATAAGTGTTCTTGAATTCTGAAGTAATAACAATGTATGTAAAGTATGGTTCATTATACAAATACCATATTAGTATTCTTCCTTTGAGAAGATGGAAACTGAAACACTAATACATAAGTGAGTAATATTATTTCTCACTATGTTCTCCATGAATAAAACCCTTCTTAGACCCATCAAACAACATACATATATTCATAACTCATGTAAAGAAATCATAAGAATGGGTGAGATCAGATGTTCAGAAAGGGACAAAATGATCCTGGGTATAAGGGCTTTAGAACATGATAATATAATTTTAAGATCATACCCTACATATTAAAGATCATAATAACATTTCATGTAAATAATATTGGATGTTCATAATAAATTAATCATAAGTGTATCAAGACAATAAGATATAAAATCATAACATTGGAAAAATTCATGTAATTTTTGTTGACACATAAACATGTAAAATCATATCCTATAGATCACCGATCATTTCCAATAACTGTTAAGCTACATCATGGCGAGTAAACATACTCAACGGGACACACCACAATCCCCAATTTTAGTGTTTTCCATATAGTGGATCTAGTTACACTTTTTCCAATATTTGACAAAGATTGTTGAGTTGTTCCAAGGATTATCTCATGATATATAATTCATTACCCAATTCATTTAAGGTAGATAGATGTCATACCCATAACATAATGAAATCATACCTATTTCTAATATAATATCATAAAAATTAATTATATCATAACCCATTAATGTAAATGGGAAAATACAAATTTCTATATATAATAGACTTTTAAATGATATAGGGTTCATAATCATTTCATGATATCATTGTTGAAATAGTGGGTCCCCTAGACCCAACTATGTTGTACTTTTGATTACCGTATCATGTGTGTAGTTAGATATGAATGATGATATCTTACTATTATAGTGCAGACTTTTCTGCGTCCACTATAAAAATTGTAATGTCCAATGGTTATTTGTCATGTCGAGAGGTTATGAAAGATCCCATGATAAAATGAGAACCTCAAGATACAATGACATTGTTCTTAAATATATGTTCTATAGTCTAGATACATCTTACTGACTGGACACAGTAGATGTCTGACTATCAGGTGCTGGGGGCTCATAAGCATTGAGACTTATTGTCAAGAAGTTCGCACTTGGTGATCTCTAGTAGTGAGATCATGAGGATATAACCGCCAATAGAAACACCACATGTTTTGGGTGTCATTGGTTGTTCCTATCTATGGACATGTGTATTGTTCTCCTGACTTAAGACCATTACCAATGTATATCATTTAATTACGTACTTTGATTCAAGGAGAAAACCATGGAAGTAATGTCGTGGCGAGGTAGTTTGTGTCGGGTGCGTCATTATTGGTATGACGTTGGTTGAATGGTTAGGAAAGGATTTTTCGCTTCCTTGTTTAGGATGTTTTATATCTCAGGTCTGGTTGATCCGGATGGTGTCGCCTTCATAAGTCTTTGGCCAAAGCAGTAGAAAGGAAAATCCATCTGGATATATCAACAAATAATAAATCAAGATAAGGACGATGACAGAAGAGTGTGTACTTCTTTATGAGATTTCAAATGACAAAGAGACTATAGTACACAGTCAGTTTTCATAGGATGGTAGTCATTTCTATGACTATCCTTATCCATTTAGGGGCCATGATGGGTTTCTAGACCCCACTCTTGGTCTGTGAATATTATTCATTGCTATTGAGATAAGGGCCTAGAGGGTTACACAAAATAGCGTATTCAAGAATTTTCACCTATGCATTTGAATAGGTATATGGATATACTGGGCCCCACCATGAGGTCCGAGAATTTTCCAAGTTGTCGATCACAAATTAATTAATATTCAAGTTAGGAATATTTGGGATTGAATTTATTTAATGTATTTACGAGTTTAGTAAATACAAAAAAAATATTAATCGAATGAATATTATTTAATATTCAAGGTTCTTTTAATATTAAGCGGGACGGCGAGTCGAGTTAAATGACTCGGTTTTATAACATAATATAATATATATATATATTACAAGTTTGTGATAAAATATTAAATAATATTGACACAGTTTAGTTCATCAAAATTATTTATTTAGAGAACGTTGATATTAACGGGGGCCAGGGAACCCTACCGGGTATTTATCAACATCTCTATATATAAGAGAGGAGGCTCTCTCTCTTTGGTGTGCACATCACTATTCATTCATTTATGGAATGAAATTTGAGAGTCTCTCTCTCCCCCCGCTTCCTAGAGAGAGAAGATGAAGATCCAAGAGCTCGGATCAAGATTCTCCTCACGCATCGTAAGATCGACGATGAAGAGATTGTCATGACGCCGAAGATATCGCTGAATCGCCACGCTAGCACCCGGAGTTCGACGATCGGTGCTCCCGCAGATTTTTGAGGCACGTGTGGACGATCCAGAGGGATCCTGCTATGGATCCTTCGTGAAATGATCGATGTCGACAAGTAGCGGTCGAAAACAGATTCGGATATGCAACGGGTATGTTTTCATTTTATTTTTGTGCTCTTAACAATATACGCAAGATCTTCAGACATCTCTGGGGCTCGGATCATCGGAGACGACAAGTACCGTCATTCCGCCGACAAAAATTTTAAAATCCCCAGCCCACCGGCTTCCGCTGCGGGCCCCAGAAACCTAACAATCATTACTCGTAAAAATAAGGGGGTTTCATTAGCATATAAAATGTGAATGACAAACAGGTTTCATAAACAACATGTCATTAAAATACTAATACATTTAAATAATATTTAATAATTTTATCATTGGATCATAAACCCAATAAAAAATAGTCAATACACATGGCATCCATTATACATATAAAATAATTTCTAAATATCTTTTGAACTCATTTCTTGAGGAAAATTTTATTTTTTCTTTTAAAAACACTTTTTTTAAAAAATAATTCCATTTATTTTTCATTGAAATAGAATTAAAATATATAAATTAATCATTGTAAATATTTATAATCCATTTTATCTGAAAATAATATTTTTATTTTATTTAAAAAAATTAATTTTTTAAATTATTTTCTTAGAAAACGTTGTTTGGGAGGAATACTTATTTATGAAAGGAGAGAGATAGATGAATTATTCCTTTATTAAAAATAATACTAATTTTAAGTAACATATAGTGAAAAAATGAAACCATAAAATGATGAAATAATTAATAACCATATGATAATAAATTTTATGAGATTTATTGAGTGATGGATCTTATGAATTCTTCTATGGAATCATATCTTAAACAATCCCCATCAAGGATGAGATAATATAAATAGACTTGTATCACATTGTAATCATTAAATCATAATCCCCATGAGATAATAACATTACACAAGCCATATAATATCATAAATGTAAGGATATCCATTATATAACATGTCTTGGAGGGATATAAAAGTTGTAAAATAAATAATGTGTATAAAATAACTTGTGTCTTAATGAATTTATATTGAGAAATTTTTTTCAACATCTTAGCTTATGAACAATAGACCCCATGAATGACTGATCATCAATTGTATGTATAAATTATTATAAATTTAAGCATAAAATTAATTTAATTAATTCATAGTTACTATAGACACAACATAATATAATATAGTGGTTAATATAAGATATATCTTGCAAAAATAAATGTGAGAATAGAAATCCACATAACTCATTTATTGACTCTCATCAAACTCTTTCATAAATTCCTTATAATTAAAATAATTTCATTATAAATCAATGAAATAACCACATTCGTTTATATAATTCCATATATTATTTTATTCTGACAGTAATTATAATTTTATTAACGATTATCTTTTAATGTTACGTTTCTTGTACTAACTACTTTTTTTACTTCTATTTATATTTATTATAATTTTGGTCCTCTTACTTATATCATGATTTGACCATATCCAAAAATTAATATAATATTTTAATCTCATATATATTAATTATATATGTATTTATAATAATATATAAATAATTTTAATTTAAAATGAGATTTAGTGTTCATGGAAACCGTGGGCTATACATACGTAGGAACATTGATTTCATTTTCATATTGTATAGATATAATGATGAAAAGAAATATATATATATATAAATTAATTAAAGTATAATTATTTTATCATCTAAAACACATATTTGTAATAAAATCATCATTAATACATTCTATATAATGTGTTGATGTGATATATTTCTTTGTTGAGGCGGTATTCTACACACCCAGAAACGTTGTTTTTGTATAAACAAAAAAATAAAAGCATGAAGTTATATGTTATGTAATAATTAAATATTAATAAAAAACTCATAATACCACATATATAAATTAAAAATATTATTTCCATCAATATTCCCATCCTTTAATGGTGGCAATGGAAGAAAACATTACATCAGTTCAGAAGGTTGTAATCTACCATACCAATGAATGATGATTACATATCACCTTTGATGGAAATGTTTGTTACTATTTATTGTACTAATAAAATAATAATATTTTATAATATTTAATATTTTAAGATTATTATATAATAATTTAACTTGATTCTTTTTGGGAATGGAGAAAGAAATAAAACAAGTGTTCTTGTAGAATGATGTTATCTTTTAATTTGATTACTCATTTTGGTTTTCACTAATCTGATTTTGTTGTTGTATTTGTTTTTCAAAAGTGATCCCTCTAGGATGATGGAAGGGTGGTTGGGTGGTTATTTTGGATTGTATTGGTAGACCAAATGGTCCATATGGTTCTGAATTGGTGGGGGGAAGTTTCAAGGTTATTTCAACCCTTATGTTTATATTTAACCACAATGCAAACTCTTTATTACCTTAATTGTTGTAATTAATTTAAATTTTCTTCACTTAATACATTGGTAAAAAATTAGGATGAAATAATTAGACATAAAAAACTATTCTGATTGGAAATTAGGAATCCATGTTTCCAAATTTTTAACCCTGAATAGGAATAAATAAATTTTAAATTAATCTTGGATGTGTAAGGGAACAAGATATTTTTTTAAGTGAAAAAACTCAAATGATTGAAATGTATTTACATCCAATTTCATTGTAAAAATGGTATCAATGGCCTATATTTTATTAATTAGTTTAATATTTACTATATAATATATTTAAACCAATTAAAATATAATTTATGAATATAAATTAATTATTCAAAACATTTGTTTTCATTTGAAATTTAGTATTGGTTACTGTTCATCACAAAACGAGGTTTTTAATAATAATCCCAAAAATTCACTATAAGATATATTTTAAATTATTAATTAAAAATGAAGCTAATTTTATAAAATATATTTTCTAAAAGATTCTAAAATTTCTTTTATTATTTTCCACATATGTACGTAAAAAAACTCATATGAGAAAATTATTTTTTCAAACATATAATGGAATTACCGAAAACTATATATTTAATTATCAATATGGTTCATTTTTGTAAATAAATTTCAAATAATATTAAAATATTATATATTTATATGAAAATTAAAATGTTTAATGTATATTTTATAACTATATTTTTTAAATAACAATTATAATTGACTGTTGTTTTATATAAACTATTTGTTGTGTGTAATGCAATATAAGATGAATTTTCTTAAACTGCAATAATAATGTGGTGTATCAGATAATGAAAAATTATCTTGGTGTATCATAAAATGAAATACATAATATGAATCCTATTTTTTTGAATAAAATTTATAAAAAAACCTAACATATTAAATCAAAATTTTCATTGTGTTGTGCTAGATAGGATGATCAGAAGAGGGGGATTGGAGGACATAGACCTATAGACAATAAAATTGATCATCAAATGAGAATATGTTTCCAATGATTTGTTAATCTATTTACCCGACACATTAACCATAAAAATCCGAGAATACCATTCCCCATACCATTATAGGCTAAATATGGATCTATGCATGGTGGGTTTGATAAAATGTATAAGGAGAAATCCATTCACTTGAAAAATCGCAATATAAAACATCATCCACCATTTGATGAAACAAACTAGAAAAACATAAGGAACTGAAAAGATGAAATCAAATAAGAAGACCCCAAAAAAATGAATAGATACCCAACCAAGGAAATTGGAACACAATACAATGAAGTGTATTTATCAAGAATGGTTAGTCTATATAAGCTAATAGTGCAATAGATACACCATCACTTTTACAAAAAGGAATCCAAGGAACCCATATAAAATTTTCAATTGATTAGAGGGATGGTGACTCTATCATATATGGTTATTAATATACTATATAAGTGATTTTACTCATCACTATAAAATGTGGATAGAGGAATATTTGGGGGTTAAATAAGTCACGAAATATAAAAGATATTTGTTATGGTTAAGTATTATAATGACACCAAATTTTATAAATAAAATTTTCGCTTTTGAATGAATAAATTCATTATTATATAATGTATTTGTAGAAAAATTATGAAATACATTTTTTATGTTATAAATTTATATACTATCAGATTTCAAATATCATTATGAAACATAACTATTGATAATATAGTTATTTTATAGTTACCATTAATATTAGTATTTATTAAGGGTTATGATAAGGTCTAATTAACCCAGATAGTTGAAGAGATGACCATGACCCATAGGATCCGACATGATGAAGCATATTTATCAGAGTTTCTGAGGGAGATAGAATCATTGGATGTTTCCATTAACGAATCCCAATTTATTATAAAATAAATAAAGTATTAGAATAAAAATTTATTGGATAATTTCAGGTTTTTTGAGATCATAATGCAAACCAAGTTTACCGAACCAGCCCACAAAAATGTCAACACCATATTTCATACACATAGGGAATATCCTGGGGGTAATAATGTTTTTTGTTTCTATACTATAATAGTATGATTTTATTAATAGTTTTTAACTAAAATAACTTTAATATTTACCTTTTTTTGTTTTTTATATTATAATTTATTACTATGTTTGATAAAAATATTATTTTTATATAACGAAATAAAAAATGTTTTTTATATAAATATGCACATATTAAAAATTAAGACTCTATTTTAGGATAAACTAAATAATTCTAAAAAAATTATTTTAATAATATATTTTTATTAAAAAATATTAATATGAATATAAATGGTAATATTATTTAATTAATTCTAATATAATCATGATAAGGGCCATGAAATGTATATGGTCAAAAACCCAATATTATTTAATAAATAATGATTCTTTATTTAAAAGAAATAATTATCATAATTATGGAAAGACATGGAAAAATTAATTATTATATTTTAAATTTTCAAATAAAAAAATATCGAAATGTGAATTTTTCATAATTATCTGAGCCAACTGATTTTTGGGTAAATATTAAATTTAATAAAAATATACAGTTTATATTGTGACATTATAAAATAAAAAAAAATGATGTAATAAATAAAATAAATATAATCAATGAAGAAATTATATTTCCCGTAAAAATTAAATTCTTTCCAGTTAATTAGATTTATTTTATAAACACATAATGTACCCTAGAAAACGAATATTATATTTTTTTGGTTTGAAAATTAATTTTTTTGAAAAATAATCACTTACAAATCATACAATGTATTATTGGAAGTATTTTGTTGAATATGAATATTAAAATGAAAAATAATATTTTTTTATTGATACCATGATCCAAATATATTTAGGATTTTTTGTTTTGATTATTTTATCATGTAGTGTCCAAAACCAAAATTAGGGATTAATGTTGGATTCCACTCTCTTTTGAATTAAAAATCCAACCAAACATCGATTCCAGTTAATTAAAAACCTTTTGATCAAAAGATTACATTGCCATTTTCTCTTAATATCCCTCCCATGGTGTACCCAAGATATTAAAACTAACCTCCTATTCTTTTTTAAGTACCCTCTAAAGACATGGGATCCTCTCTTTTTCCTCATTATTCATGAACCCCCGTTATATTATTTATTTTGATTTCAAATAGTTTATGGTGGAATATTTTCTTAATCATTCCTCTTACTAACATTATTCATTTTTATGTCATTATAGATCCCATTAACATTCATTACACCCTTCCATTAATCTATCTATACCACCATTCTATTGCAGAATTTATCATATGATTTTACATATCAATCATTTGTGTTGTGAATCACCCTCACCATTTCCACTCAAGTGTATTAACTCAGATGTACATACCATTAATTTATTTGTTAAATATATATATATGTGTGTGTGTAATCCAAACTAATTAAATTTCGATTAAATGTGATTAATTTAATCCTTATGCAATCTGATCTATGTGGAAAACATATGCATTTGAAAGAATGAATGTGATGTGTGTTCTAATAATTATGTAGTTGCCAATGCCTTGAGAAGTATTATAACATCATGAGATACCATGAATTATTCATAACTGTTTATCCTAAAAACACTTTGGTAGGATATTTTATATGATTTCCTTTATATATTATTATTATTTTATATTTTGTTTGGTTATTGTACTTCCCACAAGCCTTTATGTTATATTTTTATAAAATTCAATAAAGATCGGTACTATAAATCACATCCCACTTATGAAAACATGATATTTCTCCTGAATCAAATGTAATTATTAACATTAAGGTATGATTTCATTGTTCCATAAACCAGATTTATAGTTGACCACTTTTTTATGTAAGTCCACAAGTAGTCTAATAGAGTTTTAGAAGTTTAATGTATTATTAAGGGCATGCTGTGTAGTTTTAAAATAATGATGTTGTATCCATGTTATATATTACTATGTTATGAACTGAATTTCAAAAATAAACTAGGGTTGATGATATTTTAGGATTGATTTATATTTATATTTTTTTAATAAATAATTAATCTTGGTATATTATAATGGGTTATCACATTTGATATCATATGAATATCTATTTTTTGAGAATGGGATCAAAAAAATTAGTGAATGTATTAAGGATAATAATAAACCTAAGAAAACATCCCTATGTTTATTGTAATGTATAGAATATGTGGTAGAAAAGAAAATAAAAATATGTCTTCATACTACGATTGAATTTACCTCTAGCACAGTTTTATTAAGGGGTAATTACTTTGAAAATAGTGCATTATTAGTTAACTTGATTATCACAATGTGCATGATGAAAATAAATTTATACATAGAACATGTATTACTCTATGGGGTACATCAATTGTTAATTTCATATCCTCTCTATGAACCATTATGAATGTAACATAAATTCCGATAAAATGTTATGTTAGGAAATATATAATGGATAACGTATATTAAAACAATAAAATTCATAGTTTCATAAATATATTTTATTTTTGAGTTATCCCAATAATTTTAACAGATTAACATTTATTTATTTAATTGTTTAGAACATATCATCCTTAATTTTACTTGTTTTTATTGAATGTTTGGAAATAGAATAAATTATGTAAACATACATTTTGGGATGAAATGTGTTAACTGCACAAATATGATTCCCAAGACAATGGGATCCAGAATCTCGAACATCAAGGAAACAATTTATCAATTATATGAAATTTTAAACAAGAACAAGGATTATGAGGAATGCATATATACCCATAATAAAAATAATTTCTTAATTTATACTTTCGAAAACAAAGGCCTATAAATTTCAATGGATTTTAAAATACTATAATCATATAATAATGGATCAAATACATTGAACAAATATTATCCTCTAGTGATGTAGAAATTGGGTCAAGATGGAATTTTATAATATAGAGAGAGAATATACCCATTGTTGGATGTTGATCAACAATATGAATCTTATGGATGAGATAGATGTAATAATGAGGGAGAAATTAAGAAAAAAAAAATTCATTAAATTTGTTCCTCACAGTCTTTGAAATAAAATGTAGATGGATTTCATTAGCCTGATAAGAAATTTTACTGAATCCATTGGGGTGATTTAGGAAATAATTATAGTACTTTAATGATAAAACTCAATCATTTTCATTGATACCATATGTAATCTGATAGTGCATTTTGGTTGAATAATGATAAGTTTATTAAAATCATTATTGATTTTAGATATTTACATATAGATATAAATTATCCAATGTGACCTCAAGGTCAAAATATATATTAGAGAATATCTTGGGCCACATATGTCTAGAGATAAGAATTAGGGGATGGGAATTAATTTTACTTTGGTAATGGGGAAATATCACAGGGAATGTGATTTATGGCATCAAACATTTCAGTATTTGGGGAGGAATAAACCTTGAAATTTCATAAAGGGGGAAAGGAAATTCCTTAACTAAATGAAGGAATGGAACATAGAAAATGAATGAATATCGGATAATCCAAAAAATTTGATGAAATAATGTATTTATTTAGTTAAAACTTTTAATGTTTAGAAATTATTTAACTACAAGGAATATGGAAACTATGTGAATCAATTCACAAATCCAATGTTTATTAATGATATAATCCTCTAATTCTTAGAAAGAAGGGTGAACATATTCTGTCATAATTTTTGATGTTGATCCAGAAAATGTTGTGGTGATAAGAATATTAATTAATCATTAAAATATAGTTAACATAATAATTGATTACATATCTAATCATTCCTTAATATCATGAATGTTTATTATAAATATTCTAGCACCACTAAAAAATAGCAATGTCGAGTTATCATTTAAGATGAAATATTGTTCAATTATTACATCCCAGTCATATATCTCACCCCTTGTAAAAAAATTTGGGGTGAATTATCCATAAAAAATATTTTTATTGTCCCTATAGCATAGGTTTATGCTACTCATCAAATTTATTGGTTTTCCTTGTATAAAGACAACATAAATTTCTTATGGTGGGAAATCACAATCTTTATCAAAATTTTCCCATATATAATATTACATGTGTAAGGAGGAATATGTATATCATTTGGTATCGTTATCTCTATCAAGATATTATGGCCATATAAAAAAATATCATGAATAAATGGTTTCTACTATGTAAACAACCATCCTTGATGTAATTCCCATTATAAGGTAATTCATTAATGTTTTTACAAATTAATTTTCTAGTTTTCCTCCTTGTCTAGTTGTTTTGTTCATAATAAAACTTATAATTAGAGAATTACTAATATCCTATTTTACATATATACTAGGCATTGTTTAAATTTATGGGATAAAGATGAAAAAAGAATTCAATCTGGGTAAAGTGTTTCAAAACTTGTATTCTTCACCATGGTGTGAATTTGTAATTTAATCACGAATATGTTGTGATAAAAGTGCCTCTTCATGGATTATCCTGGTCTCAACACACCCATTATAAATAAAAGTATCATCTTAATAGGATTTATGATTGTTCCTCTAGATATAATGAGACCAATAATTATTAATGGAGGATATTTGGTTAAGATGTTATAATGTAATTGTGTAGAAAAAATATATCCCCAAGATATATTTTCATACAAGTTACATATACTTTGAGTTCATAGTGATGATAGTTGAACTCAGTAATTCTCCATATATCATCATTTATTTAAATAATAGAGTCTTTAGTTTTTACATCAAATTTTTTTTTGAAAGTATCTCGGGGCAGTTCTCTTATCTACTCCAAAATAACGGAGGCACAAAAGGAGAATTTTCATGTTGTACTAAAGATCTTGTGAAAAAAATTATATATAAAGTACAGTAAATTACTATTCCTGATAGTTCATTTAAGATTCTTCGGGCATGTTTTCACTAATAAAGGTATATATTTGTATCCTTAAAAATAGTGGTATTTTAAAGATGTATTATACCGACATATTTGTTAAAAATATATAGTTTTATTGCGATAGATGGGAACTATTGACTATTTTTGAGAATCATCATTCAATTTAAAATTCCAATTACAATGAAAACTTGTAATGGTATCAATTTTGTATTGGAAAAATAATGTGAAGTGTGATTTAAAGAGATATAAAATAGGCTAATCATTGCACCTATGCTTATATTACCCACAAATGGAGAAGGATTTGTGATCTACAATAATGAATCTATGAAGGGATGACATTCCAATTTCACCCTCATTAAATCCTTCAATGAATATTTATTTTCCACCATTATTATTCCAAAATAATGTTATTATTTTCAATGCCAATAATTTTTTGTTGTAACAACCCATCCACTTTTCCAATAAATTTTATTCACCAATACTTACCTATAATTCATTGTCTAGGGACTTCATTTAATTTAATCTCATATACATAATCATGGGAATTAATTATAATAATGATATCCATATATTTTAATATCAATGTTTAATACTTATAAATGTAGATTCTATTAATTTGACGAGTGGGGGCATAGTTACATATAAACCAATGCATTGGGTAATGTTTTTATCTCATGAAAAACCATGTATGTTTCATGGGAATTTATCCCAAGATAAATATGTCATGATGTATAGGGTTACAACATGATTTATTTTTAATTTTTTTTATTAAATGTGGTTCTCAAACATTCCATGTTCTCTTTTATGCTATCTTCTCATAGCACATATTGTTTTTCATTTTTATCATTCTCACCCACTTATGTTACCTTAACATACCTCCAAACACCCATAGACTATTTTAACTTGTGGTGTGATTTGAAAATTAACATGATGATCTTATAACACATCCCTTTAGTATGTACATCCATATGTTATCCCATGATGTTTTGGAATAAAATAGTAATTTTGAAATTATTATATATAATTTTTAAAGAATGATGTTATACTCATGTTTCAACTTCTTATGCTATGAAAATAATTTCAAAAACCCACAATGCCTCCTTATATTTTAGTTTTTTTTCTTATTTTTATGTAATAAATAATAAATATTGGTGTATAATAATATGGGTTCTCAGGTGTATATACTACATGATGATCTGACCTCTTCCATGACTTTGATTAAAGAAGGGAGACTTAAGTCTTATACCTTTTAGATGGTTAATGACATGTTTCCACATCATTTAGTGGTTTAAAGAAGTCCACTATGTTATAGGGATTTTAAGATTCCATATATGGTTATTCGTTTTTGGTAACCATGAGATGTGTTAGGTTTCACTGTTATTATCCCTATATATGCCCTAGTTATTGAATAAATAATTGATCATAATTACTAAGAATGTTCAGTAATTCATGTAGGATTTTAATGAAATATCTATCATTTATGGATTAATAATCAGTAGGTTTACAATTTTTGTATAGAGTACAATAATGAATGTGGGGAGGACATGGCAGTGTCATTTTTGGAATGGTACTATTGGGAATTTTACATTAGTTAAAGGTAGATAATGTGGTCATTTGGAGAAATTAAACCAAGGTTAGTGACCTATCTGAATGTAATAACATGAAGGAATATCAATTACTCATAAAAGGGTTTATGAATTATTTAAACACCCTAAAATTAAACATAAATTTTATTAAAATTATTTGGTATTTTTACGAGTCTGAAATAATTGGTGGTGCTTGATTCGGAGGTCATTATGCCCAGAATTGTTTTTTCAAATTTTTAATGGTATGTTCAGAAATTGTGCGGGTGGTGTTTTCTATATTTTGAAATGTATATTGGATTGAAAATTTTAGGGAACTATTGAATCTACAATGCCGATATTCTCTTAATTGATTCTTCTACTCGACCATAGTAGGTTGACAGAAAAAGATAGTTTTTATTACTTTTTAATGAAAAATAAAATAACATAAAAATTGTTATTTTATTTTTCTCCAATGGTTGTGTAGTGGTGGAGGGACCACTGAGTTTTCAATACATTTAATGGATTGACCCATTTTTTTCTTAACCACTACATTGTGATATGAGAGGGGCCTTAATTAGCTTTTTAATGAACCACATTTATGTTATGTTGTGTTAAACTCTCATCCCTTGTCCATTTAAATGGAGATAGGGTTGGGGTTTTTAAAACGGATTCATCAAATGAAGAACCAATGGCAAAGTACTGCGGAAACATCCACCGGCGGAGGATGGAAGCTTCTATAGCAATGATCTAGGATCGATGAACACTGAAAACTTCATCCAACAAGGACCCTTCTCCTGCCACAACTTCGATGTCACCTCCATTTATGAGGTAGGAGGTTTGAATTCATTTAATTCAAAGGGGATGATGATGAATTTATTGCTTCATGTTTGTAATGATCCTAATGCTGAGGGCATGGGGAAATCTAACCAAGATCAGAACCTCCGCTGCTTTGTTGTTGTCGGGGGAAAATTTTTCAACTCGATAGAACCATTAAATAGGGACACATGCAGCGATGAATGCATTCCATGAGGCCCGTAGGCATGAGCAGAGGGGAAGACATACCAAAGGATCTCATCTGGCGGCCCACAGAGGTTCCTCTGGCATAACACAGGCATGGCACCACCAGACACTGGTGCCAAAGTAGATGGTGGTGGCCGGCGCACATCGTCCGTGGAAGATGTTTGTGTTGTGGCTGAACCAATCAGGCAGCTGACTCCCAGCTAGCCATTTTTGTGGAAGTCCACACTCCGTCGCTCATTGCGGTGAGGATACCATGACTTCAATGGAAAAGTGAAGAGGACATGTGCGTTGTGGGTCCCACTGGAAGGTGAGGTGGTTCCAAAAGGTTCCACAATTACAAAGAGATTAACATCTCTTTAGCCATTTGGGAGAAGGACCGTGCGACCCTCGCGTGGGTCATGCATAGCCAGTGGGTCGGGCTGGTCTATTGCTCACTAGTTTGAGCCCTTCATGGTCTGACCTATTCAGCCCAGACCTGGTCGGACATGGATTGGATCCTAATTGGGTTTGTATAGCCCAATATTGGCGGGTGGGGTTAGTCCAATCGGGTCGGACCAGAACCGGACCCTTTAAGGCCAAGTTTAGCTTAATACGTCATATCTCACAAACCAGATGCCCATTTGAGAATCCATCTAATGCTCTAAAATCCTTTAAATGGGACAGTCCATTTGAGATACTCCACTTGTGTCTTGGAAAATTTGGAGTATGGCCAGGTTGGATCATACCTGAATCCAACTGAACTCTAGGAACTATAATGCATATAACTCTTATACCAGGCATCCAATTAACAAGCCCTTTATGGGGTTGAAACCCATATTTCATGACAAATAATTGGGTTTCTTGTTCGAGGGACTTCATGTCAGTTGAGGAAAAACCGATATATTGAGGAGAAGATACTACGAAATTCCACCGCATCGGGTGTGGAGAATTATATGGCTGGGTGTCAACTAAATAGAGATCCTATGTGGATCAAAACCTAAAAATCCAATGTTGATCAACACAAAGAGATTATGTATGGATCAGAACCTAGATATCATGTGTGCATCAACACTCAGGGATCATGGGTAGATCTGCACATAGCGATCCTTTGTGGATCAGCACTTAGTGATCCTTGGTGGATCAACACTAAGCTATCCTATGTGGATCATAACTGATCCTGTGTGGGTCACCGAACAACAATCCTTTGTGGGTTAGTTCTTAATGATCGTGTGTATGTCTGATCTTGTGTGTGTGGAGGGGGCTTAGTACCTATCAATCCTGGGTGGGTCAGATCCTATCTAGCTCAGCAGGGGTTTATACCTATCGATCATGGTCCGGTCATATCTTGTGTGGGTCAGCGAGGGTTAATACCAATAGATCTTTTTGGGTCAGTTGTAGTTCCTCTAGACAGAATTAGATGATATTACTTTATGACTAATCATCTTTACTTTTGTACATATGTATTACGTAGTTTGATATGACTCTTTAATTTGACCATTGTGATTAAGATCATGATTTCTGGTTTACCTTTTTTGAATTCTGAGTGACCTTTAGAGGTCTTGGGGTCCATACATGTTATTTTTATACTCACCCCAACATGGGATTCACCCTCCTCTTATTGTGTCTTATGTATACGATATACATCCTTGAATGAAATTCAGGGACCTAGGACCTATCGTTGGATGGCGGCGATGGTTGATAGGGAGAGATGTGGAGATGATTTGTACCTACCATTTAGGTCAGATCCTTGTTGGAAGATCTTGGGATATTTTCACTATTTTCTGTTGTTGTTGTATCTTTCAGATGGGTTTTTATTCCAAACCCTATACATTATGTACACACATTTAATATTTTAGTTTTAATTTTTTGATTCGTCATGTTGTGTTCTTTTTCGATGTGTTTTTATAGGTTTAAATTTAATTCCTTAACATTTGTAGGAGACTCCAATCTGGTGCTAGTCGCCAACCCCTGTCCTATGAAAGACGGGCTTGGGAGAGTCCAGACATGGGCCCTTGGAGATGGATCACGAAAAAGTTGTATTAGAGGAGTTGGTTCAACTAAATAACTAGGACTCCGAAATTTGAAATGGAGAAATAGTGTTGTGTGTTTTGATTGTGGTTTTCAATTTAGGGATTCCATTGTTGGTGTGGCAATTGGCGTATCCATACACTAGGACCCTGAATTCTAATTTTCGACTGAGTGCAAAAAAATACTTATTGCATGTGTTTTGGAAATGTTTTACTTTTGATCTCCTTGAGTCATATCACTAGGAATAGATTATTGACCGTGCCACGCCTGTTTCTATTCAGGATGACACCATGTAAAGATCCACTCGGGATTCTAGAGAGAGAACACAATGATTGAACATTGAGCGATGACGCTTTGATGTAGGACCCTCTTACTATGTTGGCACCTTTGGGTGGTGTACCAGCATCACCACCACTCGTAGGGAAGCAGTTCCCACCATCCCTAGTAGAATACCATGCACACCATCTGAGCACATATCCCAAGTTCCGGAGATATAGGCCTATGAGGATTCGAGGTGAGACAGATCCCCGGGAAGTTGAGGATTGGTTAGAGAATGTGGCATGGGTTTTTCGTTTAGTTGAGACACCATCAAGTCATATGGTGATCCTAGCTTCTAGCCTATTCCATGGTACAGTGGGGGAGATGGTGGAGTCTAACACTCTAGGAACATGTGGAGGATACACTCTCTATAATGAACATTGAGACCCTCTTCAGAGCGGAGTATGTACGAGAGACTTTAGGCTCAGTACGTATCCCGGTGCTGCTGCACTTACAGAAGGGCAGCCTATCAGTGGCCCAGTACTTGGAAAGATTCACTGATCACTAATGCTACTCCAAAAAAATTGTACATGACACCTTCTATAGGGCCAAAACCCTTGTGTAGGGTCTCTGGAGGAGATCTGAAAGTCGATGATTTCGCTCAATATCTTGATGTGGGATACAGTGCTCGAGAGATAATTGATGGTGGGGAGTTTCTTTTCTATGCATGAACTGATGGTGAGAGCCACCACATGATGAAGGGTAGCTGAGGCATCTGCAACTGGTAGTAGGGATATGATACAGAGTTCCAAATGGGACAGGCCATATGGAGGATGACTCTGGGAAATTTGGCCAGAGGTGTGGATCATTCTAGGTAGAGAAGGACCGAATGCAAGCATACTATGCTTCACTTGCGGCGGGCATGGCCACATGGCTCGTGACTTCTCGAACCACCGTACCGATGACCACCAGATGGTCTATGGACCACCAAGATAGTGGACATGTTTTTAGAGAAGAGATCCATTGGGCGGAGGAAGTGGTTGAGGATAAGGTCTTACAGCAGGTGGAGGATGATGGTTTGAGGTTCTACAACCTCCACTCCTAGGTGGTCCCACTTGACCACATGAAGTAGGTGGACAAGTGTGATCTAGGCATCTAGAGGTATAGGCCTATGAACATATTGATTCAGAGATGATTAGATGTACAATATGTGTCTACTAAACTATAATTGTAGTTCTTATAGACATAGGTTCCAGTTACTCATTCATTTCCAAGGATCTCATTCAGAGCTCAGAGATTCTGGAAGATCCATTAACTCGATTCTTATTTTTAGAGACTTATACGGGAGAGGATTCAATGATTACACACTGGCACCATCATAGTGAACGTACTATAGTGGGAGAGAGCTTAGGTTTGGATCTCCTAGTATCATTGTCAAGGCCTTATGATATCATCTTGGGTATGGACTGGTTATCTAAAGTCTATTCTCATAATGACTATTATAGGCACAAAGTACATTGTTTCCATGAGGATGGGATGATTTTTACCTTCACCGGTGAAATGGGAACCTTTACAATAGAGGATGGACTTACTTGGAGGAGGGTGTAGCCGATCACCCAACAGTTGGCTAGCCATACCATCAGACCAATTGAAGTGAGGTGTCTGACTTATCCTATAGTGGTAGACCAGTTTGCTGATGTCTTTCTAGATTATGTACCGAGACTACCTCTACATAGAGATTTATACTTCTATATTAACATGTAACATGTAATGGAAATGATATCTATTCCAGCATATCGGATGGCCCCTATGGAGCTTCGTGAGTTGGGAGTACATTTGGAGGACATGCAAGGGAAGGGGTTCATACAACACAATGTTTCTCCAGGGGAATCCCCGATTTTTTGTTCTCCAGGAAGGTGGATGGTAGTATAAGGCTTTATTTGGACTATCGGCGCCTGAACCTAGTCACTATGAAGAACATGTATCCACTCCCAAGGATTGAGGAAATCTTCAACCAGTTAAAGGGTGCTCGTTGGTTTTCAAAGATAGAACCTAGATTATGATATCAGTTGCTCAGGGTACATGATGAGGGCATACCAAAGAAGACCATCAGATGTCAGTATTGCAATTATTAGTTCTTAGTGATGCACTTCTGCATGACCAACACTTCGGTAGTGTTCATGGGGATTATTAACAGGATCATACAACCATAAATTGATCACTTTGTGGTGGTATTCAGGGACAAAATCTTGAAATACTTGGCATTAGAGGAGGATCACGCCACAAACCTATAGATACTTCTGGATACACTCTGAGAGCACTAGCATTATGGAAATCTCTTGAAGTGCCGGTTTTGGATACGGGAAATCCACCTCCTAGGGAACGTTATCACAGAGGCTGGAGTTTTAGTAGATTTGGAAAAGATATGATTTCTTGGGAGCACCAAGGAGTATGAACGATGAGTGGAGTTTTTGGGGAATGTTTGGGTACTCTCAAAGATTTTTAATTTACTATTCCAAATTTGGGACAACCTTGTTATCTTTTAAAAGGGTGGGACATCCCTTTATATGGACAGAGAGTTTCCAACAGAGTTTTCAGGAGCCTAAGAAGAGGCCGAAGAGTTCTCCCATCTAGATGCTACTAGAAAGGGGAGTTGTGTATTAAATCTATTGTAATGCATCAGGGAACAGATTAGGTTGAGTCTTAATGTCGGAGTGAGAAGTGATCACCTACGGCTTATTGCAATTGAGTCAACATGAGGAAAACTAAGCTACCCATGACCTAGTGTTAGCAGTAGTAGTCTTTTGGTTGAAGATGTGGCAACACTACTTGATGGAAGAACATTTTATAGTATACTCTGATCACAAGAGCCACAAGTATATCTTCTCATAGAATGAACTAAACCTGAGTCAGCGATGATTCATAGAGATCCTCCTGGACTATGACTTTGATATAGTCTACACTCCTGGGAAGTGCAATGTAGTAGCAGGTGCATTCAATAAGAGGTGTAGTCTACAATTGCTGAGTGAGGCGATAGAGAATATTATCACTTTGCAGTAATAAATTGTGGATAAAGATGGAAAAGGTTACATCTATACTATGATAGATACTCTCCCACTTCTTCATCTAGTCATGGTGTCATATCTTGGGGACATAGACAGTGAGGCCTAACATACTCAAATATCCTCATGAGATTATTTTGATGGATTTTATGAATGTGGGTAGCACACCATCCACTTCAAGGGATGCACTATGGTACCAGTGATGCTACGAGAGGAGGTGTTGAGGTGGTTACATACATCCCATTTGGTGGTACATCCTGGTGTGGTGAGGATGTACCAGGACCTCTGGTTTCAATACTGGTGGTAATGGTTGAAGAAGGAAGTGGGAGAGTTCATATCGTGATGCCTCACGTGTCTTCATGTGAAGGATAATCATTAGGTAGCAGTAGGCATAGCTTAGTAGCATGAGGTATCAAAGTGGAAGTGAGATGTTATATCCATGGACTTTGTGATAGTGCTTCCACATACGTCCAGGGGTCACGATTCAATATGGGGTGATTGTTCACTAACTCAACAAGTAGACCCATATCCTACCCATCCTAGAGTAAGGATCAATAGAGAGCTCGGGGTGTCTCTATGTGTAGGATATTGTACAACTTCATGGGGTGCCATCGACGAATGTCTTGGATTGCGATTTAAGTTTTACTTCCTTCTTGTAGAAGGGATTGCTGGAGGAGGTCATAAATAATCTATGTTTGAGCACCGCCTTTCATCCTCAGACAGATGGACATATGGAGCGGATCATTCAAACACTCAAGGACTTTAATCATTCTTGTGTCCATAATTTTGGTCATATTTGAGGGGACCACATGCCACTGGGTGAGTTTTTATATAACAAATTTTATCCATCCACCGTCGTCATAGATCTGTTTGAGGCCATTTACAAGTGACCATTCAGATCACCACTATGCTTAACAGACTCAGAAGAGTCATCACATAGGGTCCAGAGTTGGCACAGGCTACCATGGAGACGGTGTAGATCATTCGAGGTATGATAAAGACTGCACAGAGCCAGAGTAAGTCTAATGATGATAGGAGATAGAGTCACTATGAGTTTGAGGAGGAAGACTATATCTTCCTACATTTCTCACTCCGATGAGGATTATAGAGGTTTGGCCAGGGCAGCAAGATATCTCCAAGGTTCATCATACCATTCTAGATCCTCAATAGTGTAGGAATGGTGGTGTACAATCTATCTCTACCCCCACAGATGAACAAGGTGTGTAAGTTTTTTCATGTGTCGCAGCTGAGGAGGTACAAGCATGATCAATCACAAATTATTGATTGGGTTAAGCTGTACATCAAAGATAGGGTGATGTTTGCAGAGTTTCTAGTGGAGATATTAGATTGACCAGAGCAGGTCCTTCATTGGAGGTTGATCCCTCTAGTGTGGGGTCATTGGAAGCACGAGACTCTTAAAAAAGGAACAACGTAGATGGAGGCTTAGATACATTATGAGTACCCCCATTTGATTCCCATGTTTTGTTGTTGCTTTTGAGGATGAAAAGACATAAGGTATGGAGAATGTAAAAAACCAAAAATTCCAAAAAAAAATTAAATTATTTGGGATTATTACATGTCTGGGAAAATTTTATGATGATTTATTTCAAGTCCCATTGTGTCCAGAATAGAATTTTACATTTTTGTGGTACATTTAGTAAATTTATAGGCGGCGTTTTCTATATTTTGATCTAGTGCTCAAATTATAAAACGTAGGGAACCATTGAATCTGCAATGAAATGATTCAATTAAGAGTGGATTCAACTCAACTATAGTAGTTCAGATGAAAATGATATTTTATAAACTTTTTAAAGAATAATAAATTAACATAAAATTTGTTATTTTAATTTTCTCTAATGGTTGAGCGGCGGATGCAAGACAGATGAGTTGTCAAGCCATTTAATGCTTGACCTTTTTTTCGTAACCACTCCATTGGGAGATGATAGGTGCCATGATCAACATATTAATGAACCTCATTAAAGCTACATTGTGTCAAACTGTCATACTTTATCTATTAAAATGTATATCAGTTTCAAGTTTTTGACCCAGTTTCATCATGCGAGGATCCTTTGGTGAAGTATAGTGGTAAAATCAACCGGTGGCAGATGGAAGCTTAGACTAAAACAATCTAGGATAGAAAAATGCCTCCAACATCATCCAATAAGGACTCTTCTCCAACCACGACCACAACATCACCTCTATTTATAAGGTAGGTGTTTCGAACTGATTTAATTCGGTGTAGATGATGATGGATTTATTGCATTTCATTTGTTATGATGCTAACATGGAGGGTGTGGGCCAAATAAAAAAGGCATGGATCCTCTGCCGATTTTTTCATGTCGTGTTCTTTAAGGGGAGAATTTTATACTTGAAAAAACCTTGAAACTGGGTGGCACACAGTGACAGGGACATCTCGTGAGGCACATAGGCATGAGCGGAAGAGAAAACAAGCAATTTTAGATCACTCGGTGTCTCGTGGAGGTTCCACTGGTGCTGGAGGTGATGACACCTACTGGCGCTCACCATCCGCAAAAGTAGGTGGCCCCGTGGAAGACCCAAAGGGGTGGGTAGCTCCCGACCAACAACTTTAGAGGAAGGAGGTGTTCCATATCTCTCCACGGTGAACCGAACATAACGTCAAATCCATAGTGAAGGGGACCCACGCCCCATGGGTCATGCTTCCATCTAACGTGACACCACAAGGCGCAGTGATTAGAAAGTGCCAAATGGATCATCAGACATTTGGGAGGAGGACTGTGTGACCCTTGTCTGGGTTGCGCCCAGCCGGCAGTCCGGACTGGTCTAGTGCCCAGTGGGCCAAACCTATCGCGGGCCATCACAGTCAGCTCGTGATGAGCAGGTCCACGGGATAGCGGGCTGATCCCACCACGGATCAGCTGGTTTAGTCTAGACTGGGTGGGACTCGAGTTTGAAACAAACCAGATCGGGTCGGGTTTGTCAAACCAGGTCGAACATGACCCAGACCCTTTAAGGTCATGTTTTTCCTTAAAAGTTGTATCTCAAAAACCAAACGTCAATTTGACTAACCTCTTTAGCACAGGAATACATTGAATGAGATGGTCCATTTGAGATACTATGCCTGTGTTTTGGAGAATGGGGGAGTGTGGCCGGGTAGGATCATACCTGAATCCCATAGGACCCTAGGCATTAAAATGTCTATAACCCTCAAACCAGACGTATGATTGACACGACGTCTATTGCATTGGAACCCATATGGCATGATAGATCATTGGTTTACATCTTCATGGGACTTCATGGATGTTGTGGAATAACAAATATCTCGATGATTACATACTATGAAACTCAAGTGCACTAGGTACGGAGAATCACCTAGAGGGTTGTCAACTAAATAGTGATCATGTGTGGATCAACACCTAGCGATCCTGTGTGGATTCTCACCTAGAGATCCTTTGTGTGTCATCACTTAGAGATATTGTGTGGATCTGAACTAATATTGTGTGGGTTAGATCATATTTTGGGTAAGATCCTGTGCGGGTTAGCGCTCATTGATCCTTTGTGGGTTATTGCATATTGATCTTGTGTGGTTCAGATCTTATGTGGGTCAGTAGGGGTCAGTACCTGTTGATCATGGGTAGGTCTGATCCTATGTCGGTCATTTTTTGTTAGTACATATCGATTATGGTTGGTTTGGATCCTGTGTGGGCCAGCTGGGGTTTGTACCTATCGATCCTTTGTGGGTCAGTAGTAGTACTTCATGACATAATAAGATGATATATAATTACATCTAATCATCTGTACTTCTATATTTATGTTATTAATAGATTTATCTGAGTCATTACTTTTTACTTGGTGATTATGATCCTGCTTTTTCGTTTTCTTAATTCTGATAGATCTTAGTGGGTCTCAGGATCCCTTCTGGGTATTGTTATACTCACCCTGCAAGGGATTCACCTGCAACTTATTGTATATTGTGCAGATGATGGGTAGCCTTGACTGAGACTCTTGTAGTTAGGACCTAATGATGGATGGCAGTTATGGTTGACATGGGGTGTTGTAGTGGCAAACTATATCTACCCTTCAGTTAGTATCCTTTGTGTACAATCCCATGATTTGTTTTCTGTTTTCTATTGTAGTTGTATCATTCAGATGGGGTGTTATTATGACTCATTTACTTTCAGTACACACTTTTATTAATATATTTTTACTTCATGGATTCATCTTATTTTGTTATGGGTCTATGTTTTTGTACATGTTTAAATGAAGTACCTTCCCATTTTATGGATACTCCATTCTGATCCGAGTCACCAAACCCTGGCCTATGGAAGGCAGGCTTTGGGTAGTCATGGAATGGGCCCTAGGGTACAGTTCCTGAAAAATTAATTATCCATGAATTGACTAAATACATCATGGAAGAAATATCATTGACTGTGATTTATAAGAACCTATGGACCCCTCCCCACTTCACATGTTATAATGACACTATGTTAAAGGGAATTTATTACATAAAATTTTGGTATACAATTCACATGTGAAGGGTTTTATAAAAACTCTATCCCAGAATTTTCTTTATGGTAACCCTCAAGGAAGGGATCTTTTTTGGATTCATTCATCAAATATACCTCAAAGAAATTCTAAAAAGGGACCCCAAATAATTCCATTCCAAAGGGCATATATATCTGACCTCATAAAAATATTTATCTAATGGGGACACAATTGAATAACTTTATAAAGGATACCCATATATACCCCTCGTGAATTTTATCTATTGATGTCATGTGATATATTACATGTGATTATTTTGAATTATTTGGTTTTTGAAAAAAGTGGATATTTTCAACCAATATCTATTATAAAAAAGATGATTGGGAATAAAAATATAGGGTTTCAAAAAAATTACTTTTTTCAATATGGTTTTCTTTATTTATCTTCAATTACATTTGAGATTATACGGTCACATATGATATTTATTCCATATGAAGGGTACATGACCATGGGGGTTCATTTTCAGAGGTCTAATAATGACTATCATTGAAAATTTAATAACCTTAATTCTGAAAAACCTTTCTATATAGCGGGAAAGGATTTATAATAATGATTGAATCATAAAATCATGAAGTATTTCCATTGGGACATTGAAAATGAATGTCATCCATGATGTAAACCAAATATTTCATTGGTTCTATATATCTTGTGAGAAATTATGAGTTTGTGAGGAACTACATGTTAAAAAAGTGGTCATTTACGTTTTTTATAAATGAATAATATTCTTCCTAAATAATCTTTTTCTGGTGTAATTTGATTCACCAAATAGTCTACATACATTATCAATCATCAAATCAATGATTGGGATTTCATGGGTGTGAAAAGATATTAATCATAAATTTGGGAACAATAAATATGGACAACAAAATCAATATTTTTCAGTAAGGTGAGTGAAATTCTATTACAACATCAACTAATTTCGATTTCATTATAATTCTTTAATCTATTTCTTTTATGTTTTGAAAAAAATTCATGTGAAGATGCTAAATATAAACATTTTAAAATTTCATAATGATCTCTAACACACACAAACATTATAAATTCATTAAATTTCCAATAAATTTACTCCTCAATGTATATTCTTCCCCATAATGAAAAATATATTCATTTAAATAATGTTTAACTACAACACTTTTCATAAAAAACCCAAATATAACCAAATAGGGGATGGATTCCCTATACCAATACATTGTAATAAAGGAGCTTAAATACCCATATTCAAACAAATTTTTTGAAATTGATCCTTTATAAATGGGTACTTGATCACATCCACTATTTTCTGATAGGTGGAGAAAAATTTATCTTCATTACTCCTTAGTCCACCACACTCATTTGAATGTGGAATGTCATATCAATGTTTTTAATTGTGAGGGATCATTTAGATTTATTTAATGAATGGTGGAATTATAACATAAAAATTGATAAATTAATATTTTGTTTTTAGAAAAATATTTTATGATATTTCGCGAGTTGTAGTAATATATTTTTCTATAGAATTAATAGATGAAATCAAATTTCAAAAATTCATACCTTATGCGAAAAACATCTCTCAATGAATAAAAAACTCACCATATATTTTTATTTTATCATTATATCATCCAATGATTTTCACACATTGATATTACATCTTTATATATTAATATTCAACACATTACACATTCACACATGCTTGAGGACCATAAAATTTTAGTGTTATCCGATTCTTGGTACACAACAGACTGATTTGTTGAAATATAATGTGTAGCGACCTGAACCAGATATCTTGGAGCTAGTTCCTACTACAATTAAATTATCATGATTAATAGAAATAAATACTAAAAGGATAATCTCGTATAATATTAATTGTAAACAACACAAAAACACGAGTCATGAATTACAATTTAATTCAAAAACTACTTCATAAATATCTTAATTTTCTTTATCAAGAATAAATTTATATGATATTGTATAACCCTTCATATCGGTCAATGTAATGTTAACAGAATCACGGGGAAACAAGAAAATTACTAGTGTGATAAAATTCTTTATTAGAATAATTTTATAGAAAAATCTATGAATAAATATGGCTTAATGATAATGGAATGTTAAATAACTGAAATAGTAACCATTAAATTAAAAACATGACCATAATATCTCTATAATATGAGGTGATCAAATGATTCCATAAAAATAATCAAATGTGGATGAATGGTTTCTATATATATTATATCAAATCTAATAAACACATTGAATATCAATAACACAATTCCGAATGATAAAATGAATTAAAATGAATATAAAAAACATACCATTGAGGATTAAAGACATGAATATAAAATTGTCACTATTTTATACCAATATTATTTTATTTTCAAGGCTTCCTGACAAGAATCAAATATTTTCAAGGCTTCATGAGAAGAATCAAGTACAGTCAAGGATCTGTGATAGGAATCTAATGAATTGTGAAAACCTCACCAAAAAACATATCTAGTTTGTTTCTGAAATCGTATGGATTTATCAAGGGGATATAAAGGACCATCATCACCGCATACTCATTAAATTTCAGTCCTTATATGAGTGGGGTAAAACATTTAATACATAAACATTCATATTGAAAATCTCGCATATAAAATGTTAATACTTCCTCAAATAGAAACCATAACCACAAATCAGTCAATGTAATGCAGGAAATATTTTCCAAAAATCGTAGACATATTGGAAATGTCTACAAACAATCTATATAATGAATATGGATGATTTAAATAAAATATATTCCAATTTTATTAAGATTAATGCATTGTCATTTTTTATGAATAAAGATACAATTAAAATATATTTTTTTGAATTTTTGAGTAAAATATCCTTTTCATTTGAATAAAATTTTGAATATTATATTATTTTAAAATAACATTAAAAAAATTATTAGCAAGTAAAAAATGTTTGAAACATTATTTTATGATTAATTTTTAAATTTAAAATCATTTTGATAACATCATTAAAAAACATACATTTGGTAGAAATACAATATATTTCTGACTAAAGGGGGATTTGAAGTCAAATATTATTCAATACATTTTATAATAAATTTGAAGTAACAAGGGGTAAAAAAATGGAAATATCACATGAAAATACTATCAATAACCCAGGTAAAAAAATTAAAATGTTATTTAAATAATGATCAAATAATTTATTTGAATTGAAATTCAAAAATTAATAATCTAATTGGAAAGAGATTGTGAAATAAAACCATAAAACAAGTCTAACAATTACATTATAATAAATAAAATAATTAATTAATTTTATAACATTTAAAACAATAGAAAATATTTTTTAATTAATAAAAAGATATTCATTGAAATTATACACTGATTCATATAATACAAAAAACAACGATGAAGTAATATAACGTAATGAAAATGAATTGAGTTATGTAATTTATTTACCAATTGAATACATAATGTTCGAGTACACAATGGTGAAATAATTCATATTTATCCCCAAAATACTATTAAAATGAATTATTTTTTATAATACGTAAAATTTGGATGTTTATAAGCTATATAAAAGTAAATAGGTGCATAAAATTACAAAATGCCTCTATGGAATGAGATTGAGATGAAATTCCTTAAAAATTAATTATATTCTAAATCATGAGTTGTCTGAATGAATAAAACAAATTGAAATATTTAATAACATAAAATAAATTTAATTCATGATATAACATTTCATACAAATGTATATAAAATATACAAATGAAACGAAAGGTGAATATGACATATGTCCCACAAAAATATAAAAAAGAATTGAAATCCCATTAGCATATGATTCTTTTTGGATGAATGCACTTTGACATTCTATATACTATTATTAATAATATTAATAACTTATTAAAGAATCCAATTATGTTTCATAAAATAAATCTGATTTTTTATAAATTATTATCATGTTTTTTAATAATCAATAATTATTTTCACACTGTTTGGTGTTAATTGTGTTGTTTTTTTGAATTTTTTTGGACTTGTTATATTATGTTCTATTTCATATACGATCATGTCGTAATTTAAATAATGTAAAATACTATTGAAATATAATATATATTCAGTAAATAATTATTTAAATTAATCTGTAAATTTTAATGATGTGAAATTGAATTCACTTTTCTTGGAGACTATTGGTTGTACTTATGAATGAATATTTTTTTCTTTTTATTGACATTTTATGAAATAAAATAAAATCATATATATGTCTATTAGGATTAAAATATCATAATAATTTTATATTTATCACATATTTTAACAAAAAACATTTTCAATACATTCCATTTAATGTGAGAATTAATCACATGGCTTTGAGTAGGTAGTAGTCCACGCATCCACAAACAATGTTACCAAACTCCAGCAAAATAAAATACATGATGTTATGTGTTATATAATAAATTCATAAATAAAACATAAATATCAAATATCATTTAAGAAAAAATATATATCACTATTCCTAACAAGTATAGGTGGTAATTGGAGAACAAACAGCATCGGTTCACGATTCAGTATTTCACTATACACACGAATGATGATTGTGTATCCCATTTGATGGATGTGTTTAAAATTGTAGGTTTAACTTGTAACATGTAATGAACATTACAACAATAGACAATTTATGGTTCTTTAATTTTATACATTGGTATAATATAATGTATATTACATTCCAAAATACCGAATGGATTTGTCATCTTGGAAAACTATATACATAAATGAAATTCACATTATATTTTAAAACATAACATTCACAGATAATTTTATTAAGTCTGCATATATTCCAATTTTGTGTAACCATGTATAATCAATCCTAATAGTTTTCTCATAAGCATGGTAAATGTTAATGTTATGAAATGGGTGATCAAAAATTCACAATTTGGTTATATAGTAGATTCTATTAGAAACAATAATAAACAATTATAAAATTTGATGAAATCAAACACATATTATTTAATCAATAACCAGAACATAATATATAATAAAGAAATAAGATATAATAATTCCATAATTATATGATATTTAAACTTATACATTGATTTATTAGTTGAATAATCTCATTTAATATAAAAACATATTCCCATAATGAGTGAATGTATAATGTGGGACATCATAAACACATCGTCAGGGATTCAAATTGGACACAACGCACAAATGGGTTATAAATCATCCAAAATACAATCTGGTTTTTTTAATGAGACCTACTAATGAATTGATGGGTTTTGGAGAGAACCACCCAACACTTACAATACCCAATTAATTATTTTTATGAAACGGGTGAAACATTAATATTCATTTTAAAACTAACATACCAAATGAAAGTATTTTAATCATACAATATGAATGGTATCAAAATATCACATAATCAGTCAAACTAAATCATAAACCCGTCAATATAATAAGGTCAAGGATATCATAATATATAAACCTCAAATAATACTAATATCCAAAAAAAGATGTAGATATGGATGAAAAAACACTAATAAAACCAATAAAATTATCATGGGAGAAGTAACACTTTTTAACATTGATGTCAACTATTTAAAAGTACAAAAAATTAAAAAAGAAAACATTTTCATAAAAACAAATCATTTAATATTTTAGAGGAGGTTTTAAGACATTATTTTTTCATGAGGGATGAAAATGACACTCTTTCCATATAAGTTAAAAAACCATCCTTTCATATTTTTGTTGAAAAAATTATTGTACCTAATTTAAAAAAATTTCATTTCAAAAATGTTTATAAAAACTATATCATTGGTGAAATGAATTTAAATATTTTTATAATAATAATATATATTTTTTGAATTATATTTTTAGATAACAAAAATATGGATGATAAATTTTCCACAGCTAAAACATACATATAAACATTCTTCAATTGTAATTTAACTGTGAAATTAACCCTTACCTTAAATGTTACTTTTTTTGAAAATGCTTTAAAGTCTATTATAATTGTTAAAATAATTATATTAATTTATAATCATAACATATACATATTTAAGATATCATATATGATCCTCATATAATTTTTTAATAATATTACATTATAACCCTTTTTTGGGGGTTTACTACATAATTTTCCTAGGCTTGTTTTGTCATGAATGTTAGGTTTAATAGGAATATAATTTATTAATATCACCTTTAGAATTAAATTATGATCATAGATATAATATTTACACATTATATATATCTTTATAATCATTCTTAAATGGTTTAAATGGAATATAAATTAAATCATGGCATGGGTATAATTGACAACATTTACCCATAGTGAAGGGATCCTTCCCATAACAATGAAAGAGTAAGGAACTGGATGGTATATTAATTATTAAAGAATAAATATAATGTCATAATTATACTATACACCCATTATTTCCATACTTATACCCATCTATTTAAATTTCCAATGAAAAGCTTATTATACCATGATTTGAAGATGGTAAGTCATACGTACGCACACACAGAGTTTTTATTTTTTATTGGATGGATAAATCATCTAATTTTGTTGAACTATAATCATGATAAATTTTAAAAATACAAATTATTTATTATTTATTACATTAATTTGGAAATAAAAACTTAATAGGATGTATAAAAATATGTGAACTTTAATAAGTTGTGAAATAATTACCTCTTCTTCTCTAGAATTCCTTTAGAGCATATTTTAATGGGCCTAATGAATTTCTTTTTTGAATACTAGAACCAATATAAAATTGATAAGAATGATTGGATTATAAATATATATATTTTTGGTTAATATAGAAGGATGAATGTTTTGTGAAGAAGTGAGGGAGGAGGTTCCCTTTTATAACTGTGGTGAAGAGAACTTTTGGAAACTATCAAAACATTATATTAATATAAATTACATTCCAAAACCAAATGTCTCCAAATTGAATTAATTAAATTACAATACCATTATATGTATTAAAAATATAATTTCTCCAAATTGATTTTATACAATTTTAGATATCATTCTTATGCTTATCATTTGGTTTTACCACTTTTTTAAAGCCTTGAACTCTTCTAGGGACAACGTGGGTTCTTTAAATATTTATGGTTAATTTATTTACTATACAATTCCAAAATAACATTAAATGTGTTAGGGATGACATTTTCACCTTCAAAATATTCACATGGAAATTTTTTCAATTTTTATGATTATTATATCATTTAATAATGTATTATTAATTTAAAATATCATTATTGTAAATTTTAATATTATTAATTAGTTGAATTCATATAGATATAATAAAATTGTGATAACATCGAAACACATCTTTTAATAACTCCACAACATGTATTTATAATCTATAAAATTCATTTATGACTTTAATTATACCATAGTATATTTATTTCTATATTTTTTCTCACATTTATTTGATATGTAAAATACTTAACCAATTACCACATTATTATTGTGTAAAACGTAATTATTATTATTTATTCCCCAAAAAAATTAAATAATATAATTATTTACATAAAAATTTTATCATTAAAATTACTATTTAGAGCAGAAGTTATATTCTAAAAATCTAATTATGAAAAACATAACACTTATTAAAAATATGAGTTTGACATATTTAACATTCCATAGAATAAAATTCTCTAAATAGAATGAAGACATCCAATTGCCTCCGAGATGATATAAATTTTTCCCAAGGATGATTTTTATTTACAAAAACGCATCAAAGGAAATGATGACCTGTTTTTGTGTAATTTTATAAACTGAAAATAATATTTTTACAAGTAATTACCTAATTTAACCTTAATCATGGTAGTTAAAAAATGAAAATGTACGTTTTCATAATATCAAAAAATAAAAGGGAATAATATTATAAATTTATTCCTTATAACTAAAAATATTTAAAAAATTATTAAAAATTCAAAAAATATAATTGGATAAATTTCATTTAAAATTAATCCTCTTGGCGGATTGGGGAAATGTATTTTCAAGGTTAAAACATTCAAAAGATTGAAATTTTTTAAAATCCAAATTCATTGTGAAATTGATTCTAATGAACTAACTTATATTAAATTATAAATAAATAATCTGATAAAACATTAATCCCAAGAAAAAATATAAATTTACAATGAAAAAGTTTTATATGAAAATCATGTTTCAATTAAAATGAATTATTTTTTCACTATTAATCAACACATGAAACTTTCATAAAAATAAAAACAACTCAACCAAAGAAATTTATAAATAAAAAATTAAAATAATAATTTAATTATTCCAAATATTATTTATATAATTTGTAAAAAAATTGAAACAAGTTTACCATCAAAAATAGGATAACTACCGTTAGAAACACATTTCCTTTTAGGATTAAAATTTGTTTTATTCATATCTTAAGTCTATAAAATAGAACATATGAATTTGAAAACATTTGTTTTAATTATATAACACTTATTTTAATAAAAATATATCATTAACATTGATTTATTATAATAAAACAAAAATGTCTCCGTAAATTGTTTTTTTAATAAAAATGCATCCCTTATAATCTCTTTATTTTTTTATTTCATTTGAAATGAATTTATATTATAAAAATAAGTAAAAAATATTGTAATAATTTATTGAATACTATTAAATATACCTATTATAAAGGATTGTTTTAATATAATAATATTAAATATTATATCATGGTTCTTTTATGTTTGGTGTTAAGTGCAATGTATTCTATCGATGAAAATGAATTTATTTAATAAGAAAAATACCATAAAATCCAAGGGGTGGTTACATTATCTCCTCCTTCAATTAATTGATTCTATTAATTTTAAAATTTTTCATCCTAAATCAGGGGTTAAAACAATAAAATTCAATTGTGGGAAACCAACATTAGAAACATGATTAAAGAAACATACTACTAAAAATATTGAAGCGGAAATGTGAAGGTCACTATAAAATTATTAATTAAAATAGGATAAAAAGATTGGAAATTGGAAACTAGGACATGTAAGAGAAATAAAACAACAAATTTCAAATGTAAAGTGTTATATTACATGGTAATAAAGATGTGTCCCATCACACAATTATAAATCTGTGATGTCTTAAAAAGAAAATTGATTTCATGATAAGAAAATTATATGAATAATGGATTCCTTAAAAATTATTTTTCTATTTTTTACTGATAATTTTACAATCTAGATAAGAAAATTAGAAAATAATATTACTTAATTTCAATCCATGATCTTATCCAATTGTTGTGTAATGATATATTTTTACATTAAATTTTACACCGTGAAAAAGATATTCATGTTATCTTTTTTATAACTTAATAACATTTAGGAAACATAAGATCCACCATGTATTCATTTGGTTTTTAAATGTTTACAAAAACTAACATTGTTTTCACATGTTAGAAAATATTATAAATCATACATTAACTATAATCAAAAATATACACAGCTATTGTTACTCTATTCAATTAGTAGTTAACTAATGCCTCATTCAAAAAAAAATTCCAAAAAATGTGTTTCCCAATTCAATGTCCAAGTATTTATAAAAAAGGACACTAAATTTTGAAAATAAACATAACATTATATAATCCAAAAATAATTTATCTCTTAATCCTATAATCCAATTTTTTGAATACCATTATTTTTTTTAAATGTTGATGAAAACATTCACGCTTCCAAATCCATAATATATATGTATAGTAGTAAAATCCTTATATATAGAATATTTTTGATGACCACTACATCATTGATAAAATAATCAAATTATATACTAATTTAATCAATGAATAATCACACTATTCATTCCACTTTGAATGTAATAGTAGTATATGATTTAACATGATCCATTATCAACTTTTTACTTATATTCCATTGATAATGGAGACACTGATTTATGTTGTGTTTGATTATTTTATATTCGAATCATTGTACATTGGGAAATTTTTTAATACCCTTGAAATCACAAGATCAATGAAATTTTTCTCCACACAGGTATCTATATTCCATCTTATTTATGGTATTAATAGAGTGTTTCTTTCCAAAATTATTACATGTGGGAAAAAAACTAATTTCTAATCATTATTTTATATATCTTTCCCCTATATCTACTATTGTTTTAGTGCACCCATCCAATTCTATAATACATAGAGAATTATTTATTTGTATCATTATCACATGATACTATGTATTTATAAGAGGAGAATATTTGGTAAACTAGATCGCTTCAAAATATTAACTTAAACCCATTAATGGAAAAATATTACATTCCCTTATTATTATATGAATTTTTGTAGTTCCCAATTCATATTATAGGATCAATTAATAAATGAGTAAATACACTAGATCAGACAATAACAATGTGAAATGTAAATTATAATCTCTACACTAGTGAATCACATATCACAAATTGAACATTATGTATAACTAATATGTAAATCATAATACATTTTTAATTGTATATTTAAAAAAATCATACGGTTTCACTCACAAATATATTTTTTACAAATTATAGTTCCCAAGGTGTCAACTATTTATCCCTTTGATACAAACTATAACAGCCCAAACCACATTTTCACAGATCCTTTCCCATACTATATTACATTGGCATATGATAAAAGTGATCAAATCCCATAAGACAAAATTTATTAGTAGTCTTGGTAATCTAGATATATACTTGAAATTCAAATTACATTTCAAAACATTTTAAAAAAATTTAGTTAGGTCATTATTTATTCCCCCTCACTGTATCCATGCATAATAATTCATAATAGAATTTTTTGAATACAAGTGAATAATTAATCATATGAAATGGGTGATCTCATATGCTCAATAAGGGTTTATATTGGAACCTATCATAAACTAATATAAACTATTAGGGAAAGGTGATGATTTTATATAAATTAAATTTAAAGAATAACCTAAGCATAATATGGAAGGAATAAATGATTATCAAATTATTGAAAAATCACAATAGATTGAATAATAACCAAGGAAATTATTCTTGTCGAATAATGACATGTAATTTCAATAACTAATCTCATAAAAAGTAAATAATTATACAGGACAACACACACATACTATTATGGCTTTAGTAAAGACACAATACATTATCAGGGGCATGGTGGGCCAAAACCCAAATTATTAATTTCTCTTGAGGGAAAATGATGAAATGGGGGGCTATAGCGGGACTTGACTAACACTTACTATGTCCAATGAAAACCTCTTATTAAAAGGTTGAAACATAATCATTGTTATCGAAACCATCATATAAAATCTGAATAATCCAACCAAAAACTATGAACTCTATCAAAATAGAACACCCATAGTTAAAAATAATCCTAAAAAAATCAATGAAATATAGTAAATGACATCATAAGAAATACACTACAATAAATCATATGATCCAACAAATTTTGTTTTAATAGATGAATGTAATATTATATAATCAATAAATATTTCGTAATTCAAATAAACTATTTTTCTTTGAAATTTATTATTAAAAAAGGGAAATATAATAATTAAAATATTAATTGAAAATATTCACTTAAAAATATAAAATAATCATCAAAACATTAAGGAGTCATGATATTTGAAAAATATTCTTATGTCTTATATGTTAGAAAAATCATTTGTTTTGTATTTTTGCAGAAAAATTAATAAAGTACCTCATTTAGATAATTATAAAATGATTCCATTTAAAATAAATTTACACAAATTACAACATGGGAAAAAACAAATTAATATTTTGTATCAAAATTGAAATATACATTTTTATTTTATATTCAAAACATTTAAATAGATGATAAATGTTCCCCAGTAGAAACCAATGCATAAACAATCCGGAATAAATTTGAGATTGTGAAATTAAACCTTACCATCCAATTTATTTTAGTGGAACATTATTTAACATCTTCTATAATGGTTTAAAAAGTTTTCTAATTTATAGATTAATAATTTAAATATTTATTATATCATATATCATCCACTTATATAATTATAGGAATTTTTAATTATTAATCTTATTTTGGGTGTTAACTTCTTCATTTTATCACTGCATGTTTTGTCATTAATATCCATTTTTATATACAAATGAAATATTTTGTCTTTTAAAAATTTATATAAAATTAATACATATAATATATACTAATTTTATACATTTTTGTAATAATTCAGGAATGAATTTCCTGTAAAATGAATCACATCATGTCGTGGATACGAGACGATCTACACACGCATGAGCTACAACATTATTCCCTTAATGGTTAATGATTAATGAAGTGGCTGACAAATTAATTTTTTATGAATAAATATCATTCCATTATTACAATATAAATTAGTTATTAACAAAATTTACAAATCTATTTAATAGTTCTATGAAGAAAAAATTACACCATAATGTGGAGAGAGTAATGTGTTTTTACACATGCGCAGTGTTTTAATTTTTCCTATGATGGATAAATAATGCGTTATTTTTTACCAAAATATTAATAATGTTTTATAATATATATGATACATAATTTATTATGTTATTATGGAAAAAACAAATTAAAATAAATTAGAAGAAGAAATGCACTTGAATAAGTTTGTAAAATAATTACCTCTTCTTTGGTGGACTTTATTTTAATCACCTCCAAATGGATCTAGAGATTGTATTTTTTGAAAAATAAGAAATAAACTTTTTTGAAAAGTATTTTTGGAGGCTAAATTTTTAGGTTTGGTATAGATATAAGTCTTAATGTGTTGTGGATATTTGATTTAGGAGGTTCCCTTATTATATTGAGGTAAGGAGTACTTTTTTAATCTCTCAATATATTAAATTGATATAAATTATTTTAAAATATAAATGAATCTAAGTTGATTAATTTCGAATCTTGGATGATCATTTGAATAAATAATCTCATAAATCATTTCCATACAAGTTTATATTTCATTATTACTGTAATATTTTCGTTCAAACCCTTATTTAAACACATTTACTCTTAGACTGATAACTTGAGTTTTTACTATTTGAAGGATAATATAGCTACTATAAAAAGTCAAAATAATATTAAATTAGTAAAGGATTAAAATATTATTTTTTACTAATATTTTTCTACAATTTTATTTTTTGAGGAATTTTATATCATTAAATTATTTTTTTTCTAAATATCATTACTGTCCATTTTGACCCTTTTCATTACATGAATTTTTAAAAATTTCACAAAAACATGATAAATTCGGGAAAAAAATATTAATAAATCCACATTATGTCTAGTTCATCAATAATATTCATGGATGACATTACAAATATCAAGCTGTATTTATTTTAATATGTTTAGTATCATTTACTTTATATGCTCATTAATTAAACAGTTTTTGCAACATCATTATGAAAAACATTAATTTAATAATTTATTTAATAAAATTTAAAAAATTATCATGATGATGTTTAAAATTTTAAATTTCACTTTAATAATTATATTCTTTGTTTTTTCATTAGAATATATAAAAACTATAACCATTATTAGAAAAACAAATATGAAATTTTAGACTATCTAAAGAATAAAATACTATAAATAGAATAATGTAATACAAGTGGATCTAAGAGGCCATTAAATTGACCAAATGATGATTTTTATCGAACATAACAGATACATTTGAATTTTTAAATATTTTGGATAATATTAGAACAATTATAATATTATTAGTTCTATGAATTACGAGATTTACCCTTTGTTGTGGTAATTTTTACAAATTACTATTATTACTATTAATATTATTCAAAAACTAAAATAACATATTCCCTAAATTAATACAATATTAATTTAAAATTTTAATCAATTATTAAAAATTAATAATGGATAATTAGATAAAATTATTCTTAAACTAATACGGTTGACGAATCTAAAAAACTCGTTTTTAAGTAAAATTGTTCAGAAGATTAAATGTTTTTATATCCATTGTGATTATATCATTTATTCAAATGAATGAAATTAAATTAAATTACAATATATTGATCTAATTATAATTTAAAAATAATATTAAAATAACATGAAACTATATATTATCAAGAAAAAAATATATTTTCCATTAAAATGCAATATTTTTAACTATTCATCAAAAAATGAAACCTTCTAGAAAAATACCTTAAGTTTATAAATTGTTAATTTTGATATTATTATTTCAAATAATAATATTATTTGGAAAAAAAAATTTATAAAAGTTTTAAAATAATGTTTTAAAACATGTCTGTGATCAAAATGCGGCAAACCTGCGTTTAAAAATGCACAGCCTTCTATGATTGAAATTGATTTTATTCATATATTAGGTCAATGAAACATATTGGATGAATTTTAAATAAATATATGGAATATAATATATATATATATATATCATTATTAAATATCAATAATAGTGACTAATTGTTATTAAATTCCATTTTGAGTGGAAAAATAGTTTCTTAATAAAAACACAAGACTTTTATTCAATTGAATTTTTATTCTCATTTAAAATCAATTAATTTTATTAACATACCTAAACTATATTCTAATAAATTATTTCATCCCATTAAAAATAAATATTATAAAGGATAGTTTTAAATTAAAAATATTAAATACTATGTTGTGGCTTTTTTTATGTTTTGTGTTATGTGAAACCAATACTATCAAAGATGTAGAATTTAATTTTGAGAAAATATTCTATAAAATATATGGATGTTACAGAAAAAAAAATTATTAATGAATTTAGTATAATTATTTTATTACAAATTAAATATATAATAATAATAGAAGCTGTGTAGAATGATAATAAAAAGTGATCTTTGAATAATGATACATATTTTTAATCTAACTCCTTTTGGTATACAGAAAATGCCATTCATGGATTTCTAAATGTCCAAAATAAATCAGTTATAAAGAGGTGAATAAATTTATTTAGTAATTATTCTATGTTATGGTTGGAAAAACAACTTCAGAGTTGTGAATAAGTGAGGTGGTGAGTTACTTCTTTATAGTGGAAGAGGAGTGGCATATTATTAAATTTAAAATTGTGAACAATTTTGGGAGGTCTTTCTTATCTCTTGTGCCTCTAGTAATGAGAAATTTCAGACCCTATAGTTTATATGATCTAAATATGGGCATTAAATGGGTTCTTTCACAACAATTTAGGTCATTTTCCAAATAAGTTTAATGTTTAGTCCTTTTTTATTCTTAATATCACCTACAAGACTATAAATAATTTTAACTTTTCACTAATATTTTTGGGAATAAAATATTATAAACATTACATAAATTACAAAATATTCTAATTAAAAATATGAATTCCATTTATCAAAATTCCAATAACATATGTGAAATAATTATTTAAAATTTATATCATAGATATTATGAAAATGTGAGTTTATAAAGTAAGAATGGTCAAAACATTACTATGTTATTATATATAAATTATAAATAAAAATTATTTTAATGGAATAAATTCTATTAATAGATTTATAGTTTAATTATTATCGCATTAACACCAATTCATAATATAATTTAACCTTATAAATTATTTATATGTAAAATTATTTTTCAATTTTAATATCGTCATTGTCACTATTCATCAAGTAAATGAATCTTTATTGAAATGTACTTAAAATAACAATAAGATAATTTTGAAATTATTATTTAAAAAATAAATTCAATTTTGAAAAAATAATAATAATTTTTTAATAATTTTTTTGCAAAACAAGTGTCCATTAAAAAGAAGGAAAACTACCTTCATAATAAGATAACTTTTCGGAATAAGATTGGGTGCATTCTCAACTTATTCCAATAAAATATACTAGATTAATGAAAGAAATAACTATTTTATTATATAATATATAATTTTAATTAATATCATTCTCTAATAGTAATTTATTTAACTTATTTGTACAAAAAACATTATGAGAATAAAAATTATTTTTGAAGGAACATTCCCATTATATTTAATAGAATTTTATATTTATTTATAATCACTTAAATACTAATAAATTCATCCATATATTTTTATAAGGAAGTTAATACAACTCATAACCATTGATTTATCATCTAGGAGGAAATTTTAATTTTATAAAATTATATTAATAGTATTTTTTTAATTCTCAGACTTTTGAATAACAGATGAAAATGAAGAATGTTTTTGTAGCTTGTAAAGAAAACTAACTCAGTGTTCATTACATCGATACCTATACATTTAATTAACATAATAATTTAAAATATATATTTCAATGTTATAGTATATTATATTTTCATATATTGTTGGTGATTTGTGTCATACACACTAATGAATATGAGGTTCATAATTTAAAATTTAGGGGGTGTCAAATTCTCCCCACCATAATTAAATTTCCTACTGAAAATTTAAGCATGATCATAGTCATTTGGGATCTTCTAATTTGAAAATAATATTTCTAAAAACCCACTTCATAAAATGGTATACAAAATATCTTCCTAATAATAGACTGTGGGAGGAACAAATGTCATGTAACTTGGTTAGCATGTTTTATAACATACATGGGAAATAAAATAATTGAAATGCATGAAAAGAGTAAATTACTATAGAGAGTGATTGAGGTAAATGATCAGAGTAAAGTTATTGATTAATGTAATTTGAGAGTCCTAAAAACCATATATATGTGATTAATTAAAAGATAATTTTATTGATTAGAAATGAACATAATATGAATTTTTTTATCATGAATCTTCTCATATATTTGAGGAATTATTTTACTACATATGAATAAGATAAAATGTAATAACTTGACATGAATCAATTTAATAAGAATAATTTCATCTTTTTTTCATCAATAATCATCTAATTTATACCATTTAATCAATGAAATGAATAACCAAAAATTATTATTTATTATGATTAAAACACTAATATTAACTTTTATTTGAATATATAATACATGAAAGGGTGAAAAGTTTTTTTGTAATTTTCTAAATATCATGAAAAAATAACATTATAAATATAGTAACCGCTAAATAAATATTTTTATTCTATTTGTTCATCATTAATATTAATTCATGAAAATTACTATATAATCGAAATGATACATTCCCCAGGATCATCATATAAGAAAATTGTAGCTAGGAAACCCTTATCGTCCTTCGGTAATGGGTGTACGCCCCTCTAACTTTCGGGATGTAATGTGTTGTCAATCTGCATGTAGGTTGTCATTTTTCTAGACTAATTTAATATAATTTAGTTAATGTATCCCAAAACTATGATGAATGTACTTGAAATGAAATTAATCCTTAAATAACCTTTTGACTATTATTTGCCATAATGCCTATTTATTCATGGTTTATTAATGTTATATTTATATGAATATTAATATTTATCAATTGATTTAAAATTATTTCTATAAAATGTAAATACGTTATTCTGAAAATAACTTACAGAATAAATATTTAGTAAACAAATGCATTTTATTTCCATAAATTTCATCCAATAATATCCTTACACATGGTTGATTCTCATTACATAAAACCAAAGAAAGTGGTTTTGGGATATAGAACATATAATAAACCTTAATCTCATATTACCATGATGATATAAATTACTATTTTAAAATCAATACATATATTTTCTTATGATAATCATCAATGTCTATCTCTGTGTTATGTTCTTTAATACAAAAATTCTAAAATATAGTTTCAAAGGATTCTACTAAAATAAATTTCCTTATAACTATAGCAACATGAATGCCATAACATGGAGCTTGTTCCCATAGTCATTGAGGTTACATGATTTCAAGGAATCAAATACTGAATGATCTAATAGTTTGCAGTCTTGGAAAACTAGATAAATACATGATTCATTAATTAAAAATGAATACACATTTTATAACATAACTTTTTTCTTTTCATAATTGAGAATAAATTTATCTCATTGAGAATAACCTTCAATATTATACATAGTAAACATAATGGAATATTTTGGAGAAAAAAATATGTGTGAGCTCAAATTCCATGTAAGTGTATGTATATAGTTTAATATATGAATAAATAACATGTAATGAAAATAGATATGTAAATAACTATAATATATTTCAGTAAATTATTAATATTTTTATAATACGATATGAATAAAATGAGATCAAATGATGATATACGATTAATTATATGATCATGAATCTTAAAAATATATATTATAACTAATGAAATAATCACATTTAATATCAATAACTAAAATCATAAGGATTGAATAAATAATATTATATTTATAAAATTTTCCATTGAGGATTCAGGCCTAGAATCTAATTCTCCCATGGATTCGTGCCAGGAGTCAAATTCTATCACTTCTACCTTCCATGAATCTAACAATACAAATTCATCATACTCATAATCAAATATTGTAAATTATCTACACGAATAATATAATAAAAGGAATAGAATATGGATAAAACCATATCTAGTATGTTTTATGAACCCTACAAGTGTATCGAGTGTCTATAAAGTATCTTAAACTACACATAATGTTACCATTTAATTCTTAATATTAAATGGGTAAAATATTAACTACATAAACATTAATATTGATATTATATCATAAAAATATGAATACTTCCCCAATTAGTATACTTAATAATAAACTAATTAGAGTAATATAGGAAATGTTTCCAAAATTGTGTATCTATAGTTAAAATGATCATAAACCATACATAAAAAATAATAAGGATTTTATCAAAACAAAATATACCAATTATTGCAATAATAAATAGTTTTTTTGTTAATTAATTGAAATATATTAAAAAGATATTTAGAAATATTATTGAGGAAAATAACAATATCAATTTAAAAAAGAATTAAAAATCCTTTTATTTGAAAAAAATTAAAAAATATTACATGGATTAAATATTTTTGAATATAGTAATTTTAAATCAATTTTGAATTGTCAAAAGATTTTAGAAATTTTTAGAAAAAAAGGGTTTGGGAAGAAAAAAAAATTTCGACGGTAGAGATAAATGAAGTTGGATTTTTCTGAAACTGTTTTATTAATATATTTATGTAGAAAATAGTGAAAAAAGGCCATATCACTTTAAAATATCAGGCATTACCATAGGAGATTAAAAATAAAGGTTTATTTAAAAATAATTATATATTATTAATTAATTTAAATTCAATAATGAATAATAATAATTTGAAAGAGATAGAGAAATACACCCTTAAATGATCATAATGTTTATTTGAGATTTAATCAATGAATTTTTGGAGTTTCAAATGTAAATACACATAAAAATGTTAAAATACCTAAATATAAATACAAAGTCATTTTTTATATAATAATATAATATTAAAGTCAATGAGGATTTAATATAACCCAATGAAAAGGAATTGAGTTATGAAATTTCTTTACAATGTGGAAACATTAATTTCAAATCCCATTTAATAAAATAATTTATTCTAAAACTAAAAATACCATGAATAATGATTTATTAATGATAGTACATGTCAATGGTGAATTATATTATATGTATAAAATTAATTTGGTGGATAACATTTCAATATTCCACAATGGAATGAAATTGAGATAAAGTCCCATAATATATATTTAGCTATGGATTTATGGGATCCCTAGAATAATTAAATTAATTTAAACAGAAAATATCATTAAATAATATAAATTCATTATATTAATTTTCATATATAAGTATATACACTACAAAAAACTAAACAGTGGTGATTGTGGAATAAGTCTCACAGAAATAAATGTGGGTCTTGAATTCCATATACCTTATGTTTCTTTATGGTTGAATGCTCTCTAAAATAATTTGGACAGATTTATGAATGTTTTTATGTTATAAAATAACAAAATTATTTTTTATTGTATGATATATTATTAATTTTATCAAATATTATCATTCTTTTCATAATAGAGATTTATTATTTTCACTCATTCTTGTATTAGTTGCCTTATTTTTCTAGTATTTTTTGCCATTATATAATTTATTCCTATTAGGTTGAAAATTATTTCATAATCTATAGAATTAAAATCATGATGTTAATATCATATATTTTAATTATGTATTTATTTACAGAAATCGACTTAATTTAGTGATAAGAAATGAAATGTATCATTCATGGTGACGGTTGGTTATACATTGACTTGAACACTATTTTCATTTTATTATCATATTAAATAAATAAAGTAAAATGATATATTTATATATATTATAATTATAGTGTCCTATTAATTACATATCAATCCATTATTTTAAAAAAATCCAACTTAAATACACTCAATATTATGTGTGAATAAATCACATAGCTTTGAGGAGATGGTAGTACACACATCCAAAAACTATGTTATCATATTCTACAAAAAAACAGAAGGCACGAACATATATGTTACTTTAAAATTATAGAATTATAAATTATTAATAAATAACACACGCATATATATATATGAAATATAATAAAAATAATTACCATCATTATTCTTAACCATTATATGTGGTAATGTTAGAACAAACGACAATGGAATTTGAGGTGTTAGTCAGTAGTACACATGAACGATGATTGTGTGTCAAATTTAATGGATGTTTGTCAATTTTGAGGTAACATCAATAAAAAATTATAATTTATAATATATTGAATCTATTAGATAATAATTATATAATAAAAATTTAAGTGGTAGAGAAATAAAAAAAACAAAAATCATCATTGAAGAACATTACATCTTTTTTTGGTAACACATTTTGGTTTCTTCCAAAATATTTAAATGGATATATTTATGTCCAAAAAATATTATTGGATTAGGGGAATTATGTTTATAAGTGATTTTGGAAGAGTATTGTCTATAATAAAGTATTTATAGGTGGGAGTAAGTGAGGGGTTAGTGCCTTTTTATAGTGGTTGAGGAGTCACATTCTTGTAAATACAAAATGAAAAAATCTATTAAGAGGTCTAACGTACATAATGTTTTTAAAAAATAAACCCTTATAGACCAAATATTTTAAATGTTACAAAACATTCCATCCAATGGGTTTTGTTATTATATCAAGGTGATTATACCCTTAATATTAATGTTTAGACGCCTGGTAAACTTCATTTTTATTTAATAATTGAAATTAATATTAATATCATTCACTAATAATTTTGGTCATTAACTATGTTTACATTAATATAAATTATAAATAACTATTACTCAAAATATTGAATCCATTTTTCTAAATTAAAATAACTTAATTGGTCGATATTTATTAAAAATTAATATAGGAGATATGATGAGAACATTGGTCTTTAACATAAATATGTTCAAAATTTTACCATATTTTTTTATCTAAATTAAAAATAGAAATTATTATAAATAAATGAGTTTACTAAATATATTTATAACTGAAAATTTCAAACTTTTAGAAAAATTAAATATAGTTTATTCTTATAAATTATTTATGTGAAAATTAGGTTGTCAAATAAAATTCTTTATTATTTATCATTCATAAAAAAAATAAACTGCTTACAAACATACTAAAAATTTACCATAAGATAAATTTAACATTCTGTTTTAGAAAATGATGTTAAATTTTACAAAAAAAAATTATCAAAGTTTCAAAATTATTTTTTAAACAAGTGCTCCTTTGAAATGTGACAAAACTGCCTTTTTAAAAATATCCCATTTCATGTGTAAGATTTGGTTTGTTCTGATCATATGACTATAAAATATGTTTTATGATTGTAATAAATAATCTATTGAATTTATAATATATATTATTTTAATTAAGATCATTCATTAATAGTAAATAATTTAATTTATTAGGATAAAACGTCATTGTGAGAAAAAGAATTGTGTTTTATAAAAATATTACCCTTATATAGAATTTGTTTTTGTATAAATTTACAATAGCATGGTGGAATGTTAATTCAAAAATGTATTTTTATATATTTTTATCCAATTTATATCTTAAAATTTATTTTATTTGTAATGATTTTGATTTAATATATTATTATTTATAGTAATTTGTATAAGTAGACCTTGTGTGAAATGAAATCCATCTATGAATGTTTTATTTGAAGGTAACTTAATATAACATAGTGTTATGTTCATTAAAAGATATAGATTAAATTTATTTGAAAAAATTTAAAAAAAGTACTAGGATGTTATATTTTATTCTACTATTGGAATTGAATTTCATTCACGATATAGAATATGATGATTGTATTTTAAAATTGTGTAGGTTATCATTCTCCACAACATAAAAAAAATTGTTTCCTCATAATTTAAACATGATATTTGTAATTTGGGGTCTGATATATCGAAAATTACCTTTTGTAAAAAAAAATACATTGTAATAGGGTTATTATAATATCATCCTAATAAGAGATAGTGATGAGTATGAATGTTATGTAACCAGGATCCCATGTGTGAGACCATTTGTGGTAAACAAAAACATAGACACAAATGAAAATAATAAATAATTATAGAGAGTGATTGATGTCATTGATCATAAGAAATTGAATGATCTCTAGAATTTTATGGTCATGGAAACCATACATGTGTTATTATTTTAAATACTACCTTAATCATCAGATATAAATGTAATAGGATAAAAAAATTAAATGTGTTCTCATAGTTTTGAGGATATATTTTACTACCTAGTAATATAATGAAATATAATTACATTATTTGTTTATGTTATATATGAAAAATTTTACCCATTGGTTTTATTCACCAATTTCTTATTTTTCACTATAGTCAATAAAATGAATACCCAAAAATAATTTTTTAATTCCAGAAACACTAAAATTAAATTTTAATATATAATAAGATACATAAAATGGTGAAAAGTAATTTTTTATTTCACTAAATATTTTCCAAAACAAATATGTTTAATACATTAATATATATACATAAATACTGATAGTAGCAGTTCATTATTAATATTTTTTTCATTAAATTATATATCTAAAAGAAATGATACATTAATCTAGATATCATGTAGGCCATTGGTAGGTGAAAACCCATTATCATTCTTCCGTCATGGGTATATGCCCTACCGCCTCACTGGATGTAATGTGTTGAAACCTTGCATTTAGGTTTTCCTTTTATAGACTACCTTACACAAATTATTATGTTGATTCTTAAAATAATTGTGGGCATCCATGAAATAATAATAGTCAATAAATAACCTTTTTAATAAAGTTTTTAGTATAACCAATTTTTTCAAATTTTAATAATTACATTTTTATATCAACATTAATGTTTTAAGTACCATTAAACTAATTATTGTAAATTGGAAAATAATTATTTGAAAAATAACTTTTCTAATAAAACATGTACTAATATAATGAGTTTCAGTGACATAAATTTCTTCCAAAATATCATTACTCTTGGTAGACCCTGATTACATTAAATATAAAAACAATTATATAAGAATTAAAATTTATGATCATCCAAATTGCATAATCACATGATGGTATCCATAACCCCTAATTTAAGAAAGACATCTATGATTTTGTAGTAATCCCCAAGGTCTCTCTTATGTATGTGTTCCCCAATCAATGTTTTACAATATCATGTTCCCAAGAATGGTGTTGATCTTCCTTTAATAGCAACTTTAGAAAAATAACCCCCATTTCCTAGAGATGGTGCATTTTACAAATACAATGACATGATTATAATGATCAAAACAAGGAAGTATATATTATTTTCTTAAGACATGGTAACTATATACATACATGAGTCTTGAATTATAAATTCATGAATAAATTACAATTGAAATTTGATTATTATCATTAGCATGAATAATTTATCACATTTTTCACAACCTTGTTTATCCATAATAGTAAACTTCATGGAATCCATGGAAATTGAATCAAAATAAATTTGTGGATAAATGAACAATAATTTTAATTTTAAGAAATAATATATTAATCAATAAAGAAAAACAAAACATCTAAGAAAATAGAAGAAATATATTCCATTCATCTATTTACAATACCATAATATATCCTGAATAAAAGGTAATGAAATGATTTCATATAAATAATCACATATGAATAAATATTTACCATGGATGTTTTGAATAATTTAATAATCACATGGAATACCAATAATTAATTTGTAATGATGAAATACATAACAATGGGTATCTAAAACATACCATTCAGTCTTTATAATGAGAATTTATTACTATCAATGCATCATGATAATAATATATTAATATTAAGAATACATGGAAACAATATAATACTATGAAGTATTATTTTCATGAATCAAATACTATCAAGTCTTCATCAAAGTTATCATATAAATTGGTATGGCCTTTGAAAAAACCATATCTAGTTTGTTTAATGAGACCTACCAATTCATCAAGGGGTCATAAGGACCATAAACATCAAAAAAAATCCCATTTTATTCCTCATATGAAATGGGTAAATCATTTATTACCAAATCATTCATATAGAAATTCTATCATTCAAATTTTGAATACATCCCTAATTTCTGAACATTACCATATATTAGTCATTGTAATATAGAAAATGCTATCAAAATAGAATATGAATAGTCCAAATTATCATATACTATCTATATAATGAATATGTATGGTTTAAATAATATATATACCAATTGGATTTAAAAAGATAGGTTGGTTTCATTTATGAATGAAATTCCATAAAAATATCATCAAAACATTTCTGAGGAAAATATACTATTCATTTACAATATTAATTTTTAAAACCATTCCCGTTTAAAATAACTTTTAACAAAATTTATAACAAGACTATTTGGATTGAAATATCAATTATAATTATTTATAGATTAACAAAATTTAAAAATTGTTTTTATAAAATGTTTTTTGGATGAAAAAATATATCATGCCGATGAGAGAAATAAATTTCACTTTTCATGAAATCATTTTATAAAAAATTTTAGGTATAAAGAATTTGTAACCAATATCTATCACTTGAAAAGATTTTAAATTAAAATTTTATTAGAAAATTAAAAGGTTATTTAAAAAATTATCCAACAAATTACATTATTGTAAATTCAAGAATGAATCATATTAATTTGAAATAGATTGTGAAATAAACCCTTAAATTGATCATAACATGTAAGTGATAATTAATCAACGAATTTATTATCTGTATCAACTATAAATACAAATAATAAAGTTTAAATACTTAAATATATAGTCAATGTCATTATATTTATATTCATAGAATACTAACAACAACGATCAATTAATATAACCAAATGAAAAATAATTGAGTTGTGAAATTTCAATAAAATATGGTAACATTCATTTCAAATACCCTTAGATGAAATAATAATAATTAAAACTAAATTATTAGTAATAATGATTTATAGATGATAATAAATTTCATATAGTATAGTATTCACCAATTAATATTAATTATGTTCATACCATTACAATATGACATAGTGGACTTAAATTGACACGAAATCCCGTACAACATAAGTAACATTTAAATAATGAGAAACATGAAAGAATAAAATTGATTAATACTATTAATATTATGAAATAAATTAAATAAATTCTATTAGAGGTAATATGGATGTACATACATCACAGAAAAGATACAAGTGTGAATATGAAATAAGTCTCACGAAAATAAAAGTGAGCCTATAAATACATTTACCTAACATTTTTCATTTGGTTAAACACTATATAACAAAAATTTATAACATTTTTAATAATGCTATTAACTTATAACATAATGATATTATTTTTTATCATCTCATATATTATTTTATTATAAAATATTATCACTTGTTTGTTAATAATGTTTCATTATTTTTGCTACATCGGTTTTTAATTACCTTTTTTCTAGTTTTCTTTGATTTTTCATTTTTGTTCATCTTACATGGATGATTATTTCATCATATAAAGAATTGTAACCATTATTTCTGTATATTTATACATTATGTATATATTTAGAGTAATAAATTATATTTATTGATTGGGAGTGTAATTTATCATTCAAGGAAATGGTAGGATGTACATACACATGAGAGTTGTTTTTCTTTTATTGTCATACTAAGGACAGAAAATTAAATGATATGTATATATATATATATTATAATTTATATATAATTCTAATGTAATATCTATAAAATATTTTAATTAAATGAATTCTTGATCTATTATATGTTATGTGGTAATTAACCACATCTCTATGAGGAGGTGGTATTCCAGACTCCCACAAATGATTGTATCGTACTTCCACAAAATGGAAATCATTAATTAATGAGATATATAAACATTAAATAATTTAATAGACTACAAGGACCCACCATAAATAGGAGATAATATAGATTTATACAAATATTTTACATGGAGGATCTTTTCTGTTTTATGGGATTAGAGAATTTGGCCACAACACATTCATAACTACTTAAATAATACAATATACATAGTTGTAATCACAATGATTTTTTTCATAAAACATTGAATATTAAAAAAACATGGTTTCATTTCATCTTTAAACCAAAAATATTTTCCCTTAACTCCATCTTGTATCCAATCTCTCTTAAATCTTTTGAAAAACATTTTTAAAATTTGGGATGATCATAAAAATTCTAGTTAGGTGTAAACCACGAAGTAAAACTTTTAGTCTTGGTAAAACATGTAAACCAATAATAATGTAATAGTTTTAACCTTTATGACTTGCTAAATACACTACACAGAATATAAGATCACTTTTAACCTTTTTATAATTAAAATATTTAGATAAACCCAATAAAATGTACATATATTATATAAAGGTAATATTGGAAATAATCATACTAAAAAGGATTAACCATACAGTCAACTTCAACACATAACATTCTTAAAAATGGAATAGCCATAAGATTGACTTCAATACCGAATTAATTAAAGGTTATAATGTTACCAAACATATTTGGATTATCATGTAACTATCATCAATGGTTTATCATGTAACAACCCATCTTTGGTTTAACACATAACCAACATTAAATTGTCTAATTGCCATTATAGAACGATAACATATAAAAGACTACAATTATCAACATTTCACTAATAAAATTTCATTAGAAATCATAAGAAATCATTTCAAGATATTGAAATATAACATCAACATTAAAAACCATTTTCAATACCAAAATACACAAGAAAATTATTTATTTATACACCGCATAAAATAATGTGGTGTATAACATCAAAATATTCCACAATGAAAATATATTGAGAAGGATCCCTATATAAAGATCCCGTTATGGAAAACATTGAGAGAAATTAAAAAATTCCCAATAGATGTTTTTATATCCATATATTTACATCCATAAAAACTATTTTGATAACATTTAAATAAAATAGAATGATTTAGTATAATAAATCACTAAAACATAAAAATGAGGTTTTGAGTTAAAAAGTTTCTTACCATTTGAGAAAAGATTTAAAAAAAATTATAAATAATAATATCCAACAAAACATATCGTATAATGATAATAAAGATATTAATGATATAATATTTCAATGTTTAGTCTATACACCATATAAAAGTGAAATTGTGCATAGTGAAAATAAGTTTCAATTGAATGGACATTTATACAAAATCCCTTACAATGATCTTTTTTTAATAAAATTTTTTGTTTATATATTTTTAATATAAAATCACATAAAAAATATAAAAAATTAGATATTACAAATTTATTTTACACATATTAGTTGAATTACATAATCTATAAGTATAATTTTAACCAAATAAATAACAATTGGGATAAGAAATTTCTTTATCTTGAGTACGACATGTCTCATATGTTCCTTGTTCTTATATAATAATAAGAATAGATTAATTTATTCTTTATTCAGAGAATTTTTCATGATTATTTTTCATTTTATATATCTTATTACCATGTTATTACATGTATTCAATTATTTATGTTAATATTGATTGTTTTGTAGATATTGGGTTATTAAGTTGAAAATGAATTTTGTATGATGTAAATAGTCAATCTTTTCATAATGCCATAATATAAAGAATATATAACATGATATAAATATATTATCTTTTAATTAACTAAATATATATAATAATATATTATTAAAAACTCAAAACACTTTTCACAGATAGAGTAGGACGTACGTACGCATGAACGTTATTTCTGTTTTTCCTATCATGTTGACGGAATGAACATTAAATATAATGCATATAAATATGTACACATATATAATGTCATCATAGTAGACTAAATATAAAATTTATATAATATATGTTTACTAAAATAATCCTTAATAGATTCTATTTTATGTTTGACTAAATCACATCATTTTGAGATGGTCGTATTCCATACGTCTATAAATGATGTTATCATATAACCACAATTTGGAAACCATAAATGTATTTTAATATAAATATACATAATTTTAAATAGTTTATAATATATCAATTAAAATATTATTTTTCAAAAATAATACTTTTAAGACCATCCATGATAGTGTCAATTTAGAAAGAACAGAAACATTATTCACAATGGTGTTTAACTAGCATAACATGGACAAAAATTTGGTTTATTTGAATAAGAGGAGTTGTGAAATGTAATGGGAATGAAATATTAAATTACAAACATAGTACATTATTATATATGTGATTCTCAGGTAATCATCCATTTATAGATGATATAGATTTGGAAAACGAGGAAAACAAAATGAATTAAAATAGGTAATATGATAAAATTACCTATTGAATATCCCCTCCATGAAAGACCCTTGAGGACCTTGGATTTGGTCTATTGGTGAAACATTTATCCCCTGTCGGTGTAGAGAGTGAGGATGAATGGATTGAGAAGATATTTAAGGTTCTACAAGGCTTTTTGGGTCGAAATGGGGAGAATATGGTTGTTATTGATAAATGAAGAGAGGTGGGTTCGAGTGATTAATTTATTGAATATTTTATATTAAATTATAAAAATATTGTGGTGGCCTTAAATAAAATGAATTTTGATTATAATTAATGTTTTATAGGCTGGTTGGTGTCTATAAACACATCAAACACTAATTAGATGTTTTATTGTTTAGGTATGTTATTTTTTTTAATTTTAATTTTACCCCATGTAAAAAAATTACTTTTACTACTGTAAATAGTTTTTCCACCATAGTAAAATTTTTAAAATAAATAAAATCAAATTTACTGTAAAAAATAATTTTTACCTTCATATTCAAAATAATTAATCAATTTTATGTAATTAAATTCCCTAAATTGGGAAAATTATAATAAAAATTATTTTTATAGATAAAATGGAAAATAATTTATTAAAGTTCAACGTTCAAATGATCACCCAGAATTCAAAACCAATTTCAATTTCAAATTGAATAAAATGACTTATATTGAATGAAATTAAAAATTTATTGAATAATTATACATTAAAATGTAATGGCTCAGACCTCTCCGGCACATTTCCTTTGTCAAAAAGAAGGTCAAGAAGCATTCTAGAGGGTAAGATGGACTTTTCCCACACTTTCTAGAATTTTGAAACTACACGTCGTGTACTCCCATTCCGGGTATAGCCGTGTCGCAGGCCGTATCCTCACCATGTGAAGTAAATGAGTACACGCCATATAGTGTAACTACACACCGTGTACCACCTTGCTGGGTATACCCCGTGTTGAAGGTCTTATCCTTACTGTGTGGAATAATGGGTGCACGTGGTGTGTCCAATTCTACATGTCGTGTAGTCCTTCCCCGCGTACGCGTTACCAGTCAATGGTCATGTACCGTGTTCGAGGCGTGTCCTTGCCATGTGAAATAAATGAGTACACGCCATGTGTCTAAACTACACGCCGTGTAGTCTTTCCCCGCATATGTGTTACCCTCAAACCATGTGTTGACCAGTCAACGGTCACGGAGCCGTGTTGGAAGCCGTGTGGAGACCGTGTAAAATAACTGAGTACACACCATGTACCATAAAGTAAACGTCGTGTACTTTTCCTTTTATCGCCTGTAAAAGGAGGGGTCCTCTCCTCCTTTCAACTCACCCCCTCTCCCCCCTTCCCTTTGAGTAGAGCTCTCCCATGAGACTCGATGGCTCTTTCTTCCATAACTTCTTTTTCAGATCTCCAATTTACGATCCGTCAGCGGCCACGGAATCATAACGACGAGGCGGAACATCCAAGGTTGGATCCATTCTCTTTCCTTCTGCTCTTCCTTTCTGAATTCCACACGAGGAGGTTTTGCGGGGACCCGACAGAAGTGACGGACGCCAATGGACTTCTTCTAAAGTTAATCCAGGGGAGCGATGTGATCAAAACCTGTCGAGGTAGGGATCTTACCTTCATCTCTCTAATGTGTGCATCATGCAGGGTGGGTGTTCTCTTGTTTATGTGAAACACTTTTGAACTGGCTTAATGAAGATAATAACTGGATTATATAATGGGGATGGGAAGTTGTGATTGATGTTACTTTATATCATGTGATATTATATTTTGAATTGAATGAGCATCTACCTACTGAAAATCACAGTCGTTGAGGGCCTTTTCTTATGCAATTAAATGTTTCCCTCTCCTTTTGTATTTTCTAATGGATGGAAACTTTGTGGTATGTGGAAATTTGGTTAATCACGTAAAGTTGGCTATTTAAAATATGGAGCCCTTGTGTGATCACCCCGGTTAAACAAAAAATGGAATAATGAACATGTGGGTGTTGTCTTGGATATGTGGCATGTGATAGGGGTGTTTTGTGGGTTGTTGTGGATAGGGTGAGTAGCGAGGCTATGATTGACTTGGTTGTGGGTTGGTGTGAATGCTATGTTGGTGACAGGTAGCGGGGCTGCGATAAATGGTATTAAAGGGAAAATAATGTACTGTGTGGTTGTGCTTATGGTGGTTGGCAGCAGGGCTGTAGGGGTGGGTTTGTTTGTGAATGAATAGTGGGTTGTGAATAATAAATTAAAGTGGAAGAGTTGATGAATAGTGGGGAGTGTTAATGAAACGGAATTAATAATCAATGGGGTTGGTTGGTTGATAAGAAGGGCTTGGCTGTGTTGCTTGTGTTTTCCTAACTTGATTTGTGGATGGAAGGGATAAGTTTTACGAATGATTGATGTGGTTGGTTGTGGAAAGTTTTCCAGTAGTTAAGGAACTAAATGAACTACTTATGCTGAAACGTGAAAACCTAAATGGGGTTGGGGTTGTTTGTTGTATGCATTCTTCGTAGTAGCAGTGCCGAGGCACGTGCTCAGTTTCTCTGTTTAGAAGCCATAGGTTGGGATGTGTGGTTGGTATATATATATATATCTGTATCTTTTGTGTTTTATCGCACCCCACCCATGTTGTGCACTTAGTGTCGAACACTCCCATTTCATGGGACAGGGTGTTTTTACCTTAGATACTAGGTCCTTCCTACTCCTTCTCCCCTAGGCTGTGATGGCTTGAGGTGAGCTTACACCTAAGACTCTTCGGGTAGGTTTAGATTGGGGTGGATTTAGCCCAAGGCTCTTCAGGCATGTTCTACTTTTTCCCAAGAATCTTCGGGATGAGGCCCAGGTGTGTGCGGGCGGGATACGTGGTTGTGAGGCCCAGGTGTGTGCGGGCGGGATACGTGGTTGTGAGTCCCAGGTGTGTGCGGGCGGGGAGAGTGTGTCAGCCTCAGGACGTTTGCTGTTAGGAAGAGCAGCTAACTAAAGGGAAATGGTGCGGGGTACCCAATACTCTTGTTTCTTATATACTACTACCAGTTGTGCTTGTGTTTTTGGTGAGTGTGGCTAGTGAGGTTGGGTGGATAGAATTCCTTGATAGGTTTCTTCTGTTGTTCTCATGGGTCATTAGGATGTCTCCCCACTTGTGCACGAGAGCATTAGGTTTCCCTACTGAGTATACTTGTATACTAAACCTATGTTTACTTTCAGGTTTCCAGGAGGACTACCAGGGTCGTGCGGGACCCTACTAGTCGGACAGTTGGAGTTTTTGCTGTTTTTGTACCTTTTTTTCTTTTGGTATTGTACTTTGAGTTTTCTTTACTTGTACATTGTTATAAAATTGTTAAAACATGCATGTGGGATTGGTTTGGGTTTATTTCTATACACTTGTTCTTTTTCCTTTTTAGTGGTTGACTTGTCCTATTTCCTAATCCTAAAAAAATAAAAAGGGTAATGCCTCCCATATATGTAAAAAAACGCATGCCCTTGGTGCTAGTTGCCACCCCGGGGCCTACTGGAGGCGGGACTTGGGGGGTCATTATCTCCCTTTCGCCATTTCCAGCTCAGGAGGGGCATCTTTGGTGGGAGGGGGTCATGACAGAATGGTATCAAAGGCTATTGGTTGAGAGATAGGATGGAGTCTGGAGTTAGGAATAGTGATGATTGCATGGGATGGTAGGGAAACAATGTTGGTTAATCTTGGTGCGTGACATAGGCCAGAGAAGACTGGCTAGGACACAGGATTTTAGGGGCCCTCGTGATCTGATGCAAGGACTATGAGCCTACTGAACGTCCAAGTGAGACTACATTGATTGCAGGGTAGAGACCCTAGGGAAGATAATGCATCATCATGATAGTGTTTTACTTGATTTGGGTGTTCTGAGAATGAAATTAGAATAAAATGATAAAAATAAAACCATGAGTTTTTCCTTACTACTTGGGCTTAGGCGATCCTTGTTTACCGTACAGCTATGGCATCTGGATGTCGTCCCCAGGTGGCTCAGATGGCCGAGGCCCAGTAGATTCAGGCAGTCGATCAGCTGAGGATTGAACGAGAGGATGAAGATAGCCAGTGGCAGAAGACTCTCCATTCTTTCCCGTGACAGAACCTTAAGAAGTATGAGGGTAGTACTTCAGATACAAAGACGAAAGGGTGGATTGAGGAGCTAGGGATCGCTTTTACCTTTATCTGTGCTCTGAGGGAGTACTGGGTTCCCCTAGCAGTCAGTCAACTGAGAGGTGCAGCACAATAGTGGTGGACACTGTACCTCGGAGAGAGGATAGAAGCAGAGGTTCCTTGGGCTGACATTGAGAAAAAATTCTGAGAGGAATTCCTTTCTTCCATGATCAAGGCGGAGAAGCGGCATGAGTTACTCTCCCTTCAGTAGGGGAGTATGTCAGTACGATATTTGGGGATCAAGTTCAAGGATCTCCTGCGCTTTTCTCCGAATCTCTTTCTGGATGAGGAGTCTCGGGCGAGACGTTTGGAGGAGGCGCTTCGTCCTTCGCTCCAGTATGATGTCACCCACTTCACCCTTCTGATGTACTTGGTAGTACAGAAGAAGGCAGAGGTTGTAGAGAGGATACACTCACTGGGAGGTGAACCACATGAGGGGATCCAGTCGGGTTCATCGAAGGAAGAGGCAGTCAGCAGTAGGTCTCCTGTGACAGGACCATCCAGTTTTAGGCCAGTGGGGAGTAGGCCCCCGCAGTTCCAGTTCAGATATTCAGGTCCTCGTCCCTTTTCCACGAGCCCAGGACCGAGGTGTTTTTCTTGTGGAGGTTTCAGGCATGTTCAGAGTCGGTGCCCAACCCATGCTCAATACGGTGGAGGTGGGAAGGTTCAATGCCTACCTCAGCAACACCAGTCGCCGACAAGACCCTTCCAGCAGCAACGGGATCCAGTCCCTCTCAGGGGATATGGATCATGTGGTGGCCAGCAACATGGAGTTCCTCAAGGATTCAAATCGGGACATGGTTGACGAGTCGGACGTCAACATAGAGGTAAAGGAGCTGGGTGCGGATAGTTGCATGCATTAGAGGCAACATCTCTAGAAGGACCAGGGATCGATGGAGATGTGTTTGGGTTTTCTTGAATGATCTCCTTTCTGTTTTGTTTGGGAGCTTCACACAAATATTTTTGCTCATTTGTTGGGCCTGGACCTTGTTTTTTGTGAGTTATTAATGCTATTTTGTTTCCCCGCTTTTCTTTAAATGTATGTGAAGAGACCAATCATGTGGGGAGGGGAAGACCTTACCCCTAATCGAGACGCATTAATGTGGATGCGATTAAACCCGTGCAGGTGAGTTAGTGCCGCATAAAGCAGATAATATCTCGACATGGGAGAAGGAATTCCCCAAGCCATGTGTTCGGGCAGTGTGTGGGTTGTATGGTGTTGGGGGAAATGTATGTTGTAAAATCCTAATGTATGGAAGTGGGAAGACCCAAATCTTAATCGAGACGCATTAATGAGGATGCGATTATACCCGTGCAGGCGAGTCAGTGCCCCCTAAAGTGGATAATATCTCGATATAGGAGAATAAATTCCTAACACATATGATTAGGTTTGTTGGTTGGGTTCCTGTTATAACGAGAACCCTAAGAGGAATATTGTTGGTTTTCCTCTGGGTTGGTTTTTGAATTCTCAGGGGTGAGAATGTTTTAAGAGGTATCTGATGTAATGACACAAGCCTCTCCGGCCCATTTCCTTTGTCAAAAAGATGGTCAAGAAGCATTATAGAGGGTAAGATGGACTTTTCCCACACTTTCCAGAATTTTGAAATTACACGCCGTGTGGTTTTAGTACACTCCGTGTACTCCCTTTCCGGGTATACCCGTGTCACAGGCCGTATCCTCGCCATGTGAATTAAATGAGTACACACCATGTAGTGTAACTACAATCCATGTACCACCTTGCTGGGTATACCCTGTGTTGAATGCCGTGTCCTTACTTTGTGGAATAATGGGTGCACGTCGTGTGTCCAGTTCTACACGCCGTGTAGTCCTTCCCCACGTACACATTACCAGTCAACGGTCGTGTACCATGTTGGAGCCATGTCCTTGCCATGTGCAATAAATGAGTATACGTCGTGTGCCTAAACTACATGTCGTGTAGTCTTTCCCCACGTATGTGTTACCCTCAAACCGTGTGTTGACCAGTCAACAGCCGCAGAGCCGTGTTGGAAGCTGCATGGATACCGAGTAAAATAACTGAGTAAACGTCATGTACCATAAAGTACATGCCGTGTACTTTTCATTTTTATCACCTATAAAAGGAGGGGTCCTCTCATCCTTTCAACTCACCCCCTCTCCTCCCCTTCCCTCTGAGCAGAGCTCTACCAAGAGACTCGAAGGCTCTTTCTTCCATAACATCTTCGTCCGATCTCCAATTTACGATTCTTCAATGGCCACGGGATCGTAACAATGAGGCGGAACGTCCAAGGTTGGATCTGTTGTCCTTCCTTCAGCCTTTCCTTTCTGACTTCCAGCCGAGGAGGTTTTTCCGAGACCCGACACAAGTGACGGACGCCGACAGACTTCTTCTAAAGTTGATCCGGGGGAGCGCTGTGATCAGAACCTATTGAGGTAGGGATCTTACCTTCATCTCTCTAATTTGTGCATCATGCCGAGTGGGTGTTCTCTTGTTTATGTGAAACACTTTTGAACCGGTTTAACGAAGATAATAACTAGCTTATATAACGGGGATGGGAAGTTTTGATTGCTCTTACTTTATATCCTGTGATATTATGTTGTGAATTGAATGAGCTTCTACCTACTGAAAATCACGGTCATTGGGGGCCTTTGCTTACGCAATTAAATTTTTCCCTCTCCTTCTGGATTTTCTAATGGATGGAAATGTTGTGGTATGTGGAAATTTGGTTAATCACATAAAGTTGGTTGTTTAAAATCTGGAACCCTTGTATGATCACACCAGTTAAACAAAAAACGGAATAATGAACATGTGGGTGTTGTCTTGGATACGTGGAATGTGATAGGGGTGTTTTGTAGGTTGTTGTGGATAGGGTGAGCAGCAGGGTTGCGGTTGACTTGGTTGTGGGTTGGTGTGAATGCTGTGTTGGTGACGGGTAGCGGGGCTGCGATAAATGGTATTAACGGGAAAATGATGTACGGTGTGGTTGTGGTTATGGTGGTCGGCAGCGGGGCTGCAGGGATGCGTTTGTTTGTGAATGAATAGTAGGTTGTGAATAATAAATTAATTTGGAAGAGTTAATGAATTGTGGGACGTGGTAATGAAACGGAATTAATGATCAATGGGGTTGGTTGGTTGAGAAGAAGGGCTTGGTTGTGTTGCTTGTGTTTTCCTAACTTGATTTATGGATGGAAGGGATGCATTTTACGAACGATTGATGTGGTTGGTTGTGGAGAGTTGACTAGTAGTTAAGGAACTAAATAAACTACTTCTGCTGAAACGTGAAAACCTAAATGGGGTTGGGGTTGTTTTTTGTATGCATTCTTCATAGTAGCAGTGCTGAGGCACGTGCTCAGTTTCTCTGTTTAGAAGCCATAGGTTGGGTTGTGTGGTTGGTATATATATATATATATCTGTATATTCTGTGTTTTATCGCACCCCACCCATGTTGATCACTTAGTGCCGAAAACTCCAATTTCATGGGAGAGGGTGTTTTCCCTTAGATACTAGCTCCTTCCTTCTCCTTCTCCCCTAGGCTGTGATGTTTTGAGCTGACCTCACCCCTAAGACTCTTCGGGTAGGTTTTGATTGGGGTGGCTTTAGCCCAAGACTCTTAGGATAGGTTCTAATTTTTCCCAAGAATCTTCGGGATGAGGCCCAGGTGTGTGCGGGCGGGATACGTGGTTTTGAGGCCCAGGTGTGTGCGGGCGGAATACGTGGTTGTGAGGCCCAGGTGTGTGCGGGCGGGATATGTGGTTGTCAGGCCCATGTGTGTGCGGGTGGGATACGTGGTTGTGAGGCCCAGGTGTGTGCGGGCGGGATACGTGGTTGTGAGGCCTAGGTGTGTGCCGGCGGGGAGAGTGTGGCAGTGTCAGGAAGTTTGCCGTTAGGAAGAGCAGCTAACTAAAGGGAAATGGTTCGGGGTACCCAATACTCTTGTTTCTTATATACTACTACCTGTTGTGCTTGTGTTTTTGGTGTGTGTGGTTGGTGAGGTTGGGTGGATAGAATTCCTTGCTAGGTTTCTTCTGTTGTTCTCACAGGACATTAAGATGTCTCCCCACTTGTACACTAGAGCTTTATGTTTCCCTACTCAGTATACTTGTATGCTCACCCTACGTTTACTTTCAGGTTTCCAGAAGGACTACCAGGTCCATACGGGAACCTACTAGTCGGACAGTTGGAGTTGTTGCTGTTGTTGTACCTTTGTTTTCTTTTAGTATTGTACTTTGAGATTTCTTGTACTTATACCTTGTTATAAAATTGTTTAAACATGCATGTGGGCTTGGTTTGGGTTTATTTCTATACACTTTTTGTTTTTCCTTTTTGGTGGTTAACTTGTCCAATTTCCCTATCCTAAAAAAATAAAAAGGGTAATGGCTCCCATATTTGTTAAAAACTCATACCCTTGGTGCTAGTCACCACCCCGGGGCCTACTGGAGGCGGGACTCGGGGGGTCATTATCTCCCTTTCGCCATTTCCAGCTCAAGAGGGGCATCTTTGGTGTGAGGGGGTCGTGACATAAAATTAAATTAATTGTAAAATCAATTTGTATAAATAATTTTGATGAAAAGGTGTTTCGAAATAAAATGTAGTATTTTTCACTATTCTTGAAAAAATAAATATCATCATAATAATTTAAAAATTTAATCCAATGTAAAATTTCATGCCACACATCCAAATAGGAATTTTAATTTTGAGAAAGTCACATATAAATGTGTCAAACATTGTATTTCATATGGGTTCTTCATTAAAAAGTTGTAAAAATATCTGTTTTGAAAAATATTCCTTTTTCGAATAAAAATTATTTTCTACTTATGTCAAGTTTATAAATTATATACGATGAATTTTTAGAATTTTACTGAATTTAGATTTAAATAATTTAGTATAAAAGAGTGATATTATTACATTATAAACATAATAATTATTATTTAAATATATTTTTAAAAAAACATCATTTACATTGAATTGGTTTTTATTTCTATTGATAATTAATTTTGTCACCAAATAATCACTATATAATCATTCCGAAACCAAATTTTCTCAAAATTTGTTAATATTTTCCATTGCCTACTTTCCAAAGGCCTTGTTATAATGGTAATATTTAAATAATAATATTTAGTTATTCATTAAATCTTAATGTGGCATATCATGTTCACTATTAAATGTTGTCTTTTTTCATTAAACATGGGATATTATATCCTGTATTTTTTATTTAAATGAGTCCTCGCAATTATAAATAAGGTTTGGTAGCTTAGGAATTAATTTTAAAAATACATTTTTGGAAATCCCACATCGGAAAAAAATTAATAAAACATAAAATTCAATAGACTGAAAGGGTGGTTCGAATATAACATGAGATTACAGATACTAGGATTCAATTTAAGAAAACATTGGTATTGAAGAGAAAACTAACCATCATATTCTGATGGTGAAAGATAGAAAACATAGTCTGGAGGATGTTAACAATCATTATACTATAATTCTATTATTGGTAAAAAGGATGTTTTTTCCCTTCATGAAAATAAAGTGGGTAAAAAAATTTATTCAATCATATAGTGTTGAGGAATTTACAAATTAAACTATGAACATAATAAAAAATACTTACATGAAAATTACATATTTATCCTTTAATCAATTTATACCACAAGATCATAATTTTCTCAAAATGATTAATATTGAAGATAAAATTTTCACAAGTGAAGCACAAAGAATCAATTTCTATAAAATCACATAATCTAAAAATGATTAACAATCTATTTCTCATGTGTAAAAAAAGTAACCATATAAAAAATGGATAGGTTAAAATAAGATAATTATCCAAAATTAAAAACCATTTATATGATTGAAAACTACTTTAGTTTCAAAAAATCAAAAGTTTTACCCAAAATATATTATATACATTTTGAAAATTAACTATCCTAAAATTCCTCAAGGAAAACCAAAATATGATTTAAACCCCATATATCTTAAAGATTCGATGAAATTTCCTTACTAGAAAAGTTTTAACATTTATCTCAAAATAAAATGAATCACTATTAATCACTCAGTCCAAAAACAAAAACCACAATCTAAAATTATACAAGCTCGGTTAATCATTACCATAAAAATGATGAATCTCTATAAGTCCAACATAAAATAAAATATTCCACTCAAATATAATTTAACATTTTCATAGAATATATAATCCCATATTATTATGTTTAACTGAATCAGAGGGGTTCCCAAAACAGTAAACCTTTTCAAATAAATATTAATAACTTAATTACAAAATAATTTTTAAATCTGATGGTTATATATTTATTAAAACATTGGTTATAAAAATCAAAATAACAATAATACATAAAAAATGTAACTATAATGAAAACATTGTACTAATTAGAGAATTCATGTGGGAAATTTGTTGGTGATTAGTCCTTATCTCCCATATGTTTTGGGATAAATTCCCTCATCCTTGTCTAATTTTAACGGTGGTCAAGTGGTCTATATGTAATATTTTTTAAAAAAAATAAATCTTCTAACATTCCAAAAATATGATGAATTCATAAAAAATAATAATAACATATTTCAATCTCAATTTTTATCCCATTCCTTTCAATATTCATCCCAAAATGTAACATCAGATAATTACCTCAAAATAATGGATTATATAAATCTTAAGGGTTATTATATATTTATTATTACATCCACACAGGAAAATATAATTATTTATCAAAAAAATTCACAAAACAAACTTTAGGGTTACAATTAATATATATATATATATATATAATTCATCCAACATAATTCCATCATAAAAAATCATTAATACTTTTAAACATTTCATCATACATAGATCAAACACAACTCTCAAATTCCAAAAATATAGACATCTTAATCATTCAAAATTAATCATCATCCATTAACCAGTATTTTACATTTAATACCTTAATAAATCTTTACTAATAATATAAAAATTAATCATGTGTTAATCTTAAATAATGTTAAAACATTAGTCATGAAATAATCTCTACATTTCATATGCCATTTTCAATTTCCTCTGTATCGATTGGAATAGAATTATGTATTTTTAAATATAGATTTTCATGGTAATCATGATAATATTCCAAAACCATCATCATATGGAATTTATTTTCATAATACCTATACTCCCCATATTTAAAACATTATATTGAAAACTTAAAAATAACTTCATTCCCTTTCCTGGAGTTAATGGGATGTTTCCTTATTCCTTGTCATGGTATTGCTTTATGTCCTCCATTACTAAATATATAACACATTTATGTCCCTTCCAGACAATTTCCTAGGTGTTTATTTCCACATTCATGAAGCATATTTCATTCAATGTATTTTCTATTATGAACATTGTTACAATAACATTTATACGGATTCATCTCTCTCATATATAATAAATTTGAAAACTCGTCGATGATTAAGTGGTTAATCCCGACTCCTAATAGTTGGTTTCGAATAACAATAGTTCTCACTGTAGATCACACTTCATTAATTTTATTATTTATAGATCCACCATATTTTACATTCCATACATTATTACATTGGTGCCTACTGTATTCATCCATTTTGTAAAACCGAAAACATTAGTGTGAGTTTTTCAAAAAAATAATCATACACTATGATATTAGGAGGATAAACACTAAGATATACTTATTCTTGGTATCTAAAACTCATTAAATTTATTTACAACAAATATTACACATTATAATATTATATTAATTATGGTTACATTTAAATCTTAACTTATTACTAAGTAACATTTTAACCACTAAAGATAACAGAACAGACCTCTCATACATACTAGAAGTCAACAAATATAAATACTAAATAATCCAAAGTTATGTAAATAATTCAAATTTTGGATATTTTAAGGATTAGATATTTATATAATTATTCCATATCTTATACCTAAGAACTAAAATATTATAATGTATAAACTTATAGTTATGATTTATATTTGCATAAAACAAAATGTTTTAAAAACAAACATGGTTATTTTAAATTTTAATCATCATATCTTTTCCATTGATTCGATCATGTATCTATTCTCCCTTAAATCCAATGAAAATCATTTTAATAAATTTTATGTGAATTTAATTATCATTAAGTGATAAAAAATAGTTATTCTTCTGAGCACATGTAACCCATGAAGAAAGTAGAACTTTTCTTTTTTATGAGGTAGTAAATACTCTATTATTAATATAATATCATTTAATACCCTTTTGGTATTAAATTATTACCATTAAACATAGAAAAACACATATAACATATACATGCTTCTTAGGACATAATCATACATAAATTAAATAACCACACAGTCGATTTTTACACATATAACCCATTCATATGGAATATCCATACAGATGAGTTTTGTACACAGTTAATTGTAGGTTATAACATAAACATAAGGCATTGGTTTATCAAATAATCATCAACAATTGGATTATATAGTAACCACCCATATTTGGTTTATCACATAACAACCCATAAAAGTTTTATGAACCGTTATATAAGAATAACAGAAAAAGTATTTCAATCAATTGCATTCCATTTATAAATTTCTATTATAAATCACAAGAACTAATTTCATGATATTTAAATTGTTGACCCACTATAAAAAAATATTTTTTATAAACAAATACATGTAATTGAATTTATTTATATAGGTCATAATAGATGTTGGTGTATAACATCATAATATTAATCAATGAAAGGAGATTAACCTGATGTCCCATTCAAGGATCCCTTTATGAAAAAATTTGACTAAAATTCAAAAGATACCATTTTAAAAAATTTATTTCTATATAAATATATTCATAAAAATTGTTCAAAAAAATCTCATAAAATTGAAATATTTATTGGAATAAATTATCCGGTCATTGAAATATTGTTTTCAGTTAAAAGTCTTATACAACTTGACAGAAACATTAAAAAATATTAATAGTGAATTGCGTTTAAAATATATATTATCATAAGAATAAGATTATTCATGATATAATTTTTCAAATTTCAGTTTATACACCATATAAAAGTGATTTGGATCATAATGATCATTATCAATAGAATGTAAATTGAGATGAAATCCCTTACAAGGATTATTTTCCTAAAAAATAGTTTGATTATCATTTTTCACTATAAATACATTTAAAAATTGTATAAAACAATAAAATATTAAAATTCATTTCCCACATAAGAGTTTAATGACGGAATCAAGAAGTATATGGTTATCCAAAATAATTGAAATTGTGTTATGAAATTCCCTTACAACTATTCTGACTCATCTGTATGTTTGTTTTTCATCCTAAATAATAAAATTTGGTTAATTAATACTTACATGGAAATAATTTTCTTTTTAATTATTCCTTATATAAATCATATTCCCATGTTATGACAATTACACAATTATTTATGGCAATATCGGGAGTTTTGTCGATATTTGGTTCTTGAGTCAAACATGATCTTGGAATGATGTTAATAGTTCATGTAGACATATATATATCACTTAAATAATATAAAAAATGATAAAAATATTTTATATATTAATTATATAATAATTTATAATAATCATTGAAGACAAACTAAAAACATGGTTCATGTAGAGAGTAGGTCATATATATGCAGGAGCAATATTTTTTCCAATCGAATTGAAAGATTGAAAATTATATAAAATATATGTAAATATGTGTACATATATGATATAATTAAATATTCATTAATACATAATTTATATTGTTTATATATAATAATATAATCCTTAATACATTCCTTGTGATGTCTGAATGAATCAAATCATTTTTAAGAGGTGATGGTCCACACATCCCCAAACAATGTTTTCATATAACCACAATTTGGAAAGAATAAAGGCATGTTTAATGTAAAATATATCAATTATTAGGAAGGTTATAATATAAATATTAATAAATTATTTTCCTAGTAATATAGTTTTTTGACCATCCATGAAGGCTATAATGGGAAAAAATCATTATTCGCCAAGGTGATTAAGTAGAATAAATTGAGAAATAATTTCAATTAATTGAATATGAGGATGTGAGAAATGAGATTATCATGATATATAAAATTAGTGATAATAATAATAAATTATATACATGATTATGGAGTAATCATGAATTTTTGGATGAAGGAGGATATGATACAGTAGAAAAAGAAAATGAATTAAGATACATACATTGAGAATATTACCTCTTGAATATCCCTTGCCTTGAATAACCCTTTAAGATGTTGGATTTTGACTTTGGGTGAGACAAGCATTATATGGACGTGGATAGAGTAAGTTGGATAGGATTGGGTAGATATTTTAAGAGTTATGAACATTTATGGGTCAAATTGTGTAGGTTAGGGTTATTATTAACCCTTGATAAGAGTTAGGATCATGTGATTAATTTATTGATTTTATAATATTAATAGATAACCCCATTGAGTTGGAATTACATTCCATGAATTTTTCTTTTAATTAATGTTTTATAGGAAGGTTATGGATTATAAACTGCACAAATACTCATTAAATGTTGTGGTTTTTAGGTATGTTAGGGTTATAACTTTTTCTATTTACCCTTTTCAAACTCTTACTTTTACTATAGTAATTTTTTTACCATGGTAACATTTTATATCTATAAAAATAATCTGACATTAAAACCCACTTTATAGATTTTGATTCCAAATAATTAATACATATAACCTAATTCAATAGACATAATTAGTAAAATTATATTTAAAATTAATTCTGTAGACAAAACAGAAAGTGTGGTTTTAAATTGAAGTGTTGAAAAGTTTACATTTATTTTCTATCCAATTTCAATTTAAAATTTATTTAAATGAGATGAATTTAATTAAATGGTAAAATAATATTATAATTATACTATTAAAATATTTAGAAATAAAATCTATATATATAAAATAAATTAGATGAAAAAGTATTATTTTTATTAAATTTTAGTATTTTTCACAATTTAGTATAAAATGTATTCCATCCGAAAAATATCAATAATGGATCCAAAGTAAATTTTTATTCCTTGATTCTTAATGAGAAGTTTATTTTTTCAATAAGAACTAATATAATTTATGCACTATATTTAAAATAGGTTTCTCTATCAAAAGGCAATAGAAATTCCTTTTCTGAAAAATACACTTCATATGGGAGAGATTGATTTGGTTATTATATCATGTCTAGAAATAATATACGATGAATTTTATAAATAGTATTGAATTTATATTTAGTTAATATAATCCAACAAGTGTGATATGATTTTTCTATAAACACAATTATTCTATTTTATATATTTTTTCCTAAAGTCGCGTTATTTATGTTCAATTGTTTTTTATTTACATTTCTAATTAAATTGTAAAAAAAATCTCAGTATAAACATTGTTAAACCATGTTCTCATAATTCAGTTAATAATTTTTATTCCCCCTATTGGAATGGCTTGGGTATATTGTTAAATTCAATTAATAAAATCTGTTTTTTATTTAAGCCTGATAGAGCGTATCATTTATTTTATTAAACAACGTGTTTTGTTCATAAAACTGGAAATGATTCCAATATATCAAATATTTCACTTATAAAATATAATATAGTATGTAAAATATTTGTCTCAACCTTTATAGATCTTAATAGAAGACCTAATGACATCAATTTTGAAGGAGGGAAGTCCTTCGTACACACGAATGTTGAATATTTATCACCATTGAAGTATGCAGGTGATGTTGTAAGATGAAACATTACTAAAAAAATGCATATGAATAGTTATGATTATTATGTTATTATATAATTTGGATATAATATGAATTTAATGGTTTTAGAATGAAATTAAACAAATGTTCTTAGTGATTAACGTTACATCATCTTAAGGTAACTCCTTTTTTGTTTATACCAAAAGACTAATTTGGTTTTATTATTGTAAAAATACACTTATTGGATGTGGGGAGCTATGTTGGGATGTTATTTTGCTAAAACAATTTCAGTAAAATTGGATTTAAATGTGTGAATATGTGTGAGAGATAAGTTTATTTTATATTAGAGGATAATTGTCATTCTAGTAAATAAAAAAAGGAAAACTCCATTGGGATATCTCCCATACCTCATATACCTTCAATAATGAACTATTTAAAAAACTATAGGTGGAATGGTCTAAATATGGTCATGAAATGTTTTATGTAAATGTGTCAATTCTATTTTTCATTATGTATAATTATTATTCCCATGGTAAACAAAATTTCTCCTTAATTATTGTAATTAATTTTAATTGCTTTCTCTAATAGTCATTTGTGTAAAAAACTCAGTTTAACTCACTATAAATTATATATTATGAAGAATAAAAATATTTATTCATTTTAACAAATTAAAATTAAATAGGTGTCATATATTAAATTAAATTTAATATTGTAGATGAGATGAGGAAACACGTTTTAAATGAAAAAATGTTTGAAAGTTTAAAAAAATTATCTCTAAATTAAATATAAACATAATTCCATTGACCAAAATTATTTTAATAAATTTTTATTTTTACTATTGTTACATTAAAAATTCAAATTAAATTATATATGATATATATGTAAATTCTGTTATTGATGAAAATTTAGTAATTTTCATTATTAATCAAAAAATGAATCAAATCATAAAAGTACTAAAAATTCACCGTAATCTAATAATTACAATTAAATATAAAAAATTTAATTTAATTAGAAAAATAAAATTGTTCAATTCTGTTTAAAACAAATTCAAAACAATGCTTCCTTTAAACGGTGGAAAAACCACCTTTATAAAAATATTGATTTTTATGCATATTATTCTGTTTTTTCCCATCATATTCCTTTAAAAACAATTTAATCAAAGTAAAAAACATTTTATTTAATATATAATATTTAAACATAATTAATATCATTAAATAAAATTAATTAATTTAAATATAATTATTATATAATTCCTTTTTGAGAATATGAATAGTTTTATTTATAAAAAAAATTTCTTTATATTAAATTATTTTTTACATTACTTTTTAAAAACTTGGAGTATATTGAATTCAAAAATATATTTTAATAAGTTATTAATAATATTCATAATCATAAATTTCATATTAAGTATATATATTACCATTTTATATAATAATATTAATTGTATTTTGTAAATCTAGGTCTTTTATGTAACAAAAACCATTAATGAATTTTGTTGTTACATATAGCTCAAGAAAACACTATAAATCATGAATTACAAGATATTGATTAAGGTTATTTAAAAATATTAAACGTATTTTTAAATTCAAGGAATATTATATTTCCTTATATTCAAGGTCTTCAGGTCATACAAGCAATCTAATATAATGTTCTTTTTTTATAATTTTTGGGAGTTATATATTCAACATCTCGGATAATTATATTCATGACCAGCGGCAGATTATGGTTTGGTTTTCCTCTGAGAGCAACTTGATTACTGCTTGGTCCAATGCCCCCTGAACCTTCAATGGATGCTGATTTTACCTCCTTCACTGGTCTTCTGAATCCATCATGTATCGGGATGAACCGTCGACGGAGGTGTGGGTAAGCTTCCCTGATTTGCCGCTTCCTTTCCAGATTCCGTTAATTATTAGCATGTTAGGGAACATGGTTGGTAGATTTCTCTATTTAGATAGTAAGACTGCTGCTGTTTGTCATCCTATCAACCCTCACGTTTGTGTTGAGTTTGACGTCTTAAAGCCTCCTACAGAGTGGATATGGATTTTGGTTGGCGAAGAATTCATATGGAAACAACAGGTGATCTTTAAGTCTTGGCCACCATTTTTCTTAGGTTTCCATTTTCTAGGACACTCGGTCCCTGGATGTTGTCGAGGTCCAAGGACTCAGCAACCTTTGAATTCCCAACCTGAAGAGTCTCAGGCACAGGCGATTCCTGGTGTGATTTAGCTATCGGATGGAGCAGGACTGGACATGCTTACAGAGGAGTACGAGGTTGATCCAGGGGAACGGGATCCAGGTGGGGCTCATTTTGGTCCAGGCTAGGTTTTGAGGCTGGAAACAGAAGGCATTGTCCTTTCCTGTAGCCAAATTTTCCTCGAGAGGGCCAGTCTTTGCAGGGAACTTACTCGGTGGTTCCAGTAGTGATGGTTGTGGAGGCCAGTACCTCCTTGCCACAGGTTATGGATGTCATAGCTCGGTTAAGGCAGGATTTGGGGATCAATTCCTTACAGGAGAATGGAGTGGAGGTAGTGCAGGGGGGAGGAAAGGAGCTATCTTTGCATGTGGATGTGGTGGAGCATTCAGTCTCGGACAGAATTTTCGATAATGGTGTGGTGAAGGGTGTTGGCAAGGTCCATGGCCTAGGGGATCCTCAAGGTCTGGAATGAGAGGGATCTAACCAGAAGTATCAATTTGGATAGGAGGCCGAGCCATCTGTCAAGGCTGTACAGGGGAAATCCTTTTTGCATGCAGCTACAAGCTCTCTCCATGGTCAAGGAAGGCAGGACAGTCGAGGAAGGCAGGAAGGGGATAGCATATTGGGTCCCCCTGACCCAAACACGCTCAGTTTGAAGTCATCCTTTTAGATGACTGGGAGCGAGGGGACGAATAAGAAGGATTTGGTGGTCAAAGCAGGCAAGTTGGATTCTTCGGGTAGGCCGAGGGCTCTGAAAGAAGGTCCGGGGGTTGATGTGAAAAACCGATTTGAAGGCCTGGAAACTCAAGAATAGTCATTGTCACAAGAGGATGCAGATTCAGGTGATAATGGTTTTATCCAACCCTCAGTTGATAGCCTAGACCAGTTCCAAGGGAAAGGTCCCAACAGTCCAAGAAGGAAGAAGGGGAAAATGGAAAGCGCGAATCGGAGAAATGCATAGTGGTTCAGGGTAAAAAAACCCCAATGGACACAACGACTACTCTCACTTTCCAAAACCAATGGAAACCAGGTCATCCAAGAAATGTGGAAGCAAGGAAAGCAAAGGCCTTCAAAATGGGGAAAGTGGTGATCCAAGCACAGAATCAAGAGTAATGGAGGAAGAGGGTGAGGAGTGTCTAAGGCTCATCTTCCACTCTAAGGAAGAGATGTTTGAAAAAGTCCTTCGGCCAAACACATCAAATGAAGAGATTTTAAGGATTTTTGAAAGATGCTTGAAGACTGAGGCCACAGGGGAGAATGAAGTGTGGATAGACGAGCAAGACCTAATCATCATCTGAGGCTTCAACCAAGGAAGAATCAACTTGGAAGAACTCATCGAGATAATGGACAGAATGATTTCTCAACTTGAAGCACTTATTATAGAGGATCTAGAAATCCAGGTTAGTACTCTGCACTGGGAATTATACATATCATCTGACTAAAATAACCTTAGTCTTGAGTTTGACGATTCTGTGAGCTCTTTCAGCACGTAGTCCTTGTGTGCGAACTTTGGTTTCCCACTTGTCCTTAAATTGGCTTAATAAAAAATTATGGAGTGGAGTGGAGTGGATAATTATATTCATCGTTAGTCCTCATCACAATAATAAACAACATAAAAAATTTCTTCCTAACCTATGGAAAGGATTCATAATAATGAGTGAGATTATATTCTTATTTGGAGATATATGTTTTTATAACATGAAAAACTGTGTATGAGATCATGATCATGACATTTGAAAATCATACCCTTCATAATAATGATAAAAACACTCAGTGATGGTATAATATTTTTATGTGTATTGGACATGCTTCATAAGGGGATCAGAGAGCATGATTCATGAGAACAAAATGTTTTCAAAAAACATATAATTAGTGAAAATACATAAACATTAAAAATAATTTATTTAATAGACATGTATCATTGTCAAAACATATTAGTGAACCCCATAGGGGGAAACCCTCTAAGGTAGGACACATAAGCATCCTATGCGGAATCCCTTCCCCATTGTGGAAAAGGTTCACTCCAAAAACCATAATAGAATACAAGAGACATAGCCATGACCGTCATTGTGGAAAAATTATCTTACAAAACAATTTTCAATCCATGTTCCAGTCTTATCTATTGAAAAAATGTAATATTAACCAAAATCACTCGAGGGTGATATAGGTCCCACCCATCGTTGGTTATAACATAACCATAATATTTGGTTATAATTAACCTCTATACTTGGTTATAAAATTACCATAATACTTGGATATAGAGTAAAAAACTTACCTAATGAAAACTATATATGATTGTGCCATATGATCTAAAAAAATTAATCATTTTATAACCCATGAAATTGAATGGGTTTATTAAATATCCAATTATATAATAATAATTGAAAAAGAAATAGTATTCATAATAATTTCTTTATTTTAACATGTATTATCATCTAAAAAAAGTGTGTTTCATCATATTTATATCATATTATAATCCATTTAGGAGAAATGGGTTTCATAAACATCACATAATCCTAAACATAAACCATTAAAAAAATAATGGTATATATGCAACGTATCCCTATTAAATCATATGTAACCTTAATGGAAGCAATCTTAGATGGACAAATATTTTGAAATAAATAATCACTTAGAACGTTTCATCATAATAATTTCCCTTCCTTGAATAAATTTTTTTTCAAAAAACATTAGATAATATTTCTCATGTCATTTTCATTTACAATAATCATGGAAAAAAAGGAATCATTAAAAATATTTTATAAATTTTATTTAAGAAAATAACATTATCTATTAATAAAATATAAAACCAAAAAATATTTAAATAACATTTATTTTAAAATAAATTTGAAAACATATAAATTGATCTTTAAAAAAATAATTGTAAAAAATGTGAAAATATATGTTCATACGTTACATGTCAAAAAATGATATCTTTCACATTTTTTAGTAAAATCCAAAATTGAATTGTTTCTAAAAATAAATATATTATACATTTATTTCATTTTTAATCTTATTAAAATGGGATTAAATTAATTAAAAAAATTATTTTAACTAATTTCTAAACATTTTTGAAATAATTTTAAAAAACATGGTTTTGGATGAAAAATGTGTTTCAACCGAAAAGATGATTTTTATTAAAAACAACATTCTGAACACATGAGAACATAAATTAGGAAAATTTTGGGAACAATTTATTACTATTAACTCAAAAGAGGAGATTAAAATTCATTATTTTCATTATAGGTAGTTCATAATATTTTATCATTTGATGCATAAAAAATTCTAATAAATGAGGCGATTGTAACATTAATCGTATACCACTTTGGTAACGTTTAATCATAATACACAAGGAAAAACGAAATTAATGGAGTCTTATAATTTGATTAAAATAAGTATATTAATGATATAGCATTTATGTTGGATTTTATATATAGAAAATATAATAATATAGGTGGATAAAAAAAGATATGTTGCTAATGTGTGAAATATTTAAAATAATCTATTACAATTTTTGTAACCATTGAACCATATACCCATTAAAAATACGTCCTAAAATTTATATTAAAATTCAAATTATATTCATGAAATTACTTATAATACACATTCATATTCATTATATAACCAATAAACCAAAAATAACTGTTGAATATAAAATATATCTCATAAAAATATATTTTATATGAGAAAACCCTTACGATAAGTCTCAAATTCCATTATACACGATAAAAACTCTTTTATAATAAAAATAAATTTATTAAAACAAAATTTAATAATTTTAATTATATTTATATCATAAAAAATTTATTACTTATTAATTTTCATTTACTTTTAATTAACAATTCCATATATAATTCATGTTTTGGACAATAACTGCTTGGTTTTACTAATATGATTAGATTTGTAATTTTTGGTACCATTACATTTATTAGGGTTATATAACCTAAAAAATAATATTCATGATATAATTATCATATTTATACATCAACTATACTTTTAATACAAATCTTTAATGATGGGTTTTATAAATGTTTTATGTCCTGAGCATAAAGGCATTAGGTTGTAAGTACATATATTTGACATATCCATTATTCAATGATAATGATTTAATAGATGTAATTAATATTTTTACCATAAATAACGATCATTATATCATATTTAAAGAATTAATTCTTTATATATAATTGTATATTTGACACATATAGTGTGGTTATGAAAAGAGAGTCCCATTAATTCATGAAGGTAGTGTTCCAAACATACATAAAAAATACTATATTATTTCAAAAAGAGAAAGCTTAAAAAATTAAATATTATATTTATATAAATAAAATTATATCATTAATATAATTATTGTTTATCCAAAATACTCATTATCAGTTAAAAAATATTCCCTATGTCAAATGATAGTGAAAACGAATCACATCGCATCACGAGGCGGTAATTAGTTTTTCACATGAGATACATTATTGTATATTCAGTTAAATATAAATTAATATATATATATATATGATATATATGATAAAATTATAAAGGATTTATAATTATGATATATATATAATTTATATACATCACATTCACCATCATAACAAATGGTAAAAGGCTGTAATGGAAAAAAGAATGCCAACTGTTCATGAGGCGGTAGTTCTCCACACACAAAAATGATTATACTGCACACCATTGGATGGATGTGTAAGTTTTTGTTGGTCATGAACCTAAAATAATGAAAGAATATTATATTTAATATAATTAGGATATTATATAATCATGGTTTAAAATAATTTAATTTGATGGAGGAAGTTATAAAATAATAATGTTTGTTGAATAATGTTACATCGTATTTGGGTTACCACCTTTGATTTCCACCAAATTACTTCCTATGATGGATCCATGCAAAAAAATAAGGTACACTAGATGGGTAGAGGGATATTGGGTTGAAATTTGAGAATTTATTATCTGATCCAAAAGGGTTTTATTGTGTTAATAATAGATGACTGAATGTGTCCTTTTATATGGTAGGTGGGTGTAAAACATGTTTTTGTTTGAAACAGAAAATGTGAAATATTGTTTTTATCAACGAAAAAACCACAAAAATCATATATAATAAACATTTTACTCATTATAAGACTAAATATTTCTATTATATAGATATTATAGTAGATTTTATGTTGTTGTAACATTTATCCATTTAGTATAACCCCTAGTAAAGAAATTTTTTCCTCAACTAATAAAAATACTTTTTACGATTTTCTGTATTAATTTTGATTAAAAAATTATTTCAAATAATTATATAATATAAATAATGTTAATTTAAAATATTAAATCTATTTTTACAAATTTAGTTCACTAATGATGAATAATTTAATTTAAAATCAATCTCACAGACGCCATGAGAAAGAAAATTCTCTAATAAGAAATGATTAAATATTTACATTGTTTTCACATAGAATTTGATTATGAAATTAATTCCAATGAATTAATTATATTAATATTTATTTATTTTTACTAATATTTAATCTATACCAAATTATAATATTATTTATATGAAAAATCAATTATCTATTAAAATAAATACTTTTAACTATTCATTAATACAACAATTTAAGGAATTATAATATTTTTGAAATAAAATAATTTTTACATAATGATTTCAGGAAAAAATTAATTTTATTAAAATAAATTTACTAAATGCGAAAAAATAATTTTAATTCCAAACACACTATCACAATGAAATTGCTGGATTTTGAGTGCTATATTTATCTTGGAAAATGATGATTTTATATAAACTATAAATATAATAATAATAAATTTATGAATTATAATTATAATTTATTTATCTAAAGATAATATATTTCATTTAAAAATTACATATTATAAATTTTTTTATTTAATTAATATCGAGATACATTATTAACATTAAAATAGTTCTCAAAAAAGCCATTTTTAATCCCAAAAATAAACATACACTAAAATTAAAATATAAAGTAGATTCCAAATAAATTAAGGGGATTAAATATAAATAATTAATACATATGATAACTAATGAAGTAATTTTAAATTTATATTAATAAATTTGTTGAAATGAAATCATAGCTTTACAAAAAGGTGTGTTTTCAATATTCAGTAAAAACAAATATTTTATGAAAAATTCCAAAATATCTCTATAAGTTAATTTTGACATGATGAATTCAAAAATGAAATTAATTTTATAAAATAACTTTTCTTGTTACCAATATAAATTAATTATAATATTATATAAGAAATATAAATTAAAACATTTCATAGGAAATCATATTATTTGTTAATATAATAACATTACTAAAAAATTAAATTAGTCTTTATTATTAAATTATAAATAAATTCATATTCATTATGGAATTTATATTTATATTCCATAAATTATTTAATTTTATCTTTATTTTTCTATTTAACTTATTGGTTGTACTGACCACATTTAAAGTAATAATAAATCATGGTTCATTGAAGCTCGACAACATGCGTTAAGCACGCTAGTGAAAAAACACGTTGTTGCATGTAACCGAAGCTAAACATTGTGTTTCATATAATGGAGGATATTAGAGAAATTAAATAATTTTTTGAATTTTTTCCATCAAATCATGGGATGATACATTCTACCACTTTTAAAATGAATTTCACCCTTGGAAACCATCTTGGTGATCAATGGTTTACCATCTAGAATCTATTTTATTGAATCGCACATCATAAAAATGAATAATAAAACATCCTCTAAAATGGATATTTGGAAATATAAAGGATACATAAATTAACAAATAATAGTTTTCTAGATTGTATATCAATATTTAGCTAAAAATTTTGACATATAAGAGAATTATATCACCAAAATACCGATGGAGAGTGATACAGAACATGGTCATTAGAAATTTAATAACCACAAGGTGATAAATCAAATAGGTGTAATATATTTCATGATATAATAAAAAAGTTTGGTAATAAGATAATATTTATTTCAGGATCATTTTCCTAGTATTTTAAAATTTTCATGAAAATATATACATAATTGATTTCATTCTATATCAATAGCACTATATCACTAATAGGTTATGCCTTTATAAATTTGAACCTCATCTCTTACTCTATGAAATGAATGTGAATTTTTTATCCATGAAGAATTATTTAGTCTACAATATCCATAATTGAATGATAATTTATTTCATCTCTCCCATGTTATCATCACATTAATATGGATATCCCAATTTATGAATAAATATTTATTGCGATAAATAATTAATTTATCTTTAAAAACACTTTCAATATTAATCATAAAAATTATATAAATTGTTATACTTATAACCATTACTAAATTAATATGTCATAATAATGGATACTAAATTAATTAATTTGAACTCGATATTATACCCACATATTTCATAAGATTCTTCTTGATTTTCACAATTTAAATATGTTAATACTATAGTTATAAATTATCTAGAATCATGGTGACAACCAAAATTACTATAAACCATTAATGGTATTATACATTGATACTCATTCCTTAAATTAAGCAACATATTATAAATTATATTCCATAAATCCAATAATTATATAATCTTAATCAATGATAACATTAAACAATAGTTCTAAAAATAATTTATTAATTCCAAGGTAATAAGTACTATAAAATTTACATTATCAATACCAATCATCACATTATCCCAAAATTGTTATATAAATTTAAAGAAAACATTTAAGGTTATATTCCCTTAATCATGTTTTTTTAAATATTATCATGCCATTAAATCTATTTTCAACATGAGTAGAACCATTCAACATTTTCTTTAAAATACTTTGTAAAATTGACATACTAAAAACCTAATATATTTCATGATTAATTTATTTAATTAAAATAAATAAACACTTTATTCACCCACATTTTTTCCAAACAATATATTATACATCATCATCATATTCCTTTAAACCTCTTTGTTATATTTCTTCATTCAAAATCTCTTAATCATCTGAAATATAAAAATCACTCAAAACTCATTGTTGATTTAAATAATTAGATTCCCCCTTCAGGAAATAATTATAATAATTCTCATACATTCCACATTTAAAACATTCATATATTCATAATTAATTGAGTATAATAATATTCTAATATATTATTTTAACTAATAATTTTTATTTTTCTTCAAAAATAAAATTACTGGTGTCCTTCTTTTCCACACTCAAAACATCTTTATGTTCCTGTATGAAATTCTATTGAGTACTTATTTCCATATTCTAGGAATATATGAAACTAAAACATATTTTATTTATGTTCAACCACTACCCAAACTACCAATGAACTTTGTAATTCACATTTATGGTGAACCAAAGAGTTCATTTATGTGAAAAATGTGAGTCATTTTCCATGATAAATGATTAGGTATAATCATGAAATCATTCTATCCAGTCATCAGCCCATTTGTATTATGATGAAAATATTTTTTTCATAGTCAATTTAAAACAAGTTACCACTATTTCCAAAAAGTAAAAAAAATTATTGTCTGAGAAACAACAATCATAGTGAAAAAAAAATCATGAAAATCTCTTATAGGATTTATAAATCATAGAACATTGTTTTTAATTAATGACAACATAGGTGGATCATATATCATTCATAGTTATCATGTTATTAAATAAATTTTCATGTATTTAAATGGTTTTCTATATATCCCACGCATATCCACAAAATATGTCAGATTGAGTGTGAAACAATGCCCATTTTCCTCAACATGGTGAATTTCAAGTATTGATTATAGAGGCCTTTTCACAGTAAGTATACCTAGGTACCTTTATTTAAGAGATAAAAAAAATTGTTGTATCCTTTAAGGGATTTTATTTCCTAGAAACTGTTATATCATTCATTTTCCAAAATTTGTGAACTTTTTTCCTATTTATTGACTCATTCCTAGACTTATCCTTTAAGACATCCTTCGACATATCATTAGAAATATCCTAAGAGGTATCAATAATGTTTTCATTTCCTAGATTAGAAAGGTTAACCTTTACAATAATACCAATTATATTGCCCTTGTCATTTCATAATTATATATTTCATCTATTTAGATTAAAATTAAATACTTTACACAATCACATGTCTATAGAAGACAATATTTCATTTTACTTTTTTGGTAGGTAGATATTCATTTAATATGGTTAAATATAATAAAATCTAAAGAAAAGATCTTCCATTTTTTTCTCATTAGAAATATACCCTACCTAAAACCATAAATCTTATAATATGGAAAGGATACATTACAATGTGTACCAAAAAATTCTCAGTAATGGGGAAACATAATAATAACAAGAAAAAAAAGGGAATAAGAAAATTAGATATTTATTTTAAAACCATACCCTACATATTAAGAAACTCAATATCGTGTCATGGAATAAATAATGGATTTTTATATGGCATGAATTATAATGGAATTAAAAAGCCTGAGTATTGTGAGTAAAAAATTAATATAACACATAACATTGTGAGATACATACATGAATAGATGATAATTTAATTATTAGTGAAGGCTCATTTACCAAATATATCAGGGAACTCCATGGGAAGGTACACCTTCTTAATGTGACAGAACACCACCCCACGTGTAATTCTATTATTCCTAGTGTAATGGGATTACTCCCCAAAACATTATAATATTAAAGTATCACTCCCAATGTCATTATAGTAGAAAATGTTGATTACTAAATTAGGTTCACTCCTCATTGTATTCCTCTCTATCACAAGACATATAAACAATTAACCAATTCATTAGAGGGAGATATTGATCCCCCCATATTTGGTTATAATGTAACCACCATCCTTGATTATTGTAATGGCCTTCCATGGTTACAAAATCAACACCATCATTGGTTATAACCCAAATTCTGTCACAAAATGATATTTATACATATTTTTTCCAATTTATTATAAATAATCCTCATATCCTAGCTCATGAAATAAATTTCAAGTCATTAATATTTAATCATATCATAACCTATGGAAATATATTTGTTTAATAACCATTTCAAAATTACATCATATAATAAACCATGAAAATAAGAGTGTTTCAGTGTCTTTGTATAATATTATAACTTGTAGAAGATAAAAAGGGTTTAAAAACATCACATCATCCAAGTGATACACCATTAGAAAATTAATAATAACGGTATCCTATGAGCATATCCATAGTATGGAATATATAACCTCAATGGATGTGATATTTGATATATAAGGAATTTGAAAGAAAAGTCACTTATAATGATTATTAAATAAATTTAAATAACTTTCAAAATAATTTTTTAAATCTAAACTGCATAAAATATTTTGGAAATTATTTTTGTAGAGTATGTGCATTAAAACAAAAAAATTAATTACAATTTAACAAAAACTATTTGTTAAAATACCCTTTACGATTTGATTTTCCTTTTACAATTAAATCCTTTTAAGAAAATTGTATTTCAGAATTACCTTGGAAGAATATTAATTTATACTCCCAGAAAATAATGATTATTTTGTTTATGATTCTTTTCATGTCATTTATTTTAAAATAAATATTCCTTTCATGTTTTTGGTAAAATCCAAATAGAAATTTTTTGAAAAATAAAAAGAATATTAATTTATATTTTTTATAAAAAGTAATAAATTGATATTAATTTCATTAAAAATATTTTAATAATGTTATAAAATAATTTATTATATTATAAATCATCGTTTTGGAAGAAAATGATTTTTCAACTATGATGATTATTTTTCTCGAAATAATTATTTCGAACTATTGAGTACATAAATACAAGAATGTGACAGGGAAATATTTATTTATATTAAATAAATAGAGGATAAGAAGTATTAACTAGTTTCCTTATATATATCATAATATTTCATCATTTAAAGTATAATATTATATAATCCTGATAAAAGATGATATTTTATTATAAAGCTCTATCCACTTTAGTAATGTTGAATCATAATCACATTAATATAATAATATAAAATTAATCTAATAATATCATGAAAATATTGATATTCATGATATAACAAGAAAATTGTGGATTATGTACATCTCATAGAATTTTATTGTTTCATAACAGAATATTAGTCTCTAAGAAGGTAGAATGGGAAAAAATTATTAACTCTTTTGTATCTTTTAAACAATAAACCCATAAAAGTGAGTTCAAAAGTGAATATTTAAAAACAATTATTATGATTTATTTAATAATAAAACAAAATGATTATAATTATATAAAGTACAGACCTAAAATTTGTCATGAATATGGCATATATCTCTGTGAAATTGTACTGAGATGAGAAAGACTTCACCATAATTCTTAACATCCATTATAAACATTCTTACTTCCATAATAATAAATTAAAGTTACTAAAACCAATATAAAATAAGTATTAATATATATATATATCATATTTGATTATATATTACCATTTATGACTTATTTATTTATAAATCCATACTAAAATCAACTTCTAAGAAATAACATCTTTGTTTTTAATGTCTCTTCTAATTTTCTTTTTTTGGTCCTCTTATTTGTATCATAGTTTTATCATATATATAATAAAAATAATGAAATACATTTCATATTTATAAATCAGTAATAAATTTAAGACCTATCATGAAATATTTTTTTGAGAAATGAAGTATGTTACAATCATGGATTTGATAGGTCATACGTACACTTTAATACAATTGGTATTTTCAACTATAATTATGGACAAGAGGTATGTAATATTTAATAATTAAATAATTATAATAATATATTAAATAAAATATTATTTCATTAAAAATACTAAATAATATCACATATGTAGTGCTGTATTGAAGAGAGATTTCCACGGTATTTCTTGATGGAGGTAGAGCACACATACACAAATTCCATTATCATCTTACAAAAATTGAAAAAGTAAGAAAAGCGATATAATATATTTTAGGAAATATAATAATGTCATTAATAACAAAATAATTTTATATATATCTCATATATTACTTAACAGTATCCATATTATCTTCTATTTAAGGCATTAAATGAAAATGAATCGCATCAGTTCGTGAGGCGGTAGTCTTCCGTACACACAAGTTACATTATGTTTTCTAATAAAAAATTGAAACTAAAAAGATATATATATATATATATATTATATGATGAATAAAATTCTGTAATATGTTATATATATCAATTATATAGTTATGATCTATCATAATACTATATCATATGAGGAAATAAATGAAAAATGAAATTAGTTTGTTAGTCGTTAGTCTTCCGTACAGTAGAATGATGATTTAATGAAAAAATTTATAGAATTGATGATGTTTTTTTGAAATTACATAAACATTAAAACAAATAAGAAAAGCCTTACATTGATAGATTGAATGATAATGATTTAATTATCTTGTTTTAGGGAAAGCCCTTAGGTATTCTTAAAAATCCTTACATTGATAGATTTATTACAAAAAATAAGGAATATATGTTTATATGAAGAAAATTTTCCTTAAATTGATGATGTTTTCTGTAGATTGATAGCATTGAGGATTATTTAATTAGCTATCTTTAGGGAAACCCCTTAGGACTTCCTAAAAATCCATACATTGATAGATTTATTACAAAAATAAGTAATATATGATTATATGAAGAAAATGTTTTCTATGATTCAGGTAGGTATCTTCCAATCATAATGGGTTTGAAGCTATGAAGAAGAGTGGAGAGGGGCATGCCTTTTATAAATGTTAAAAGTTTAAAACTTATATTGTTTTTAAATTAGAATGGTGTGACATTTTTTTCTCAATAATAAGGATCCCAAATAGACTTTTGTATATATTTAAAAATATATGGTAAAAATATTTAAAAAAAATAAATTTTATACAAGTTTCTTTCTCAGTTTTCCCATATCATTTTATTTTACACTTGATACACCCAAATTTACCGTAACCTAGGTAAATAATTTTTACTCTTTTAACAATTATTTTTGATAAAAAATCAATTATAACATATTATATAATATAATTTATTCTTTTTACAAATATTGAATCTATTTTTCGAAAATAAATTCAATAAAATGTAACAAGATAATTTAAAATTATTCTCACTGATAGGATAAGAAATGATGATTTTGAAGAGGAAATATTGAAAAGATTAAAATGTTTTTTATAATATCTTCAAATTAAATTGATTTTGATGAATAAAATTTGATTAATAGTTAAAAACTGGAACTAATTTTTCAGTAAAACTAATTTAAAATAAAATTCATATTTATAAATAATTTAAACTAAAAACAATTTTGAATAAAAGTCATAATTTTTTATTATTAATCAAAAAATAATCATTTGATTAAATTATTATCAACTCCCACCAAAATAATCCTTAATTCAAAATTTTTTAAAATCAATTTATGTTTTCCAATAAATTTTTCAAAAGTGCAAAGAAATAAATTTTAAAAAATCCACAGGTTTTGATGAATTTATAGATTTTAAAAAAGTTTAATTTTCATACATATGTTGGTTTTATATTAACACTATGTATAATAATAATAATAGTATGAATATTAATTAAAATTAATTTAGATATAATTTATAATTTTATTTATATATTTTACAATTATTTATTTTTTTATTAATTAATTTTAAGAATGATTTTTTACAGAAAAAATAGTATATAGGAATAAACTTTTTTAAGGAAAAAAAACATATATTTAAATTATATATATTTTAGATTAAAAATAAATTATGTGTATTAAATATAACTAATTAATACACTTGTTACTGTAAAAATTATTGTGGAATTTTTAAAAAGTTAATTATTTAAAATAATGTATAGTTTTACCAAAAATCAATATTATTCACTATACAATACAAAATTTGTATTTTCTAAAAAATTAACCCTAATTCAAATTCGATATATGGAATATAGATACTCATCTTGGATATTTCATACCTGGTTGGTTTCATAATTAATCATAGAATGATTTAGAAATTTTCTATGTAGAATTCCCATGATATGTCTCTAGATCATTTAGTGGACAAAAGGGAATATTGGTAACTTGGGATAATGAAATAAATGATGAGAGGAATATAGTACGGCTATAATTAATTGAAGTGGGACTAATTTACAACCCTATGACATAGACCATTATTATCAATGGAATACATGATTTAAATTATGATGAGGTTCCTATCATTTTGGGAGAAAAAAACAGTAAATATATATTATAAATGAAATACATGATTCAAGGGGATCACATTAATGGACATATCCTAGTCATTTATTTCAGGAGGCCTTGGGTATGGCCTTAAATTAATGATATTTTTTGGGATTTTCTTATGGTTGAGAAAATATAAGGAATTCCTTTGGATTAATTCCACCTATTTATGTGACTTGTGTGGGGTAAGGGGCATTGAAGAGCGTCTGTTACACATGTAGTGATTCATTAAAAAAATAACAACCAAATTTAAACTCTATTTGGGATTGGACTATTGATGATATACCAAAAGGAAATAGAGGAAACCCCAAATTCATCTAAAATGAGAGTTCCATATAAATTGTCATGTTGCATGAAATTAATTTAATTAAGTATATTTCTGAATGGATTTATGTGAGAATCCATACAAAATGAATTATTAACAAGATTAATTTAGTGATAACATATAAGTATTCCATTTTAATATTTATACATACATTGTTAATTATTAAAATCTATTTAACAATTCTCCTCCAATTTTCTATATAAATGATACATTGTGACATTAATTAATTCGATTAAAAATATTACCCATATAGAATGATTCAAGAAAAAATAATTTCCCATAATTTTATTTTCTTCTCAATGTACAAATAAATATCCTTGATTTAAAAAATTATATATATCTCAAAAACCAAATATGTATCCAATATAGGACAACTTTATAATATCTCCCTTTATAAGAATTCAACATAATTATATATGAGGTATTGAGACCACCTTCCTATAATTATGAGGTCACATAACATTTACATGATTCAAATGACTTATTGAATCTATAATACAATATAATATATAGTAATAAAAACTACCATGCCACAAAGTTGTTTTGTGATCATGGCTACTCCTACATAAATAAAAGTTTGTCCATGAATAATCACTACCTCCCACTTGATAATAATTCTAATTTACATTCTTGATGTGTGGTGCGAACTAAATTATTTATATTTTTTATAATATATAATAGTGGAAGAATATGATCATATCCCTTCATTATCATTTTCATTCAATCAATAAATATTTCAAAACATTTATTATTATTTCTTATTTTTTTCTAATAATTAATATAGAAACAATATGAGGGTTGAGAAATTTAATGAAATACTAAAATCAAACATGTATATAAATAATTGGAAAATAGAACTAAATAACATGGTTCTATGTGTGGGTTAGTTGGGTTCCATTATCACACATAAATATTATTTAAATTCCAATTTAAAGTCCATCATATCTAAAATGAACTACTATAACCTTCTTTGAGTTTCTAATTTTTTAATCCATGGATATGTGTTTGGAAAAAAAAATCACACCCACTACAATTTTCATTAATGTTGAACATGTTTCAATTAAGATTGTGACTCCTTTAATGTCTCAAATCAATCATACATAGTATTACCTCTTGAATAGACTAAACAACATTATATAATGGGAATGCCAACGAATATATTGGTAATTTATATGTTTAAGTAATTGAATGAGTTATTTATTTTTATAAAATGTAGTTTAAAATATTCTCACTAGCTCATAAAATCCCACACTTACATACCGTAAATAGAATAATAAAATTAATAATTTATAATCATTAATTTCGTAACACAATGATAAACTCCCCCAAATAAAATCCTCAAGTCAGTAACAGACAATAATTATTGTTATAGATAATTGTGAATAAAGATATTGGGATATAGTTGTGAGGGAAATAAAAAAATGTTTTATTACAAATATGCATCATGAAATCACAATTAATTAAAATAAAAATGATAGCATCTATAATACTTGGACGTAACATAGGTTCAATTAGTCTACAACGAACACCCATAAGAGAAACTATACATAAGTGTATATTATGTGAATGAACACTATTTAATAGGATTCAAAACCAATTATTTATAGTACATTATCCCTTTAAATTACTTTCTGAAATATAATTCCAAATATGAATTAGGATATTGGTGGTCAAACACACATTCATTTCTCCAAAAAGTCCTTGAATTTTTTTGTAGAAATATAAATACTGAAAGAATAATTATAATAATTTATTATAATACTAAGAGAATTCTATTATTAATTGAATAAATAATGTTTTCGATCTTGGGATTTTTTTTGTAGTGTAGATGATACTTATTAATTTAAAGTTGTACTCATCCAATTTCACTTTATAACACTTTGTTGAAGCTATAATTAGGTATGTTATTGATCCATCCACTCTGGGATTTTAATAATTCAACATTTACTTTATCTCTTATATTTTTATTTTCACTCAACAAAAAACCCTTATGAGTCATGTAATCTAAAAGTCTATTAATTTTAACCATAATATTTTTCATTATATTTCCTTTATTGCTTATTTGAACTATATTTTTACTCATCAAAACTCACATCTAACTAATACAATGTTTATCTTAACTCTTTCAAAGTATTGGTTCATTTTCTAATTATTTATATATGAGTGAAAATTACACATTTGAACAATATATCTAATTTCAAAAATTCTTTACAAGTGATTAATATTATTTTGTAACCTAATAAATAAAAAACACATAAATGAGTGTATATATTTTATAAATACTATCTAAATTTAATAAACACCATTACTAAATATATTATTAATAAAAATTCAAAATAAATTAAAAATTATTATTATATACAAAATATGAGGAAATTACCCATAAACGATATATATTATATTTAAAATAAAAAGGAAAAAATGATATATGTGGAAATATTACATCTGTAAATTCCCCTATACTTAAACATTACCCTTCAAACAATTTATATTATACGATAGTTAATTTAAATTTCTAATTATATTTCATAAATCTCATTTTATGTTAATGATACATTTAAATGTCTTGGAAACTATATATGTTTAATTCTCTCATTACCCATTAAATATATAAATTAAATTTAATATCTTTTAAATTATTATATTGAATGTTTCACCTGTATTAAGGTTTATAATTCATAAATAATTGAGCTAAAAGTCCATACAATCTTAATATGTATAGGATTTATGATTTACATAAGCTTGATTCCATTTTGGAATCACCGCTTTAAAAATATTTATTAATCATGGGGACCATTATTTATGCTGTAATGAAACTAAATAGAATAATCAATTTAAATTTTAAAATTCATGAGGTATAAGGGGAGGGTTTTGGGGCTGTATGGTTTCCATGGACCATCCCATTATGATAAAATATACATATTATTTACACTCCAAAATATGATGATATGAATTTCTTTACCACATAGAGGTTTATATTGGATCTGAATGTTCTCATTATCAATAGTCATAACATGTTTTTTAGTATTTAAATAATTGAAAATTGATGTATGATTCCTGGGTAAATAAAATTCAAGAAGTTTTTTATCACCATAATGTCTTCAACAAAATTTATTTAATAGATTCATTGGGTGAAGTGATATAACATGAATTTTCTTGAACCTTTGAAAAAAAACATAAAATAAAATGTCTACTATAAATTACTACTAGTATATTTGATTCTGTTATTATGGGATCGATTTTACAATCTCTACAAGGTATAAATCAAGGAATTTTAATTTTATGATATTTCATTTCTTTTTTTTTCATAATTCATTATAGATAATATCATAGTGAGAAAATAATTGAATTTTTCCCAATATTATTAAATTTTAAAAAATAATTACAAGACATCATGACTCATTAAATTTTAATCTATGGGTCTTATAATTTATACCATTAAGATTTGAATTTCAATGTCATATTTCATTGGAAAATAAAAGATCTATGTTAATATCATACAACATTGACCAAAATATGTGATTACCTATATGAAATGTTAAATATGACAACCCGATGTGAGGGACATACTAATGAAAATATTTGATATCTTAGAGATGGGTTTATGTAGTTTATGTATGTCATGATTTAACTAAATATATTTATTAAGTGTTATACTACTTTTGAAAAAATTACTAACGACGATTAATTTTATTAAACCTTTAACAAAGGTCAAATAGTGTCTGTAGTACGGGTAGGGGAAACTAGATGTGAATAGAGAGTTGAATTCTATCATATATTATCCAAAAAATGTTGTTTATAGTTTATTTTTATAGTGTATAGACAAATAATGGGGTTTGAGACATGAAAAAACCTAATGGTGTTCAATATCTAACAACACAAAATGCATGATGAATAGGGAATGTAATAATAAAATTTTTTATATGATGTATTAGTGCTATGGTGCAATAAATTGAAACAAGCAAGCCAGTGAGGATGAATATATGATATTTATGTTTTATATGAGCAAAAATGATATGCATATAATGAAAATGAATTAATTATAGCCCATATATAATATATCCATAATGTTGAGCCTATGTATATGTTGATGGTAATTTATTCTGATGTTCATGAGATGAAACCCATGACTATTTAATAACGAATTTGATTAATGTATTTTTATTGTATAATTTGGGATTATACTTCACTATTTAGAATAATAGTTGTTTTATATAAATGAATAAAATATTCTATGGAACTAAAAATAAGATAAATTATTTATATATTCTAAATAGGGATAACCATGACTATAATGTCATCAATAATTAAGTCAGAGTTGATTCTAATACCAAAGACCATTATAATTATCACCTTTATCATATAAATGAGAAAATAACTTAAATATTCTAATGTGAGGGATTATTGAAATCATTTTATTAGAATAATTAGATAATTATGATTTTTAAAAAAAATAACTAAATAAATAATTAGTGGAATATATGGAAGAGATAGTGTACTAAAAGATAGAATGAATAACGATGTTTGGGGACCAATAAATAATCACTATTGTTGTGGTTTTTGGTATTTTGTTACCAGTACTAGTGATTTTACCCAGTATATATATATTCATACGTTGATGCACAATGATGGAATTTTGAATATTATAATGTGTTTTAGAATAAAGTACTTAATCAAATAGAAAAATGTATAAAAATCATATGACTGAATCTCGGTGTTGAATAGTTAATCTAACAATTCATTGATTATACAACGAATTATGGAATTATTTCACAACTCACCCCTCATGGAACACCATAATTGAATGGTGGATCTGAGTGGATTAACCAAACCTCTATATTCATGGTTCAATAAATGATTAGTGTATGAATCCATCATATTTCATAATAGATTTATGATCAATATGCCACAACATTTATATTATATAATGTTCAATAGTTTGTCATATGGATGAATACCTCACATCCCATGTCACACAATTAATAAATTAGTATATCACATATCCCACATTAAAGTATCAAATAACATTTCATATTAGTCATTAAAGAATATCAATTAATGTTCTCAATCTATTATATTCAAGGGATGATAGTCCATTATTATAAGAATAGTAAAAAATCCCATCTTGGCCATGCTCATATTGATGAGATCGTCAACAACATACCCCGCCATTGCCTAATTATCTAGGCACAAATTAATTTCATAAGAAATGATTCATTATATGAAAAATATCATTATATGAACCCCATGATCCACTATTATAATGTATTGATATTATGAATGAATCCCAATGTATATCATTTAATGAATGACATTGCATAATATTTTAATGGTTGGTCAGTTTAAGTAATAAGTCTCTTCTAATTGCATTGGAAAACTAATGATTATATAATATATACAACCCTTTTTAATGAGTACAAGGTTTTATTATTTCAAATAATATCATATCACTAAAACTAGAAATACTCTATGATGAATAGAGAGACCTCCCTATACTGTTTTATTGGAATAACCATCTCATTAACTCCTATATTCTATAGGTTTATTGGAACATTTTCTTGTGAATTTTCTTATGAATTCTATTAATGTGAGATATTTTATTATTTCTTTTCTGTAATCTAATCACCTATAGTAATACATAATCATGATTTGGAAACAACTCTTCAATATTGATTGTGTAATCATTATATTTTTGATTGATAAATATATAGTAATCATCCATGATGTTCAATTGGGACATTGTAATTTAAAATTTTATATCTAATAAAATAATGATGGCCTGGTATTCTTATTCATTGTCTGTTTATCCATATGAAAATAGGATCACATAAGGAAAAACTTTTACTAATAGATAGGAAAAAACTGCCCCAATATGACTCGATTGAGTTTTAGGATATCCATACATTTTTCAATGGGTATCCTATATGCACCATAAAAGAACATATATAATGATTGTGGTGTTTGTGGATAGATTAATCCTCAATATTAACTAGTATTGTTTTCAACATAGATTTCTATGTGACAAGGTGTCAGGATTGGAAATGTGGTAATACTCACCCTCTCATCCACTACTGAGAAAGATATTGGATGTCATACTATTGAATAATGACTACCAACCATTCTATAAACATAGTTAATATCATAAATATAAGTATATATTTTAGAGGATTTACATGAGAGTGTATATGGACCCTATGGCACTGAAAAATTGTGTCTCATAATATACCCTATAATGATCAGAACCATGTAGTTTTTATTGATATCATAGAATCTTGTCTCAGTACGAAATGTATTATGTTGAGTCCTTATTGGATGTTCTCCTTGTATAATTTTTTTAAGTAATGGAGGAACCAGATGATCTTTCTAGCATCACCACATATTGTATGTGAGGCTTCACATCTATATGGTTCACTATGAATTTTGGACACATGGGTTATTAATTATGATTATTAAATTATTTATAATATTATTTATCCTAATAATATTTATATTAATTTTTCATTAGCTTTTTGAAGGGAAATCACTTGTCTCATATGTTATAAATGAAGAATCTTGTGTATGATAGTTTTCCCTATAGTCCTCTCAAATCATTATAATTTCTTTTGGATGAACATCACGTGTATCAATGACCATTTCAATGAAAACATAGTTGTTGTGATGGAATAAAATAATTCCCAAAAATCTTCAAGATGTTACCCTAAAAACACAATTCATGGTATTAAATATTTTATTATGTTTCTGTAGTTTGATGAAAAAAATTTTATGATATTCATGATGAACATATAGTTATTGGTACTTGACAACCATATCATGAACACATATTTCCTTTATCTTCCCCAGTTTGTTTTGAAATATACTATATTGATGATTGGTATATAGAACTATTATTCGTCAATCTAAAGAGCATTACATAATTATTGTGTAGCCCATTGGGTGAACTCATTGTATTGTTATCTTCACCGGAAAATTATATTTTTTTGTATATTCCAAACAATTAACCATTGAAGAATATTGAATATATGCTATATATTTCATTAATAAAAATTCCATGATTCGGAATAGAAAATATCCTTTGGGAAGATTCTATTTAGTTCATTATATTAAATTCATTTCATGATTTTATTATAATTTTTCATTATGGGAATTATATTATTTAGTCACTTCATGTATTAAAATTAATAAATGTGATTTTTTCCTTAAGATCGTATCTACACCAGTTTCTACCATATAGGTTTGGGTTGAATGAATATATTTACTGATTGTTTATATTCATCATGGTTGTTTGACATAACCATATGATGGTAGCCACATTGGGATCCAACCTAATAATTTTTATATTGTTTCATGTCATGTTATCGTTATATTAATTTAGACATGAAATATATTTTTACTATTCTACATAAGTAATAGAATATAATGTTAACATATTTTATAGTTCTTCCTCAATAGTAATATTAATCTTATTGTGTCTATCGTCCATGGTCAAAAAAAATTCCTATAAAAATGGAGGATAACGTTTGAGATCTTATAATTATTATCCTTTATAATCATCATTATGAATAGAATAAATCCATCCATATTTGGATCATGGAGAAGATATTATATAATTACTATCTCAATCTAAATTAATTCCTTTTTTGAATGGTTAGTCTTGAGTACTGCAACTGATACATTAATGGTGTGAGAAATTACCTATAATCCTCATCATATTTTCTTCTTTTAGGATTCATATATTCTTTGTTAAATAGTATTGGATTTGTTGATTGAAGATCTTTAAATACTCTAATTTTTGTAATAATTTAAAAAGAATGTTTGAAAAGCATAAAATACATAAAAGATTTTTATTTTTCACAAGTATTTTAAATCCAGTCATTTCCACTTAAATAGAGTTTGACATAAAATTGATTGGACGCTTTCATTTAATTATTCACCACTAGAAACTCACTAATTTTATAGAAACTTATTTCTATAAAATTAGATTCAAAGGATTCAATGGGGGAACTATTATTATATAGTACACAAACATTCCCTATAATATATTACATTTGGTACTGATGATACAAGGATAATACTACCACGTGTATATTAAGACATCATATAATTAAAATGATGCTCAATTTTATGTATTTTTGGAACAAAATTTTTTCAAATTTTGAGAGGATGTTTCCAAACTGGGATCAATGTTCAATCCTAAAAAGTGGTTTCAAATCCCTTTTCTTGTAACCATGTATCATTTTATTGAAAGGATACAATTTGAAATCACTATAGAGAAAAAATATAAGGTTTTATATTAAGATTCCATTGATCCCAGAACCATTATCCAGCAAATATCAATGAATTTTGTCACCTTCAATTTGTTTAGATATAAATTATTTCATGATTATTGCATTTATAGGAGATTCATGATCATATTTTTTATTATAGTCAAGCTTTAGGAATATAATAAAACTAGTATATAAGTGTCATATATCATATACAGTAACCATGGGATCAAACTATTAAGGGGTTGAATGGGAAAAAATTGAGAGAAGATGAAATATTATGATAGAAAAAATTTTCCATAATAATAGTGTGTTTATTAATGATTTCATTTTATAGACCAATGGATTGTGATTAATATAGATAGTTGATTCCTTATTTTGAGTCATAAAGGATGAATCATAATCCACTAGAAAGAAAATTGATTTTTGGTAATTTGGGGTTATTTTTTGTTTTATTGTTTCGAATCATCAATACCTCACACACATGGTATTTGTGTTAAAAATAATGTAACATCATGTTTTTCCTATAATATTATTTTTTGGAATAAGATCTCGATTATTTTTCATTTACTAAATTTTCCTATTAGGCTCAATCAAATGAAAATATACTAGTTTTTATTACATGGATAGCCTCAATATAATGAATTCATTAGCATCAAAGACAATTCCGTCTTTACATTCATCAAAAATAAAGCCTCCATGACTTCATAACAAAGAATTGTATATAATGTTTTGTTCTTGTAGATCCTCCTATCTTTCAAAGGGTCTATTCATGTGGATGATAGTAAATGAACAATATTGTGACTCTTAATCTGGTTAGAATATAATTCGGATAGGGGATTCCCATAAACCTAGTGGTGGGGTATGAATTCTATGATTCTCAAATCTTGATTTGAAACTATATGAGGCTCTTGTTCCTGCATAATCTTTTAATAACACCAATTATATTTAGCATTAAAAGAATCTAATTATAAAGATATCATATATAAATTTCTCATATATTTGGGGCCACAAATTTTTAGTTTAATAGATCACTTATAAGGGAATGTTCCTTGGTTATAAATTTGGTAATAAAAAATCACTAAATATTAATGGATGTTTGTATAATACTTACTACAACTATCCTTCTCTATTGAGAGAGTTATAATGGACACAGTAAATTTTTAAATTGCTTTCCCAAATCTACAAATCCTTATTAAACTATATTATTGAATACAAACACAATGGAAAACTGAAAAGGATATTAGGTCACATCATCCTATGGAATGGTTAGTAATTAGGGATGTCATTGGGACTGACATAAAAAAAATATTCCATTTTGGGATTCTTTAGGGTCTTATAATGATTGTCAAAACATAGTGAAGAAATTAAGTACCTTTCCCAAATTCATACATGTAAAAAATATTAAACCTATGAAATATATTGAGAAAAAAACATCTAAACACATATATATAGTTGTTTGGGGTAGCATCTTAACCATTCCATATAGCCATATGATATGTTCAATGAGGATTACAAATGTGACAGACGAAATACTCCCACCATCTATGAAATTCTTAGGCCATGATAAATATCTCATTGTATGAAAAGGACGCCTCTACACCCATGGTGTGCTACTATGTAGGTTTTCTAAGGATGACAAATAAGAGTTGTTTGGGATTATTTAATTTTTCAGAAATCATAATTCAATAAAACATAACTATTTAAATCATATTAATATTATCTATAAATACATAATTATTCTCCTCATAATGATAAATTTACTCATTCATTTTTTTTTAAATGAAAATATTTTATTTATAGATTATGCATTCCATTTATAAATGTTTCTCCTCCCACATGATTTAATTTATAAGACACTCTTTTGAATGGTAACCCATGATAAGATGAATTGAGTCATCGATTTATTAAATGATATACCATATTGAAAAATGTAAATTATTATTTTCATAAATGTTTTAATACATTTTACATATATCAGTAACTATAAATAATGATATTGGGTATACATCCACCAATCTCGCATTTATACAAAAGCCCAATAGATATTTCACCATTTAAACTTATTTTGTATCGTATACAATACTTTGTTAAGCCAAATCCAATATAGATTTGTGAATATCATTTAAAAATCATTCTTGGAATACTATCATTAGACTCACCTTGAATTACATTATATGTAATGCCTTCCGAATACATATAAAAAAGTGGATAGAATATAAAACACATTTATAATATATCTCATCATGAATATCTATTCCAATTCAGTTAACCATAATGTGTGACCCCACGTGTCTTTTTAGAGTTGAAATATAATAATAATTTTTTGAATTAATATACATAAGAAATGAACTTCTTATAGAAAATAATCACATTTACTAAATCTATTAAGGGATATGGCATGATCTCTATCAAACAGATGTATCATTACACTTATGTCCATCAGTCTTTATCATTTATATAGATTCATTTTCAAATTTTACCTTTTTTCAAGTCATCATGTTATCATTGGAAGATTTTTTTTCTATACATCATAGAAAAATAAATTGATGTTAATTGTCACATAATAGAATAAACTTTTTAGTGAATACATCACACATCATTAACTCATATAGTGAAGTATATCTCATGAACCTTATATGAATATAGGATAACATCGTATGTATAATCTATGTGGGGAAAAGTAAATTACAATTGGTCTCATTAATGGCCTGATACTCCTTACTCATCATACAAGAGGACAATTCCCATCATGAATGACCTATAACTATTGAAATGATCGGCACTATACCCAAACTACCCCAAATTAGTTATGTCTATATATATACATATTTAGGTAGGGAATAAATGTATGAAGTATATCATGCTAGGTATCTCACTAACCTTAGGTAATGGGGAAATAATATGATCCATGCAGCACTATAATACAAAATATATCTTTTTAACACTCTATCTGTAATACGTAATGGGTTATTGTAAGGACTCAACCATAGTTTTCTATAGAAGGTGCCTTAATTTTTTACATTGTATTATTATCAATGAAGTCATATTCTAAAGGAATGAATGATTTTGTATATTTGGAAAACATGATACATATATATGTTCAACATTACAACATGAATTGAAAAAACAACATATCAATTTCTTTTTATTATCACATAATCCCATAGATTATCCTTTCAACTAATTCATAATAAAATTCTTCACAACCCAAGGAAAATAAAACATGTGAAATGGGATATCATATATGCTCATAAAGGGATAATAATTATATGGAAGATATCATAAACATAACCATTACACATTGTGAATAACTAAAAACACATGCCTTTATAAAAATAAACTTGAGCTTACTATGGAATGAATGAAAACTGTGTAAATAATAAAATACATCTGATCACATGATAAATTTCCATTAATATTATATTAGTTTAATAATCACATTATTTATCAATTAATAATATCATAATGAGGGAATTAATAATGTCGAAAATCATATTCACACCAGCAATGCCTCATGCCAAGACCATAATTACCACACCATGAATTCCTCATGGTAAGACACTATTTTGTCTCATGAGTCCTACAGATGGATCAAGGAGATACAGAAGTCCCTACATTTCACATACTAAATCTAATATAGTCCACATATTAAAACGGTGATACGAAGAAAAATAAACCTTTGTATTGAAAAAATTTCATAGGAAATGTGAATACTTTATCTATAACCCATAAATTGTATCAAATTAGCACATCCACAATCTGAATAAACTCCAAACCATCAAAAACATATAGTATAGGGTATTATAAGAGATAAAACTCAATGAATTACAAGATTCATCCAATCACGTTCACATAGATAAAGGTAATTTTAAATCATAAAATTGAAGGATTCATGGGGAAATAATCATTAAACATTCAAAAGTGTCACAAAACTTTATAAAACATTAAAATATTATTCCATTAGTATATCAATAAAATAAGGATAAATTTAATATGAAAAATCAATGGGATCTTAATATACCACATGAAAGTAATTGGTGGTGAATAGGGTATATATATAATTGATGTAAAAGTGAGATGCGAAAATTCTTCTTTACTTTGGAAAGAAGAGTTATTTTAAAAAATAATTTATATTTATCATAAAATAATATTATAAAAATGAATATCCTATATAGTAAAAGTGAATATATTGATATTATATTTGAGGTATAAATTATGTCCCATTGATGTGAAATCTTTTAACAAAGTCTGTTTCAGAAACATTACAGATAAAACATTTTTTTACATTTTATAGAAAATATTAAAGATATTTTAAAAGAGAAAGGAATTTTTTTCATAAGACCGGAAATTATCAAAAATAATTTTACATGAAAAATTTATTAATTTTAGAAAAATATTGATAGTTAAATACATATTATATAGTTCCCTTGAAAATGTGTAAGAATTTGAGAAGATCTTATGTAGCAAATTTTTTTGTCTGCCAGAATTATAAAGGGACTATTAAAAAAATTAATCCCCCAAAAATAAATTTGAATGAAAAAGTATATATTATATTATGACAATAAATTATAATATATAAGATTTACCCAAAAATAAATACGCATTAAATTTGGTTAAGGATACTGAAAGAATAACCTGAATGAAAAATGAATATTTGGGTGGAATCATTTACCACTTTGTATTCAATCGAATCATATGCCATGAAATTAATAATTGTTAGATGGTACCTTTAATTCTATTAAAATAAATATATTAATTATATGATACATATTTGGTAGTATAAATACGTCACACATAATAATTTGCGGTGATTAAATCATAAGTCATGGAGATGAAAGTGAGTTGAGAAAACAATTACTAGTTTGTAATCAATTGAATCGTATGTCCAAAAATTAATATCCATCCAATGAATCATTTAATACCATAAATATAAATTTACTAAAGATATTATATATCAAATTTAATTATCCATGCATCATATACATGAAATTAGTGGTGAATAATCTAAATTTCATGGAATAAAAGAGAAATGATAAACTGTTTACCTTATGTCCAAATATGATCCACCCATGAACAAAAGGTCCTAGAATATGAAATAAGACTTATTAATAACATAATTAGGACCCTATTAGACTTGTATTTGTTTTATTATAGTACTATTAAGTTTACTTATGTTCATTTTTATTTGATAAAAAGATTCAATATCAACATTTTTGAGTGCTCGTTTCATTAGTTTTCAAGATCAGTTCGTTTGTATAGAAGTAAAAGTAAAATGAAAATGGAATTCCATAATTGATGTTATATGTTATTACTTTTAGTATAGAAGTTTAAATTTTCCTATATGTCATTTTTTTACATTGGGTGAGCATGAATCATAAGAAAAAAATTAATGATTGTAGCATGGATTAATTTTTTTCTATTTCGATCTCCCCAAAATCATTTTGTTTTATAAATTAAAACCATGTGTAAAAAAATCCATAACATTAAATAAGACATATTTCACATATTATAATCTTCTTAAACCAAAAAAAAATCTTTCATTACAATAATTTATTATTTTAATAGAAGATGAAAACCCATAATCCTTGAATGTGATAAATTAACATATCTCTGATGGTATTTTAATTTCTAGTATAATTTTATTATAATGAATAGATGATGATGAATTATTTGATTATCATAATAAAATTATTGTACATTTTTGTTAATAAAATTATCATAACATTTGAAGTAAAGGAGCTGAGGAAAGAAAAATAAAGAAAATAACATGTAAAAATTAATATAAATGAAAGGAGGAATTCACCTATTGAATTTATCTTCATCGAGAGCCATTTTAGGATAGAGGATTTGGTTCTATAAAGATACAAAAAGCGCTTAGATTTAGGGATGAGATTTGGTAGGGGGTTAGAATAATTAGAAAAGGCATAAGGCTTGAGAGGAGTGAAGAGAAGAGGGAGGTATGGGTGAATTTTATAGTGGATGAGAGAGGTCATTTCCCATTATATTAATAATTGTTTTATTATTTTAGGTCAAGACTAGGAATAGTCCTTATTATTGTGAATAAAATAGTAATAAGTTTTTTTATTTTCAAACCAAATGTTCCTACATCATCTTTATATCACATATTAAACAATAAATCATGTATTTAGCATTTATCGTAAGTTACAATATTTTACAATTCACACTATTTTTTTTAAATGAGTCGAATAAAAAAATAATTCCCATTTTATCAAAATAATTTCTTGAATAAGTGAAATATATTTTTCAAATAAATTAATTATTTACAATAAAAATAATGATTTTAAATTTAAAACCTATTTTCTATTACACCGAAAAATTAACTAAGGTCTCATAAACATAACCACAAATAATAGGAAAACAATATTTTTATTTAAGAAGAAATTTATAAAAAAATAATTTCATTAATTTGGTAGTTTAATATTGTAATTAAATATTTATTACCCCAAAAAATACAAACATTTAATAATTAATATATAAAATATCTTATTTCATTTATAAGGTGACTATTTTTTTAATATGTTCACTGGTGTGGTTACTCTTCGTAAGGGTAATATTAAAATTCAGAAGGGAATATTAATATTCATAAGGTTCATGTTACTATTCAAAAAAAAATTCAGTTGACATTATCTACTATAAATATCATATTGAATGTAACAGTCTATGCCATTTTTACGAAATTTAAATCATATGGTGGGAAGATTATGATTAATAGAAAGGTCGTAACAATGTTTTGTTCTGTAGAGACTCAGTGGGTAATGTATTAAATATTAAATTTATTTGAAATTAGTTGGGGTGTTACATTATTCATCCCCCAATATAATCTCATCCTCGCAATTTGAAATTGTACATCGAAAGATAAGGTTTTGTATTTGAATATTATTTTGGGGGAAATCCACATCTGAAACATCATTTATAAAATATTATCTTAAAAAGAAAGAATGTGAAATTCATAGGATACACCAAATCAATGAATTAGAATAGGATAACATTAGTGTGATGTGAAAATATCGACCTGGAAGAATAATCTCACCATCTTATTTTGATGGAAGGTGAAAGATAAAATGTTCAAAAGAATGTTTATAATCACAGGACAAAAAAATATAGTTTAGAAATATTTCATTAATATCATAAAATTGTTTTATAATATGACAAAATTAATATAACCCATTTAATATATTTGAGAAATTATTCCTCTCTATTTGTTTATAAATATATTTTTCTACTTTCAAAACACAAACATATCCTTTGAATGATCCTTGATCAGTCTATAATTCGTTTTTTAGCACCAGCCATTCTATGTTGTGAAGTAATAATATAATTCCTAAAAACACATACAATGATCATATTAAATCCTTCATAAATGGTAAAATATTTCCAAATATACTGATTTAACACTTTAGATAGAAGGTCTCTAAATTTCCAAGATGAACTTGTCATTATCATCTAATCAACATGATGTAGTTCTAAATTTTCACATTCCAAAATTCCGAATAACTTCATAATGTATCCTCTTAAAATGTGTTAATAGTTAAAATTACTATGAAACCTTATTGGAAACATGAATTACTATTTATTCCTTTATTAAGATTCTTTTTTTAGATATATTCCTTCAATCAAAAATTGTTGTAAACTCCATCAATGAGAGTAAAGACGAATTGTAAACAAGTAAAAAGTCAATTCCCAGGTAGCCAGTTCTAATAAAAATTAATCATTTATTACACATTAACTCATCATAAGAAATATATCATGGGTGGTATTTACCTAAATAATTTGTTTTCCTAGTAGTTTAACATTCTAATAAATTATTTTTCCATTTTACCATTCATCATACGACTTCAAACCCTTAATTAAACAGTACTGCGGTACAATAATTATATATAATAAACATAATAATAAGAAAATCGTAAAATAGTTCTTAAAAATCTATTATTTAATTTATATCAACCATGGTTACATAATAAACATCACCATGACTTCATTATTTTTTTAGATACATGTCAATGATGCTTAGCACAATCATTTTTATAGTGAATCATATCCCAAAATCTGATGAATTGAATATCAAAAAATTATTTCCGTATCCTTCAAAAAATTATCATGATGTAATTTTTATCCACATATGAAGAAAAAAAATTTCCTCTTAATCATATACCAAGGTGTTTCATTCCACAACTATCACATATTGTAAAAGACTCCATCACATTCTTCCCTTAATATAACATTTTCATAGTTTTCCTCTTACTCTGTTGAATTTTTATAATTCCATAACACATAGAAAACTCTTTACCCATATTATAATTACATGATACTGTTTCCTCATCTGATGAGAATGTTTAAGGGATTATTTTCCTTTGAAAAACTGCATTAATTCCAAAGATGATATGATCATTCTTATTCTCTGAATTATGTTCTTTGTTGTTTTTCTCATAACATTAGGTTGCTTCCATTTCTAAAAAAATGTCATACAATATTTTAGTTTATGATTCATGATGTATAATATCTACTCAGAAAAATACTTATTATAAATTGAAATCCTATCCAAAACTAATATCTTATTCATAAACATGGTTTCATTGAGTAAAAATTCACTTTTAATTTCATCATAATGGTTTGTAATGAAAAATGGATTTATATAATGAATATCCCATAGGAATTTCAAACCAAGTGCAAAGTATGGAATGTTGATGTGAATCAGGTTACTCTATGTTAGTAATGGAACACGATGTCATATTTCTTACTTATAGGTACATCTATTCCCAAACCACTTCAACTTGCAGTGTCTAGACATGGATGTATTTTCTAGGAAGGTAAACATAATCTATTTCGTTGAAATATTATAGGATGTTGTCATATTATGATCGATAATTTATATCTTAGGATATGTCTCACTAACTAGGTTATTTATCATGTTTCAAAGGTTTCTACTAAACATACTTTAATACCAACTATAAGGACCCAACCCAATTTATCCAATATTCCTTCATTTTTTTAACTACATTGGAATATAAACAACGATTATTAATCTCAAAGAAACTAATAATTTAATATATCTAGATAAAAATACGTACATAATTTTTAACATTACAACATGAAAGTAAAAAAATAAAAATATCAACTTATCTTGAGTCACATGTAATCCCTCAGATTATCCTTTCATTGTCTTCCTAATCTACATCTTCACAACCTATAGAAAATAATACATGTTAAATTGGTAATCATAGAAGTTCATTAAAGTTAAATAATTCATCGGGAGATATCATAAACATAAACATTATGCATGCTTAATAACAAAAAACACATAACTTTAAAAAAAATTAAACATCAAAATAATACTGCCAGAATGGATGGTGGGTAAATAATTTCATATAAATGTTAACAAGAAACATTACCATGAATATTATAATAGTCAAATAATGGCATGATTTATCAGTTACTAATATCATAATGAGTGGATGCATAATACTGGACATCATAATCTAACAATCAAGGCCTCATGCCAAGACCATAACAACCATACTGTCAAGGCCTCATGTCAAGACACGAGTTTGTCTCATGGAACCAACCAATGCATGGATTAGCTAAAAAGGTAAATGCCTATCACATACAAAGCAAAACGCATTCCTCATATGAAAAGGGTTATATAGACTATATAAATAATTGTATTGAAATAATATAACAAAAAATATGAATACATTATCTATAAACAAGGAATGGTATCAAATTAGAACATCAACGATCAAATTGATCATAAAACCGTAATAACATATGGTAAATGGTATGATAAGTGATAAATATTAATGAATTAAGATATTAAGAAAACTATGTTGGCATTGATGAAGATACACTTTAATGGGTCCATTGAATGTTTCATGGGGAAATTATCTTTAAACATTCCAAAGTGTCCCATAACACATTGAAACATTAAATAACAATACAATAAAATATCATGAGAATAAACAGACTTTTGATATGATATATATAATGGAATAACCTACACCACATGAAATTAATAAGTGGTGAACTTGGAATATATATCATAGATGTAAAACTGAGCCACGAAAAAACTTTTTTTACTTTGGAAAGAGCTGTTCTTTTTTAAAATAATTTATCATTGTCAAAAAATTTATATTGATAACATGAAAATTGGAGAATATAAAATAAAATTATATTGAGATTATATTTTTGGAATAAATTATATCAAATTTTTGTGATATCATATAAAAAACGTTTTAATGAATTTTTAGATATAAAACATTTTGTGCGGTTTAAGGAAAATATTGAAGAACATTTTCAGCGGAAATATATGTTTCTTTTTATAAAACAAAAAATCATTGAATATAGTTATACTTGAAAAAAATTGATTCAAGTAAAATAATTATGAATTAAAATAGATTATATAGTGCACATTATAATGGGTAATAATTTTATAATTTCCCTAGACTTGAGCTTGTTTATCAAGATGAATTAATAAAGTAACTTTTTTAAAACATGTAGTACCCTTGAATGAAAGATTAAATGACCTGAATATATGATTTAGCCCCATAAATAAAGAATATACAATATGAAAGCAAAAAATCCGTTACATTTGGTTAAGAATAGTTATGGAATAACCCTAATGAAAAATGATTGTCTGTGTGGAATCCCATACCACTTGGTAATAAATAAAATCATATGGCCTCAAATTAATTATCATCCAATGATAAATTTAATACCATAAAAATTAATAAATTCCTGATATTACACTTCAATCATATGTATTCCAGCACAACATAGTATAATTAGGGGTGATTAAGGCATAACTCACAGAGATGAAAGTGAGTTGATAAAACCCTTACTACTTTATAATCAATTGACTTGTATGTACCTAAAATATTAATTATAAAACTTATAATTTAATACCATTATTATAAATTGACTTATGATATTATATATATAGAAATATACATACACCACATACATGAAATATGTGGCGAATAATGGAAATATCAATGAAATAAAAGTTAGATGAGTATCCCCTTACCTTATTTCCAAATATGATCCTCTCTTGAAATAAAGGTCCTAGAATATGAATTTATATTTACTAACAATATAAATAATACAAATTTAAAGATATTTTTTTATTATTTTATTAATTTCATTTATGGTGCTTTAATTGGCTAAGAGATTCAATATCATTAATTATGAGTGCTCTTTTCATTTGATTTCACAATCTATTGGGTTATATGTAAGATAATTTAAAAACTATAATTGAATTATAAAATGTATTTTAAATGTTATTAGTGTTACAATATATGTTTAAATGATCATTTAAGTCATTTCGATGCATTTAGTGAGCATAAATAGTAAGATAAAATTGTAATGATCACTTTTTATACTAATATTTTGGCTTTTCGATCGCCGAAAACTCATTTTTAATAAAAATTTATACCATGAGTAAAAAAATGATTCCATAAAAATATTTGGGATGTATTACATATATAATGATCAGGTTCAACCATAAAAACAATTTCATGCCCATAATTGAATATGTTAATTGAAGATGAAATCCTATCGACCTAGAATATGATAAATTAACACATCTCGGATGGTGTTTTTATTTTTAATATAAAAGGCAGGGAAAGGAGAGATAATGATATATTTTTTCATAATTATAAATTCATTCCATTACATGTAAGGTATGGGAGTTGTTATATAATGTGGAAGAAAAAAGTAGTGGAAACAAAAATAATGAATGGAACATGAATGAAATAAAAAATGAAAAGATGAATTGACCTCTTGAATATATCTATCTTGAGAGCCTATTTAGGGTGAGGATAGTGTATTTTGAAGAGGAAAAGGGATGATGGACGTGGGTAGGAACGTGGGTGGATATTTTAGAATAAATTAGGCAAGGCACAAGGCTGGATATGAGTGAAGAGAAGATGGAGTGATGGGTGGCTTTTAAAGTGGATGAGAGGGGTTATTTCCCATTATTTTAATCATTATTTTTTTATTTTAGAACAAGACTTGGAATAGTCTTCATTATTTCGACTCAAATAGTCATAAGATCAGGTTAGATTGAAGAATGTGTTCACACCTCATCCTTAAATCACATATTACACAATAAATCATGTATTTACCATTTATCATAATTACAAAATTTTAAAATTCACCCAAATATTCATGTTTTTTAAGAGAATAAAAAAATACACCATACCCATATTTTTATATGTATAATTCATAAATGAAATCCATTTTTCCAAAATAAATTTCAATATAAGATATATTTAATTCCTATATAAAAACATTTATTACTTGGAAAATAATTATTTTAAAACTAAAAATCATTTTCTAATACATTAAAAAATTAACTGATGTGTCATGAAATTATCCAAAAATAATAAAACCAAAAATATTTATTTTGGAATAAATTTCATTAAAAAAACTTTTATTTATTTATCATTTTAAAATTTAAATTTAATATCTATTACCCACAAAAACTCCAAAATATAATTATTAATTTATAAAATATTTTATCTCATTTATAATGTGCCCAAATTTTATTTATACATTTATTTGTGTGGTTACAATTCATATTGGGTGTATTACTATTCATAAGGGTACATTACTATTCATAAGGGTCATGTTACTATTAACCAAAAAATCTAAGTTGATCATTTCATATTCTAAATATCCTTTAGAATGCAACTGTGTTTGTTTGCTTTTTGAAATTCCAAACAGAGTGGTGGAAAATTATGTTTATTGGCTAGGTTGTAAAAATGTGGTGTTTTGTAGAGACTCAGTGTTTTATGAATTCTGTTTTAAATATATATTCAAATCCATGGGGTGTTAAAAATATCTAGTGAAAACAATTATGTGCCTTTTGATAATATTTTTATAACTACAAAACAATCTCAGTAATGTTAACCTTCAGAATTCATCATGATGTATAACACATCATAAGAAACATCAATTAGTGAAAACTCAATTTTATTTACTTACAGATATCTATTATCATTATAATTCATGGTATATACAAGTATATATACATTTATGCAGCAATTTTGAAGGAATTACACAAAGGATAATTCCTTTTACATGACACGTTATAAAATTCATCAACTCTTTTAGTAATACCTAACAAACACAAAAATATTCCATTTTATCATATCATATATAAAAGACATCTTGATTATTCTTATGTGAGATTCACATTCTAGTTTTTAACTAACTCAATACATCATATTTAATTCCTATCCCATCTCTATATGACCAACTGATAGGCCCCAGAAATCTATTTTATTGTGTATCGTCTATAAGAAAAATAAAATTAAATAATGGTTATATTTATGAGTCGAATTCTAAATGATCATGTATTTGAAGATATTAAAATTACGTTATATAAAAACATAAAATTTTATAATGTCAAATTTTGTTTTTTACTTTTAAAACATTCTATATTCATTATTATAATCCATGGATACAAAATCCATCAAAATATTTTCTTGAAATAATGTGTCTAATTTCATTATTGTTATTCAGTTCATGCAATAAACTTTTCGAATAAAATGAAATTAATTTCTTATGTTAACTAGACAAACTCATTAAATTTCCATATATTTAGTGAAATTCAATTTATATTTTCATCATCATAATCATTCATTAAATACTGATATTAAAATTTCATGATAATTATATATAACTCATTAAATTATCTCATTCCATTAAACATCCTATTATCATTAACATATTAGGTAGAAATAACACTAAAATTATACTGGTGTATTCTTATATTTCATAATGTTAGAAATCTATCAGTTTAAATAAAATCCCACAAACCACAATGTTACTATATTATTCTGAGAACATTATGTCAAAGAATAACATAAAATCATTAGTATTTAAGAACTAATAATTATTTCAATAACATAATAATATTTAATATATAAAATTTTATTTACATATGATTTATGGTATTTTTTAGTATTTTCAATTGAAAAAATACATTATTATATTATACATCCTGTTTGGGGGAGTTACATTCCATTATATTTGAGAAAATATCTTGAAATCTTTTTACCTTGAATAAATACTTTTATCCAAATATCAATCTCAAAACATATTATTGAATAAAATAAACCATAAAATATGTGTACCTAATTGGTGATGTCATATTTTTGATAAAATCTTTAAAATATCTCTGATCATAAAAGTGAAATATTTTGAGTATAAATTTTATTAAAATTTATTCATTTGAGGATTATAAATTCATTTACAATATTTTTACAAACACTAATTTTTTCAACTATTTAATGAATAAGAAATGCAATATTAGTTTCACACATGATTTTATTCTTCTTTACACTTGAATGACTTGTAAAATATTCATTTTGTTTCACATACCATTTAAAATAAATTTATTTTTTAAAAAAATAAAATAATAGAATTGAGATTATACGGATTTTCCGATAAAAATATAGTTATATTGAAATATTTCATCTAATGAAATAGTTACTCCTCTTTCCAAATATTACCTTTAGTCTTCAATGACCTTGAATGGATACTTGAAGAAACATTACTGAATTCATTCAATTAACATTTCATGTCAAAGTTCTAACTTTTACCCCAAGAATATTCTATATTCTAGTAGTCTATATAAATTATATTTACATTTAATTTTTCCTAAAAACTATTATAGTATTATCTAATAACATATATAACTCATTAAATATGGCATAAATTTTAAATATTTGATAATTATATGAAATTTATAACAACAAAATAATATTAAAATGTCAGTTAATTTTTAATACATAATAATTTATAAATATGTTTATGAAAAAAAATATATAATTTCCTTTAGAGAACTATTATTTATTCAATCATCTATATATAATAAATAAAAAAATAATACACATTTACAGAGAGGTTCTTCCATGAATTCAAGTATTCATGTCATCAATATAGAAACCTTTTTAATACTTTAGTTGTAAAAAATATTGTATCTTATCTTTAATTGATTCTCATCTTCTAACCAAAGACATGATTATAACTTTCATTAAATATATATTTGGTATCACATGTCTTCTACAATAAAAAAATTGTCTCTTATTATATTTATTCTTTATGGGGACTCCTCAGTAGGCTCCTTGCTACCCTTTAGGTAGAATAATACATGGAAGAAAACATTATTCATATTTATTCATTAACATATCAAATAATATTAAATTTCATTAATGTACTCAATCATATAGATCATATGATTCAATTATAATATTCTATTAATCCTTTTTTCAACTAATACATTACTAAAATATATGTGAATGAAGAAATTTTTCTACATAAATCTAAATTTTCTAGTTGAACAATTTAAAATTTCAGTTACTCTTTTATAAATTTTTATAACTCACAAAATCCTTTTTCTTCCTTATTAAATTTTTATAAATCAATAACTATACTTACGAAAATTTATTTCGTCTCTATAATTAGTAGTATATTTTGTTAAACATATACTTCCAATTTTTTATATCAAATTTTATTATTCTAAGGATAATTCCATTTATCAATAATCAAATCATTTATCATATGAATATAATTATTTATAATCATTTGATAAAAAGTTATATTTAATGGTTTCCCACTAAAATGATGATCCCCTTATAAAAGCACTTATTAAGTTGTAGTCTCAATTCTTTTTCACCAAGATTAGATAAATGTTTTCACATAAATAAGGCATGTTTATTTAGTTAAAGAATATTTATAATCACAATAAATATATATCTTGGGTAATTGAGTGGTTAAATATTTTTCATATCCTTTATATTGACAAAATCAACTAAATTCCACTAGTATATTATCCATTAGTGTCTCCAGACTAGTACTACGCAATGAAAACACCAAAAATAAAATAATAAATATTAATGTAGGGTTACTCATTAGGAGACCAAAAATACACAAAAGTAATAATTTTGAGTCACTTATAAAATTATTTCATTACAACATATAATTATGGGGAACTACTGATGATCTTGATAATTCCCATTTGGATGATCAAGGAATTTAGAATCTCTACTTTGGGAGGAATATTGCCTTAAATATTTAGAGGGATATAATCTAAATATATTATCTCAAATTTATTCAATTTATATATATTCTAGCTTCTTGTGATTTTATTTTGTATCTCATTACCTCTACAGAAATATGTTCAAGCCATAATGATGGGTAACATCTTACAAAACCCTGATGTTTTTGTTAATCATGAAAAATTAAATGTAAAACATATTTATAAATATGAAAATAGGTCATATCAATAAGCTATATGACCATTTAATGCAAATTCATAGAGTAATATTCATTTTTAAGTCTCTATATGAGTGAAACTGGAGAGATAGATTACCAAACTCATTTACCTTTTTTGAAAACAAAAAATCATCCAGGGATATAGGTAGTCGGACCCCAACCCCTTATTCCCAAGGAGACATTACTGAAGAGAGAATCTAATTCATACTAAATATACACCTAATGATCATAAAATATTTTTAACAACTAAATTATTCTACCTAACATATATTACAAATGGATGTCTTGTTAATTGAAAAAAAATCATTATCCAACCTTTCATTCATTTAACGACTCTATCTCCAAGAACCAATTTAACTATTAATCTCTATTTTAAAAATTTATATTATAAATAATTTAAAACAATGAATATAATAGGAAATTAAAATTTAAAAAATTAACAATTCAAATATTCAAACATGAGATAATCATTTATAAAAAAATTCATAATAAAATTGACAATAAATATTTTATAATCATGTTTATCATTATGGACATTACATTATTTTGAACGTAACCATTTTATAGTCACTCTAATATTTAATCATTCATATTCATAATTATATAAAATGTATATATATATATATATAATGTAATATTTATAAACAATTTTATACTAAATTTTATATTATGTAATCATTTTACAAAATCATAATATCATATACATAATATTTTATTTAAACTAATATATGCTCCTATATGTGATTTATATAATCCGCAAATTAGGGTTCATTATTTTGAAAAATTCAAAATAAATAATTATGATCTATTAATAATTTTAAATATTAAAATTTTATATTTTATCCAAATTTTAATAATTTATAATGCGTTTATTAATTACCCTTACAATTTATATATAAAATCATTACTTCATATAATAAGGTAAATCTGTTATATGTTAAAAGGTATTTCAAGTATATATATATAATAGTTGGATTATTATATAAATTATTTTTTCATTACAATTTATATGTAAATAATTTTAAAAAATTTATTAACAACTATTTTAAAAACATTGCAACATAAAATATTAACAATATACCCTTTTACTTTGATTTATAAGAAATTTTAAAACCTAAACAAACTTAATTTTTTTTATTTTTTCAATATAAGTTTCCTATATCGGGTTGCATTGAAATTATTTAATGTGATATAACATTAGATATGAAAACAAAATAACTGTTAAGTGATGATAAACCATACATAGAACACTATATGTAATTATAAACATTGATGACCACTATAGAATTTTTTTAACGTTAGCGTAATTCTGAGTTACTCTTATATAGAGATATATATGAAAGGGTAATCCTTGTTGATCATGACAAATATGGATTCTTTATACGGGTAATTCATGTTGGCCCCTACATAGATTTTTTACACATTATGTAAATACAGAATTACCGTAATATAAAATTCATCGTATTTATGGTTATCCATTTTACCTAAAAGTATTTCTTTGTGCATTAAGATAACTTGTTTTTTTATTTATTCACTTCACTCATTCATTCAGAAATATATTACATGGATGTTATATATTCTTACTATTGGGAATTTTTAGGGTATATTGACTATAATTAGATCATGTGGAAGTGATTGAAATTCTTGACCAATGTCACCCATCCCTGAAATATAAATCCTATTTAAAAATTTGAAATGAATAATTCCTAAAAATTTATAGACTATTCACTGAAGAATAATAAGAAACTATACTGATCATCATATGATATATTTCCTGGTGATCACCAATGTGGTCGATGAAATCCTCCCATCACAAATGGTATCCATGATCCAAGATGAATCTTTCTTAATAGAAACATGACTCTTTTTCACCTATGGTGAACTTGATCTTCAATGATCAAGGAATGAAGAACAAGTGAAATTTGGAACTCTATGAGTTTCATTCATGTACTTAGTCGTCACACATACCTAATTCCATCATGAGGATTAGGTTTATAAAGAAACATGGGAATTCCTTCAGTTTTTTAATTTACTCTTGACTTAATAAAGAATTATTAAATGTTATGGCTGATTCATGCATTCAGTATATGAATTGTTCTCCCCCACATTTTTAATTTTATGAAATGGTGATTTTAAGTAAATTCTATGAGAGAATGGATAAGGTTAAGGCTGCATGAAACAATATGTCATATTTATTCAGGGAAATCATAATATTCACACATGTAGAAATAAAAATCTTATATATCATACATATATACATAATAATAAATGAAATATTTCCACAATCCTACATTGTAGTAGTTTGATATTTTATTTATATATAGTAGAAATATAATAGCCAATTACATGTCATTTTAATAAATAGTAAATTTATTCATATTGAATCCTAAACTCCAAGATAGAATTATCCATCTTTAGATCCATACAAGGAAACTATTTCAATCACAATTACACAAAACAAGGAATAAAATTTTATTTAAAATGAATTGGTGCAGGTGTTGGGATTTCTGTTGGTTTGAGAGGGATATTTACAATATTTCTTCTACCAAAATTATTTATTAGTTTGATACTATATTCGAAGAATTTGACATTGAATATAGAATTGAATCTTTTTGTTGTTATATGAAAACTGTAAACAATCATAAATAATATATGTACATAAATTGAATTAGGGGAGAATGTTTCTCATTATTAATATTATAATTTCATATTTCTATCAATTTATCAAATGTTACTTTCATATTATAAGAATATTTCATTCATTTCCTCCTGGAAGTTATAACATTACCATAAGTATTTCTATGGTATTTTCTATTAGATGTGTTTATGGAAAAATATATTCTACAACAGCAAGTTTAAATAACAATTTAATAATATCAATTTTCATCCTATATGGAAATGGATTCTATAAGTAGAGTCTATTAATTTAACATTTTTATTCCCTCCAATGCCTGGATTAACAATGTAAAAATTATTGCAGTTTATTTCATAAGTGTCAAATTGTAGATCGATACAGACTTATTAGGTCCATGAGATACTGATATTTGTTCTCCATTATATAAATTCATTGGAAGGTTATATTTCAAATGTTAGGTAGGGTGGGAGTGAACTCCTTGAATTTCAGATAGGGTTTTTCTCAATATTTAATCTTTGTATTCCATTCATAATATGAGGTCTTGATGTATTCAAAGGATTTTTGGTGGAATCGTTTATTATGTTAATTATCATGTGAGGGGAATAAGTACAGACTACTATAGTTAGTTCACCTTTTTATATTTCTAATATTGAGTTTGATTTGTCATGGTGTATCTATCCTCATATGATTGTGGCTCGTACTACAGTGGAGGTAATTCCTAATAATACATGAATATTAGAGTAAGTGTAATGGCCCGGACCTCTCCGGGCCATTCCTTTCTCAAAAAGAAGGTCAAGAAGTGTTCTGGAGGGTAAAATGGACTTTTTCCACACTTTCCAAAATTTTGAAACTGCACACCATGTAGTTTGAGTACACGTCATGTACCCCCTTTTCCGGGTATACCCCGTGTTAAAGGTTGTGTCCTTTCTTTGTGGAATAATGGGTGCACGCCGTGTGTCCAGTTCAACATTCCGTGTAGTCCTTCCCCACGTACGCGTTACCAGTCAACAGTTGTGTTCCATGTTGGAGCCGTGTCCTTGCCATGTGCAATAAATGAGTACAGGCCGTGTAGTCCCTCCCTGTGTATGTGTTACCCTCAAACCATGTGTTGACTAGTCAACGGCCGTAGAGCGGTGTTGGAAGCCGCGTGGGGACTGTGTAATATAACTGAGTACACATCATGTACCATAAAGTACAAGCCGTTTAATTTTCCTTTTCTCGCCTATAAAAGGAGGGGTCCGCTCCTCCTTTCCACTCACCCCTCTCCTCCCCTTTCCTCTGAGCAGAGTTCTCCCAAAATACTCGAAGGCTCTTTCTTCCATAACTTCTTCGTTTAAGCTCTGATTTACGATCCATCAGCAGCCACGGCATCGTAATGATGAGTTGGAACTTCCAAGCTCGGTTCGGTTGTCTTTCCTTCAGACTTTCCTTTCCGACTTCCACCTGAGGAGGTTTTTTTGGGACTCGACGGAAGTGACGGATGCCGACGGACGTATTCTAAAGTTGATATGGGGGAGCGTTGCGATCAGAACCTATTGAGGTAGGGATCTTACCTTAGTCTCTGTAAATTGTGCATCATGTGGGGTGGGTCTCCTTATATTTTCATGAGAAACAGTTGAACCATTAAATTAAGATAATAACTTGTTAAAGAACGGGGATGGGAGAGTTGTTATGTTTATCCTTGTTTATCGTATTGATATGTTTTGAATTGAATAGGCTTATGCCTACTGAAAATCACGGTTGTTGGGGTCCTTTTCTTGTGCAATTAAATGTTGCCCTATCTTTCTAGACTGTTTTTGTGGATGGAACTTCGTGGAATGTGGAAATTGGTTAATCACATAAAGTTATCTACTTAAAAATATGGAGCCCTTGTGTGATCACCCCGGTTGAACAAAATGGAATAATGAACATGTGAGTGTTGTCTGGGTTACGTGGCTTGTAATGGGGGTTTTTGTGAGTTGTTGTGGTTTGGGCGAGCAGTGGGGCTGCGATTGACTTGGTTGTGGGTTGGTGTGAATGTTGTGTTGGTAATGGGCAGCGGGGATGTGATAAATGGTATTTAAGGGATAATGATGTACGTTGCAGTTGTGGTTATGGCAGTTGGAAGTGGGGCTGTAGGGATGAGTTTAAATGTGAACGGACTATGGGTTGTGAATAATAAATAAAAATTGGAAGAGTTAATAAATGGTGGAGCATGGTAACGGAACGATATTAATAATCAATGGGGTTGGATCGTTGATAAGAAGGGCTTGGTTTTGTTTCTTGTGTTTTCCTAACTTGTTTTGCGGATGGTAGGGATATGTTTTACGAACGATCGATGTGGTTAGTTGTGGATAGTTCCCTAGTAGTTAAGGAACTAAATAAACTAATTCTGCTGAAACGTGAAAACCTAAATGGGGTTGGGGTTGTTTCTTGTATGCATGCTTCGTAGTAGCAGTGTCGAGGCACGTACTCAGTTTCTCTGTTTAGAAGCCATAGGTTGGGCTGTGTGTTTGTTATATATATATATATATATGTATCTTTTGTGTTTTATCGCACCCCACCCATGTTGACCACTTAGTGCCGAACACTCCTATTTCATGGGAGAGGGTGTTTTACCTTAGTTACTAGCTCCTTACTGATCATTATCACCTTGGTTGTGATGGCTTGAGGCAACCTTACACCTAAGACTCTTCGGGGAGGTTTCAATTTGGTTGTCTTTAGCCTAAGACTCTTCGGACAGGTCCTACTTTTTCCCAAGAATCTTCGGGATAAGGCCCAGGTGTGTACGGGCAGGATATGTGGTTGTGAGGCCCAGCTGTGTGTGGGCGGGATACGTGGTTGTGAGGCTCAGGTGTGTGCGGGCGGGATATGTGGTTGTGAGGCCCAGGTGTGTGCGGGCGGGATACGTGGTTGTGGGGCCTCGGTGTGTGCGGGCGGGGAGAGTGTGGCAGCATCAGGACGTTCGCTGTTAGGAAGAGCAGCTAACTAAAGGGAAATGGGGAGGGGTAACCAATACTCTTGTTCTTATATACGACTACATGTTGTGTTTGTGTTTTTGGTGAGTGTGGCTGGTGAGGTTGGGTGGATACGATTCCTTGCTAAGTTTCTTCTGTTGTTCTCACGGGACATTAGGATGTCTCCCCACTTGTGCACGAGAGCTTTAGGTTTCCCTTCTGAGTATACTTGTATGCTCACCCTACGTTTACTTTCAGGTTTCTAGGAGAACTACCAGGGCTGTGCGGGACCCTACTAGTCGGACAGTTGGAGTTGTTGCTGTTGTTGTACTTTTTCTTTTGGTATTGTACTTTGAACATTCTTGTACTTGTACCTTGTTATAAAATTGTTTAAATATGCATGTGGGCTTGGTTTGGGTTTATTTTTATACACTTGTTCTTTTCCTTTTTGGCTATTGACTTGTCCTATTTCCTGATCCTAAATAAATAAAAAGGGTAATGCCTCCCATATTTGTGAAAACTCATACCCTTGGTGCTAGTCGCCACCCCAGGGCCTACTGGAGGCGGGACTCAGGGGTCATTATCTCCCTTTCACCATTTCTAGCTCATGAGGCGCATCTTTGGTGGGAGGGGGTCGTGACATAATGCTATCAGAGGGGATGGTTGAGAGATAGGATGGATTCTGGAGTTAGGCACTGTGAGGATTTCATGGGATGGATGGGTGACAATGTTAGTCAATCTTGGTGTGTGACATAGGCCAGTGAAGACCGGCTAGGACACAGGATTTTAGGGCTTCCCATGATCCGATGCAAGGACACCGAACCTACCGAACGACTAAGTGAGACTACATTGATTGCAGGGTAGAGACCCTAGGGAAGGTACATGCATCATCATGATTGTGTTTTACTTGATTTGGGTGTTCTGGGAAAGAAATTCAAATAAAATGATAAAATAAAACCTTGAGTTTTCCTTACTACTTGGGCTTAGGTGATCCTTGTTTACCGTACAGCTATGGCACCTAGACGTTGTCCCCAGGTGGCTCAGATGGCCGACTCCCAGCATATTTAGGCGGTCGATCAGTTTTAGGATTGATCGAGAGGAGGAAGATAGCCAGTGGAAAAAGAATCTCCGTTCTTTCTAGCGGCAGACCCTCAAGAAGTATGAGGGTAGTGCTTCGGATACAGAGACGAAGGGATGGCTTGAGGAGATAGGGATCGCTTTTACAATAATCTGTGCTCCGAGGGAGTACTGGGTTCCCCTAGAAGTCAGTCAGCTGAGAGCTGCGGTGCGACAGTGGTGGATGCTCTACCTCGGAGAGAGGATAGAGGCAGAGGTTCCATGGGCTGACTTTGAGAAGGAATTCCGAGAGGAATTCCTTTCTTCCATGATCAAGGTGAAGAAGCGGCAGGAGTTACTCTCCCTTCAGCAGGGGAGTATGTCAGTATGAGAGCTGGGGATCAAGTTCAAGGATCTCCTGCACTTTTCTCCAGATCTCTTTCCGGCTGAGGAGTCTCGGGCGAGACGTTTGGAGGAGGCGCTTCGTCCTTCGCTCCAGTATGTTGTCACCCCCTTCACCCTTCCGACGTACTTGGCGGTACAGAAGAATTCATAGGTCGTAGAGAGGATTCACTCGCTGGGAGGTGCACCCCAAGAGGGGATCTAGCCGGGATCGACGAAGGGGAAAGCAGTCAGAAATAGGTCTCCTATGATGGGACCTTCCAGGTTCAGGCTAGTGGGGAGTAGGCCCCATCAATTCCAGTTCAGATCATCAGGTCCTCGTCCATTTTTCAGGAGCCCAGGACCGAGATGTTTTTCTTATGGAGGTTTCGAGCACGTTCAATGGCGGTGCCCAACCCGAGCTCAGTACGGTGGAGGTGGGAAGGTTTATGGCCCACCTCAGCCACACCAGTTGCCGGCGAGGCCCTTCCAGCAGCAGCAGGACCATGCTCCTATGAGGGCAGACTTTGCAGGAGGAGGCCGAAATCAGGGTTCCCCTCAGAGACATTTACCAGGGCATGGTCGGGGAGGTGGACGACATCAGACAGGTAGAGGAGCTAGGCGTGGAAAGTTGCACGCAGCAGAGTTGACAGCTCTGGCAAGACCAGAGGTGGTGCGAGGTATGATTTGTTTTTTCAGTACTCTTGTTTCTTCTTTGTTCGATTCGGGAGCTTCGCACTCCTTTGTTGCACCTGGTCTAGCCCATGGTTTGGGACTAGACGTATAGAGACTTTCCGTACCACTGGTACTGAGTACACTAGTTGAAGGCCAGACCAGCGTATCTTGTGTTTTCCGGGGATGTGGGCTGACGTTGGGACCACATCGATCTAGTGGGGACCTTCTTCTATTACAGATGCAGCCATACGATGTCATCCTAGGCATCGACTGGTTTTTTTCTGTTAGTCCCGTTATTGACTGCTTCTGGAGAAGAGTCGTGTTCTCCGACGTGGATGGGCATCACGTATCTTTTGTTGGCGCGAGGAGCTATCAGGTGGGAAGCCAGCATCTATAGCCTCTCCTTCCTTGTCATGCGGGTTATCAGTGGTTCCAGCTGATATAGAGATGATAGATGTCCCGGAGGTTGTTGGGGAGTTCTTCGATTTTTTTCTTGAGGATTTTGTAACTCTACGCCCCCCCCCCCGGATGTGACGTTGAGTTCGGGATAGACTTACAGCCTGGTGCCCGTCCGATTTCGAAGGCCCCTTATCGGATGGCACCATCGGAGTTGCGGGAGGTGCGGATTCAGATTGACGATCTGATAGAGAAGGGTTTTGTTCGACCCAGCATATCGCCATGGGGTGCTCCAGTTTTGTTCGTGAAGAAGGTAGATGGGGGTCTCAGGATATGCATATACTACAGAAGGTTGAACCAGGTAATGGTCAAGAACCTCTATCCCCTCCGAAGGATAGATGATCGCTTTGAAAACTAAGGGGGGTCGGTTGGTTTTCCAGGATTGATCTACGATCTGGATATCATCAGCTGGGGGTAAAAGACAGTGACATATCGAAGACGGCTTTCAGGTGCAGGTATAGGCACTTCGAGTTTGTGGTGATGATGTTTGGAGTTAGGAATGCATTGTCTATGTTCATGGGACTTATGAAATTTGTCTTCCGAGAGTTTCTGGACCGGTTAGTTGTTGTGTTTATCGATGGCATCCTGATCTACTCAAGATCAGAGGAGGAGAATGTTGAGCATCTCAGGGCAGTCTTGGGAGTCCTTCGACATCACTAGCTTTACGGGAAATTTTCCAAGAGTAAGTTATTGACACAAGAAGTGCACTTCCTTGGGAATGTGGTGTCTCCGCATGGAGTGTCAGTGGACCCGTCGAAGGTGGAAGCAGTTGTTTCTTCAGCATCACTCAAGAGCGTGGAAAAATTTCGTAGTTTCCTGGGGTTAGCAGGTTACTATCGGAGGTTCGTTTCGGACTTCTCTCGAGTTTCTGCTCCATTGACAGCTTTGAAGAGGAAGAACCAAGTATTCCTATGGAGCGAGCAGTGCCAGAAATCTTCTGACTACCTGAAAGAGAAGTTGGTCAGTGCTCCCATACTCAGGTTGTCGGAGGAAGGGTTGTTGTATGAGGTGTTTTATGATGCTTCTGGCCTTGGTCTGGGGTGCGTGCTAATTCAGAAGAAGACAGTGATCTGTTATGGGTCTAGGCAGTTATGCCCTCACGAGCATAAATATGCCACTCATGACCTGGAGCTTGTAGCAGTAGTGTTCGCACTAATGTTGTGGAAACATAACCTCTTTTGGGAGCGCTTTCTGGTCTTCTCAGATCACAAGATCCTACGTTATATCTTCTCCTAGAGTGACCTGAACTTACGGCAGTGGAGATGGGTCGAATTTCTCCAAGACTATGACATTGATATCTCTTACACTGAAGGTAAGGGAAACATTTTGGCTGATTCCTTGACCAGGAAGTCACATCAGGAAGTGGTTCGGGAATCCGCAGATGCTTGAAAGGCGATGGGAGAGTTGTCTGTCTTGCACTTGGATACTAACGTAGAAGGTGTTAGAGGCTGTTTGTTTCAGATAACGGTGTAGTCCTCCTTATTGCAGTAGGTGGAAGAGTCCCAGTGGGGGGACTTCGAGGCGGAAGTGAAGTGGGATCGTGTCGATCAGGGGAATGCTTCAGAAGGATGGTCAGAGGACAGCCAACATCGGATGTTTTTCCATGGTAGGTTGTTTGTCCCGTGGACAATGCGTGAGGGAGTTCCCCATGAGTTCCATAGCTCAACCTTGGAAGTACATCCAGGAGTTTCAAAAATGTACCGAGACCTGAGGGAACAGTTTTGGTGTCCCGAGGTTAAACAGGAAGTGGCAGAGGTTGTGGCTAAATGCCTAGTGTGTCCGCAAGTGAAGGCTGAACATCATGTTCCCAGTGGGTTTTTTCACCCTTTAGATGTCCCTGAGTGCAAGTCGGATGACATCTCAATGGACTTCGTCACAGGACTACCCAAGGCTCAGGGTGGTTATGATGATATCTGGGTAGTGGTGGATCGACTGACGAAATCATCTCACTTCTTAGTAGTCAAGGAGCCAGGCCCGGTGAGTACCTTAGCACAGAGGTACGTAGACGAGGTGGTACGTTTACATGAAGTTCCAAAGACTATCGTCTTAGATTGGGATACTCGGTTTACCTCACGAGTATGGAGGGGGCTTCAACATGCTTTTGGAACCCAGCTACGCCTTAGCACAGCTTTCCACCCCCATACCGACGGGCAGACAGAGCGGACTATCCGGACGTGGGATGACATACTACGAGCATGCATTCTGGATTTCAAAGGATCATAGGTACGACACTTGCCTTTAGTGGAGTTTTCCTACAATAATAGCTTTCACTCTACTATTGGCATGGCACCGTTTGAGGCTTTGTATGGAAGGATATGTCATTCACCCATTTGTTCGGCAGAGGTTGGTGAGACAGGTGCTCTTGGGCCAGAGGTAGTGCAGAGCACCACAGAGAAAGTCCAGCTTGTACGTGAGAGGATGAAAGCGGCTCAGGACTGACAGAGGTCTTATGCTGATCGTCGGAGGAGGGCCTTGGAGTTCGAGGTGGGAGATAATGTGTTCTTTAATGTTTCCCCTTGACGGGGGTAGCGGAGGTTTGGGAAAGGTAGAAAGCTCTCACCTAGGTTCATCGGACCTTTTGAGGTGCTAAGGCGAGTTGGCGAGGTGGCATATCAACTGGCCCTGCCACCTTAGTTGGAGAAGGTTCATGACGTCTTCCACGTCTCCCATATTCATCGGTACTTACACGACGACTCTCACGTTATCGCCTGGGGAGAGTTAGACATGGGAGATGATGTGACCGTTGAGGAACGACCATTCAGAATCAAGGATCGTAAGGAGAAGTTGCTCTGTGGAAGAACCATTTCCTTGGTTCATGTGTTGTGGAGACATAGAGGCCTCTAGGAGAGCACTTGGGAGCAGGAGACCCAGATGCACGCTCAGTACCCGGAGTTGTTTTGACTTGTGTTTTCCTTGTTCTTCTGAGATTTTTGTTGATGTTGTACTCTACACCTTTGATATATAGAATGCTTGGCTTATCGGTTGTGAGACCTTTTGTTTCCTTGTTCCCTGGTAATGTGTAACATGTCCGGATGTGTGGGAAAAGGAAAAACCTAACCCTTAATCGAGACGCATTAATGCAGATGTGATTGAAACTGTGTGGGTGAGTGAGTGATGCCTAAAGCGGATAATATCTCGACATAGGAGAAGGAATTTCCCAAACCCACGTGATCAGGCAGTGTGTTGGTTGTGTGGTGTTGGGGGTAGTGCGAGTTGAAAAATTCTAATGTATGATAGTTCGAAGACCCAATTCTTAATCAAGACGCATTAATGAGGATGCGATTAAACCCGTGCAGGCGAGTCAGTGCTGCCTAAAGCGGATAATATCTCAACATATGAGAAGGAATTTCTAATGCATATGATTAGGGTTATTGGTTGGGTTCCTGTTATAACAAGAACCCTAAGAGGTATCTTGTTGGGTTTCCTCTAGGTTGGTTTTTGAATTCTCGGGGACGAGAATGTTTTAAGAGGTATCTGATGTAATGGCCCGGACCTCTCCGGCCCATTCCTTTGTCAAAAAAAAGGTCAAGAAGTGTTCTGGAGGGTAAAATGGACTTTTCCCACCCTTTACAGAATTTTGAAACTACACGATGTGTTGTTTGAGTACACGCCGTGTACCCCCTATTCCGGGTATACCCCGTGTTGAAGGCCGTATCCCTGCTGTGTAGAATAATGGGTGCACGCCGTGTGTCCAGTTCTACAGGCTGTGTAGTCCTTCCCCGTGTACGCGTTACCAGTCAATGGTCATGTGCCATGTTGGAGGCGTGTCCTTGCCATGTGAAATAAATGAGTACACACCGTGTGACCAAACTACACGCCGTGTAGTCCCTCCCCACTTATGTGTTACCCTCAAACCGTGTGTTGACCAGTCAACCGCCGCAGAGCCGTGTTGGAAGCCGCGTGGGGACCGTGTAAAATATCTGAGTACATGTTGTGTACCATAAAGTACACACCGTGTACATTTCCTTTTCTCGCCTATAAAAGGAGGGGTCCCCTCCTCCTTTCAACTCACCCCTCTCCTCCCCTTTCCTCTGAGCATAGTTCTCCCCAGAGACTCGAAGGCTCTTTCTTCCATAACATCTTCGTCTGAGCTCTGATTTATGATCCGTCAGCGGCCACGGGATCGTAAAGACGAGGCGGAACTTCAAAGCTTGGATCTGTTGTCTTTGCTTTGTACTTTCCTTTCCAACTTCTACCCGAGGAGGTTTTCCGGGACTCGACGGAAGTGACGGACGCTGACGGATGTCTTTTGAAGTTGATCCGGGGGAGCGTTGCGATCGGAACCTGCTGAGGTAGGGATCTTACCTTCGTCTCTCTAAATTGGGCATCAAGCAGGGTGGGTATCCTATTGTTTTTATTAGAAACAGTTGACCCATTAAATGAAGATAATAACTGGTTAAAGAACAGGGATGGGAGAGTTTTTATGTTTATCCTTGTTTATCCTATTGATATGTTGTGAATTGAATAGGCTTATGCATACTAAAAATCACGGTTTTTGGAGGCCTTTTCTTGCGCAATTAAATGTTTCCTTATCTTTCTAGACCGTTTTTTGTGGATGGAACTTTGTGGAATGTGGAAATTGGTTAATCATGTAAAGTTGGCTGTTTAGAAATATGGAGCCCTTGTGTGATCACCCCGGTTGAACAAAATGGAATAATGAACATGTGGGTGTTGGCTTGGTTATGTGGCTTGTAATGGGGGTGTTTTGTGGGTTGTTCTGGTTTGGGAGAGCAGCGGGGCTGTGGTTGACTAGGTTGTGGGTTGGTGTGAATGTTGTGTTGGTAACGGGCAGCGGGGTTGTGATAAATGGTATTTAAGGGATAATGATGTACGTTGCAGTTGTGGTTATGGCAGTTGGCAGTGGGGCTGAAGGGATGAGTTTGAATGTTAAAGGACTATGGGTTGTGAATAATAAATAAAAAGTGGAGGAGTTAATGAATGGTCGAGCATGGTAATGGAACGAGATTAATAATCAATGGGGTTGGTTGGTTGATAAGAAGGGCTTGGTTGTGTTTATGGTTTTTTCCTAACTTGTTTTGTGGATGGTAGGGATATGTTTTACGAACGATCGATGTGGTTGGTTGTGGATAGTTTCCCAGTAGTTAAGGAACTAAATAAACTAATTCTGTTGAAAAGTGAAAACCTAAATGGGGTTGGGTTTATTTGTTGTATGCATGCTTCGTAGTAGCAGTGTTGAGGCACGTGCTCAGTTTCTCTATTTAGAAGCCATAGGTTGGGCTGTGTGTTTTTTATACATATATATATCTGTATCTTTTGTGTTTTATCGCACCCCACCAATGTTGAGCACTTAGTGCCGAACACTCACATTTCATGGGAGAGGGTGTTTCCCTTAGATATTGGCTCCTTCCTACTCCTTCTCCCCTGGGTTATGATGGCTTGAGGCGACATTACACCTAAGACTCTTCGGGTAGGTTTCGATTGGGGTGGCTTTAGCCCAAGACTCTTTGGGTAGGTTCTACTTTTCCCAAGAATATTCGGGATGAGGCCCAGGTATGTGAGAGCAAGATACTTGGTTGTGAGGACCAGGTGTGTGTGGGAGGGATACGTGGTTGTGAGGCTCAGGTGTGTGTAGGCGTGATACGTGGTTGTGCAGCTCAAGTGTGTGCAGGCGGGGAGAGTGTGGCAGCATCAAGACATTCGCCGTTAGCAGGAACAGATAACTAAAGGGAAATGGTGCGGGGTACCCAATACTCTTGTTCTTATATACTAAAACCTGTTGTGTTTTTGTTTTTGGTGAGTGTGGCTGGTGAGGTTTGGTGGATAGGATTCCTTGATAAGTTTCTTCTGTTGTTCTCAAGGGACATTAGGATGTCTCCGCACTTGTGCACGAGAGCTGTAGGTTTCCCTACTGAGTATACTTGTATGCTCACCCTACGTTTACTTTCAGGTTTCCAGGAGGACTACCAGGGCCGTACGGGACCCTACTAGTCGGACAGTTGGAGTTGTTTCTGTTGTTGTACTTTTTCTTTTGGTATTGTACTTTGAGCTTTCTTGTACTTGTACCTTGTTATAAAATTGTTTAAATATACATGTGGGCTTGGTTTGGGTTTATTTCTATATAATTGTTCTTTCCATTTTTGGCGGTTGACTTGTCCTATTTCCCGATCCTAAATAAATAAAAAGGGTAATGCCTCCCATATTTGTGAACACTCATACCCTTGGTGCTAGTCACCACCCTGGGGCCTACTGGAGGCGGGACTCGGGGGTCATTATCTCTCTTTCACCATTTCCAGCTCAGGAGGGGCATCTTTGGTGGGAGGGGGCCGTGACAGTGAGATAGCATAGTTGTATGTGAACCTCAATCATTCATACATAAATATTTTATTTTAGTAGATGAATATTTATTACATAACATTATGATCCAATATATAAATTTAATGGTTTAGTGTCTTTGGAAAGTGGATTCATAAACATATAATATGTAAAATATCTACATCAATTACCATTATGGTATTCTCCATAAGAACACTTCTTATACATATCATACATAAAACCATTCTTTAAAACTAGATGAATGGAAATATATAAAATGGTGAGGCCAGATTCTAAATAAGGGTATGAATTATATATACCAATCAATGATGATATTGCTAAAAATATAAGCATAAGGGTTTTGAGAATATGATAACAAATTAAAATAATCATAAAAAAATCTCTCCAAGATCATTAATCATGAATAAAGGAATATGATTTTTTTAATCAAAAGACATAATACCTTAGAGTTTATTATTTTCAACAATCAATCATGAATGATGAAATCCTATCATAAAAATTGATATAAGTATTTCGAATTCACATAAGAATGTGTAATTATATCCTTAGCCATGGTTCACACCCAAGAATATCATTATTGACATGTCACATAATATAAATGTCAACCTAGTCATATAAAATATTTTATTAGGGGTAAATTCCATCTAACTAAATCTATCTTGTTTTAAGAGTTAATTAACACTATAATATTTTAGTATTTTATTAACATCATCATAATCTACGGTTTTTTATTATTTTTTATAATTACACAATACATTGCAAGGCTATAATAAAACCACATTCCCTTGGTTTATAATGTAACCACCCATACATGGTTTATAATGGAACAAACCACAACAAAAACATAATACAATCATATGTATTCCATAATATCATGAAAACATTAATAACTACAACAAAACATAACCCATTGAATAAAAAAGGGTTTCATATGCATTTAATCTTCTAATAAAGAACCCACAATGAGATAGAATAATGTCTATACTATTGGATCATATTTTCATTAAATCATAAACACATCAAATAATGTTTTTATAGATAAAAATACATATAAAAGATCATTGCAACATTTTTAGGGAATATACCCTTTTTATTTTGACATTACTTTTTTAAAATAAAATATTTCTAAATTTTGAAGTAAAAACTTTCATATAAATAGATAGGATAATTAAAAATTAGGCTTCAATAAAATGGGTGTTAATGATACTAGGGAACAACATTTATGTGATGTTTGTTAAAAATAATCTTTTCACATTTTTGAAAAAAATTAAAAAGAAACACATTGGGAAATTTTAAAAAATATTCTGATATAATGTTTTAAAAAATAAAAATTGGTAAAGTATGAGTTTAAAAATATTTAGGAAATATTAAAAACATTATTCAAAAATATATATAGAAATATTTGATAGTGATGAAAATATTACCTACCTAAGAGATAAATGAAGTTGACTTTCCATTAAAACGTTTTTTATATCACTTGAGTACATATAGAGTGGAAAATGAATGTAAATCCTATAATATCCATAAATTTCCATAGAATAATAAAATACATAAAATTTTATAGATATAAAAAATACAATTTCTTCATCAAAAAAATAAAAATTAAACACCCCTAAAAAAATAATATTGACACATAAAACCATCACATCTTTGGTGAATTTGGATTCATGACCTAATTTAATGAAATAAATTAATTTTAATCTCACTATTATCATCACATTATTAATGATAAGAAATATAAAATGGGTATTATATATTCCCAATAAACATAAATACATTTACAACTACCAACAGTTCTGAATGAAACAAAATTGAGAGAAAGAACCTAGATGGATTTTTTAAAATTTTGTTAATCAAATGACTTTTGATCCTTTAAAATAACATGACTACATAAATAGATTGAATTGTATAATTTAAAATAACAAAATTAATTTTTGGGTATTGTATATATGAAACCCATGAAATTTATTTTATAATAATAATGGTCTTAATATCTAGTTTTTCACACAACTCCAGATGTTCAACAAATTATGATACACTATATAAATATTATTTTTCAAAAATGACACATAAAAAGTATACATTAAATTTTATGTAATGAATAGGAATTAATTAGTATTGTTTTATATATTATTTTGAAAATATAAAATCTTTGATAAATATATACTCATCATTCAATAAAATAATTTAATGCTTCAAAATTCTATTTTCTTAAAAAATTGTATTTATTAATTTTTTTTGAAAAAATATTATAATCAGTTTCTTTAAATATTATATATTTTATTTGACAAAAATAATATCATTTTTTAAATATCACTATCATAATTATATAAGGGTTAAATTTTTCAATCATTCGCAACATTTTCTATACAGTGATTGTTGAATGATACAGATTTTTATTGAAATGTATCATTTCATTTCGTGCACTTATAATGGTTCAATTTGTTTTAAATAATTAAAAAGTAAAATTAATTCATTTATATTATAAAAAATTAATTAATTTTGTTGAAATTAATAATATTCATCATTTTGGTTTGAATTGTTTTATACATAAAGATGAATTTTATTTGGAAAATCATTTAATATTGTGCTTTTTGGGGTTAGTTTTTAAATTAAATTATTCCACTAATATTGCATATATTTTATAAAATGGATTAAATAAAATAATTCAAAATATTTAATATAATATTATAGGTCTAACTTAGTTTATTCAAACTTAATAGTAACAATACTAAATAGTTTTCACTTAGTAAAATAGGTAATGAATATTATTTTATCAGTATACAATAAATATGGTAGATAAGATAAACCTTTGGAATCTATGAAGAAATTTCAACTACAATTTACCACAATATTAATGAAAAGAATACTGAGGTATTCTTCTTCAATGGAAATTAAAATTGAATATTAGGGTATACATTTCTAACCCCTCTTTCCAGGTGATGTACACCTCAAGAGATAAATTAGTGGGAATTGAGATGTGATCTGAGCATTGAAGAGATTTTAACCCCACAACAAAACTCTAAAAAATCCAAAAATAATTAAAAAACATTAGTAAGGAATCCTTATTCTATGGGGTATAATTATTTTTTATCATTAGGATATAAATAAATATTTCTCGTGGTGGGTTTGATGATAAGATTACCACAATCTGATGATGTGATTAGAAAACACTGAATGATCCTCCCATTAATGAAACAAAATTTATTCAAGGATATTAAAATGTTTCAGACTCTATAATGTATATAATAAATGATGATTCCCATTATTTTTTGAAAGGTATTAAAAAATAAATTCAAGTGAATTGGATAATATCACATTCATTTTCCATCATAGGGATAAGGGAAAGGAATTGACTACTTTTATAACATGTAGGAGGAAAAATGCTAAAAATGATTTACCAATATCCTGAAATCATGAAAAACAATATCTTAGAAGGATTGAAAAAATTGTATGTAAAATAATCTAGTCCTGGAGAGATCCTAATATTTGAGGAAAAGGATACCTATTGATTATAAAAATTAGTAAGAATTAAGGTAAGCATTATATGTCCCAAAAAATCAATATAATATTGAAATGATCCATTAAATCAAAAAACATTTTTTGGGTCATTTAATAATATAAAATCCAACAAAAGGAGAAGTGGAAAATATAATGGTTACCATATGAAACACATAATCATGTTCTCAAATAACGAGAATATTTGATAGAAGAGAGAGTATGGACACATAAGAGAAATTTAGTGTCCAAATAATAATAAAGAGTGGTAGAGAATATACTCTAATGAAACTAATTATCAGAAAACCATAAATTAGGGAGGTTTGAAAATGAAAATCAATTCATCAAAAAGAACATTAAAAATGAAAACATTTTCATTTTCAAGATAATTTTTCTAGATTTAATGTTTTATTTTAACATAGAAATCAAAAAATAATAATTACATGATTTTAATGAACATATAAATGTAATATCATCATTTGGTTATGTGTTTCAATTAGATTCTACATTTTTCATTCGTATTCCAATGAAGAATAATCAATAAATTTTTTTCTTACCTAATGCACTAAAATTTACCTTTAATTGATCTTATGATTTGTAAAATAATAAAAAATTATTCCATTTGTCTCTAAATATATATTAAAACAAAACAAATATTAGAATGTTTCTAATAGAGATAAATAGACAAATTATGAAATAATATGTTAACATATAAATCCTAAATATTAACAAAAAAAATTCAACATAAATAATTCAATAAATTATTAACCTTATCAACAATACAAAATATTTCTGGGAAAATTCAAAAGAAAATTCTTTATTAAAAATGTCCATTTTTTGTAAATGATGTTAATTTTAATCTCCAAAAAAATTATGTGGATCTCAATAGATATTATCAATCATGGCTATTCCATGATCACTTTTTCTCTTAAAGAATGCTAATAACCGAAATCACTCGGAATTCTGAATGAAACGACTATTAATAAAAAATCTAACTCCATCATTTTCCCCAAACAAACCCATAAAATATATAATATATTACTTTATTAATGTAACTAATTAACAAATGATATATTAAATCAGTATGCCTTCAAATTGCAAATCATTTTCATGTTCAAATACACTATCCAATTTAATTTATCAATATCTATCAACTATCGATTCCAACTAAACATTAACATCTCATCATTATGATCATATTTTGGTGTATCCATCCACAACTAGGTGTTTTTAAAAATATAACCTTTCATCTAAATTTATTTTTACGGATATCAAAACTATTAAAAAAATTTCTTGGAAATCATTAAAGACAAACTAATACAGAATGATGCATATATGTTTTATGATTCTTATAACCAAAGTATGCTTAATAAAATACTTCTTCAGAATTATTCTCCAATCCTAAAAAATTAACACATCAATAACTATACATCAATATTTGGTAGATCATAAGTACATCCTTGGTATAGGAGTCAGACTAATGATTATAGAATTGGCTTTGATAATTCTAATGTTCCTAACACATAATACATTAAACTATAAATTTTACATTGGGATGTATATATTTCCATCAATTTATCAATTCGTTCTCTATGGAAAAAACATATTTTTTATCTTTTTCTATACATAAAACATCTTCTCATTCTTTTGATAAATTTACCTTGGTTCTTCCATGCACATTCTCGACTTGTAGGAAGCTGAATAATCTATATTCATTGATCTTCATAAAAGTAAAATATTTTTATATATTGTTGATTTATAAAATATTAAATTTTTATGTTCTTAACATTATAATTTGGGAGATAATTATGAAAAATAGAATTATCTTCAATTCTGTAGCCTATTTAATTTTGTTTTTTATGAGGAAAATCATTTCATCATCCATTAAATTTATTGATATATTGATTATTCTTGGTTCCATAAATTATATAAAACAAAAAATATGTTTTGTTAAATAATAATGAGTAGTTCTATAATCCTTAAATTTCATTCATAGGATGTCTAAATAATAAAACATTATTTTTCCACTAATGAAAACCCAGGATTAACCTTGTATATAATTGGTCATTATCTATTAAAATAATTCATAATAGGTCGTAAATAATTTTTGTGTTTACCAAAGAATTTCCCTATACAGTTTTTAACAATGTTGTTATTATGTACTCTCCCCCATGTGCAAAAATGTTGTCCCACATAAACTCGATGAACTCTTTTGAGGATTATTACCAAAATATACATCGGTACAAAAACTAAATCATGTTTCAGTATCCATATAAGTATTTATTTTCCTAGGGAAACCAGTATTTTATATTTACCAAAACATAGAAATTTCTTGTATACATAGGCTTATCCTTTGGGTTTTTAGTTAATTTTATGTATTATAGTTTCTAAAAATGAACAAAAATTTATCTAATACATGATATGTGACATAAAACATATATAGATAAATATTACTTCATAATAGATTTATATTAAAAAATAACATTTTGGTTCATAATATAACCCTAAAGGTTTAGTGTCGTTTTAGTATTAGATTCATAAATAGTTGGTACAAAAAAGATACATATCACATCCAATTAATATCATAGTAACAGGAACCATTATTATAAAAATAATATGTAAAAAATTTCATCCAAACCTAGAGAATGGAAACAGAATAAAGGGTGAGCTCTTATTCTTATAAAGGTAAATATAAGTACTATAATTCAATCCATATAAGTGATAATTATATAATAATAAGGGTATGATTACATGATAATATAAAAAAATTGTCATAAAAAATCTGTCAAATGTCATTAATAATGATTCATTGAATAATGTTTTGTTAGTCCAAATACATATGTAATGACTATGTCCAATTCTCAGTAATCTACTAGGTTTTATGGCAGTATGTCTTAAGGGAAATACATATGTTTTTTGAATTCAAATATATAAAGAAATTTATTTCTATTGTTAACATTTTGTTCCATAGATATCATTTGTGGATAAAGTACCAAAATGTAATTTTCATCATAATAATGTAAAAAATTCTATGAGGAGTAACTTATTATCAAGTTAAATCTATCATCTCTTTAGATTTTATAAACTCTATTTTCCCTTAACAGATTTTTAACTCTGTAATCTATTATGATTTTATCATTTGTATCTTCATTACCCAATGCACTGTAGGGTTATAATGAACCACATATCCTTTGATTAAAATGTACCCAACATTCATTCAGTAATAACATTAACACCAATAAGATAGTAAAAATACATTAATATGTATTCCAACAATTATAAATTCATTTATCATTATATATATTCATTATACATGGAATAGAATAATCTATAATACATATGTTATCATGAAAAAAATTACTGGTCAATGAATAAAAAAGATAACTTTGGATGATGTCTCAATTAAATAGTATGAAATATTAATGTATTTTTTTATTAATATAAAATTATACTAAAAGGACATAAGAATGTTTTTTAAGAAAACAATATTTTCATTTTGAAATACCAGTTTTCATATATAATATTTTCCAAAATAATGAGGGAATAAATTTCCTTTAAAAATCCAATGATATTTATAATGAATGAAATAATGAATTCCTTATTAATTTTGGTGGAGAAAAAATTAAAATGGTGTTTGTTAAAACAATTATTTCATTTACATAATTGGAAAATTTCAAATATACCTCAATCGAAAAATGAGAAGATATTCCCTTTTTTATATTTTATAAAAATTTAGTCTTTATTAAAAATGGTTTTATTAAATATTTTGGGATTATTAAAAACATTATAGAAAATATAATAAATACAATAGGTCCATAGAATAATATATTTCTCAATAAATAAAAGTATCATGTTCGTTTTCCAGAAAAATATTCTTTTAGTCTATTATGTACTTAAAGGAACGAAAATGCACAGGAATCATGTAATCTATAAATATAACTATATAAGAATAAAATTAATACAATTTCATTTTGATGTATCATATAATATTGTCATAATAAAATTCAATAATTGATAATTCCAATAAAAATATGATATTGAAACATAAAACCCTTAACGATTTAGTAATTTATAATTACTATATTTCATGAAGTAAATGATTTATTAATAAAATTTATACACAATGAAATTAAAAATAATTAATATAAAACAAATATTTGGTGTAATATACAACTAAAAAATATATGTCAATGAATAAAATCTAACATACCTTAATTGTGAAATTTTCTGATGAAGTACATTTACAGGATCAGAAATTAGTTGAATCGAATGTCATTGAAAGCATGAATGTTATATGGTTATATAAATACATTAAATTAAATCATGTATTATTCCAAAAAAATATTTTATATCTTATACAACATATAAATATTAAATTTTTGTATAACAATAAACATTTTCGCTTTGAGGATAAATTGATTCAAATCCCATAGATCATTAGTATATTTCATGTTGAAGAAAATGAAAAAACATCATATCATATGAATCATAAAACTATATTTAAATTTTAATATTATATAAATAAATTAATTATGTAATAATCACTCCATATAAAATAAATTATTGTGTGAAATATATAAAATGTACCATGATTTTGTTAATGAGAGGAAACCCCCTTACCTTATGTCTAAATTAATTCATAAGAACTATAAACCATGGAATTTAAATTTTATATTTATTATAATTATATAACCCAACTTATTTATACTTATAATATCATATATTATCCATTTATTACATTTCAAAAATAATTTATTAATAATTCTCTATTAAATTCGTTATTTACTGTGTAAACTACATAATTATCTATGTATATTTTTCCTGAATGTTATGGTACGTTAACTATGATAACTATTACAAAATAAATATAATGTTAATAATCATATAAATTACATATATATTTATAGTATACAAATTTATAATCATTCATGTTATGTGGTGATGAAAATTTATTTACATTACATCATTTAGACATTAATTTGTACGAACATTGGATTAATGTTTCCACTTTTCAATGGATTGAAATAATAAAAGGTAAATGATAAATAAAAATTAATAATTAACAATTATATAATAAAAATATATATATTAATTGAATCTACAATTTTAATCATACATTTAATGATGATATAATAAACTAATCACATTGCTTCATGAAGCTAGAAAACCACTTGTATATAAGAGTGATGTGACTACTTAGAAATGGATCAGATGGTAAGAACATATATAAAATATCATGATTAAACAATAATAATTACTATATTAGTACAATATATAACCACTAAATATATAATTTTAACCCATGTGAAATAGGTTGTCAGAAAATGAATCATATCACTATATAGTGGTGACAGTCCACACATACATTAGAATGAATCATTCATCTCCCGTTTGTTTGAGAGGAGGTCAAATTGGATTTTACAATATCCAAATGAAATAAAATTATATTTTTTTATACCATATATAAAATTAATTATATATTTAATACATTTAGGGATGTTATAAGAATAAAATAAATCCAATGATTTTAGTTATGATTTATACCTCTTCTAAGAGTGAAATCCTTTATCTTACTCCAAAAGACATATTAGATTTGTCGTAGGATAATAAAATATGATCATATATTAAGGTAGGAATTCAATTAATTATCTTTATTATGCTTTTAATTATATAAATTCTACACTTGTGTGAATAAGGTATGATAGGATGTGTCATTTATAAGTGAGGGGAGGGACATATATGGAATTTTTCAAAAGGCTTCTGGCATATAACATCAATTTCATGAGAATGTGACTAAAAATAAAGAATTATTTAAATTTTGTATCATTTAATGATTAAATATTTTTTAAAAACAATAACTTGGAATTTTTTTGTGGAATCATACAATTATCTTTTTATTAAACCCCCAAAAATCATATTTTAACCATAATAGCAGTAAAGTATTTAGTGATTTTACTATTCATTATGACAAAAAAAAGTACAACATATTTGAATATATAAGTATTTAATGATTTATTATATTATTTCAATTTTACTAGATCAAATTTTTATATTTGGAATCATTTATTTGTTAATAAGCACGCAAACCAAAACAGAAACCTGTCTTTATAAAAATATATTTTCAATCATAAAACAAAATTTTATTCCAATATTTTACATTAAAAAAAATAAAATGAATGTCACAATATTTTAATAAATATATAATAAATATATTTAAATAATTCCATATATATATATACATATTAAATTTATTATGATAAAAACACATTGCATAAAATAAATATTTTTTGGAAGAACGTCTCTTTAAACCAAAAAATTAAATTCTACCAAAATAATGTATAATAGTGCTTTCTGTTTATTTAATTATATAGTATATAATTCATTTTTTCATGTGTTAATTAAATATATATTTGATAATATTATTTTTAATTTAATTGCAATGAAATTAATGTTTTTAAAAATCATTATTTTTACAATTTATCGAAAAATAAATCTTTTTAGAAAAATTATAAAAACTCAACATAATGTAATATTGACAATATGAGTTCACAAATATTATGATATTATTCAATAAAAATTATAAATATTCTATAATTTTATTTTAATACATATTTTAAATAATGCGATAAAAAAATTATTTTGAATAAAATAAATGTTCAAGGCATAAAATGAATTTACTAAAAATTGTGTACGTATTTATTATGTACTAATCAATCATTTGTAAATATTTAAAATTTAGATAAATATATTTCATAATGTGTTTGTTACAATTCATAATAACAAATTTAATAACTATATTTATATGTTTTCTATATCAGAGTTCGTATATACTTTTGGTTACAGGTAATTCATTTTATCAAAGTCTTTAAATTTATTTGATAAGAAAACATATTCATGAATTTTAAAATTTTAGAGGATTTATAAAATCATAGATAGTAAAATGGTTGTACTATTAGATTTTTAGTTGATAAAATGTTCCTTGATAAACATAATTTTCTAGAAGAAAGAAGTTAACAATGGTCTGGAAGTTTTAATAAACTATAATTTTGCCCCTGAGTTTATCAATTTTATGCTACATCAATTCTTATATCTCAAAATAATACTGAGAAAAATATCCCTAGTGTAAAGATGATCAATATATTTGGTGGGAGGGTAATATATATAAACACTTGGTACATTATCTTTTTCCAAATCTCACTAAGAATGTGGTATAGGTATATTATAAGGAGTTCCTAGATCATTATTTTGCCTCTAAAACATTGTATCTAAACATTCATGTCGAATTTTGATCCATTTTTTAATTTTAGAACACTTGATTATTATAAAATATATCAGACTTATGAATTTTGTTAACGAATGGGATGAATCCAATAAAATTTATCAATGTTTAAGGCATATTGGGGATCAATTCACTATATATATTCTTTAGTGAAATATCATTATCAAAAATTTAAAAGTGGAAAAATTCTAAAACCTGAGTATTTTCAATATTTAGGATACTTTTAGACTAATTTACCTATGTTTTTTGACTTTATATCTTCGATTCTTTCCCAATAGAGATTTATGGATGTTTTTTATAAGGGAGTCTCAAGTGGGTTTTACTTAATGCACCCCTAACTAAAGAAATAGATTTTTTAGAGGGAGAAACTAAAATGGAATTTCATTTTTGTTCAATCACAACCTATAGAAAACAAACATCCATAGAGGATGATGTTTTAAAAACACCACCTTCCCTATGGTATTCAGTTGAATTTTCTACACTCCCATGAAATCATTGACTATTAATAGAGTTGATGATCACAAGGGTTTTAGGATTGTAAAAATTCTCCTATCATATAGGTTTAATTGAAATCTTTTATTTAATTTCAATAACTAATCATATTGAATTCTTATAATTTTTAACCTATTTTCATTATTTGTATTGATATGGTTCTATTATTGAGTGAGATTTTGTTTTTATGGATGTATTTTATGTGGATTATAAATTTTGTTATAACACCCTGAGTTATTATGAAATTGATTTTATAATATATTTAACTTCATTGATGGATTTGGTTACAGGATACACCAATTTATTCTTTCATCACACACAACCTTGGGTTTTCTTTTAAATTAAGGGAAGCCCATTTAGCTTGTGTGAAACATGAAATTGAGTTTAATTAAAACCTGGATATTTAATTAATATAGTTATTTAATTGTGAGTATTTTAATATAGGCATAATACATAAAAAATGAATAATAATGAATTTTTTTAAATATTATTTATAATGGGTTTTCATTAATGAAACATATTAAAAATATAATATATTATTTTTTTGTTAACTCTTTATATGTACGAAAATAAAAATTTCACATAAAATATTTTTTATGTTTTTAAGAAAAAATAATAAAATAAATTTAGTACAATTATAAAAATTAAATTTCATAAAATAAAATTTTTTTATTCATTGAGTCAAAATTCTTTTAGAGTTAATTTTTAAGATTTTTTTTTTGAAAAAATGTAATTTTTGATTAAGAGTATAAAATAATGAAGTTTATTTATAAAATAATTCCCTGTTTACCTTATTTAAAAATTGAAAAGATACATTAAACTGGTTTTATATTTTATTTAGATAAATTATAAATATATTAATTCAATTTAGGTGATTTTAATCAATTTTCACATTAAAATTTGTTACAAATTCATTATTAACATTCGATCATTTTCCCTTTAAAAACCCACTCCCTATAGACATCTACAATAATAATTTAATATTATTTTATTCTAATGTGGCGAATGAAATTTGAAAAATAGATTACATGTTAGGAATAATCATTATTTATAATTTATTTCAATTATATATTAAGTTTGGATATTTGTTAGTACAAAAATCATTTAAATTTAATTACACAGATTGAGGTTTAAAATATTACATATTAGTTAATCTCAGAAAATATGTGTTAGAAATCTAAAAATTCTTCAAAAACCTATTGTATGGTCATATTTGGACAATTCCTTCTCTGAGGATCAATTTTTAGCCTTTTGTGACAAATTTTTAATATAAAAACATTGGTAGAATTCTCTCATTTAAAAGATTACCATTTTTCCACTCACCTACATTATAAATGGAATCCTCTTATCCACCTATATTCACATAATTAAAGCCATTTTTCATCAAATACAAATACAAATCTCTAAAAAACAGTCCTATCCTCATTCTAGAATAATTAATTTTGGTAAAAATCCAACCAATTAAGGCCTTAGGTGAAAACCAAAATGACATACCCAAAAAAGAGGTATTGTTAATAAAAGAACATTTTTGTTTTTTTCCCTCATTTTAAAACCCATTTAATATTATTATATAATAAATATATACTAGAAAATTATCTCCAATATAAGGAGACGTTTTTATTTCATCATTATGACCAACAACCACACATACTTCCTTAAAATGGGATACGAGTCATCATTGGTGTGTATGGTCGAGTACCACCTTCTGATCCGATGTTATTAATTAATATTTTACAACCACTCAAGATTTATAATAATGATAGAAATACAATTTACATATATTATTAATGATATTAATGATTTTATTAATATTTTATATTGGTTATAAAAGATATATCATCATGCTTTCAATTTCAAGGAAACACTATAATGATGTTCGAGAGTAAGGAGGACTACCACAACAAGAAGCAATGATTTACTTAGAATGTATTAAGGAAGGTATTATAGAAAATAATAATTCTGTAATGAAAAGATATCACTTACTTTTCTTTCATTCAATATGATAGGAAAATGGAATCATCATTCATGCATATGTACATCCAACTGTCTCCATGAAGGATGTCTTTCATTTCCTATTTAAAAATTTTATTGATTATTATAGATTTAGATATTTAATATTTATGTTATTAATTTTAGTATTTGTATTATTTATAAAAATTAATCATGATTAAAATAATATCACAAAAAATATAACCAATCAAATCATACACCAAAAAATAATGATTTTATTACTCAAAATGGTAAATTAACATGGAATAGTTAATAAATGAGTAATAAATGGTCTTATAAAATCATATATGGTATGATATAAATGAAAATAATTCAGTAATTGACTTATAAAATAATATATTTATTATATAGAATTATTGAATTAGTAAAACCAAATTCATGAGATAAGGTAAAAATATTTCAAGTCTGGCTTTTTTTCTAAAGGACTTTTGTAGTATTCACCACTCGTTTATTATGTGTGGTGTATATACTAGACTACTAATTTTTATATAACGAGTTTAAATTTTTGTCATGATATTCAAGGATTCAAATTATTTTATTCATTTATATACTAAATGATTCTGATGTTACTCTATTAGTAAGGGATTTTTGTCATTTTTTTATTTTTGTGAGATAAAACCAATATTTACTACATTTTTCATAAATGTGGGGTATATAATTCTATTAGATATTTTTTTAATTATTATAAAAATATTTCTTTTAATTTAAATTACCATTTTATGGTATCTATATAATTGTGTTTATATTTTAAATGTTAACAAATCTGTGGAGGATTTTGGTCTCAGTTTTCATTCTTTGTGATGTATGTTGTAACATGAACCAATATTTTTTCATGGAGTGTATATAATAGCATTTTGAGCAGCAATATAATGAATTTATCTATATTTATGAAATTTTATATTACATTTCATTTTATTCCTTCATGTTTCATAAGATTCCATGTTATGTAATTTGGCATGACTTATTTTATAATATTATCATTTATTAGGATTGTTTTAGATTAAATTTCAAATGTGGAAATTTTATGATCTCCCAATCAATATTTTTAATGAATTTTATCCTTATTTGGTTTTTTATGATATTCTAACATAATTGTATCATTTTCAACTCTTTGGTAATTAAAATAATTGTACAAACGATTTTATGAAAACATGAGATTATTTTTTTCTTATGTTGGAATACAATTTTCTTTAATACCCTTGTTTTAAAATAATTATTTTCAAAAAGTATTTATTAAAATCCAATGATTTTTTAAAAATTATTCATGTTTTACATTTTAAAAAAATTATTTTAAATTAATCTTAATAACATTTTCCAAAACAATGATTGTATGGATTTTAGAAAAATGTGAAACAAAACAATGATTTAACATGAAAAGCATGGTCCACATTCTCAAACCCAATGAATGATCACTAGTTTGAATCATGTAGTATATGTTATTGATGTTACGATATTGGAAATATAAAATATACACACATCTAAAAACCATGGTTATATCACACATTTCTATGGGTATATCTTATAGACAGAATTCTATGAACCATGGGTGATTAAGGTATCAGTTTTGGATTGCATTATACCCATGGTTCTGAAATGTTATTTCCACGATCATGTAAAGTTGTAATATTTTTAATGGGGATATGGATTCATCTATGGTTTTGAAAAAAGGATATATAACTACTACCATGATTTTATACGATATATTTTGGGGTATTTCCATTGTTTGAATCTAAATAAAGAGTCCATTTACCTATATCCATGATTGTGAAAGTGTGGCTATATGATTTTAAAAAAATGAAATAATCCTTACATGAGTTACTAACTACTATTATATAGTACAACCTCAAAACCAATTCACCACATAAAATTATTTTTATATCAAAATATATTTACTTATATATTTTTTAGATCATGGATATAGGTGGAACCCTGAGGGAACATGTTTTCGTGGTTAATGTTTATCAAATGGTAATGCATGAAACTTTATCCCCACGTTAGTGCAAAAAAACCATGGTTATAGGTTCTGAACCACAATATTACCCTTTTTTTAGAAACATGGGTATAAGGTTGAAATATACCAAATTTTTTTGCATAAATGTTGGTATGGGTTCTAAGACATTCTCTATAACCAATGTTTTGGTAGAACCACTACTATATTGGTTACATATTAGCATAGTTTTATCTTAACCATCGGTATGTTATCTCAAACATGCATCAATTTGGAGATTTTCTCCTATATTTACATGGGAAATCTATACCCACAGTTCCCTAAAACTATGGTTATATATTTTCCTATGTCCTTCCCATGAAATGTTATCACACTGTAGAACACATTTCCACGGTTTACCAAAACCAAGGTTATAGGTTCTAAAAAAGACCATATTGTTGTAGTTTTTAAATAATCATCCAAATATGTTTGACCTATATAAACAGTATTGGGAAAAATTGTGGATATAGACTTTTTTTCAATTGTGTTATTTTTAATGAAAAAGGTTTTCAATATTTTCTATGTTTCTGAAAAGTTTTTTCAATGACGAAATGTTATTTTCAACAGGAAATTTTTTAAATAATATTTTTAAAATAAATTCATATATGATGAAATTTCTTAGTGTTATATATTCTTTAACATGGAAATTATTTACAAAAAATATTCCTATACATTCATTAAATGGTATATGTTTTGAGGGAATTGTGTTTATGAAATATTTTCTCTTCAAAATTGTTTACAATGATAAAATGCTTGTGAAAAAATAATTTTCCCCTAGTTTGTCTATTATTAAATGATTATAAAACATTTCACTTATCCACAGGTTATGTTATGTGGAAATATTTATGATATATATTTCATTTCATGGGTTATAATATTATTAATGATTATGATTTTTATTTAGAAATATGTCTGAATTCATTTTTTATGGGTTTTAGCAATATCTTCATCAAGTGAATTGGGAAGAGCTTTATATCTCATGAGATAGTAGGAAATGAATGGGGTATGAACTAATTTAAATAATTTATGGATTCGTATAGGATGTTAACCTAGTTTAGTACTACATGGATGGAATGGTGAGTGAACATGGTTTAGTAAATGGCTTTTCCTACTATGACAATCCTGGCTACATTCCTTGACATAAATAAAAAAAATTCTAATCATATGTGTATGCAAGAAATTACATTTCTTATGCGCTTGGGGCTCATTTTCTTTCATTCACTTATGATCCATGTTTTATGAACTACCAATCATTATTCCATTCCTCATTATTATTTTCTCTCATATAAATCATATGCTCATCAAATATTATTATCATATTCTTATACCTATATATTATTTTTATGGTTACTTTTCTCCCTTGTTTATCCTTACTGATCCAATAATATGACCATTTTTATGTTTCATTTTCCAGTTTTATGGGGACATTCATTATATATGATATATCTATAAAGGGAGTTAGTTACGAATAATATAGTGGGAGATGATGTAGCTCATATATGGTAAAGTGTTTATATTTCAATGAATCCAAATACACTAAACTAATATGTCCAGTGGGAATGTGTCTAAATAATGTAATAAATATTCCTAAAAAATTATATATTGTCTTTGTAAGAGAAACTGGGTTGTTAAATTAGGTTTGAACGAAAATGATAAATAGCCTTTGGAAACTAAAATGTGAAAAACAATTTTAAATCCCTATATACATGTCTAAGGATGATTTATAATATAAGAAAATTCTCTATAATTGGGAAAAAGGATTGAGTGAGTGGATTCCTAGTAATACATACATATATAAATACTACAAGTGGATGTTGCAAGCAAAATGATATACATAGCCACATTGATATTGTATTTATTGGGAACTAGTGCATGATAATGGACCTTACTACATATCTACATTGACAATCATGGGGGATACACATTGGATATTCACAAACTAGTTAGAATTCATCTTGAATGATTGAAATGCATGATGACAATTAATTTTCAAGGATAATCCTATGGTACCCCAGAATATAGAATGTTTGAAGATTTTGACATCCTCAAATTTATTATCATGATTATGTGGTTTCCAACTATGATTATCAATTATAAATTATTATTTTAATTTTTAATTAATTGATGGAAAATAAATGATCCAAGTATATATTAATTCCAATGAATAATTCAAGGAAATAGATCAATAGTGAATCAGTCTAACTAAAAATATATTATCTATTCTCCAGTGTTTGGAACATGAAAAATTTTATTTTATTTTCTACCATTTCAAAGGTGAAATAGAATAATGGTGGACTCTTATAAAGAGGTTATGAAAATATGAATAAATTGACTGCATTTATTGGGATGAGTTCAATAATTTAATTTTTAATAAGTAATAACCTTATATTATTCATACTAATATGGAGAACGAGTTCCTCTATCTAATGAAATATGATGTTGAATATATTGGTATCTATATGGAAAATTGTATATTTTTTGAGTTATTATTCTGTTATTATCATCCAACTTGAAATTAAGGTTGATCAATTCATCGTTGGATTAAAACTAATTATGTGAGATGGTATGTGAGTATGATATACTATATAATACCAAATTTATGATCGAATATGTAAACATGAGATTCTCAAATACAAGAGGGGGTGAATTATACACTTTAAAAATTCTTTAGGAACATTTTAAGATTTTTATGTTTAACAGGGTTAAACAATATAATTAACAAGACCTCTAAGTTTTAATAACTTACTTGATTCTAGAAGAGTGATTCAGAAAATTAAACTTAAAAAAAGTTTACAAAGGTGAAGATTCTACCTTAAAGAAAATAGAATCTAACTAAATCAGAGTACAAGTGTAAGGAAGTATAAGAATGTTATACTTTCCTCAACAATACAAATGCAGTAGAAAACTTGTAAAAAAACAAGTAACAAGTTGTAAATCTTTTAACCCAAAGATAAGGGTATCCAACAACCTTGAATAAAGGTCCCTTGATTTATACTTTCAATAAAGTCTGTCTTACCCACACCAGGGTAAGTCCTTGATAAGAATATCGGAGTCTGTCTAGCTATCCCCATAAGCCCTCTAATATGAGGTAGTTGTCACCTCTAACTTCCTCAGAAAGGAAGCCCTCAACATCAAGGTAGTTGAAACCTCTGTCTTCTTATCCCCAGAAGCCCTTGATTGTAAAAAACAACAATCGGAGTCACACGAAGAAAATCTGAACCAGGTGTTCAGTACTCAAAAAGGATGAGAGTTTGTAAGAGAATATCTCTCTAGAAATCACTTTAACAACATGTATGCATAGTTGTCAAAATTGTTTTTCCACTTTCAAATGAGCTCTTATTTATAGGCACAGCTCCAACGGTCGGCTCCCTCCTCCAACGGTCAAATTTTTCCTTGAATTTCGGAGGGACCTGTACATGTGTCAATCAAACAATGGTTAGTTGATAACTGAAAGCACAACATTATTTTATAACTAAACAAGTGAAATCATACCCAAAATCTGATATTCAGAATGTAGGTAAATGAAAGTTCGGAGTCAACCAAAAAAGAATTCGGAGTCTATAATACAAGGATGTTCGGATTCTGTTTTCTATGAATTCGGAACCTGAATTATATAGAATTTCGGAGTCCAAATTTCAAGGAAATTCGGAATCGGAATTCATTAGAATTCATAACACAAACTTACAAATTTTGGATTCGATGTTCATAATAATTCAGATTCAGAACTTATAGGAGTTCGAAGTCTGAATTCATAGTACACCGGAGTCAAAACTTAGAGAAGTTCGTATCTAGAATTCTTAATCAAAATTCGGAGTCCAACTTCATGAGAGTTCATATCCAAAATTTGGAGTCTTAAACAGAATGCTTCATATCAAAGTATTATATGATTCTGAGGTTTTGGTCTCAATCGAAGTTTTAAACTTAAAAAATTTATGATATGAACAATGAAATCTATATAAGGGTAAATTTCCTTTGGTAAGGAAATTTTCTTTAAGGGTGTAAAACATGGGGTAAAAAATTTTTCCTTGAAATAAGGTGTTTGTGAATTTCAAAACAAGAGGAATTGTAAAGTCATAAGGGAAACCTTATTGACTCAACAATCTCTCTCTTACTTGAAGGAATGGAAAAGTCATTACGAAAACCTTATTGAATCAACAATCTCCCCCTTTTTGTAAAGCACAAACATCCTTACAAAAATGAATATAAGGACTTGGAATAAATTTCTTAGACATTGAAATTAAATCGAATCTCCCTTTATTCATGGCCAATAGTGAATACGGCTAACTCCCCCTTAGGCTTTGGAACTCTAAGGATCGTATTCTAGATTTCCTAAATGATAATTTTCATTTGAATGTGGAAATATTTGTAATGAGAAACTCCCCATTAAATAAACTCCCCCTTACTTAGAAACCTTTTTCCTTCTCCCTTTTAGAATTATTTTTCCTTCTCCCCCTTTGTGATTTTTAAAAAGAGTTTGATGGAATGGAAAAATATAGTACCTGAAATATTAATATAGATAACCAAACAAGACATGCATCCACAATTTCATTGATATGGGAAGTATTTGTACAAGGAAAAAAATGCAACAAAAGACCAGAGTGGGATTTATTTTTCTTCTTTTTCCTTGGGCATTAGCATCATCACAATGGTATTCAACTTTTTCAGCTCTTTATGATCCTCCTCAACTTTCTTTTCTAATTCTTTGATCCTGTCTTCCTGAGCCTTCAGGTCCTCTTCCTGAGCTTCATCAATTCATCTTTCTTCACAATCCATTCTTCTATCTCGATCTAGAGATCCTTTTCTATTTTACAACTTTGGACAAAATAACTCAGCTTCCCATTCAAATATTTTACATCCTGAATCCGAGAACTTTTTTTTAGACATAGATTTTCCTGAAAAATGTTTGCAAGATCCTTGATCTTGGAGTCTTCGGTGTCAAAGGCCTCTTTGACTTCTTCTTGAAAATGATCAAGCTCTCCCAAATATTCATTGATTTTCTTCGACCATAGAGTCATTTTCTTTCATGATTTTCTATGGGCCTCATAATTGATAAGGAAATTTTTGTTTTATTCCTCAATCATAACACATTTATCCATCACCATAGATACGGATTCTGATTTTTGACTCATGTTGTTTTAAAGAATCTGGCATCTAGAATCAATTATAGGAAAAATAGGATTGGTATCTACCAACTTCTTCAGATATTGAACAAAAAATCATGTCCTAAGGTAGATGACTCTGAATCAGACATTTTTCTTTGAGATGGTTCTTCCTCTAACTCTACCAGCTTCCTCTTAGAGGTTCCTCTAGCTTCTTTCTTCCTCAAGAATTATTTTGTTGGGGTATCGCCAACTACTTGTTTCCCCTTGTCAGTTTTTGGTACTACTTCCTCATCAGGAGATTCCTACACACATACGAATAACTGTACAATTTTATCGTCATCAACTTTTTTCCTTCTAAGCTCTAGCTTCAATATCCTCAGGAAGAATAAAATTATTATTTTGACTCTGTTACTCAGATGGCTTGTTAAATTCCTCTTCACCCTTCTCATCATCTCTAGGTGTAACAAGTTTAGAATATCCAGATTGAGAAGTCTGGAGTGAAAATTTCTCGGAGGCAATTTCCCTCTCCTAAAAGTATTTTACTTGATTTAGCAAATCTGCTTACTTTTTAGAGCTTTGAGATTCCTGGACTTCTTCCATAGCATCCTTCTCAACTTCCTTCTCTTTGATTTTTTGTTTAGACATAATCTTCTTTCCCAGAGTCTCTGGAAATTATTCTACTAGGAAGGACTTTGGTATGGGGATTTGTTCGGATGAAAACTCGGTGGCCTTCAAAAGATATTTGATAATCTCTGCCTCATATATCTTCTTCTTCATCTTCTTTTCCTTGGCTTTCTTTTCTAGTTAATTGGATTCCTTTTCTTTCAAGGCCTTAGCCTCATCTTGATCCAAACCGAACTGTGCCTCCCCTACTTTTCTATTCTTTTTATCCTCCCTCCATTTTGCTACAACTTCATCGGGGGAGACTTTATGCTTCTTCGGTTTAGGAGTTGTGGATTTAGGTTCTTTAGCTTTGGGGTTTTTATCTTCTACTTCCACTTCCTTCACCTTCTTTTTCTTTCCATCTTTCTTTGATGGTTCAACTTTTTCAACATTTTCCAGAAGAGCTTCTGCCTCTTCCTCAGGTAGATCATAACATTCTCCTGACTCCTAGGAGAAACCAACCTTCATCCTTTTTAGGGTATCATCACTGATAAGCATAACTTTTCAATTTCTTTCCTTATAACTGCAGGGAATCTTGAAGGATTCATAACACCGAACTATCTGATTGGAAAGTAAGGTCGGATACATGATAATATGGGCTCTTAAATTTCCATTTTTGATATTCTCATTCATAATTAGGATATGTCTCATGAGATTGATATTTCATAGATTTACTAAAATGTACAGGATATACATGTCACTTTTCTTAAGGGTGTCGTTATCACCCTTCCTCAGTACAATGAGACCTTGCACTCATAATTGTAGAATCCGATTGTTGGTAGATAGATAGGAAATCTTGGATTTCTTGACATATTTGAGTCCAAGGAATTCCATATCCTTTTCCTTAACAAAACTTCCTTAAACCTCTGGTAGCCTGTGTGAACAAAATTCAACTTCACCTTCATATGAGAGCCCTACCAAGCTCGCAGTCTTGGTGTAAGAGAGTTTATATGTCTTTCCATATCTCATGAACGAGAATTTTTCTCCACCCTCTTCCTTAAAGAAGCAAACTGATTCATAGAATTCGATGAGAAGATCCCGATAGACTTCATCTTGAGCTGCTATCTTAGAAATAGCTACACTTTCCCACCCATTTAGCTTTATGTTCTTGGAAATAATGGAGTCATACTTGTTGAAAAAGTTTTGGTGTACCAATCTCTCCCTATATATTTTCCACTCTAGAATTGGCTTAACTATAGACATATCTTGAGAAGGAGCTTCTGCATAAATTTGTACTGGAGAACTTCTGAATAATACATAACGTTCTTTTGTATAGAGGAAAAACATCGAGATGCAAAAGTTTGATATTCGATGTGGGACAACCCTTTGGGGGTCCTTTATATAGGCGATGGAAGTGACCTTTCAACATCCAATTTGAATCAAATGAGTGGGAAACCTTCTGATCTGATCTAACGGTTGATATGAAAGCCACAAGTAAAAATTTGTTTGAATACGATCTTTTGAGGTTTTAAAAATAAAAAATTCAAATTTAAGGAATCATCAATCTGAAAAATCGTAAAAGCAAAAGAAACTACTAGAAAGTAAAAGTGATTATGAAAAGATAAGAAATAATCATTCCTTTAGGATTTCTAGGAAGATTATTTGTACTGAGGAATATTCTTCTTGAAGAACATTGAATTCCAAAAAAACTTGCATACGAAAAAAAACTTCACTACGAAAATTTCAAATCCTAAAATGTCCATTACAAAAATTTCATGTCCAAAGATTTTCATTACCAAAATTTCAAGTTCCAAGATTTTCATTACGGAAATTTCAAGATTGAAGATTTTTCATTATGAAAATTTCAAGTCCCAATATTTTCATTAAGAATATCATGAAAAGCAAACTACAAAAATATTCATTATGAAATTTTTTGAAAAACCATCTTCGAAAAATTTTCATTTCGAAATATTTTGAAAAACAAACTACAAACAATTTTCATTACGAAAATTTTTGAAAACCCAACTATGATAATTTTTATTACGAACATTTTTGAAAAATAAGTGACAAAAATTTTCTTTATGATAATTTTTGAAAAACAAACTACGAAAATTTTCATTACAAAAAATTCGAAAAAAGCAACTACGAAAATTTTGAAAAACATTAATAACAGATTTACTCCACCTATGAAAATGAGTTTATTACTATAAGGATATTGGTTCAACAGAAAGATAATGGAGGAAAATTACCTCAAGGTTATCATTCATAAATTATTTTTAATGTATTCCAATCTATCGGAAGATAATGATTTTGTAAAAATGACAGCAAGTTGATCTTGCATTCTGATAAATTTGAAAATGATATCTCCTTTTTGTGTGTGATCCCTAAGAAAGTGATGCCTAATATCTACATTATTTTCACAGGAGTGATGTGCATGGTTTTTAATAATGGAAATGGAACTTGTTTTATCACACATAATTTGAGTCTTAGAAAAACTCAAGCCATATTCTATGAGTGTGTGTTGCATCCACAATACTTGAGCACAACAACTTCTTGTTGCTACGTATTCAACTTCAGCAGTGGAGAGTGATACAGAGTGTTTCTTCTTACAAGACCAATAAACTAATGAATCTCCTAAGAAATGAAAAGTTTTGGATGTACTCTTTCTATCAATTCTACATCCACCAAAGTCAGCATCTGAAAAACGTTTTTAAACAAAATCATTTCCCTGATTATAAAACAGTCCTAAATCCATGGTTCCCTATACATTGTGAAAAAATCATTTCACTGCCTTTAAATGAGATTCCTTAGGATTGGATTTATATCTTGCACATAAACATACTGAAAACATTAATTCTGGATGACTAGGTGTCAAGTAAAGGAGTCTTCCTATCATACCTCTTAAAGATGTTTGATCTATCGGTTTCCCAGCTTCATCAAGATAAAGTGTGTTTGAGGTACCAATAAGAGTACTTATACTCTATGTGTTGTCATATCCATACTTTTTAAGAAGATATTTAATAAACTTATGTTGGGATATATAGATTCCTTCTAGTTTTTGAGAAATTTGAAAACCAAGGAAAAATGTTAACTCACCCATCATACTCATTTCAAACTCACATTTCATTAGATCCACAAAGGAATCAGTTAAAGATTGTTGAGTTCAACCAAATATAATGTCATCAACATAAGTTTGAACAATAAAATTTTTTCTCTTGTCTTTCTTTATAAAAAGGGTTGGATCTGTAATTCCCTTAACATAGTTATTTTGAAGAAAAAAATCATGTAATTCTATCAAACCAAGCTCGAGGGGCTTGTTTAAGTCCATACAGTGCTTTGGTATGTCTAAAAACATGATCAGGATGTTTTGTATCTTCAAATCCAGGAGGTTGTTCCCCAAAAACGTCCTCTTCATTATGAAAATCAAATTTCACATCCATTTGAAAAATTTTGAAATTGAATAATGCTACAAAGGAAAGTAAAATACGAATAGATTAAAGTCTAGCTAATGGAGAATAAGTTTCTTCATAGTCTATTCCTTCTTGTTAATTATAGCCTTTAGCAACTAATCTACATTTATTTCTAATGATGATTCCATTTTCATCACACTTATTTCTGAAGACCCATTTTACTCCAATAACAGATGTTTACTTAGGTCTTTCAACCAAGGTCTAGACATTATTCCTTTCGAATTCATTTAGTTCATATTTCATTTCTTTGATCCAATCATCATCACCAAAAACATCATCAGTGCTTTTTTGCTCTAATTGGGAAAGGAATTCTAGATGTTCTACTTCATTTCTTAATGAACTTCTAGTCCTTACAGGTTTATTGACATCACCAATGATACTATCACTAGGATGATTCTTTAAAAATTGCTGATTTGTGTTTTGTAAAACCTATTCATCAACATAGGGTAGGAAATATTCGGGAGTAAATGTTTCCGAAGTATCTTCTTGAACATTTTCCTTATCAGAAGGATTTTCTATCAAAGGTTGATAATAAGTTTTTGAAAACACATACATGGATGTAGTTTGGTGTGGTTTAAAAACAAATGGATTAATGTCATCAAATTTAACGTGTATTGTCTCTTCAACTGTACAACTATTTTTATTGAAAACTCTATATGCTTTAGAAGTTGTGGAGTAGCCTAAGAAAATTCATTAACTAGATTTTGGTGTGAATTTATGTAGATTATCTTTAATATTCAGAATGAATACCTTGTAAACAAAAACCTTAAAGTTGGAAAGTCTAGGTTTTCTACCATTCCATTACTCATAAATAGTTTTATTAAGATAAGGTCTAATCAAAACACTATTTATAGTATAACAAGAAGTACTTCTAGCTTCATCCCAAAAATGTTTGGCTACAAAATACTCACTCAACATCATTCTATTTATTTCTTGAATAATTCTATTTATGCCTTCAACAACACCATTTTGTTGAGGTGTTTTGGGTGCTGAAAAGTTGTGAGTAATACATTTTCTACTACAAAAAGTTTCAAATTCATAATTTTGAAATTATCCTCCATGATCACTATGAATAGTTTTCAATGGAAGTATTTTCTCAATTTTAACGTGGGTTCTAATACTTTTGAAATAATATTTGGCTTCATACTTCATTTCTATAAAATAGACCCAGGTAAATATAGTGTAATCATCAACTAATTCAAATACATAATACATGCCCCTAATGCTTCCAGTTGTTGGACCAAAAAGATCCATATGCACTAGCTTTAATGCATCAGTAGTTGAGACATCACTGACTGATTTAAAACTTGATTTTTGTTTCTTTCCTTATTGAAAAGGGTCGCAAACTTTTAAAGAATCAAATCTAACCTATGTTAGATCCTTAACTAATACTTTCTTAGAGAGTTTTCATAAGTTCTTAAGGTTACAGTGACCTAACCTTCTATTCCATAACCAAGAATGATCTTCCATTTCACTAAGGCAAGGTATGTCTTGGCTCCTATGGTCTTCTAAGTTTCGTGTGTAAACATTTTCTTTCATATTTCCAGAAAGTTTAAATTCTTCCATGGATTTGTGTACTAAGAACATATCATTCCTAAAATTCAAAAGGTAGCCTTGATCACATAATTTTATTATGCTAATGACGTTGTTCTTAAGACCTTAAACAAATAAAACATTTGAAATCAAAGTTTTTTCAAGAAGAACGATTTTACCTATAACAATAATTTCTCCCTAAGAATTTTCTCAAAAGGTTACATTTCCTCATTTCTTCATGATAATCTTTTCAAAATAGTTTCTGTTACCAGTCATATTCTAGGAACATCCACTATCCATGTACCAAGTATTGATGTTGATACTTTTCCTATTTTCATGAACATTAAAAAAAGTTATATTTTCATAATCTAAACTTTCGTGGATCCATAATTATTAGATAACAAAATTTTGGGTACCCACATCTGTTTAGAAAAATAATCTTTATAAAACCCAAGAGATTGAACTCTATTCAAGGAGAAATTTTTCTTCCAATGCCCACCACTTTTACATTTAGTGAAAAAAGGGGCTCTTGAAGGAACAAAATAGTTGATTTTGAAAACTAATTTCTGGTGAGTATAACCTACTACAGTAGTATTTCATTGAGGTTTAATTTTTGAATATATCTTGTCAAAACTTTCCTTCCCAGAGGTAAATTTTGAAAGAAGATTTTTATGTGAAAATATTTCGGATTTTATTCTGATGACTAAATTCCTATCCTCATGAATAATTTTCTTAGAGTTATATTTTTCATCAAAAACTTTTTTCTCTAAAATAGTATTCTTATGATCTTTAGAAAGTTATTATTTAATAAAATTTTCTTTCTCAATGTCTTTAGAATGTTTTTCTAAAATCTCATCATTATCTCTACGATCTCTAGAAATATCTAAAATTTCTTTTGTAAGAATTTCATCCCTAGTATTTGCATTGTTTAATTTCTTAGATATTTTACAATTTCTTGATTCATGTAACTTGGAAATTTAGAAACTTCTTCATATGAAGTTATTTCATCATTTTTTTAGGATGAAGTATCTTCATTAAAAGTAATATTTTCAGAATAGTAATTCTAATTAAGAGATAAATTTTTAAAAGCCTCGGCAGAGCGTAACATGGAAATAAGACATGTATTGGGGAAAGAAGTAGTAGCAATGAAACCTATATTCTTCTGTGCTAATGAATCATATTCATAAGATTCACTTTTTGAAGCATCTCCACAGCTAGAAATCCAAGTATCATCAGTTTTAAGGCTTTTCTTGTGCTTTGATCGATAGAATTTCTTCTTATTCCTTTTTGAATTCTTTTCCTTCTTTTCCTTCTTTTTCAACAAGGGAAAATAAGGTCTGATATGACATGTTCTTTTATATTCATAACTCATAACTTCTACATCATTCTTATCCCTGTAGTCTTTCTTCTTGTATTTATTCTGAAGGTTCCTTTGAGCAACAATATTTTTCATTCTCTGAGCAAGATTAGCTAATTCATTCTCAGACTTTTCTGTGTCACTAGATTCTAACTGAATAATGACTTTATTTGTATTTGTTACAATTACTCTTTTTGGGGTATTTTCTTTTATATGTATATAAGTGGTTGTAAAAGAAACTCCTCCCTTCCCATTCTTCTTCTTGACATTTTCAGCATCTTTTTTCATTCTGGTTTCATGCTGAAGAAGATTTCCAAGAAACTAATATAAGGAAATCTGAGTGACTTTCCTATTCTCATAAACAGAAGCCCACGTGGACTCCCATTCATTTGGAATGATATATATGATCTTGTCCACAAGAGCCTCATCATTAAAACCTTTTTCTCCCATAGATTGTAAGAAATTCATGATAGTCATAAACCATTGTTGACATTTTCTTATAGGTTCTCCATAAGGAAAGTTAAAACTATAGTATTCATCTCTCAACATAGCTCTTCTTGTCTCTATGAAATTAGATGTACCAAAATGTGTAACTTCAAGTTTCTTCCAAATACTGTCTGCAGCTTCACATGAAGATATTTGACTGTAGATGTTCCTCGTCATGGAACATAACAAAAAATTTCTGACTCTAAATTTTTTTTGATATTCTGATTTCTCCTAATTCGTAATGGTTCTCATTTATTTATACGGAATATTATATTCTCCATTTAAAATTATATAGTTATCTACTACAGTATTGATAACAAAATTCTTCATCCTCTCTATCCATTACTCATAATCATTTCCATTGAAAACATGAGGTCTGGTAGGATTTAGGTTATCAATAGAACGAACATTTAAACCTCCCATTCTTAAGATAATATTTGGCACAAAAAACATATTAGTAGTATAAGTATGTAAACAAGAGAAAATATACTAAGAAATTAAAAAATATCTTTAATCAAGATTTAATTTGAACTATATGATTATGAAAACAAACAGATTCCAGAAAAAATATGAATTCAGATGTTCAATTCCGAGAATTCAATTCCAAAAATTATTTGAGGAAAAATTCTCTTCTGAATTTAATCGTGAGATTAATTCATATTGTACCAAACCCTCTGATACCAATTGTGAGATGGTATGTGAGTATGATATACTCTATAATACCAAATTTGGGATCGAATATATAAACATGATATTCTCAAATACAAGAGGGGGGTGAATTGTACACTTTAAAAATTATTTAGGAACTTTTATATATGATTATGTTTAACAGGGTTAAACAAGATAATTCACAATACCTCTAAGTTCTAATAACTTGCTTTATTCCTGAAGAGTTATTCCGAAAATGAAACATAACAAAAGTTTACAAAGATGAAGATTCTACCATAATATGTATATAATCTAACTAAATCAGAGTACAAGTGGAAGGAAGTATAAGAAAGATATACTTTCCTCAATAATATAAATGCAGCGGAAAACCTGTAACAAAAACAAGTAACAAGTAGTACATATTTTAACCCAAAGAGAAGGGTGTCAAATAACCTTGGATAAGGGTCCCTTGATTTATAACTTCAAGAATGACTGTCTTTCTCACACCAGGGTAAGCCCTTGATATGAAGATCGGAGCCTATCTTGCTATCCCCGCAAGCCCTCAACTCTCAGGTAGTCGGTACCTCTGTCTTCCTCAGCAAGGAAGCCCTCAACTTCAAGTTAGTCGGCACCCCTGTCTTCCTATCCCCAGAAGCCCTCGATTGTACACAACAACAATCAGAGTCGCACGAAGCAAATCTGAACCATGGGTTCAGTATGCACTAAGCATGATCATTTATAAGATCCTCTCTCTATATAAATAACTTTGACAACATGTACTCACATTTGTCGAAATTGTTTTTCCTCTTTCAAATGAGCTTTCATTTATAGACTCAGCTCCAACAGTCGGCTCCCTCCTCAAATGGTCATATTTTTTCTGGAATTTCGGAGGGACCTGTACACGTGTCACTCAAACAATGTTTAGTTGATATCTAAAAGCACGACATCGTTTTATAACTAAACATGTGAGAGCATAAAGAAAATCTGATATTCAGAATGTGGGTAAATAAATGTTCTGAGTCAACCAAAAATTAATTTGGAGTCTATAATACAAGGATGTTAGGATTCTATTTTCTAGAAATTCGAAACATGAATTCTATAGAATTTCGGAGTCTGAATTTCAAGGAAATTCGGAATCTGAATTCATTAGAATTTGGAACCTGAAGTTACAAAGTTCGGAGTCGGAGTTCATGAGAATACGGAGTCAGAACATATAGGAGTTCGAAGTATGAATTCAGAGTAATCTGGAGTCAGAACATATAGAAGTTCATACCCATAATTCATAATTAGAATTCGGAGTCGAACTTCATGAGAGTTCGTATCCAAAATTTGGAGTCTTAAATAGAATGCTTCATATCAAAGTATTATATGATTCTGAGGTTTTGGTCTCAATTTGAGTTTTACACTTATAAAACATATGATATGAACAATGAAATCTAGGTAAGGGTAAATTTCCTTAAGTATGGAAATTTTCCATAAGGGAGTAAAATACAGGGTAAAAAGTTTTTCCTTGAAATTAGCTGTTTGTGATTTTCAAAACAAGAGGAATGGTAAAGTCACAAGGTAAACCTTATTGACTCAACAATATCCCCCTTGCATGAAGGCATGTAAAAATCATAAGGAAAACCTTATTGACTCCACAAATTATTCATATTTTTGTATCCAGAAGTCATTAATAGCTATGAAGAGACTATTCGTTGTATAGTCACAATTGAAATATAAGTTAGAGTTATATATCAATTTATTTAGCTTTTCAAGAAAATGAAGATGTAGTTTAATGAAAAATCTTAGAACTATGGAAAGTAAAATATCTGATTTATGTTATAATATATGATTAGGAAGAATCATGTCGTAAATTTACATAGGTGGATTAGTAAACGATTTTAAGGTGGAAGAGATGTTAATTGTGAAATTAATTATATATGTGATGGAAAGAAGATAACTAATTATATGAATAAATATAAATCTACCTAGAATAATATTCTATCACTTATGTTCTCCATGTGTATAGAGAATGTTAATTAGGACAAACAATGACCAAGCATGAGGGTGAATGATGATGAATGACGTTAGAAACCTCTTAAGAAAAAATTCTCTGTGAAATCTCATACCATCAATATTTTGGATGATGGGTGTCATATTTAAGTGGTAAAAGTTAGGCTTACTATCCACTATAGAACTGATAATGTCTTATTTGACTCTATATCTACCCAATCATTATATCAAATGAATTTTGTAAGGGTATTAATATTCCACCCATATGATTAGATATAGAATTAGAATTAATAAACCCCAATGATAGGATGATCACATATAATGTCTATGATTACTCTTTGGTTTATGTTTGTAGGAATGAGATTCCATAGAATATATCCATTATTACTCTACTTGAATTTGATGTCATAATTTGAACAGTTTAGATTTTCCTGCATAAATCCTATATTGATATTCGAGTAAGAGAAGTTATGTTTGATATTCCAAAAACAATCATGATCTTCAATCAATGTGATGATATGTAAAAACTATAAAAGGAGATTGTATCAATTTTATGGTTAGGAACTACCATTTATATGGGTTTTATTCTAAAATGGCATGGATAAACATGACATAAGGGATCTAAATATTTTTTGTTAAATTTTAAATTTATTCCAAGATGGGTATCATGTCTTTACAAAAAAAATCTGTTGGTGTGCTGTCAAAATAACTCAATCCAAATGCCACACCAATATAACAAATTTCCTTTAGGATAGATATTAGTTTTTTTAGGAATTCAATAACCATCTCTAGGGAAACAATTACGTGGGATTCATTCGACCATTTAGGTCACCTTTGTGTGTACCCTCTTTTTTTGAAATATTATCATGTATCTATGTGAGTCAATATTGATTATCAAGAGTTTAATTAGATCATAATTGATGATATTTATCTCCTTCCCTATATTGGTGACAATTTTGATCAAATAAAAATATTTCAATACTCTTCTAAGATTGATCTTCATTTTGGAAATCATCAATTGATTGTGATAACATATGATATAAAAAATATGACAATATTTACAAGGCATAAACAATAGAAATATATAGTGATTCCTTTCAATCGTACTAATAAACCTATTAACATTATTTATTTCATGAATAAAGTCTTTTGAGATTACATTGATATGTTTTTGGTTGCCCATATAGATGTTATTATCATCTATTCCTATATCATGGAAGACAATGATATACACATGAAAATTATTCTAAAGATCCAAATAAAAGATAAACTATATTTTTGTTTTAAAAAGTGTGAATTTGAAAAACCAAATATTTTATTTTTGGGTCATATAAACTCATGTTAGAATATATGAATAGATTAATCAATGTAATAGGCTATTGAATGTTGGGTCATACTAATAATGGTGACTGAGATCCATAGATTCGTTTTTGTAGATACTATTGATGATTTTTGGATAATTTATCATGAATATATAATACTCTATCCATGTTGACTCAAAATGGAATGACGTTATTATAGAAGGATGAATTTGTGGAAACTTTATTGCATGTAATTGTTATAGATGATTAACTATTATGAACGGTCATTAAATTACAACCTTGTGAAAGATAAAATGGTTGCCAATGATTTGAATCGAAAGGATAGCTCTATCTATTCCAAGAAGTGGATCAAAAAAGATCCAATATTTAAAGATTTTCAATGTTTAGATCTAGAAAACCTGATGGAATGGAAAAAAATAATATATTTCTAAATTAATTTGTCAATAATATATCGACATGAATATTAATGAATCAAATAAGAATGATGTAGTGCTAGAAAATAAATGTTGGAATTGTTCTTTAGTTTATCCTTGATCATGATGGAATGATAATGATATAGAATCATGTGTGTGTTCATTCCATTCTATAATTGAAGAAGAATATTTTAGAGGAAGCTCATAGTTTTGACTCTAACTTCCTCCAAGAAGTACAAAGATGTATATATATTTAACAGAATACTTTTTGTCAGATGGAATGTAGAGAGATAATACATAGTTTTTATCTCAATTCTAGGTATGTAAAAAACAATTTCTAAAAGAAAAAAACTAATTGAATTTTGAATCCATTACCTATAATGGGATGGAAAAGAGAAAACCATGATTGATTTTTTCTTCAAACACCCCAAAATCTCTAGTGGGAACAATTATAGATGGGTTGATGTCAACATTCATACTATATCAGTACACATTATCACTTTCAAGAAATGTTTTGTTCTAGATAATCTTTCTATGATATTGATTATAGAAGTGGTGAAGTTGAATGGAGTACCACATTACATAATATCAGATGAGGATAGCTGGTGCACCTCAATGTTCTATTAATTTCTCCCTCATGAACTTTGTATCTAATTGAGTTTCCACACTGATTATTATCCTTAGAAGGATCGTCAATCAAAGTTAATAATTCAAACCCTAGATAAATAATTCAGATTTTATTCGTTGAATTTAAAATGTGTTTGGGAACTAAAACACACTCTTGTTTACTTATGTTATAGTAATATATTTTATTCAAGACATCATATGGATTCTTATAAATCCATACATAGAAATAATTATATATATCTAATGTAATGGAATGAATTTATTGAAAAATGTTATTGAGTCATGAGATAGTTGAATAAATTATTGATGAGGTATGATCTATTCAGTTAAAAATCAAGGTAACATAGGGTCAATGGGAAATTTATAATGATAACATTATACATGATCTTGAATTTCATGTTGTTGGTGGGGTGTTTCAAGGAATTTTCCAATAGAAGATAGTTATGAGCTTTAAAATGAAATATAATCTAGTCCATGGGTATATCAGTCCCATTTAAATTATTATTTTATCAAGATGATAGCATATCACATGGTGCTTCTACCAAACCTCTCTCAAGTCTAAAATATGTTCTATTTATCATTCTTGGTGAAGTAAATACTGGACCCCTCACATTTATTGAACATATAGGTCATATAACTAAAGAATTATTGTTCTTATGAGGAACAACTGATGGAGATTCCAAATAACTCATATAATGTTCTATGAAACAATATTTCTCATCTGGTAAATATTTTTTTGATTAAACTACCAATTTTAGGAAGCAACATGGGATCTTGAAGATATGAAAAGGTATAAATATCCTTAGTTATTGGTATTAGAGTGATTACTTTAGATGAATAAATTTATTTTATGGGTGAAACAATATTACACCATGAGTTTTTATGATATTTTTTTCTCAAATATGTTAAATTTCATTTATTTATCTTGTTTTACTCTACACCATGAAAATATTTCATTTCACCCAACTATGAGATATTTTTCACTATAGGAAAACCTGGTTACCTAGTGTGATAGTCGATATTGTTGTTTAAAAAAACCATAAAATATTATTAATATATTTAATTAACTGGGATGAATGTAACCTATCCATTTGAATTATAAAAATGATTATTAAAAATTAATTTTAAAATAATTATAATAATTTTTTTAGATAAACAGAACATATTGAGAATATATATATTTTTTTTTTTAAATCATGCATATGTATTAAAATCCTAATTTCTCAATAAGTGGTTTTAATGAATTTTTAGGAATTAATAATAAAATTATTCATTTCCACATTTTGAAAACTACTTTAATCAAATTAACATAAATTTTGAATTAAAAATTTCAAAATTATCTTATGTTGATTTTTTTTATTTTTATGAAATGTTTTATATTTAGATGAATGCATTAAAATATTAAATTATAATAAAAAATGTTTGTTTGATCAATTTAAATATAGAGATAAATTATATTTTAGGTTGTTTTTAAAGTATAATTAGTTAATATATATATTTATAAATACAATTTAATTAATTGGAGACAATTTTACATATAAATTATACATAAAAACATAGTACAATTTAATTATTTTTCTCTTCAGAATCCTTCTTCTTTCACACATATGTGGAACTAATTTAAAATTAAATTCTTCCACTTATGTGAAATTTAACTTTAAAAATCATGAAATATTAGTAATTATAATAATTTATAATTTCAAATAACTCAAATTCATTATTTTACGAATTTTTTAAAAAATAAATTAAAATTAATTATAGTGATTAAGTTATAAACAAGATTTTCATATGAATGTCCCAAAAGTAAATGGTACAAAAGTAAAGTAAACCCCAAAAAGAAGTACCAAAAAAAGAAACACCGCAACAACAACTATCCCAACGTCTGAACTAGTATGATCCCTCACGATCCCTGATGTCCTCCTGGAAACCTTAAAGTAGTTTTATATACGTAGGGTGAGCATACAAGTATACCTAGTAGGGAAAACCAAAGACTCTCGTGCACAAGTTGGGAGCCATTATAATGACCTGTGAGAAGAGAGATAACCAAAGCAACTATCAAGGAAAACTATCCACCCAAGCCTCAACAAGGTACACTCCTCAAATAATGCAATTCAAGTAATGTATAGTAATATCACATCTATATTTGGGTACCCCGCGCCACTTCCCCTGTAGAGACCCAAATCTTGACATACATTAAAATTACATTACTTTTGCGGAATACTTAATACATAACAAAAAACAGACACCAAAGGACTATAATAGTATAGTGTCTTTGGAAACTCAGAACGTAATCTTCTAATCATGGTGAATGATCTTTAACATCTTCCATAAAGATCTTCCCCTTTTTTTTATTACCTAAAACCTTTCATTTAATCCTGGGGAAAAGAAAACATATAAAGGTTGAGCTCAAATGCTCAGTAAGGGTAAGCATAGAGAACATAATACAATCCATAAACATTTGAATGCAAAAATATGAACATAAAATCTAAACATCAAAATCATGAGCAACGACATAAATCTTGGAAGTACACAAGGCATAGATAATAAATGAACATTAGTCATGATAAACTAGAATGGTAATAAAACATGTAATTGTGGCATTCATTAATCACATGTTATGATTTCCATAGTAGCCGAGGCATTGCTTCAAGACCATCTTAGTGGACAAAGTCCCATTCTGAATCGAGTTCACTCCTCGTTCCAGTCCTGTAACACTGAACCGGATTAACTTACTGTTACAGACATGTCTATATCATGAGATATAAATCTTTACCCAATGCATTGGAGGTAGATATATGTCCCACCCATCTCATAATGAAATCATTCTTACTTGTGCCACAAAATAAAATTAAAACATTCATTATAACCCAAAAAAATAAAATGGGTTTCATAAACATCTCCCCATAATCACATAATCCATATAAAAAAATAGATATTTCATCATACAAAAAGTGAAACCATATAAATCATAGAGAAATTATACTTGAAACATACACATATGAAATAATGTCATCTTAGATGGAAAATGGTTTTGATAAAACACTTGAAATGAATTCTTGAGGAAATATACTTTCTTTTCAAAATCAATTTCTTTTCTCAAAATGCCATGAAATTTTAAAAGAGAAGGCTTTTATTGAAAATAATCATGAAATATTGTAGATTAATCTTCTTGAAAATGAAAAATTATAAAACCGTAAAAATCCATTCATGCCTTATAAGTTAAAAAAAACATTCTTCTCATACTTTTGTTGGAAAAGTCAAAAAGTACCTCATATAGTAAACAAAAAAAGATTACTTACATACCATGTAGTAAAAGTAAAAAATGGGTAAAAATGACTTTAAACATAAATGAAATTTTTTTTATAAAATTTGGACATGGATGATAAATATAACCCCATTAAATACTTACATATAAGCAATCTTGGATAGAAAACAATTGAGATTGCAACATTATCCCTTACCTTAAGTCCGATATGCTTCGTACATATCCGAACCTCCTGTATAATGATTTAAATAATGTCATTGACTTATAAAATAATCATATTCAATGTTATGATATCATATATGGTTTACTTATGACTTTATATTACCCGTTCTTTTTTAAATTTCATGTCAAAGCAGCGTTTTGGGTAAAACGTTTTATTTATCATACGTGTTTGGACTTGTTGTTCTTGATATTAATACTTATATCCTGATTTACTTAATTCCAGAATGTAAAACATGATTTATATATAATATATATTCAGCATGTACATATATATATATGATATATCAATACATGGAATGAAATAAACCGTTCATGGAGATGGTAGGCCGTACGTATGCATGAACATTATTTTCGTTTCCTTATTGAATTGAATGGAATTAAGTAGATGAAATTTATATATATATATATACATAAATGCATTAGCTTCATTATGTCATATTTTTCATTATTTTTCATTATATATACTTTATAATCACTCTTGAATGGTTAACCATGGAAAATAAATCTCATCGCGTTCGTGGAGACGGTAGTCCATATGTACGCACGAGCGATGATATCATTCACATGATCATGGAATTGTATTTAAGTGTATGTATAATATTATAGAATCAATATCACTTTAAAATATCCATATATAGTTATTTATTTACACCATTATACCCATCCATGTATGGTGGTGGTGGAAAAACTGATTAAACCACGGTGTGGAGACGGTATTCTGTACGTACGCACGCGCGGTGATTTCACTTTCTTTAGGATGGATAGAATGTGAAATAGGGTTGTTTCATATTCATAATAACATATCAGTATATGAGTGATACTGATGTAATTACTTTATAATGACAAAACTAAATAAGAAGAAGTTGAAGAAGAAAGAAACTTGGGAGAATTGAAAGAAGAGATTACCTCTTCTTCGACGCACCTCCTTTAATCCTTCTCTTAAGGAAGTAGAGTTGGACTTCTGAGAAGACCAGAACCTCTAGAATGTTTCTAGGGAACTGGAGAAGAGAAAGGGGTAGGGTCTGGCTGAGCTTCAAGGCTCAAAATGGTGTGAATATAAGAGAGAAGGGGTGCCGTTTTTATAAGGGAGGAGAGAGGTACCTTTGGAAAAACTCAAAATATTATTTTATAATAAAGTCATATTCGGTTTATAATAGCTCCAAATTGATTTATTTCATAGATAAAGTGGGGATGGGTCGAAAGCCTCTCAACAAATAGATTTTAGGAAAGTTTAGGTTACAATTTTAACCTTATCATTTAGATTTAACTCTAAGTTAAATAATTTAACTTTTACCGTGTCTTCTTGTTTTATTACACAATATGGTAAATAAACTTAAAATAAAAAGAAAAACGAATCCCAAGTTGTTCATTATTAGTATATATATCCTTATATAAATGATTTGGCCTAACCTTAGATTTTTAGGAATAAAATAACAATTAATAATATAATATTTTTTTTAAAAACTATTTTATGTCAATTTTGACACTATTTGGTAATTGATTTTTTTGAAACAAATAAAAGAATTATTAGTTCAAAAAAGGTTAATTAAATTAATACTGACATGTCATATTAACCTATAAAATTAGTGGAATTCATAAAAAGTCTAAAATTATAGTTATTTAGGTATTTATAACATCAATTATGTTAATATTTCATTAATAAGGTAATTACTGCATTATCATTGTGTAATAAATAAATTAAATTATTTAATGTCTAAAAATTATAAATAAAATACCATTATGTAGTAAATATATTATCTTTATAATTAATATTTATAGTCCAATTTATCTTATGTATAACCCTATATTAAAATTTATTTAGTTATTAAACTTTGATTTAAACTATTTTAACCCTTCTTTAAATAAATTAATAATAAATGTCCTAATCTAATCCATGTGGACCTGAATGGTCATATTTTACTCCTAAGGTTTTTTTTGGTCGAATTACACTTATACAATAGAATTAGTACATGTGTTAGGGGAATAATAATATTTTTTTACCCTTAATTACCTAATTTACTTTTAACCGTGGTAAATAAAAGTAAAAAGTTACTGTTCAACAAAATTTATTTTCATCCCATTGAACCACATTTTAGTACTTGATATTAACTGTTTCTATTGGTTTTTCAAAATTCCACTCAAAGAAGTGGTAAAATTAAGTTTTATGTGAATTTCCAAATTCTCCTAGGAGGTGGGTAAAAGACAGTGAAAAGTTCAATAAAATTTTTATATATCTAAAATTATTATAAAATGACTCCAATGAATTGCATTGAACATATATAGGTATTATGTATCAATTTTGAACTAAAATAAATTTAAATAAAATAAATAATTATTTAAATAAAAATTCAGTTTTTAAATAGTAACCCAGTGTTTTCACTATTCATCAAAAATTGAAAGTTTTCAGAAAAATACAAAAATTCACCCTAGGCTAATTTAGATATTCCGAATCCAAAAATGAAGTCCATTTTGAATGAAAAAATTTATAAAATTTCAAAAAGTGGGTATTACTATTCATAATGGCTAGTTTATATAATATTTTAATAACATGTCGTTGTTTAGTAAAACTCGATATTGCATACAACACATGCTATCATGGAAGGTCGTGATTGTGTGTAAAGTAAGACAACTCAAGAATGTGTGTAGTCCAAGCTCTTTTTGGTGTATCGTACAACATAAGAAATCAATGAAATTAAAAAGAATATTTTTCATAAAATCTCAGGGTGTTACATCCCCACTGTTTATTGAAGACATCATACGCATCTAACTTCTCCCGCCATTCTCATTGCAGTCCCACAGCCACACCCCACCTGCACACATCTGGGCCATAACCATATATCTCACCCACAAACACCTGGGCCACAACCACGATGTGTAACCACGATCACAAACACCTGGTCCAGAACAACTACTGCCATGCCCGAAGACACCTATGCCTCATCCCAAAAACTCTTGGGAAACAACCTACCCACACACACTTGGGCTAACCACCATAACTACCATGACTGAAGAATATTAGGCTATAATGGACCTCAGGTCGTCACATCCTTCCCAAAGAGTCTTGGTCTATTCGATAATGGGAGAAGAAAAGGAGCTAATAACCAGTCACTCATAAGAGTGTTGGGAAAAACACCCTCCCCAATGAAATGGGGGTGTTTGGCAGTAGGTGCTCAACTTGGGTGGGGAGTGAATAAGAAACAAATGAACATAAATTATATAATATATATAACAAGCACTCATACCAACTTAGGTGTTCCAAAACCAATATAACCACAAACACCCTCCTTAATATTCATTCACAAGAAACACTGAACCCAGGACTATGTCACCACTCATCCCAGAAAACAATTCCCTATTGATCCCATTCCTGTTTCCATGTTCAAGTGATCCCATTTAGGTGAATTTTTCACTACTGGGAAACTAACATGCATAAACACAAGCCAGATAAATAGAAACACTCAAACAACTATTTAAGCATTGACACCCAGTTCTCTTGTGAAGTCACAACAAAAAAGGGATCAGTGAGATACCTCAATGTACTGGAACCAATACAAGCCTTGATATAAATCCCCACACAGCTTCAGAATCACAACCTACAGCTGTGCCACAATAGAGGATCCCATCCCCATCCATATCTCCCTATAAGCATCAAAGAGAACAACACACCTACTACCAAAACTGTGTAGGAAATCATCCAGGTTCATGCACATCATTCATTAGGTTATTATTTATATTGGTTAATCGGGTTGACCACAAAAGGATTGATGTTCATTGGGTATCCATTTAACCAAACTAGTTTTTTTGATTAACCAATTTCCATGTTTCATTTGTTTAATCGTCACAGAATACAATGGTTCATTAGTGCGCAAGGAAAGACCACCAACGTCCATGATTTTCAGGGAGCCTTATCCCATACAGTTCACAACATATAGCAATTATAAAAGTGTACAACTGAAATATCAAACGCACCCCATCATTATTTAACAGTCTGTTTATTATCTTTGTTATGGTTTGGATTCATCCATTCCCACATAAAAAATAGTGTACACACCCTGCAAGATAAACATTAAGGAGAGACGAAGGAAAATCTCTACTTGGTTGATCAAGGATCGATGTTCTTCTCCACGCGCCAAGAACTTGGAATGCATGACTTGCAGGGGAGGAACGTCGGGGACTCCAAGGGTAAGGAGAAAGGCTCTGGCATAGGCGCACCACTTTCCTCGGGAAGGGAAACTCCATATGCACCAGGAAGAATAGGAGACCAGCCAAGAGGAAGAAGAAGAAGTAATTCTCGTGCGATATAAGGATGAGATCCCATTTTTATGGGATATGGAAATTTGAACGACATTAAAGTTGGATCGTGGTTCCCCACGTGGTTGGGTAGTTACGAATGATGGAATTAATTTTCATTTTACAATTCTCCTTAGAGGGGTGGTTATAACGGTTATGCGATAAACAGATTCCTTTAACTATAAGGAATCCCATAATAGGTGCGGAACTGGACGGTATGGGGACGGGCGTGACACTGAGTAAAAACCACACCTTTTTGTAAGTTAAGGGTTTCCCGACTCTTGGGGGGTTTTAGATATTATTTATGGGTATTAAATGGCTAGGAAAGGGAGCATCAAATCATATTGATGTCAAAGGATATGTTGCAGGAGCAGAAAAGTCGGGAACTGGAAAAGAATGAAGACTGCTCTGTGAGGAAACGGTGCCACTGTCACAGTTCCACCCTCATGGTTCCACCGTCACCGTGCCACCATGATCGGTGTGCGACCGTGATGGTGCCACCGTGACCAGTGTGCGACCGTCACGGTGCCACCATCACTGGTGCCACTGTCACGGTGCCACTGTGACAGGTGTGTGACTGTCACGGTGCCACTGTAACCAGTGCCCCCATGACCAGTGCCACACTTTCAATGGAGCTGTGTTTCGGAAAAGTAATGTACTAGGTGGGGCTAGGTCATTACATCAGATACCGCTCAAACTAATCTTGCCCTCGAGAATCAAAACTAGACCCGATGAAAAGAGGGGTTCCGAACAACCACCTCGAAAGATACCTCTAAAGAGTGATCTTCATCAACATCTTGGAACATCTCATTCTCAAGTAACCTAGAAACATTAGAGGTTCAAACCGTCAAGTCATATGGGTTAGGGAGTTTTTCCTCCATGTCAAGATACTATTTTCTTTTGGTGGCACTGACTCGCCTGCACGGTTTTAATCACATCCACCTTAATGTTTTTCGATTAGGGATCTAGTACTCCTCTCCATATAGTCAGGACTCTTCACTCACATCCACATAATAAGGAAAACAGTTCCTTCCATAGTTAACAAAGTAAAAAAGTTACATCACAAACAAGTAAAAAAATAGAACAAAACATAAAACAGCTCTGAGTACTGGGTGCACGTCTACGTCTCCCATTCCCAGGTACATTCCTCGAGACCGTCATGCCTCCACAACATACGGACCAAAGGAATGGTCCATCCATGGATCACCTTCTCCTCACGATCCTTGATCCTCACTTGTCCTTCCACAAAAGTCGCATCGTCCTCAATATCCATCTTTCCCAAGTAGAGGACGTGTGAATCATCATGTAGATATCATCGGAGCTGAGACACAAGGAATACATCGTGAAGTCTCAGTAGCAGTAGTGGTAGCGCTAGCTGATAAGCCACTACGTCGAGCCACTGCAGCACATCGAACTCTTCGACGAACCTGGGAGAAAGCTTACTCCCCCTGTCGAACCTCTGTTTCCCACACTGAGGGGAGACCTTCAAGAACACATGGTCCCTGACATCAAACTCCAAGGGTCTCCTCCTATTATCAGCATAGGATTTATGTCTATCACAGGCCGCCTTCATCCTCTCTCGTATAAGCTGAACCTTCTTCATCGTGCTCTACACCACTTCCAGGCCAAGAACACCTACTTCCCCATCCTCGGTCCAGCACACGGGTGAGCGACATGGCCTTTCGTACAATGCTTCGAACGGAGCCATGTCAATTGTAGAGTGATACCTATTATTGTAGGAATACTCTACCAGATGCAATTGTCTCACCCACAGTTCCCCAAAATCCAACAGACATGCTTGTAACATATCCTCCATCATTTGGATGGTGCGCTCTCTCTGCCAATCTGTCTGGGGGTGCAAGGAAGTGCTAGGACGTAGCTGAGTGCCAAAAGCATTCTGCAATCTCTTCTAGACTCGTGAGGTAAACCGTGCATCCCTATCCAAAAATATGGACCTCATAACTCCATGTAGCCACACCACCTCATCCACGTATGTCACGACCCGTCCTTGGGGCCCGTGTCGTGACTACCCCAATCCCGCCTTCCATAGGCCAGGGGCTGGCGACTAGCACCAAAGGCGTAAATCCCGATAACTGGAAAGGCATTACCTTTATAAAAGTAAACAAAACACCACAGAGTACAAGCAGAAGTAAAACACTAAGTACAAAGTGAAGTTTTGAAAAGTAAATGGGCCAGAATACAAACCCCAAAGAAAGTACAACTACAACTGAACAAAGTACAACAGAAAAAGACAACAGCTGGAAGGACGGAAGCGGCTCCTGGGTCGTCCTCCTCGGATCCCACCTAAAGGGTAGGTACAGATGGTGCAGCTCCAGGATCGTCCACCATGGATCCTACCTGAAGGGTAGGTACAGATAGCCTCCACAATGCTCTCTCCCTTTAACCTACTCTGTGTGTCATCTCGTCACGAATTCCACCTCCAGATACTAACTCGTCATGTGGTCCACCTCTGGGTATCATCCAGTCCTCGAACACTCGGCCTCCGTCAGCAATGTCCGTCGTCTGCAACCAACACAACGAGGTGCGGGCATAGCCCGTGCAGGGGTGAGTATAACGATACTCAGTAAGGACCTTGAGACCCTCAAGGTCTCACTAAAACCAACATGGATAACCACAAAGAAGATCTCAACAGATAACCTCTACTTAGGTATATGCACATGCATATACCTAAGTTATCAAGTAACCCATCTCAATCATGAGGAAAACACCAAGATCATGAAATCAACGGATAAACACCACCCAGGTATATTTCCATACATATACCTAAGTTTTCAAGTGACCCATCTCAATCAAGAGGTAAACACAAAGGTCAAAGTCTCAGCTCAAACCAGGATTTTTATTATCGAAACCATAACTGCTGAAGAGATTCATCTCTGGAGTGTACAGTGGTCCTGTCACAACTCGGAGGTACTGCTCACTAACCTAAGACTACTGAGGTACTCCTCCTGTCGAGTACCGCGGGTCAGCCACCCAAACATAGTAGTGCTACCCTTCTGGGTATGTCACCCAAACACAGTAGTGCACACCCCCTAGAAGCCTGCTGAGGTACTCTCCGGACGAGTACCGCGGGTCTACACTGTCACACGGGTAGTGCTCTATCCTCCATGGGTCTGCACCCAAACAAATTAGTGCTCCATCCATTGGTCTAGTCGACTCATTCCAAGTCGAGTCGGTTAAGCAGTCGTCAGGTCTCAGTCGGCTACACGGTCTCCGTACTCCGTACGCTCGTCTCTGGGAGGGTCCGCTCCACGAGCTATAGGTCGATACTCCAAGTATCTCAAAGTCCCACGAAGAAGTATCTCAAAGGACCACCTCATCATAGGGGTCTCAACGCAACAGACGGCGCGTCGATCGGACGCCCAGTCTGTGAGTTATTAGCCTTTTCGTCCCAGGGGCCCGGTTGGTTTCGTGAGCAAACCAACCCAGCCGTATCTAAACTGTACCCCAAACTCTCATGGGTAAAACTCATAGGGACCATTTCTCAATGATATCACCAACTCTGCTGATGGTTCGTCAAACGGACGTCCGGTCTTAAAGATATCATCTTTTCCGTTCTAGGGGCCTGGTTGGATTTCGGGTACAATCCAACCCGGCCACTATCCAACTGCATCCAAAACTCGGGGGAAGTATGGAAAAAGTTCCGTCTCATCAAGTGGAATTCAACAAAATAGATGGCACGCCAATCGGACGCCCGGTCTGTGAGTTATTGGCGTTTTCGTTCTAGGGGCCAGGTTGGTTTCGTGAGCGGACCAACCCGACCGCACTCCGATGGCAACCAAACCTCGAGCGGAGTATGCCAAAAGATCTGTCTCACTTAGAGGAATTCATCAAAGTTGACGGCACGTCAATCGGACGTCCGGAACTCAAGATATAAGCATTTCCGCTCCGAGGGCCCGGTTGGTTTCGTACCCGAACCAACCCGGCCGAACCCAAAGTTTTCCGAAACCTTGAGTGCGATATACCGAAACAACCGCCTCGATCCAAGGATTGCATCTCCACTGACGGTGCATCAATCGGAGGTCCGTAGCCCATGATATGGGCAAAAGACTGAAGAGGGTCCGAAAAAGGGGGTTTCAGGCCCGGACCGCCCCGGCCCGAGGCCCCCTGGGTCAGCCCGAACCGGGTTGACCCACCCCGGGTCTGCCCCGGCTGGGCCCGACCCGCCCCGGCCGGTCCGGCCCTACCGGCCGGCCACGGCTCGGCTAGCGTGGCCGCGCTGAAGTCACAGAGCGGGGGGGGGGGTGAGCGGCCTGCCCTCGCAGTTGATTGAGGCCGGCGGCGGATCCGCTGCTTCCAATCTTCTTGCGGTAAGCTCGGGTGCCCCTGCCTCCTGCCGGTCGGACGGCTCCAGCCACCACCCTCGGTCGCCGGCTGTTCCATGCCGGTGACCCGCGCCTCCGGGTGTTTCCGCGGGCCACCGGAGTTTCTCCGGTGGTCCGTTTTCAAAACAGTCTGAGCCGGTGTTCATCTCGGGTCTCAAACTTTACTGCGCAAGCCTTAAAAATACTTTTCGGCCCTGTTTTTCATCGCCCGTCAATCCACATGTCAATTAAAAAAATGTACCATCTTTATGGTTTTCCGGCGCGACGCGATGGTGTTGTGTCCCTTCTCCACGGCCCGACTCCGGCCGCGGTTCTTTTGCGGTTCTTCGGCACGGCGCGACGGCGCCGCGGAATTGGTTCAAAATAATTGAATGTGCGGCGTGACGACGTCGTGCATTCTTTCTGCTCAATCCCACATGGTGCAACGACACCACATCACTTTCATTCGATCTGCAATAATAAGAAAAACAATAGGGAGGGGGCGGCCATGTTTGGGCGGTCCTGCCTCCTCCCGTTAACTGATATCATGCAGTCCAAATAAACGTGGATAAAAGACGGAAGAGAATCACGTAAGGAAAAATCACGTAAACCCCCTACCTTGTGCAAGCTTGAACAGAGGTTCGTCGAATGAGGATTCATCACGGAAAGAGACGTCGCGGAAGGAGACATCGCGGAAGGAGACGTCGCGGAAGAACCGTCGCGGTAAAAGGCGTCGCGTAGTCGGTCTCCGAGGACTCGGCGATCTTCGACGGAGTTCGATGCGTTCTTTGTGTTCTTCGTGTTCTTCGTCGAAGAAGATGAAGAACTCTAGATTTCCTTATCTTTTCTCCCCAAACCTTTCAATCAACAAAGGTTCCAACCCCAAAATAAAATAAGCTTACCTCTTATTTTATTAACATAACAAATATTTGAATTTCAAGAGTTTAAAATTCAAATAGCCACACTTAACTCACTTAATTAATAACATAAGTTATTAAACTTAAGTTGTCAAATATTAAATGTGAGTTGAGGGGGGTTAAAGAATGTGAGGAGTTATGGAAGGTTAGGGAAGGTGAAGGGGTAAGGTTCGTATGGGCCCCACCACCTTCATAACCTCCCTTGGGAAGTTGGGTAGTAACCCAACTTCAACCCAAAGCCTAATCCACTTAGTTAAAATAAAGATTGTAGTTTAATTTTTATTTCAACTTCCAAAAATTCTAACAACTTACCGCGTGTAAACGCAACTTCGGAAGTGTAATTCCTAAGCAATTACCAGTGCTATGGTTCCATCGGTGCCCTCAGAATTCGATTCCGAGCAACAGTTCAAAAGATAGGAATTCCCACTCATTCGTTCACTGAACGTACCCGAGCCAAACTTCAGAAAATGATTCCGGGCACACCGGGCCTCGGAATCAGGCGCCGTCAGAAACTGTGTTCTTGTAAAATTCCAAAGAAAATTAAGAAAAAACTTTCCTTGAAATTTCCGGGTCTTTACATTATTCCCACCTCAGGGCTTTACGTCCCTGTAAAGCTTCAACACAAACTAGGGTCACAAAAGCGGTATTGAGCAAGCACCTGAGCCTTCCGCTCCCATGTGCTTACCTGGAGATTCCGTACTACCAAAGAAAGCACACCTAAGGAATCGACCGTCCCCATAGGATCCGCTCCTGTTGATTCTCGATCCCTACAGGAACCTCTATGGAAGTAACCCCATCGCCATCGTCCTGCTCCTCATGGTTGATGATATGCGAAGGGTCGAGCGCGTATCTCCTCAGTTGAGATGCCTGGAAAACGTCGTCCACCTGGTGCAACTGAGGTGGATGGGTCAAGCAGTAAACCACCTCACCTACCCAGCTGAAGACCTGGAAAGGTCCGTTGAACCTCGTATATTACTTGCCGCCCTGGCCACATCTCCATAAACCTCGTTGAGGTGAGACCCGTATAAGGACGTGATCATCATCCTCGAACTCTAGAGGTCTCCAATTCCTGTTAGAACTGAAACTCAAAATAATGCTACCATGAGGGTATGGTTGAACGACTCAAGAGTGATCAGTCGCACCCTCCTGTGAAAGAGTTTATCCTGTGCTGCCTGGGGTTTCCTTTTCGCCGACCAAGGAAAACCCATCTCGACGTTTGCCTAAAACCATCAATTTGAGTTTGAACAGTTAGTGCCCATTCCATACTCAAACTAACGTCGTAAGGCCTCGACACTGCCGCCAAGAGATTCCAACCGAAACTCTCGCCTCGAGGGTCTGACCACACCGTCGGCGTAAGTGTGATTATCGAGTCTCCTCCCAAGGTATCTCCAGACGTAAGGTTTAAGTCCACGTCTTACCGGAAACTCTAGGTCTGGGAAAAGATTTTTGAAAGTAAGGAATAATTCATATCGATGTCTGCTACTACAACATCTAGTAGTGGACACAGACTGTCCCTTGAATCATTTTTAGAGCCATCGGGTCACTCTCCTTGACCGCATGCAGCCTCAATCTTTCTCCGCCCTCCAGCACCCTGTTCCTGGTAGGGATAACTAAGGCAGGTGGTTGTAGAATGTTAAGATGTACACTACCTCATGCTGCTCTCCTAGCTCTGTCTCCACGTCAGCTGCTCCGCAGACTCATCTCTCCTTAAAGATTCCTCTCCTTTAAACATTTTACACGCTCGAGTCTCTAAGACTGGAGGCGGTTTCCTATTTTTTACTGCAATGTGGAGTCTTCATCCACTCCTATATGATCTGAAAGAGCTTCTAAAATTTCTCCTTTTCCGAAAAGAGAAACTCGGTCTCATCCCCTAGATGAACCACGCCCATTTCCCAATACAGTCAATCCTAACATGAATGACGCATTCACACCATGGATGACGTCGTAAGGACTCAACGTAACTACTAAGAGATCCAACTGCCACTCTCGCCTCCAAGGGTCGAGTCACACTGTCGGTATCAGTGTGAGGTCACTGGGTCTCCTCCAGTAGAAATCTCGAAAGTGAGGGTCAAGTCAATTGTTTTAACCGAGACCACTCAGTATCAACCAAACAAAAGGATAGGAAAGCAAACAAAGATAAGTGTCTTTTTATTATTGCAGCTCATAGTAAAAAGACACGAATACAACAGCAACATTGAACTAGATGTACAAGGGACGTATCCACTAGTTCCGCTCCTGTCTACTTGCTCCCAGAGCTCTACTGCCTTGTCCACTACTCAGTTGTTTCTCAAGCACACGTCACTGCTTCTGCCTCGGTGGCTCCTCCAACACCCGCGGATCAACTGTGCGGGGGGTCGTATAGTCACGTGCCAGGTGACCCTTCCTGCCGCAGGAGTAACACTGTCCGTTTCTGGCACACCTGGCTCTGACCCCACCCCGGGTGCCCCGCACCACCAGTCCTAAAACCCGAGATCGCCCAACTGCTGGTCTGGTCCTCCTGGACCTCTGCATCATCTGTTTACTTCCCACAGATGACTCGTCTACTGATCAAAAAACACGCGGAAAATGCAGCAGCTCCTGAACATGCTTGGGGTGTAGAGATACTGGCACAAACTCCAACCTGAAGAAGGTCTCGAAGTCTTCTCAAGCGAAGGTCATCCCGTCGCAAAACTGGAAAAAATGGCTCCACCACCTGCCTGCTGCTGCCTGAAAAAGGCTGGCAGCAAAGATCACCATGAAGTCTGCAGGCATCCCCACTAGCCTGAAGACTCTCACCACAGCCTCCTGCCAGACCTCAGCCGCCGGCAGGTCCGTCTCTCCCTGGAACCTGGGTGGCCTCTGGCGCTGGAACTCGTGCAGCGCACTCAAGTGGCGTGCATCGCCTACTGCTGGGGCTGGTGGCATCGGTGGCCCAATGTATGGTAGTACTGCTGGTGCCTCCGCTTTTGCCTCAACTGAAAGAGGTCCCTATACCGAAGCCTCGTCTCTTGACAGGCTGTCAGTACGCACATCCCTCTGGGATCTAGCTGATCGTCCATGAAAAGGCATCCTGAAAGAAACAACGTGACACGGTCAAATGATTATACCTGGTGAGCTGACCTGGTTTGAGCTGTTTTAAGGGAAAACCTTTGAAAACACACACGCAATCAGTGTTTTTGTGCACAAAGTCAGAAATCAGTTGTCAGGGTCCTGGTGTATGGATACGTCAGCTGCCCGGACCAACACTGGACTCCCTGAACTGAAGACCACACTTGGTAACCTTAACACTATTGCTTCACAGAAATAAAATATCAGAGTTATATGTTCTGCGGTAGAACCGACTCCTCTGATACCAATTTGTCATGACCCGTCCTCGGGGCCCGTGTCGTGACTACCCCAAGCCCGCCTTCCATAGGCCAGGGGCTGGCGACTACCACCAAAGGCATAAATCCCGATAACTGGGAAGGCATTGCCTTTATAAAAGTAAACAAAACACCACAGAGTACAAGCAGAAGTAAAACACTAAGTACAAAGAGAAGTGTTGAAAAGTAAATGGGCCAGAATACAAACCCCAAAGAAAGTACAACTACAACTAAACAAAGTACAAAAGAAAAAGACAACAGCATGAAGGATGGAAGCGGCTCCTGGGTCGTCCTCCTCGGATCCCACCTGAAGGGTAGGTACAGATGGCGTAGCTCCTGGATCGTCCACCACAGATCCTACCTGAAGTGTAGGTACAGATAGCCTCCATAACGCTCTCGCCCGTCAACCTCCTCCGTGTGTCGTCTCGTCGTGAAGTCCACCTCCAGATACTGACTCGTCCTGTGGTCCACCTCCGGGTACCGTCCAGTCCTCGAACACTCAGCCTCCGTCAGCACTGTCTGTCGTCTGTAACCAACACAACGAGGTGCGGGCATAGCCCGTGCAGGGGTGAGTATAACGATACTCAGTAGGGACCCCGAGACCCTCAAGGTCTCACTAAAACCAACATGGATAACCAAAAAGAAGATCTCAACAGATAACCTCCACTTAGGTATATGCCCATGCATATACCTAAGTTATCAAGTAACCCATCTCAATCATGAGTAAAACACTAAGATCATGAAATCAATGGATAAACACCACCTAGGTATATGCCCATACATATACCTAAGTTATCAAGTGACCCATCTCAATCAAGAGGTAAACACAAAGGTCAATGTCTCAGCTCAAACCAGGATTTTTATTATCGAAACCGTAACTGCTGAAGAGCTCCGTCTCTGGAGTGTACAGTGGTCCTGTCACGACTCCGAGGTACTGCTCACTAACCTAAGACTACTGAGGTACTCATCCTGTCGAGTACCACGGGTCAGCCACCCAAACACATTAATGCTACCCGCCGGGGTATGTCACCCAAACACAGTAGTGCTCACCCCCTAGTAGCCTGCTGAGGTACTCTCCGGACGAGTACCGTGGGTCTGCACTGTCACACAGGTAGTGCTCCGTGCGCCATGAGTCTGCACCCAAACAAAGTAGTGCTCCGTCCACGGGGCTAGTCAACTCACTCCAAGTCGAGTCGGTCAAGCAGTCGTCAGGTCTCAGTCGGCTACACGGTCTCCGTACTCCGAACGCTAGTCTCTGGGAGGGTCCGCTCCATGAGCTACAGGCCGATACTCTAAGTATCTCAAAGTACTACGAAGAAGTATCTCAAAGAACTGCCTCATCATAGGAGTCTCAACGCAACAGACGGCACGTCGATCGGACGCCTGATCTGTGAGTTATTAGCTTTTTCGTCCCAGGGGCCCGGTTGGTTTCGTGAGCGAACCAACCCGGCCGTATCTCAACTATACCCCGAACTCTCATAGGTAAAACTCATTGGGATTGTTTCTCAACGATATCACCAACGCCGCTGACGGTTCGTCAAACGGACGTCCGGTCTGAAAGATATCAGGTTTTCCATTCCATGGGCCTGGTTGGATTTCGGGTACAATCCAACCCGGCCACTATCCAACTGCATCCAAAACATGGGTGAAGTAAGCCACATGTTCCATCTCATCACGAGGAATTCAACAAAACAGACGGCGCGTCAACCGAACGCCCGGTCTGTGAGTTATTGGCTTTTTCGTTCCAGGGGCCCGGTTGGTTTCGTGAGCGGACCAATGCGACCACACTCCGACGACATCCAAACCTCGAGCGGAGTAAGCCAAAAGTACTGTCTCACTTAGAGGAATCAATCAAAGTCAACGGCACATCAATCGGACGTCCAGAACTCATGATATAAGCATTTCCGCTCCGAGGGCCCGGTTGGTTTCGTATCCGAACCAACCTGGACGAACACAAAGTATTCCAAAACCTTGAGTGTGATATACCTAAACTACCGTCTCGATCCAAGGATCGTATCTCCACTGACGGTGCGTCAATCGGAGGTCCGTAGCCAAAGATATGGGCAAAAGACCGAAGAGGTTTTGAAAACGGGGGTTTCGGGCCCGGACCGCCCAGGCCCGAGGCCCCCTGGGTCGGCCTGAACCGGGTAGACCCGACCCAGGTCCACCCCAGCTGGGCCCGGCCCGGCCCGGCCGGTCTGGCCCACCCGGTCGGCCATGGCTCGGCCAGCGTGGCCGAGCCGAATTAGCAGAGCCGGGGGGTGTGCGGCCCGCCCTCGCCGTTTATTGAGGCCAACGGCGGATCCGCCGCCGCCAATCTTCCGACGGCGCGCTCGGGCGCCGCCGCCTCCTGTCGTTCGGACGGCTCCAGCCACCACCCCCAGTCGCCGGCAGTGCCTAGCCAGCGACCCGTGCCTCCGGGTGTTTCCGCGGGCCACCGGAGTTGCTCCGGTGGTCCGTTTTCAAAACCGTCTGAGCCGGTGTTCATCTCGGGTCTCGAACTTTACTACGCAAGCTTCAAAAATACTTTGCGGCCCCTTTTTTCATCGCCCGTCAATACGCACGTCAATTAACAAAACGTACCATCTTTGTGGTTTTCCGGCGCGATGCGATGGTGCAAGGCCCCTTCGCCACGGCCCGACTTCGGCCGCAGTTCTTTTGCGGTTCTTTGGCACGGCGTGACGGCGCCGCGGAATTGGTTCAAATGAATTGAATGTGCGGCGTGACGACGTCGCGCATTCTTTCCGCTCAATCCCACGTGGTGCGACGGCACTGCGTCACTTTCATTCGATCCACAATAAGAAGAAAAACAATAGGGAGGGGGCGGTCATGTTTGTGCGGTCCGGCCTCCTCCCGTTAACTGATATCATGCGGTCCAAATAAACGCGGATAAAAGATGGAAGAGAATCACATAAGGAAAAATCACGTAAACCCCCTACCTCGTGTGAGCTTGAACATAGGTTTGTCGAATGAGGATTCGTCGTGGAAAGAGACGTCAAGGAAGGATACGTCGCGGAAGAACCGTCGCGGTAAAAGGCATCGCGTAGTCGGTCTCCGAGGACTTGGTGATCTTTGATGGAGTTTGATGTGTTCTTTGCGTTCTTCGTGTTCTTCGTCGAAGAAGATGAAGAACTATATCTTTCCTTAGCTTTTCTCCCCAAACCATTCAAGCAACAAAGGTTCCAACCCCAAAATAAAATAAGCTTACCACTTATTTTATTGACATAACAAATATTTGAATTTCAAGAGTTTAAAATTCAAATAACCACACTTAACTCACTTAATTAATAACATAAGTTTTTAAACTTAAGTTGTCAAATATTAAATGTGAGTTGAAGGGGTTTAAAGAATGTGAAGAGTTATGGATGGTTAGGGAAGGTGAAGGGGTATGGTTTATGTGGGCCCCACCACCTTCATAACCTCCCCTGGGATGTTGGGTAGTAACCCAACTTCCACCCAAAGCCTAATCCACTTAATTAAAATAAAAATTGTAGTTTAATTTTGATTTCAACTTCCACAAATTCTAACAACTTACCGCGTGTAAACTCAACTTCAGAAGTGGCGTTCCTAAGAAATTACCGGTGCTACGGTTCCATCGGTGCCCTCGGAATTCGATTTCGAGCACCGGTTCAAAAGATAGAAATTCCCACTCATTCGTTCACTGAACGTACTGAAGCCAAACTTCGGAAAATGATTCTGGGAACACCGGGCCCTGGAATCAGGTGCCGTCAGAAACTATGTTCTGGTAAAATTCCAAACAAAATTAGGAAAAAAAAATTCCTTGAAATTTCCGGGTCTTTACAACGTACCTCCGTGCTAAGGCATCCACTGCACCTGACTCCTTAATCTCCAGAAAGTGAGCTAATTTTGTCAACATGTCCACCACTACCCAGATAGCGTCGCATCCTCCTCAAACCTTGGGTTGCCCTGTGATGAAATCCATCGAGATGTCATCCCACTTCCACTAGAGGACGTCTAAAGGCTACTAAAAAACACCTAGAACATTGTGTTCATCCTTCACCTTCTGACACACTAGGCACCTGACCATGAACTCTACCATCGTTGAATTTACCCTGGGAAAACCAAAACTGACTCATCAGACCATGGTACATCTTGGAAACTCTCGGTATCACTGATAGGGGTGAGTTTTGGAAGTCACCAAGAAACCTCTCGTGCATCGCCTCTGGAACAAAAAACTTCCATCGGAAAAGCATCTGATACTGACCATCCTCCATCCACCCTTCCAGATCATCGCCCTGGTTAACCTGGTCAAGCATTACTTCACTCTATATGTCTCCCCACTGAGACACCTCCACCTGCCATAGGAGAGAGGATTTCATTGTCATCTGAAATAGACAACCTCTACCACCATCCTCTGTTACATCCAGGTGTTGGGAAGCCAACTCTTCCATTGCCATCCAAGCATCTTCCGACTCTCAAACTGCATCCATCTGTGACTTCCTGTTCTAGGAATCGGCCACCACATTCCCTTTTCTTGAGGTGTAGGAAATATCCAAGTCGTAGTCATGAAGGAACTACATCCACCTTCGCTGCAATTAGTTCAGGTCCCCTGGGAGAAGATATACTTCATGCTTTTATGATCTGTTCTGTCCTTGAAGTGCTCCCCGATGAGGTAATAACACCAAAACTTTAGTGTGAACACGACCGCCGCAAGTTCCAGATCGTGGGTGTCATAATTACTCTCATGAGGACGTAACTTTCTTGACCCATATGAGATCACCCCTTGCCATTGCATCAGCACACACCCAAGGCCTTGTCCTGAAGCATCACAGAACACCTCATACACCGCCCCTTCTTTTGGAAACCTCAGAACTGGGGCTCTTACCAACTTATCCTTCAAATAACTAATGGTTGAATCACACTGCCCATCCCATATGAAAGCATGGCCATTCTTGGTCAAAGATTTCAAAGGTGATGTTACTCAGGAGAAGTTGGGTACGATCCTCCGGTAGTAACCTGCCAGTCCAAGAAAACTTCAAACTTCTTCCAAGTTCTTGGGAACTTCCCAAGAAACAACCGCCTCTACCTTCAATGGGTCCATTGTTATTCCCTGCTCAGACACCACGTGCCCAAGGAAGTGTACTTCTCGCATCCAGAACTGGAACTTTGACAATTTCCCATAGAGTTGGGGCTATGAGAGGTCCTCTAAAAATGCTCTCATGTGCTCACCATGATCCTCCTATGATCTTGAGTAGATCGGGATGTCGTCAATAAACACGACTATGAACGAATACATGTATTCCCGTAAGACAGAGTTCATGAGTCCCATGAACACAACTGGTTTGTTTGTAACACTGAATGGCATGACCACAAAGTCAAAGTTACCATACCTACATCTGAAGGTAGTCTTGGAGATGTCTCCCTCTTTCAATCTCAACTGGTGATAGTAAAACCATATATCGATCTTAGAGAACCAACCTGCTCCCCTCAGCTGGTCAAAGACATCATCTATCCTCGAGAGGGGGTAACGGTTCTTGACCGTTACCTTATTCAGTCTCCTGTAGTCTATTCACAGCCTCAGACCACCATCTTCCTTATTTGCGAACAAATCTCGGGCACCCCATGGTAACACACATGGTCGGAAAAATCCCTTCTTCATTAGATCTTCAATATGAATCCACAACTCCCGCAACTCATAAGGTTCCATCCGGTAGGGAGCCATTGAAATCGGATAGGAACCAGGTTGCGAGTCTATCCCAAACTCAACATCACGCTGAGGGGATAGAGTCGTCACTTCTTTAGGGAAGACGTCCATAAACTCACTGAAGATCCCTAGAACTTCCGCCATTTCTGTATCCACCGACTCCACGGATAGTTCAGCTAACAATTAATGGAGGGGTTCCTCTCGCCTGCTTCTTTTCTTGCAACCCCGCTCACAGATGAAAGTTACACGTCGGCCACCCAAATCTAGAAACACGACCCTTCCTCGGAAGAAATCAATGACAGAACATACAGATAACAACCATTCAATGCATAGGATGACATCATTTGAATGTATCTACAATAGTAGAAGATCCTTGATAGACAGATGTGGCACTATCATGAGTCTACACCCTTGGAAAACATAAAACAAGTCGTTCTGACCTCCGACTGGCGTGCTTAGAACCAGGGGCACTGAAAGTCTCTTATCATTTAGACCCTAAGCACGGTCCAGACTGGGCAGCACAAACGAGTGTGAAGCTCATGTATCGAACAAGGAATAAGAAAGAGTACTAAACAATATGATCGTACCTAGAACGACTTCCGGCCCTGATGGAACCACTACTTCCTCGGTGTGTAACTGTCCACACCCTACTCCCCTACCCCTCAGCTATCGGCACCCTCACTGACCATGCCCTGGTCGAGGTCCCTGAGGAGGGCCCTGAGGTCAGCCTCCTCCTGCAACGCCTGCCCTCAGAGGATCGGGAGTTTGCTTCCTCTGCTGCTGCTGCTGAAAGGGCCTAGCTGGAAATTGTTGCTGCTGAGGTGGGCGTTGAATCTGCCCACCATCGCTATACTACACTCTATCCGGGTACTAATTTTGAAGGTTCCCATGGCTTACACAGATGAAGAATCATGGACCTGGGCCTGAAAGGAAAGGGCGAGGGCCATGAGATCGGAACTGGAACTACTGAGGCCTGCTACCTACTGGTCGAAACCTAGAGGGCCCTAATGTTGGAGGCCTGGTGCTGACATCCATCCCTTTTGATGATCCCATCTCGATTCTCTCTCGTGATACACCTCCCAGCGTCTGCATCCTCTCCACCACATCATCCTTCTTTTGGACCTCCATGTATGTTGGTAAGGTGAAGGGAGTAACAACATATTGATGAGAAGGTCGAAGTGCCTCCTCCAAACGTCTCTCCCAAGACTCCTAATCCGAAAAGAGGTAAGGAGAAAAGTGAAAGAGATCCTTGAACTTGATCCCCAAATCTCTTACTAACATACTCCCCTACTAGAGGGACAATAGTTCTTGCCTCTTCTCAGCCTTCATTGTGGAAGAGAGGAATTAAGCCTGGAACTCCTTCTTGAAATCAGTCCACGTCACCTCAGCCTCCCTCTTCTCCCCAAGAAAAAGCGTCCACCACTGACACGCTGCTCCAAGAATCTAGCATACAGCCAGAAGAACCCAGTACTCCATCGGAGGCCGGATCAAGATGAAAGCTATCACCATCTCCTATAGCCGTCTCTCCTTCTCCACTTCAGAGATGTTACCCTCGTACTTCCCGAGGGTCTTCCGCTGAAAGGCACAAAGTTTCTTCTGCCACTGATCGTCCTCCTCCTCTCAGTCAGCCCTTCGTCGATCATCCAAGTCATCCTCCTAGGCCTCGATCTCCCACACTACTCGTGGTCGTCTCCTAGGTGCCATAGCTGCAAGGTAAACAAGGAATTCCAAATCCCAAGTAGTGTAGAATATTGTTCTTAAATTATATTATACGTTTTATTCATTTTAAATCCTCTAATATACCCATGAAACATAAGAACTCATGTAATTATGATGCATTTACCTTCCCTAGGCTCTCTACCATGCATCCAGTGCATCCTCACATGGTCGTTCGATAGGCCTAGAGTCGTTTCATCGGATCACGAGGGGCCCTAAAATCCTATGTCCTAGTCTGTCTTCCCTGGCCTATTTCACACTCCAAGATCACCCAACACTATTTCCCTACCATACCATGAAATCCTCACTATGCTTAACCAAAAAATCCATCTTATCTCTCACCCTATCAACCTACCTCTGATACCATTCTATCATGACCCACCTTCACCATGATGAGAGAAGGGACAACAGATTTCCAGACCCTTCTTCAAGTTGAAGTATAGATAATGACCCCCGAGACCTGCCTTCAATAGTTCATGGAGTGGCGACTAGCACCAAGGGTATATAATCACACACAAGATGGAAGGAATTGCCCTTTTTCTTCAATAGGGTCAGGAGATAAGTTAGTAAATCCCAACAACACAAAAATTGGAAGTGCAGGTAAAGACAAAACAAACCATTATCATATTCATGTACCAAAAATAAATGATTCAAAAGTAAAAGAATACCCCAAAAAGAAGTCCCAAAAGAAGGTAAAACAACAACTACTACTGTCCCAACGTCTAAACTAGTACAGTCCCTTACTATCTCTGATATCCTCCTGGAAACCTAAAAGTATTTTTATATATGTAGGGTGATCATTGAAGTATACTCAGTAGGGAAAACCAAAGAATATCATGCACTAGTGAGGAGGCATTCTAATTCTCTTTGAGAATAGATATAACCAAAGAACCTAGCAAGGAAAACTATCCACCAAAGCCTCACCAAATCACTCTCCCCAAATAATGCAAGTTAATTAATGTATAGTAATATCACATCGATATTTGGGTTCCATGTGCCACTTCCCCACTGGTTATTGAAGACATCCTAAGCATCAAACCTCTTCACCCATTCTCACCACATTCCCACTGCCACACCCTGCCTGCACACACCTGGGCTAGAACAACTACTGCCATGCCTGAAAACACATGGGCCTCATCCCGAAGACTCTTGGAAAACAACCTGCCCACACACACCTAGGCCAACCACCACAAATACCCTGCCTGAAGAATATTTGGATATAATGGACCTCAGGCCATCACATCCACCACGAAGAGTCTTGGGCTATTCAGGAAAGGGAGAAGAAAAGGAGCTAATAACCAGACACTCATATGAGTGTTGGGAAAACACCCTCCCCCATGGAATGTCGGTGTTCGACACTAGTTGCTCAACTTGGGTGGGGAACGAATAAGAAACATAAGAACTCCAATTATATAATATATATAACAGGCACTCATCCCAAACTAGGAGTTTCAAAACCAACATAAGCAAAAAAACCATTGTTACTATTCATTCACAAGAAACACAGAACCCACGACCATGTCACCGCTCATCCTAGAAAACAATTCCCTATTGATCCCATTTTTGTTTTCATGTTCATGTGATCCCATTTAAGTGAATTATACACTACTGGGAAACTAATAGGTTTATCCATAATCCAGAGAAATAGAAACACCCAAACAACAATTTGAGCATTCACACTCGGTTCTCTTGTGAAGTCACAACAACAAAGGGATTAGTGAGATCCCTCAAAGTACTAGAACCAAACCAAGCCTTGAGATACAGCCCCACACAGCTTCAGATTAACCACCAAAAACTGTGCCACAATAGAGGATCACATCCCTATACACATCTCCCTATAAGCATCAAAAAGAACAACACGCCTACTATCAAAACAGAGTAGGGAAACTTCCAGGTTCAAGCACATAATTCATTTGATTCTTCATTCTGTTGGTTAACTGGAGTGACCACACAAGGCTTAATTTTCACTGGGTATCCATTTAACTAACCAAGTTTAGGAGATTAACCAATTTCCATGTTATAGTTATTTAATCATCACAAAAGACAAGTGTTCATTATTGCGCAAAGAAAGACCACCAACGACCATGATTTTCAGGGATCATAAGCCCATACAGTTCACAAGATATAGAAATTATAAAAGGGTATAGCATAATTTTCAAACTCACCCCATCATTATTTAATAGTATATTTATTATCTTTGTAATGGTTTGGTTTCATCCATTCCCATCGAAACAGTAGCGTACCCACCCCGCATGTTACACACTAAGGAGAGAAAAAGGAAAATACCTACTTGGTTTATCAAGGATCAGAGTTCTTCTCCATGCACCAAGCACTGGGGATATGCAACTTGCATGGGAGGAACATCTTGGACTCCAAGAGTGAGCAGAAAGGCTCTTGAATAGGCGCACCACTTGCCCGGGGAAGGGGAACTCCAAACGCACCAGGAAGAAAATGAGACCAGCCAAGAGGGAGAAGAAGAAGGAATTCTCATGCGATATAAGGTTGAGATCCCGTTGTTATGGGATATAGAAATTTGGATGGATTTAAAGTTGGACCGTGGTTCCCCACTCGGTTTCGTAGTTACGCACGATGGAATTAACTGTCCGTTAACAATTCTCTTCGAAGGGGTGTTCCTAACTGCTATGCGTTAAACAGTTTTCCTTAACCATAAGCAAACGCGTAACAGGGGTGGAACTGGAAGGTATGGGGAAGGGCGTGACACTGAGGAAAAACCACATGTCTTGGTAAGTTAAGGGTTTCCCGACTCTTTGGGTATTTTAGATATTATTTATAGGCATTAAATGGCTTTGAATGGGGGAATTAAATCATCTTTATATCAAAAGATATGTTGCGGGAGTGGAAAATTCGGGAACTGTAAAAGAGTGAAGACCGCTTGGTGAGGACATGGTGCCACAGTCACGGTTCCAACCTCACGGTGCCACCGTCATGGTGCAACTGTCACGGTGCCACCATTTTAGTGGAGTTGTGTTTTGGTAATGTAATAGACCTGGTGGGCCCGGGTCATTACAATCATTCATAGAAGGAATGCCCAATACATATTTTTTAACAAGGAGATAATGTGTTGTGATATAACCTAAATTTGTTAGTTAATTTCTTTTGGTAAAACCATATAGTCAAATAAAAATAATGGGAAAATAATGAAACTATAATGGAAAACATAGCACTCCACATTTCAAATGAGTAAAAATTGTGAGGTTGAATATTATTTGATGTTTTGATGGATGATTTTTTATAATTGTTATTAATAATTAAATAATATAATATTGGTCTTTCTTCTAATATATATTAGAGTGTAATATCTAAAATATTTATGCATTAATTTTTTATTATTAAAAAAATAATTTTATTAAAGGTTAGATAATATTTATTATGATTTTTAATTCAACATAATATGTTTTATAAATAGATACTAATTTAAATTTTGTTAATTTAAAATGATATATAATATTGTTTTATCATAGATTTAAATTACGACATTAATTGAAACACAGATATGAATTTTTGGTTTAAATATGGAATATATGTTATTTTATAGAAAATTTATCTATTTTTTCATTAGAAATATTTTAAAATATAAAATAAAATAGTTATATAAGGATTTTAATTAAATTAATAATATATTTTTAATAATCAGTTGAAAAGTATATGAATTCTATTTTGATAAAAATTTAAATAATAATTTATTATCATAAATAAAAAATGCAATGAAATATTAACAATTTTTATTTAAAATTATTATAAAAAATTATAGAATATTTTTTTTAAACTCATATTATTTATGGTTATATAGTATAGAATTTTAATTTCTACATTAAAATTTAATATGTTAGTAAGTTTTGTTATATATTTGGATTAATATTCAATTTTTTTTGAATTTATGTTTAAATTAAATTCAAGTAATAATTAATATATATATTTATATGAAAGATAGAAAACCTTATAAAAACATTGTAATTGTTTCCTATATTCTAATATATTAAAAAAACGTAAATTTTATAAATTTACATTTAATTTATATTTATTTCAAGATTACTATGGAAGCATTTATTAGCGCAGACACAATGGATTCATTACATACGAAACGTCAAAATTACGGTCATAAATATAATATATAATAACTTACAACTATTTAATCTACTATAATATATTGAAATTATGAGTAATAGATTATTTTGTCTAATAACCATGATATTTCTATTTATGTAATGTATTTTTAATCACAAATTACATTAATAAACATAAAAAACTATATAGATGTCATTTTCTTACTAATAATGATTTATTAAATATTTAAAGAAGTAAAATTTTGAGAAATTTTTTTATTATTAAGGCTCCAAAAATTATTATATTTTTAATTAATAAATTAATTTGAATCATTAACAATAAATTTTAATCCCTTATCAAAGAAATATTTATGAAAATGCTTCAAGAACCCTTTTATGAATAGTGATTTTAATTTATTTATAAAGAAATTGTTTTATAAAATAATTTCAATAATTAACCATCTATATTAATTATTCCAATATATATATATATATTAATTTACATCTATCTTTCATTATTCATATCTCAATGGAAAACTTAATCAAATTCTCTATTTTATATATCTATGAATGCATGATTTTCCCATATTTTAAATTTTTATACTTCATTATATTTTTTTTATTTTCATAATGATATATCATATCTAAAAAACAAATTATATAAAAAAATAGTTTCTTCATTAATTATTGATTCTTAAAAGTTAATTTTCAAATATACTAACTCAATTATATGTAACAGTAATGGTTATTTTACATTTTACTCTATTTTTATATATTTGTTTCATTTTTCTATTACAAATATTAAGTATTTGACTCTCCTACATAGGGTATTAATAAATATTGAACCTTAAATTAATGTAATGTGATTTAATTATTATACTACATGGTTTTTATGTGCTCAAAAACTCTATATAGTAGTTGGTTAGTTAAGTATCTACATATTAATTTTAATAACATAAAAAAATTAGTTATGTTTCATTTTTTGAGTTACTCCAATACAATGGGTGGAAAATTAACCACGTTAGTTTATTATATAATTTATATAATTTTATGTTAAATATTTATTGGTATCATCATAATAAATAAGACATATACTTAAATACTTGCTTAACAATTTATATGTAAAATTTATATAAACTCATGACTTACTTTGAAATTCTATATCAGAAATGAAATTTAAAATATAAGAAACCACATGATGAATATGGATTATATAATATTATAATAAAATTTTATTAATTATTTTGGAAATCATATGTTCTGAGTATATTAAAATTGAATAAAGATGGAATTTTGAACTACTTTTTCAATCAAACTACTATAACCAAATATTATGGACACTAAAAATTATATTTTATTCAAGTATCATTTTAAATGGTCTAATATAAATACATGGATTAATATAATTTTTCTAAAAAAATTTATACTAACAAATTGAAATTGAAATTTATAAAATAATGATTACAAATATGTATATTGGGAGGAACTAATGGGTTTTCATTTAAAAGATTACATTAAATGTTTTAAACTTTTCCTCACAAAAATCCATTTATGTTCTAAAAAATATTTTAATCATATTCATGTTGATATTAATATGTATTATATTATTCATTTTGGATTTCTCATAATAGGGAATTGGTTAAACTATTCTTTTATAAATATCTTCTATTTTATAGGATAAAAGTAATTTTTTGTAAATATTGTTTTAAATGAATATTTTTATGGGAATTAATGAGAAAAGATAGATTATATTTTCCCAATTCATTTTATGTTTGTTAAATTATCTATATTATGATGGGTGGGATTTTAATATTTTAAAAAATGCATTGGGTAAGGATTTATTTTTGGAATAAAACATATTGGAATTTACCAAATGAGTTATTTTATTTTTAATGTATTTGGGAGAGTGATTAAAAATAATATTCCAGAAGTGACCTTCCTGATTTCCCTATTGAATGTATTGTTTCTATTGCGATTGTTTATTGTAATTATTTCATAATACATGTTGATTTCTTCAATGAATATGTGTTTAAAATAGATAATAATTTTTTATAATGAAAATAATTCTCTTTTGGATTCCAATATTTTAATGGCCTAATTGGTTTCATATATTTTATACCCTATAATGATCTTTATATTCTCATCCCAAAAAGTCAAATGATGTTATAGGTTTTCAGGATGAGAATGAAAAATAAAAAATTCAATGTTATAGTTAGGGAAATTTGTCTTCAATGAATAAATCATATCAATCAATAAATGGTTTTTAAAAAAATCTACACTTTTTGGATGTGTGGGTTTTAAAATATATTGGGTTCCCTAATAAAAAAATAATTTTAAATATATTTAGGATGTATGTTATAAAATGTTTCTCAAACAAGTAATTATGGAGTAGTTAAGATTGTGATGATTGATATGTTGACATGACATCATCAAATATTTCCATGTTCATGTGTATTGTTAGGAACTCATCAACAACTTATTAGTATTTTCATCAAATGGTAATATTGAACCATTATTAGTAACATGTTTTCCCCAAAATTACTACAATATAACCATTAATTAAATCATAAATAATATGAAATAATTGTGTATATCACACTAAACCAATATCAAGAAATGGTAATAAATAAAAGGATCACATTGTTCGATGATCATGTAAACCCATATTATAGAACATAAAGGTATGAAATGTAGAATTTTCAAATCAATAAACTCAATAGTTGTTCATATAATTAAATTTCACCATGGGATATTCAATGATCATTGTCTTGAAAAAAAGAAAATATAAATTGTTATATTGAATCAATGATATTTAATAGTTTTATTTTTTATACTAATGATAATAGATCTGGTAGTTATGGGATGTGAACATAATCATGTTTTGATATGAATTAAATATACGTGCACGTATATTACAACATAATTGTAGATGTTTTAAATAATTATTAATTGATTATATGGAATAAATTATGAATTAATTAAATGTATTTCATTCATATAAGGAATTAAATGATTATATAAAATGGGATTAAATGTATACCGGTTTATTTAATATTTTAATGAGTTACATTAAATAAACTTATTCATGTATTTTTATATAAGTGGATTAGATACCTCTTCATTGGTATTATTTATTTTATGTAGGCCTATCAGTATTTTTATCTTCTCAAAAACAATTGTCATCAGTTAAAGGGGTTATTGTCACGACCCATCCCCCGGGGCCTATATCATGACTACCCCAAGCCTGAATTCCATAGGCCAGGGGCTGGAGATTAGACCAAAGGCATAAATCCTTATACTGGGAAATAATTTCCTTTTTAACTGTAAATAAACACATCAGATTACACAACCAGAAGCAAAAATACTAAGTTAAATTGTATACAAAAGATGTTTGCGAGAGTAAAAGTGGTTGGAAATACAATCCCAATTTGAATTCACTGGTAAAACTGAAACCAAGTACAAATGAAGAAATATAAAGTTGCTACTATGTCGTCCTCTGGGGTTCCTGCCTGAAGGATAGGTACAGATGGTATTATCAATACTCTCATCTGTCTGTCTCCTCTGTGTACCATCACACTGAGTGGTCCAACTCTAGGTACTGACCAGTCCTTCTACTCTCTTCCTCAGTCAGCGTTTTCTGTCATCTGCAACCAACACAATGAGATGTGGGTATGGCCAATGCAAGAGTGGGTATAACAATACTCAGTAGGGACACCGAGACCCTCATGGTCTCAGAATAACCAACAAGGATAAACTAAAAATAATGAAATCAACGGATAACAATTACTTAGGTATATTCCCATACATATACCTATGTTATCTAGTAACCCATCTCAATCTTGTGGAAAACATAAAAGTCAATGACTCAGCTCAACCAGGATTTTATTCTAGGGATAATATCAATCTGAAACCTCGGATGTTGGAGAACTCCTCCTCTATCGAGTATAGTGGGCCAGCCGCACTCACACAAGGGTGCTTCCCACTAACTGTGGACTGCTGAGGTACTACTCCTATCTAGTATTGTGGGTGTCCCATGCTCACACAGAGGCGCTCCCCACCTTGGGTCTGTCGCGCTCACAAAGAGGCACTCCCCCACGTTAATTGCTGAGGTACACCTCCTGTCGAGTACAGTGGGTCTGTCGCGCTCACCCAGAGGCTCTCCCCACCATGGGTCTGCTGAATCACATAGAGGCACAACCCACTGGCCTAGTTTATTCACTCTGAGTCGAATCGGTCAAGCATTTGTTAGGTCTAAGCCACCAATTGAGTCTCTGTACTCTGTCAGCTCGACTCTGGAAAGTATCTCCCCATGAGCTACTGGTCGATACTCCAACTATCACGAAGTCCCACAAAGATGTATTTCAATGGTCAGCCACATCATTGGGGTCTCAACGCAACAAATGGTTTGTCAATCGGATGCCTGATCTATTAGTAATTAACCTTATTGTCGTGGGGGCCTGGTTGGATTCATGTAAGATCTAACCTGACCGAATCTCAACTATACCCGGAACTCTAGTGGGGTATTCTCAAAAGGATGGCTTCGCTCCAAGAATACCAGCTCCGATGACTGTTTGTCGAATGAACGTTCGATTCCAAAGCTATGGACCGAGAAGGTATGGGGTCAGTAGTGGGATCGGGTCTGGTCCGACCCGGTCGGACCGACATAGCCCAACCCTGTTAGGGCCAACCTGGTCCGGGTCGACCCTGTCAGATTCGCAGGGTCAGACCCGGCCCGTTGAGTGGGTCAGCCTACTACGTTTGGCTCGATTTTCTAGGCCTAGCCCAGTGGACTACAGGGGTGGTTTGGCCCGGGCTCGTGTCCAGCTCGGCCCGGAGAGTTGCGAGGTCGCGGGTCAGCCCGAAAGGCACGACGGAGCCGGGACGCTGGCTCGGCCGGGAGCGCGCGGGTAGGGGGGAGGTGGGTTCGGGGTGACGCGCATGGAGGATGGCTTTGGGGAAGTCGGGCAGGCCGCAGAAGGGCACTGCGCATGCCATGTGGGAGTTGGGTAGGGAGCGGCAGGGTGCTGGGAGCACCGGACAAGGCACGGAAGGGGCCGGGCAGGCCGCGGGGGCACTAGCAGGGCACCGAGCAGGCCGCATGAGCACCGGGAAGGGCGTCGGGGGCCGCGGTCAGGTAGCTTGGGCGCTGGGCAGTATGCTGGGAGGGTCGCGGGTAGTCGGCTGGGCGACGGGTTGGGCACCAGGCAGCGTGCCGGGAGGCTGCGAGTAGGCTGCTTCGGTAGATCTTGGGCAAGCGCAGGCCAATGGTGCGATTCACGGAGGCCGCGGGTAGCGCGACCTTTGTCGTTTCCACCTCCGTCGTCTCATCATTTATATGTTTCCATGCCGTAGAATACCACAAGAACAGAGAGATTGACGGAGGATGCTGGTCCATGTTAGGTTGGCCCGCACCCTCATTGTTTAGGGAGATATAAATTGACTCATCCTGGGAAAAAGATGATCAATAATACATCTACATGAATCCCTTATTATCCTTTGAAGAAGGTACGAAAAAGATACAAATTCAACAAGTAATAAACTCCCTACCTTAGATTCATCGTTCGACGTTCGTTGACGGAGTTGCAGAAAGAAGACGATGAAGATTGTCATTCTTCGCATTCGTCACACACTCCCAATCCCAAGCTGTGTTAGTCGTGGAAGATATGCCACATTGGTAGGATCCGAGGATGTAAGTCGAAAAAGGTAGTTAGCATTCTTCGTTATTCATTGGAATATAAGGTTCCTCGTTCTTTGTTGGGAGATTTTTTCCCTTTCTCTCCTCTTCCTCCATTCTACCAAAATGAATAATACCAATGAAAATAATAGATTGCTTATCTATTGTTTTGTTGGCATAGAATTCAAAAAGGGAGAAAAAATTAATTGTCTCCATCCAATAAATGTGGAGGATTGGAATAATAAATTATGCATTGTCCAACTAATTAAAATGGATGTGGGGGCACCATAAATGGTTGAGGGGGTCAAGGGAATCCCCCCTCATTAATGAGGTGAGTTGAGATATTTTCAACCCACCCATTAATCGGGGGGTTTTAGTCTCATGTGGTCCCCTCGTCATAAACTTTCGTAGGAGGTTACCTTCAGGTGGGCCCCACCACCATAACCTCTCAAGGGAGGTTAGGGTATGGCGGTCCCACATCCGACTCCCAAGTAAAGGTTTTAACCAATATTCACACACATGGATGCTTAAAAATAAAATAAAGCATTGTACACTTTATTTTATTATTATTTTTATAAAAAGACAAAATCTAATATTTATTCTCGACCATCTGCCGTCGGGGTGAAAGTCTTATTATGGGAATAATGGCGTTGTTAGTTCAATGGTGTCCTCAGATTTCAATTATGAGCACTGGTTCAAATGTTATAAAACCCCACCCGTATGTTTATAGAACATACCTAAACAAAACATCAGAAATTGATTCCGGGCACACAGGGCCTTGGAATCAAGCGCCGTAAATTTTCACGGTCATGTAAAATTTCCATGTATAATTTTTTTTCCATGGGATTTTTTAGCCTTTAAATTCTCCCCACCTCAGGGCTTTATGTCCTCATAAGCTACAACTAAAAGTAAGGGAACAAATGGGGGTAGTGTGCATGAATCTGAGCCCCCCACTCCCATGTGCTCTCATGAAGGTTCTTGTGCTTCCGGCGAACACGCACCTGAGGTATCGACCTTCCACATTGGACATGCTCATGTCGATCGTAAATCTCTATTAGAACCTCAATAAAAGTTTCCCCATCGTAGATATCCATCTCCCCATAGTCGATGATGTGTGAAGATTCGTGCACGTATCTCCTCATCTAGGATACGTGGAAGACGTTGTGCACCCGGTGAAACTGAGTTTGAAGAGCCATGCATTAAGACAACTCACCTACTCTATAGAGGACCTATAGAGGTCTGATGAACCTCAGAGATAAATTTCTGCCTCGGCTAAATCTTCGTATACCCCATTGGGGTGAGACCCATAAAATGATGTGGTCGCCATCCTTGAACTCTAGGGGTCTCTGTCTCCTCTCAGCGTACGGCTTCTGCCTACATTGGGTAGTCTTCATCTGCTCTTGGATGATCTACACCTTCTCTGTGGAAGCCCGTACCATCTCTGGCCCTACCAGTGTTGACTCCCCAGGGTCTGTCCAGCACAAGGGTGATCTGCAAGGTTGTCCGTACAAGGCCTCAAAATGTGTCATACCAATGGTGGAGTGATAGTAGATGTTGTAAGAAAACTCCCCCAATGTCATGTGATCCTCCTAATTGCTACTGAAGTCGAGGAAACATGCACGTAGCATGTCATCGATGGTCTGAATGGTCCGATCATTCTGACCATTTATCTGAGGATAAAAGGAGGTGCTCAAGAGAAGCTGCGTCGCGAAAGCCTCCTACAACCCCTTCCATATCGGGGAAGTAAACTGTGTGTCACGGTCAGAGACAATAGAGGAAGGTACTCCATGTAGTCGTACAATCTCTTGAAAATAGAGGTGTCCCAAGCTCTCTGTTGAACCCTTCTCTTAGATCGGTAGGATGTGAGTTGACATGGTGAGTCGGTCGACGATCACCCAAATCTGGTCTGGACCCCTGTATGTACGTGGAAGACCCGTCACGAAGTCCATGGATATCCCTTCCCACTTCTAATCTAGACCACTATAGGCTGTACCAAGCCTGCTGGTAACTACTTCTCTACCTTCACTTGCTGACATGTGAGGAACCATGAGACAAACACTGCTACTGCCTTCTTAATACTTGGCCACCAGTGTTGTCTTCAATGGTCCGGGTACATCATCGCCACTCTTGGATGTACCGTAAGAGGGGATGTGTGGAACACCCTCAACACAACCTCCTGAAGTTCCACTGGTACCATAGTACGTCCTCTAAAGATAATGATGTGCTCCCCACCTTCGGAAAATCCATCTGGTGCCTGCCCTATGGATATCTGATCATGTCGTGTCTCATAGTCAGCATCCCCGAGGTGTTCTTACCTAACTCATTGAAGGAGTGTCGGGGATACCGTAAGACACTATAGTAAGGCTACTCTATCTCTATCCACAAAGGATATCTGCAAAGTGGCTAGCAACTATGTTGCCTCTCCTAGCAGTTGTATACTAGTCCCCCTACTGAGTGCATTGGCAACAACGTTCCCCTTCCCAGGATTATAGACTATCTCGAAGTCATAGTACTGGAGGAATTCAAGCCATTGACACTGTCTCAGATTCATGTCCTTCTAAGAGAAGATATACCTAGGACTCTTGTGTTTATATTACATGGTAAAACTCTTTCCCATCAGATAGTGTCACCACATCTTCAAGTTGAAGACCACTGCTGCTAACTATGGGTCATGGATAGTGTAGTTCTACTCATGTTATCTCAAATGTCAAGAACCATATATGATCAGCACTTTCTCCTGCATCATCACACACCCATTTTTGGTCCCTGATGTGTCGCAATAGAATATGTACTGTATTCCCTCCTCTAGAAGCCTCAATATGGGGCCAGTAGTCAGCCTCTCTCTCATCTCCTAAAATCTCTGCTGACATCTCTCCGACCACACAAAGGGTTTCCCCTGCTTCGTTATAGCTGATAGTGGTGTTGCAACTCTATAGAATTCTTGCATGAACCTCTGTTAATATCTAGCGAAACCTAGGAAACTCCGCCCCTCCGTCACACTCATGGGTGACTCCCAAGAAAGTAATGCCTCGATCTTTGCTGGATCCACTGCAACTCCAGCCTCCGAGATATCATGTCTGAGAAAGTGAACCTCTCGAATCCAGAACTGGAATTTTGAGGGCTTACCATATAGATGGTTCTCTCGGAGTGAGTCCAGTACTACCCGCAAATGGTTGGCATGCTCCTCCTCAGTAGTCGTGTATATCAGAATGTTGTTAATGAAGACTACGACAAAGCGATCGAAAGGATGGCTAGAAGATCAAGTTCATGAGTCCCATGAACACTACTGGATCATTGGATACACCGAAGATCATAACCAAGAACTCTTAGTGGCCATACGAACACCTGATGGTCGTCTTCTGCACATCATCATCTAGAACTCTAAGCTGTTGATAGCCTAATCTGAGGTCTTTCTTCGAGAACCATCGTGCTCCTTTCAGCTGATCAAAGAGGACGCCAGTCCTCGAGAGTGGGTACTTGTTCTTCATGATCACCTGGTTCAGGTAGCGGTAGTCAAAAAAATACTCAAGCTCGCACCTGCCTTCTTGGTGAATAGAATCAAGGCTACCCTAGTAGAAACACTGGTCTAGATGAATCCCTTCCACTGCAAGTCCTCCACCTGTACTCATAGCTCACAAAGTTTAGTGGGAGCCATCTGATATTCTTGAGTATATTTTGGTTTTGTTCCAGGGTATATGTCAATGTAAAAGTCCACCTCTCTATGATGAAGTAGTCCTGAAACATAATCAAGGAAAACATCCGCGTACAAGTCCACCACTACAGGATAGTTTGGACTCTTCACATCTACTGCTCTGAGGGTAAGGTGGGCCAACTGATGAGTGATCAGCTGCACCCTCCTCTGAGTAAGTTTTTTGTACACTAAAATGGCTCCCTTCTTTCCGGTTAAGGTAAACCTAGTCCCAAACATGCGTACACACCCCACTTTGCGCCTAATATAGTCAATTTGAGCATGGAGTGTAGATAACCAGTCCATACCCAAGAGGACATTGTAAGGCCTCGACGCCACTATGAGGAGATCCCAGCCAAATCTCTGGACTCCTAGAGTAATCTCACACTACCAGAACTAGTGTATAATCATCGACTCTGCTTCTAGAGGGGTCCCTTTCCGTAAGGATCGAGCCAACGGCTCCATCCGAATCTCCGAGCTCCGAACGACGGTAGTGGAAAAGAAAGAGTGACTAGCACTTGTGTCTATAAGAACAATTTCTATTGTGGATTTTAAACAGATCATACCTGGAATCATATCTGGAGAGCTGTGATCGTAGGCCTCAGATTCTTGGAGTTGAGCTCTCTCATGTCCACCTTCTCCCTGTGGTCTGGGTGGACCTCTTAGTGGTGGTGGCGGTAACACCTCAAAACATCGCCCACTACCAGCTGCTCGACCAAGTCCTCTAGAACATCTGCCTGCTCCATATGGACCACCTCGTTCAAACATGTACCTCTGCCTGGGAGGTCCCTCAACTATCTGGTGATCATCTGAATGGCGGGTCGGACACTCACGAGCCATGTGACCATGCCCGCCGCATGAGTAACACTGACTACTACTATCATGTGGGTCTCTGCTCCTTGTACCCTGCACAACTAATCCAGAGTCATGTGGTCGACCACCTGTAGGTAAGGAAATCTTCGAACTCTATGACATCTATCTACTGCCAGCTGCAAAAGACTCTGATGTGTGTTGACTAGTAGTGGGTCTCGCTGTTGTTGACTGCTCAGCAAGTAAACTCTCAACTATGAGGGATCTCTCTAACACCCCCACCTACGTCTGGATGTTAAGTGATATCATCGATGTTATGATCTCTCTCTTGAGCCCCTGCTCAAAGGTCTGGGCCCCGAAAAATGGGTCACATGCCATATCTGTGGAGTAGCACGAGAGGTCGGTGAACCTCACTGTGTAATGCGCCTCTGTCATGCTACCCTGTTGTAGATGCAGTAGCTCCTGTATCCACACAATGCGGAGTGTATGGGACAAACTCCGCCCAAAATATGATCTCAAGGTCTGCCCAAAGTAGCATCGCCTCATCATGCACCTAGATCATCAGACTCCACCATCTGTCTGCTACTTCCTGAAAGAGACTCGCGGAATGGATCACCATGAACTCTGATGCTGTCCCTACTAGCCTGAAGACTCTCACCATAGCCTCAAGCCAATCCTCATCCACTTGTGGGTCTGTCACTCCCCTAAACCTTGGTGGCCTCTAGCACTAGAACTTGTGCAACGCGCTGAAGCGGCATGCATCGTCTGCTACTGGGGCTGGTGGCATCGGTGGCCTAACGGGAAGTAGTACCGCTGGTGCCTCTGCTGGTAAAGGGCCCGGCCCCGAGGCCTCGTCGCTCAGTGGAATGTAAGTACGTATGACTCTCAGGGCTTAAACGGGTCATCTGCGGGGAGGCATCTTGAATGAAATAGATGAGACATGAACAAATGATTATACTAGGTTAGCTGACCTGGTTGAGCTGTCTTAATAAAAAGTTTTGGAAACATGCACACAATTGGTGTTTTCATGCACTGAGTCAAAATCAGAAGTCAGGATCCAAGTGTATGGATACATTCGCCACCCGCACCAACACTAGACTCCATGAACTGAATACCACACTTAGAACCATTAACACTATTTCTTCACAGAAAAGAAAGATCAGAGTTCTATTTTCTGTGGTAGAACCGACACCTCGGATACCAATTTTTCATTACCCGTCCCCCAAGGCCAGTATCGTGACTACCCCAAGCCCGCCTTTTATAGGCATGGGGCTGGCGACTAGCATATAAGGAGTAAAACCATAAATTGGGAAGGCATCGCATTTTTAGCTGTAAACAAGCACATCAGAGTACACAACCAGAACCAAAAAATACTATGTAAAACTGTATACAAAAGAAGTATTGGAATGTAAAAGGGGCCAGAAATACAAGCCGAAGAGGAAAGTATAAGTACAACTGAAATCAAGTACAACTGAAGAAAAGTAAAGCAGCTACCGGGTGGTCCTTTGGGGATCCAACCTGAATGGTAGTTACATATGGCCTCCTCATCATTCTCATCTGTCTGTCTCCTCCATCTACCATCACAATGAGTGGTCCACCTCTTGGTACCGTCCAGTCCTTCTACTCTCCACCACAGTCAGCGCAGTCCATCATCTACAACCAACACAATGAGGTTCGGGCATAGCCTGTGCAGGGGTGAGTATAACGATACTCAGTAGGGACCCCGAAACCCTAAAGGTCCCTCAAAACCCAAAAGGATAAACTAAAAAAGTATTAAATCAACGGATAATGAATACTTAGGTATATTTACATACATATACCTATTTTATCTAATAACACATCTCAATCATGAGGAAAAAAAATTAATGACTCAGCTCAACTAGGATTTTATTCTAGGGATAGTATCAATCTGAACCCTCGGCTGTTGGAGAACTCTTCCCCTATTTAGTATAGTTGGCCTACCGCACTCACACAGAGGTGCTTCCCACTAACCTTGGACTCTTGAGGTACTCCTCTTGTCGAGTACTGTGGGTCGGCCGCACTCACACAGAGGCACTCCCCACTGTGGGTCTGTCGCGCTCAAATAGAGCCCCCCCTCCTAACCTGCTAAGGTACTCATCCTATCGAGTATTGTGGGTCTGTTGTGCTCACACATAGGTGTTCCCCACCATGGGTATTTCGTGTCACATAGATTCTCTCCCCACTGGGCTAGTCGAGTCACTCCGAGTCGAATCAGTCAAGATGTCATTAGGTCTCAGCCAGCTATTAGGTCTCCGTACTGTGGATTCTCGCCTATGGAATGATCCTCTCTATGAGCTACGGTTAGATACTCCAACTATCACAAAATTCCACATAGATGTATCTCAAAGGTCTTCCATGTCATAGGGGTATCAATGCAATAGACGACGCATCAATTGGATGCCCGGTCTTTTAGTTATTTGCATTATTGTCCGGGGCCGGTTGGATTCATGTATGATCCAACCTGACTGTTTCTCAACAATACCCCGAACTCCTGTAGAGTATTCTCAAAGGGAAGGATTCCCTACAAGAATACTGGCACCACTGATGGTTCATCAAATGGATGTCTGGTGCCAAAGACATGGTTCAAGAAGTTATGGTGTCAGTAGTGGGCTTCCGTCCGCTCGGAACAACTCGGTCCAAACCCGAATGGGCTGACCAGGTCTGGTTTGACCCGGTCTGGTTCGACCCGGTCATACTCGCTTGGTCTAACCCGACCCGTTGGGTGGGTCAGCCCGCTATGTTTAGCCTGGTTCGCTGGGCCTGGCCCAGCAGACTGCAGGGGTGGTTCGGCCTGGGCTCGGGGCCAGCTTGGCCCGGAGCGTTGTGAGGGCGTGGCTCAACCCAAAGGTTGCGAGGGAGCCAGGATGCCGGCTCGGCTGAGAGTGCATGGGTCACATGAAGACTGGTTTAGGGTGGCATGCACAGAGGCCATCTCGGGGCTGCCGGGCAGGCTGTGATAGGGCGTCGGGTGGCTGTGGGGGTGTTGGTAGGGTGCCGGGTAGGTCGCTGGGGCACCGGGAAAGTTGCGGGGCGCCGTGGGGCCACGGGCATGTGGCCTGGGCGCCGGGAAGTGCACTGGGAGGGTCGTGGGAAAGAGGTCGGGCACCGGGCAGGGCACAGGGGGGCTGTGGGCTGGCGGCGCATGCGTCGGGCAGCGCGCCGGGAGGTCGCGGGTAGGCTGGTTCGGCGGAGCTCTGGCAGGCGCGGGCAGGTGGTGCGATTCGTGGAAGCTGCGTGTAGCGCGGTCTTTTTCGTTTACACCTCCTTCACCTCGTCGTTGATATGTCGCATTGCCGTAGAACACCACAAGAAGAGAGAGATCGATGGAGGATGTCGGTCCATGTTACGTTGGCCCACACCCTCCGTGTTTAGGGAGATAACATTTTTCTCATCATGAGAAGAAGATTATCAATAATAATTCTACATCAATCCCTTACTATCCTTTGAAGAAGGTAAGAAAAAGGTACAACTTCAAGAAGTAATAATCCCGCTACCTTAGATTCGTCATTCGTCATTCGTCGACGGAGTTGCGGAATGAAGAAGATGAAGATCGTTGTTTTTCGTGTTCGTCACACACTACCAATTCTGTGTTGCGTTTGTCGTGTAAGACACTCCACGTTGTTAGGATCTGATGAAGGAAGTCAAAGAAGGTTGTTGGTGTTCTTCGTTCTTCGTTGGAAGATGAGGTTCCTCGTTCTTCATTGGGAGCTTTTCTCCCTAGCTCTCTTCATCCTCCACGGTGCCAAAATGAATAATGCCAACAAAAATAATAGATTGGTTATCATTTATTCCATAGGCATAGAATTCAAAAAGGGAGAATAAATTAATTGTATCCCTCTAATAAATGTGGAAGATTGGTATAATAAATTATCCTTTGTCCAATTAATTAAAAGGGAGGTGGTGGCACCATAAATGGTTGAGGAGGTCAAGGGACTCCCCCCTCATTAATGAGGGGAGTTGAGAAATTACCCACCCAGCCATTAATAGGTGATTTTTAGTCTTTTATGGTCCCCACGTCATAACATTTCATAGGAGGTTAAATTCGGATGGGCCCCACCACCATATCCTCTCATGGGAGGTTAGGGTGTGGCGGTCCCCCCTCCAACTCCCAAGTAGAGGTTTTAACCAACAATCACACACATGGTAGCTTAAAAATAAAATAATGTGTTGTACACTTTATTTTATTATTATTTTATAAAAATCCAAAAAATATCTTTTATTCTCGACCATCTACCGTCGAGGTGAAAGTCTTCTTAAGTGAATACATGCACTGTGAGTTCAACGGTGTCCTCAGATTTTATTTCTGAGCACTAGTTCAAAAGTTATAAATCCCCGCCCATATGATTTCTGAACGTACCCGAACAAAACATCAGAAATTGATTTCAGGCACACCGAGCCTCAAAATTAAGGACCGTAAATTTTCACGGACTCGTATAATTCCCATGTATAATTTTTTTTTCACGGGATTTCCGGGTCTTTATATTTATTAGCCCTTTTGTTTTAAAGTATTTTAATAACACATGCTTTCTCATCCTCTTAAATTACAAATTTTATATACAGGATAAGAGAATCAAATGTTATGGGGTTGAATCTAATACATAAAGGAATGATTCACATAGAGAATCATTGATAAATAGTGTGAATTATTTTTTCGTAGGTTGGCCTTATGATATGGTAGAAATATATCCTAGAATTTCTACCTAGTATTAATTCATGATGTGAAATGTTTCCCAAAACATTAATGTTCATGGTGGTGTTCTAGGTGTGTCTATTTTTTATTGTTTCATGGTTTTAATGGTTTCATTCATGATGTGAAAAAACATTATTGTATTTAGAGCCTTATTTTTCCGTGGGTTTAAAACTAGTAAGGTTTAAAACAATATCCAACATTTAACACTATAAATTAATTCTTTTTTAAGGTTATTTATAAAAAATCCACCATCTAATATTTTTATCATCTGTTGTTCGTCTCAAAACTATGGACATTTCTCATTGAATTTTTGATCCTTAACAACCCCTAAATTTTGACATTCATCCTTTTCCCATAGAGCTTTGAGCTTAGTGATTTCGTGTGATTACTTCTATTTCTATCTATGTTCATCCTTTTTTCATTCATATTATCAAATCAGTTATTTTGAATAGATTTGGGAGTTTATTAGAATATAGATTTTATGATTCATCACTATATTATATATTTACTAGAGAATCCATTATGTGGTTAGGACCTTACATATCATCATATCTTGATTTTTCATTAAACGCTGATTATGATAGATTTTTTAGGTAATGAATCCTTATTCCCTCCTTTTATTTACTAATATTATAATAAAAGGTCATTCCTTCCACTGGGGTAATAGTATGGGTTGAATTTAGAATATAATTAATTTTATTAAATAAAACTTACAAGGGAGTGGGATTTCTCACATGTCATTATATATTTATATGAAATTTATTACGAGTTTTTTCAATTTTTATTTTTATTTCTGAAAATCATGAATGTAGGGAGACTTGAATGCATTGTTGATGTTTTTATTGGTAAAAAAAATTTCTTCTATTACTTGAAATTACTCGATATAAAAGTGTAGAAACATATATATCTAGATAATCAACCAATTTCAAATAAATGTCTATAATTGTGTGAGAATATAAATTATTTTATTTATTTAATGTTATGTATAACTTTTTATGAATATTAGATTGGAGAATCTATAGAAGCAAAATTTGGGTCCAATAATTATCTATTGTGGTTGCTTAAATTTATTGTGTGAATAATGGGACTCTTATAATTATGGTTTGACTGAATCTGTAATGTAACATATATTGGGAATAAAGCTATGTTTAGTTGGTATAGGATATGGAGAGGGTTGATGTGTGGTGCTTGTATTTTGGTTTTTTATGAGAATGTTGGCATAAAGTTTGTAGTATTTTCTAAGTTGATATAGAATAAACATATAATGATATTTGTAAATTAATGTGGGTCAGAATAAATGTTCTTTAATTGAATTAATGTGTTGAATTAAAATGATAATTAAATAATTAAAATGAGTAAGTTTTCATCCACAAATATGAACTAATATTGAATAAAAAATATAAGTTAGTTTATAACTATTAAATCTACAATTTTTTTAATTTATTATAATAATACAATTCTGTGGATTTTATTCTTCATGATTTCATGATGTTTATCATTATTGTTTTTTTAATTTTGAGGTGGATACTAGGAGGTTTTGTGGGGGTAATGTGTGATGTGCTACTTGAGTTTTATGTGAACCCTAATGTTTATAATTTTTTTATATCTATTTATCTAGTATGATCATTTTCGTTTCATGTGAAACCATCTTAAGTTGGATATCCATATGAATGCCATGGGGTTTTGTGATTTCATGGTTTTCTACATCATCCATGGTTGTAGTGAAATGGATTTCTAGATACCCACTATCCTCCAATTTTTTTTGAGAAATTGAAGGAGATGTTGATTTAATTTTTAGTGGTGATTTCAATTGATGATGGATGGTGTTATAAATTAACAATTGTGAAGAGGATGTGATTTTTGGTGTGGTTAAATCATTATAGATTCTGAATATATGGTAAATTTCATTCATGTTCTTGTATCTCGCTGACCAATTTACATAAGTATGTAGTGATATTTTTAAATTAACGAATGTTATCATGAGATAATAGAAATTTTAGGGAATACGTTTGTAATTATTTCACCCAACAAACATCTATGATGGATGGATATGTGATATGATGATATAGAAGGGATGAGAATATGTGATGTTTGATATTGGGACATATGAGAAAAAAATAATTGGGGAAGAGGTTATGGGGATATTTTATTACATGTTTTCGATGATATGATAATATTATTTGATTGCATACATGGTGACAGTTCCATGGTGAGGATTGGGTAGATTTTTTACCTTTATATGTGCTTATTAATTATTGTATTTATTTATTGCTATGTTAGTACAAAAATTTTTCATTTCCATGAGATACCTTAGTTATTATTCAAATGAGTATACAGGTTATTCTCACCAGAAGTATATAGATATTATTTTCATGTTACCAAAAGTATAACAAGGTCCGTGTTGGATATTATTTATTTGTATTTGGACCTCTTTTCATGTTGCTTCTAATTAATTTTATTTTGTAACATTACTTGGAGAATATTTTTTATAATTTCATGAAAATTTTTTATACATTTTTAGGGTGAGTTTGATTCCATCTTAGTAATTTTTATATGGTTTCTTTGTGTATATTCCTTCGATATCTTCATCTCATTTATATTATTGAGGGAATTTCCTTCCCTTTATATGATTATAATATACCTTCGGACATTCTGCATCCAAAGGACTAAAAAAGGATATATTTTGGGGTCATTATACTTATTCCATCATTTCCAGTATAGAAGGGTACCATTTTAGGGTGGGTCATTAAAATGTGGTATCAACCGAAATGGTTGAGATATAGGATGGATATATTTTTTTTGGAATGTTTTAATGATTTCATTGGATGGTAGGGAAATTCTAACCATTGAGCTTAATGTGTTATATAGCCCATGGATACTATCTATGAAATGGGATTTTAAGATCCCTATAATCTATTTCATGGAATACAACTGTATCAAATGAAAATTTTATATGGTATTTATTGTATGGTGGAGTTTTAGTATTTTTACATGCATCATTCCTATTTATTTTTGTGATTTAACAAGATGTTTTTTAAATGAAAATTATTTTAATTAAATGATTCTTGGAAAATATATCGTATAAGGATTTTGGATTCCTTTTTGACTTCATGAATAACACATGGTAATAATACAAAATCCATTCTATTAGTGTCGGTCAGATTAGATGGCGTAATAAACCATTGGAGGATCGATCTGATAGAAGAGGGGGAGGTATAACTGGGGGATTTTGACTCATATTATAATTATAGTCAACAAAATAATGAAGGGATTGTATATGATCTATACATGATGAATTTTATATAGGACATGTAGACAAATCTGATTCTAATTGATGGTCTAGTTGAGTTTTGGGTTCCGATGGATTTCATAATGATCTGAGGAGCAGTGCATCAGTGATGGATATTGTATCTCAAATATCTCCATGATGTGGGGGTTTATAGGGATGGATTTTGGAAGGGGTTATGTATTAGTTTATTATAATTAAGGATTATGTTAATAAATATATCAATATTTCACTACTATTAATATGAGATCATGATTATATTTTAGATCATGATTTAATTTAAGATAATTTTTCTTTTATTTATTTATCTATTTCCATAAGCGTAGTTTAGATTATGAGATCTAGAGGAGGCCTCATTCCAAAAAATGTGGTATATAGTAACCAACATTACACATCTTATAGATCTGATATTTTATAAAAATGAAAAAGTTTCTAATATGATTTTTATATATAGAGGAAAAACCTAAGAGTAAGGTCATTAGGTAATCTTTAGGAATATAAATTTTGGTAGTGAATAGTAGATATCGAGGCGATTGAGATTCTGAATAGGTGGGTTAAAACCTTAGTAGTATTTCTTTCTCTATTTTTTCAAAGTTATTTTTGAGTGTCTACCTTAGGAAATCTATTTATATGATATTTATTTTAGTATCAAGAACACCATCAGGATCAATTCTTGATTACCCTGGTAGGTTGGCATGATATCGATAGTAAGCCCAATAGAAATGGTAGAAGAATTTTCCTTTGAGGTTGTATCTTATATATGTTGTACCAAAATTTTTCTGTTATATAAGTTTTTTAGATTAAATTTTGTAGAGGGGATATGTTTCTAGTAGATTAAATCCTCATGCTAGTTCTAGTCCTTAGGGACCCAGACTAGAGTGTGGTTATTGAGGAAAAAAATAAAGAAGAAGAGATGTGTATAATAATATATATGTTATGGAGGATCAATTATAATAGCTTTTAGAGGTTTTCCAAGGTTTCATCCAATTATCATCTAAATTTTTTTATGTATTTTTTTATTCTACACAATAGCACTACATTTCTCCATCCATGGTCTATAATTTTGGAATAGATATTGAGAGGCATCCAATTCCCCTAATGTTATCTATGCATGTTGTGGGTTAGTATTTTGTGAATAATTTGTGTTAGGGGTGTATATTGATGATGGGGAAACATTTTTCGATAATTTTTTTTTTTTTAATATATAATTATAAAATGTCATCCTTGGCATAAATTTGTTTTATTTTGTACATTAAAAATTTTATTTCTTTCAAAGTACGTTTTAGTTTTATTATATACAACATCGGTGAGTAGTGTTTATCTGTGAGAATGTTTAAAGAATGTTTAGAATAAAAATAAAGTCATTTTTAGCTAATTTTATGTAGTTCTAAATGAGATTTTAGGTAGTGATGGTTCCCCTGGTATTTAAGGAGTTTCTATATATCTTCCTGGATGGGATTGTAACACTACCCTATTAGAATGACATCAACCTTAAGATATAGTTTCTACCAAAAATGAGTTTTATTTTAATGTATACTTATCTAGTGGAACCTGTATTGTTTCATGAGTTTGGTATTGATATGGAAGATCTAATTTAGATGGGTTTCATTTGGTCAAGTGTTTCGCCTTAGGGTTCTTCATTGTTGTTCACCAAGAAAGCATGAATTTTCCTAAGGTTCTTCCTAGACTACTAGTTGATTAATAGGGAAATATCAATGAATCATTATACCCTTCTTATGATATATGATATGTTAAATCTACTAAAGGGTTCTAGTTTATTTTAAATTATTTAAATGTTCTCTAGGAATAACATGTTGTGGTTAATATATGACGATATTCGAAAGACTCACATCAAATGAAGGTATATGAACATGGATTTTGTGTTCAGGTTGTTTGGTGTCACAAATACACTCACATTGTTTAAGGGACCTGCGAACCCAGTGATTTTTGAATTAATATATCAATTTTTAGACATATTCAATGTTGATATCTTTCTATGATGGAGATTATAAGAGGAGCGTGTAAAAAACCAAGGATCATTTTTAAAACTCTTTGAGATTAGTAGTTGAATAGGAAATATTCTCATTATGTCTTATGAATACGATATGTGATGTAACTCATAAATGTTTGGTCTCAGAAAGAGTTGTAAATATTACCATAAATGATAGATGTAATTAATTCATTCATAAAACCAATGAATATGGAATTTATCTGTTTATGTCATGGTCTTGTAGAATATTATCAAAGATCTATATCAGATTTCTCTTAGGATTCAACTTTAGCAATAGTTTTGTCAAAGAATGTGTAGGATTTCAATGAGAATAATTTGTTCCATGTATCATCAAATAACCAGAATGAGAGTTTCATCAGTTCCCCAATGATTCAGTTTTTATAGGATGGGGTGAATTTCGAAGCCTATTATAACACATACCATATAGGTTTGAGATGCGTCTTAATGTTGTAAAATAAAATTTTCTAATATAGGTGCATGAAGTTCTAAAAAAATAAGTATAACTATTCAATATCTGATATAAAGTTAGTAGTGTTAGTTTTTTCAAATATGTTATGGTGAAAATACATCATTAGTGCTAGTTTTTTGGTCTTCACAAAACTCAATATTATGAAAAGTTTATTCACTCATTCAGATTAGAATCATTAATAGTGTAGGTAAATGATATTTCTACAAGATATTAATTTTCATATCACATATACCCAAGTAAAATAAAATTATATGGCTTATAAATTAATTAGTAAATCACTAATAGATGTTGTTTGGGAATATAATGATCTTGGAGTGGGATAAAGTAGTTTTCAGTGATCCATATTAACGTGGATGTGTTCACTATTATAGATAACATTTATTGTATGAAAATAGAATCATCACTGATATTATTGGTAGAGGAATCTCATTGAGGAGGATTAGAGGTGGAGGTCATGTGAGACCATTTCATCCATGGGGATGTTATAGAGTGGTGGTTCGAGGATGGATAGAACAACATTTGTTTCTAGGAAAAAAATATTGTTCCTTTTGTGATTTGTAATGAATTTCCCCATGTGTATCTTAGAAAAAATATCTGCTAATTTGGGTGTATCTATGTTGTTTTATGGCTTGATGAGATATATTTAGTGGTTAGTTATGAAATATTAAATGGATGAATTTTTTGTGTTGTTTCAACTCTTCCTTCAATTAAAGGACGAGAATGATGTTATTTGGGGGGTTATTATAGCCTTTGAATTTCTTTATGTGGAAGTGGGAAGAAATTTAGATGGGTTTAATCACCATTTTACCTAGTAAACAAGGGGGATCTGGTGGTGTATCTATGATCTTAGGCCAAATAATTATTTTAACACTTTTTTTATTGATAAGGGTGGTTATTTATAGGAATAAATTGATGAGGTGCTATGTAAATGACAACGTTTGTGTTCATGCGATTTTGTTGATCAACATTTTTTACAATGTCCATATTTTTTATCCTGAGTATTGTGAGTATTTCAACATGATTTTGTATTATAGATATACCATATTACCAATTTACATCCCTAGACAGTCGAGGGATGGACCAGACAATCCAGACACCATTTGACATGTTTTGGGAATGCATCTTGGATTTATTTGGGTTTTAGGTAAATAACATATCATTTTTTATCTTTCAAAAAATAATATTTCATTATAATCTATAACAATAACATTATTTATGGTATTATAAAAACAACCTTTTAATTATTCACTATTTTTTATATGGGTGGGAGATATAGAGCTTCATGGCCTGGATGTGGTTCAGAGCATGGAATAGAAGATCTATGTGGGTTGATAAGTGATAAAGGTTCTAGATGAAAATCAAATGGCATATAATTATTATAAGTTGAGTCCCTTTTAGTTTATTTTTTGAGAAGACGTTTTTATTTGGGTTTCCCCTCATTTGGGATAATAAATGTTCATTTTAGGGAGTAAGACCTCTCTTTGGTTCGTTGGTCCTTTTGAGGTGTTGGGGTATGTTGAAAAGGTGGGATATCAATTAGCTCTCCCATCATTTATTGATAAGATCTATGATGTACTGTATATGCATATGTCAGTCATTGTCTTCTTATAAATCCCAAGTCATTGATTGTGAAATTTAGGATATTTAGGATGATGTGATGGTTATGGAGTCACTTTTTAAGATATACGATCTAAAATTAAAGATGAAGTGTGGGACATCTGTCCCATGTTTCATGTAATATTGGGGAATGGTGGAGAGTAACTAGGATCTTGAGGCACATTTGAGTTCTTATTATCTAAATTTTTCAAGTTATTGTTTTTTTATTTGGCCTTGGTTGATGTAATCCATTGCATGGTGCTCGTTCATGAAATGTGAATTTTTATCTTTCGATTCATATTTTCATGGTGGCGGTATCTAGGTTTTAATGAGATCCTTGTGATGAATCTCATGTGATGGTTTCATTTTGTAGTCATTTTTCACGATCATGGTTTGGGTAAGATTATCAAGAATAATAATTATTAGAGTGCTATGAAATGTACGGGTATATTACATCATAACAAACTTCCATTTTAATTTTATATATAGAAATAGTTGAGGAGGATATGGGATGGAATATAAAACTAGAATTAGTGACTAAAAGCATGAATTAGTGTTTATTAAATTAAATGTGGTTCTGGAGGGAGACATTATGTCCTTGGATACTGAGTTCCATGACATTTCTCCTCGGTTTGATTTATAGGTTGCTATATTATTCACGAAATGGATGTTATTAGTGGGTCTTGGTGGTTATATATTAAAAAATTTCAAGGGTATAAATGTTTCATTCAATAATTGAAATCTATATAAATTTTACTATAATGTGTTCCATGTTGTTTAGTGGGTGTGCACAACATTTGTTTTATATTGTAAGAAAATCCTTAATACCTGAAATGATTATTATAAAGGCTTTGTACAAATCCAATAGTCCCTCATTTCATTCTTATTCCCCATTTTTTACCAATAAAAACCTATATAGTTACTAGGATATTTCTGATCACCAACAGCCCATGATCCTTATAAATTATACTAAGGATTTAGATTATTGATATCAGTGCTGAAGAGTGGGTACTTATCCTAATTATCTCTATGTTCTCCTCTCATTCTATAGATGTGCTAAATTGGATGTGATCACTATATATAGGTATTAATTATGTATTTTTTAGATTATGAATAATTTTTTTATGATTAATTTGATAAACCATTATGTGGTTTCATCCCAATAGTACATCTTCTCATTCTTTGGATTTTTTTAGTGAATATTGGATATTATTTTAATATAGGGTATCATCATTATCTCTATTAATATTTTTTTCTGATAATTAAGTAATATTTTTTACATCTGGGTGAATAATAAGGATATTATTTGGAATATAATTAATAGGATTAAACTATAATAGATATGGAAGGGGATTTATCACATGTGTATATATGTTTTTCTGAAATTACATATTTGTTTATTAATTTTTACTATTATTTCTAAAAAATGTCTATTAGGATCTTTTATTGTCTTGTTGAATTTGGGATCTATGAAACCCTTATTACCATTATTGTTTTATGTCACTATTCATAAGAGTATATAAACCTATATATGGATAATGAAGTACTTTTCCGTGAATTTTGAAAATTTTCATATAATTATAGAAAAATTGTTGAAGAAATGTGATGTAACATTTAATATAAATATAAAATTATTGTCATTATTACTCGATATGTTTTTGGTGAGGTTGATATTTTTCCTATGTGATGAGTACGGATTGAATGACGATGTTGGTGACTATATTGCATATGGAATGCATTGGGAAACAAATTTATGGTTGGTTGCATGGGATGTGATGAGGGTTAATGTGAAGTGGATGAAATATGGTCATATTTATTATATGATTTGGTTATGATTCCAAAATATTCCATTGTAGTTATTAAAATTACTTATTATGATAATTGTAAAAATAATACTGTAAAAAAATTGTGTTGTAGTTGAATTAAGAGGTTAAAATGAAGTGGTAATTTACGTAGTAAAAGTTTGAGGTCATTGTTCTTGGGTAAGAATGAAAGTAGGTTAAAAAATTGATATTGGTTTGTAAATGTCAAAACTATAAATTTTATAATTTTTCAAATGATCATTATTTTTGTATTTTTTGTGGATTAATTTCTTGTTGTGTTCCATTAATGTTGTCGTTAATTGGGGATGGATATCATGATGTTTTGAAGTGGGTATCTGAGATGAGATTTTAGAGTATGATCTGATCCATTAAGCTGGGTATTTTTTGAAATATATTGATAATTTTTTTTCATATATTTGTATACTCACCTATTCCAAGTTTTATATCCTTACAAATTCTTAAACAATCGGGTTGTAGGAGTTTAGCCAAACATCCATGTTAGTTGTGAAATAGAGGAATAAAAACCCTCAATTCCTCACTCTTCATTTAATAAATAAATTATATGACTATCAATTAGTTGGAATCATTTCCTAGAGAATATGGATGGTATTATATATTCCTTATTGTTATCTGGGTGTGAAATATTGTCAGCGATGTAAAGACTCGGAAAATTCAAGGAAAATTTTTTCTTAATTTTTTTGGAATTTTATAAGTCTGTAGCTTTTGAAGGCACTTGATTCTAAGGCCCGGTGTGCCAGGAATCAATTTCTGACATTTTTCTCTGGTACGTTCAGTGAACAAATGTGTGGGTTTTTCTATCTTTAGAACTGGTGCTCGGAATTGAAATCTTCGGGCAGCGATGAATTCGTTGTGCCGGTAATTTCATAAGGGGACCATTAACACAGTTGTGTTTTAACCGGGTTGAGAATTATTATTTTGGAATCTAGAATAAAATAATTAAAATTGGTATTGCACAATTTTATTTATATCTATGGTAGTTTTAACCTACAAAGGGGAGTTAAGGGTGGAACCCACAACCACCTCACTACCCATGTGTGGATATATGAGAGGTGGGGCCCACACAAGCCCCAACCCTTCGTCTCCCTTAAAACCCCCCTTAAACTCCCCTTACATTTATTTCATTTCCAACACTTCCATTAATTATGTGAACCGTTTCACCTATCACTCTATCATTTAATATGCCAACACTACAAGATAATTAATCACCCACAATTAATAATTTACTTGTGTGTCATGAATTCATTTGAACTATTTAGTGTTGCATGTCACTTATTTAAATAGGAGAAGTCTTTTGTAATATTTGTGATAGAAAATATTTCAGTGGGGAACCTCTAGAGTATTAGAAAGAGAGGTGTTCTTCCTCCAATGAAGAATGTGAAGTCAATGATGGTGTGCCTTCTCTTCGTCTTCCTCTACGTCAAGGGAGGAGACACTGCTGCGGGAAACGTCGCTAATGATTACGACTCTTCCTCCGACATCAATGGAATTGACACCATTCTTCCGCGATGTCTGACCAATGCGACGTTCTTCTTCTGCGGTTTGATGATGTGTGACGTCGTTGCGAGGTAGGGGAATATTTTATAATTTTCATTTAAGTGGTTTATACTCTTGAGCATGAACGTTTATTTATAGGATGTTTGTATAATATATTCTTGAATAAATTATACCCATGTCGTAGTTGAAAGAAAGTGTTTTATTATTGCCAATTGATAATGCCTAATGCGGAGGGCGTGGGGCGACTAAACACGGCCCGACAACCCTCCACTGTTTGTTCATTTGTGTGCGGGATGATGGGCAACGAGGAAATGGGGCCGCAATGGCAATTTGAAGTCGTCGCATTAAAGAGTATGTCCTAGGAGATCCACAGGCGCAGACGATGGGCGAATCGGACCACCGAAGCGCGTACGGTGGTCTGCGGAAGATGTTGTCAGCGCGCCACGCTAGCACGATGGTGCCGGTGTCTAGCGGCGGTGGTGCGCAACCGGTGCAGTCCATTGCGGCTAAGCCGCGTCATTGGTTGAAGATCGGAATGGCTTTGCTGTTCGGAAGATGGAGGGGCGCGACAGTAAGTCGTGCCAGCTATGCGAGGTCGTGCCTCCAATCGGATAGCTAGCCGAGCCAACCTCCCTCATCCGGAACAGGGCGGGACATACATGTCGGGTTGTGCCCAACCGGGCTGCACCATTACCTGAGTTGGGTCTCCCAGGTTCGGGCCAACCCAGGGTGGGTTGGGTCAGGTCGGACCGGGCCTAGACCCCCTTTTTCAGATCAGATTCGTTTAAACACCCATAACATGAGCTATGGACCTCCGATTGACACACCGTTAGTTTCTTTGGATTCCATGGATCAAGACGGTCATTTCGGTATATTACACTCAAGTTTTTAGCAAAGTTTGTGTATGGCTAGGTAGGTTCGAACCCAAAACGAATCGTGCCCTCAGAGCGGAAACGTTTATAACGTAAGGACCGAGCGTCTGATTGACATGTCTTCAATTACGTTGGATTAATTTTGTTGAGACGGATCTTTTGGCATAATCCTCTCAAGGTTCGTATGTAGTTGGAGTACAATCAGGTTTCTTTTAGCTTAAAAATTAACTAGGGCCCTCGAACGGAAAAGCCAATAACTCACAGACCAGGTGTCCGATTGACACGCCGTCTGTTGCGTTGAGATCCCTATGACATGATGGATCTTTTTGATACTTATTCATGGGAATTAGTGACACATGGAGTGTCTAATAGTAGCTCATGGAGCAGATCCTCCTCGAGACGAGCATACAGAGTACGATGACCTTGTAGCTGGCTGAGACCGGATGATCGCTTGTCCGATTTGATTCAGAGTGACTTGACAAAACTAGTGGGGATTGCTACTATGTTGGGGCGACATACCCATGGCAAAGGAGTGCTACTGTGTTGGTGTGGCAGAACCGTGGTACTCGACAGGAGGAGTACCCTTATAGGCTATTAGGGGGTGTGCTAGTGTGTTAGGGCGGCAGACCCATGGAAAGGAGCACTACTATGTTGGGGTGGAAGACCCGCGGTACTCAATGGAGGAGGATTACCTCAGCAGTCTAAGGTTAGTGAGTAGTGCCTCAGAGTCATGACAGGACTACTGTGCTGAACAGAGGAGGAGTTCTCCAGCAGCCATGCTTTCAGCATCATGAATGAAAATCCTGGTTTGAGCTAAGTCGATGGCCTTTGTGTTTTTCCTCATGATTGATATGGGTTAATTGATAACTTAGGTATATGTATGGGCATATACCAAATTAATGGTTATCTGTTGTGATCTTTCTTTGTGGTTTATCCTTGTTCGATTTTGTGAGACCATGATGGTCTCGGGGTCCCTACCGAGTATTGTTATACTCACCCCTACACGAGTTATGCTCGCACCTCGTTGTGTTGGTTGCAGATGACGAACAACACTGATCGTGGTTTAGGCTTATATAGCTGGACGTTACCCGAAGGTGGATCTCATGATGAGTCGGTACCCAGAGGAGATGGACGGACCTGTAGTGCTGAGGAGGAAATCTGTACCTACCCTTCAGGTAGGAACCCGGAGGACGATCCAGGAGCTACTTCACCATTCAGCTATTTGTATTTTCATTTGTAAATTCTTTCAGTTGTAGTTGTACGTTTTCGTTGGGCATGTATTTCCGACCCCTTTGTACTTTTAGCACACTTTTTACTATTTAACTTAGTGTTTGGTTCCACTTGTACACTGGTTGTGTGTGTGTTTACATTTAATAAAGGAAATGCCTTCCATGTTATAGAGATTTCCTCCTTTGGTGCAAGTCGCAAGCCCCTATCCTATGGAAAGCGTGCTTGGGGTAGTTACAACACGAGCCCTGGGGTACGGGTTATAACAAATTGGTATCAGAGGAGACGGTTCTACCGCAGAACATAGAACTCTGATATTCTCTTTCTGTGAAGTAATAGTGTTAAGGGTACCGAGTGTGGTTTTCATTTCAGGGGGTCCAGTGTTGGTGTGGCGGCCGACGTATCCATACACCAAGACCCTAACTTCTGATATATGACTCAGTGTAAAAAAACACTGATTGCGTGTGTGTTTCAAAAAGTTTCTTTAAGTCAACTCAACCAGGTCAGCTCACCAGGTTTAAATCATTTGACTGTGTCGCATCTGTTCAGGATGCCTCCATGCATTCAGTCAGATGTAGTTCCGGGAGAGTACCTGATGATGTCTCACCTAGCGATGAGGCTCTGTTGCATAGCCCTCTTACATTGTTGGCACCTTCAGGTGGTGTCCCAATAGCACCACCACCCGTTGGGCAGAAAATGCCACCTGTTGTACTAGCCGACGGTGCGCGCTGACAGAGCGTGTTGCATGAGTTCTAACAGTATAGGCCTCCGAGGTTACGAGGGGATTCAGATTCCCAGGAAGTAGTGGACTCGATGGAGGCGATTTATAGAGTTATACACCTAGTTTAGACACTAGTAGAACAGATGGTGATCTTAGCTACTTGTGTTTCCCAGTTAGTGACCTTGAGGTTGGCCCACATAGTGATGAGGCTTCAGTACGTGGACCGATGACTAGGATAGTACCTTCGGGTAATGTGCCAGCTATATCACTACCTGTTGGTGAGAAGTTACAACTGGAGGTACTAATAGATGAAACATGTAGGCATAGTGCCTTACAGGTGTTTCAGCATCATATAGCCCTCAGGTTCTGAGGCGAGCATGACTCACAGGCGGCTGAGGACTGGCTTGAGGAGGTGGCTAAGATTTTTATAGAGCTTATACAGATTCGGCGGGATGACATGTCGGTATCTGAGTAATCATCGAGGCATACCGATCGTTTCTGGTACTTGATGACTAAGATGCGATCAGTTCTTTAGAGCTCAAACCTCTGAGCGAGGTGTTCTTAATGATATCCAAGCCATCACTTTTCCTCTATGCATTCATTCTTATGCTAGGGTGCTAGAGAGATCCTTTGTGGTTGAATGTTCTCTGGCTAAGTGGATACAGCCAGTGAATGTTAGCAGTGGGAAAACAAGAAACTGGCACCAGTCTCAGAGACTTGGGCGTGTAAAATGTTTCATGAAGAGGAAGTGTTAAGGACAGATGAATCTGCAGAGCAGAAGACGTGGAAGCAGATCTAGGAGAGAATCATGAGGTGGTGTACATTTAGACATGCTACAACCACCCACCTTTGTAGCCCCCTCTAGGATCAGGGAGCAGGAGGGCAGGGGGAGGAGAGTAGCTGCATGCAGTCAAGGAGTGTGACTCAGGGCTCTAGGAATGATTCAAGGTATGGTATGTGTCTACTACTAGCTGTCGTAACAATAGACATTGATACGAATAATTCCCTCCTTCCACGAATCTTGTCCCAGACCTAGAGTTTTAGGTTATGTCTTTGACTTGACCCTCACGTCTAGAGATACTTTTGGGAGGAGACTCAATAATGACACTTACGCTGATGGTGTGATCTGACCCTTGAGTTGAGAGTTTCAGTTGGAACCTCTTGGTGGTAGCATCGAGGCCTTATGAAGTTAGTTTGGGTATGGATTGAGCAACCACAATTCACACAAAGATTTATTGTATTAGGCAAAAAGGTTGTGGTTTAACTACAATGCTTGGATGGTTTTTCCTTGGTCGGCAAAAAGGAAACCCCAGGCAGCACAGGATGGAATCATGCATAAGTGGGTGTAGTCGATCACTCATGAGTGGGCCAGACTTAGATTTGAGCCAGACTTCTCCAGAGTTACTGCACCGCTTTTAGCATTGACGAAGAAGGGGAAAACCCTTTGTGAGGTTAGAGAGATACCAGCAGAGCATTTCAGGAGCTGAGGTAGAGGTTCACCAATTCACTCATCTTGAGGTTACCGAAGAAGGTGAAGATCATCCAGGAGCGGATGAAGACTACACAGAGCAGATGAAAGACCTATGCTAATAGGAGACAAAGACCACTGGAGTTCGAGGATGGCGAACACGTTTTCTTACGGGTCTCTCCTCGATGAGGACTATGGAGATTTGGCCGGGGTAGCAGGTTATCTCAATGAATTTTCAGACCTTACAAGGTCCTTAGTAGAGTAGGTGAGGTGGCTTATCGTCTTTCCCTTCCACTTCAGTTGAAACGGGTGCACGACGTATTCCACGTATCTCAGCTGAGGAGATACGTGCACGACCCGACCCACATCATTGATCATGGGGAGCAGGACATCGATGATGGGGCTACATTCACTGAGGTTCCGGTAGAGATTGAGGATCAATTGGAATGGGTCCTACATGGATTACTGATTCCTCTAGTGCGCATTCACTGGCAGCACAGGAACCTACAGGGAAGCACATGGGAGCAAGAGGCTCAGATGCGTGCTCAGTGCCCCTTTAGTTTCCCTAGTGTGTGTTGTAGCTTTACGAGGACATAAATCCCTGAGGTGGGAGTAATTTAAAGACCTGGAAATTTCATGGAATTTTTTTTCATAATTTCTTTGGAATTTTACGGGTCTGTAGCTTCTGACGGAACTTGATTCTGAGGCTCGGTGTTCCCGGAATCAATTTCCTAAGTTTAGCTCGGGTACGTTCAGTTAACGAAGGAGCGGGTTTTTATATATTTAGAACCGGTGCTCGGAATTTAAATTTGAGGGCACCGATGAACTCGCAGCACCGGTAATTTCTTAAGGGGACCTTTACCGTAGTTTCATTTTAAGCGGGTTGAGAATTATTATTTGAGAATCTATAATAAAATAAATATAATTGGTAGTGTAAAATTTTATTTATATCTATAGTAGTTTTATCCTACAAAGGGAAGTTAAGGGTGGAACCCACAACCACCAAACTACCCACGTGTGGATATATGAGAGGTGGGGCCCAAACGAGCCCCAACCCTTCATCTCCCTTGAAACCCCCTTAAACTCCCCTTACATTTTTTCTTTTCCAACTCTTCCATTAATTATGTGAACCCTTTCACCTTCCTCTCCCTCATTTAATATTCCAACACTACAAGTTAATTAATCACCCAAAATTAATTAATTAATTGTGTGTCATGAATTCATTAGAACTATTTTGTGTTTCATGGCACTTCTTTAAATTGGAGAAGTATTTTTTAATATTTTCGATAGCAAATATTTCGGTGGGGAACCTCTGGAGGATTAGAAAGAGAGGTGTTCTTCCTCCGATGAAGAACGCAAAGTCACCGACAACGTGCCTTCTCTTCTTCTTCCTCTGCGTCAAGGGAGGAGACACCGCTGCGGGAAATGTCGCCAACAACGATGGCTATTCCTCTGACGTCAACAAAATTGACACCATTCTTACGTGATGTCTGACCACTGCGACGTTCGTCTTCCGCGGTTTGACGATGTGCGACGTCTTTGCGAGGTAGGGGAATATTTCATAATTCTCGTTTTAGTGGTTTATACTCTCAATCATGAGAGAATATTTATAGGATGTTTTTATAATTTATTCTTTAATAAATTATAACCATGTTGTAGTTGAAAGAAATTGTTTGATTATTGCCAATTGATAACGCCTAACGCGCAGGGCGCTGGCCGAACAAACACGGCCCGACGACCCTCCGCTGGTTGTTAGTTTTTGCACGGGATGACTGGATGTGATGAAATGGTTCCGAAATCGAAATTTGACGTCGTCTTAGTGAAGAGCAGGTCCCGGGAGATCCACAGGCATAGACGGTGGGCGAATCCGACCACCGGAGCGTGTCCGGTGGTCCGCGGAAGATGTTGTCGGCGCACCGCCAGAGCAGTCTGCCGCGGCTGAGCCATGGCGGTAGTTGAAGACCGAAACGTCTTTTCCATTTCAGAGATGGATGAGCTCAGCATTCAGTCGTGCAAGCTAAGGGAGTTCACCCCTCCGCTCGACCAGCTGGCTGAGCCAGCATCCCCCGGCCGGGCCGAGCCGCACCGGCTGGGCCGGGCCATGCCATCCGGGCCAGGCCATGCACAACTGGGTCGAAACTGGACTCGAGTCGGGTCTACCCGGTTCGGGCTGACCCAGGGTGGGTTGGGTCGTGTCGTACCGGGCCCAGACCCCCTTTTTCAGACCATATTCGTTTAAACGCCCATAACATGAGCTATGAACCTACAATCGATGCACCGTCAGTTGCATAGGATTCCTTGGAACGAGAAGATTGCTTCAGTATATTATACTCAAGGTTTCGGCGAAGTTTGGGTACGTCTGGTTTGGTTCGAACCTGAAACCAACTGGGCCCTCGGAGCGAAAAGAATTAAAACATAAGGACCGGACGTATGATTGATATTTCGTCAATTATGTTGGTTTCCTTTTTGTTGAGACAGATCTTTTGGAATACTCCGCTCCAGTTTCGGATTCATTTGCAGTATGTTTGGGTTGGTTTTAGCTTAAAAACCAACTAGGCCCCTGGAACAGAAAAGCCAATAACTCACAGACCGAGCGTCTGATTGACGCACCATTTGTTGCGTTGAGATCCCTATGACATGACGAATATTTGTGATACTTCTTCGTGGGAATTCGTGACACTTTAAGTTTCAACCAATATCTCGTAGATCAGATCCTCCCAGAGATGAGCATATAGAGTACGGTGACCGTGTAGCTGGCTGAGACCTGATGACGTCTTGCCCGATTTGATTCGGAGTGACTTGACTAGCCTAGTGGGGATCTCTACTGTGTTGGGGCGACAGCCCCATGGCAGTGGAGCACTACTGTGTTGGGGCGGCAGACCCATGGTACTCGATAGGAGGAGTACCTCTGTAGGCTATTAGGGGAGCGCAACTATATTGGGGTGGTAGACCCATGGCAGGGAGCACTACTGTGTTGGGGTGGTAGACCCGCGGTACTTGATAGAGGAGGAGTACCTCAGCAGTCTAAGGTTAGTGAGTAGCGCCTCAGAGTCGTGACAGGACTACTGTTCTCTACAGAGGAGGAGTTCTCCAGTAACCCTACTTTTAGCATCATGAATGAAAATCCTGGTTTGAGCTGAGTCAATTACATTTTTGTTTTTCCTGATGATTGATATGGGTTACTTGATAACTTAGGTATATGTATAGGCATATACCTAAGTAAAGGTTATCTGTTGAGATATTTCTTTGTGGTTTATCCTTGTTAGATTTTGTGAGACCTTGAGGGTCTCGGGGTCCCTACTGAGTATCGTTATACTCACCCCTACACGGGCTACACCCGCACCTCGTTACGTTGGTTGCAGACGATGGAAAACACTGATCGTGGTTGAGGCTTGTAGAGCTGGACATTACCAGGAGGTGGATCTCACGATGAGTCAGTACCCGGAGGAGACAGACGGACATGGAGTACTGAGGAGTACATTTGTACCTACCCTTCAGGTAGGAACCTAGTGCACGATCCATAAGCTGCTTCACAATTTAACTGTTTGTCTTTTCAGTTGTACTTTCTTTCAGTTGTAGTTGTACCTTTCTGTTGGGTTTGTATTTCCGGCCCCTTTGTACTTTCAGAACACTTGTTACTGTTTTACTTAGTGTTTTCTTCTGCTTTTACTGTGGTTGTGTGTGTGTTTACGTTTTATAAAGTCAATGTCTTCCCAGTTATAGAGATTTCTGCCTTTGGTGCTAGTCGCCAACCCCTGGCCTAGGGAAGGCGGGCTTGGGGTAGTTACGACACGGTCCCCAGGGGAAGGGTCGTGAAAATTTTCATAAATTTTTGGAAGAGGGAATGAGTTTGATGTCTTCACAATCATGATACTCTCCAACCAATTAACACAATGACGTAGTGATATGTAAATATTTAATGATCTATGAATGTGATGATTGAACTTGAGAGGCTGTGGTATGTAATGATTCATCTAGTACTGCATCAGTGAAATATGTGACATGATGATATTGAAGCGATGGTAGAACACTACCTTATATATTGGGATGTGAAATCATAAAATTAGATGGTAAGTGTTTTTGGGGTTCATTTTATTATGTTAATTTTGATGACAAGTTACTATACTAGGAAACACTATTTGAAGGGAAATCCATTTTGAGTTTCGGATGGATAGTTAACATATTAAGGTTATTATTGGTTACACTATTTTTTCACAATTGTATATGTATAGAACTTTTACATTTTTATGTCATACCATGGGTATGATCCTACTGATTATACATGTTATGATAACCCTATGAATATATATATTTGTTTCCATGATTGTTGGAGGATATTAGGTGGGATGTTGGATGTTTTTATCTTGGTTATTTGAGCTGTTATTGAGTTTATTCTATATTATTTTCTTTTGGTTCATTACCAAGATATATTTATTTTTTATTTCATAACATTAATCATGAATTGTGGTGTGGTTTGAGTTTTCATTATATAATTTATGATGGTTATTTATGGGGGTTTTCATTCTATCTCCTTATCCAAATTATATTATTTAAGGTAATTCTTCTTATAGGTGTTAGTTATATGCCCCCCGGTGCAAGTCACCATCCTCGGACTTACTAGATGTATTATTAATGGGTTATTATACCTCTTCCTTCATTTTTGGAACTAGATGGGTGCCTTTGGAGGGATGGGGTCATTACACAAATCCTCAAGAAGTAATATGGAACCATTAATGAGTGTAATCCCTTTATTAGTAAGAGGAATTTTTTCTACTCTTTTGGTCATCATTAATTATATTCTATAAAATATTGAATATGAAGAATTTTTTCTACCATGTATACATAATTTTTTTATCCATTATATTTCATGTTGATTTCATTTAGGATAGATCAAAAAAATGGGTTTTCATTCACTACCAAGATAATTTAACTATATTTTTAAATCCATTAATGGTATCTGAGTGCCAGCATCCCCATTGAGTAATTTTTTTTCAGAAAATGTTAATGAAAATACATGATTTATGAAATCATAATGGAATTTTACCTTTATGAGATTTCATTTTAAGACAAAATAATTATTGTATGACATCATTATATTACGTAAAATGGTTAATGTAATATGAAGTGTAAGGTGTGAATTACATTATGTAGTTAATATTATCCACCGCAATTATTTATGAAATCATAACATCATAATTATAGTTTATTTTTAATTTCATTGTAAATAATATAATCAAATAATTAGGAATATTTATATAATTTATAAAAAAATTATTAATTTTTATAATGGTATTTTTAAAATAATTTTTATATAAATATTTTGAAATGAAATTAATTATTATAGTCAACAATCCATTATAAAAATGTTTTTATAAAATTTATTTATAAAATTATCATATATTAAATTATATTATCTGAAACACCTTTTACCAAATTATAGGGAATTCTTCGTGATCTCGAAATAATAATTTTTTTGGAAATAATATGATATGTTTTAAAAGTGAAATAAAATTATAAAAATAGGGATTGAAATAAAATGAGTTTATAATTATAAATGTGAATTATTTTTGATTTTTTAATCTAAAATTTTTTTGAATAAAACGAGACATTATTTAAGCTATTATTTAAATCGTATCAAAATCATTTTAATGATATATATTTTAACAGTTTAGATAATGTAAAAATATATATTAGTTATATTATGTTAATAATTTATATAATATAAAATTAATTATAAATTTTTTTTAATTTATAATAATTCAACATATTTAATTTTTAATTGCATATAATGAATAATATGATTGACATCATATTGAAAGTGGATATAATGTTTTTATATCCATTAAATTGGAATATATATGTAATGTAATATTTTATATAGAATATATATATGTGTGTGTGTTTTTATTATATATTTCTATATTATTATAATATTACAAATTAATACAAAATTTACAAGTGATTGGCATTATAAATTTCTTTATAATGATTATGTTAAATTTAAAATTACAATAATTTGTTTCTCATAATAAATGAAACATTTATTTACATCTTAATGAATTTCATTTTCAAATGAAATTAAATTACTTATAAATACTTCATAAATAACAAAATAATGAAATTTATAACTAATGAAATAAAATTTGTTCAATTTTAAATTATGAAATGTTTTAAAACAATTATTATATCTATTTCATAAATATTTACAATTTAATATATTTTAAAAAATCATTTTTTTTATAAAATGTTTATAAGTAATTTTAGAAGTGGATGGAAACATTAATAAAATTTATATGGAATTATTATATTCATTAAAAAATGTTAATTTATTAACTACATGGATAATTTATAAACTATTAATGAATTAAAAAAATAAGTCCTGAATATATAGGAGTTAATTTTTAAATAATGAGTTGTTTAGAAATAATTAATCATAAATTATCAAACGATTTAGAATACCTTATTTAAAGAGTTAATTTTGACAACATAATATTTTCATGATTAATTCGATAAATGGTTTAAATATAGTAGATTATGTGTTATTTACACTATGTAAAAAGATTTCATAATATAAATAGAATTATAAAATGTATAATTTTGAAAATATCATATATTTAATTATAATTTTTAAGAACATAAAATATTAAAGTTATCCTTGTGAAATTGGATATAAATGTGATTATGTATTTTATTATGGTATATATATAGATTTTAGAATAATTATATATGTATTGTAATATTATTTATTTATGAAATGTTCTTAAATTTATATCTTGGTTATATTTAGGAAATTTTTTTAATTAAAAGTTATTCCTTACTTTATTATTGTATATGAAAATATTATATTTAGAGAATGTGTTTTCCAAATATATGAGATAAATTATTTTAGGAGATAAGGCCATGCAATAAATTCTAAGTACTAATCAATAATAGTTAGTTTAAATTAATCTTGAACATTGTTTTTAATTGAATATCATATATTGGATTACAATGTTTTTCATAGTTTGTGCATATATGGTTTTTGAGTTATTATAAATTAGAGTATCTCTTGACAATACTCTACTAATGGAGAGGGATGGGTCATACTAACAACCAACATATAGGATGATGCCTTGTTATAGAAATGTGAGTACTAGAATAACAATAAATTTGTGGATTACTTGTGTGGTGATTATCAATGTCATATAATTATAAGAATATAGAAGAATAGTTGATGTATCTTATAAATTTTATGTATTCCTATATTCAATAATAGGTTTAGCTAAAAACATTTGGGTGAGTAACACAAAATATTGGATATAAATATTTTAAAATATTCATGTTTTTCCAACATGTTAATTTTTTTGATGAAATAGAAATTACAAGAATAATTCCTTAGATGAATTTGTACATAGAAGTAATAAGACATTACTAGAAACAAATTTAATGGGATTCAATAGTTATCAATGATATATTTATATGATGTATATTTAATTAGCGATACATTAAAATAAACGCTATTAAATACTATTTGGGGTATTCTTTTTTATGATTCATTTGGAAATACCTCTATTATCCAATTGGGTATTCCATAAAAAATATAGGTTCCCATGTATTACCATGCAAAAGTAATTAAATTGACATGTAACTCTATATTATCCTATAATTTTGGTCATGATAGAGATAAGATCCCCTTAATTTTTCTTTTTTATCTTATACTATTAATTTTCGTCTTGTTACACTAGCCTAGATATCCAAACAGGAAAATGTTTCTAGTGGAATATAGTAAACTGTATATATAATATCAATTCTTATTAATGATTATCTAATCAAAATTATAAAAATAACAAATATTATAATTGGATAAGTATCCAATATAAATACATATGTAATAGTGGAAATGCAAAAGTGACCTAGAACATTATGAAATATGGATATTCTAGGATGAAATTGATATGATGTATGAGGACAAAACATTTAGTGTGAGAATATTTATTCAAATTACTTGAGGAAAAGATATAATATATGATATTAATATGATAAAATATCATTTTTTATAGAAAATATTAGGATAATGAAACTTTTTTATCTCCCCTTGACAATTGATTCTTAAATTAATTTACTTCTATTACATATGTCTTATGAAATGTTATTTGGTAAAATAAATTAAATGTGTAAGAGAAAAACATTCCTATATAACATACTATTGATATTGTTTAATAAATGAATTCATATTCTGAGGAGAAACTTGAAGTCAAAATCTGAATAATGACTTAAATATCATTAGTCGCTTCTTATATATTCAATATAATTTATAATTCCCATGATTTAGTAAGATGACAATACTCTTTAATGATCGTATGAGTTCCTAAATTTATTCTTTTTTATCTATGTAAATTTTTTGAGAGGTTATATAAATTTAAGTTAATTATACATAATATTATCAAAAAAATCAATTAAATGATCTAGGTGTATGTTGCATAGATTAATTTATTATATTGACATTAAAAATGGTTAAATGTTCCATCTAGAAGAAGAATTTGAGTTTTAAATTAAATATTTATTCTTTATGTTACTAGATAAAGATATTAATTCCCAAAATTATTTGTAATATAGATAAATAATACCATATGATGGGATTTTACCTGAAACATAATGGAGTTTAGGAAACTATATAGACAATTGATGTTATATTTAGGTTTTATCAAAAATAATTTTTAGTATTAAATGATATATGATAAAAAATATTTTAATTTTTTTATAAATATAATTGAGTTAAAAAATCCAGAGATGAATAAATATATATTTTAATGTATATTCCACTATGGAATCAAATAATTTCAACATTATATATTTTAGTTTTTTCCAAAATTAAATGAATCTATATAATGAATTTATAACTCTCTTATTTCTCTTATATGAAATGGAATGTTGTTTCATAAAAAAATTATGAACAATATGAAAATTTTAATTATATACACATGTTTTAGGGTTCATCAGATTAGACGATAGTTTTTATAAGATAGATAATGATTAAAGGTTTTTATATTTTAATATGTTAAAATACGAGGGTAGTTGGGCCCATCCCTAAATAGGGAAATACATGAAATAATAAAAATATTTTTCAACAAAAATTATCTAAAAATATAAAATACCATATGAGATATATAACTGTAGAAATTTGATAAAAACTAACACTACAATGGAAAAAATTATTTCCTATGGAAAAGATGTTTTTTTACTCTATCTAAAATATCATGAAAATGAATTTAATGACTATGATATAAATGGGATTATTTTTAAACATACATAAGTAAAATGGAATAAATTAATTGATTTTTTTGTTATAAGATTTTGTTATTAATTACATAATAAACTAACATGTTAGTATATATAATTTTTATGAAAAATACTAATAGTAATATTTAGTTACTATGATAATGTTAATATGACTATTATACTATCATATTTTTAAGTAAAGTTAAATCATTATACCAAAATGTTTTAGTTTATACTGGTAAAAGAAAATTTAAATGGATACACATTTTTTTGATAACAAAGTGAAAGTAAAATTATACAAAATGTGTTCAAGATATTCAGAAAAATAAAAAATATAATGGATATATAAAACACAAAGAGAAAATTTTGATAGTATGTTTTTTTATATATGACTATGGTTTTGTTATTATTATAAATATACATAAGTATACTAAATGTGATAACATTTAAATCAATTTATGTAGTGATTTTAAGGAGTCTAAATAAATTCATTGAGTTGAACCATAGGAATACGATTCCTATGTCACAAAATTATTCAAATTGTATTAATTTATAGATGATACTCACTAACATTGTTTAGTGTGAGATTAATGGATAGGCGGTAACATATAAATGTGACATGAATTATATAGGGACATATTGAGACAACAAAACCATTACTTAAATAAAAAAATGAGATCTATGTTGAATCTCTGAATGTTAATAAAATTTGATATTTGTTGAAATGGTGGAATATATATATCATGATATTTTATGAAATTTGATATCCATTTATCATTTTTTAATGCGTTCATCAGTATACATTACGTGAAATATGGAATGATAATATCCCATTAATGTATAACATTGAGTTATATCTAACCAATGATCATCATGTAGTATAATGATATATGATGATATTGAAATTTTATCTTGGATGTATTCTTTTTCAAAATATAATGTGTTTTATATTTGATTGGAATAATAGATTCACTATGTAATAATATTATTCTTAGTAATTATACAAAATCTATATAGTAAATTAAAATTAATATCATACATCCATTGAGACAATTAGTGGATTAGTATTATAATAATTCAAATTACTTGAGTTTTGGGAGATACATAACACGAATACCTTCATACTTGATACCGTAATAATGAAATTCCAAAAATGGATTATCAAATAGAGGGGTTGTTGGGTATTATACAATCCATGACATAGGTTAGAGAACAACCGAGGTTAGATTTTTCCCATGTATTATAATCAATGAAATCCATACCATTGTTTAATTAGTTTGAAGAAAAATATGGTTACACTTATTTGTGTCACATATGATGTATTCAACTATATGGACAAGGGACATATCATGTAATCATATTTTAAAAGAATGAAATTTGATGTCTTCATCAACCTAGAATGTCTTTTATTGAGGATCAATAAAATATGAGATTACCTATATTGATTGACATTATTTCTTGTCGATTTTTCTCCCAATGTCATGTTCAAAGGGATTATATAAAATAACATATGATCTATATGATATATATTATGGTGTACAAGATCCTTTATGGATATGTGTATGTTTTATAGAGATCACACCAGACCCATTAGTATCTTGAGTTCAACATGTGATTTTTTATAGGCCTCTATTTTCATAAATCAGTGAAATTGATATTTCAAATTTATTTTCATCTGGTTTTTTAGTCATCGGGTAACATAGTTTGTCCTCGAGATAAGGATTATATTTTGGACAATGTGATTTCCACAAAATGAATATATTATGATTAAATCATATCCAAAATCTATTTTGGATTGATTAAAAAATATTTATGATATTTTATATAAATTACATAAGTTATTTTAATTCATGTTTGATTCTATTATATGTGTAATAAATTGTCTATATGAATTGTTTGGATAATGTTGAAATGTATATTCATATGTTTTTTCATTAGTTATAACACATTAGGAAGGGATTAAATGTATTCCATTCATTGTTGGGATTCAATGAATAAGTATAATGAAAATAATCATATTTTGATATCTTTAAGATGACATATGAATTACATAAATGAAAAACTTCAAGTATGTACATAATAATTTAAGAGATACCACATATTCAGAAAAACTAATTGTATGAAATCCTCTTGATTATATATACCTCAAAAAACATATATTATCACTAGGTTATTGAAGCACCATTACTATTTACAAATCATTATGAAATGTTTTGGAATCTTATAGACTATATAATCCCTATGGAGGATGAAGGATTTCATATTTACCACATATGATATTTAACATATATACATAGTAAAATATTGAATATTTATCATTCTATCATTCAGGTATGAAAATTGGTATTCTTTTTTTATATTTCAAATTGTAGCGGTTGAAGGAAAATGTTACCAATATGGGATTTCTTCATCTTACAATATCATTTGATTATCCTATAAAACCCATAAATAGATATCTCCCCATGTATCATCCTCATCATAAAAGTATATTTTTTGAACATGCACATACCTAGATCCAAAATCCTCAGTTATCAAGGATAAATTGACATGAGTACTAAATATTCCCTAAAATGATCATTTATATTTTAATCCTGAGATAAAACAGAAAAATGTAAATATAGTTTTCATATCTCATCATCATAAAATATTTAGATTCCAATATATTTAAAATAAAAAAATTATACGTTAATCAATCTTGAATATTACAAAAAATGATACACCACAATGATATGTGTTAAAAAGAGTAAAATATGAAGAAAAAAATTAGTCCTAGATAGATATTTAGAGAACAGTATTACCAAAAATATTAAAAATAAGCATCCATGTTATAACCATTTCATACACCATATGGAATTAAATTATTAGGTCATTCAATACTTTCAATGTCTTAATTGAAATCATGGGTCCCTTTGGTTGCATGAAATTATTTATCATTATTTATTATATATATCATGTCACAAACTATTGTATGTCAACTACCCACTTGGATCCCACTCTCATATCCAAGTGATTGCCAACCTCCAACTCATGTTGACTTACACTGAACTAGTCCTATAATATATCCAAAACTATTCAGTCAATGCTACAAATACCTAATCTCATTCCAAGGATGTCATTATACATAGAGAGTATATAAAAGGAGTTACACCTATTTCGTAGTGTATTGCATTATCACATGGGCCATATGTTGCAAGGACAATTCTTCCAATGTCTTTATTCACCATTGATTCACTAAATGGCCACATATGAAAATTACATTATTCTCGTTCTTCATTTCATTGCTTGAAAAACCCACCACCATTGTTAATACATTCAAAGAAACTATAAACATCCATAACCAATGGATTGGAGGGTTGTATGAAAGAGGAATCCCAACCAAACAAATGCCTTAGGTGTTAGGGTTTAACACTACTTCACAATTGACTCATTATAAGGTAATGTGAATGCATTTTAGAAACACATTAGATAATATATGGAAAAAACACATAGAGATAAGTGATAATTGAATCTGAGAAATCTATATTCTATTATGAGTATGGATGAAATTTGGTCACTTAATCATGATGGTGGTTGGTCAGGCTTCCGACCACCAAAAACCACAAATATGAAGCATTAATGCTTTAATAATTCAAAATAATAAATAAAATATATATCAAAACAAATAATTAAATTTTTTTAATATTTTCAACTAGATAATGAATTAAAAAATAAAATAGAAATTATATTTTAATAGATAAGTGAGTTACGATGAAAAATAATAACTCAAATGTTTAGAATAATTCATTGAGATATTTATATTCACCTTTAGATAAAAATATATCTTAATTTCATATCAAATTTTTATAGGGAGAAATAACACAGATGTATTGAGAAAATTCACTAATATACTATAATAAACATAAATGGTCACATAATAAAACACAATTTTACAATAAATTTTTTACTCATATAATGTTAATCTTTTTTCCATTTAAAACTGTAATTTTAGTATACCAGAATTGTCCCATATTGGATAAAAATTTAAATTTTCATCTTTTATTTTCAAACATTTAGTTGTATATAATCATTAAAAATCTAAATTATGTAAATATATACCCCAATTAATATGAAATTATCATAATGTATGAATAGTTATGATCAAAATATATATTATTTGAATGTAAAAAATGTAAAATTAAAGTCTAGAATAATTAGAATATTATGGATTTGTATTAATTGTTTTTTACATACGAATTATATAAAATAGAAAAAACCATTTTCAAGGTATGTTTATAAGAAATATAATTTGACATATAATCTATCTAAACATATATATCAATAGATATATCCATAAATTTGAGTCTCCAAACTTATAGGTAAAAAAATTAATATTTTAGAGCATATATAGTTTTTATAGATGCATATCGATCCATACAGTTTAATCAATGTTATTCCATTATAATATTACTATTATTTCATCCCTATATAATTTTTTTTATTTTTGTGTACTAAATATTTTAATAAATAGCAATATTCTGATTGTCTAATTCATTATAGTACCCATGGTTATATATGGTTTTTATCATTATTTTCCGATCGGGGAAATTTAAATGTAGTCAAATGAGTCATAATAGACTCTTTAAAGAAACAAAATCAAATATAATGACTGAAACTAAAACTTGTATTCAGAAAAGGTTTCTTTAAATATTATATAAAGAAATTTAAGTGGTATTTTATTTTTCATGTTATACCACATTGTAAGATAATACATATTATGGGTTTTTATCTCATTTTTAATTTAAAACAATATGACATAATTCAAGATACATTACTTTCTTAAACTATGTATTTATTATTTTAACACCATAAATTGTTTAAAAAATAATTTATTAGACCCAACCATTCATATTTAATGTGTTTAAATTTAGTTTTTATTAAACACTATAGCATAATAATATTTTATATTAGAATATTATTTTCATATTTACTCTATAAATATAAATAAATCATTATATTTAAGGATAAATAATTTCAAAAAATCGTTAAAAATTTGGGGATTCATATTGTATTTGGTGTATATTTGGTTAACATTTAATTACATTTTTTCACTTTATTAAAAAAAATTATTAAACTATTTCACTAATAATTGAAAAATATTCTTGTAAATATTAAAAAATTAATATTCAGATACTCTAACATTATAAAATATTGATCTTAAAATTTCCATAATCATTAAATTTAGATTTTTTGATTTACTTGACTATATTTGTCTACTATAATTTTTTTTAAATTTTTTTGGATATTCAAACATAGAGTAATGTATTGATGCATAATACATAAGAATATCTTATGTACAATTATTATTTTTTCTACATTTAATTAATTTATTTTCATGACATTAGATATAATCATTTACATTTCTAAAACAAAAATGTGTGTCCTAGACAAGTGTAAATTTAGTGAGTAAGATCATGAGAATAGTTTTGATGAAATAATCATCAAATTCCAAAATTTATTTTTGAAGCGAGTGATTAAAACAATTGTTTTAATAAATTCAAAAACAATAGGGGTTCAATAACAATAGTTATGAATAAGGGGGTTGCCGATGAGATTAAGTGGAATTGGGTTCATTGAATTTCCCACAAACAAATCATTTAGAACTTGATGGTACGTGATCAATACAAACTGGGGAAAGAGTATTAATGATATATTTGAGACAATGATATTGAAAAATGTGATATTATTACATTTTTAAGAGTATTATGGTTGAATTATATATGAATCATACTTTATAATTGAAGGAATCACATTAAATAATAATAGATTTAATTATCAAATTTTGAATAAGATTAATTATGGATAGATATTTCAACATATTAGCTCCAACACAATGTCCCATTATTTTATTCCTTCAGTTATTTTAGAGTGTTTGTTGTGAACAAGTTTTTATGTATATGGAAAATTTTATTTTAGTTAATATGACACTATTTTAGGAATAATTTATTATAATAACATCTTTATTGACATATCTAATAAAGGAATATAAATATAAAAATATTCTAAAAAAATATCCATATACGGAAATACAAATATTAAAATCCATATAAAAATATAAATTGGAAATAATTCACACACACACACATTCAAACACACCAACACATGCAATGAATTTTAATACACACATTGACAAGAATTAAAACGCACCCATAGACATAAATATTTATATATTAGAGTGCATATATTTTTAAAACACATACACACAATCAAAAAAATATTAAAAACAAAAAAATAATTTATATTCAAAAATTACAATAACACATTTAAACACTCACTCGCACATGTAAATATTGTGTTAAAACAGACACACTCATAGAAATGAAAAAATATTTATTCAATACATAGACACTCATATATGTCTTTGTATAGATGATTGCATTTATGTATTAAAAATAAGAACACACATCCCCAGATACATATATAGTATTTTATTATATGTGTACAAAGTGATGTTGGATTTGTTATAAATAATAATAGATGATATTTATAAACAATGAAAATGCTCATAAATTGAAGATGAATAAAAAATGTGTTTTATTTAATATTGGAATCATTTCATGTTATTTTTAAAAAATGGAAATTTCTTATAATGAGGAATAACTTGTGTCATGTGAATAACCTAAACTAAAATCAACATGAATAAATAATTTCACATACAAAAAAGATAAATAATAATACAATGAGAGACATGCATAAATTACGCTATTTTAAATTAAAAAGTGTGGTATTGATTATCTATTTTATGGGTTTTTAACAAGAATAATCAAAATATATTGATATTAATAGAGGTTTAATTAAAAAAAGTGGTTTAGTAAATGAAACTCATTTTTTATGAATAATGGTTGTAATTTTGACAATTACTATGCTGTAATGAAATGTATTCACACACCCATTTTTAAATTGAACAATAAAAAATTGTGATGAACCTATTGTGACACAGAGATAAAAATGTTTCATATACAAATAATATATATCATTGAAGATTGATTAGTATATTATATTGAATAAATCAAACTATATTTAGAGACATTCCTTATCAATCATGGAACATAATATAAGTCATAAGAATTTTTTTAATGAAAACAATATCGAGTATAAAAAATATATTGTATCCAAAAAATGATCTACTATATTATAATAAAAATAGGTATGATTCATATTAGTAGTTGTAGAATGAAGAAATATAGATGAAAAGATATCCTATAACCCACTAAAAAAATTAAAGCAACTAAAATTAAAACAAATGATGTGAATATTTTTATTAATTAAATTATAAAACCCAATATTAATAATTAATGAAATTAGCGTATTTTATATTTTCCATGTAATAAAAATTACTTCATTGAAATTAATACGTAAAAATAACTTGTGACACAAACATTCAAAATAAATTTTTGTTGTATATTTTATAAAAATGTTTTTTTGTGAAAAATATAAACAAATAATTGATATAGATCAGTGTCGTATGAGTGAAATTTTAGGAAAATATATACTCATGGTTTTTTCAGATTAATGTTAGTTAATATTGTTGATGGTAGAGAATGTAAAATTATCTGAATGGTTTGTTGTACATATAGATTACAATAAATAATATATATATATATATATCTGCATTGATCATATATGGATAAATGATATGAGGTTGGTGTTGGTGGTAAATATAAGGAATAAAAAGTATAATAAATGGGTTTTTAAGATAAAATATGATAGATTGGTAAGAAAGTTTAGTCCAGGGGAAATTATGATGAAATAAATGATCTAAAGAATGATCCATTGAATTAGTTATGGGGCCTAGAATGATATGGGAATTTTTATATTGATTATTTAAAATTCATAATCTAGGTTTCCTCTACAATATTTACAATATATTTTATTTTTTGAATTTATTAGTCCATCACATTTCCCTTTAGATTATATAGTAACTATGATATTTTTCATTTCACATATATGATGTGATCATTATAGTTTATTTCTATATTCAATAATGAAATTCACATTCCCTAAAAATAGATTACGTTTTTAGAACCATTAATTATTGATGTGTATGTACTATATTCAATTTCTACATTATAATATCTTATATCATTTTAAGTTATTTATGATTTAAATTTGGATGATATATATTTGAAATTTTCAATCGTGATGTAAATGTCCTATATTTTAATTTCTCTGTTCACCCATATAAGATAATACCGACAATTGGGGCACTATTATTCCAACATGTAACAATTATCATAACCCATGGTTTCATGGAGTGTTTGATTCAATAACAATTCTTCAATTCTATTCCCAATAATTCTAGTCGACAACATAGGGACCCATAATTTTTAAAAAATATATTATAATATAGTAAAATGGAATGCATTATCCTCTAAGGCATATTGGTATTAAAAAATTCAATATTGATATTAATTGGATTTATTTATATAATGATAAATAACAATTTTTAAAAAAAAACATGTAAATAAAATGGAATGTGATTTTAATGATATATGTCATCTTAGTTCCTCTCTATGAAACATAATGAACACTAATGTGATGTATTTTAGTGTATAAAATTTTATTTGAGATATTATCAACAAAGAATAAACTATTTAGTCTAATATTATTGAATCAAAAATATAGATTCTTAGTTATTTATTTGATGTTATAGAATTATATCCATTTAATCCTTCAGTTTTATTTTTTAAAAGAGTTGTTGGAAGCATCGATTGTATGAGGGTTCTTAGAGAGTAAATCATTAAGGATAATATTTTCAAACAAATAATATAATGATTTTCTATTCATTTTAATGTCTATATTTATTCCATTTAATTAATATAATTGAATACTAGGTCACATTTTAACCTACAATGAAAATTAGATACTTTTGATTGACGAATATAAGTGAACAAGTCTAGGTACCATTAAAATATAATCAGAATAGTATATAAAAAAAGGTAATTTGTTTTCTAAATTATGGTATTGTGGATAAAATTTTCTTATATAGTTCTATATGTCATGTTCAATAACAATTAAGATTTAAATAATATGTATGTTATGTATATGAAGAATGAGATATTACATTTTAATTTTATAAATATACCAAGAGAGAAGATATTATTGTTCTTGATCATTTTTATTATAATGTATTATGATTATGGGAAAAAGATGATGTAAAATGGAACTATGTTATTGAATGTTTACAGACCATTATTAAAATCCAACTAAAAATTCAGGTATAACCATTCATATTTTTCATTTCATTCATTTTTTCCACATTTGGGATTGTTTCTATTTGTTTTTCTTTTTAAAAGGGTTCAATGGTATGTCTTTTAGAGTTGGAAGAATATATACTAGAACCAACAACTGGTATAGATGTAGATAGTCCATCTGTTTTTGGGTGAGATCCACAATCCAACATGTGGGGAAAGAAGTGGATAATTTATTTGTAGCTAGTAAGGAAATGATGGGAATTCATAAAATGGACAATAATATATCCAATCACCACTAATATTCAATTTTTCCAACAATAAATCTGGTGGTCCACCCTTGACTCACTAGTTTCATATATTTGTGTTATATTTGAATGATTTTCTTCATCGTTTTTTCTGTTAAATTTTATTTTTAACTGTTAAAACATCCTCCACTATCCTAAATTCAATCAACCAAACTAATAGACTTTATTGAAACACCATTAGATCTCACATCTAAATTTCATGAATGATCATAGTGTACTGATGTTATGGTCCTCTCATATTATTTATAGCCACATTTGATATGGAATATAATTATTCATTATAAGATTATTTTTTCAATCTTTGAATTAGAAATAACAATGGGGATATTTTATTATATTAAAGTTTCTAATGATATTCAATTTAGATATCTCATATAGTTTATGGTTCGTATCTAAATCTAAAATCCAATTTTTGAATATTCTATGATTTATATTCATAAATAAATATTTTGGATTTATTTCATCAAGAATTCTGTAATTTTTGGATTAATGATTTGGAAATATTTTTTTGGTTGTTCCTCAATTACTAGAATCCTCAATTTTCCTTAACTTATAGTTCTATGTGACTCTTAATATCTAAGTTTATATAAGCTATGTGGGTTCTTGATATCTATTTATATTATGGAACATTTCTTTCATTCTCAAAGAAATTTATTTCTAAATAAATGAATTATTTAGGATTATCATGGAAATTTATTTTTAGTTTCATTAATGGGTATGAACTATAAAATATATTGGTTTTTGGAATACATTATGAAAATGTATTTCTACCTCAATGTCACTAATGAATATGGTTTTAAATAATTATTTTTATGGTTTCAAAGATGATATTCAATTTAAATCATTTGGATGTGGTAAATCTAACTATGATCAATGGTGAGGAAGGGAGTCATTCGTTTGGGAGAACTATTTACCCCTAGATCTGTTCTACTAGAGTAGTGTTTTTATTAGTTTATATCAAAATTTTCTTAATTGGAGGGGTCTATTTTTACATAGACACTTTATTATAGGGTAATTTACACACTAGATGGGATACCAATCATATAAAATTTTATGATGATCCACATAAACATTGAATTGATCATATCCCATGGGGTTGGATTACATAATATTATTGGTAAAACTTCTTGAATCATTTTTCATTGAAATATTATGATTTTTGGGATATTGGTATGTTTCAAAATCATGAAAAGAATAATTTTCCATGAATTATACAAAACATTATAAGATTATATCTCATTTATTATTTTTAGTTTCTTATGGATTACTAGTTTCTTTTTTAATGCATACCTATGAATCTCATGGGGGGATCCAACTAGACTTGTTTAAAACACAACTTAAAAACACCTTTTGGATTATATATATTTTATATGGTTAATTTTTTCTAATGTAAAGGAACCCCTGGGTAGAAGTGGGTTTTCATATTTAAATGGAATTAGATTCTGATAGTGAAATCAGTTAACAATGAGTTTTTATTTTTTATTTTTTAGTATATTTTTTGGGAATGCAGGTTTTTAAATAGAGGATGAATTTTTTGTTTTATCCTTTCCTTTATGTAATTGTATTGGAATACTAGATATTAATTTAATTAGGTTATCATTTTTTCATTTTTAATGGTAAAAAATTTACAAATGATAGTTCTTACTAAATAAGTGATTGAAACCTGCACATGAGGATAATAAATTCTTTTTAAGGAAAGTTAGGTTTGGATTAGGTTGTAGTTAACTGGGTAATATGGTTCGGTTGATCCAAAAATTGTATCAAAGGATTTTTTTTGTATTCACTATCGATTTGAATGTTGGGATGTCTTGGTAAATAAGAGATATAATGGTTGTGACTTAAACTATAGGTTGGGAGTGGGTTCATAGATTTCAATAATTATGACCAGCAGTAAGTTACCATAGGTGGTTGAGATGTGAGTATTTTTGTATTAATAGTATTAAAATCCTTGAATTTCATTTCCTTGGTAAATTTATAGTTCTTATTTAGTTTTAGTGTTTTAATTAAAAATTCAATTTTCTATCTCTTTTTATTGTATATCATTTCCTATTTTTTTGTAATTCCAGACACCCAAAACTCTTATATTAAATCCATGGGATGGTTATACAAATAAACCATGGAAGGGAAAAATATCTAGTTGATAAAAACATTAGTGATGTAGATTTTTGAATGTTCAGAGTTGTGGATGAAGGCTCGTAACCTTTCCATGTAAAGGATAGATAGTTGGAACCTATAAAGGAAAAGGATATGAATAGATCCAAAGAGTTTATTCATTTTAATAGAAATATTTTATCATGGCATATGTGATCCTTAGAAGTTTTAATATTGGTATGGGATGATTGAATATATTTTTATACTATAAAAGACCCCTAATTTCGTTAAGATGAAGTGTTGTGTTTTTAATATGAATGGATCATGTATAATGTGGAAGGACTCAATTTTATTTGAAAAGTATCATGTGGTATATTATTGGAAATACATAAAAGAAATTTTCACAAAAAATATATATCTATATTCCAGGGACATTGTCAAATTCTGAAAAATATTCAATCATTATATTTGGATTATAACATTGATAGAGATTGAATATAACTGTGAGGGGGTTGGAAAATCATTTATCAGTTATTTCATTATTATCAAATAATTCCATGTCACATGAGAATGTAAAAGAAAAGTGATTTAATATGGTTATGTAACCTAATATCCAATTATATGTGTTTATGTTATTATAGACTATCTATGTTATGGAGGTGGATATGTAATTTATGGAATAGATCAAGTTGGCTGGAAGGGATAATTATATTTTCTATAACTGTCGTTGGTAGGTAGAGTTTCTCTTTACATTATAGAATTAGTTAGATATGTTTTATTTAGGAAATATTGTTTTGAATTATCTTATTTCATTTCCTATGCCATGATTATTAGTTAATTTTATGATATGTTACCAGTGTTTTCAGATCATCCAAATGATGCATTTTTGTGGCATTCCTCTATGGACATTCATCATGTGTGGGAGCCATAATCATTTTAAATGTTTGTGTTTGTTATTTTATTCACCTTAATGTATAAGATTGTAAAAACTCGTAGGATATATGGTAAATTTTGATTCTTTATATAAAAAGGATTCAAGGCTTGGTCATATAGAATGACGCACAAAAATAAAACATGAGATTCTCCAACAAGAGATGATGGGGTTCTTGCAGTAATTTGAGGTACTAATTCTCTTGAACCTTAGTGAAATCATTATTTAGAATATGATACTCTCACTACTCCATGATGACATATATTATGGATCTTTTATAACAACCTATGGAATACATGTAATTCATTATTGAATTGTAGATGACTCTATGAATGATGAAGAATTAGGGTCTCATATATCCCACATTCTCTATATTAGTGTGAAACAAAGTGTTTTATTGGATTCTTTTTGGTTATACTTATACACCTATAATATGATATTATTGACATGGATTGGTTAATTCATCATAAGTATCATATTGATTATTATCATTAGTTCATGTCTTTTTTTACCCTTGATGGGAACTCCTTTAAGTTTCATAGTGTGTGATGCATGAGGTTATATTGTGTTGGACCTCATGTTTTGGATCATGTTATAATAAATTCTTTGTATTTTATTGAACTATGACACGAATCATTCAATTAATTACTTTCTTCATTTGTTAGTCTATTTCCTAATGGGTTTGTATATAAAGCTTTAAAAATAAATATGGATATGTAAGTGGTATTCTTGACTATCCATGTACCAGGACGTCATATGATATCTACTCTATCTTATAGTATGTATCTATCAGAATTTAAAAAGTAGAAAATTATGTGGAATGGTTTGATTTCATATATATATATACACCTAAGTGTGTTTTCATGGGTATCTCTAATTTTATTTTCTTAAAATATTATGGAATTATAATTTTATGAATAAATTATAGAAGTCCTTATCATCTAATGATGAATAATAATTATACAATTACCTGAATCAATGAATTTTTTCGCAGTTGAAGGTTGAAAATTTTATCAAAAATATTAAATTCATTATTTTTTTCACCAAATCATAATTAGGGATTAAAATATTCCAAAGACCTACATCAGGATAAGGTATGGATATATTTAGTATACCATGATGAATTTTTTTTGAATAACACTCCTTCCATATTTATTGAACTCATTAAATTTATTTTCAATATGTATCATTAAATTTGGATATATTGTTCCTAAAATATATTTTGGTTCACTATATGATCGAGGATTATCATGAGATTCACTTAAGACATGTTTTTGGGTTCCGAATGAGTCACCTCCATGATGAAAAACTAACAAGAATCCAACTCCAGATATAAGAAGTTATTTTATCAGGATATATGATCTTAGTATATGGAATCTAAGTTGTTCCTAAAGAGGTTTTGACATTCATTTTAGTGGTGGAATCATAGAATGTCATTGGTTTTAGAATCTTCCAGGGTTTGGAAGGATTTTATTTGTGGTGTTTAAATGATTTCTTGATTCTTTAATCACCATGGAAAATAATAATCAATAAGGTGATGATGTCATTGTGGAAATTAATTTGTTAGGAAACCATTGATGGATGAAAATGAAGCTTGGGATCATCATTAATCACGGCCTTACCAAAGTCGGTATAAAGCTTTGTGGTATTTTATAATTATTCAACGATATGTTTGGATGTTTCATTAAGTAAGGTAATCATGTAGTGGCTTGTGAATCATAAAATTTTTGACCTCATGGATGGAATTATCATACTCATGTTTTGGAAGTGATAGTTGTTGTGCATAAAATTAATATTTAGTTCCAATATATTTTTTTGAATTTTATTTTCATTTACCCCAATCAAAACATTTTCAGATACATATTTCTTAAAAAACATTTTAACCTATAATAGAGGTGATGTATAGAATACCAACAATCATTTGATTATAATATTTCCTATATACGTTGAAATGGTAATGTGTTTGATTGTAATTTTACCAAGAAGTAACCATGATTGGATTTTAAAGATGTAATGGATGTAAAGGAATAATGGATGTATTTATATATTTTTTGATTTACATGGTATTTATGGAAGAAGGATATTGTAGTATTCTTGTAAGTGTTAATTTTACATCCTCTATCACTAAGATTATTATTTGGGAAAAATATTTAGACCACTTGTTATAAAGTATTTTTGATTATTTATATGCTGGGGAGACTCTTAATTTGTTTTCTCTCCAATCAGAATGTTATCTTTTCTTTTGAAACCGATATATTGGTTCATTAACAATGAGTAATGGAATATTTGGGTAATTCCATAATTATTAATGGCTTTTAAACCAAATAATTGAAAATATGTTTTATGACAAGAATAATGGGTTTTGGGGTCATGTAATGAATTTTGATATAGCTTAGTTTTATCTCGATTGTACACGTTCCATTAGATTAAAACTAAGAACCAAAATCATTTTGTCTTTTTTCATCCCATCCTTGATCCAAAAAAATAAATTGAGAGATATATCATTTGATTTCATTGAAGGTTTAAATTTAATTCCCATTGGTAAAAACACTATTTGGGTTGTGAATTATTGGAATACCAAATATTCCCATTTCATATAAATTCCTAACACCACAATAGTGTAACACATGGGGTAGTTGAGTATACATTATATCATATGGTTGCTTATGGTTTTTGTGGTCATTGTCTTGGATATAGAACATTTTTTAAACAAATTGTTGTGGAAGGAACTCTAGGAGAAAATTTGAACATAATTCAATTTTGGAACATCAATTCATCATTCAAATGATTAGAATATGAAAAGGCATAATGATAGTATAGATGATTTTCTTTATTTTTGTGAGCAATATTTTAGAGGCTCTAGGGATATCCACCTCAGATGGACTTTTTTTAAATAATAATCATTATAAAACAACTATAAACATTGAAAATTTTGATTAATTTTATGTATAAACCTACAAAATTCCTTTATATTGGTCTGAGGATGATGAATAATCCATTATAGAGTTGATCATAGCTAAGAAAACAACAATGAATATCAATTTTATTCAATAATAATTGGTGTTATCTTATTGACCGTACAAGACATGTGTAGATAACTAATGTGTTAATTTGGTTTTGTTGGTGAAATATTTTTCTTGAAAATATAATCTATGTTTGATCACCGATAGAGTAGAAGAAAAGGGGTTCTAGCTCCAAGGTACATGGAACTGTTTGAGGTCATTGAATATTTTATAATGGTAAATAATTTTGGGTATCTATAAACTGAATTGTCTTATATCCATCATTTATCTCAAACTAAAAGGTATCAACCATACCTAACTGATGTTTAATGTTATAGAGACCCTAAATAAAACTTGAATTATAAATTAATGAACAACCATCATGAGTATTTGATTTTCAAGTGATGGTTTTATATGAGATATCATAACCATTGGTTAAAATTCGAGGGAATAATGAGATAGAATCACATAGAACATTAGTGAGGGGGAATTTAATGTGTATAGTGGCCTCATTTATTTTTTACCATCCTTATCCGACTAGATTTATATGGGGATAAATTAATATTTTAGATAGTATTGTAAAATCCCGCCATTATTACCCGATAAAACAATATGCATGTTTCTTCACCATATTCTTTTCATTTCACGGATTTTTTCAAATGGATTTAGTTTTTAACCAGGTTTAAGTGTATGTATTGTGGGGGATATGGAGTGAATACTTGAAATGGTAGCATGTAAAGTTATAGGTGACCGACTACCTGGGAATTGGACCTAATCATTGATAGTTATGTTATAGTTTTATCATTTTTTATCCTACAAAAATCTTCAGTTAACTTCTTTGAGATCATCCCTCAGACATAAATTGAAAAATTCAAATTTAGATAATATTTTGGTACATTTTTAGCTCTTTTATCCAAATTCCATTGATGATCGAATAGTTGATCAGATTGATGGCCTATACTAGTAAGATTATATCTATTTTTTCTTGAATCTCATTCATCATTGCATACAAAATCATTCTACAATTATATCAGAAATGAAAATTATGAGATTTTTTCAATATATTTTCCTAATATTATCCAATTTAAATACAGCCTTCAAATAAATGATCATTTCAATGTCTCTAATCCTCTAGGTTCATTGTATTATATTTGTTGTGGTATGCTGTTCTTGTTAGTTCTTATATTAGAAAAAGTTATAATTAAGGATTTATATATATATAGTTAATTGTTTTGGATGCATCCACAACTCCATGGAATTATTTTTTCATTTCTTATGTTCTCATGTTTGTTTTGATATCCCATGTTTTTTAAGGTCTATGGTTTTAGGATTTTTATTTTTCTTATGCACCCTAAATTATTTCTCTAGAATTTTTTTTCTAAAGGGTTGGATTATATGGTCAATTTTATTACTTGAAATCATATTTTTATATGGTTTTATGGGAATAAATTGTTTAATATTGTGTTTTTTAAAATAATTTTTAAAATAAATTTCTCTAATTTTTATTTTAATAAAAAATTTATTAAAAAAATTTTAATATGGTATCATGGATGAAATAATTTTTTCTATTTTAGAAGTGATAAACATGAATTCAATCAATAGTGAGGTTTTTATCCATCCTTAGTGTTAATAGACTTCCCCTAGAACTATTATATATAGTTAATGTGTGAAATAGGCATACTATATTGTGAAAATGAGCAACTCCTTCAAGTGAACGCTTACAGACATGACTTATTCTACTACAGAAATGTGCACAACAGGTATAAAACTATTCACATATAACTATTTGATGGTCACCACTGACCTATAATTGTTCATATATTATTTTTACTCATGTATTTTTAGTTTATTAATTATATTTTTTATTTTGAACCACTATGTGGGAACCTACTGCACCTATTTGTCTCACTCAATATATATAAAATTTGGTGTATGTAGATATTGTTTAATATGGTGTATATAAATTCATGTCGTTGCATGGTGAAGGTGGGTTTTTATTTGTTTATATGGTGTGGGAGTTTTTTTTAGTAAATGTTAAAATATTTTGGTATTTTTTCTACGTTTAAAATAAGTTATGTTTCTATGGTTTTGGATATTTGTTTTCCTTATATCTTTTCAATTGTGTACTTGTATTGGAATAAAAAATTTCTATTTATTCATGTTATCTAGGCTATGTTACATTTTTTAAAAACCCTTACTATAAGTAGTTTTTGATTACCTCTATATTTTATCTATCCTGTGGGGATTAGAGATTCCATTTGATCTTTGTTTGGACAAGAACGCTTTATAGTTTGATGGGTAATTAGTCCTGGTGCATTATATTTCTATTGGTTAATGAAATGTATCATGAAAATTAATAATAATATTTTAGTTAATTTATAGATTATTAAGTAGAATATAGTCTTGGATAATTATTTTTATTCAATAATTAATTTGGTATGATCTTATAATAGAACTAAATTTAAAAAAAAATTAGTTAAAATAATATCACTGTAATTATTATTCCTATATAATGTGGGAGCTGTAGGAGTAATCCATATAATTTGGTTGTGGTTATAAGGGATAATATAAAAAAGACCACGCGTGAAATATTTTATCATAAAAAAATTCTATATATTTTAAGAACATGGATATAGATAATTTTATTCAAATTTGAAATTGATCTCTATAATGTTAATTGGGGAAACTAAATCAAATCGAGTTGTGTTATAATGGAAACCTGCCCTGATGAAATTCCTAGTTTTCAGTAGTATGAAATGTATTAATAACCATCAGGGAGATCACTAGAAATATAGATAATGTTTTGAGGAAGGAATATTTATTTTTAAACCCATTAAATGAAATTTCTAAAATTATTTAAAAAATAAAATTTGACAAGATCATTAAAAGTGAAAATAAATATTGTTTTGGGTAAAATTGGATATAGGTAAATAAAAATTAATAATCAAGAATAGAATATTAAATCTATATTAAATATTAAAGAAATTTTGAGTTATTGTGTTGATTATAAATGATTTTTTATAGTGAGGATGAACATTATATTGAAATATTTTCATTAAATCAAGGGAAAAGGATGTATAATAAAGACATATGAAAAACCCTGATATTATAGAAGAGAAAATAACTCTAATATATACCAATATAAAGAATATGTAACAAGATAATGACTATATATCAATATATTAACATATAATATTTGATTTTAAAGAAATATATAAGATATTTATTAAGTATATTCATAAAACATTAAACCAAATTTAGAAAAATAACACATGATATTTATGGTTAAGGCTTATGAAAAAAATATTAATGGTCAAATATTATTTTAAAAAATATAAATAATAGTTGATAAATTATCAAAACTAAATTTACACTTTCTTATAAATAGTTTTCTTATATTGACCAGGGTAGAGATTGATTATACATAATCTATAGTTGAAATGATTATTGCAATATGAAAACTTCTTATTTTTTCCATAATAAATTATTATCATTTATATAATATATGTAAATTTATATTTTTTATTTTCATATAAAAATAATAATTATAAATTTATTATCCCTATATATAAAATATTTATGGTGATATAATTACGGTTAGTATAGTAATGGAATCCATATACAAATTTAAAATTATTCCCAAAGCTCAGTTCTCAAGAAATAATATAAATTTAAACAAATGAAATTTTTTATAGGGGATGTTGTTAAAAAAGTATTTATCCAAAGGAGTTATTTTAATATTATTATTATGTTATCTTCTCCTCATTGAATTTTATTTATATTTACATGGAGATTTTATATTGAATAGATTATTAACCTTACGATCCATGATTTTGAAATTTATTTAATAGGGGAATTGAATTTATACTTTATATTATAGATTGTAAAATATATAGAATATGCATTCAATTAATAATGAAGTTATCAATATTTAATTTTAATATTTTTTAAGCATGATGGTAGACACGAAATACAATTTTTACAGGAAAAAAATTTGAAATGATGAAGAATGAAATAATGTATATTTTACTTTGTTTGGAAGGACCGATGGATGGTCATCTATCTAATGATAACAATGAATTTGTTTGAAACATGTGTTTCAAAAAGATTATAAAATGATTTGAATGAAAAATATTTTTTTGTTATAAAACTAATCATCATATACAAAAAGGGTGTAACATATTTAAAATAATTAAATAATGAATACAATCAAAATAAGCGAAATTAATTCACTTATAGTAATCATGTTACATATATTGATGATACGATATCAACATTGGTAGAAACATTATTTATCACAACCAAAAATGATTATTTGGTTAGATTGAAGGAATAGTAATTATTACTAACCACTATTCTTGTAGAGTATATATATTCTATTAATTATTATTATAAAATTCATTAGATGAATCAAAAACCTTCTAATTATTATGATAATATAGATCTACCCATTTTTTTAATTCATGACTATATAATTTCAGTTAATATTTGTAAAAATATGATCCAATATTGGAAAAATATACTTATTGAAATTAAATGTATTTTCTTATTGAAAAATTATGAGAAATAACTCATTAAATTTGAATATCTATACTAACACTACTGGAAATAATGGCATTTGCGACGGGGCATTTGCGTCGGGATCCCATCACTAATAGGATTTTGGGACGGGGGGTCCGTCGCAAATACCCCGTTGCGGAAAACGGCGTCGCAACAACAATTATTTGTGACGGACCCATCGCTAAAAGTATTAGTTGCGACGGCGATCCTTCCCGTCGCAAATATTAGTCCGTATATTTATAAAAACTTTTTAAAATAGTAATTGCGACGGGCCCATCGCAATTACTAGTTGAAAAAATTTTAAAAAAATATTAATAAATTATTTTAATTAATATAATAATAATAATATTTGTGACGGGCATAGTATCCCGTCACAAATACTATAGAGAAAATAAAAAAAATAAATTATTAATAAATTATTTTAATTAATTTAATAATAATCCAATTATAATTCAAAAATAAAAAAATATTAATAAATGATTTTAATTAATAAAATAATATAATTATAATTCACAAATAAAAATAATAAATTATTAATAAATTATTTTAATTAATATAATAATAATAGAATTATAATTCAAAAATAAAAATTAATAAATTGTTAATAAATGATTTTAATTAATATAATAATATTAGAATTATAATTCATAAATAAAAAAATATTAATAAGTTATTTTAATTAATATAAAAATAATAGAAAAATTTTACATTCAAATATTAAAATAATTCAAATATTACAAAAAAAATATAATTAAATTATAATATTATAAAATTTTAATATATATATATATATTTTAATATTATAAAATATAAATAATATTATTATTTATATTAATATTGTTATTTCAAAATATAATATTATTAATATTTTATAATGAGACAGAAACTACGAATAGAGAAAAATTCATATTTTGATTTAACAAACTTTATAACATAAAAAAACTTTAATCTGAAGGAGGGGGAGGGGGAGGGGGGATATTCAGATGCTGGTGGAGGAAACTCCATCCCTAAAGCATTAGTGAGTCGGCGCATGTACTCCATCTGCTCCTGCTGCTGTTGCTGCCACCGACTCATCTGCTCCTCGTACAACTGCTGCTGGCGTCGACGCTCCTCCTCATGCTGCTGCTGCTGCTGACGCATCTGCTCCTGCTCCTGTTGGAGACTCTCTATCAGTGCCGTCTGAGATCGCAACTGATCCTCATACTGTGTAGCAGAAGAAGATGCACGAGCTCCTCTCGAGCTGGACGCCGACATCGCAGCACAGCCATAATAATCTCTGGGAGTCAGTCAAGAGATGATACCAACTACCCGGCCCTTCTCGAAGGCATACTGGGTGGCCTGCATCTATGCCGCATCATCAAACTGACAGCCAGTGGTCTGATCTGATGACTCGGCCTGACTCTCAGGCTGAGTCTGTGACGCTGCGGCCTCATATGATTCTTGTAGTTTCAATTTAAAATTAAAATTGTGAATATATTATATGCAGTTAATTTTTAAACTTGAAAACAAATAATACTGACCACGATGTGACGCTGATGACCACCTCTGAGCTCCCCAGTAGCAGGATCACTATACATCCTCCGATATACGTCGTACTCCGTAATATCGGGGTGATCGACAACCTATAAGAATAAAAAATAAACCATTAATATTTATAGTTATATAAAATATTTATAAATAATGTACGTACCAGATGTTGTCTATGAGTACTAAAAGTACGACTCCCAACTCGATGAGTCACCTCCTGTCTCTCCCGATTCTGCCTCCCCACCGATGATCTCCTCTGAAAGGCATCACTCAACCAGTGCGCAGATAATCCATCCCATACGTGGGATGAAATGTACTCTGGTCGGTGTGCTCTACGTGACTCGTCAAAATCTGACACTCCTGCTTTCTTCATGGTAGCTTTTCTTAAATTATGAAAAAACTGACGAAATCGATCACGCATGGCCACCTCCCATGCCTCGTGGATGGCGTGGCACATGGTATCCTCGATCGGATACCATAAACCCTATAAATAAATCAAAATATCAAGTTAGAAATGAAATAATTTTCAAAATAAAAATTATTTATTTACGTTCATACCAACCAATGTCCAAACATGGCCTACTGCACATCAATGGGAATCTTCTCCCATATGGTCCAAGGCTGAGACAAATAGTTGTGCAAAATAGCGCTGCCCTGTCCGACTGCTATATGCGGAAAACTGTAAAAATAATAACCATTTATTATGTGAATAGATTAATTAAATCTTAGTCAAATCAATAGGTTATCACACAGGTTATCACACCTCCGTGTGCGTGGATCAAACCCAAGACGTGGACGTCGCTCGGGGACGGGGTCACGAATCATCAATCGTGCAAGACCTCACCCCCTCCGTGTACTCCCTGAAGCGCCTACAGGCTGAGGGTCATCTGCCAGCAACTCATCCGCATCGAAAGGCAGGTCAGCATCTACCAACTCACGAAATGCGTCGTCATCCATCTGAAATAGAAAATGTTAATGTAGTTAGAAAATAATTGATAATTACAATTATATATAAATATATATTAGTTATGATTGTATATAACTACCATGTAATTATATCAGTGTTCATCTTCATCATCATCTTCATATATGACAATGTCATCTTCATATTCCTCCTCAACATCATCGATATCCATTCGAGTTCTAGTTACTTTATCTCTTACCATTTTAAATTGATATGTGATATCATTAACATCATCGTCATAACCGACTCTTAAATGTGGGGTGTCATCATCGATACTCATTTATCTTTGTAAAAAATATTGATTTTGAGTACTCTCTTGAAAAACTTCAATTCTTTGCACATTAGTGAAATCACATTCACTTGGACTAAACTAATTGTCTCGAATTTTGATTTTTATTATACTCCACCAATCAGTCAAGTCTCTTGCTGTAGCATAGTACTTTGTGTAATAAACTTGATGTGCTTGTTGAGCCAATAAGAATGGTTCATTTACTGTGAGAACACTTGTACATTTAAAATCGATGATTCCATGAGTCGGATGAACACGCACGCCTCTCTCTGTATCCAACCACCGACATTTGAACATGGTTATGTAATGTTGTCCAAGATAACAGAGTTCAATGATTTCATCAAGTATACCATAAAAGTCAACTTCATTTTCTCGATGATGAGATCCTCTCAAGCTAACTCCACTGTTCATTGTTTTTTTGATTCCCCATATGCATGTGTGTGAAATCGAAATCCATTCACCACATATGCATTATAAGTTTTAACAAGTTTGAAAGGTGGGTTACTCAATATACACAGCCATTTTTCAATTTTATCAGCATGTCGAGACACCTGAAAATTTGTGAAATAATTATCAATATAGTATACTATACATTGAATGAGTTGCTAAAAGATAAAGAATTTATGTTACCAATTTTTGAAACCATTGAGAGAAATTTTTCTGTCGACGTTCTTCGAGAGCAGCTGCTGTAATTTGTGGAATTTTTTTCTTGATATGATTATCAGACAACCTATAAAAAACAAAGTTATTTACTGTAACATAAATGATAGAATAAGTGATATAAACACTTACAGTACAACTGATGTCATCTCTTCACAGTTGAGAAGAACATACGTATGAGCTCTGTGATGTTCATCATCTAAAAGCCAGCGTTCATAAACTCCACCAAAACCAAGCTCTGGCTGGTTAAAAACAGATAATTGATTGTTGATTTCATAAATATTCTTCAAGTTCCATACCATTCGGTTGTGTTTTAAAAGATACTCAGATTAAAAATAATGGGATCAAAAATAAGATATTTCCTCTTGCAAATAAGCTTCTGCGATAGATCCTTCAACAGATGCTTTGTTATGTACTTTTCTTTTTAATTTTTGCATGCATATTTCAAATGGGTACATCCATAGAAACTGTAATGGACCTCTACATTTGGATTCATATGGCAAATGTAACGTAAAATGTTCCATTGATTCGAAGAAAGACGATGGAAATATTTTTTCCAGTTTACATATAATTACAACAACATCTTCTTCAAGTTTGCAGAGAGCATCATAATCTGCCGTAGCCGCACAAATGTCCTGAAAAAAATGAGACATGTCTGCTATGGAATCCCAAATCACATAATTCAACAGACCTCTTAATCCAATGGGTGGAAGTCTTTAAATTATAACATGACAATCATGACTTTTTAATCCAGTAATATGACCATTCTTTACACATCTACCCAAATTGGAAGCACAGGCATCTGGAAGTCTCAAATCTGCAATCCACTGACAAAATAATAAATGGTTTTCTTTAGACAGTGTATAAGCTGATTTTGGTTTCAGTAACCTTTCTGTTCTGACATTCTCAAACAGTTCCAGTTCTGGACGCCTACAAATTTGGGAAAGATCTAAACGTGCATTTACATTGTCTTTTCTCTTTCCTGGCGTATCCAAAACTGTATGAAACAAATTGTCAAAATAGTTCTTCTCAATATGCATGACATCCAACATGTATCGGACCAACAAATTAGACTAATATGGCAAATCCCAAAATATGATACGTTTAATCCAATTGTGTTCTTTCCTAAAACCAGAAATTTTCTGTTGGTTTATTTTGGGACCAAAAGTGATGGGAGGTAATGAAAATACAACTGATTTTAACTCTAAACCTAATAGCATTTTTGGAGGTCCATCCCTTTCAACTGTTCCTTTTCTGAAATGAGATCTGTTTCTGCGAAAAGGATGATTAGCTGGAAGAAATCTGTGATAAAAGTCAAAATAACAAGGTTTCTTTCCATGAATGAGCATAAATGCTTTGTTCTCTCTCATACAGTAAAGACATGATTTCTGACCATGTGTACTCCAGCCAGATAACATCCCATAAGCCAAGAAGTCACTAATTGTCCACATCAATGCTGCTCTCAGTATGAAATTATGTTTCTTAGCAACGCCATATGTACTGACACCAGTACTCCACAATAAACTTAATTCATCAATCAATGGTTTCAAATAAACATCAATATTCTTCTTCGGATGTCCTGGAATTATTAAAGTCAAAAAGATATATGGCTCCTTCATCAACATCCATGGAGGTAAATTGTACGGAGGTAAAAAAACAATCCAACAGAAATACTGACTACTATAAGATCCAAACGGACAGAAACCATCAGTGGAAAGGCCCAGTCAAACATTTCTAGCTTCTAAAGCAAAGGATGGATGCTCTCTATCAAAATGTTTCCATGAATCACCATTGGCTGGATGATTCAATCTTTTATCAGTTGAAATATTCACTTTATGCCATGACATCATTGTCAATGTATTCTTAGACATGAATAAACGCTGAAGTCTGGATGTAAGAGGAAAATATCTCAACTGTTTTACAGGAATCAAACCAGACTTCCCATGTTGCCCTTATTTATATCTCAGTTTACCACATGTGGGACAACTATCCAACGACTCATTTTCCCGAGAATATAAAATTCAGTCATTTGAACATGCATGAATCTTCTGACAAGTAAGTCCCAAATTTCGAACCAGCCTCTTACTCTCATAGTAATTTGCAGGCAAAACATTTCCTTCGGGTAACAGTGTTTTAAGCAAAGAAAATATCTGGTCAAAACAGGTGTTTGACATTCTGTTATCTGATTTGATAGCCATAAATTTTGCAACTGCTTCTAATTTGCTCATCTTGCAGCCAGGATATAATACATCCTCAGCAGACCTCAACAACTCATAAAATTCAGATGGTGCCAACTCAGGATTTGAAGCTATATCAGCCAGAGTTTCTGTATGTTCAACAGATGAACCTGCAACATCATGTACTAAATCTTGAAACTGGGATGGATCCGGAATCAAGTTGGTATCACCTACTCTGGAACTGCGTTCACCGTGTTGATACCAAAAAACATAATCTGGTTGAAAACCAAAACGCAAGAGATATCCCCCCACTTTGTCAAACGTGTCAAACGTTCTCAATGCACATTTTCTACAAGGGCATTTTATTTTTCCTTCTGAAACAAATTCTGTATTTGATGCCGCAAATGATAAAAAATTCTCCACACCCTATATATATACTGGATTTAAACCAGAACTGTTTGGATTTATACGTTGATTTATCTATATGCGGTCATCTAATAATGACTATTGACGACCTCGTTGTTCCATATTTTTCTATAAAATATAAAAGCATTACTGGTTTTAAATAATTTGTTAAAAAACACTCAAGCAAGGATAATTATAGAATTTACATCAGACACAACTGACGCAAACTTTTTATTGAGATAGACCTAAAAATTGACCCTTTAAGAATTGAATATGTTGAGAATAAAGAAAAACCTGTTACAAATATTGATAATTTTAATATTATATAAATTTTTTATTATTTTAATAATACTAATATTATTTGTTCATAAATATTAATTATATAATAATAACATTACTACATTATTAGTATATTTTATTATTAATATTAAAATAATATAATTTTCTATATTATATACAATTCTCATTTCATCTGTGTGTTTAACATACTGTCTCCACATGTAATATTTGCATTCACTTTCACCTCTCCATTGGTGAGTAGGTTGATAATTTTGAAAAAGAATGCAAATATTACATGTGGAGACAGAAAACACACAGATGAAAGGAGAATTTTGTATAATATAGAAAATTATATTATTTTAATATTAATAATAATATATACTAATAATGTAATAATGTAATTATTCATAATTATTTGTAATTATTCCTAATTATTGGTAATTATTCCTAATTATTGGTAATTATTCCTAATTATTGGTAAATATTGGTAATTATTGGTAAATATTGGTAAATATTGGTAAATGTTGGTAAATATTGGTAAATGTTGGTAATTACTGGTAATTATTGGTAATTATTACTAATTATTGGTAATTATTAGTAATTATTGCTAATTATTTCTAATTGTTGGTAATTATTCCTAATTATTGGTAAATATTCCTAATTATTCCTAATTATTAGTAATTATTCCTAATTATTGGTAAATATTCCTAATTATTGGTAAATATTGACATGTATTGGGAATTATTGGTAAATATTGACACTATTGGAAATAATTGGTCATTATTACTAATTATTACTAATTATTACTAATTATTAATAATTATTGGTAATTACTGGTTATTATTAGTAATTATTACTAATTATTGGTAATTATTACTAATTATTGGTAATTATTACTAATTACTAGTAATTATTGGTAATTATTGGTAATTATTACCAATTATTAGTAATTCTTGGTAATTGTTGGTAATTATTACTAATTAATGGTAATTATTGGTAATTATTTCTAATTAATGGTAATTATTGGTAATTATTTCTAATTATTACTAATTATTGATAATTATTACTAATTATTGGTAATTATTACTAATTATTAGTAATTATTGGTAATTATGGGTAATTATTACTAATTATTACGAATTATTCCTTATTATTGGTAATTATTCCTAATTATTACAAATTATTACTAATTATTGGTAATTATTACTAATTATTGGTAATTATTACTAATATTTGGTAATCATTACTAATTAATGGTAATTATTGGTTATTATTACTAATTATTGGTAATTATTGGTAATTATTGATTATTATTGGTAATTATTGGTAATTATTGGTAATTATTACTAATTATTACTAATTGTTACTAATTGTTACTAATTATTACAAATTATTACGAATTATTCCTAATTATTGGTAATTATTCATAATTATTACGAATTATTACTAATTAATGGTAATTATTGGTAATTATTACTAATATTGGTAATTATTTATAATTATTACTAATTATTACTAATTATTGGTAATTAGTGATAATTATTACTAATTATTACTAATTATTGGTAATTATTGGTAATTATTACTAATTATTGGTAATTATTGGTAATTATTACTAATTATTAGTAATTATTGGTAATTATTACTAATTGTTACTAATTATTGGTAATTATAACTAATTATTACTAATTATTACTAATTATTACTAATTATTGGTAATTATTACGAATTATTGGTAATTATTACTAATTATTTGTAATTATTACTAATTATTACTAATTATTACTAATTATTGGTAATTATTGGTAATTATTGGTAATTATTACTAATTATTACTAATTATTGGTAATTATTACTAATTATTACTAATTATTGGTAATTATTATTAATTATTACAAATTATTGGTAATTATTGGTAATTATTACTAATTATGGGTAATTATTGGTAATTATTACTAATTATTGGTAATTATTGCTAATTATTACTAATTATTGGTAATTATTACTAATTATTGCTTATTATTAATAATTATTACTAATTATTACTAATTATTGGTAATTATTGGTAATTATTACAAATTATTCCTAATTATTGTTAATTATTACTAATTATTACTAATTATTACTAATTATTGGTAATTATTACTAATTATTGGTAATTATTACTAATTATTGGTAATTATTGGTAATTATTTGTAATTATTCTTAATTATTGGTAATTATTACTAATTATAGGAAATTATTCCTAATTATTGGTAATTATTCCTAATTATTTGTAATTATTCCTAATTATTGGTAATTATTCCTAATTATTGGAAATTATTCCTAATTATTGGTAATCATTTCTAATTATTGGTAATTATTCCTAATTATTGGTAATTATTCCTAATTATTGGTAAATATTGACAATTATTTGCAATTCTTGGTAAATATTGGTAATTATTGGAAAAAAATATTGACAAATATTGACAAATATTTGAAATTATTGAATATTGGGAATTATTAGTAATTATTACTAATTATTGGTAATTATTATAAATTATTACTAATTAATGTTAATTATTTCTAATTATAATTAATTAATTCAAATTAATTTTAATTTTTCATAATTTTTGCTAATTAATTGTAATTAAAGCTAACTATTTTAAATTAATTAGTGTTTAATTGTCTCTAATTACTGTTAATTATTAATACTAATTCATAATTATTCCTAATTAGAAATCAGAAAAAAAAATCTAAAAAATTAAACTAAATAAATATAATAAATAAAATAAATATTAAATTAAAATTTAGATAAAAACCTTAAACTTGATGTCAATGTCGAGCCGCTGTAATTGTAGAACACCACCAACCGAATCCTCGAAGTCGGAAAAAAAATTTACAACTGAAATTCGTAAAAGATTCAGAGTGGAAAAATTGGAATGGTTGAGAGTTGAGAGTGGGAAAAGTGTAATGGTTGGCAGTATTTATAGGTTAGATTAATTGCGACGGGCTTTTTTGTGACGGAAAACCCGTCGCAAATAACGATATTTACGACGGGACCCGTTGCAAATAACCCTGACCACATTTAATTATTGGCGGCATTAAAACAGTTATTTGCGATGGGACTGCAGCCCCATCACAAATAGTCTTTAACCGCCGCCGGTTATTTGCGACGAGGATAAAACCCCATCGCAAATAACCCTAACCACATTTAATTATGGGCGGCATTAAAAACGGTTATTTGTGACGGGACCCATCGCAAATAACCCATGCCGCCTGGGTATTTGCGATGGGACTGCAGCCCCGTCGCAAATAGTCTTTAACCGCCGCCGGTTATTTGCGACGGGGATAGAACCCCGTCGCAAATAACCTTCGCTCCGTTTGGCGCGCATTTCGCGCCAAACTATTTGCGACGGGAATAGTTGCCCGTCGCAAATACTCTTTTGTGAAAGGTATTTGCGACGGGAATTATTCTCATCGCAAATACCCCGTCTCTATTAACCATTTTTTCCGATGTTATTACAAATGTTCATTATTAAGATATTGGCATGATAAAATTTGGAAGACATATAATTAGTTTTATTCGATTCAAATATAATGGGATTTCAAAAAAATTGTGTGAATATAGTCTTAATAACTACCGTTTATTTATCTTTATTGATTTTTTCTGTGTTTAGATGAATACAATAAATAGAATAAAAATTAGATAATTTTTATAATATATATTTTTATAATATTCATTATTTTTTATAAATTTTATATGAAATAGGCATAGTTTATTTGATTAAAAAATTTAATATATAGAGTTTTTATTTTTTTAAATAAATGTTGGGGAGTGAATTTGAAAATGATGTTGATTTTCAGTATGTGGGAGTTAGGCACTTTTTCTGAATATAGATGCTTAGAGGGATTTTAGATAAATCAAATAAGGGATAATTCTGGGTTCTCTGTGTTTTCTAGATTTTTTATAATCCATTTTTTCCAACTAAAACAAAAGAGTCGTTTAAAATATAAAAAACAATTATACATAGTATGTAATGTTGGATTTTTATTTTAATATAAAATGGGTTCTATTTTTGATATCAATAATTTTGGTTGGGTAATGGATAGATTGAACAAGCATTGTTGGAATAAAAATATCAAAAAAAATATTGGTGTCGTAGAATGAATCACATTATAAAAAGGAGCATCCATAATAATTTATAATTTTTGAACCATGAACAATATTATGAGGAAGTTCTACTCATGAATTGAGGATAAGACATGACATGACTGGACACATGTATGAGGTACTACTGATGACATCACTAGGAATATAATTACTTTTTGTGACTATATTATAGGAAAAAATTAAATATTGAAACTCAATAAATGGTAAATCATGGTTGGATGTATAGTGAGGCACTACATGATTTTTTTGTGGACATGGTTATAAATGATTCATTGAATTTTTTATAATTGATAAGGTTATCATATAAATATGTTTTCATTCAATATTTATATTATGAAAATCACAAATATAGGCATTGATATAATGCATTATTTTTAATAATTGATAACTATATAAAATATATATTATTATCATATGACCTGACATTACTGAAACCACATGTGTAGACATTCTTTCTCATGAATTCTATTTTTCAGAAGATTTTGGAATTAGTTTAACCATACTCGGAAGGTATAAGATCTATGTGGTATAGGTAATATAAAACTATTATAAAAAGATATAATATTTTATTACAAGGGGTTTACAAAGGTGTTTGGTTATTTTACCATGCATATCTACATCAAAAAATGATGTGTCAAATTCATGGATCATAAATGACTACATAAATCTCATCTCCACTATTTCTCTGTAAATATGGAATCAACAACTTGATTAGCCTACCTCTAATAACGTTTGATTGCTGGCTTCGATCTAATAAACTCAAGACCTAGGTACTCTCAATTAACCATTTTTAGTGTATTACTTCAATGATTGAATATATAGTTTTGAATCAGGTGAAATTTAGTAGAGCATGAATAGTTGAAAAAGAATATACTTAATTTCTATATTCTTATCCCATAGTTCATATTTAAGAGATATTCTATTCCAAACATATTGATAGGAAAACCATTTGAGAAAACAATTATGGGAATGGAAGAATACTGCACATCTAAAGGTCCATAGTGAACCTAATGAAACCCCATCAATGTTCACATTGATCCATGATGGAAGAAAAGGCATCCAGTAGAGGAATATTATTACTAGAGGGTATTTTCTTCTTCCAGGTTCAATAAAAGACATAATATATTCAAATAAATAAAGTCATTATTTATAAGAACTATTTTATATTTTGATGACTGGAATCATACCCCAATTAATAGTAGTGATAACTAAATGAAATGAGGTATCAAAATTATCAAGAATGACCATTTCATATTCTCCATGTGTATGAAATGGTAGAGAAAACAAGTATAACAAGAACATTGAAAACACAGTCTCATTGAGTTTACGAAGTGATGGGTGTCATCAAATTAGTGTGGTTTTACATGCACCTATTGATTCCTAAAATTCATTAAAGAAACTTCCACTTTTCTATACAACGTTATACATAAAAAATTAATGATTGATGTTCAGTATAGACATCATGAATAATTAGCAGTCTAAGGTAATGTAAAACATGTTTCTCTAAATAAATTTTTTCAGAGGAAATAATTTTATCTAGATCCACCAGAGTAATAGTGATCTTGACTCTAGGGTGATGGGCTTCTCGACCATCAGTAACAATGAAGGTAAATTGAGGTTGAGGTCACACTAGTCTATATATAATTACTTATAATTTAGATGAACTAGTGTATTTAGAGCATAAAAATATATTTCCCTATAACTTAGGTTCACCTTTTTATTTTTAAAAGAGTGTGTGGTGGTATAATTCTATTTAATGACACATCATTACAATTCATCTATTAAATTTACATATTATTCATATTTTGAAGGATGATTAAATCATCATTTAGTAGTATTTCATGGTAAGGCATGCTCCAAAAAATTATACTATACTTTTTTAACCATTATATTTAGAGGACATTATCATATCATAATAAGATTTCTTTTTTAGTTGAGAAAACTTATGAGTATATAAAATAGTAATGTTTCTACATATTCATGACGAAATGCTGCATAAGAAAATAAATGGAATCAATATTTGATATTATATGATTTAAATTGAATTTTTGGAGAAGATCTTTAATGAAATGCTTCAGATCCATTATTTCCAAGCTATACATGTTAATGGATCTGATAAATTCTTTCTATGTAATAGTACATAGATTAATTACTTTTTTATATCCCGTCCAAATAATATTTCAGATAAAAATTCTAATATTCATGATGAGGTTTCTAGTCCATCTATATATAGAGAAGTAATATAAAAAAATTGAGGTGAAAACATAGTTAACCTAGTAAATTATATCTTCTTTTTTCATAGTTGTCTTTATCGATGTTTCCATTTATGCAATGATCTAGCAGCAAAGAATCTCTATGTAACACAACTTTAAATTTTCAACAAATAGAGGCACTCCAAGATGAATAAAATTTAGGTCACCTCTCATAATCTAATTATTCTCAAAACTATTTTTTGTTTAGATACATCACCCCGTAACGAATAAAAATATAGTATTTTTATATCCTATATATTTCATAACCGCTTACTCATCATGAAAAAAAATATTTTTATAATGGAATGAATTTCCCCTCTAGAGGTATTACCAAAAAAAGATTCCATAAACATAAATTATATATGAGTGAGTGAAAAATATTCATACAACATTGATTTGATTATATAGGTTATTGTGGATATTGTCAATGTGGAATATAATCATATGCTATTTATTAATCTAAAAAATAATATTTTAAATACGATCTCCCGACATGACCCCCCAAAAAAATGTGAAAACATATAGTGGATCCAATATTGAGTATAAAGAACCAAAAAATTTTGGTAATGTTATTATTCATATTATTGAATACATTGTATAATCCATGATTCTAGAGGTTAGAAATAATGAATCTCCATTTCATAATAAAAGGAAAATTTGAGTTATCAATTATAACAGAAATTTTTCCAAATTTTACTTTTCTCTTCCTGACATTGACACATTCTAAAGTAGTGAAGATGCAGTTCTTGATGTTCTTGTAAAGGACGATTCCAAATTGATTTGAGGTAATAAATTCAATTGAATATTTCTTCAAATGTAATGAAATAATTTTACTAATTATATTTTGAATATTCTTCCCTATTGTAATTAGCGTAAAATCCATTATTTCCACAACATCATCCATATTTAGAATTTCTAAAGTGAAAATGGGATAACTCTATATCATAAAAAATAATTATTTAAAAAATCCCTCATAAAATTGGAGACATTATCCGTAAAATTTCTATAGTAGAACATAAAAAATTGGTTTGTTAATCTATTATGATCTAAATAATTTTCAATATTCAAATGGAAATGGATGAATTAATAATTTCATTATAGAGGTCCTATATATGATTATAATTGTGATGATATTAAATAATAAGGGTAATATTACCAATCAAATAAAGGTACTTTCATCCCCAATATAAGAGTCCATTACATGGAGGTATTCAACCATAGAATTTTATATATCATTTCTTAAGGTGAAGAGGAATCCAATAATGTTATAGATAATTAACCCTCCACTAAAAGTTTTTCCCTTAACTATTAATTAAAAAGCATAAATTTTCTATCAACATCCTGATTTGACATGATATATTGTTGGATTTGGTCCAACCCCTCTTTATGGGATACATAGTGATCAATAATGGAAAAGTATTTTCTATCATCTTGATATAATAAAACCTTGTTTGGGTTGTCATTTTGATATCATGAGATATGATATTGAAAACATTAATTTAATCATCAGGTTTGGATAAGTAAATTTTCTTTACTCACATAATATTAGTTTGGTGTATTTTTTATTATGAGATTGAATCTGGTGGGGGATAACAAAGAGGATTCTTTTCTATACTTTTATGATCACATCCCTGTATCTAGTGATGAAATTATAGGCATTGTTTAACCTTAATGGGAGAAGGGTGACCTCATTTGGATGTTAAATATTTCATCCATATTAGGATTGAAATAATTTTGAAGTTTTATAAGATTTATGGTAATGACATTAACGACAATAATATTATCCTCATCCTACACAAAAAAACTATCCAATTTATAGGAATTCATTCCATTTATAATATTTCTAATCCAAGTGATGATTGATCCATGATTAGTGACATTAAAAATTATAAATTAATCAATGAAATTGAAACCTATTATTTGGTTATATTTTTCTCATATAGGCTAAACCTAGTGTTCAATCCACCCATAATAGTTTATTTTTAATAAATTATGGAATATTTTATAACTATATACCTCCAAATATATATAATTCACATATATTAATTGGTGGCATACATTACGGATTGGTTAAGGGAACCATTATGAATTTCAATTGAGATATAATCATCTTGAATACTTTTACAATAATGTATGGTTTTTATGTTGTTATGAATTAACAACTAAAGATTCTATTGATCATATTAATTTGATTTCTATGACAAAAAGGTAATCAAAAGGGAATCCAATTTGAAGGATTACCAATTTTAAATTTTCACTTTTTGTGTAGATAATACAATTAAATGTGGTTTACTCAAAATAATGAATCTATGGGGGTGACCATGCATAATTTCATAATCCATTAATTATTCTAGTATTTTATATTCATTGATTTAGAGTTGAACTACCTCTAGTAGAACACCCTCTCTCCTATACAATCTCTATGAAAAGTTTTCTCACATTACATATTCTATTGTGTCCATTTATCAAGGATTTTCTATATTCAATAATGTAATTATTCTTAACATTGTTCATTATGAATTTTGGATTTAAATTAGGAGTGTTACAATCATTATCATCATTATAATCATATAATCATTAATCAAGAGGGGTAAATTTTTTTAAGTACTAATCAATCCATGAATGTATGAATTTGTATTGTCTCATCTAAGAATCCTTTTATGTAGAAACATGTGTTAATGATTTATCTTATGTATCATAGGGTATTAGTCCTTCATATTGAGATCATTATGGATTGGTATCTTACTCATCATGTTGTTCTCCTTTGTCCTATTATGTTTTATCAAAAAGGGTCTAAACTATTGTCAGAGAATTATTAACCACATCAGAGTTGTCCCTATTAATTTCTAATACTGTATTGAGTGCTGAAACTAGATCTAAAATATAATGATCTTCATACTATTTATATGGTATATTTAGAATGATTAATTCTAGAAAATAATTGTCTAATTAATAATAATAAACCATATAATAGTTAAGGGATTTAGATGCATCCTCCAAATCTATAATTCTAGCAAGAGAAATCTGGTCATGATTCATATCCCAATACACATTCTAAGTTGATGTTATAAAATATTTAGTTTCATTGGATATATGCTACTATACGAATATTGGTTCCTTGAATGAATACATATCGACGTCATGTATAACAAAAATATCCAAAATGGATTCATGATGAATATCAATTATGTGTCGAATATTCGAATTTGAAGTGGAGGAATGGTATATCGTCACTTTTACTTTTTTCAGAGATACTTCGTAAAGTGGAATAATCAAACCCCATATATTAAATAAATTTAATTTCATTAATATATTTCACTAATCACTTTCATAGATAATGAAATTAAAAGATTTTTCAAAAATATTTATTCCCCTCATAAAAAATCACTATGTTATTGTTTCCATACCTGGTTGTATGAACTACCTCTTCAACCAATGTTGTCTCCATGTAAAATTAAACCATAAACCTGGAGAAGTTACCAAATTTTTTATAATCAATTTTGGCCCATTATTCATAGGATTCCAACTAATGGAAAAATATACTAGATAATATGAGGTGGTAATATACATAAGTGACCTTGATGGTGTGGATCCACTTTAAATTCTAAGTGTTCATCGCATCTCCTTAGTCAAAATTATGGTCCAATTCATGGATCAGTAGATGTAAAAATTATAGGGAGATATTATATAAGCTCCATACCATCCACCAACAATCGTCATACGTGAATATAATGTGGTTAAAACCTCTCCCCATGCTCTTAATTTTACATTCGTTAATTCCTGGTATCGATACAACCCTTCTAGTATGATCATTTTTTAATCCAAATAGTATTTTGTATAAAATTTATTAAATCTCATATAATAATGTTTTCGAATGACTTAACCTATATTTGGAAGAATTATGATTGGATGGGAAGTAAAAAACTCACCCTTTCTTCATGAATCTCCTAGGGGAATGAATACAAAAGTCAGAGATGGAGTGATTCTCAATAGACATGATGTCACTTGAATAACTTTTAATAAAACCAGAAAGCTACTAGGAAGCATATTAAAATGATATATAATGTTCATTGGGAATATTGAGCTTGAAAAACTCTTTATGTCCAACACAACCTATATGATTTAGGTAAATATCTATGTTATTTTATGTGGAGGCATTCACAGGTTCATCTCATGCACCAACTAAATGTTTAACAGGTTTATCCCATAACTCCACTGTCTTTGGATTTATTTACATTCAATTTATAGAGTTAAAATTATATAAAATTAACAATATAAATCAAACATGATATTTTATATGGTTATATTATTAGGTATGGTTCATCTTAATTATTATTGAAGGTTGGAATTTATAGAATGACATAACCTTTTTAAAACAATGATCCAAATATAGATTTTGATTGTTCTAATCACAACCCATGATATTATGAATTTGGTAGAAAACCATTTAGGCCCGACTATTAATGAAATAAAAATAGTTTTTATTACAAAATTTCTAAGGTAGTTAATTTCATATTCCACTGCATTGATACAGTACACCATATTCTTGTTCGACATGGATTACACCAACAAATACGATATAAATCATGGTTTTCATAAAATTGAATAATCCCATGAAGTTGATAGGAATGTAATAGGTAATATGATAGGTGATTCTATAATACTATATTTACTTTATTTCAATTAGTTTATATTGATGTGGATCTTAAATTAAATATTCCCTGTAATTTTTTAACACATGTAAAAATAATAGGTTATTTTTGTAATTGAGTATTTAGATCACATATTTTAATGATTAATGAATAATTTTGTTAGTTTAACATAAATAGAAAGAAGTATAATGATTTTTAATAGAATATACACCTAGAAATATTAATCTTAGTGCTTTGTTACAAGGAATATCTAATGAAAAATTGGAATATAAGAATGAATCAGGAAATCTACTCTAAAAACAGAATGTTGATGGTTTTTTATTTATTAATAACATTATTTAGTCATTGGGTTATAACTTTTATTATAATTCTATTGTTTTTATGTTTTTTAAGTTAGTGGTCTATCATAATATTTTTTATAATATACAATGATTCTATTATCCTTCGTTATATATAAATTGTGCAATAGTGTTTATTTTTTTTATAAAATAGTGATTTGTAGATACATTTGAGGATTCCCACACCAGGTGAACCATATAAATACTATTGTATCATATATTAGAGATTGTTCCCTAAAAACAAATCATATAATTATAATTAGTCAATAATTTTTTAAATTAGTAATATTTAAATTTTATACATATACAATATTTACTTTTCTTCAACATGTAATTCATGATAATTTCCCTTGAGTATTTATCTCAATAATAATTTATAGAAGTTCACAATTATAATGAGGTACTAAATATTCCATCATAAAATTCTAAAAATATATTATATAAACTAGTTCTATCTGAATAAAAATAAAAATAATATATATGACTATCATTTATTAAAGGATCCTATGAATCTAAGATTTCCTCTCATGATATAATGTAATAAAAAATCCTTATAGGTGTTTTTGGTTGTGTTTGTTGAAAATGGTCAATTAAAAAAATACACATTTTATCATTAAAGGGTCACAATATAGAGTGTTTAAATCTTAGAATATTATTGGAGAGATTTATATTAATGATCAGTTTTCTAACCAAAACCATGTCATTTAAAATGTATATTATGATAGTTTTTATAGATTTTTTTTTAAATGGTAGCATCTGTTGTTAATCATTTTATAGATATCTATTATATATGTAATTATTCAATGTGTATTTTGACCCCAACAATGTGAATCTATTGTTTTTCAATAATGATTAAAAATTTAGGAGGTTGTGAATATCACATCAAATTGACCCTCCGGGTTGGAGTTTTTGAGTTATAAAAAGGTTATAGAAAATGGAATTTCAAAGAATATAATCATGTGGTGTATGGAATTTTAGAAAAATATAAATATTGGTCATGGACATATATAAATTACTTTTTATTAGTTAGAAACGTTTTTGGAGGTATCCTTGTATGTTATTGGAAATTAAAAAATTAAAATGTTTGACACAATCATTTATAAGTGTTTCTCGGGGTTTGGAGGATTATTTTATTGGGGGAAAGAAACTATAAAAAATTTATTATGATTAAAATTTGTGTTTAAATTTGGTGGTCCAGAATTTTCAATTAATATATACTCACATAATGAAATAAAATAAGATGAGATTTGTTCTGTAATATAATTATAGAAGTTGTTTTCAAATTGACAATTAGAAGAGTATTGATACATCACAGAAAATATTACTGAATAAAGTGGAGATTATCATATTTAAAAAGTTAATGTGTATTTCAATTTTTTTTAAATATTTTAGTGTTGGATTTTTTATAAATTTTATTTGGACTCAAAAAAAAATTATTTTCTAATTGAGTCTGATATTTCTATTTTCTTAATATTTTGAGTGGATATAAAAATATATGAATATTTAGATTATTAAAAATTTTAAAATAACCATATCATTTTAGTGGATTTTTGTATATCATCACATCATTGAGTATATAATTATTAGTTATAGTGTAGTGTGAGGAGACCAAATAAAATGGAATATTTTTCACTATATTTATTTATTTCTTATTTTTTTTAATAGAGTTAGGTCTATATTAACTTTTACACATTATATTTTGAAATAGTTGATTTAAATTGACCTGCTAGGGTTTAGACCCCTTATCAGCAAAACCTTCCTTGTATGGGACCAACAAGTTTTATTATTTTAGAAGGATTAGTATTAGATTTTATATAATATAATGTACAATTTCCAAGGTTTAATTTTCTCTTCATTTGTTTAGTATATGGCTGTAAATCACAACAGAAATCTATTAAATATTAAAAAAAATTCTAGATATAGAAGAATGTGATTAATAAGTACATTAGATCATTAGTATTATATTTTTAATTTAATGTGTAAAAATAAATGTTTTCAATATTAAATGTGAATATATATAAAAAAATTGATTTAAATAGTGGGTTTCTAATAAAAAAAATTAATAATAATTTTGGTATATATTATCCCAATGAATTCTACTCAATGTCAACATAATAAAAATCCTAACACTATATGTGTGAAATGTTTCACAAAATTTATGAAGTCCAATAAATAGTATAGGTTGAGAATTTAAAACATTAATGGTTCATGTTTGTTTACATGAGTATTATTATAAATTATTTAATTCAAGAATTCATTGACTTGAAAATGTTAATGCAAAGAAAATTCATGTTTTCATAGAATACAATGAATATAATAACGTTATGAAGTATATTTAAAAATATTACCAACATTATTTTAATCTAATGTTTTTTATTATTAAGGTAAAATATATAAAATAATATCAATATATTATTTACAAATCATCTGATATGATATGGAATGAGAATATATTGTATGTTGTATTATCTAGTGTCAATATTTTTCTACTATTTATGAAGGATTATGAATTATCATTTACTGGATGGGTTGAATATTGGATAATGTCATGGAATGATATGTAAACATATGTAATGAACTAATATGATTCTCCAAGATGATTAATGTGTCTTGGGAGGAATCTTAGGTGTTTACATGAGCATTGGATGATTCGAGTAAATTTTTAGATGTTTTAGAGATACTTATAATTAGTGATCAATTTGTTGTTCATGGTTAAATATAATCCTTATGGAACATTGATCCTTGTGAGGTTCTTAGTTAATTTTTTACCATTTGTGGTTATTTTCATGGTTTAATAGTGGTTTTGGGTAAACTGTACGATCGAAATCGAGAGCCTGTGTAAGTTTGAGGTGTTCTGATATATGATGAACAAAGTTCTCATAGTTTCTTACAGACCATATGCCTTTTTTATATGGTTTGTGGAATGTTTGTTGTGTTGTTCTACCAACATTATATCTAAACCTATTAGGTGGTTTGTATTGGACAACTCTAACTGCACATTCGATGTATTTTTTATAGAACCATGTTTCCAGATCATATTGGTACCAATATTTCATTAAATGGGATATTTTACCAAAATATCATCTTGTTATTTTATGATAGTCCTGCATCTTCTTATCCTATTTGGTAAGCATGAACCTGGGTTCCCTACTATTTTCCATGATCACCATCCCTTCTATTTCGGGAGAGTTCACGGTGTTTCTCTAGAATTTACATTTATATTTATCTTCCACCTCTGTAATATTATGTATTTTCTGGGATATTCCAAATTACAATGTTATGCTTTAGCGATTTGATTCTGATTCCATAAAAGCATTATTTAATCATTCAAGGATGATGGGGATTTTATTCATCTTGAATATATTATATCCTAGGATAAATTATGCACTCTATTGAATAAATTTTGTTGTTGTATGAGACCATGGAGAATATCAATAGTTTTTCCTATGGTTTTAATATAATTAGTTTTAGTAATTGTATTCCGTTATTGGGATTTTCTTGAAAATGGAGTTGGGAGTATGTTGTGTTGTATCCATTATAATTTCACGGAATTTTGATAACATATGATCAAACTAATGAGTTTTCTGTCACTATTCCTTGTTCAATTTTAATGAATTAAATTAATATAATTATTGTAAATAATTATTTATCCTTTTGGGGATTGAAGATAGAGAAATGTGGTTGTGGAATTATTTTTGGATAAATATAAGTATGTAAAAAACATATATTAGCAATGGATTGGTCGGCAGACATGGGAAATCTATTAGAAATATTTTTTTACAAGGTAATTTGTCTAAAAAATTACCTATTGTATTATTAATTTATTTTCATTTGTACGTAGTATGTTCCTTTTTTCTAATTTCATGATTGATTTAACCCCTATTTTTGTATTTTGGTTTTGTACCATGGATTGATACCAATGAATTTCCAAAAATCTCGTCAGTTTCATGGGTGTTTATAAGACCAATCCAATGGTTTACATTGTGATTATCCATTTAATGGAAAGGGTTGTGTGGAATTGTATTTTGATAAATAAAGTGTGTTAAAACCTTAACATAGTATAGCATGAACGTTTCCTTGATTGATTAGTTAAGGGCTAAATGGATGGACATGGGGATCAATGTTTTAAATATATATGGAATAAAAGATTTGGATTTATTTTATGTTTAATGATATATGAAAATTCCAATTAATATTTTGAAATGGTCCAAAATGTGTTCATTGGGATTTATCTTGGTTTTGAGTGTTTAGGAAATTTAATGTTTTGAAATGGTTCAAATTTTAATATGAGGTGTTGAAATCCACATTGTTTATGGAAAGGGTTTTTTAAATGGATTCAGATGTTGATTTGAAATTATTTTGTATTTATAATTTGGTAAATGTATTTATGGATATTTTAATGATTTTGAGGAAATATAAGGAATTGTTTTTTTTTTGGTGTAAATGTCCCATTGAGACCATAGTAAATGAAAATGGTTCATTTTTTTGTGGTGGTTTAAGAATGTTTTAAAATATCATGATTTTAAACATTGAAATTTGATTTTTCTTATAATGGTTAAAAGTTCAGTTCATTGAATTACATGAATATGGATAAAGAAAATTTTCATGGAGGTATATATTATTATTGGGTTATTTTTCCAGGATATACAGACCCATGCTATATAATGTTGGTCATGGCTGTCCACATTGTTATTTGGTTGTTGGTCATTATGATTCATACTTGTGGTCAAAGATACTAGTCATGGGGGTCTATAGTATTAATTTGGATATTAGGAAATATATTTCCATATCAGTAGTTGTATTTCTTGATTAAAACTCTTGGAACTATTTTTAATTATATATTTATATTTTTACAGATTTTATAGGGACTATCTCTTATTTCAATGATGATATTGAATTTAATGATTCATTATATCAGTATTAATGATTTTCTATATGGTTGGGTTACTGGATTGATGTAAAACGAAGGGATGATACAGAATTTTCTTCTCCCAGGGATGGATGAAAAAAATCAATTGTTTATTTATATTTAATTTTACTCTATGTAATTATTTATGAGAACCGATTTTGGTTGATGCATGTTGAATGGTTCAGATGTCAACATAGAACTCAAAAGACATTGGGCTACTAAAAAAATTGTGTTTATTTTGAGAATTAATTTACAATATTTGAATGGTTATTTATTTCGTTTTTTACATGAATAAACAATTATTTCAACAATTATTTTTTAGACACCATTGGAGGTGGCCCGCAAATAAGTACTCACGCCCTAATCCAGATACCTCATCACATGGGTACGCAATCAACTCTCATATGGTTACTATAGGAACCTGATTAGTTTTATTTTAATGATAATGATTTCATGACATAAATTTTTATCATAATTGATATTATTGTGATGTAAATTAGTTATATGTTTCTAACATATTTGGATGGAGATACATTTGTTATTTTTGTTTACTTTCAATAAGTGTTATTGGACTATTGGAAGATTGATTTTTTATGTGTGGCCAGACAACTATTGTATTTAAATTATTCCCTCTCATTATAGAATAATTCTATATCAATTTATATGTACTCATATATATTATGTTTCATTATATACATGTAGTTGGGAACACTGATATGGTGGTATAGTCTCCTCACAATTCCTCCTTAGACACAATATATTAGTGTAAATCCATTAGTGAACATGGATAACTATTTGAGGTTTTTTTCCCTAAAACATGGAATCAATTTACTAGAACATATTCCAAGACATTACAAATTAGTATCAAACGTTTTTAATAACCTAAAATTTTTGTATTTTGGTTTTGGTAGATAGGAGATATTTGATTTTATCGGACCTAGTGAATGATATCAGGCTTATGCTTCATGCATAGATATTCAGTTAGTAATTTCATGTAATTAAGGATGTTATTAAAATTATTAGTCATTGATGTTATGGTTTTATAATATTTTCACTTATAGAGATATAAATGTTTTTTTATTTGATGTATTATGATATTTTTCTAACATATCCTTATGTAATGATGCATGTGTCTGGATTATGAATCTTATCCTATAGATGAAGGCGGTGTCTCATGAATCATGTTGGGAAAATTAGATCCACATGTTATGGGAAATCAATATTTTTATTTTATTGATATAAGTTTTATATAATTTTCTAGGGATCTACAATATAACTCTCGATGATGATGATTATGGTGTGGTCATCATAAACTATTGGAAGAGTTACCCTGATGGGTCAGTGTGGAATAACTATATAACTGTTAATGATTGTTTTATTGAAAAGTTGGTAGTATATCATGTTCCATTAATGAGTGGTCTAATTTTATGATTATCAATGAGTAAAAAACCCATAGTTGTAAGTTTATATTGCATAGATTAAGGTACTGGTATATGGATGATGTATGTGGCATTATCTTATAGGGAGATGTCTGGCGTGTAAATTCACAATGAAAAAAGTTTCCTATTGTCGGAAAATGTTTTAACAAGTGATTAAATACATATGTGAGACCCTATAAATGAGTGTTTTCCCAATTTTTTGTCACATAGAATGGGAAAATATTGTTCAATATTTATTGTTAGTTATGACTTTTTATGAGTCATAATATACCTAGGTGGTTGGACCTAGTTACCTTTTGATATGAATTCAGTTCTAGGAGTGTCGTTATGTGACTTTCAGGGGTTACCCATGATAGAAGTCAAATAGGTTATGATTGATTTATAGTATATGATGTACGAATTGTTTTTTTTGAATTTTTGAAAAAGTTTATGAAGGGTGCAGTATGGTATTGGGTTTTGTTGCATATGATGCTTTGGGAATTGGGAAAGATAACTTGAGTTTTATTTTTTAATATATGTGGTTAGATTCTATACGGAAATGTTTCATCAATATAATATACTAGGTAATGGATTTGAATATGTATTTTCAGAGTGGTTATGAGCTAGAAATGTAATACTAGAGGTGATTTAGGATCTGTGGTTAAATATTCAATGATTTTTTGGGGGGATGAATGTATAGCTATGGTATATGTAGTATGTTGAAATTGAGAGGAACATGAAGATAATTAGTTTTATTTGTTATGGTGATAAATTTTAGATATTGTTCATTGATTGTACTTATTGTTTCTGACAATCAGGGAGCTCAATATATGTTTACAGGAGCGAAATGCATTCATAAAAGATCTTAGTTCAACTTTTTAATGTTGCTTGGGTTTGTAGTGGTTGTCAACTAGTTTTGGATTAGAAATTTGTCTTTGTTTTTTAGAAGCACCAATGTGATCAATGTTTGGTGAGATGTGAATCTGAAAGAGGCATGACTTTTTTATAGTGATTTAGAGCTAAGGTTTTTTGAAAAGGGAATTGATGGAGTCATAGGTCAGTTTTCTGGATTGGTTATGTAATACTAGGTAATTTATAAAAGTTATCGGCATATCGGTAGAATGAATTCATGTATCCATGATATGTCACATATTTTTTGGATATGATGTTATGAGAGCATACCTTATAGGTAATTAAGCATATAAAATAACTATGAGTGTGCAGATAATGGATTTGAGTGTGATGTGATCCTTTATTTAAGGTAGGCTTGAGACCATTAGATATGTTCACCATGTTCCGGATGTGAGACTTGATATCTTAAATGAATGATGTTGTGTTGTTATTCATCAATGAAATCATTACATTCTCATATTTTTTGATGGTAATAAAAAATATCTTCAATTACATCAATGTATTCTTAGAAATATATATTTACACACCTTACTTTATAAATGTCTTTTCATGTGTGGTGGAAGGTGTATATGGTGTTTCAATCATAGAGCTGTCTAATTGGAGTAGTATGGTGGGATATTCACCATCATCCAGTGGTGAGGGTTTTCTTTATGATGGACTGGATGTTGTATAATAATAGGGGTTTAATTCTCAGATGATAGGATTGGGTGATAGATGACAATTCATTTGGTTTCTAAGGTGGTGGAGAGATGGAAATTTAGTATTAATATATTAGTAGATTATAGATCATGGTCTGAGGTGTTTTTGGTTTCTTTGGTGATTCAATGACAATTAAACACCTCGTTTTGGAGTGGCATATCAATGTTGGAGGTGTGATGACCTTGTTGAAATTTTCATAGGCATATGGAACTAGAAATAGATTTGTCACTGTGGAATTAGGATGTGATTGAAAAAATATATTCGTATATGACTAGATTTTATTAGTTATTTTAGTCAGAAATAATATGTGATGGATGATTGGGTCATTAATTGTATTTGACCATGAAGTTGTTATGAATGATAGTTTGTGGTGTTTGTGTCGAAAGTGTGTCAGTAATATAGTTGGGAAAAATGATGGTCTTGAGTCAGTAGAGAATATTAATGTGGAATATTATGGGGGTCATGTTGGAATCTGGTTGGCATGTTGGAGAGGTTTTTGAATTACATTAGGTATGAATGAATTGTTCTTAGGTGAGGTGGTCGAATTTCAATAATAAGAGATGAGTAATTCTTTGATGAGTTAGACGGGGACTGACTGGATTGGTTTAAATGGAAAACAAGTGCAATTATGATTATAGAATAATATGTTTTCTAAAATAAGGTTTTTACAAATTAAAATACTTGATTAATTATATGTGTCTTATGCTTTTTGATTTAATGATATTGATGACTTTGAATATTGATTTTACTTCTCATGGGTGTTGGGAGTCATAGGTCAGAAACTATGTGTCATTCATTATAGGAGAATGTGTTTGAGGTTCTCCTAAACTTTTTAGATGGTGGAGATTCCAGGAATCAGATTTGGTCTTAATAAGATAAATAATATTTTGGGGATAAAAATATATCATATGAGTTTTCACAGAGTCACATGATCATTGATTAAGATGGATGGGTTTGGGAAAGCTATATCATGTTGTTAATTATTGATAACATGAGTTTCCAATAAATTTTACCACTTGATGGCCTTGAGTTAGATGTTTTTCTTGGGTTTTGATCTGGGTGGCATAGATTTATAACACTAAGACTTCTATGGGATGAGTAGTATTATGATGTGGATTTTTAACAACCTATTTTTGGATGATTCAAAAATTATAGATGTATTTTGAACATTCTTTTATTGTAAGGGTAAAATATTTAATCAAGACTCAAAATGATATTTTTAGAGATTTATTTCCCAATAGTGATGTTTTTAGATTTGAAATTATTTTCAAAAGGAATCATAGGTGTTTTCAAGATCATCTGATGCTTCAGGTTATATTTCGAGTGTTTTGAAAAAATAAGGTTAGGTAGGATTTTATGGTGTGCATGATTTAGGATAAACCCTTCATTACGCTGATGCTATTATGATTTTAAATTCTTTTTTAACTAAACAATGTTGATTTTCATGTTTTTTCATAGTTTATGGTAAATTGTGTGAGCTAAAAGAATATACCATATGAGTTTTATGAGTTTCTACGATTGTATCATTGCTTATTCAAAATTTAGAAACCCCATGATTTATATTAAAATAGGTTGTGGGATGGTTTGTGAGTGGATTAGACACTATGTTCCCAAACTAGGTGAGTGTTTTGGCTTGGACACATCCAACCACATGATTAGTGCATGGTTTAGAAATTGTAATTCTAAACCATGAGTCTTCCCAGATTTCATTAATATATCTATTTTACTAAAATACATATTTGGGTTCTTAGGAATGTCCTCTCTCTTCTTCTCACAATCGGAGTGCATGATCCTAAGGCTTCCTGACCCAAATCATCTTTATATCACCCTTAAATTTGATCCATATTAATGGATTCTCATCTATGTTCAAGGTGTTATTTCTCTTCCAACTCCAACTATATCTCTCTTTCCAGGGTTCTTCCTAATATTCAACATCTAGGTTTAGGGAATTTATTTTAATTACATTAGATAATGGTGTAATTAAACAGGGATTATTGGGGTTTGGTCAGAATTTGTAAGGGAAATCCAAAGAAAAATTACTTATGTTGTTACTTGATGATTTATAATGGTATGATACCGTAGTGATGTTTAATATGTTTTTTCTAAGGGGTTAATTTAAACAATTATTTTAATGATATCTCATTTCAAGGATTATTCCAAAAAATAGTTTTTTTCTATTGAGGATCATCAGTTGTAGTTTCTTGATGATTCAATAAGTGGTGAATGAAATTATGAGTTAACTAGCTTCATTCTAATTTAAAATTTGAGTAATAAAATTTTTATAATTTTTATAAAAATAGAATTTTAGTTTCTTGGTGTGAGGTTAAACATGAGTGGCTATAGAAATATATTTTCGATACTGATAAATTTAGATGAGATATCATAAGGCTTATCAAGGTTTTTGTGATTGGGAAATGACTGAAAAATCATAATTGATTAGGTAGGTGTCATTAGATTGGTACCATTGTCTTTTTAATTGATCATTACATGTATTTGGTATGTGACTTTAATCCCATTTGTTTTGGGATGTATACCCTTTCTTAAGAAATTTGGTTTTTATTCTTCGATTGATGCCATATAATATCCAAAGATCGTATTGGATATGTCTGTGTTTATATGACCAATGATATGGTCATCCATGGAGTGAGACATTTTATGTAACTGGAAATGTAGGGCTATAAAGGCATAAAGATATTGTGTTATTTTCTTATCCCATTTTAGTTTTTTGGTCTAATTGAATGAATTTTTAATGAGTACTTGGAAGAACTTGAAGATAAAAGGTTATAATACAAGATGAATTGATTATTTGGAATGATTTTATGTTCAATGATTTTATTAAAATGAATTTATGACATTATAAATGAGTTTAAGCATGTTTTATTGGTATTTTACTTATTTTAGGAGTCAAATGGATTATGTAATGTTTGAAAATTGTTCTTATTTTAAAATTATTTTTTGACATCCATGTGGTTTATGGAATGTAATTTAAAAGTGGATTAAAATACTGATTTAAAATGTTTATGTGGGATCCACATTGATAAATTACATAATAGATCATTTAATTAATTTTGTGGAAGGGAATGATTTGGTATTGTTTTTCTTATGAAAAGAACATAGGGACCTATGAAATGATAAGGGATTAAAAAATGTTATGTTCTGGTTTTAGAAAGTATTATAAGGTAAATATGTTGAACCATGAAAAGTGATTATTGGAGTAACTATTAAAGGGGATGTCCATGGGGTTCCTTAAATGGATCTTGAAAATGTCCATAGAGGTCAACATTATTATATGGTTTTTTTTATGGGAGACCACACACTTGGGTGAGGATGTTGTTCATAGAAATATATATCATTTTTGGGTTATTGGTCATGTTGTTAAATACCATAGGTATTTGATATTGGACAAGGTGGTCCAAATTGTTGATTATCATTGGTAAATATGGTGTTCTATATCCCCAATTGGATTTCAAGACAGATGCTATAGAAACTGTTATTTTATTATATATTTAGATTATGGAATAATGAACTATGAAATATCACTTAGTTGTATAATCAGATTTATGGACAAGAGGCACTGAATCAGTAATTATTATTTTTATATAGATTTGGTGATAGAATAAGGCTCTAGTAATGGTTGATAATGATATTTGCGCCTCTTATAACTGAATGGAAAATGAAAACACCTTTATGTTATTTAGAGTACATATCATCATATGATATGATTTTTGAGGACTAAATTGAGTATATACATATTGGTTGGTCTGGGTGTCACCGTAAAACCCCATTGAAAACAAATAACTAGTTAAAGAATTATTTATTTTCTGAATTATTTTCCTTTATTGTATTTCTTATTTATTTAAGTTTTTAACTCAATACAATTTTGTGTAGACCGGTATTTTCTTTAGAAACCATTGGTTTTCATGTACATTGTTTTAATCACACCATTATTAATATTCCACTACACATTATTACTTGATAATATCTAATAATTTTACATCACACACATGTTTGGGTTGATCCTTGTGTTTCATGTTTCATAATTAGGAAGGCTAATAGAGATGGTACGACGGTGCTAGAGACCTAGTATCTATCATGGATAAAAGTTTCATATACAACATGATGTATTTAGTTTTAATTTTATTTATTATTAAAATGTGTGATCATTCCATTGGATGACATGATTTTTACGATTGGCATGAATTTTATGGGCTTCATTAGAATTCATTTTTTTCAAAATCAACTATTTTAGTTTCCATGTACTCTGATTTGTATGATGTTTTTTTATTTATTTCTAGTTTTACACCCTAATTCTTGGGTATAGAATCCTCAGAGTTCCACCATTGATACATGCTATTAGTTTGGATCCTCTGGTGTACAATGACCCATGCATCAGTTCATGTAAAGAATAATCTCATGAAATAAATTTAGTAGAACCTGAGTAGATATGCTAGATATATATGAGAGAGTGATATTGTAAAATATTAAAGAAGGGGGTTATTTCAGCCTAGAATAATATTTTTTATTATATTGATTTGAGTTAAAAATATTAAATCAAATGAATAAATGATATATGAACATAAGGGATTTTCATAGTAAATTGAATCTAATTGTTCCTACATTTTCTCTTCAAAAACTCAATGAGAGAGCATAAATCCCACAATATAGTGACGAAAAATTTTAAAATTATTGACAAAACGTTACATAAAGAAATTTTAATCATAGATTCACAACCCAAATACATTCATTTTCACTTGGGTGGAAAAACCCAAATAGTATTCTATTTTTTCTCAAAGAGGAAGAACCCCAATAGCTCTACATTTTTTATCTAGAGACACCATCTGGACAAGGAAAAATAGAAAATACATATAATGGGTAGTGTAACCCAATAATCATACCTTTAATAGGGAAATAATAAACCATTTCTCACATACACTAAGAAAAATAGGATGAATATAAAACCAACAATCTCACATTTACAATGTGAATAGTATATATGCCAACACAACCTAAAATATTCCATGAAGTATAGATTGTATCATGTTGAATTAGATTATAAAAATTCATAAAAATGGTGTTCACAAATGATGTATACTGATTTCATCAAACATTTCCCATGATTTAGCAGGCCACAGTTTTAAATGTTGAATAATTTGTGTATATTTTACAACGTTTTACTTATTCTCTCAAAATTATCTTATTGAGATTTCTTCACAAACAGTGATATAAAAATTTTCTATTATAGTACCACATACCAGATGTATTAGTCATAAACAAATTATATGAAAATATACTAATTGTAGTAATTCAAATTATCTTTTATAAATCGTTCAATCCAAGTCATTTATGATTTCAAGAATAATATTATTAAAAATAATATATTCAATTAATTCAAATATAAACCACAATTAATACCCTTTATTTTTTTTCAAGTATAGATATATAATAAAAATTCATATGAAAACCAATAATATTTATTATGATTAAAATAAATAATGGTATTTTAATTAATAAATAAATAAAAATATTCAAAAACGATATTATTGAAAAAAATTATAATACTATTATTCATATGATTTATTTCCCCAAACATATGACTCATTTCTATACTAGTCATTCCATTCTTAGATTATGTGTCGTTTTTTCAATTTTTGGTTCTTTTCATATATAATGCATGAAATTTTTCTAAGTCTAATATACAAGTAATTCAATATTTTGGTATGAATCATTCATACTATTTTTCTAATATTTTACCATTATACGTGAAATATAATGACTCACATGACCCATATTAGAAACCCATAATATTTGGTGTGTCCATGTAATATGTGTTGAATTTTTTGCCAACATTTTCGGTACCTTTCCTTGAATGCAGGTATGTTATATGTGGGGTTACATTGAAAGGATTTCAAGATTCATGTTAGATTTTCAGTCAAATATTTCAAAGAAAACATTAGATAATTATGTTCCCAATATAGTTAATGTGGTGGAGTTCATTAACTAATGTGAATTCCTATAATTGAAATCATGATAACACATAGAGATTGGTTGAAGAGTTCAAAAAAGGTAGCACATAGATTGTGTTGAATCATGAAATATATAGATGTGTAGTTCAAGTGTAATTTTTGAAAATGTATTTTGAAAAACCATTCGGACAAGGGTATGGATGATTTGGGAGTGGTATTTAAAATTTATTGTACAATGTGGTATTGTTCCCTAGTTTTTGAAATATTTTTTCCGTAATTATCTTGATTAAATAGAAATAATCATAAAAGTGTAAATAATCAAGATATTGTTTTGTGAATTACTGTTTTCTAGGATTCAACATTCAAAAATATGGTAATGGAATGATTTTTGAGAAGGATGGGTTTTGTGAATGATGATTTTTAAAATATTGTGGAGGTTCAAGGATAATAATCATGAAAGGGAGATGTAATTTTAGTTTTCATTTCAACTATGAGAAAGTTCGCGAATAGACAATGGTTTAATGGTAAAGTTCCAAGGCTATGATAATCATCGCAAATGGGAAATTTCTATTTCTCATTGTGATGATATGGATGTTCATAAAAATGAGTGTAGATATTTGAAAAAAAAGGTGATGATGAGGAAAATATTTTCCTTAAAGGGGAAAAATGCTTCTTAATATGACTATACCCCCACCCCCCACATTTGTTGACGAGTATGCCTTAATGAAAAAACAATGGATCATGTTTGAAGAATGGGATTCATGAAGGCTATTATTTGGAAAAACCATATGAAAAAAGTATTTTCGTGAAGGATATGTAATGTAACTAAATGATGTAAGAAATTTTAGAGTATTTGGAATGATGGAGTCTAATGGATCTGCATGAAAGTGATGACCGTTAGGATGGATAAGAGGTCCTTCCAAAAGGATGGATCTTCATGATGGAAATTTGTTATTTTCAAAAGTAGTGAGCTTCAAGAAAGTATCTTTCTTCATGAATGTGTGTGTATTTACGAACATTTTTGTTTAATTATATCATAAAGTTTGTTTCTTGGATGATGGGTGATTTATGTATAGTAGTGATGAGGATTTGGTTTATGTGAAAAGTTCATTAATGTTCATCAAATCTGATATACTGTCTATCAAGAGTATTGTGCTAATCAGGGATACAGACTAAAATGCACATTCTAATTAATAGACCATTATTTCATTAAATAGATCGATTATTTTCATAGTGATGTGATATAGGGGGAGTATAAAAGAGTGTTCCAAGAGTGGTCTTATGATGTCACTAAAAATATTATAAAAGTAGTTATCCAAGGTTGGATTGGCTATACCCAAATAATTGTATCAACATAACTAGTGAAGATGATTGTATTATTTCACATCGCCACAGTATCGATGTGTGCTGTTAGAGGTAGTCTAGTGTGGGTGAAAAAATTAAAATATCAACAAATTTTTTGTTTTCTTGTATTAAATTTTCACGTTTTAAATCAGTGCATATGGCTTCAGCGTTGATCAATATTATTTGAAAATAGATCAAATTAGTTCATCAGTTAATCATATCATCATGAAATATATGAAAAAAGGGTGACCCTAATAATAAGTGGGGTCACAACCTATTTTTATAGTGATAGTTTCAAATATATTTTTTGAAAATGTAACCATGTTTCATACCCTGATTCACTCGCATCCCAGGGTTTACCACACAAGATGTCCCATGATAGTCTACCAATTTGGATAAGAGGGAAAGATTCTCTTTATCAATTTTTTACCAAAAGTAACTCAATTAGGTTTTGAAATCCTAAATCATTTAATATGAGAGTGGGAATCAATATAAACCATATGTTTTAATCAAAATAAATTACATATAATGGGAATATTTTTGGGATGTGTGATGTTGAGTTAAATCACCTCAATATCTTGCAAATATGAGGTTTTGAAACATCGGATTATCTATTTCCATTCATGTTAAATCATTATATATGTATTTTTTAGGGATTCTAACTTGATAAAGTATTTTAAAACATAGTGATTATTATAATCCAAGGCATTCAATGGTGGATGTTGTTGAAATTTGTAAGGGTGTTAATCAGGTATTTAAGGAAGATAACATGGAACTGAAAAAAGAAGAATGAATCTAATGGGATTCAAGTAGATGTGCTTAAAATTTATTCTCACAAACTAAAAAGCCAAAATCAATTACTAATTATGGTTCCATAAATAAGAGGGATAAAAATGACACCCGTAATAAGTAATTTATGTATAGGTCTTTCAATGTGAAAGAGTGTGAAGATGGATTTAATAAAAATAGCCCAATCAAAAATGATGTTCAATATATCAGGACCAAGAATTAACAATTTTTTGACCTCATGGAAGATTTTTTTATAGATAATAAATGGATAAGGAATGTAAATGTGATATATAATTATTAAAAATATAAATAATAAAATAACTCTAAGATGATGATAATGGAATGAATCATAACTAAATATAAATTAAAAAATTTATAATCATGAAATAATGATCTCTAAACACATATACAAGAACTGGTTAACAAAAATAAATGACATAATTAATTTGTTGTTCATATGAATAATAAAAATTTATGAAATGTAACATGATGGATGAACTCTCTAATACATTGAATGATGATATGACAAGTAGTAATACATTCAAGATAAAACATAATAGTTTTATTGGAACTAGGAAAAATTAGATTAAAAATTATGAGAAGAGCATGAACCATTAAATAATGAAGTTGTGAAATATAATGTTTTAATAAATATAAAATTTTAAAATTTATTTCACTAACTATTTCACTATCCATATGTGGGTAATAATTGAATTGGAGGAAAATATACAATTTTAGAAGAATAACATGAGATGGTTGTCTCATCCAAAAGTATATAAAGTGTCATAAAATCGTGTATTATATATCATGTACCCACTCTAATTCATGGGTGGAATATATATGTGAACTCTTTAGAAATAGTGAAAATTGATATGGTGCTGAAAAATTACCTAAAAAGACCTATAAAAAATAATGACAACATGTGGAATTTCAAAGGAAATCACTGTCATACATTAATTTTTTTTATATCTATAATATATATAATGTTATGAAAATATGAATATATCAAAATCAGTGAATAAAAAGATGATTCATGATTCATCTAAAAGAGGAGTCTAACATAATAATTTATCAAAAAAATGAAACTATTTCGAAAGACTGGCACACAGCCTAAGTATGTTTCAAGAATCTAGAGGTATCATTGTAAGATGATGATTAGTATATTTCTAAAAATATCAATCAATAAATGATTATTTAATGTATTTTCTTAATAGATTATGTTTTATATGTGCTAATCATGGTATTTGGCATGATATTGTAGGTGGATGAAATAAGGGAAGGAAATTTAATTTGAATGGCGAACCCAAACTGTAGGTATAAAAAATTAATAACATTATATTAGAAGAGAAAATGAAATGATGAAAATTATAGTTAATGTATTAGTGAAATGGAATGGATAATATATGTTGAATGTATGTTGGATTCATTTTCATCGAAAGACTCACCAATAATAAGATAGGGTTAGGTGACTCAGAGAAATTATAAAGAAAAATAGATAAATAGTGGCAAAAAATATTCATGTATTATTTCATAAGAAAATATTTTAGGGAATGGTTAATATATCACTAATGAAGGCGTATGAAATAGTTTAAAACTAGTGAAAATATTTCTTCTTTGATAATGTTTCATAAAAAATGGCATATCAGTGGAGCATCCACGAATGAAATTTGAACAAGGCGGTTTAATCCCCATACTTAGAAAAAAGACAAAACTATACAGTCTACATATTAGAAGAAGAATACACATTAGATTAGAAAAATTATAGTTATATGGCCATAAAATCTAAAGTTCTATGGGAAGTTGGAATGTGTTGAAAAAGAGTAAAATACTTTTAATGAAAGTAACAAACCGTTGGTTCATCAGAAATAACATATGACAACCCGACTCTTTATTACACACTAAAACATTATTTATTACATAAAATTAAATTCATACAACTTAGAATATTGAGAGTTCTAGTGTCATCATGTCTAAGGATCGTTAGATAAAAAATTAAAACATGAAATATAATATCTTTATTTAAAACATCCTTTATATGACCACTACATTCCCTCTTACTTAGTATAGTATGTGATAACATGAGGACATGCATAAGAAAAGGTTGAGATATATATCCCAGTCAGGGAATAATAATGGAATTATATAAATAATACAATACATGTTAGACAATAGGAATTTCAATGTATCACAAGAGACAAATGAACATAAAGGAATGAAAAAGCATGATAATCATAACAAGGAAATGTTGCAATAACATTTAACTTGGAATTAGCATAAGAAAAGGATCATGTCACATAGAGCAAGAGTAAAACCTCATTTCACTTGAAGAAAGATTAAACCCTAATTTCACTTGAATTAACATGATTCAACACCCATTGTACATGAGGTATCATGATACTATACCTTACCAAATGCAATGGAGTGTTATCAGGGCACACCCTTCTTAAACATTTCTTTTCATGTTTAAGTTTCCAACATGGATCATATAACATGAAATCAATAAAATAATAAGTTATTACACAATTAAGTAATGTGAAATAAATACATGAATTTAAAATTAAATATGTATATGTTCGTAAAGGTGAATACCCTTGAAAGAGATGGGTACGGTATTCACTACACAATGATCACAGCTTCGAAAAATGCGGTGCAATTTCCGCATAATAACAACATGACATAAGGATGCTTGAAAATGGTTGATTAAATATAAATGGGTGTCTCATAAAATTTACATGAAATATACAGTAATTGGGTAATATAGATCCATTTCCCAACAATTATAATAGAATTTAGAGTCATAATACAAATGAATTACTTGAATGAAATAGTGGAGGGAGAAATCACTCACGAAATTTCGGCGCGGTAACGGGTGTAAATGGTAGGTATTAATGAGAAAGAAAGGGGTCTCCCATCATCCAAAAAAATAGTGGTAATAATTGTGGAGGTGAGAAATCATACCCCAACATTTGTAATTGAAAAAATGGGATAGAAACTTTAAGAAAATTGGACATTAATGAGAAAGGAAGAAATACCTTACATGGTAGTGCGATCCCAATAGCTGGGGAGAGGACTGAGAGATCATTTTTAGGAAAATTGGGCACCTTGGGAGGATTCTACAGAGTGGAGGGTAGGATTTGGTTGAACTCAAAATTCTTTGAGTGAAGTGAATGTGGGAGCTTGGGTGGGTTTATATAGGAAAGGAGAGGGAATTCTTTTTTTTTAGGTTTGGGACAACACACATTATACTAATCAAACCCACAAACCAGCCCATGGTTTTTTCCCATGGTTTTTTCCAAATAGGATTGGAAAAAATATTTTATAGGACAATTTCATAACATCTTAAAATAATAGGGTTTCTTTTGTGGAGATGAGTCACACACACATGGAATATAGTTTAAAAAGACAAAATGTTTTATAAGCCATGAAGGGTCCACTAATGCCTTTTAAAATAAATCAAAAAATCCCAAAATCTCACTATATTAATGGTGGAGAATATATTTTCCTAATATAATTTTTATATTATTTAAATACATCACTATTAGGTCATTATGATATCAAAAATACATTATATATTTAAACGGTTTTTAATTTTTACCCAAAAATTCTACTATCTCAGAAAATTATGAAAAATTCACCATTGGATAATTTCAATGACATGATTCCCAAAATAATATTAATTTTATCTAAATAATTTTCTAAATATGTGAATTTTTACTTTTAAAATAAAAAATGACATTTATTGAAAATTAATGGGTTTTCAGATAATTGCTTTCAAACCATAATAAAAATTACAATTTCATTAATAAAATTATATGATAATTTATATTTATTTAAATTCAGTTTAATTATAATAATTATTATTTATTAAAATATTATTTAATTAAAAAATACACTAATTTTTCAAAATATATATCATTGTTGAATGTTGACTAAAAAAATACTATTTATGCTTTTAAAACAATTTAACAAGTAACAATAATAATAAAAATATTCCATATACAAGAATAATGTACATAATCGTAGTACTAGGGTCTAATTACATAACCCCTTAAAATACCATCAAAAGAGTTTAGGGTAAGGTGTGCGATGGTGACAGACTATTGGAGTGGATCAGATAACATTGATCGAGTGGTAATCTCTATCAACTTCAACTAATCTCATAGGCAGTTTCGTTCGAGATTTACATATTGAAGATTGACTTGGTCTTGGTCAAGAGAGAATCCAAATGATGCCACCTCTTTTCCAAGATCCGAAAAATGGGCTTTGTATGGGGCAAGTCTACTGGATGAGGTCATCGCTTCCTTTGTCTGAGTAAATTGGATTTCTTAATGCCCTATATTTCTAAAATTCATGTTATCACTATTCAACATCTATATTAGAAACTATCACAATTATTAACGATTTTTAAAAAAATTATAGAACCAAATAAGTGCATAAATTTTACATATCCATATAAATACATTTAAAGAGACCAAGAGGAATTTTCATTAATAAATTTCTTGGGTCGTTACAATCTTCCCCCATAAGAAATTTTATCCTGAAATTTTTTTCCCCATACTAAAATAGAGGTGTTTACATTTTCTTTGTCTCTTCCTCTTATTCCCACATTACTTCATCAAACTTGTGGTTTTACCATAACACTGTGATGATGGAATTGTCTTATTTCATTGAGTTTTTTCACAAAAATATAAGATATTCACTAGTTTGTTATCGTTTGAAAGATCATCCTCTCGATTTACTACCTCTGAAAAGATTACATGTGAAGGTTCTGGTATGTACCTTTTTAAGAGGGATACATCAAAGACATCATGTACTTTGTTCATTGTAGGTGGAAGTTCTAATCGATAGGCCACAAACCCAAAACAATGAAGAATCTTGAAGGGGCTGATGTAATTAGGACTTAACATCTCTTTCTGTCTAATCCCTATGACCTTATTCCATGGATATATGCCTAAAAATACCATGTTTTAAACTTTAAACTCATGGTCTCATCGAAGGTAATCTACATATCTCTTCTATCTACTGTGGGTTGCCTTAACATTCTGCTGAATGTTTTTCACCTTCTCCACCATTTCTTCAACCTTTTCTGGTCATAGTAGCTTACTCTCACCCACTTCATCCCAACATGTCATTGTTCTTCACCTCTTCCCATATATGGCTTCATAAGTTACCATTCTGATGCTCAATTGGAAACTTTTATTATAGATGAATTCAACCAGATGAAGGTGTTGATCTCAAAGTATTTTAAATTCCATTGAACATGATCATAACATATCTTCCAGTGTATGATTTGTTTGCTCATTTTGGCCATCAGTTTGAGGATGATAGGTTGTACTGCAGTTCAGCTCAGTATCTAGAGCATGTTGGAGACTCTTCCAAAATTATCGGTGAATCTTGTATCTCGATCGGATACAATAGATATTGGTACCCCAAGCAGTTGTACTACTTCCCTGATGTATATTTTTGCACGTTGATCCAATGAGAAATCCTCCCGAATTGCAATGAAGTGTGCATACTTGGTAAGATGATACACAACAACCCAGATTGCATTGTTTCCATTGGATGTCTTTGGATGTCCAGTGACTATATTCATGGTGATGTTATCCCATTTCAATGATGGTATGGGGAATAGTTGCATCATCCCCTTAGACTTCTACCTCTCTTCCTGCACATGCTCACAAACTAGAAACATATATGTATACTCAGTGATCTCCTTCTTCATATTATCACACCAATAATGTTCTTGGGATCTTGATACATCTTTGTGTTTCCTGGGTGAATAGAGAAATTTGATCTATGTGCATCATCCAAAAGTTCATTCTTCAGCTCTGGACTTGATGGAACACGTAGTATTTTCCCAAATCTCTCAATTAATTCTTTATTAACATTTAAATATGAGGATTTCACTTTTCTGATAGCTTCAACGTTCTTCTGAATTCCCACATCATCATTTTGAGCATCCTTTATCCATTCCAAAAGAGATGTTTGAGCAATTATTTATGAAAGGATTGATGATTTTCCCTTATTTCTGATTCCCTAGTCTATCTTCATCAACTCCATATAGATTGGATATTTTCCAATTCTCATCAATGATAGAATTGTTGGGTGCTTTATTCATAGAGCATATTCCACCTTGTACACTTTCCCATGGTGGTAATGGATTACTCAGTCATAGTCTTTTATCATATATAACCATCTTCATTGGTGCATGTTCTAATCTTTCTATGTGAATATATAATTGAGGCTTTAGTGGTCCATATATATTTCACATTTCTCCCCAAAGAGATAATTCTTCCAAATTTATAATTTGAATATCACAGTATCCAATTCTAGATCATGTGTTAGATAATTCAACTCAGGAACATTCAATTTCCTTGATTAATAGACAATGACTTTTTCATTGTTCATCAACACATAGCTTATTCCCTTCTTTGAAGCATCACTTAATACTACAAAATGTTCTCCACTTATGGGTATAGTGAGCTTGGGCACAGTGATAAGCCTTTTTTTCAACTCCTTGAATATTTCTTCACATCTATCACTCCAAGAGAAATTAACTCCCTTCCATGTTAGCATGGTATGAGTGTTGTAAAATCATGAGAAATTTCTCACAAATCGTCTATGATATCATGCTAACCCCAATAAGATACATATATCTGTTACCGATGATGGCATCGTCCATCCCTCAGTTGCAGCTTTCCTGGAGGGATCCATAGATATCACATTGCTTGTGATGATATGGCCCATGAATGAGAGCTCCTTCAACCAGAACTCACTCTTATTATAAATTTCTTATATCTTCTCCTTCCACAAGGTCTCCATTATAGTTTTTAGATTCTCCTCATGATCATCCATGGATTTGGAGTATATTAGAATATCATCTATAAAGAGTACCAAATATTTTTGGAGGTATTATCTAAAGACTCTAATCATCAATCACATGATGATTTATGAAGGATTAGAAAGTCCAAAAGGAATTATTATGAATTCACAGTGCATGTACCTTGTACGAAAAGCAATCTTGGGTATATTTTCCTTCTTCACCATTACTTGATATTATCCTGACCGCAAATCCACCTTTGAAAAGTATTGTGCTCCACATAGCTAATCAAAGAAGTCATCAATTCATGGGAGATGATACTTGTTCTTAATCGTGATGTTGTTATGATTACAATAATCGATGCAAAGGCGCATTGACCCATCCTTCTTCTTGACAAAGAGGACTGGTGGACCCCATGGTGAAGCACTTGGGCGTATAAAACCTTTATCTAGCTTCCCCTGTAGTTGTTTATTCAGCTCTTCAATCTCACCAATAGCTATTCTATATGGATCATTTTATATTGGAAACTCCATAGGTATAAGGTCAATTGATAATTCAATATCTCTTCTAGGAGAAAGAATAGGAAATTCCCTAGGAAACACTTCAGAGAATTCTGTCACAATAGGTAAGAAATCCATGAGAGTTCTCTCCTTAGACTCAATCATCTGAGCTAGATACATGTTCTTATAGGTTATTAATATCCACACTTAAGATGTTAGAGATAAAACAATTAATCTTCTTCCTTTCATTTGTACAGAATCGAGGGTTGATTCTCTAAATGAAGATTTATTTCCCTCCTACGCAATTTATGTTGGCTCTATATATAGAAAGCTAGTCCATGCCATGAATTGCATCAAATTACACCAGATGGTGTATGATGCAGTTCTTCGACAAGTTCAATCCATTGATTATGATATGGGAGGAGTTATATTCATGGGATGCAATGATTTCCCCATTTTCTGTAATCACTGACATCATTAATTACATGATTTTTTGTGGTGTTGGGATTGTTGTAATAATCATTTGGGATTTAAATGAATGTGTATAACATGAATCAAAAAGTGAATTCCCTATTATTGAATTAATAACTAGTGTACCTGTCACCACATCTTTTCGGGGTTCACTTCAGTAGTAGTGATCGAAAAAGCTCTCCCTTTCCACCTTGGAGGTTTTGGGTGCCTACAAAAACCCTTGGAGTAGGAAACTTATTTTCTAGGTTCCATGGTTCTTTTCAGTTGAAGAAATAAACAATGTTTTGAGAGTCGAATTGATTGTTCCTCTCTTCTATCACAGGCGTGGGTTTTTCTTGCCAACAGTTAACAGCCATGAGCCCTTCTCTTCCACACCTAAAGCATTTCCGCATCCCCTTCAATCAATTTTCTAGGGGCTTCTTTCCTTACCTTTGGAAAGTGGGGTACTGGATTTTCTCAGCATTGTTGGATTTATCAATTGGACCGCTAGAATTGAATTCCACCTTACTCTTTATATCCCCATGATACCCATAAGGTTCTCCAAACACCATTTCAACATTGAGGGAAGGTCAAACATTTTCAACATAGCTATCAAAGTCTCAGATCACCAGGGCTTTCCTCATACTTGGTTTCAGCCCACCAAAGATGTCATCAAACTCTCATTTAGGGTAATGAAAAAGCCGGAGGCGTATTATTCAAGCCTTTGGATGCTTTACTTGTATTCTACGATGGATTATTCGTATTTTTTCTTGATTTCATTGATGTCCCTTTCAATCATAAGTCGTTGTGGGCATGGAAAATATTTTTCAAAAAACATCTTTCAGAAATCCTCCCATTACAACCCCTTAATCTCCCCATCTGGCTATGTATTTTTTATCAATGTCCACCATTGATCAACTTCACCCTCCATACGATAAGAAACTAGGAGAACCAATTGTTGTTCAAAACATTGAAGGAGGAAGATGATATTTCAATGGGGTTGATCCACTATTCGGTGATTGAGGGATCAAATGATCCATTAAAAGTAGGAGGCCTTTTTCTAATAAATCATTTGATAGAAACTTGTTATTTCTTAGGGGGGGTAGGAAATTCTTCTAAACCCATTTTTCTATTCAAATATTGATTTATCTGAGAGTGTAGTGTAAAAAAACTTTCAAATCTTGCTCCCATAAGATTAGGAATCTCATTTTTACAGTCATCACATTAATCTTCACATTTGTTATTAGCCCGAATCCTCCTATTACTGGCCATTGTCTAGAATAAAAGTAAAGTTAGGGGTAATACGTAATGGGAAATCCAAAGACAAAAGATATGACTTATAAATTTCTTATTTCCTTAACTTATGAATCTATAGGCTTCAATCTATGTTATCCAACATATATTCATAGTGTATTTTTTTAATTCCTTTAAAAATGGTTCATACTAAGCTTATGAATTTACCATTTGCTAATCCTATGGGAGTTTCGTAACCACGAGTGCAGCAAGGCCCTTTGTTGTGTACCAGGATAACCAGGTCAAACCTGAAACTCCTTGTCGGGGTTTCCCCCCTAGGTACATCTATGCCAGAGTCGCCCCTTCCTGCTCGTATCCATTCAAGGATGTATTTTATTGATAAACCTATTACTCAATAACCACAAAAACATAGGGATTTTTTTATTATTTTTAGTCATGTCTCTAAGACTTAACTATGGTTTTCAAATCCAAACCAAAAAATAACTAAACTTATACTCTGATACCAACTATGACAACCCAGTTATTTTTTGCACACTAAAACCTGATTTATAACAAAAACATTACTTGATACAGCAAAAAATATATAGAGGTACAGTTTGTTTGGGTATTAATATCATTACATAACAACATAAAACATGAAATACAACATCTTTATTGAAAACTTCATTTACATGACCACTACATTCCCTCGTACTTAGCATTTCAAGGGATAACCTAAGGACCTGTATAAGAAAAGGGTGAGCTATAAATCCAATAATGGAATAAGCTTCGAATAACATGACCAATACAGTAAATGTTATAAAATAGGCATATTAATGGAACACAAGAGAAAAATAAATATAAATTCATGATAAATCATGATAATCCTAATATAGAAATGTGGCAGTAACACTTAACATTGAATTAGCATGAGCCAAGGATAAATGAACATGGATCAAGAGTAAACCCTCATTGAACCTGAAGCATGAGTAAACCCTTTTTGAAAAATAATTAGCATGAGTCAACACCTATTACACATGACATATCATGATACTATAATTTACCCAATTCATTAGAGTACTATCAGGGCGCACCCTTCATAAACATTTCATTTCATGCATAAGTGTGCCATAAGGATCATATGACAAGGAATAAATCAACATCATAAGTTATTCCATGATTACATAATGAAGAATAAATACATGAATGTACCATTAAATATTTATATGTGCATAAAAGTGAATACCCTTTATTGAGACAAGGGTATGGTATTGACTACACAATGATATTGGCTTGCAAAACATAGTGCAATTTCGGTAGCATAACAGTGTGACATAAGGATTCATGAAAATGGTTAATGAAAGAGAAATGGGTGTCACATCTCATTTACATGAAATGGATAGTAAGGAGGTCATATAAATACATTTCCCAACAAATTTAATGGAATTTAGATTCATAATACAAAAAAATACTTTTATGTAAAAGTGGAGTTAAAAATCCATCATGGAATTTCGGCATAGTAACGGGTGTACATGTGAGGCATTAATGAAAGAGAATGGGGTATCCCATCATCAAAACATAAATAGGGAAGTATAGGGTAGGTGCTAAATCATACCTCCAACATTTTTAATTGAAAACAAAAGGTCCTAACAATATAAAGAAAATTGGACAAAAATGAGAAAGGAAGAAATCCCTTACTTGGAAGTCTGATCCCAAAAGCATGGGAGAGGAATGAGAGAGGCTTAATGGGAGCATAGAGAACCATGGGAGGATTCTATAGAGAGGAGGGAAGGAGTTTGTCGAAATCCCAAGGCTTTGAGTGAGGATAATGTTGGATCTTGGTGGGATGGTATATGGAAGGAGAGGGAATTCTTTATTATTTAGGTTTGGGACACCTCACATTTAACTAATGAAAACAACAAACCAGCCCATGTTTTTTTCCAAAATGGACTGGAAAAAAATATTTTTTAATTCCAATGGACGAACATCTTAATATAATAGAGTTTCATATATGTAGAGGTGAGTCACACTCTAGATGAAAAAGTTTTTAAAGAAAAAATGTTTTATAAGCCTTGAAGGGTCCACTAATGCATTGTAAAATAAATAAAACAAACCCCAAATCACATTATATTAATGGTAAAACAAATATTGGCCAAACATAATGTTTATAGTATTTAATTAAAACACTATTGGGTCATTAAGATGTCATAAAAAACATTATATATTTAAACGGTATATAATTTTTACCCAAAAATTCTACTGTCTCTGAATATTATGAAAAACTCACTATTGTATAATTTCAACAACATGATTCAAAAAATAATATTCATTTTATATAAATAATTTTTTAAATATGTGAATTTTTTAATTTCAATATAAAAAAAAGATATTTATCAATCTTTCATGGGTTTTGACAAAAAACAGCTTTTAATCCTTAATAAAAATTACAATTGCATCCATTAAAATTATACGATAATTAATATTTAATTTTAAGTATTTTAATAATATTATTATTATTTTATTAAAATTTTATTTCATTCAATAATCCATTAATTCATCAAAATTGATTTCTTAGTTTAATATTGACTGAAAAATACTAATTGTGATTTAAAAAACTATTTACAAAGTAACATTAAAAAAATGAATATTATCTATACAAGATTAATGTACATAATCATAGTACTAGGTTATTGTTACATATAACCTTAAAAAACATGCATAATACCTTAGGTTATGGTGTAAAATGGTGAAAGACTCTTGGGGTGGCTCGGATAACATTGCTCGAGTGGTAATCTCTATCAACTTCTACTTCACTTGCAGGTGGTTCTACTCGAGCTTTGCATATTCAATCTTGGCTTGTGCATGGTCATGAGAGAATCCCAATGATGCCACCTCCTTCCTGAGTTCTGGGAAATGGGTTTGTACTGGGCATGTCTACTAGATGAGGCCCTCACTTCCTTTGTCTGAGTAAATTGGATTTTTTAAAGCCCTATATTTATAATAATCATGTGATCACTATTCAATGATTATATTAGCAATGGTCACAATTCATAAAGATATTTAAAAAAATAAAACATAAAACCAAATAAGTTCATACATTTTACATAACCATATGGAGACATAAAAATATACCAAGAAGAATTTTCATTAATAAATTTTTGGATCATCACATAACAAAAATATTCTTCTTGAGGATTCTAGAAGAATCCCCTCAAACTATGTCTTTAAATTCAATTAACTAATATTTACATGTTTCAAATTTTAGGAAATATACAATCTAGGGGTTGTTCCATCAGAAGATTAAAAGTGGTGACGTGATGTGCTCTATAATTCTAATTAATGAAAATCATTATATGAATGTTTATATATATATATATCTAAAATAATAATGGATGAGAATTAAAGATGATTAAATAATTATTGAGGAGTAACAATTATTTTTATTAGGAATGGTGAGTTGATATATCATTTTATTTCAAGTGGTATCAAGATCTATGAAGCCAATGTCTGAAGCATCTTATCTATCTACAATTATATCTTGAATATAGATAAATTGGTCATTAGGGACAATAAAGGCTCTCAAGATTTATTTATTCATGATTAGACATGTTATATCATTTAAATAGTCCCCACATATCAATGTCTTATATGGAAGGATAACTATTATACCTAATTTCTTAATAATATATGGTGAAAACAATGAATAAATTATAGGGAGTTTTGTGATGAAAATATATCATGTTTTATCCCAAAACAAACAAGGGAAGAAACAAAATGGAATATGATTATTTTTTTACTAGATATGAAAAATAAATATAATGGAATTCCTTAAAAGTATTCAATGGTCTATAGATACTTTATATATATGGATGAAAGTGAGTTCAATGGAATGTGATAGTGTTTTTACAATTAACTTTTATTTCATACACTAGGTTTCGTCATAGTAGGATTACTCTTTTTGAATATGGATAATTAATAAGTATCAGAAGTATTGAAATGATGAAATAAAATAAGAAATGTTGTGGGTAAAAATAGTTCACCTAACATTAGTAAAAGTTTTATATCATAGGCGTATCATTCTCTCCCATAATTGGATTCATGTACTATATGGCTGAATGGGGACAAATAGAAATACCCCAAGGCATTGTATTACATCAGGAAGACAGTGTGAGATTATTAACATTTTATAAAAGTGAAATATTGATTATTAATATATGGATCTATAAGGATTGTATAATACTTATATATGTTTTGGAATATACTTTTTATTGGATGTCAATGTGGGAGAAGGAAGGATCATGAATCTGTTTATAGTTATTATTCAAAAACAATGGACTCTTAATCTCTCTGTGTACGAATTCAAAAAATGATGCCAATGATGTTCATTCAATAAAGATGAAACTTTTATAGAGTTTATGATGAAAGGTTTTTTTCAATGGGATTGGAGATGTGATATTATCATTTGACACAAAATATGAAATAAATGATTTAAATCACAAACAACGATCAATAAGATTTATTGGAATATATGGATAGTCAGTGTCGAGAAAGGTTCATTAGCTGGTATCAAGGTACAGTCAAAGGATTCAGAAATATTTTTCCAACAACCCAATGTGGTAGATTCTTTGAAACAAATGGGAATTCGTGTGTCCATGTATTTTTTTTATTTAAATTTGAAATCTATCACTCTCACAACTACTAAATTTTTATGTTAGATTTGGGTTTCCCTTAAAAATATATGATGAAGAACATTTGATTTCTTTTTCATAATGTGAATTACTGCATGAGACAATGATGTTCCCAATAGAGGTAATGTGTTAACATTCATAGAATAATGTGGAATACCAGAATGTCTATCATGAACACATCGATAGTCAGTTTGAAGCCATTTATTAATGGAGAGATCCTAGATATCAATGCATAATTCAATAGTTATTTGTGGAGTTCCAGCATAATTTTTGACAAGGTATGTTGAAACATCATTCAGAAATTGGTATAAAAGCTCAACGAGTGGTCTTGAAAATTGTGTGCACACGATGGTGTTGTTTCCAATGGTTTACTAAATTTTTGGGTCCATAATCTGGTGAAAGGAGAAATATATCAAAATTTGTGGAGCATCATGATACATCTTTGTGAATGTTCATTTTCTAGAATGGGGGTGGACTTAAGACACTATTCCAAGATTTATGAAATAATGTTTCATTCATGTCACCAAAATGATTCTTTTAATCCATAATATAATGGAATATTTGGTTTCATAGTGAGTCATTATTTCAAAAAAAACGTCATGTGATTTTTATGAACCAATTCTTCACCTCTATAAAGGACACTTTAACCAGAAAGTCCCTTTTAATTTCATAAGAAATAATTAACTGGAAGTTAAAAAAAATTAAAATATTTTGTATTTTGTTTATCATGACGGTATGATTGATTTAAAATAATTTATTTTGTCATAAGGACTTACTTCACAAAATATTATCTTTCTTTTAAAATACCTCTATAACTATATGAAAATATATCTTTGATCAATTTTACATCATATCCTCATCATATGGATGATCAACCCTTTTTATTTTCAATATTGATGGTGGAGAATCATTCCTATAAGGAATTTCCAATTCATATTTTTTATCATAGAGATAAAGTGGTGTGATATAACATATCATGCTTAGTTAATTCTTTTGGTAAAATCATATGGTAGAATAAATATAATGGGAATCTAATGAAACTATAATGTAAAGATATTCCTCCACATTTTGAATGAATAATAATTGCGAGGGTGAAGATTATTGAATGTTGTGACGGATAATTTAGTATTTTTGTTATTAATAAATAAATAATATAATATTATTCATTTTTATAATATATATTATAGTGTAATATTTGAATTTTTTATGCAATAATTTATTTTATTATTTAAAAATTAATTTTATTAAAGGATAGAAAATATTTCTTGTGATGATTAATTAAATATAAAAAGTTTTATATGTGGATAAAAATACAAATTTTGTGAATATACAGTGATATATAACATTTTTATTATCATAGATGTAAATTATGACATGATTTTAACATGGATATGGATTTGGGTTTAAATTTGGAATATATGTTAATCTATGGAAAACGTATATATTTTTTCATTTGATTTTTTAAAATAAAATATATAATATTTATATATTGGTTGTAATTAAATTAATAATATATTTTGAATAATCATGTGATATTTACAAGAAAACTATTTTGTTAAAAAAATTAATTAAAACAAATTATTATCAGAAACACTAATTTTGATGAAATAATCACAATTTCTATTAAAATCTATTATAAAAAAATTATGAAAAATATTTTATTTAAATTTAATTTATTTATGGTTATATAGGATTTAATTTTAATGTCTATATTAGAATTGAACATATTTATAAGTTCTGTAATATATTTGGATTCATATACATTTTTTGTTATGAATTTATGTTTATATTGAATTCAAGTTATTATTAATATATATATATATATATATGTGAAAATATGAAAACCCTTATTGAAACATTGGAAATGTATCTTATAATATAATATAATATAAATAAGTAAATATTATAAAATTAAATTAAATTATTATTTATTTTAATATAAGTATGGAAGCATTTATTTGTGTTGACACTATGGTTGCATGACATATAATACCTCAAAATTGGGGTCATAATGATAGTATAAAATAATTTACAAATATTTAATCAACCATAGTATACTAAAATTATGATTTGTAAATTATTTTGTCTTATAATAATTATCTTCCTTATTATGTAATGTATTTTTAATCTCAAATTACATTAATAACCGTAAAATACTATATAATTTTTTATTTTCTTACTAATATTTATTTATTAAATATTTAAAAAATTAAAATTTTCAGAAATTAATTGACAAATAATGATCTAAATTTTATTATATTTTTAAATAATGATAAATTTGAGACATTAAAATTATATTTTCAACCCTTATCAAATTAATATTTACGAAAATTCAATGAGAACTCTTTTATAAATTGTTGTTTTACTTTATTCATAAGAATTTTTTAAAAAAATAATTTATTTAACTCTTCATCTCTATAAATTATTCCTATTTTTATAGATTAATTTAAATCACTCATACATAATTTATTGCTCAATGGATAACTTGATCAAATTCTATTTTTTATAGATCAATAAACATATGATTTACCCTTATTTTAAATTTGAATACTTGATTATATAGTTTTTTAATTTCATAATTATATATCATATCATATAAGTAAATGATATCCAAAAAAGGGTTTCATACTTAATTATTGATTCATAGAAGATAATTCAATAAATACTAACTCAAATATACATAACATTAAAAAAATTTTCTCATTCAACATTATATTCACATATTTTTTGTCAATTTTTTTGTTACAAATATAAACGATTTGACTATCCTATATGGGGTATTTATATAAATTTAACCTTATATATAAGTCAAGTGAGTTCATAATTTCTTCACATGGTGTATAATGGCTTAAAAACTATATATAGTTGTTAATTAATTAAGGATCTACTAATTAATTTCAATAACAAATATTTTTTTTTCATTTATGAGTTAATATAATCAAAAGGATGTAAAATTACCCACGCTTGTTTATAATATAATTTATATAATTTTATATTCACTATTTATTAGTTTCATTATGATAAATAAGGCATATACATAATTACATTTTTAACATTATATAGGTATAACTTCTATAAATTACTAACTTACGTAGAAATTGTATATGTGAAATTAAATTTCATATATAAGTAAACCACCAGTGGATTATGGATTATATAACACAATAATAAAATTTTAATAATTATATTTCAAATCTTATGTGCTTTGAATATTAAAATTCACTAAATATGGAATTTTGAAATACTTTGTCTATCAAACAACTATAACCAAATATTATGGACACCAAAAATTATATTTTATTCTAATATTATATTAAATGGTATAATATATATATATATATGTATTAATATAAATTTTTTTAAAAATAATGATTCACACATTAAAATTTAAATTTATACAAGAATGATTACAAACAATTATCTTGGGAGGATGTAAAGTGTTTTCTTTTAAAATATTGCATTTAATGTTATTAATTCATCCTCAGAAAGATTCATATTATGTTCTAAAAAAATTTAATCATATTCTTGTGGATATTTGTAAGTATTATTTTATTCACATTTTATTTTTATAAAAAGGGAGTTGGTAAAACCATTCTTTTAAAAATATACTCTATTTTATAGGATAATAGTAAATTTTGGTAACTATTGGTTTAATGGAATTTTTTTATGGGTTTTAATAAGAAATGATATATTATTTTTGTCTAATTCATTTTATTGTTGTTTAATATTATATATAATGATGGGTGGGATTGTTATATTTCCATTGAATGCCTTGGGTAATGATTTCATTGTGGAATAAAACATATTGGAAGTAACAAATGAATACGTTATTTTAAATGTAATTGAGATATTGATTACAAGTATGATTCCCCATGTGACATTCATGGTTTTTCTATTGACTTAATGGTTTCTATTGATATTTTTTAGACTTAATTAATAAAACGTGTAGATATCATCAGTGAATATGTGTTTATAATAGATCATATTCTTATATAAGGAAAATAATTGTCTTGGGGATTCGAATATATTAATGGAATAATAATTTATTATCATTTATATACCCCTTATTGTTCTTTATATTCTCATCCCACATTTTCTAATGATCATATAGGTTTTTAGGATGAGAAAGAAAAATAAAAATTCAATTTTATAGTTAGGGAAATTTATCTTCAATGAATAAAATGTATCAGTCAAGAACATGTATTTTGGATAAATCTATACTTTTTGGAAGTAAGGGGTATAAAATATAATGCATTCCCTAATAAAAAATAATTTATAATATATTTAAGATGTATGTTATAAAAAAAATTAAAATAAGAAATTATTGAGTACTTATGTTTGGGATGATTGATATGTTCACTTGACATCATATAATATTTCCTTGATTAAGGGTCATATTAGGTACTCACCTAAAACTAATTATAATTGTAAAAAAATGGGAACATGTTACCATTATTGTTAATAAGTTGTTTTCCCCATAATTATTATAATAACACAATTATTTAAATCAAAAATAACATGATATCATTATGTATATCCCACTACCACCTATGTTATGAAATGGTAATAAATAAAAGGATCATGTTGTTCGAAGATCATGTCAATCCATATTATATAACCTAACGGTAAGAACTATAGAATTATCTAATAATCAAACTCAGTAGTTTTTCATATCATTTAATGTCACATATTGATCATCAATGTTCATTATCTTAAAAAAAATATTAAATATGTGTTGTCATATTGAATCAATGATAATTATTGTATTCATTTTTATACTCCTGATAATAGGTCCTATAGTTTTTGGATGTGAACTTAATCATGTTTGATATGAATTAAATATATTTCCATGTATAGTACCACATAGTTGTAGATGTTTTAAATCATTATTAATAAATTATATGGAATCATTTATGAATTAATTAAATTAATTTCATTCATTTAAGGAATAAAATGAATATTTCTAATGGGAATAAATGTATACCAATTTATAGAATATTTCCAATGAGTTACATGAAATGAAATTATTCTCGTATTCCCATATAAAAGGATTAGATCCCTACTCATTGGTATTAATTTGTTTATGTAGGCCTCAAAATATTTTTATATTCTAAAAAATCATTAGTTAATGGTGTTTTTAACACTTTTGTTTTAATTTATTTTAATAACCTAGACATTCCCATCATATTACATTGCAAATTTTAGATAATGGATGAGAGCATCAAAGGTGTTGGGGTTGAACCAAAGACTTAAAGTGATGATTCATGTATTGAATCATTGGTAAATAGTGCAAATTATTTTTCATTGGGTGACCTCACGACATGGTAGACATATATCCTATAATTTCCTCCTAGTTTTAATTCATTATGGGAAATGTTTCCCAAACAATTATTGTTCATGGGGGGTTCCAGGTGGGTATGTATTTGATTGTTTCATGATTTGAATTGTTTCACTCATGATGTGAAATTACACCAATGTTTACTGTTTTGGGAGCCTTATTTTTTAATGGATGTTAACCTTGTAAGGTTCAAAACATTATAGATCACTTAACACTAAAAAATAATTCATTTTAAGGTTATCTATAAAAAATCCTTCATCTGATATTCAAATCGCCCATTGTTTTTCTAAAAAATATAGACATTCCTTATTGTGTTTTGGAGCTTTAAGAACCCCTAAATTTTGAAATTGATACGTGTCCACTTGATCATTGAGTATGGTGATTTCATGTGATTACTTATATTTCTCTCTATGTTCATCATTTTATCATTCATATTTTCAAATAGGCTATTCTGAATAGATTTGGGGGTTTTATTATGATATAATTTTGATGAGTCATCACTATATATTAGATTTATTAGAGAATCTATTATGTGGTTAAGACATAATATTTCATCCTATATTTATTTTTCATTACACATAGACTATGATAGATTTTATTGGTAATAAATCTATTTTCCCTCCTTTTATTTACTTATATTATAATATAATGTTTTTCCTTTCACAAGGGGAATAATATGTGTTGAATTAAAAATTTAATGAATCTTATTAAATAGAAATTACAATGGAGTGGGATTTCTCAGAGGTGATTATATATTTTTATTAAATTTATTATGAGTTTATCAATTTTCATTTATATTTCTAAAAATCACGACTATAGGGAGACATGAATACATTAGGGTTGTTGTTATTGGTGAAAAACAAATTCTTCTATTTATTTAACTTACCCAATAAAAATAAAATGGAACATATATATGGATAATCAACCAATTTCCAATCTATTTATATAATTGTGTAAGAATACAAATGATTTTTTTTATTTAATGTTATGTATAACTTTATTTTAAAATGAAATTTGAGAAATTATAGAATCCAAATTTTTGTTCAATAATTTTATCTTGTGGTCGCATAAATTTTATTTATGAGGAATGGGGATCATATAGTTATGGTTGTTACTGTATTTGTAATGTAACATATATTGGGACTAATTATATGTTTAGTTGGCATGGGATATGGTAAGGGTTGATGTGTGGTTCTTGGATTTTGGTTTTTTGTGAGAATGTTGGGTTATATTTTATAATATTATATCAGTAGATATAGAATAAACATAGAATGGTATTTGTAAAAGAATGTGGTTTAGAATAAATTATTTATAATTAAATTAATTAGTTGAAGAAAAATTATAATTAAATTATTCAAATGAGTAAGTTGTCATCCATGACTATGAACTAATATTTCTTAAAAATGAATGTTTGTTGATATCAATTAAAACTTAAAATTTTTTAATTTATAATAAGAAGTGGGTTTAAGGCTTTTATTCATCATTATTTTATGTTGTTTTTATTTATTGTTAGGTGAATTTGGTGGTTTATGCCATGAGGTTATGTGGGGGTCTTGTGTGATGTGCTACTTGAGTTTTAGGTTAACACTATGGTTTATAGTATTGTTTTATGTATTTATATTTTATGATCATTTTCATTTCAAATGAAGCAAAACTATGTTATATATCCTTATCAACACAAGGGGCGTTTGGGATTTCAGGGTTTTCTACTACATCTGGTGTTGTAGTGAAATGGATGTCAAGATACCCACTCTTATCCACATTTTGAGAAATTAAATGATTTGTTTTCATTATTTTTTAGTGCTTATTTTTATTAATGATGGATGGTGTTAGAAATTCCCAACTGTGATGAGAATGTGATTTTTTGAGGGATTCAGCCCTTATAGAATGTGAATATGTGGTTAATTTATTTCAGGTTCTTTTATCTTACTAACTTTTTTACATAATGATGTAGTGATATTTATATATTAACCAATTTTATCAGTAGATAACAAAATTGTATGGAATATGTCGGTTGGGATGTCACCCATCCCACGTCAATGATGGATGGATATGTGATGTGATGATATGGAAGTATTGAGAATATGTGATGTTCGATGTTGGGACATAAGAGAAAAAATAACCGGGGAAGAGGGTATAGGGGTCCATTTATTATATTTTTTCGATGATATGCTACTATTATTGTATTGAAGAATTGGTGAATGTTCTAGGGTGAGTTTGGGATGTATTGTTTACCTTTTATTTCTTATTAGTTATTGTATTTATTCATTGGTGTGTTATTAGAAAGTATTTAGATTTTCCTAAGAAAACTTGGTTGTTTTTCAAATTATTATACAAGTTATTATCATTAGATGTATATAGAAATTATTTCCATGTTACTAAAAGGAAATCAAGGCCCGTGTTACATATTATTTGTTTCGTAATTGGATCTCTAGTTGAATTACTTCCAATTAAATTTATTTTATAATATTAGTTCGAGATTGTTTTTTATAATTGTATGAAATTTTAATATACATTTTTTAGGTGAGTTGGATTCGTTTTTAGTATTTTTATATAGTTTCTTGGTGGATTTATGTTCTATATATTCATATAATTTACATTATTGATAGAAATTCCTTCCATTTATGTGATTCCAATATAATTTCTGACATTCTCCATCCAAATTCCTACAAAAGGAAGTATTTGGGGGTCATTTTACGTATTCCATCATTTCCGGTCTAGGAGGGTACAATTTGAGGTTGGGGTCATTAAAATGTGGAAACAATATAAATTTTTGATAGATTGGATGGATATTTTTTTGGAATATTTTAGGTATTTCATGGGTTGGTAGGGAAATTCTATCAGAAGAGCTTTGTGTGTGATATTTCCCATGTCGACTATATATGAAATTAGATTTTTTGGTCCCCATAATATAATTCATGCACTGTAAATCTATCAAATAATTGAGTTATCTGGTATTTATCATAGGTTTTAATTCTAGTATTGTTACATGCATCATTTATATTTATTTTCGTGATTGAACATGATGTATTTTAAATGAAAATTAATTCAATTAAATGATAAATAGAAAATATGTCTTATTATGATTTTGGATTCCATTTTTTGTTCGTGAATAACATTTGGAAACTATCTAAAATCTATTCATGTAGTGCTGGTACGATTGATTGGTTTAATAATCCATTGGAGTATCAATTTGATTGAAGTGGGTGAGGTATTAATTGAGGATTTTAATTTATATTATAAGTATAGTCTTGAAAATAATTAATTTATTTTCTAGGATCTAGAAAAGTGTCATTTTCTATAGGACCTTTAGAAAAATCTGAGTATAATTGATTCTCTAGTTTTGTTTTAGGATCTAATGGAAGTCATAAATATATAAGGAGCAGTGCATCAATGGTGGATATTTTATCTCAAAGATCGACAAGATGTGGTGGTCTATAGGGATGGATTTTAGAAGGTCTTATGTCATAATTTATTATCATTAAGGATTATGTTAAGAAATATATCAATATTTCTCTCCCTTTATTGTGGGATCATAATCATATCTGAGATCATGATTTAGTTTAAGATCATTTTTCATTTATTTATTTATATATTTCAAAAAGATTAGTCTAGATCATGAGTTCTAGAGGAGTCCCCAATCCCAAAAATGGTATATATTGTCACCCACATTACACATACTATAAATCAAATAGTTTACCAAAATGAAGAAGTTACTTATAAGATTATTATATAGTGATTAAGGACCTAAGATGGAGAACATCAGGTAATATTTAAGAATAGATATTTGGGTACTGAATTGTATATATGGAGGAGGTTGAGGTTCCAAATAGGTTTGTTAGAACCTCTGTAGTATTTCTTACACTGTTCCAAGGATTTTAATCATTGAGTGTCTACCCTAGGACATCTATTTCTATGATATCTCTTTTATTATCACGGAGATAATTGAGATTAATTCCTGATTTCTCAGGTAGGTCGGCATGATAACGATAGTAAGCCCCATTACAATGGTATATGAATTTTCTATTGAGGTTGTATCTTAAATAGGTTGTACCAACATTTTTCCATTATATAGGTTATCTTGATTATATATTTTAAAAGGGATATGGTTCTAGTAGATTTAGTCCCCTTGGTAGTTCTAATCCTTAAGGACCCAGACTACAGTGTGGTTATAGAGGACAACAAAAATCGAGGTAGGAGAGATGTCCATAAGAACATATATGTTATGGAGGTTCCATTATAAGAGGTATCAAAGGTTGTCCAAGGTATTATCCAATTATAACCTTTTTTTATTTTATTCAACCAAATCACACTACATTTCTCCATCTATGGTCTATAATTTTGGACTAGAGGTTGAGAGGCATCCAATTCCCCTAATGTTAACTATGAATGTTGTGGGTTAATATTTCATGACTAATTTTTTTTATGGATGTATATAGATGATAGGGAAACTATTTTTGATAATTTAATTTTTTGTTAATGATATAACTATAAAATTTCATCCTTTTCATGATTTTTTATTATTTTTTATTTTAAATAATTTATTTCTTTCAATGTAAGTTTGTGTTTTATTATATGGAGGGCCAGTGAGTATTGCATATTTTTGGGAAGTTGTAATGAATTGGAAGTATAATAATAAAGACAATTTTGGACCATTTTATAGAGTTTTCAACAAGATTTTAAGAGGTGAAGGTTCCCATGGTATTTGAGTAGTTTTTATATATCTTCCGGGATACGTTTTTAACATAGCCCCATTAGAATGACATCAACATTGGGATACAGTTTCAACCAATAACATGTTTTATTTTAATGGATACTTATCTAGTGGCACCCGTATATATTCTTGAGTTGAGTTTTGAGATTTATGGTCTAATTTTGATTGGTTATATTTGGTCAAGTGTATCACCTTAGGGTTCTTCAGTGTTGTTCACCAAGAAGGCTTGAATTGTATTGAGGATTTTTATAGACTACCAGGGGATGAATCTGGAAATTGTCATTAATCATTATTCCCTTCTTATGATAGATGATATATTAATCCTACTAAAAGGATATATTTTGTTTTAATATATTTATATGTTTTCTAGGAATTACCTAATGTTGTTAATAGATGAAATATTATAATGAGCCACTTCAATTGAAGTTGTATGAAAATGGAGTTTGTGTTCAAGTTGTTTGGTGTCACTAATACACTCACAATTTTTATGGGACCTATCAAGTCAGTGTTTTGTTAATTAATATACTAATTATTAGAAATATTCATTATTGACATCCTTTTATGATGGAGCTTATTGGAAGAGTGTGTAATAAAATCATGGATAGTTTTTAAAACACTTCGAGTGGAGTAGTTTTATGGGAAATTTTATAAGTATGTCTTAAGACTATGATATGTGATGTATAATATAAATGTATTATCTCCTAAATAAGTGGAAATAATACCATAAATGATAGTTTTATTTATTTCAAGGATAACACCAATGAATATCTAATGTATTTGTACTTATCAAGGTCTTTTAGGCTATTATAAAAGTTCTATATCATATTTTTCATAGGTTTCATCTATGGTAATAGTTTTGCCTAAGAATGAGTTGGATTTAATAGAGAATGATTAGTTCCATGTATCATAAAATTACAAGAAGGAGAGTATCATCAGTTCCCCAATGATTATGTTATTATAGGAAGAGGTGAATATTGAGGTCTCCTGTAACACATACAATCAAGGTTTGAGTTGCGTCTTAATGTAGTAAAATAAATTTTGATAATACAGGTGTGTGAAGTTCTATCCCAATTAGAATAGATAGAAAATATATGCTCTAGATTTATTAGTAGTAGTTCTTTCCATGACATTATGGTGAAATTCCATCTTTATTTATGGTTTTATTATCTTCACAGAAGTCAATATTATGAGGAGTGTATTCTCTCATCGACATTAGAATCTTTAATAGTGTCGGTAAATGATATTTCTCTGAGATATTCATTTTCATATCACATATACTCAAGGTAAATAAAATTATGTGGCTTATTAATTAATTAGGAAATCACTAAGAGATGTTTTTTGAGAATCTAATGATTCTTGGAGTGGGATGAAGTATTTTTCTGTGATCCAACATAATGTGGAGGTATTCAGTGTTATATATAAAAATTATCCTAGGACAATTGAATCAGTGTTGATATTATTGGTGCAGTAATCATGGTGGGATGTTTAGAGGTGGAAGACCTGTGAGACAATTTCATCCATGGCTATGTTATAGAGGGGTGGTTAGAGGATGGCTAGAACAAGAAATGTTTCTAGGGAAAAACATTGTTCCTTTGGTGATTTATAATGAATTCCACAATTAGTATCTTAGAAAAAAAATATCACATCATTCTAGTATATCTATGATGTTTCATTTATGGATGTGATGTATTTTAGGGCAAGGTATGAGGTATTAAATGGAATAATTTTTTATGGTGCTACTCATCCATTAATTAAAGGTCCTTAATAATGTTTTTTTAGGGGTTATTTCAGCCTTTGAATTTCTTTATGTGGTAGTGGGAGGACATTTAGGTTGGTTTAATAACCATGTTACAAAATAAACAAGGGGTCTCTTAATGTGTTTGGGTAATCATGGGACAACTAATTATTTTGTCACTTTTTTAGTGTTAACTGTTTTTATTTATATGCTACATTGATGAGGTGGTATGTGAATGTCAAGGTTTGTATTATTGGGGTGCCGATGGCCGTCATTTTTTTATCAATGTCCCTATTTTTCATCACAATTATGGTGAGTATTTCAACAATATTTGGTCTTAAAGATTCTCCTTAGTACTAATTTAGATCCCTAGATGGTTGGGGGATAGACCAGACAATCCAGATACCATATTATATAAAACCCTATATTTAATGAAATTATATTATTTTATAATGACCATTTAAGAAAAATTACATCAGTAATTTTAATAATTAAATATAACATGTGACATACAAATTCAAAATAAATTTCACTTTTATATTTTATGTGAACGTTTTTTGGGAAAAATATAAATCAATCATCAATATAGATCTGTGTCGTAAGAGTAAAATTTTAGGAAAATATCTTCTCATGGTTTTATCAGAATACAATTAGTTAATATTGTAGTTGATATAGAATGTAATTGTATCGGAATGGTTTTTTACAAATGGATTACAATCAATATATATATATATATATATATATCATATATGAATGAATGATAAGTGGCTAGTATTGGTGTTAAATACACAGAATAATAATTATAAAAATTAGGGTTTTAAGATACAATATGAGAGATACGTAAGTCATTTCACTCATAGCGAAATTAGGTTGAAATAAATGATCTGAAGAATGATCCCAAGAATTAGTTATGGTGCCTAGAATGATATGAAAATTTTTATATTGATTTTTTATAATTCATAATCTAGGATTAATCTACAATATTTTATATATATATATATATTAGTTTTTGAATTTATTAGTCCATCACATTATCTTTCAGACTAGATATTAAGTCTTATATTTTTCATCATACATATATGATGTGATCATTATTGTTAATTTATAAATTCAATAATGAAATTAATATTCATTGTAAATAGATTAAATTTTGAGAACCATTAAATACAAATTTTTCATGTATCTATTCAATCTCTTCATTATATTATATTATATTAGTTTAAGTTAATTATATTTCAAATTGGGATGAGATATATTAGACATTTTCAATCGTGATGTGAATGTCATATATTTTAATTTCTAATTTCACCAATATTAGGTCTTATTGGTAATTGGGACTCAATTATTCCTACATTTAAAGATTATCATAACCCATGGTTTCGTGGCGTATATGTTTCAATAAAAATTCTTCCATTTTATTCCCAAAGATTCCAGTCGACAACATAGGGACCCTTATTTTTTTGAAAAGATATTATAATATAGTAAAATGAAATGAAATATTATCTAATGTCTATTGGAATAAAAAAAATCAATATATATTAATTGAATTTATTTATATGAAGAAAAATAAACATTTTTTAAATATATTTATAAGTAATGTGATTTTAATGATATAGTCATCTTAGTTCCTCTCAATGAAACATAAGTAACACTAAGGTGATGTGTTTTAGTGTATAAAATTGAATTTGAGAGAGTATCAAATAAAAACGCACATTTGACTCATATAATATAGAATCCAAAATATTGATTCATAGATATTTATTTGATGTTCTTAAATTATATCCATTCAAGCCATCAATTTCATTTTTTAATAGAGTTGTTGGATGCGTCGATTTTATGGGGGTCCATGGAGAAGATATTATTATGTATATTATTGTCAAACAAATCAAATAATGATTTTAAAATCATTTTAATCAATATATTTATTCCATTTAATATATATAATTAAATACAAGTTCACATTATAACCTACAATGAAAATTAGTTACTTCTAAGAGATGAATAAAAGAGAACATGTCTATATAAAACTAAAATATGATGATAATAGTTTATAAAACAAGGTAATGTTTTATCATAATCATGGTAATATGTATAAAATGGTCTGGAATAGTTCTACTGGTGATGTTCTAAAAATTTTAAGGTATAAATAATAGGTATGTTATGTATACGAAGAATGAGAAATTACAAGTAAATTGTTAAAATGAATGAAGGGATAAGATATTATTGTACATGGTAATTTTTATTCTAATGTATAATGATTATGAAAAAATGATGAAGTAACATGGAACTATATTATTGAATTTTTAAATACCATTTTTAACGTCTAAATTACACTTTAGGTATAACCATTTATAATTTTTGTTTCATTTATATTTTCATCATTTTTGGATAGTTTCTATTGGTTTCTCTTTTTTATTGGGCTCGTGTTTATGTATTGTGGAGTTGGTAGAGTATATACTAGAACCTACAACTGGTAGATATGTAGATAGTCCATCTATTTTTTGAAGACTTCCATTATCCATCAAGTAAGGAAAGGAGTGGATAATTTATTTGTAGCCACCAAAGAAATAATGGGAATTCCTCAAATGGAAAATAGTATATAATGTCACCACTATATTTCTACCATGGCCACTAGAAATCCATTGGGCCATCATTGACTCACTTGTTGCAGAGATTTTTGCTACCATTGAATAGATTTCTTCATCATATTTTCCATAAAATTTCTTATTTAACTTTTTGAATGTCCTCTCATTATCCTAAATTGAATCAACCTAACTAAAAGACATTCTTGACACAAAATTGTCTCTCCTAACTAAATTTCAGACAAGATCAAGGTGTCAACCAAGGATATATTCCTCTCATTGTATTTTTTTCTACATTGTGATAAGTAATATCGTTATTCCCTATAAGCCTATTTTTTATCTCTTTGGATTAGCAATAACAATTGGGATATTTTAATAGATTCGTGTTTCTAATGATATTCATTTTTGATAACTCATCTAGTTTATGGTTCCGTTCTAAATCTAAAATATAATGTTTTGATTTTCTTGGATTTGGGTTCTTAAATAATTATTTTGGATTTATTCATCCATGAATTTTGTAATTGTGGGATTAATGATTGGGAAATCTAGTTTTATGGTTGTTCCTCAATTACTAGGGTCCTTATTTTTCCTTGACATATAGTTTTGTGTGACTGTTGATATCCAAGGTGATAAAAGGTATGTGGTTTCTTTATATCTATTTATATTATTGAAAATTTCGTTCATTCTCTAGGAAATTGATTTCTAAATCAATGAAATTTTTTTTACTGATTATCTTAAAATTTTATTTTTAGTATCTTTAAAGGATATGAACTATAAAATATTGTGGTTTTAGGAACACTTTATGAAAATATATTTCAAACTCATTATCACTAATGAATATGGTTGTTAAGCATGATTTATATGGATTCAAGGATGAAATTGCCTTTAAATCACTTTTATATGGTAAACCTAACTATGATCAATGGCAAGGAAGGGATTCATTCATAAGGAGGAAATATTTCCCCATTTGTATTTTATACTAGAGTATTGTTTGAATTAATTTATATCAAGGTTTTATTAATCAGTGTGGTATATTATTCCATAGTCTTATTTTTCTAGTGTAGTGTACACATATATGGGCTACCAATCATATAAAATTTTATGATGATCCATAATAACATTGAATTGATCATAACCCATGGGATTGTTTTACATGTTATTATCTTCAAAATTTATGGGAGGATTTTTTATGGAAATTTTATGATTATTATGTTATTGGTATGTTTCAAAATCAGGAAAATAATTATTTTCAATGAATTATAAAAAATATTGTAAAATTGAATCTCATTTATTATTTTTTATTTATGTGAGGATTTCTAGTTTGTTTTTTAATGTCTACCAAAGAAAAAAAGGTGGGATCCTACTAGCCTTGTTTATATCACAATGTAAATACAACTTGGGGTGTATATATATCTTATATGGTTAAATGTTTCTAAAGTAAAGGAACCACTTAGGAGAAGTGTGTTTTCTTATTAATAGGGTGTTAGATTCTAATGGTGCAATAATTAACATAGATTTTTTATGTTTTATTTTTTAGTACATTATTTTTTATTGGAGGTTTTTAAATAGATGTTGGACCTTAAAATTTATCCTTATTAATATGTAATTTTATTGAAAAACTATATATTAATTTATTTACATTATCTGTTTTTTTTAAGGAAAAATTGTTACAAATGGTAGTTCTTATTGAATAAGTGATTTTCACCCTCCCATGGGGATTTAAAATTATTTATGATCCATGTTGGGTTTGTATTATGTGGTAGTAAATTGGGTAATCTGGATTGGTTTATCAAAAATTGGTATCAAAGGATATTTTTTATGTATTCACTATCAAAATGAATGTTGGGATGTATTGGTCAATAAGAGATATAATGGTTGTGAAGTATAGGTTGGGAGTGAGTTCATAGATTCATGTAATTTTGACCAGCATTATGTTACCATAGGTGTTTTGGATGTGTGTGTATTTCTATTACTAGTTTTAAAATGCTAAATTTTCTTTCCCATTGTAAATTTATAGTTCTTATTTAGTTATGGTATTTTATATCAGAATTCAATTTTGGATCTCATGTTATTGTATATCTTTTCTTATGGTTGTGTAATATCAGACGCCCCAAAACACTTATACCAATTCCATGGGATGGTGATGAAAATAAACCATGGAAGGGAAAAGATCTAGTTGATAAAAACATTAGTGATGTAGTTATTCGAATGACCAGACGTGTGGATGAAGGCAAGTAACCTTCTCATGTTAAGGATTGTTAGATTGAACCTATAAGGGATGAGGAAAGGAATAAATCCTAAGAGTGTATTCATTTTAATAGAAATTGTATTCATGGAATATGTGCCCTAGATGTTTGAATGTGGGAATGGGATGATTGGAAGGCTTTTTATGTTCTTGGAGACCCCTAATTCCTTTAAGCTGAGGTTTTTTGTTTTCAATATAATTGGATCATGTATAATGTGTAAGGACTACATTGTGTTAGAAAAGTTGCATGAGGGGTTAGATTGGAAATAAAAAAAGTAAATTATAACCATTTATGTATAAATATATACAAGGTAATTTATAAAATGTTTGGAAACATTCAACCATTATCATTGGAATGTAACATTGATGGTGATTAAATCAAACAGGGATGGGGTTTGCAAATCATTTAAGTATTCATTCTTAGTTATCAAATAATGCCATGTCAAATGAGAATATGAATGAAAAGTTATTTGATATGGTTTGTTAACTGAATATCTAATTACATATATTTAGGTTAGTGTGTACCAGCTATGTTATAGAGTTGGATACATAATTTATGAAAGAGATAAAACAGGCTGGAATGGATAATTATATTTTCTCTAAATATCACTGGTAGATACAGTTTCTCTTTGTGAGAAGAAATATGTAACATATGTTTTATATAGTAAATAGTGTTTCTAATTATCATATTTCATTTAATATACAATCATTATTATTAAATTTTATGGTATGTTAATAGTGTGGTTAGATGGTCCAACTGAAGCATTTTGTGGATTTCCTCTAAGGCACATCATCATGTGTGGGAGGCATAGTCATTATCAATGTTTGTGTTATAATTATTATTCACATTAAGGTATAAGACTGTAAAACCTTGTAGAAAGTATGGTATATTTGGATTCATTATTTACAACATGATTCAAGGCACAAACATCTAGAAATATTCACCTAAATACAATGGGAAATTATCCAATAGAAGATGATGGGGTTTCAATAGTTATGAGAGGTACTATTTCTCTGGAACCTTAGTGAAATGATTATTTAGAATAGAATCCTCTCACTCCTCAATGCTGACATATATGAGGGATATTTTAAAACAACCAATAGAACACATAGAATTAGTTATGGAATTGTAGATGAATCTATGAATGAGGAAGAATTAGGGTCTCATATATCGAACATTCTCTTTATTAGTGTGAAAAAAAATTTATCGGATTTTATGGTTGTCAATATACACCTATAATAAGTTATTATTTAAATGGGTTGGTTAATTCATCGTAAGGATCAAATTGATTCTTATCATCAGTTAGTGTCTTTTGTTACCATTCATGGGAACTACCTTATGTTTGATAGTGAGTGACACCTGAGGCTCGATTGGGATGGACATTATGTTCTGGATCATGTTATATTGATGTCTTTGTTTTCCTATTGATCTATGACATAAATACTCTAATTGAGTTCATTCTTTATTTGCTAGTGTATTTTTCTAATTGGTTCATATATGATGATTTAGAAATAACTATGTATATGTAAGTTGTATTATCGATTATCCTTATACTAGGAATTCATCTAACATGTACTTCATCTAATAGTATGTATCTAGCAGAATTGACAGAGTTGAAAATTATTTTGAATGATTTGAATGCCAAAATATTTATACACATGAGTGTGTTTTCATGGGTATCTATAATGTCATTTTCTATGAAATATGATAATTTTATATTTTTCTAAATAAATTATTGAACTTATTATCAATTAATGATAAATAATAAATACTCCATGACCCGAATCAATGAAATTATTTAACAGTTCAATGCAGAATATTTTATCACAATTATAAAATTATGTTTTTTATCACCAACTAATAATTTGTGGGTAAAATATTCTAGAGACCCACATCGGGATAAGGTATGGATTTATTCAGTACATCATGTAGACTCTTTTTACTAACACTCATTCCATATGCATTGAACTCATGAAATTTTTTTTCAATATGTTTCTATAAATTTGGATATAGTGTTCATAGAAGTTATTTTGCTTCCCTCTATGATTGAGTATGATCATGAGATTCACTTTAGACATGTTTTTGGGTTCCGAATGGATCACCTCTAGGATAAAAGGTTATCAATAATTCAAATCCAGATCTTAGATGTTATGTTATCAGTATAATTGATCATATTATATGGAATCATAGTAGTTCCTAAAGAGGTTATGACCTTCATGTTAGTGGATGAGTCATGGAATGTCATTGGGATTCAAATCTTACTAGGTTTTAATGGATATTATTGGCAGTGCATAAAGGATTTAATTATTCATGAATCACTATTGACAACTCGTGTCAATATATTATAGATGTTATTGTGGAAATTAATGCGTCAAAAAACCCATTGATAGAAGAAAATGGTGTTTGACATAAGTATTTATCTTGACTTTAGCAAAGGTAGGATAAGGCTATGTGGTATTTTGTAATTATTCTCATGTTGGATCGGATGATTCCTTATGTATGGTGATCATGTAGTGGCTTATGAACCATATAATTTTTTACTTCTGGGTTGGAATTATCAAACTCATATTTTGGAAGTGATAGTGGTAGTGCATAAAATTAATATTTAGTGCCAGTATATTTTTTTGATTTTTTTAATAAGATGATATAATTTTGGGATACAAATTTCCGAGGAAACATTTTCACATCTAATAGAGATAATGTGTGGAATACCTACAATCAATAGATTATAATATTGCCTATATACATGGAAATTGTAATGTGGTTGATGTAAATCACACCAAGAATTAACCACAATAGGATGTAAAATATGTAAATGATGTAAAGGAATAATGGATCTATATGGACCTCTTTATTTAGATATACATGGGATTTAGGAAGGAAAGATCTTTTAATGTTCTTGTAAGTGTTCATTTTATATCCTATATCATTGAGATTATTATTTTGAATAAATATTTAGATCACAAGTCATAATGTATTAGTGATTATTTATATCTTGGGGAGACAGTCATTGAGTTTTCTCTCTACCTGGAGGGTTCTCATTTATTTTGAAACTGATATATTAGTCTATCAACTATGGGGAACAAAATATTAGGGTAATTCCATAAATATTTATGGGTTTTCCACCCAACAACTATAATGATGTTTTATGACAAGAATAATTGGTTTTGGGGACTTCTAATGAATTAGGATATAAATTTGTTTAATCTCAATTCTAAACATTCCATTAGATTGACACTAAGAACCAAAATAATTTCATCTTTCATCATCCACTCCTTGTTACAAAATATAAACGGAGATATGTATCTTTTGATTTCATTGATGGTTTAAATTTAATTCCCTTAGGTAATAACACTATTTGGGTTGTGAATGATCGGATGAATAAAACATCCCTTTTTATAATAATTCCTGACACCACTGTACTATAATACATGTGGTAGTTGAAAATTCTGTATATCGTAAGGTTTCTTGTAATTTTTTTTGTCCATTTTCATAGATATAGAACATTTCCTAAAAAATTTGTTTGAAATGAACTCTATGAGAAAGGTGGAAGTTATGTAAATTTTTGAACATCAATTCTTCTTTGAAATTATTGGATAATAAAAAGGTATAATGATTGTATAAAATATATTCGTTAATCATGTGAGATATATTTTCAAGGTTAATGGGATATCCCCTTATGATCGATTTTTTTTAAAATAATAATCATTATAAATCAACTATAATGACAGAAAATATTGATTAATTTTATGGATAAACATACAACATATCTCCATATTGGCCTGAGGATGGTGAATAATCCATTATAGAGTTGATCTTGTATCATGAAACAATAATTAATATCAATTTTATTACTAAATAATAGGTGTTAACTCAGAGACCGTAAAAGAATTGTGCAGATAAGTATTGTGTTTAGTTTGATTTTTTTGTGATATATGGTTCTTGAAAATATCATTTATGTTCGACCACTGATGGATTAGAAGAATAAGGGTGATTTCTCCTAGGAATGTAGAACTATATAAGGTCATTATATATTTTATAAAGGTAAATAATTTCATTTATCTATTAACTAAATTATCTCTTATACACCAATTATCTCAACATGAAAAATATCAACCTTACCTAACACAAGTTCGATGTTATGAAGATCATAAAAAACATGAATTACCATTGACTGAACATCCATTATGAGTTTTTGATTATCAAGTGAAGGTTCTATATGAGAAACCATTACCATTGGTTAAAATTCAAGGGAATAATGAGTTAAAATAAGAAGGAACATGGGTGAGGGTGCCTTTAATAAGTGTATAGTGGCATCATATCTTTTTTGACTATCTTTATTCAACAAGATTTATATAGGGATAAATAAATATAGGAGATGGAATTGTAAAATCCAACCAATATTACCAGGTAAAACCATCTGAATTTTTCGTCTCCTTATTCTTTTCATTTTTTGGATTTTTCCAAATGGATTTAGCTTTTGAGCAAGGTTAAGGGTATGTATTATGGGGGATATGGAGTGAATATTTTAACCTATAGCTGGTAAAGCTATATGTGGCCCACTATCTATGAGTAGGCCCTGATATAAGATTGTTATGTTATAATGTTCTCATTTTATATACCACAAAAATATCTATTATACTTCTTTGTGTTCATCCCTCACTCATAAATTGACCAATTACAATGTGGGGAATCTTTTGGTACATATTTAGCTCTTTTAACAAAATTCCTTTGATGAGCGAATAGTTTACTAGATCAGTGGCCCTTTAAGAGTAAGATATATCCATTTTTATCTTGAATCTCATTCATCCTAGTATACAACTTCTTTCTATAGTTGTATCGGAAATGGATGTATGGGATTTTTTATATCTATTTGTATCATCATATCAAATTTAGAAAAATCCATCAAATAAATGATCTATTCTAGGTTTCCAATCCTCATGGTCCATTATTTTATATTTGCGGTGGTATGTAGTTCTTTTGGGTTCTTTCATTATCAAAAGTGATAATTAAGGGGCTATTTATTTGGAGTTCATTATTTTGGATGCATCCACAACTCCAAGGACCTTATTTTTTCATTTCTTATGTTTCCATGTTTGTTTTGATATCCATTTTTTTCAAGATATGTGGTTTTAGGATTTTTATTTATCTTAATAACCTTAAATGGTTTCTCTAGGAATTTTTTTCTAAATTGTTGGAATATATGGTCTATTGTTTATCTTGAAAACATATTTTGATATGGTTTTTTGCAATTGTATTGGGAAATATTGTTGGTTTTTAAATGATTTATAAAACATATTTCTCAATTTTTTATTTAAATAAAAATTATATTAAACCATTATATATATGGTTTCATAGATTAAATAATTTCTAATGTTTTAGATGTTTTAAACATGAATTCAATCAATAGTGAGGTTGGGGTCCATCCTTAGTGACGAAATACATCCCCCTAGACCAATTCTATATAGGTAATGTGTGAAATATGCATCATATATTGTAGAAATCTACCACTCCATCATGTGAACTCTTACACACATTACCTATTCTACTATAGAAATGTGCACAACATGTGGAAAACTGATCACCTCTAACTATTTGATGGTCACTACTGACCTATAATTATTCATATATTTTTTTTTACTCATGTATTGTTAGTTTACTAAGTATTTTATTATATTGAAACACAATGTGGGAGCCTACTGAACCTATTTTTCTTACTTAATATATATAACATTTGGTGTATGAAGATATTGTTTATAATGTTATACATAAGGTTATTTTGTTGCGTGGTGGAGGTGGGTTTTATTATTTATAGGGTCTGGAAGTTTTTTTTAATAAATTTTAAACATATATTGGTTTTTTTTAATTTGAAAATAAGTTATGATTCTGTGGTTTTGGATAGTTGTTTGCCTTATATCTTTTAAATTGTGGACTTCTATTGGAATACCAAATTTCCCTTTATTCAAGTTATCTAGGAAATTTTACATTATTTAAAAACAATTACTAAAATTATTTATTTATTCCCTCTCTCTTGTCACCATCCTGTGGGAATCAAAGATTCATTTTGAGCTATGTTAGGACAAGAACGAGTTTTAGTTTGATGGGTAATTAGGGCTGGAACATTATATTTCAATAGGTGAATGAGATGTATCATGAAAAATAATAATAGTATTATGGTTCATATAGAAATTATTAGGTAGAAGATAATCATATATAATTAGTTTCACTCAATAATTAAATTTTTATGTTTTTATAATTGATCTAAACCCAGAAAAAATATAGTTAAAAACATATAACTGTAATTATTCGTCCATTATAATGTCGGAGTAGAAAGTGTAATCCATATAAATGGGTTGTGGTGAGGAGGGATAATATGAAAAAGACAATGAATGAAATTTTTTATCATAAAAAAAATAATATATATTTATAGAATATGGATACAGATACTTTTATTCACATTTTTAATTGAACTCTATATTGTTCATTTGGAAAACAAAATCAAATCGAATTGTCTTCTAATGAAAACCTTCTATGATGGAATTTATAGTTTTTTGTAGTATTAATTCCATTATTTACCATTAGGGAGATCATTGTAAATATTGATAAGTTTATGAGGATATAATATTTATTCTTAAACCCATTAAATGAAAATTATAAATTTATTTAAAATATAAAATTAGACAAGATCATTAAAAGAATCTATAAAAATTGTCTTGGGTCAAAGTTGATTTAGTTAAAGAACGTATAATAATGAAGAATAGAATAGTTAACCTATATAGAAGATAAAATAAATTTAGTGTTATGGATTTGATTATAAATGACGTTTAGATAGGTAGGATGAACTTTATAGTGGAATATTTTCTTTAAATCAATTAAAAATGCGGTGGAAAGTTGAAATATAAAAATAATAAAGTTATTGCAGATAAAATTAATATAATATATAAAAATATAAAAAACAAATAACAAGATAATAACTATATATCAATATATTAAAATATAATATTTAATAATAAATAAATCAGATATGCTTTAATTATATTCAAAAAAAAATTAAACTAAATTCAGAAAAAATACACCTGATATCTATTTTTAAGACTTATTGAAAAAAAATAATTGGTAAAAAAATATTGTAAAATTATATAATTAAATGTTGAGAAATTTTCAAAAAAAAACTTACGCTTTCTTATAATTAGTTTTATTATATTAATCGGGGTAGATTTTTATTGTTCATAATCTATAGTTGAAATGATTATGGAAATATGAAATTTCGTACTTTTTTCACAATGAATAATTAATTTTAATCTAATATATGTAAATTTTAATATTTTTACTTTAATATAATTTTTTTTAAATTTATTATAACTATATATAAAATATTTATGGTGATATAACTAATGTTTTTATTGTATTGGAATCCATATACTGATTAAAACATATTCCCAATGCTTCGTTTTCAAGAAATAATTTAAATGTAAACCAATGTATTTTTTTATAGGGGACGTTGATAAAAAATTATATATCAAAAATATTTGTGTTAATATTTGTATTATGTTATCTTATCCTCGTGAAATTTTATTTAGATGTACTTGGACATGTTATTCTGAATATTTTGTTACCCTCATGATCCATGATATCGAAATTTTTTATAAGGGAATTGAATTTATTCATTATATTATAGATTATAAAAAATATATAATAAACATTTAATTTATAATGAAGGTATCTATATTTGATTTTCGTATTTTTTTGGAGGACTTTAGACATGAAATTCAATTTTTACAGGAAAAAATTATACAATGATAAATAAAGGAATAATGTGTAATTTACTTTGTTTGTAAGGACTGATGGATGTTCATATATCAAATGATAACAAAGATTTTGTTTAAAACATTTGTTTAAAAAAGATTATAAAATTATTTGGATGAAAAATAATTTTTTTTATAAAACTAATCATCATATAAATAAACTGTGTAACATATTTTAAATAATAGAATAATGTATATGATCAAAATAAGCTAAATTAATTCACTGATAGTAATCATGTTTGATATATATATGTTACGATATCAACATTTGTAAAAAAATTACTTATCACAGCCAATAGTGTTTTTTGGTTAGATTGAAATAATAGTATTTAATACTAATCACTATTTATGTAGATTATATATATTCTACTAATTATTATTATAATGATCATTATATGTAACAAAAACCTCTTGATAATGATGATAATATAGATCTACCCATTTCTACTATTACTGACTATATAATTTCAGTTAATCACTATAAAAATATGATCCAATATTGAAAAATATAATTATTGAAATTAAATATAATTTCTTATCTTATAATTTTGAGAAATAAATAATTAAATGGGAATATCTTTTCTGATGATCGTATTACTAATGTTCATTATTAAAATCTCAGCATGATTTAATTTGGAAAACATAAAATTAGTTTTGTTTTGGAATCAAAAATAATGGGATTATTAATAAATTTAGTGAATATCTTATTAATAACTTTATTTTATTTATCTTTAATGAATTTTCTGGGTGTAGAGGATTAAAATTAATTGAAGGAAAATTAGATAATTTTTGTAATTTTTTTAATATTATATGTTTCTTTTGAAAAATTCAGGTTGAAGTAGTCATAGTTTATTTGATAATAAATTTTAATATATATAGATTTTATTTTTTTATAAAAGTTGGGGAGATAATTTGAATGTGATGTTGATTTTATAGTATGTTGGAGTTGGGAACATTTTTAGAATGTAGATGCTGAGAGGGATTTTAGATAAACTTAATAAGGGATAATGATATGTTCTATGTGTTATCTAGTTTTTTTGTAATCCAATGATTCCCACTAAGCCAAAAGTGAATTTTTAAATATAAAAAACTATTATATATAGTATCTAATGTTGGATTTTTCATTTAAAATAAAATGGGTTCTATGTCTAATATCTATAATTTTGATTGGGTAATGGATTGATTTATCAAGTGTTGTAGTAATGAAACCTCCAACAAAATATATTGGTGTTTTAGAATGAATCACATTAGAAAAATGAACATCCAAAATAATTTATAGGATTTGAACCATGAACAATATTATGAGGAAGTTCTACTCATGAATTCAGGATAATACATGACATGACAGGACACATGTACGAGTTACTACTCATGATATCACTATGGATATAATTACTATTTCTCACTCTATCATGGAAGAAAATTAAATATTAAAAATCAAAAGACGGTAAATCGTAGAAGGATTTATTGTGACACACTACATGAATGTTTTTTGGACACGGTTATAATGGAAATAATTAATTTTTTATAATGATAAGTGTATTATATAAATATTTGTTAATTTAATATTTTTATGAAGAAAAGCTCAAATATAGGAATTAAGATAATGTATTCTTTTAAATAATTGATAACTATATAAAATTTATATCATTATCATATGAACTTAAATTACTAACAGAACATGTGTAGACATTCCTTTTCATGTATCCTATTTGTCACATGATAATGCAATTTGTATAACCATAATAGGAAGTTATAATACCTACGTGGGATAGGTCATATAATACTATTATAAAAATATAGAAAATTACATTACAATGTTTTTAGAAAAATGGGTGGTTATTTTACCATGCATATCTACAACAAATAAGGATAAGTCAAATTCATAGATCATAAATGACAAAATCAATCTCGTCTTTGTTATTTCTTTATAAATACGTAATCAACAAATCAATTTTCTTCCTTCTATTAATGTGTGAAATTGAATTTTATTTTATTTTTAGCTTGAATATAATAAACCCATGACCTAGGCATTCCCTATTAATCATTTATAGATCAATACTTCATTTCATTAATAGATAGTTTCAAATCAGATGAAATCTAGTAAAGCATAAATAGTTGAAAAAGAACATTTTTAATGGCTATAATAATATCCCAGAGTTCATATTTAAGGGATTTTCCATTCCAAAAATATGTATATGATAATCATTTAATGAAAACATGATGGGTATGTTAGAATAAAACACATCCCATGGTCTATAGTGAACATAAGAAAACCCCATTAGTGTTCACACCGATCCATGATGGAAGTGGAGACATCCAGTAGATGAATTTAATTACTAGTGGTTTTTTTCTCCTTCCAAGTTTAATAAAAAGACATAATATGGTCATAAAAATAATTTCATTATTAAAAGAACTATTTTAATTTTCATTATTGGAATCACATCCCAATTAATAGTACTTACAATTAAAAAAATTACGTTTCAAAACTATAAAAACCAACCATTTCATATTCACCATGTGTAAGAAATGGTTGAGAAAACCACTATATGAATAATATTAAAAACCCAATCACATTGAGTTTAAGAAGTGATGGAAGTAATCAAATTAGTGTGTTTTTACATGCACAAATTGATGCCTAAAATTCCATTGATAAACTCCCACTTTTCCAAACATTATTATTCGTAAAAAGAAATGATTGATGTTATTTATAGCCATCATGAATAAGTGGTTTTCTGAGGTATTGTAAAACAATGTTCTCTAAATAATATCTTTCAGTGGAATTCATCTTATATAGATCCTCCAGAGTAGTAGTGATCTTGACTCCAGGGTGATGGGCATCTGGAACATCAGCTTCTCTGAAGTGAAATTAAGGTTGATGTCACACTAGTTATTATATCATTTCATAGAATTGTGATGAACTATAGTATTCAGATCCTAAAAAGTAATTTCCCTATAACATAGGTGAACCTTTTTATTTTTATAAATATTTTTTGGTGATATAATTCCACGTAATGTGTCATCATTACACTTCATGTATTCAAATTACACATTATCCTTAATCTAATGGACAATCACATCCTCATTTAGTTCTCTATCATTCCAAGGCATGGTTTAAAAATTTAGACATGATTTTAACCCATATATTTAGAGGAAATTATCATATCATTGTAAGAGTTATTTATAGTTGTACAACCATATGATTATATATTAGAGGAATGATTCTATATATTCAAGATCAAACATCAGATACGAATTACTTGGAAACATAATTTGATATTACATGAATAAAATTTATATTTTGGAGAATATCCTAAATGAAAATCCTGAGATCCATTTTTTTCAAGACCCCCATGTTAATGGTTTTGAAAAATTCTTTCTATGCAATTGTACATAGCTTCATTCCTTGTTAACGTCCAGTACAAACAATAATTTAGATAAAAATTTTAAGACTCATGATGAGGGTTCTAGTCCATATATATATATATATATATATATATGGAATATAAAAACATGGAGGTGAACACATAGTTGACCTAGTAAATTATATTTTCTTGTTTCATAGTTATCCATCTCCAAATTTCTATTTTCTCAATGATCTTGGAGCAAATTATCTCTTTATAACACCACATGAAATTTTCCACAAATAGCGGCACACCGATAGGAATAAAATATTGGTCACCTCCCATAATCTAATTGTTCTTAAAACCATTTTTTGTTTAGATACAACTCTCCATAACCTATATAAATAGTTTATTTTTTATATCATAATGACCTCCTGACCACTTCCTCATGATTAAAAAATATTTTTATGATGGAAGGGATTTCCCTTATAGAGGTTATCCAAAAAAGGATTCCACGAATATAAATTTTATATGAGTGGGTGAAAAATATTCATACAACATTGATTTGACTATATAGGTTATCTTGGATATGGTCACTGGGGAATCTACTAAGATAATATTAATTAATATAAAAAATAATATTTTAAATATGGTCTCTCGAAAGGACCCCAAAAAATTGGGAAAACATATAGTGGATCCATAATTAAGGACAGTGAACCAGAAACGTTTGGTAATGTTTTTATTCATATTTATGATAACATTGTACAATCCATGATTTCAAATGATGTGAAAAATGAATCTCCATTTCCTAATGAAAAAATATTTCAAGTTATCATTTATAATGGAAAATTTTCCATATTTGTATCTAAAGCATTCGTTGGGGTGCGCGCATCTGTCTGTTTGAGGTCGACGACACAGCTTTTTGCCCCACATTTACACTTTCCAAAGGTGGGAGGCATCTATTCTTTTTTCAGTGACGTTTTATTATTGATCAAAATGATATGATGGGATGTCGGTTCTTCCTTCAGTGGATTCCTCCTCGAAACTCATCACCTAATCTGGTCTCCCTTATAGACTTAATATTTTGTTTGTGAAACTCATCCCTGGGCCATATCTTCATGGACACTAGTTAATTACACTGGTTCTATCGGTACATTCCAAGGGGTCCGGTTAGGGAAGAAACCTTTAGCTGGGTGAGTAATCACATTGGACATCACTGGCATGTCTGGACGCTAGGACACCAGCCCATCTGGGTTTCTTCTCCTTATTATTTGGATTTTCAAGGGTGTGGAAGCCCGAGTCATCCCACATCTAACGCGTGTAATTATATTCCATAGGCATGTATCTAGGGTTTTCCTCAGCTTCTTATGTTTAACAAAGGGTATTCCACAGTTTTAACGTCTAGCAGAGACAGATCAGACGGATCAGAACACTGACTAGAGCGGATCTGGTGAGTGCAACCCTTTGAGGAAACACCAAGGTTGGTGATAACATGTGGTTTGCTACCTGATTGTTGTTAAAGGGAATGGATAATGAGGTGGCATGATCCCACTGGGATGTGGCGTCCCAGGTAAGAACCATATTGGATTATGGATGGTTAAGTGATGTGGGTGGAGAATGATATGTAGTCAACTTGAGGACAACGATGATGTTGGGCTTGAGTATCGAAGAGACCTCCTACATATCCCTATGGTAAGGAATCAAAGCCCATGTATTTCACATGACAATGGATAACCGTTTATTGGGGACTTTAACAGCGTACCACCAAATGGGGTTGACAATGGAATACTGCTAGATGGGGTCACTACGGCTTACCGTTAGATGGGTTCACAACAGCTTACCGCTGGATGGGGTCACAACGGCTTACCACTTGATGGGGTCACAACTGATTACTACAGGATGGGGTCACATCGGCATACTACTAGATGGGGTTGAACCTTAGGGAGGCATCCAATTTACATTATCCAAGAGACAAGGATCAAATCCCATGTAATTTGGGATTGTTGATGCAGTTTAACGTCGTGTAGGATGAGAGGGGGAATGAATTTTAATGTCATGCAGGACGAAGGTGGTCTGACATGAAGGGGCCTCATAACCAATGGTTGTTGGGCATGAACCTCAGGGAGGCTTCATATGTACCATTCCTTGATAAGGATCAAAGTTCATGTTTTTTTGAAGGAGTGGGAACTGACGTGATGACGGTCGGGACCGATGGGTGTTGGGCATGAACCTCTGGGAGGCTTCCTACTTACCTTGCCTTGGCAAGGATCAAAGTCCACATAGTTCATAAGGGGTTTGGGGATTAAAATCTATGCTGCCTAGATAGGATGTCATGGTTGATGCTTACTCTAAGACCACATGAGTCATGCTCGGTGTGAGAAACAAGAGGCAGAAAAGGCCTAACTATCACGTCATATAAGTTGCGTCCATGGGAATTGGAATGGGGCTTACACGCAGTTTGTAGCCCAATGAAGAAACTGGTCTTATGCATGATTAGGAGCCCGAGGGAGATGGAGATTAGGACTTACTCCAGGATGGAGACCCAAGTGGTGACAAAGCCAAACGGGGGAGGGATTTGGAACATACGATTAGAGGAGAAGAGGGGATGCTACCTCCTGTAAGAAAAGCTAGGGTCTAACACTAGGGTTGTTGTCCTTTCCCCACGGACAGACGCTGCTACAATAAAGAGGATTTCATTCAATGTGAGGAATGATCTCACTCCCATGAAGACAAGTGGTCATAGATAATGTCTGATATGGGGCTCCCAACTAGCATGACATGAGGTGAGGTCAGGTTTTAACATCATAGCAGAGGAAGAAGGTGTTTGGATGTTTAACGTCCTATAGCTCAGACGAATGTGAGTTTCCTCCACAGAACTAGGACTTAAATAACTGATACATTCCCACCCTCGAAGGAAGGAAGGCATCGACAATGTCGTGAAAGGGGGTGTCATGGAGCAATCCATTGGGGGGTCCATGTTAGAGTGGCTCTACGATGAAGCAACTGCTGTTAGCGTGCCTATGAGAAGAAGCATGAGGTGAAGCAACACAATGGGTTGCACTACACAAGGGACCTTGAAATTGCTACGTGCAAACTGGAAGGTATGCATTGGAAAAGGATTTACAGAGCCAATTCGTTCATAAGTAGAAGCCTTATGAAGCTATGGTGCTCCGTGGAGTGGAGAGTCTTTGTGAAGGGATGTGCTTCATGAAGTGAAGATGCCTAGCCTAGGGATAGGGCCTAGCTGCATATGGAAGGTGATTCATGAAGTGGAAAGGCATTCACGAAGAATTGCCTTGCGAAGCATAAAATTGTGAAGTCATGTGCTTTGTGAAACATTGTGATCATGACTCAGCATGTGGATCACATGTGTATGAAGGGTGTTTCATGAAGAATAAACACAATGCAATTCTCTGAGTCCCCTTGGAGATCTATTTCCTTCATGGAGGCCTGTCAGCGCCGCGAAGGGCATCCCTCTTCGAAGAGGGGAAGAATTCACACAAATGGGAAGGCACTTGATGATTAAAAGTACCTTGAAAAGCTAATGGATTGCAGAGAAAAAATTGATTCGCGATGTGGGATCTCAAAAATCGAATGGTCGGAGGATCTGTCCTTTGGGCTGGAGGGGAGCCTTGTATTTTTAGGCAAGAGGAGCTGTGAAGCAGAGCTCGCTTGTCAAAATGACGGAGCTTTCTCCATGGTGGGTTCATGAATGTCAAAGAGGTTCATGGAGCATCCCACCTCCTTTCTCTACGGAGGGTTCGCGAATGTCAAATCCATTCGTGGAGCAACCCACATCCATGATCCGGGTAGGGTTCATGAACATCAATTCGGTTCGGGGAGCATCTCGCCTCTTATATCAGTTGTGGCCTCCCTAATGTCAAAATTGGTTCGCGGTGTATCCCACCTTCTTTCACCATGATGGGTTCTTGAAGGTCAAATCAGTTCACTGAGCATCCTGCCTCCTTGCCCCATGACAGGTTCACGAATGTCAAATCAGTTCATAGAGCATCCCACCTCTTTGCTCAGTGGGGAGCTTGCAAATGTCAAAGATTTTCACGGAGCATCCCACCTTCTTTCTATGCACTGGCTTCATGAATGTCATATCAGTTTGGGGAGGGAGATCTCTGTGCCATAAGCAGGGCTACAGGGCTCCGCAACCTGTCTTCTGGAGTAAGCCCATTATTATCTCCTTTTGTTCTTGGTTTTCCAGGATTTTGGAGTTAACAAACGTGCCTCCCACCAGACTTCGAGCCAAGGAGAAAATGAGGGTCAATGTCAGAGGTTCAACCCCCAAAATTCCTCGGTCAAAAACGAAGGTGACTCATGAAGGGGGGTCGGGAAGCAGAGTGGCGCATGAGGGCCGGCACACCGTGAAGCTCACCGTCGATCCGACGTGCCACGAAGCACCTGGGGTCCTCGCCTATAAATAGGGGAGCTAACCTCTATTTTTTCCTTTCTCTTCTTCACATTTTTTGCTTTTAGAACTCTCGATTCGCAATGCTCTGGTTACTCCATGATTGCTCTCTGTGGATTGGGCCTACTGCTTGCAGTGCACGGTGCGTCTTTGACATCAGGTCGGTGCACTTTGCAAACTTGCTTCTGAAGGCCGGGGAAGGCCTCCATAGACAGCCTTCACGACCAATCTCCGTGAACATGAATTAAAAATGAGATTCGCGAGCCAATCATGAATAATTCCCAAAACCTCAAGACCGAATGACTCACCAAGAGGCTACTAGGGAGGTCCATGTAGTCACTGCGTGAAGGGAGGAGATGGAAAATAGACATGTCATAGGAGAGTTGATACGGAGCCACTCCAACCATGGGTCTTTGTGGAGCTTCTATCTCCAATCCAATGGAACTATCCGCTATGCAAGATGATTCCTTTGTATGTATTTGGGTAGATGGATGACTCTTCATCCTTAAAGCCCATAGGGATGGGCCAACATACTGGTTCTGAAGCACGTCATGTTAGTGCCAGTGGATCAGGGCAGTAGATGGCCATGCCTATGAGGACTTCACACCCGTCATTGGTGATAGTTTGTACAATCATATGAACAATGTTGACGGGAAGGGATTGAAGTTGGAGACATCCCCCCTATGTACCATATGATCTTGAAGGCATCCCTAAGGAATCCGGAGAAGGGGTGGTCTGATGAATGGGTCTTCCTCCAGGGCCAAAAATTCATAGATTATTGGGCCTGGGAATACTAGGTAGGTTCCTAATGTGAAGATTTGGTAGTTGATATGAGGAGAGTGGGCCTATATGAGGCAGATTGGGCCCCCCCAATTTCACATCTTCCAATCGAAGCAGCGGATACCGGATTTTATAAGCAGGTAGTCATCAAGGACCAATACCTTCCACTTGCAGCACATGGAGGTCGACATTAGTATAGGGGACATGCACTAGATATCAGGGGTCCCCATACTAGTGGTGATGTGTGATGAATTCCGCCGTTTTATGAGTGTGTGGGAGGATCCATAGCCAATGCCGCTACCGGTAATGACACTGATAGATCTGGTGCCGGGAGAGGACAAGGAAGCAGTGAGAGACGTCCACTTCTGGCGGTGGTTCAAACGGTTTCTAGACTTCCTGTAAAATAGACAGTTTCTGGTAAGGCCTCAAACTTGACTAAAGGGGCCTCAACGGGGCAAGGAGCACTTGTACAAGCTGCTTTTGGAGGACAGCCAATGGAAAACTTAGGAGTTTGGTGTTAGCATTGAGCAGCAATCGATAGTCAGGCAGGGGGAATTAATCGCTTCTATCATTTGTGGTTGCATCCTGTCGGTGAGGGATACAAACATGGGTGTGTGACCATGCACAATTATCATGGTTTCCATGTTGGCAACAGGAGGTCGGGTGAACCTCGGAATCTAGATGCTCACTTAGCTTTATAAGATGTTATGGAATATCAGTGAGTAGAAGAGGACCCAGAGGATATGGGGCCATTCCACATCCTTTAGGGGTGGATAACGGCTCAAATAAGGGGAGTCGACGGATATCTGAACCCCCTCTTCCCTCTAGGATCAAACATCAGTCTGTCCATTTTGAATGTCGTGGGGATCTTTCCAACCAAAATTATTGGGCAAGTTGTACTGAACCACATCTGGATGATATAGTAATTCAACTTTCATATGTTCCCTCTACCAATGGTTGATTTTACTAATGATTTCCAAGAGAAGGATGAGAACCAGTCCAATATCCTGGCCTTTCTCGGTGGATTTCTGGTGGCAAGAATCGATAGTGAGCCTCTCTGCGAGCCGTACACCACACATCGATTTTCCAGGCAGTTTTAGTGTATGCAGCGGATGTCCCCATAGTTCTATTTAGTGGTTCACTATGAGTTACATACACGTGTGATGAGGAAGATGTGTCTCATGTTCCCACTGGATGATGGAATGATTAAGGAAAAATTGCCTCTGCCAACAGCCTCGTTCGTGTTGGTGAAAGAGTATGCCAAAAGCTAAGAGGTGGCCTACTAGAGGGAGATGCTGATGAAATCAACCATTTGAGTTGGTGAGGGTGTGCCTCCCCAACCTTGAGTTCGAGGTGGATGATGGAAAGGACATACCGTGGTGTCAGGGCTGCCGTGACAGTGAGGCATGGACCGGCTACGGGGGAAACGGCGACATTGGATCCCGTAACAGCAGCAGAACTGATGATTCCATTAGAACAGAGTTATTCAAAGGGGAATCCACTAATAGGATTCCATAGAATATCTACCCTAGGCTCTGGGGAAGTAGCTATGACCCATAAAAATGTTGTAGAATGGTTCCTTCCTGGAGGCTGGGGACATTTGGGGTGTCAACAGGAAATCCCTCATCACATCTGAGATGTGGAAACACTTGAATTGCCTCGAGATAGACTTATAGGTAATTGGGAATATCAGGGCCAGCATTGTAGTTTCCCAGGAGGAGGGAGATAAATACCTGGAAGAGTTGGAAGAATTTTTTAACTCCCGAGGTTCCCCACGTCCAATGACAGACAGGTTGAAGGTGTTGTTGAATCAGACACCCCCCTATATTATTCAGCAGCCGAACTGAAGGAGCACTTTCCAATCCCGAATGAATTAGATGATTCTTCTTGGGGGGAGGAGTCCGGTAGAGGGATCCCATTGGAGGAGGTTGAAGTTAGTGATCAAGAGTCGTACCATGATGAATTTGTAGAGGCCATTGAGGTAAAATATCAAGCCCCTTATTCAAAGTCAGATTCCAAGTCATTCCAGACTCCTTGCTAATAATTTAACTATATATGATGGTCTCATATGTAGAACCCATTCTGTCCCTTAAATAGATGCATATGCGGGGCCTTCAGGATCTACACCTGCAATTACATTGATTATCACGTCCTTGGGGATAGGACACCTGAGGTGGCTCCTCTAGAGCTCTCGGGCCATCTGATAATATATGGGGGGGCACACCTCGGGGTATTGATGGCATCAACCTAATATTGAGACCATGAATTTGATCAATATGTGTCTCCTATAACAAATTAATTAATGTCACCCATTGACTATGTCAACTGACGTGAATGCTCCTTTTTGATGTGCAGAGTTCATAAAATGGTGTGGGCCACCTTGGCAAGGATGTTTGGGCTTATGGAGGTGCCTTTCTCTGGGGAATTCCGATGATCATGGAGCTGGATATGCATGCCAACCATGTTGTGGTGCTCCCAATCACTAGTGAGTCTATCAATGGGGTTGACCCTGAGATTATTGAGTTGGGTTCTGACGATAAGAATTGATATAATAGCTTAGGTCCCATTATTCCCCATCAAACACCAAATGTGGAGCCTTCTGACATGTTCTTGGAGGCATTCCCCGCATGTTAGCATTCCTACCATGTTGACTGGGATGAGACGACCTCTGATAAAGAGGATATAAAAATAGTATGTCGATGATCATGGATGTTGATCAAGTGCTTCATCTATGACACCCCCCAAATGAAATGGCGGGATGAGATGGATAGACTTCTCTTGTGGATGTGTGAATAGTGTCCTAGAGGAGTGGATGCCCACCGTCCTCACATTCTCATTAGAGATCTTACGGCACAGAAGATTCAGTATTATGATCGTGGCCATGGTGTGGGTTGGAAGCAGAGGATGTCGATGAACATCAAGAGGCTCCGGGATGCTGAAGATGAGATTCAGGGGCTGCAGGTCAAGGTGGATGAGCACTCATAATCCCTTGATGCGCAATCAGAGATATTATTGTCATTGAAGGTGCAGCTAGTAGAGGCCAAGGAGAACAAGAAGAAATCCATTTAAGATATGACTATCATCCGGACTGGCATAGAGCAGGCCCAGATTGTGGCTGATGAATTGTGCACCATCTCTGCCGAGGAGGAGAGGGAGCTGAACAGGTGACAGAAAATCTTGGACAACACAAGCCAAAGGGTTGTGGAGATGCAAATTTCTTTTGATTGGGTTAATCCATCCATTCGAGGTATCGTCACTCGTGTGCTGTAGAGATTACAAACCCTCAAACGTACTTTCATTCTTTGATTGTTTTTTTCCATATGCATACATGTGTTCTGTTATTGGCATTGGTTTTACAAAGATCTTTTATATTCCTGAAATGCCCAGTTATCAGTCCTTAAGCTCACACAGGTTGAGCCGAGTGTGAGAATCAAGGGATGGTCTCCATGCTATTTCATCAGAACATAAGGGCGTCGAACAATCTTCAAGCATCTGGGGATTGAACAACTAATCTGGACTTCCGGGAAGAAATGGGAGAGGCCCGATTGGATGATGACAACCTCAGGATAATAGAAATGTTTTCCTTCCAAATCTTCTCTAGTTCACGAGCATGGTAATTCCAAGGTTATCCTACTTAATCCGAACATAGGTAAATGGAAAGTGTGAATAATGATACCCAATGTTTAGAACATTGTAAGGGTGGTGTGATAATAACGGATTACTACTGACCATGTTTGAAACACAGTATTCTTATTGTGTTAGCCTAGAATGGGAATAATAGATGAGGGCCAACTACTATTCATGTTCGAAAGACAAGGCCTGACAAAAAATTTCATCCATTAGCCTTCCAAAACATTATTCTAGGTTAGTAGTCGAGCCGTAGGCTGAGCTTTCAAACCATTAGGGGTTCTTTCAGACGTGAAAGAGGATGAGGGTCCAATTAAGGGGCATGAAATACATGGAGTTTGGTGTGATGGGTTGTTCAAATGGTGTCCAACACTCTTGAAATTACACCACTATGTTGAAAAAACATTAGGTGGATGAATAGATCTGATCCCGGATCATAACTACTCTAGAAAATGACCAATTTGACAAGAGATCTAGTGAATCACATGATTAACAGTGGGAATCCTAAACTTTTTCAGGGAAAAATCACAATTTAGTGTCATGCACTTTGGATATAAGGACTCGTGCAGTTTAATGTCATAAGATAGGACGAAAGGTGAAAGGAGAGATCACATGAAGGGAGTATGTGGTGGAGTAGCTATAAACCTAACGTGAATGGGGACATAATCCCACACACGTATCCCTGGAGGAAGTTCTTTTAGGTCAAGGGACCAATAGTGAATGTTAGGCTAGGCTCAAATCAAGGTGCCTATATGTTCCTACGTACCCCATTAGGATGGGAATCAAGACATAAGTAGTTCTGAAAGCACATTTTAACGTCATGTGGGACGATGAAAGGCATGCATGGAATGGATGCGCTAGTAGAGATCTAGAACATTATTATAGCAGCGTGATGATAGGGGATAACTATTGACAATGTTTAGAACATAGTAACCATTTCTTGTTGAATAGAATGTGGACAAACAAATGAAGTTCGACCACTGACTATGTTCGAAACACAGGACCTATCGAAAATGTCATCTGAGTTCCATTGGATGTTGGACCAAGACTGTAGGTAAGCCTATGTGGCATGAGATCAGGCCGTAAAAAGGATCCCATCAAACATGGAAGAGGATGAGGATCCAAATGATGGGATCACAAATCCTGGACATGGAATGAGGGAATGTCCCTGTGAAATTTCCACACATCGGGCGCTTCCGTAACGCATCTATGTATGACAACAAGACATATCAGATAAAGGGATTCAAGTCCCTTTCCTCCAAGGACAAGGGTATTGAGGTTGAACGCTTCTAGCATAATGGTCATAGGATGATCCATTGAATGGATATTGATTTAATGGACTATGAGAATTGTGGTAAAGTGGACAAACATGATGTGTTGTTCCCATAGGGAGATCATAGTTTAGGTTCATAGAGCTCGGAATAGGTGGGGAGAAGACAAGGGAGGCCCATGGTCTGGCATTTTCAAAACCCGGTGTGAATGAGCACCCAAGATGTACTCGGTATATCACATGTTCCGTGGAGAGTTCAGGTCGAGGGGATGAAAGAGAGGGGACTTGATTTTGGATTCTTGGGAATGGACCTATAGACGAGATGTTTGGGCATTCTTACGTATCCCATATGAGTGGGAATCAAGACATGCATAGTTCTAGGAGGTCGTATGGGTCTGGCCTTTGCACCAAAAGAAGCGACATTTGATAGATCTAGTTTGTCATTTCGGATGAATGAGTGTTGCGGTTTTTTTTGTGAAGCGATGGACCTATGATAGAATGTGCAGGCATTGCCACAAGAATCAAGCCATCTGTAGGTGTTGACAAATGGCATGGTGTGTGACTGATACCAAACATGATTTCCCCTCGAATGAGGACACAATAATTTAGTGTCATTTTTCATCATGCATCCAAGACGATAATGTCACAGTTTAGGGTCATGTAATAGAACCAACCATGCATTTTGATGTCATGCAATATATACTCAACAGTTTAAAGTCATGTGGGACTAGGTAGTGTAGTTTAAAGTCATATGGCTCAGACATATACATGAAAAATGAGGTTCAGTAGAGAATGTTCATAGCGAGATAAATCATACCTGACAAAAATGAGGATGTGTTCCACATCATACCATGACTGATTCAGAGTAGGAAACCTTAGGTCAATGGGGCCAAAAATAGGTTAGAGGACATGGGACATGAGAGGCTATACCCTAGTTGAGATGGACCTGAAGGCGAGATGCCTGGGTGTTCCTACGTATTCCATGGGAATGGGAATCCATCCATACATAGTTTCTAGAGGTTCCTTTTAACGTCATGTGGGATAACATACAATTTAATGTATTGTGGGAATGGAAGTAAGGGGTTAACTCCTAGAAAGGGGCGTACATGGTGCAGCTATTGAGAACCCTGCATGAATGGGGGAATAAGCCCACGTTAATGGGGGCATAATCCCACATACACCACATCATGTGGTCTTATAAGAGTCAGAGCCCAGAGGGAACAACAGAATTGATATATTAGTGGAACACAAGCAGGATCCAAAGACGAGATGTCTCAGAGTTCCTACGTATCCCATGAAAATGGGAATCAATCCATAAATAGTTCTAAAAGAGATCTTAGTTAAATGTCATAGATCTCGGACCATGGATAAGTGGAATCCTTCTATGTAAATTCGGACCATTTCCCAATCCCTGCGCCCATGTGGGTAAAACATGGCATTGGAAACAAGGGAGGAAGAAGATTTTTCAATACCTGGAACGCACACCAATGGGAAGTTGGTGCAGAGCCCCAAATGATGCCTTCACTGCGGATTTTGTCTTCCTAACATGTAGATGCGCACTGAGGGATAGTTCTAGGAGTGTTGATATTCCATTTGGACATGATGGGGTGGAAAATAATGTGAATCATGTAAAAAACATTCAAGGCTTGACGATCCTGGCATGACTATGGATGATAACTGTTGAATGGTTTGAAACACAGCATCCATATTATGTGGCCTGAAATGGGAACAACAATTGAGCATCGACTATAGAACATACTCGCAAAGTAGGACATGTCTCAATTTTTTGTATGAAACCATCGAGGACATTTTCCCGCAATGGTAGTAGATCCCATAGGCCTAAAATCCATGTGATTTGGGGTTCCCATCAAGTGTGAAAGGTAATGGAAGCCCAAATATAGAGGAACATGAATCCTGAAAAGTGGGAAAAAGCATGTCCATGTAGAATCTGACACTCTAGGTTTTAGACTAGAGTACAGGTGTGACAATTGGTGAATCACCAAAGAGGGAAGGGGGGCCCAACATAAGGGCAACCGACTCAAAGAGTTGAATGCAGGAAAAGGGAGAGAATGATGCTTTGGAGAGAGAGGTATGCATCATGGTAGTTATAAACCTGACGTGAATGGGGAAATATGCCCATACAACTCTTTTTACCCATATTCTAGAAAAAAGAGGACCAAGGGGCCAATATGATAGGGAGGTTTCTAAGAGATGAGGTTGGACCTGATGTCTAGTTGTTCGGGCAGTCTTACCTATCCCGTGAAGATGGGAATCCAAGCACACATAGTTCTAGAAATGGGATGATGCAAATATGGGCCAGATACCCCAACGTGGGGTGTGTACGACACAATGAGTAACCCGACGTGAATGAGGACATGATATCGCACCACAACATACAATCCTAAGTGGGAACTTGGGCCTAAGGCCCGAAAAGACCAAGGGGTCGGAGGCTGGGCCATGGATGGAGTGTCATGGCTAGCTTGTAGTTTAACAACATGCAGTGAGGATGAAGGTGATGAAAGTTTATAGTCATAGATCTCAGACAATATATTCCTAGTTTAATTTCATATGCATTGGACATAGAGGTTGAATCATTGCACATATGGAAGACCACAAAGCGGTAATGATGATAGAGGACTAATGTTGACTAGGTTCATAACACAATATACACCCTTTTGTGACCAAAATTTGGGGCAAGCAATTGAGTGTCAATCGTTGACCATATTCGCAACACAGGAATAGTATCAATTTTTTGCTCAAAATTCTTGAGGGTGTTAGACTGTAATAGTAGGAGATCCCTTGTTCCTAGAATCTATGCCATTCGGGTCCATTTTGGATATAGAGGGTGATGGATGCCTAAAGGAAGGGAGTTGAGAAGCATAGCAAGGAGTGTGCTCGCGGGATGAATGACAAATGAAGGGAGGGATGTCTCAAAAGGATGTATGTGGCATGGATAAATAGAGTGACATGAATGAGGATGTGAGTCCATACTGCACCACACAATCCTAGATGATGACATGGGTCAGGGGATCGAAGGGGTCTAAGGACATTAGGCTGAGCATCCTGGCCAATTATAACCAGAAGACCTCTCACGTGGGCATTTCCTTCATAACTCATAATCCCACATGAGCAATCCTCAGTGTGGGAAATAATGAGTAGGATTAGGCTCTCCCTATTAGATAAGGTTCTGATAGCTGGATTCACCCTCCTGCTCGAAGCAGACAAAAATTTGAAGAGGGGAATAAGTAACCACTAAAATCCATATTTGGGATATATGGGGGTGGTGACAACAACTAAAGATAGCAGTCAACTAGATTCAAAACACAACATCTATATTGTGTAACTCAAAATGGGAACAAAAAATGATTGTCAACTGCTAACTACATTCTCAACATGGATCTCGTACTTATTTGTTGTTTAAAACCTTTGAGGGAATCGACCTAAAATGATAGGAGAGCCTTTAGGGTATGTATCCTTATCATTTGGGATCCCCCTCTGGATTTTAAAGATAATGGGAACCCTAATGAATGTGTGTGTGGAGCATGGATACGCCCGTGTAATCTCAAATAATGTTTGAAAATAGAAGAAATAAAGATCTTAAGGAGAGAGGGATACTTGGTATGGTCATGATGAGCTCAATGTGAATGAGGGAAAAAGCCTTCACCACACCATGTGTTTTGTCCCAATGGAAGGTCCCAATGTTTGGGGCTGGGCATATGGATAAAATTTCTGGGTGGTGCTATGTATCCCATGAGGATGGGAATCAGGCCACACATAGTTCTGAAAAGGTCCATGCAGTTTAGCATCATGTGGTATAGACGTGGGATGATTAGAAGAACGAAGGATGGAACATGGTGTAATCCTGATAACCCTAACATGGGTGGGGCCAAAGAAGCCTACGTGATTCCATTTGAGATCCACCAAGAGAACCATTCCCAGGAATGGATTGTCAAAGGGGAAAATGGGGTTGGGCTCAAGACGAGGTATCTTAGCATTCCTATGTATCCCATAAAGATGGAAATCAAACCATACTTAGTTCTGGAGATGCATTTTATCATCTTGTAGGATGATGCACAGTTTAAGGTCATGTTGGACTGTACAGATTAAGTTCATACATGGCCTTCATGCACTTTAGGGTCATGCAGGACCGACCAGTTTATGTTCGTGAAAGACGGTACAGTTTATAGTGATGTGGGACCCTATGGCTCTAGCAAAGTATTTCATGAGGAACTCGGCATTGGTGGGAGTATTTATATGCTCACCATTCATTGTTACCAGTGAGTAATTTCCATTGGAGGAAACCTTGTTAATGATGTAAGGTCCTTCTCATTTGTCTTCCAACTTTAGTGGTTTCCTACCAGGTATCATTGGTGCCCTCCGAGCCAATACCAAGTCGTCTTGCAAGAAGGGCTGAAGGAAAACATTATTGTTGAATGTTCTGGGTATCTAGTTATGATGGATTCCAAATTGTGTAGGGCATGATGCCTATTCTCATTAAGTGCTTCCAACTCATCCAGACAGATTTCAGCTACTAAATATGCCTCTTTATGATCATAAAAAGCTATGAGAAGTTAGGGAAATTTAATCTTGATGGGAAGGACGTCCATCGTTCCGTACACCTGGGAATATGAGGTCACCTGGGTGGAATTACGAGTCATCGTCTGATAATCCCAAAGGGCATTGGTGAGTTTTTCTGGTCAAATCTTCTTATTCTAACCAACCATTTTCTAAGTAATGTTAGAGAGGGTATTGTTTAATTCCTCGATCGGTCCATTTACATGTGCATGATAGCGTGAGGTGTGTATAGAAAGGATGTTGTACATAGTGTACAATTTTTTCAGCTCAGCTGCTCGGAAGATGGTTCCATTATCAGTGAGGACGACATGATGGACTCCAAATCAGTAGATTACGTTGGAGCTCACAAATTCAACGATTGAACTGGCCAGGACCTCTTTGAGTAGAACTGCCTCTTCCCACGTGGAGAAGAAATCTGTGGTAGTCAGGAAGAACCTGCACTAGGGAGCTGTAGTCGATGGATATTGTCCCATGACAACGATCCCCCATTCTGAATATGGCCACGGGTACATGGTGTAGTGGAAAGGATCTTGTGTCCGATGCATGAAGTTACCCTAAATTGGCATGCATTGAATTTCTTGGAAAACTCGATTCAATCATGGATCATGGAGCGCTAAAAGTACCTTTTTCTCTGTATCTAGTGAGACAGTTTCATCCTGGTCTGATGAGACCTATAGGAACTGGCGTGAACCTCCTGCATGAAATGGGAAATCTCAACTCCTTGAATTAAACAAACGAGAAAACCATCAATCCCAAGTTTGTAGAGGATTTTCTCATGGCTAGGACTATCCTGGAGGGTAAAATTTAATGTGTGGCATTGGATTCGCTCGCGCTTGGCCTGATCTACTAGGAGATTACCATTGTGATGAGACTAAACAAAGGGGGATCTCTAGTCAGGAGTCACATCAATCATTGCATCTAGGGGACCTGGTGGTGCTAATGTGGTGGCTCTAGCGGTATGGTAGCTCACCTTTCGGCCTTCATCATCATCTGGGGTGATAGGAGCAATGAATCTATGATGTGAAACATTGATAATCAGATCAGCCTGCTAGGGATCCCTGATTGATGCATCCAGGTCGGCCAAGGTGTCAACTCGACCATTCTGAGATAGAGGAACATGACAAATTTCTGTTCGAGATGGGAATGAGACCATTAGCTGGGAAGTGAATTCCAATAATTGTATGAGCTATGGCTTTCAAATTACATAGTCACTGTTGATTTGTATGATTACTAGTTCAGAGTCCCCTTTCACATGCAGATGGGGCACATCAATCTTGAGAGCCAGCTCGAGGCCAGTGATGAGAGCATGATACTCTACCTCATTATTGGGGAAGCCTTCGAACAATAGGAATTAGTAAGGTTGGATGGATTGTTCTGGGGTAATTAAGATGATACCTGTGCCTATTCTGTTGAGCCTGGGGTCATTGATCATTCCACTACTACAAATACGGGCATTAACAGTGCTAAAAATGGGCTTTAACAACACTAAAAAAGAGTTGTAGAGATCAGCGCTGATAAAGGGGGGTACCCTTTATAAGAACTTACTAAGCGCTGATAAAGGGGTACTTTATCAGCACAAAAAATAACTGATAAAGGTAGACTTTATCAGTGCTAAATGAGCACTGATAAAACAACCCTTTATCAGTGCTAAAAGAGAGATGATAAACGAGTGTTTTATCAGCGCTCCTTTAGCACTGATAAACTTATCCTTTATCAGTTCTTTTTTAGAGCTGATAAAGTTGTAGTTTATCAGTGATTTTTTAGTGCTGATAAAAGCACGATTTTTCAGTGCTTTTTAGCGCTGATAAATGCACTCTCTCCTACTACGAAAAAATCTGTAGCAGCACACCCGAACACCTGGAAAAAAATCAGCATCACAATAAGCTAATTAAAGCAAGTATACCCATACAAAATTAACTCATAAATCATAAGCTAATTAGACCATGTATACTCATACAATAAGTATACTCGTACACCATTAACACATAATTCATAAGTTAATTAAGTACATAAAGAATTCAATTCAGAATTCAGGGGGTTGGGGCTGTTCAAGGGTTTGGGGTGGCTATCCAAGGGGGGTAGGGTGTCTAGTGGGCTTTCCAGGTGGGTGGGTTGGTGTCCAAGGTGTCGGGGGGGCTTTACAGGGGGTGGGGGTGTCCAAGGGGTGGGGGTGTCCAGGGGGTGGATTGGTGTCCAGGAGGGTGGGGGCAGTCTAGGGGTGGATTGGTGTCTAGGGGGGGCTTTCCAAGGGTGCGCTAGTGTCCAAGGTGTCGGGGGGCTTTACCGGGGGTGGGGGTGTCCAGAGGGGTGGGGTAGTCTAGGGGGTGGATTGGTGTCTGGGGGGTGGGGGCGGTCCAAGGGTGGATTTATTTCTGGGGGGGCTTTCCAGGGGGGTGGGTTGGTGTCCAAGGTGTCGGGGGGGATTTACAGGGGGTGGGGTGTCCAGAGGATTGGGGGTGGATTGGTTTCTAGGGGTGGGGGTGGTCCAGGGGTGGATTGGTGTCCAACGGGGCTTTCCAGGGGGGTGGGCTAGTGTCCAAGGTTCCAGGGGGCTTTACATGGGGTGGGGGTTCCAGGGGGCTTTACATGGGGTGGGGGTTCCAGAGGGGTGGGGGTGTCCAGGGGGTGGATTGGTGTTCAGGGGGGGTGGGGGTGGTCCAGGGGGTTGGTGAGGTTGACTTATACACATCACCAAGTACCCTTGGATCATTATTATAAAATATCAAGGCAATCCAACTGCGTTTGGTCAGATTTTCGTAGGTCAGTTTTTGTTTTCAATTAAAATTGTGTCCATTTTAAACAAAAAAGAGACCCTTTGAGTGCTAGTGGTCACACCGTTCCACGGATTGAGGCGAGGTTGACTCGTACACGTCACAAAGGACCCATGGATTGTTCTATCACAGGATCAAGACAATCCGAATGCGTTTGGTCGGATTTTCATAGGTCAGTTGTCGTTTTCAATTAAAATTGTGTCCATTTGAAACAAAAGAGAGACCCTTTGAGTTCTAGAAGCCACATCGTGCCTCATATTGAGTTAAGGATGACTCATATATGTCACAAAGGACCAGTGGATCGTTCTCCTAAAGTATCAACACAATCCGAATGCGTTTGGTCAAATTTCTGAAGGTCAGTTGTTGTTTTCACATAAAATCGTGTCCATTTTAAACAAAATAGAGACCCTTTGAGTGGTACCAGCCACACCGTGCCTCATATTGAGGTGAGGTTGACTCGTACACATTACCAAGTACCCTTGGATCGTTCTTATAAAAGATCAAGGCAATCTGAATGTGTTTGGTCAGATTTTCATAGGCCAGTTGTTGTTTTCAATTAAGATTGTGTCCATTTTAAACAAGAGAGACCCTTTGAGTGATAGAGGTCACACCGTGCCTCATATTGAGGCGAGGTTGACTCATAAACGTCACAAAGGACATGTGGATCATTCTCCTAAAGGATTAGCACAATCCGAATGCATTTGGTCGAATTTCCGTAGGTCAGTTGTTGTTTTCACTTAAAATCGTGTCGATTTTAAACAAAATAGAGACCCTTTGGGTGGTACCAGCCACACCATGCCTTAGATTGAGGTAGGGTTGACTCTTACATGTCACCAAGGACCCTTGGATAGTTCTTATAAAAGTTCAATGCAATCTGAATGTGTTTGTTCGGATTTTCGTAGGTCAGTTGTGGTTTTCAATTAAAATTTTGTCCATTTTAAACAAGAGAGACTCTTTGAGTGATAGCAGTCACACTGTGCATCGTATTGAGGAGAAGTTAACTCATACACATCACAAAGGACCTGTGGATCGTTTTCCTAAAGGATTAACACAATCTGAATGCGTTTGGTTGAATTTATGTAGGTCAATTTTTGTTTTCACTTAAAATCGTGTCCATTTTAAACAAAATAGAGACCCATTGAGTGGTACCGGCCACACTGTGCCTCAAATTAAGGCGGGGTTGACTCGTAAATGTCACCAAGGACCCTTAGATCGTTATTATAAAAGATCAAGGCAATCCTAATGTGTTGGGTCAGATTTTTGTAGGTCATTTGTGGTTTTCAATTAACATTGTGTCCATTTTAAGTAAGAGATACCCTTTGAGTGATAGCGGTCACACCGTGCCACGAATTGAGGTTGGGTTGACTCATAATGTCACAAATGACCCTTGTATTGTTATCCTAAATGATCAACACAATCCGAATGCGTTTGGTCAGATTTACGTAGGTCAGTTGTTGTTTTCACTTTGTATCGTGTCCATTTTAAACAAAAGAGAGAACCTTTGAGTGGTATCGGCCACACCGTGACTCATATTGAGGCGGGAATATCTTTTCCACATCACCAAGAACCCTTGGATCGTTCTTATAAAATATCAAGGTAATCTGAATGCGTTTGGTCAGATTTTCGTAGGTCAATTGTTGTTTTCAATTTAAATTGTGTCCATTTTCAACAAAAGAGAGACCCTTTGAGTGATAGCGGTCACACCATGCCTCAGATTGAGGCGGTATTGACTCTTACCAATTAAAAATGACCCACGTATCTTTCACCAAAAGGATCAACACAATATTAATGCATTTGTTCACATTTCCAAAGGTCAGTTGTTGTTTTCACTTAAAATCGTGTCCATTTTAAACAAAAGAGAGACCCTTTGAGTGATACGGTCACATAGTGCCTCATATTGAGGCGGGGTTGACTCGTACATGTCACAAAAGAATCGTGGATCATTCTCCTAAAGGATCAACACAATCCAAATGTGTTAGGTTGGATTTTCGTAGGTTAGTTGTTGTTTTCACTTAAAATTGTGTCCATTTTAAACAAAAGAGGGACCCTTTGAGTTGTACCGGCCACATCGTGCCTCGGATTGAGGAGGCGATGACTTGTACATGTCACCAACGACCCTTTTATCTTTATTATAAAATATCAAGGCATTTCTAATGCGTTTGGTCTGATTTTTGTAGTTCAGTTGTTGTTTTAAATTAAAATTGAATCCATTTTAAACAAGAGAGACCCTTTAAGTGATAGCAGTCACACCGTGCCTCGTATTGAGGTGGGGTTGACTCTTACACGTCAAAAAGGACTCTTGGATCATTATCATAAAGGATAAACACAATCCTAATGTGTTTGGTCAAATTTCTGTAGGCCAGTTGTTGTTTTCACATAAAATCGTGTCCATTTTAAACAAAATAGAGACTCTTTGAGTGGTACCGGCCACACCGTGGCTCAGATAGAGGCGGGGTTGACATGTACACATCACCAAGGACCCTTTGATCTTTCTTATAAATGATAAAGGAAATCCAAATGCGTTTGGTTTTATTTTCATAGGTTAGTTGTTGTTTTCAATTAAAATTGTGTCCATTTTAAACAAGAGAGACCCTTTGAATGATAACGGTCACACTGTGCCTCGGATTGAGGTGGGGTTGACTCATACACATCACAAAGGACCCTTGGATCTTTATTCTAAAGGATAAACACAATTCGAGTGCATTTGGTCAGATTTTCGTAGGTCAGTTGTTGTTTTCACTTAAAATCGTGTCCATTTTAAACAAAAGAGAGACACTTTGAGTGGTACTGGCCACACCGTGCCTCGGATTGAGGCGAGGATGGATCTTACACATTCCAATGACCCTTGTATATTTCTCCTAAAGGATCAAGGAAATTGGAATGCGTTTGGTTGGATTTTCATCGGTCAGTTGTTGTTTTCACTTAAAATCGTGTCCATTTTAAACAAAAGAGAGACCCTTTGAGTGATAGCGGTCACATCGTGCCTCAGATTGAGGTGAGGTTGACACTTACATGTCACTAAGGACCCGTGGATTGTTCTCATAAAAGATAAACACAATTATAATGTGTTTGGTTTGATTTCCGTAGGTTAGTTGTTGTTTTCACCTAAAATCGTGTCGATTTTAAACAAACGAGAGACCCTTTGAGTGGTAGCGGTCACACCATGCCTCTAATTTAGGTGGAGTTGACTCTTACATGGCACAAAGGACATTTGGATCATTCTCCTAAAGGATCAACACAATTGGAATGCGTTTGGTCAGATTTCCATAGGTCAGGTTTTGTTTTCACTTAAAATCATGTCCATTTTAAACAAATGAGAGACCCTTTGAGTGTTACCAGCCACACCGTGCCTCGTATTGAGGAGGGGATGACTCATACATGTCACAAATTACCCTTATATCGTTCTCCACAGGGATCAATGCAATCCAAATGCGTTTGTTCAGATTTCTGTAGGTTAGTTGTTGTTTTCACTTAAAATCGTGTCCATTTTAAACAAAATAGAAACTCTTTGAGTGGTACCGGACACACCGTGCCTAGGATTGAGGTGGTGATGGTTCTTACATATCACCAAGTACCCTTGGATCTTTATTATAAAATATCATGGCAATCCGAATGCGTTTGGTCATATTTTCAAAGGTCAGTTGTTGTTTTCAATTAAAATTGTGTCCATTTTAAACAAAAGAGAGACCCTTTGAGTGGTACCGGCCACACCGTGCCTCGGATTGAGGCGAGTATGACTCTTACACATCACAAAGGACTCTTGGATAGTTCTCCTAAAGGATCAACACAATCCCAATGCATTTTTCAGATTTCAATAGTTCAGTTGTTGTTTTCACTTAAAATCGTGTCCATTTTAAACAAAAGAGAGACCCTTTGAGTGATAGCGGTCACACCGTGCCTCGGATTGAGGCGGGGTTGACTCATACACATCACAAATGACTCGTGGATCGTTCTCCTAAAGTATCAACACAATCAGAATGCGTTTGGTCAGATTTCCATAGGTCAGTTGCTGTTTTCACTTAAAATCGAGTCCATTTTAAACAAAAGAGAGACCCTTTGAGTGGTATCGGCCACACCATGCCTCAGATTGAGGTGTGGATGATTCTTACACATCACCAAGGAACCTTGTATTGTTCTTATAAATGATCATGGCACATCCGAAGGCGTTTGGTCATATTTTATTAGGTCAGTTGTTGTTTCCAATTAAAATTGTGTCCATTTTAAACAAGAGAGACCCTTTGAGTGATAGCGGTCACACCATGCCTCGAATTGAGGTGGGGTTTACTCTTACACATCAAAAAGGACCCTTGGATCATTCTCCTTAAGGATCAATAGAATCCGAATGTGATTGTTTGAATTTCCGTAGGTCAGTTGTTGTTTTCACTTAAAATCGTGTCCATTTTAAACAAAATAGAGACCCTTTGAGTGGTACCAGCCACACCGTGCCTCATATTGAGGGGGGTTCACTCTTACACGTCACCAAGGACCCTTGGATCGTTCCTATAAAAGATCAAGGAAATACTAATGCATTTGGTCAGATTTTCTTAGGTCAGTTTTTGTTTTCAATTAAAATTGTGTCCATTTTAAACAAGAGAGACCCTTTGAGTGATAGCGGTCACACCATGCCTCGGATTGAGGAATTTTTTACTCATAAACGTCAAAAAGGACCCTTGGATTATTCTCATAAAGGATCAACACAATCCGAATGTGTTTGGTCAGATTTTCATAGATCAGTTGTTGTTTTCACTTAAAATCGTGTCCATTTTAAACAAAAGAGAGACCCTTTGAGTGGTATCGGCCACACCGTGCCTCGGATTGAAGCATGGATGGTTTTTACACATCACCAAGGACCCTTGGATCGTTCTCCTAAAGGATCAAGGCAATCTGAATGCATTTGGTTGGATTTTCATTGGTCAGTTGTTGTTTTCACTTAAAATCGTGTCCATTTTAAACAAAAGAGAGACCCTTTGAGTGATTGCAGTCACACCGTGCCTTGTATTGAGGCGGGGTATACTCTTACACATCACAAAGGACTCATGGATTGTTATCATAAAAGATCAACACAATAGGAATGTGTTTGGTCAGATTTTTGTAGGTCAGTTTTTGTTTTCACTTAAAATCGTGTCCATTTTAAACAAAAGAGAGACCATTTGAGTGGTAGCGGTCACACCATGCCTCGGATTCAGGCGGGGTTTGACTCATACACATCACAAAGGACCATTGGATCGTTCTCCTAAAGAATCAACACAATTCTAATTCGTTTGGTCATATTTCAGTAGGTCATTTGTTGTTTTCACTTAAAATTGTGTCCATTTTAAACAAAAGAGAGACCCTTTGAGTGGTACCGGCCACACCGTGCCTCAGATTGAGGCGGGGATGACTTTTACACATCACCAAGGATCCATGGATCGTTATTATAAAATATCAAGGCAATCCAAATGTGTTTGGTTGGATTTTCATAGGTCATTTGTTGTTTTCAATTAAAATTGTGTCCATTTTAAACAAAAGAGAGACCCTTTGAGTGGTACCGGCCACACCATGCCTTGGATTGAGGCGAGGTTGAATCATACTCATCACAAAGGACTTGTGGATTGTTCTGCTAAAGGATCAACACAATCCGAATGCATTTGGTCATATTTCAGTAGTTTAGTTGTTGTTTTCACTTAAATTCGTGTCCATTTTAAACAAAAGAGATACCCTTTGAGTGGTTCAACATTCTTACATGTTGTTGGTGCATATCATCTGTTAAAATTGGAAAATGACTCACTAGATAATTTATAGCGACCCGGCCTTTTCATTCATTACTATTACATCATTTCAAAGATAAAAAACATAATATTATTACACATAGAGGATCCAAAGGTTTAGTGTCTTGGGCAAACTAGGACCACACATAACAAATACAACATCAACCATAAACATTTATTTAATTTCATCTTCTCTAGATTCTTATTGGCACTTGTCCTCTCCTTAGTATATGTAGACACCTGAGGATATACTTCAAATGGGGTGATCTAGAAGCCCCGTAAGAAGATACGGAAGAACAATATAACATGGGGTGAGCATAATCATGACATAGGCAAAAGATCATGAACATGAGAGGAGCATAAATAATAGACTTGAAATGTGGAAATGTATAAAAATGAAACATCATGTCTTAGTGGTTAACTAACACACATACTTATGAACAAATATAGAATCTTGTTCACACATCATTTCACATTTACTAATGAGATTCATCACTTTACCCAATGCATTGGAGCGCTATATAATTCCGGGTGCACCCGTTACATTTAAACATTCATATTGCGCTATATAATTCCGGGCGCACCCGTCACATCATAACATTATCATTATCATGCTTGCCACATAGAACACATATAAAAAATTTACAAAAATAACCCATGGAATGGAATGTGTTTCATCTCATAATAACACATTCATAAGCTTTGGGTTCCCAAAAGAAAGAGGGAACAACATACTTGATACAAGAACCATCAACCTTGAATGAGAGGTAAAAGGTGAGATCTTGAAAGAATAGTTCTTTTGGAAAACATTTTGATGGACATAAAAAGCAGTGAAAAACATGTATATCCCAGAAAAGTAAAGGAAATGATGAAAAAATGATCTTTGAGGAGTAACCATTTCAAAAATGGAGTGAAATAGGGAGAACCCAATGGAAGAAAATTGGGTTCGAGATTTCCCCTTACCTTGTACCCGAATGCCTCCTTCTCTTTAATGTCCTGTATAATGACATTATATTCATTAATTAGAAATTCCAAAACCTTTTATACATTAATAGTGTTCATTCTGGTTTTATTATGTCATATTATGTACCTTTGGATGACATATAGTGTTTAAAAAACGTTGTTCGGGGATGTTCGTTTTTATGATTTTCTTGAGCGGTCCACCTGTATTCTTAAATTGATGTTTGGGTTGATCATGGGTAAACACCCAAAACTGATATTACATGTTATTTATGATATTACATAATCTTGAATGATTTTATAATGAGTTATATTAGATCCATGTGGATGAATCATTAGATAAGATTTTAATGATGGTTATTTGGGTAAATTTGGGCGGTTTTTGGATCACAATGAACTTGTTTTAACTTTTCACCTAGTAATATGGCCATAGGTTATTTCCAGAACTTAAAATAGAACATAATACAAATAAAATATTCTGGTTCAACCATTAAAATGGTTTCATGACCAGATATAAAGGTAGAAATGGAAGAAGAGAGCATGTTGTTTTTGAAGGTGATAAATTATCACCACATGAACAACGTTCTCTTTAATAAAATAAAAGGAAGAGGGAAAGGGTGTGGGGTGATATAATATACCATTAGAATCATAATATTAAATTATATGTATAATTATGGAGTTCAAAAAAAAATTGGATGAAGATAGGTGGGGAGAGATCAAGAAAGGAACTTGAACTTGAAAGGAAATTAAAGGAGAAGAGGGAGGGAAATTACCTCTTGAATCCTTCACTTGAGAACCTCCTTAAGGGCCTAAGCTTGGTCTTTTGATGATACCAGATGCTCTTGTATGTTTGTAAGGGTCTAGGGGAGACTATTGGGCAGAGCTTAGACAATTATTGAAGCTTGAGAGGTGTGGTTTGGCAAGAGGAGGGGGAGGGCTTATTTATACATGAGGAGGAAGGTGTTTTTGGTATAAAATATTAAATAAAATATTATATCATATGTTAAACTTGTAATAGTAGTTATTTGACATCCTAAAAATATATTAATATAATAAAATTCTTTTTAGGCTTTAACTCTTCTTTATAATTCGAATTCATTATTTTATTAAAAGGAAAGTGAAAGAAAGAGAAAAAGACACTTTAAGAAATCACCTTTTGACTTTAGGCTTTGGAAAGTTCTTTTTAGGTTTGAGAATTGGATTTATTTTATTTCAAGGAATAATTTATGAAATTTATTATGTTTTGGCCGAAACTAAAGTTCTAGAATTTTTATGTCATCATTACATCATTAATGATGCAATTTAGTGTACACTGATTATGCGAAAAACTGTATTTTTTACTATTCACCCAAAAATTGAAGTATTCAGAATAAACCCAAAAATTTACCCCTACCATTTTTCTATGTGTAGAATCCAAAAATGATGTCCATTTTACAAAAATAATTTTCTAAATATTATTAATTTAATGTTTAATTAAAATCATAATTTACTAAAAAACAGTTTTTAATATTAAAACTGATTTTGTAGTTCTTTCAAAAATTACGTAGGGTCATATAAAATTATCTAAAAACTATTAGACATTGATTAAATACTTTATGAATACATTTCAGGGAAATAAATATTATTTTAAACTAATTAATTAATTATAATTAATTATTTTGACTTATAAAATACCAAAAACGTTTACTAAGGTCAAATTATCACTTTCTATGATGTCTAAATTTTATTTTATTATTCATAGGTAATGTTACTCTTATTTACTATAAGGGTAATATTACTATTCATAAGGGTAGGTTACTATTCATAAGGGTAGGTTACTATTCACCAAAAATTATTTTTGATTCATTAGACTCCAAAAACTATCTTGAACACAACCGTGTATGTTGGATTTTTAAAATTTTAAACATAGGGGTGACAAAATTATGTTTAAAGGTCACTTATCACTTAGTAGTTCATTATTTTGTGTTTTTATGACATAAATATAAGAATGGAATTTTCCATTGAAATACTTTGGGTCGTTACATTCTTCCCCCCTTAAGAAATTTTTCCCCCGAAATTTCACTTTACACAAACAGGTGAGGGTACTTCTCCTTCATTGCCTCTTCTGGTTCCCAAGTTGCTTCCTCAAACTTATGGTTCCTCCACAACACTTTGACAAGGCAGATTGTCTTGTTGCATATAACCTTATCACTTCGGTCCAAAATTTTTACAGGCTGCTCCTCATAGGAGAGATCATCTTCCAGCTGTACCAACTCTGAGTTTAGTACATGTGAGGGGTCTAGTATGTACTTCCTCAGTAGTGATACATGAAACACATCATGAACTTGAGCCATATTTGGTGGAAGTTCCAGACGATAGGCCACGGCTCCTACATGATCAAGGATCTCAAAGGGGCCAATGTACCTTGGGCTTAGCTTCCCTTTCTTCCCGAATCTCATGACTCTCTTCCATGGAGATATTTGAAGGAAGACTTTATCTCCATCATCAAACTCCAAGTCCCTTCGACGGTTGTCAACATAGATCTTTTGCCGACTTTGAGCAGCTTTGATGTGTTTCTGGATGACTTGAACCTTCTATGTCATCTCTTGAACAAGATCAGGACCATGTAGATTTCTTTCTCCAACTTCATCCCAACAGGTTGGAGTTCTACATCGCTTCCCATAATGAGCTTCATACGGAGCAATCTGAATACTCGAGTGGAAGCTATTGTTATATGAGAACTCAACTAATGGGAGATGTTGATCCCAACCATCTTTGAATTCAAGAGAGTAGGATCTTAGCATATCTTCAAGCGTTTGAATAGTCCTTTCAGACTGGCCATCAGTTTGGTGGTGATAGGCCGTGCTGAAATTTAATTCAGTACTCAAAGCATGTTGAAGGCTCCTCCAGAATTTAGATGTGAACCTTGGATCACGGTCAGAGACAATCGAGAGTGGAACACCGTGCAATCTCACTACTTCCTTCACATATATCCTTGCAATCTGTTCAAGCGAGAGGTCTTCTCGAATAGAGATAAAATGGGTAGTCTTGGTGAGTTGATCAACCACAACCCATATCGCATTATTTCCCTTTGAAGTCTTCAAGAGACCCGTGACAAAGTCCATAGTAACATTTTCCCATTTCCACATGGGTATAGGCAATGGCGGCATCATACCTTTGGACTTTATCCGCTCAACTTTAACTTGCTGACATAACAAGCACCTTGATATATATTCCACAATCTCCTTCTTCATGTTATCCCACCAGAAGTGTTCTCGGAGATCACGATACATCTTGGTACTTCCAGGATGGATAGAGAAAGTTGATCTATGTGCATTATCCAATAGCTCCTTCTTTATCCCGGGTGATGAAGGCACACAAAGCCGCGTTCCAAACCAAATCACACCATCATCATCGATATGGAACTCTTGCAGCTTCCCTTCCTTTACTGCATTCACCCTCTTTTGTATCTCCACATCATCCCTTTGTGCTTCCTTAATATTCTCTTGGATGGATGATTGTGCAATCATTTGTGCAAGGTGGTATGTATCCCCTGCCCTTATGATTTTCAAATCCATTCTTTGCATATCCAAGAAGATAGGGTCTTTCTGAATCCTCAACATGGATAGAGTAGCAGGTTCTTTTCTACTTAGAGCATCAGCTACCCTGTTCGCCTTCCCAGGATGATAGTGAATAGAGCAATCGTAATCCTTGATTAGCTCTAACCATCGCCTTTAACACATGTTGAGATCCTTTTGTGTGAATATATACTTTAGGGTCTTGTGGTCGGTATATATGTCACACTTCTCACCATAAAGGTAGTGCCTCCAGATTTTCAAGGAAAAAATCATGGCTGCCAGCTCTAGATCATGCGTCGGGTAGTTCTGCTCATGGATCTTCAACTGTCGTGAGGCGTAGTCTATCACATTATCATTTTTCATTAGTACACAACCCAAGCCTTTATTTGAAGCATCATTGTATATCAAAAAAACATTCTCCAATTTTCGGTAGTGTGAGTACAGGTGCAGTAATCAGCCTTTTCTTTACCTCCTTGAATCTTCCCTCGCATTCTTCTGTCCATACATACTTTACCCCTTTCCTTGTTAACTTAGTTAGCGGGCTTGACAATCATGAGAAGTTTCTCACAAAACGTCGATAGTACCCAGATAATCCAAGAAAACTACGGATTTCTGTGACACTAGAGGGCATGGGACATTCTTCAATCGCTTTTGTCTTTGAAGGGTCAACAGAAATTCCCTCGCTTGTCATCACATGCCCCAAGAACGTGACTTGATTCATCCAAAAGTCACACTTGTTGAACTTGGCGTACAACTTCTCCTTTCTCAATGTCTCCAACACAAGTCTTAGATGTTCTTCATGTTCCTCCTTTCTCTTGGAGTAGATGAGAATATCATCAATAAACACTACCACAAATTTGTTGAGGTAATGTTTAAAGACTCTATTCATCAAATCCATGAAGATTTCAGGGGCATTAGTAAGTCCGAAGGGAATCACCAAAAACTCATAGTGACCATACCTTGTACGGAAGGCAGTCTTTTGAATATCTTCTTTATTCACCTTTACTTGATAATATCCAGAACAAAGATCCACCATTGAGAAGTATTGAGCTCCTCTTAACTGATCGAACAAGTCATCAATCATTGGGAGAGGATACTTGTTCTTTATGGTGATCTTGTTGAGTTCCCGATAATCGATACACAACCGCATGGTTCCATCCTTCTTCTTCACAAATAGCACAGGTGCACCCCAAGGTGATGCACTAGGGAATATGAACCCTTTGTCCAAATGCTCTTACAGCTACTTCTTTAACTCCTCCAGTTCGATAGGAGCCATCCTATAAGGCCACTTTGAGATAGGAGTAGCTCTGTGTATGAGTTCAATTCAGAACTCTACCTCACGATCCGGGAGAACTCCGGGTAACTCTTCGGGAAATACATCACTATATTTTTTCACGATGGGAATTTCCTCAAGGTTGGAACTTTTCTTCGACTCAACCATTTGAGTGAGGTATGCTTCTTCATAGGGAATCAACACCCACACCATAGAAGGATTTTTCATAGGATATTCATGATCTTACTTGCATTTTTAGAGGATCATGGGATGGTTTGGAATATGAAAATATATTTCTTTTTCTCAAAAGTTGATATGTGATCTATATAACGAGATCCAATCCATTCCCATTATAGCGTCGAATTCCACCAAGGGAAGTATTACGAGATTTTCCGGAGGAATCTTCCCACATACGTCAACAGGAGAAGAGTCAAACACATGGGTTCCAATGATTGCACCACTTGGTGTTTTTACAGATATCTCTACTTCAAGGTTTCGGGGCTTCGATTCTATAGTTCTAGCAAACTTGCAAGATATAAAGAAATGCGTAGAACCAGGATCAAATAAGACTTTTTCCATTCTTGAGTGAATAAGAAGTGTACCTTGCATGACATCATTATCATGTTCCACCTCCGCAGTAGTGATGGCATAATCCTTCCCTTGTTCCTTTGGCTTTGGCAGTTGTTGGTGCTGATTACCCTCGAGAGCTCGAGGTTTAGTGCACTGGTTTGAATAGTGCCCTAGCTCCCTACAGTTGTAGCATTGAACCACGAGTGGTTATCTCCTTTCATCAGCTACATTATCCTTCCTTTTCATGTATTTTCGACACTCATGAGCTTGGTGTCCTTCTTTCCCACACTTAAAGAATTTCCCCATACCTTTGAGGCAGTTTCCATGGTGCAACTTCCCACATTTTTGGCATGTGGGTCGTTGATTTTTCTTCCCACCTTTGTCACTAGATCCACCAGCTTGAAACTCCATATTTCTTTTCTTATCACCATAGCCATGGGACCATTCTCCAAACTCCATCTCCACTTTGAGAGCACACCGAACAACATCTTCATAACTCCCAAAGTCTCTAATTGCAAGATCCTTTCAAAAATGTGGTTTTAATCCAATAAAGAATCTATCAATTTTGCTATCATTGTTGATAACAAAACCCGAAGCATACCTTGAGAGCCTTGTGAAATTTTATTCATAGGTTGTGACAGATTCTCCTTCTTTTTTCTTATGCTCTATGAATTCTCTCTCCATCTTCGTGTGAAGAGTTCGTGGGAAGTACTTATTAAGAAACTTTATCTTAAAGTCTTCCCATTCCATCTCTTCAATTTCCTCCCTTGGCTTGGTGTTCTTAATCAAAGCCCACCATTTATCAGCTTCTCCATCTAGACGATAAACTGCTAGAGTCACCTTCTCTGTCTCGGAATAGTGAAGAACAGAAAAGATCTTCTCCATGGAGTTGACCCACTGTTCTGCAACTAGTGGATCAGAAGATCCATAAAACGCCGGTGGTCGTTGCTGCATAAAACATTTGATAGCTAGTTTCTCCCTCTTTGGTGAAGGAGGATGTTCCCCATTATTATGGTTATTATTCATAACCTGAGATAATTGGGTAAGCATCGCCATGAAGTTTTGAACTCCACCTCCAAAATCATTAGGGATGTCGTTCGGGCAATCGTTGCATTTGCCCTCACATGAGTTGTTGGCCTGATTTCTCCTAGTTCCCACCATTTTCTAAAATAGAAAAGGTTAGAACAAAACATAAATAAACAAGTTATGAATAACTTATTCATTTAAAAAATTATACCAAAAACATAACATATGGGATCCCTAGGTAAATATTCTTGTCTACATATTTGTAGTCATTCTCATGCTAGAGGTTTTCTCTAGGGTTTACTAGTCCTAATTCCCAAATTAACTAAACCTTTCCTCTGATACAAACTATAGCGACTTGGCCTTTTATTTCATTACTATTACATCATTTCAAAGATAAACAGCATAATAGTATTACACATAAATGATCTAAAGGTTTTGTGTCTTGGTCAAACTAGGACCACACATAACAAATACAACATCATCCATAAACATTTATTTAATTTCATCTTCTCTAGCTTCTTATTGGCACTTGTCCTATCCTTAGTACATGTAGCCACCTGAGGATATACATAAAAATGGGTGAGCTAGAAGCCCAGTAAGAGGATAGATAAGAACAATATAACATGTGGTGATCATAATCATGACATAGGCAAAATATCATGAACATGAGAGGAGCATAAACAATAGACTTGAAATGTGGCAATGCATAAAAATGAAACATCATGTCTTAGTGGTTAAATACCACACTTACTTATGAAAAAATATAGAATCTTGTTCACACATCATTTCACATTTACTCAAGAGATTCATCACTTTACCCAATTCATTGGAGTGCTATATAATTCTGGGTTCACCCGTCACATTTAAACATTCATATTGCGCTATATAATTCCGGGCGCACCCGTCACATCATAACATTATCATTATCATGCTTGCCACATAGAACACATATAAAAAATGTACAAAAATAACCCATGGAATGGAATGGGTTTCATCTCATAATAACACATTCATAAGCTTTGGGTTCCCAAAATAAAGAGGGAACAACATACTTGATACAAGAACCATCTACCTTGAAGGAGAGGTAAAAGGTGAGATCTTGAAAGAAGAGTTCTTTTGGAAAACATTTTGATGGACATAAAAACCAGTTACAAACATGTATATCCCAGAAAATTAATGGAAATGATGAACAAATTATCGTTGAGGAGTAACCATTTCAAAAATGGAGTGAAAGAGGGAGAACGCGAAGGAAGAAAATTGGGTTCGAGATTTTCCCTTACCTTGTACCCGAATGCCTTCTTCTCTTTAATGTCCTGTATAATGACATTATATTCATTAACTAGAAATTCCAGAACCTTTTATACATTAATAGTGTTAATTCTGGTTTCATTATGTCATATTATGTACCTTTGGATTACATATAGTGTTTAAAAAATGTTGTTTGGGGATGTTCGTTTTTATGGTTTTCTTGAGCGGTCCACTTGTATTCTTAAATTGATGTCTGGGTAGATCATGGGTAAACATACAGAACTGATATTACATGTTATTTATGATATTAAAGAATCTTGAATGATTTTATAATGAGTTATATTAGATCCATGTGGACAAATCATTAGATAATATTTTAATGATGGTTATTTGGGTAAATTTGGGCGGTTTTTGGATCACAATGAACTTGTTTTAACTTTTCACCTAGTAATATGGCCATAAGTTATTTCCAGAACTTAAAATAGAACATAATACATATAAAATATTCTGTTTCAACCATAAAAATGGTTTCATGACCAGATCTGAAGGTAGAAATGGAAGAAGAGAGCATGTTGTTTTTGAAGGTGATAAATTATCACCACATGAACAACGTTCTCTTTAATAAAATAAAAGGAAGAGGGAAAGGGTGTGGGGTGATATAATTTTCCATTAGAATCATAAGATTACATTATATTTATAATTATAGAGTTACAAAACAATTTCGATGAAGATAGGTGGGGAGAGATCAAGAAAGGAACTTGAACTTGAATGGAAATTAAAAGAGAAGAGGGAGGGAAATTACCTCTTGAATCCTTCACTTGAGAACCTCCTTAAGGGCCTAAGATTGGTCTTTTGATGATACCAGAAGCTTTTTGACGTGGGTAAGGGGATAGGGGAGATGATTGGGCAGAGATTAGTCAATTCTTGAAGCTTTAGAGGTGTGTTTTGGCAAGAGGAGGGGGAGGGCTTATTTATACATGAGGAGGGAGGTGTTTTTGGTATAAAATATTAAATAATATAATATATCATAATTTAGACTTGTAATAGTAGTTTTTTGACATCCTAAATCATATATTAATATAATAAAATTATTTTTAGTCTTTAACTTTTCTTTATAATTCGAATTCATTAATTTATTAAAAGGAATGTGAAAGAAAGAGAAAAAGACACTTTAAGAAATCACCTTTTGACTTTAGGCTTTGGAAACTTCTTTTTAGGTTTGAGAATTGGATTTATTGTATTTCGAGGAACAATTTATAAAATTTAATATGTTTTGGCCGAAACTAAAGTTCTATAATTTTTATGTCATCATTACATCATTAATGATGCAATTTAGTGTACACCGATTATGTGAAAAACTGTATTTTTTACTATTCACCCGAAAATTGAAGTATTTCAGAATAAACCCAAAAATTTACCCCTACCATTTTTTGACATGTAGAATCCAAAAATTATGTCCATTTTTCAAAAATAATTTTCTAAATATTTTTAATATAAATTTTAATTAAAATCATAATTTACTAAAAAAATACAGTTTTTAAAATTAAAACTGATTTTGTAGTTCTTTCAAAAATTACGTAGGGTCTTATAAAATTATCTAAAAACTATTAGAAATTGATTAAATGCTTTATGAATACATTTCAGGGAAATAAATATTCTTTTAAATTAATTAATTAATTATAATTAATTATTTTTACTTATAAAATACCAAAAACGTTTACTAAGGTCAAATTATCACTTTCTATGATGTCTAAATTTTATTTTATTATTCATAGGTAATGTTACTCTTATTTACTATAAGGGTCATATTACTATTCATAAGGGTAGGTTACTATTCATAAGGGTAGGTTACTATTCACCAAAAATTATTTTTGTTTCATTAGACTCCAAAAACTATCTTGAACACAACCGTGTATGTCGGATTTTTAAAATTTTAAACATAGGGGTGACAAAATTATGTTTAAAGGTCACTTATCACTTATTAGTTCATTATTTTGTGTTTTTATGACATAAATATAAGAATTTAATTTTCCATTGAAATACTTTGGGTCATTACAGAATGGACTTTTTATTTAATAACAATTACCATTTTCCTACGAGCATTTACATACAACAATGTTTCATCTTTTTATCCCCTTAACCCCTCTCAAAAATGACCACCAATTGTACATGTCCCCAAGTCAGATCTTTATTGTATTTGTGTACAATATTCCATCAGGTATACGGCCCACTAATTTCAGAACACATCTATATCGTCTTGTGAGTATGAGGCTTTTCGGCAGTCAGAGTAGTAATGCAAAATCCTCAGTAAAAGATAATGATACACGGACCTATCATAACAGAATCCTCAGTAAAAGATAATATAAATTATATTACTTGATGTTTAGACCTAAAACGTAAGATGTAGTGTCTTACAGATTCAAAAACTCTGTCATCTGTGGTCTGTTTGATGGATATCCTTGCTTTGAATCTAGAAAATAAATCTTCAGAGTATCCAAGTTCACCACAATTAGGAACCAATGTTTCCTAAAAACACAAAAAGGAATAAGTAACAAAAGAAGTGAAAATATAATTGATATGCTTTAATCATACAATATTACCCCTACATGGTTGGTATTAGGAAAATTCGGCCATCTGTAATCTTGATTTCAAATGTTTTCAGTAAGTCGTTAACTGTTGCATCCCTTTTTGATGGCTCTATTTTTGTTAGGTGTGTTGATGTGATATAAGGACTAATGAGTCCAAATCTTGGCTCATGGGAAAATTCCTTCAACTATTTTTCATAAATGTGTTTGTCGACAATATAAAATGCATTTAGTCATAATTTTCATAGTAGATCAGCTTTTAGAAAATCAATTCATGGAAACATACATCATACATACATTTACAACTATGACGCCTAGCCAACCGTTTTCAAGGATTACATTTACATTTTCAGAAACAATGAAATCTTGACATTCCTCTCCGTATATATTCTCTTCAAAAACCACTAGATGACTATTACCGTATTTTAGCTTCGTATCCACATGAGTCTTCAATGCTAGTAAATTTGGATAAAGAACAGGTGGTGTTATTGTGCTTTCAGTAGCTCTTTGGGGTCGGTTGGTCTATCCTTTAGATGGATTTGAGCCGACGTTTGTCACCCCCTTCCCTTTCTCTATCTATAACAACAATCATTGGTTCACACCCTTTTTCATTAATTTTTAAAGGGTTTAGCTTGAAAAAAAAAGATATAAATGCCTCTTTGTCTGCATGTACTCTTACAAGTTGTGAAGACCATTCAATGAATGTCCCAGTATCCTTTTGGACCATATGTATATTATCATCATCAAGTGGAATAGGTAGCTCTTCATTTTGATCATAAGCTACGGTAATCATCACTTTCCGATGATCTTTCGGAATTGGTCTATTATGTAGTGTGGAATATGGGATATTAAACACTGTATCCCTCGCTACAAGGTGATAGGTGGGTGTTGACATATATAAATCACAATTATTATCACCCTTTAGAAGATCGGTACAGAAAAATTATCAGTGTTTGTCTGATTCACATTTCATGGGAAGAATTATTAGAATATCGATTACCACGGCTAAGATAGTTCTTTGAGGCGAATGTCTCGCCTCATAGATGGTGGGGGTTGGGGCGGGATGTTCATGAGCTGCTTTTTCCTGTGTTTTGTCTTCACTTTGCTTCCCACCCATAAACATTGCTTGCAACTCTACCTTCCATTGCAATCATTCATCAAGGGTTGCTATTTTTTCGCTCATTTGTTCCAATTTTTCATCTGTATCATCCATTTTATTCTTTTTCTCAAAATATACTCAGGGTGTCACCCCAAACCCTACACCTCTGACACGCCCGTATTTTTCTGGCTACTTCAAAGTCGTCGATAATAGGTCTGTATCCGGTACAGGAGTAGTTGATTCCTATGACTATCGGATATAGGAAAATAACTAATTATTTTTATGTAATAGCAATTTTAAACAAATATTTTTATCGTCGTGTCATACTTACACATATTTCCCACACGTTTTGTGTATTATCATCTACTAACTTCCCTTCTTTGTTCACACGTGCCTCCTTCCATAGCACATGACGTGGGATGGAAGTGAATTTGGTTTTAGACTCATCAATCTACATATAAACATATAAATATAAATATTATGTAGTTTATTGGAACCTAACAATATTACTGTAAATTTAAAATACATACCATTTTCTTTTCTAATGAAGTGTACCCCATCCTTGCTTTGTGACCGGGGTATGTTGGTTTTATTGCACATTCCTTATTTTCAGTACAGAGTTTCTGTTTCAAAAATGAAATATTGACAATAAAATGATGAATACAGGTTTCCTCAAACAACGTATTATCACCCACAATGTACCTGAAACTTCTCATCCCCACGACGGCCAATAAATTCATCCCATGCTTCTTGGGATATCAGGTGAGCGTAGACAATGGGTGGGTGCGGGATTATTTTACCTTTAGAATCTTTCAGTGGGCATCTTGTTAAAATAGTGTAAAAATCTCGATGAATCTTTCCTGGAAGCAATAGTACATAATCTTTATGTGAATCGTCTACTATAAATGTACTCTGCAAGATATTGAGAAGAGTAAGACATTGTTTCATTATTTTATTTTCTAGTAAATTAAAGAAATAAATTCATAATGCTATCGTAATTTCTTCCCAGATCACAGCCATCAGCCCGGACACAACATGGTGCCATGAATCTATGTCAATCGGCACACGTTGTTGAGTGACAACTCCAATGTAGATGCTAAACTTAGCCTTGTTGGGATTCACATGTTGGCCTCATGCATTCCACCCTACTTCAAATTTGATGCCTTTACTTTTAACCTTATGAATTTTGGCTAACACCATCAAACTACGACGCACCTGTGTTTTCTGTGACGTTGTTCCTTCATTCCCGACCATTTCATCGATATCAACATCATCTTTATGTTCATCTGGAATGGTATCAAAGGCATGTTCTGATGGTTGTTGGACCTCAACACTAGGAGTAGCATGAGTCGTAGCCGAAGGAGCAGCAGTAACTGCAGTAGGAGTAGTAGGAGCCGCAACAGGAGGAGCAACAGGAGCCGCAGCAGGAGCAACAGCAGCAGCAGCATGAGTTACAAAAGCAGCAGGAGCAGCAGAAGCCGCACCAGCATCAGCTTGAGAGACTTGTTCAGCCTAAAGGTTAGGAGCACCAGAATGTGCAGAATTAATTATCTACAAAAGTGGTTGAACAGTTAATTCATATTACATAAATTCATTAATGATAAGATAATAACATGAGATAACAAGATCTATATTACAAACAAAATATAGCCTGTTTACTGAACTCTCTTTATTTTTTTCAAAGGTTGAAGGGATTTGACACCTCTATCGACTATCCAAATCCCTTCATTGTGGTCTCCTCTAACATACAAAACATCATCTACATTGGGAACGCTACAAAATGATTGGGACGTACCACTAAAAGGATCATCCTCAAATTAATTTTCATCAGAACCTTCTGTAGTTTTGGATGATAACAGAACATTCATCCACTTTCATTTTTCGGGATCTGGTTTATAAAATACTTGTACCGCTTGTGATGCCATTATAAACTGTTCGTCTTTGTACCCTTCTTTACTAAAATCATCTTTCACAAATCCCCATTCATCTATTTTAACACCACTGTTGTTATCAATCCATTTGCATTGAAAAATCATCAATTGGAATGTCATATAATCCAACTCCCATATTTGTTTGATAATGCCAAAGTATGACATATTTGCATAAATTGGATTTCAGTCTTTACTACCAGAAACATGCATTACTTCAGCCACTAGTGTAACTCCACTATTTTTCATGGTACTATCTTCATCATGTTCATCTGTATAGAATGTATAACCATTAATTACATAACCACTGTAAGATAATAAATACACACTTGGTCCAATGGCTAACCATCTAAGTCGTTCTGAAATTGAATTCAGATTTTCATCCAACTGATTAAAAATATAGTCCTGAAACCATCCTATAAACTGGTGATTATGTGTGTCTGATAACCATTTTTCAGACCTTGATGGATTCAACTACCTAAGAAGTTCTTTGTGGGTTTCAATATATGAAGAAACCTCCCAACTGTTATGCATAACATAAAGATGTGTCTGCTCTCAATCTATAATACTAATTATTACAAATTCTCTTCCCAAAATTCCCTCACCCTCAATGCGTCATGTGTGACATGATTTTGGGAGACCAATGCTTTCCGCATCAGATAGGTATTCAGTACAAAATCCAATGTCTTCCTCAACAATATATCGCTTCACTATACAACCCTCTGGCCGACTTCGATTTTTGACCTACCCTTTCAAAATATTCATATACCATTTAGCAGGATACATCCATCTATAGTGCACAGGACCACAAAGTTGAATCTCTATCACCAAGTGAATCATCAAATGAACCATCATATCAAAGAATTTTGGCTGGAAGAATATTTCTAATTAACATAATATGATGAAAATATCTTTCTCCATAGTTGGAAATTTCCCCGGGTCTAAAAATTTGCTACATATAGCATTGAAAAAGAAACAAATTTTGGTTAATGTATGATGAACATTCTTGGGAAAAATGCAACGTAAATCTATAGGAATTAGATCTTGCATCAAAACATGGAAATCATGTGATTTCAAACCTTTTAACTTCAATTAATTAATTGACACAATGTTCTTGATATTTGATGAGTACCCCTCTAGAACCTTTACATCATTTAAGAAGTTGAAAAACTGATATCTCTCTGCCCTAGAAAGAGTATAAGTAGCTGGAGGAAGAAACATTCAATTTCCACCCTTCACGGGAGCCAACTCTTCTCATATTCCCATGTCAATCATGTCCAACCTTGCCTTAATTCCATATTTTTTCTTTCTAGAGGCATTTAGAAATGTTCTTATAACAATGTCACATAAATTTTTTTCTACATGAATCACATCAAGAAAATGTATGACGTACAAACAATTATAGTATGGCAATTCAAAAAAACTGATCTCTTTTTCCAACCGATTTTCGTAAGGTTTTTCGAAAATGGTTTTCCAAAAATAGTGTTCAGATCTTTTACATTCTCAAACAGTTGATCACCTGCTAGTGGAGACGGTGTTGCGTGATTTTCTGAACTTCCATTGAATGATGTGGTCCAAGATTGGTACTTATGCCAATGAGGTTGAAATCTACAATGTCCTAGAAACACAGATTTCGATGAATGTTTCAACCTAATTGATCTTGTATCTTCTTCGCACATGGGTCACCCTTGAGTTCCTTTAATCCTATAGCCTGAAAATTTTCCATAAGCAGGGAATTCATTTATTGTCCCATACAACATCGCTCTCAACGTGATGTATTCACTTTTATAAGCATCATAAAATATTACACATGAGTCCCAAAATAACTTCAAACCCTCAATCAAAGGAGACAAATAAACATCAATATCGTTACCTTGTTGTTTTGGTCCTGATATAAGCATAGATAACATGATGAATTTATGATTCATGCATAACCAAGGTGGCAAGTTATAATTTACCTACATAATAGGCCATGTAATATGAGTGCTGGTTTGAAAACCAAAAGGATTCACTGCATCTGTAGATAACGCAGGACGAAGGTTTCTCGGCTCTTTTCCAAATTCAGGATACTCATGATCAATTTTCTTCCATTGAGGAGAGTCGGCCAGATGACATAATAACACATCTTTATTTCTTTTATCTGCATGCCATGACAATTGTCTTTCAGTTTCTTCACTTCCATATAGACGCCTAAACCTTGGAATGATTGGAAAGTACCATACACCTTTCATAGGATTTGATTTGTCTTTATTGTATCAACAAGCACCACACTTTGGGAATTCTGTAAGTGATTTGTTCTCCTTGTGAAACAATATAGAGTCTTTCGGGCAGGCATGTATTTTTTCAAAAATCATTCCTATCGAGTGTAGCATTCATCTAGCTTCATATGTCCGGCTTGGGAGCTCATTATCTTCCGGGAGAATGTCATTCATGAGATCAAGTAGTTCCGTAAAACTGACATCACTCCATCTGTTGCCTGATTTCAATTTATACAACTTCATTATAGCTGACAATGTTGTATACTTAGTGCAAGTAGCATACAATGGCGTCTTTGCACAACTCTTTAACTTCCCAAACAATTTTGGTCAATCACCGAGTTCATCTTGAATTGTCTTTGTCATTTCCTCAATACAATCTTCATCATAATTGACATCTGTAATCACATCCTCCATACAGTCTTCTTCATTATCCATATTTGTATTCATATCTGATGATCCATAAAATGTAGTTTTATCCCATCCAGTAGCTACATTCTCTTTTTCTACATGTTTATTCCAACATTTATAACTCTGATCTATTCCGTGACATGTCAAATGTTCTTCCAACACCTCGGGAGTAATTAGTCTAGAATAATAACAACGTAAACACAGAAAACGGATTTGAGAAGGATCCTTTTCATGATCCTTTGCAAACTTGATGAACTCTTTCACTCCGTTCTCGTACTCTATTATTAAATGATTAGAATCCTTCCGATATTTATTCATCTTCATCCTATTTGAATCTCAAATATTAATATTTATGGTTCAAGTACACAAAACAAGACTTCCAAATAAAGTAGAAGAGAACCACTTCCTTATAAAAATAGTGATTAATAGAGCCTAACCCTTAGTATTTAATCATCTTCATTTAATATAATTACTTTAGATTAATTATAGTTTCCTCAAATCACCCCAGACCAAACACAAGAATAATCAAGAATGATACATCTACCACTCATAGGTCTCTGTCCTACATTCAATATCATCTTTCCTAATACCCATATATCCACACATACACATGTCACAAACACATAAAAAACTATATCCACATCATAACCAAAGTACCAATATGGATTTCAATCAGGTTACTCGACTCAAGTGGTGGTGTGTAAGAAATAATAAGAGAATATAATAAGTATATAGTCACACATAAATCTTAGTAACATGTACCAATATGGTATCTTAGTATTTATATATTTCCAACATCACATACTTTCATAATAAAAAATATGGAAGATATATAAAAACTGACTTAAATGAACAATGTATATAAAACTCTTTTATAAATTTGTTGGCAAGAACAAAATAGTTCTATAATCAATGTCATGTAATAATAAAAAAATTATATCATAGTAACATGTATCAAAACCTATGGTATTTTAGTTTCTAGTAATATGATCCTCACACAACTCAATAAGTGATCTTGGCTCAATGTGTGAACACATCCCACGACTCAGGTCATCGGGACTCAAATTCCCATTAGGGAAAAAATCATGTCATAGTATGTTTAAGTTAGTATTTTCATCATAAATCTAGTGCTATGAGATTATATCCTAACATTCTTATCCAAATTACCACTAAATACCCTGAATTTATATACTTCCAATAAAATAATCAACCAAACATGGGAAAATCAATCATTACAAATAATTTCATTTATTAAATTCAAATATCCAATTTTAGTTTTCAACATGAATTTTCATTTCAAAACCAAATCATAGTTTTTCATAAAATCTATTCCCTTTTCAAATCATATTATATTCTAATCAATTTTTTTGAAATCAAGGCTAATTATTTTATAAAATATTCCCACTAAAATATATAGTTTCTCAAATCATTCCATGACACAAAAAACAACTAAGAGGGGGATTTATTTCAAAAATACATGCCTCTAAAATCACAAATAAAATCAACATTAATTAAAATCATATTAAATTATTTTCTATAATTCATATTGAATAAATCAAGAAAAAAAGTTTCAATTGTGTGGAAGAAACATTTTGTAACCACCTTCCTTTAATTACTGATCAACCCAACTTGACACCCATAATGGGATCTATCAATGAATAATGAAGGTGTAGGAGATCAAGTATTCTAACCTATAATCAAGATTCATAAAAAGGAATTTTAGATTAACTAAAAGGATGATGATATATCACTCTATAAAGAGAATATAATAGGAGATAGAGGATTTCCAATCGATGAGAGATCCCCTTATCAGAGAGAAACCAAACACATCCAATGGATCTTCTATCTGAGAAGAAGGGAGTTTCGAGGAGTTAAAATGACTCTTGTAAGCCTTAAAGAATCAAGATTTTAAATGAGAGTTGTGTAGGAGAAAAAAGAATATAAAATGGGTCTCATGGAATTTAATACTATAAAAAAAGATACCACGTTGCAACCTCCCATGGACATGGTACAAAAAGGATTTAGACAACCGTACTATGGTGTAGACTTCTTTTCATGAACTAGGCCAGGTTTCCATCCCACTTGACACCTGACCCAACTCATGTGAAGGTCCAAAGGGAATTACCAATCCCCATGGGTTGTAACTAGTGCCTAGGCATTGAGTAACACCATTGGGAATGGTTTTTTCATGTAAAAACCATTAATATTACATAATATTCAAACACCATATCATAACCAAATTTCACAATATAATAGACCAAAAGATAACACTGCAATAGGGGATAAGCATTTAACAATTTCAACCAAAACCAAAATAACAAAAAAAGGTAAGGGAACCAACAATACAACCAAGCCTCCATGAAACATGAAGGTCAACATCCCCATTTCACAACCAATAACAGTCACCAAAAGGGGAACTACTAGCACATATATCCACCATCACCACCAAGGGAACCTTTCCTTTAACTGGATAAAACATAAAAAGGTCTATATAAACCTGAGGGTGTATATAAGGTGTGAGCCAACATACCTAGTTGGACACAACAAAAATAGATTTCATGTAATGAAATTATGATAAACATTAACATGTTATTTTTTAATAAAAAGGAAGATACAATTTAAATATAACATTCTTTGAAATAAAAGAGAAAGTAAACATGGTAAGATAATGGTAAGAATAGTATGAGCACTATAGAAAATATCCAAGGTATTATGGGTTATTAGGGATCTAGGATCCTCGTACTCTTAGTGATCACATCTCTTATACATGAAGGTCCTATTTGAGCCTCCAATCCCTAGCACATGAATGTTTAGTTAGTGTTGTTATGTATATCCTTATTAAGGAGACCAATCATCGGCCTGACTAATTCACATAATATACTAGACCTAGTCTACCCACCTAGATAACTAGGATTCCATTGTCCTCAATTCCACCCCTATATAAAATTATATCTATTTTATACAATCACACTTCCAATAATAGAAACACACATGGAAAACAACCATTTACAATAGTCAAATCATTATCAAACCCTTACGCACAACAAAAAAATTGGAAAACATTTTTCCCACAACCCAGACAATTTATAAAACCATTTTAGAACCAAATAAATCATATTAAACACCTAAAACAATGTCAAATGATTGAATAACCTACCTATTTCTTGATATCTTCACAAAACCAGAATGAAACCACCAACTGAACTAAGGAAAGTCCCTAAGGATGCTATTAAACACCATAACCATAAATATTTAACCCAAATAAATGAGATTAAAGCTAGCCTAGGTCAAAACCCTTTATATAGAAAAATAACCCATGGTAGAAAAAATTAGTGACCAAGAATGGAGAATAAAAGAGAATATGAGATTATTACTTAGAGATTACTTGTAGATAAAAGGCCAAATCACCCTAAAAATGGAGCCCAAGGGAAAAGAGAAAAGGAGGGAGTTTCACCTTTGGATAGAGGGTCAAATGGGAAGATTCACTGAATAGAGGACCACTACGAAAAAAATTATAATGAATAGATAACCAATATTCCCAAGAACACTTAATGTATATCCTCCAAGAACATCATACATCTCCAAATGACACGTCTACATCACTAAGAAGAGAGAAAATACCATTAATGTCTGGAGACCTAGCATAGGTCACGCAACCATTTAAATGTTCTCTAAAATGGTGGGACATATGATGGAAATATACTAAGAACACATCCCTTCACCCAAATAATAGAATACATCCAATAACCATGAAGAACCACTAAGATCATAATTCAAAACCGAAGGAAAGCTACACCCAAAACATACCAATGAATCCAAATGAAATAAAAAAATCAATATCCATCAATGATTCAACCAACAGCAAGAACAATATTAAAAAATATTTGGAAAACATGCCTTAAAGGGAGGTTCGGAAAAACAAAGAGGGCGTTGTGGGAGGTGGAGGTCCGGCAAACCGAATAGAGCATTGTAGGCGGCGGAGGTCTGGTAATGAGAAGCGAGGGAGGCAGAGGTCTGGCAATGAGAAGCAAGGGCAGAGGAGGTCTGGAAACCAGAAGCGAGGGCGGCGGAGGTCTGACAACACGAACTCAGCGGGTGGTAGAGGGGAGTTTTAGGGTTCCAGTGCCGCGAGAACATTAGGTCGCGATAAAACAAGGGAACTGTGTGACCTACTTTATAAAAAAATGTACTAAGGTTTTATCAGTGCTAACAAAGCATTGATAAGGACTACCTTTATCAGCGCCACAAAACAGCTGATAAATCATTCATGTATCAGTGCTAAAATTTTTGCGCTGATAAAGGGTCGTTTTATCAGCACTTCTTTAGAGTTGTTAAAGGTTACCCTATATCAGCAATAAAATTTTAGCATGGATACAGGGTAAACTTTATCTGCACTTTTTCATAGTGATGATATAAGGGGGAGCTTCCCTTTCTCATTTTTGTAGTAGTGTACTGCCAGTGGGGCTCTAGGAAGCACCATCGATTTGCATCTGCTAGCAAGATGTGTCTTGTTCTATCGAGAGGATCACCTCATCGGGGAAATTGAGATCCAAGTACATTTTAGTAGGAGTCAGATAGGAAGAAAGGATGTTTTCCCATGATTTCCCCTTAATTAATTTTTCAGTGAAAAAACTGAAATCGAACTACTAGAGAATCACGTCCCATTGAGCTAGAAAGCCTATATACATGGGGTGGTTCAATATGTACTTTAGTGGTTCTACTCGAGACACCAGTTGTACCTCATGGTGCTGCTTGTAATGTCGCAACAATTGTACTGTGAATACCAGCGCAAGGCATCTCTTTTCGATGGGGGAGTATCCAATCTCTCTATCCTGGAGCATGCGGATGATGTAGTAAATGCTATTTTATTCCCCCTCGTTGTTCTTATGGGTGAGAAGGGCGCATAGAGATAATTCTAGGGATGTCACATAAAGGACCGATGGCTTTCCAAAGACGGGTGTAATTAAGGCCGAAGGTTGGTGCTGATACTGCTTGATTTCCTCGATCATAGTCTGACATTCTTCGTCCCACTAATAGACGGTGATATTCTTCATGAGCTGAGAAAAGGGGTTATGAATTCCAGCCAAATTTGTAATGAATCAGCGTATGTAGGCTAAGTGGCCTTGGAAGCCTTGAAGTTCCCAAATGTTGCTCGGAGGGGTCATCTTGCTAATGGCCCTGATGTTCTCTGGGTTGATCTCAATTCCCGTGTATCTGAAAACGAAGACAAGAATATTCCCAGAGGAGACACCAAAGGAACACATCAATGGGTTCATTATCAGGTGATGAGAACAGAGGATGAAGAACAATTTCTCAAGGTCTTTGAGGTGGTCCTAACACTCGTGAGATTTGGCCACCATATCCTCCACATAGCATTCAACCAACATTCTGAGGATCAACTTAAATATTCAATGCATAGCTCGCTGGTAGGTGGCACCAGCATTCTGTATGCCGAAGTGCATGACGTGGTAACAAAAAGCACCTTGTGGTGACCTGAAGGTTGTGAAATCCTCTTCCTCAGATGCCATTCATATCTGGTGTTACCCGGAGTACCCATCGATGAAGGAGAGGGCATGGAATCCGGTTGTAGCATTAATCAAATACTATGTCACGGGAAGGGGGAAATCATCCTTCTGATAGTCACGATTGAGACACTAGAAGCCTATACAGACCATGATCTGTACATTCTTCTTCCTCACTAGCACAATATTGTCCATCCATTTGGGTTAATGGGCCTCCTTAACAAAATTTTCTCTAATGAGCATTTTGACTTCTGCCTCAACCACGACACCATGAGAAGGGTGAATATTTCTATGAGGTTGTTTGAACCCGCGATGATTTTCAAAGAGACCGAGGTGGTGGATGGATACCTTAGAATCTATTCCTGGAATTTTTTCATAACTCCAGGAAAATACATCACGATGCTGTTTCCAGAAGTCTATCTACAATTCTTTCTCCTTGAGGGGCACGATGACATTAATCAATGTACGTTTCGAATCTGCCTCGCTGCAATGATTCACCTTTACCAACTCGTCGACTATGGCAGAGATGCCCTCTTCAATGGCGGGAGGAGCATCCTCCAAATCCTCTTCTTCCCTTATAAAGGATGGATCCAAAGTTGGATGAATTTATTCTGAGCCCGCAGATCCTGATTGAAGTATGGAACTAGCCTAAGCGGCAGTGGTCACTACATCGGAGGACTCCTGTGCTGCTGCAACCATACCGATGAAGGCAGTTGATCCGATCCCATATGGCATCGGTCCCAAGGGGCCTCACTTTAGGATATCGAATCAATAGTGGTGTGTCAGCATAAGCCCATTACTTCCTACCCGCCGAAACATACACATATGATGTTTTGTCGTTGCCATGGGGTGTACATCCTGATACCTTATGGGGGTAAGAGCCTCTGGGATCACATGAGCCAAATATTAATAGGAGTACTGGGTGATATTACGGTGTCGCTTATGCCTGAGAATGTGTTCCCCCCTCATCCTAGAAACAGCAAAACATATTCCAATGTCTTGGGTCGTAGCCTCCAATTAGTGGATTGGAAAGATGTAGGCAATATCTATATCTGTCCATGAGTCAGTCGCAGCCGCATGACGTTCGACCTCATTAGTCTGAATCTGTATGTCTTTACTCTTGTATTAGTTGGCATCTAGGTAGCGGGCTTCGTGAAAGGCAAAGGGAGACGCATCACTTAGAAGCATGTCCACTCGACCATTAAGGGAGTACATGAGGTACCTGTGATATAATGAGGGAACCGCCACATGCAGGTGGAGCCATGGACTTCCCATCAACACATTGTAAGCGGTGTCCTAGAAGACTACCATAAATTCAGTGCTACAACTAGTCCACCAAACTGGGTCTTCAAGCAGATCTTATCGACCAGTGTCTGTTCCATCCTTTCATAACATTGGATTCATTGTTCAGAGGGACTCAGAACATCATCAGACAATCCTATCTTTCGTAGCGTCTGAGTCTAAAATAGGTTAATTCCAGATCCCTTGTCCACAAGACAATGATGAACCTCCACGCCATTGAACTAGTCGGTGATGTACCATGGGTGAATGTTCCTTAATATGGTAGAGTCTTCATCTTCTCTATATAATGACATAATTTCATGGAATTCAGCATTCTCAAACACTTCAGTATGAAAGAATTATGCGGATTCTACTTCTGTCTCAAACTAGAGGTGGTTTCTTAAAACCTCAGTGAGGCCCTCACACATATATGACGACCGAAAAAGGGTCTCAAGAATGGAGAGCCTTGATTAATTACTAGAATGATGCTTATTTTTTGGTTGAATGCTGTGTTTTGGGCCTCAAAGGATGTTTTCTGAAAGTATGAGGGGCTTTGGGGGTGTTTCTAGGACTCGAGGCACGGAAGAAGGGAGAGTTGGGCAAGACAGGCTAGGGCACACGGCCTGCGCACGGCCAGGAAAACCGTGTGGCCTGCCCAGGTGAAGCTGTGCAACCCTTCCTCCTTAGACAGTGGCGTGCGCATGGTTTGCGCACGGTTTGCTAAACCGTGCTGCTAAACCGTGCAGCCACATAAAGTTGGGGAAAATTACAGTTTTTCCACTCTGGGATTTTAAACCCCACTCGGGATTTTCCTCTCCTCCTCTCCCGACCCTAGCGACAAACTTGTCCAACCCATGCTTCCCAAGGGTGATTCTCATTCGATTCATGGCCATTTAGAGTGCCATTGGTTGTGGATTCAAGCTCCGGGTAAGGCTAATCCCATATTTGGTTCTCTTTTTGGATTAGGGTTGATATCTTTTCTCCCTCTTGTTTAGAATCCCTAAAACCCTATCTTTTGGATGAGTTTTAGGTTGAATCTAAAAAGTTTGGTTAGATAGAAGTCTAAGGACTCGATTGATGGTGCGTTCAACCGCAGTTACGAGTTAGGTGGTCTACAAGTGATATCCCATAGTTATTTGGGTATTTGTGCATGTTTAGTTATGTTCTTCTTTCTCCTTGGATATGTTTTGGATAACCTTGGCATGTTTGGTAATAATGATGTTTAAAATGGAAAATAGGAACCCTCACAATCCCTGTGGGATGTGTTGGGATGGACTTGGCCTAATTTAGGGCCATCCATGGGATGTGCCGGCTTTTCTCGGGTTTCGATACTGTTATTAACAAGTGGCCTTGTTGTAGTAAATTATAGAGCCCATGTACATGTTGGCATGATTGGTTGAACATGAAATAGAAGTTAGGTGATGCACCTAGACTTGGAAATAACCCAGGGGTTATTTGAAATGGAATGAATGGTTGATTCATGAAAATGATGAATGGGTTAAATGGGTTAATGTGTAAACTGATTTAAGACCATAACGGGATAGGTTATGGGTCTATTGTTCAATGCATAGGGAGATAGGCATAACACATGGGAATTGGGTAAATGGTTAAATGATGTGGAATGGTAATGTGTTAATAGGTTAAGGCATGGTGTGGATTCCCATGTGGGTTGTCGTGAACAGTGGTTACCGAAGGGCAATGGTTTGGACTGTTGATGGTTACTTATATATAAACATGTGAACATGGCTTCGTAGAGTGGGGTATGACATGAGGATCTATCCCCACGGGTTGAGTGAAGACTTAGGTTCTAAACTCCACCCTAAATGCACGGGTTAGTAAAGGGGACTAAGGGTCTATTCTCCTAACAGTTGCATCCACCCAGACTGAGGTTTCGAGGTGAGGTTATGGTTGCTATGAGGGGTTAGTCCTAGTGAGATAGGATAACGATGTGTTTACCCTCTTGCAAGTGATTTTTGGACTTAGACCCATGTAACATAATGAATGTAGGATTAACCCATGGAAATGTGATGAAATGGTAAGTGATGATAATTGGTAATAAATGAATGTTAATGGAATGGAAATGACATTGACTCTGAACTTCTTAATGGCACCTTAATTATTTACAAGGCAATTATCATTCATATTCTTCTTGCATGTACTACCTGTTCATACTGGATATTTTGTAGACACTGTTGGTGGTGGCCTACTGAGTTGTACTCAAAACCTGCTCGGGACACCGTTGGGTACTCGAGCAGACTTTATCTTTGCAGGTCAGGAGAAGGGAAAAGGTCCTTTCTAGATAGTGAGTGGACATGGGTAGCACATGGTGGAGGATCTGGACTTGGAGTTGAGACCATTTTGGGGATTTGGACGTTTTCTTTATTTTGGGCTTTTTTCCCTTTTTCACTTGTATTATGACATGTCATATTTACTGTTGGAAATGTTTGTTATACATGTTCCTTGTTTGTTGGTTATTATTTCCTCTATTTGGTTTATTATGTTGTGGCTTACTCTGATAAAAAGGGGGTACAGTCTCCCCACTTGACTACATAAACCCACGCTGCTAGTCGGCAGCCTTTGGCATACGGGGAGGCATGCTTAAGGACATGTAACCACCTGGCTCGGAGCATGAGTTTAGTGGTTTACATGTCGGGGACGTTACAAATTGGTATCAGAGGAGGTCTTTCTTCTCCTACTCTGAGGTCTTGTTATTTGGGATTGGTAGAAAAGGGTTAAGATGTTTTGGGCCTTGGTAATGAGATCGTGCTTGGGAGTAGCTAACCCATGTACGAGGGAAAACCCAATTCACCCTGGGTGGGAATTGTTGTTATTGATTGTGTGTTGTTACAGTTGATGATATTTCACCATTGGGTGATGCACATCTGGTTGATGTGACTATTTTATGATATTTGACTTGTGGCCTTAATGGCACGAGGATTTTAATTCATGCATCATTTTTAGGCACCTAGGGAGATGGGCGACATGCATTGTGTTAGGCACATGCACGGGGTGGGTGTGTGAGGCAGGAAAGTGGGGTGCATCATGAATTTCGTGAAACCAAGAAATGATGAGAATAATGACATTAAAACAAGTGGATAAATGATGGTTAATGTAATATAAGGGTTTGAAATTAAATGAAAGATGTTTTTGTAAGATGTTGTGTGATTTAGTGGCAGTGCATGGTTGTTTACCCCATGTGGACCATGTCCCACGGTAGGGATGGTCAGGGCGATAAATTTTATGTACTAATGTTGTTGAAATTAGCATGCAAAAATGGGTTGTTGTGGCTAGTAAGAGACTTTTTATGAAGTTGTGGAAGTTTTATGGTATGCGTTCTAAATCTCGTGCCTGGCATTGTAGAGAGATTCCACCACGACGTCGATTGCCAGTTGGGAAACAAGAGGATGTTGCTGAGAACACTCCTCTAGTAGAAGAGCAAGAAAATGTGGTGATAAATGAAGGTAGAGAAGACTAGTTCCGAGAGAACTTGGCTCGCCTGATGCAGATGATGGATCGGGACCCAGGGTGGGTTGCACCGAGTATGTTTGAGCTGACCAGGGAATTCCAGCTGTAGCACCCTCTGACTTTCACCAAAGAGGGTGGGCCAGAGGCAGTGGAGTTTTGGTTAGAGTCCATCAAGATGATACTGAGTCATCTAGAGACTCTATTTGAAAAGCGAGGGAAGCTGGCTGCTTATATGTTCCGAGGCAAGGATAGGCATTGGTGGGACATTCAGGCTCAAATCGAGCAGGCTGAGGGAATGTCAAGGAAGGTTTTTCAGGAAAAGTTTTTGGAGCATTTCTACCCAGAGACTTTGAGGCAGGAGCGGGCTGCAGAGTTTATAAGCCTGACTCAGGGATTGCTATCAGTGATGGACTATGCTAGTCGCTTCACAGATTTGAGACGCTTTGTCCCAGTGTTAGCAGGAGATGAGGTAGTAGTAGCAAGGTGTTTCCAGGATGGGATGAGACATGAGATCAGGTTTCAAGTAAACATCTTCCGCATAAAGAGGTTCACAGAGGTCGTAGATCGGGCACTGATCTCAAAAGGAAACCTGAAGGGAGCTTCGGGTAGTGGGATTGTGGTGCCAGTGGGGTAGAAGAGTAGTATAGTTACCGGGGGTCGGAAGCTATGCCATGAGGGCTCGCAGCATGGAGGAAGTGTGCAAAGCAGCTGGAAGAGAGGGTCCACCTCTCAGAGTGGGGATCAGGTGTTCTACTATCATTGCGGTAGGTCTGGTAACATGCGTGGTCAGTGTCCTTGACCTCTAGTTGAGTGTCGTTCATGCGGCAGGATGGGACATGTGCAGAGGTTCTGCAGGAATCCTCAGCAGGCAGGTGAGCATGATGGTGGAAGAAGGATACCAGATATGGGAAGGGGATCAGTTGCCCCATATCAGGAAAGAAAATGGAGCTCCACGGGCCGTACTGGAAGGGGTGGTGGACGTGGAACTCCCAGGAAAGATCGCTCACACCAGCAGGGTAGTGCAGCGCTGGGCGTTCAGGCTGGAGCCCAGGGTAGAGGGGCAGGTCAGCTTCAGGCAGTTCAGTTTGTGCCTGATGGTGGCAAGGCTGGACCATCGACTGTTCGAGGTATGATCCTTTTAGCTTATACTTTTTATAGTGCATTGTTTGACACAGGTTCCACACACTCTTTTATCTCTTCTCAACTTGTGGTAGCACTAGGTTTACCCGTGGAGAGGGTGTGTTGGGTTATGTCAATTGACACTCTGTTGGGGGTGCGGGTTGAGGATATCAAGCAGTGAAAGGGATGTTCCTTGTAAGTTGGTGGGTATAGTTTTCTATGGTACTTGTTCATTATAAAGATGTCATGTTTTTACCTAATTTTGGGAATGGATTTTTTGGTGTTGTATTGGGCCCACATAGACTGTTATCGTCACAGAGTATCGTTCAGGTCGCTTGAGGGTGACGCTTATGTCCACCGTGGAGAATGGGATGTTCGATCAGGGCGTGCAGGACAGTTTGGTCAGTGGTTGAATGGACTCACGGCTCGAGTGGCATGCCTCAAGCTTGATGACAATGAAAGAGGAGACCAGTCTTTCTTTCCTCCCATGGAGGATCGGTTTTAGGATGTGTTTCATGAGGATTTCTCAGGGTTATCACCCGAGAGTGATGTTGAGTTCACGATCGAGTTGTTGCTGGGAGCGGAGCGAGTTTCTATTCCGCCATACCAAATGGCACCGGAAGAAATCCAGGAACTAGAGGTTCAGCTTGAGGAGTTGGGGCGTAAGGGTTTTATCTGTCCTAGTATGTCTCCTTGGGGATCTCCTGTGATGTTTTCTAAAAAGGCCGATGGGTCGTTGAGGCTGTGTGTAGACTATCGAAAGTTAAATCAGATGACAGTGAAGAATCAATACCCTCTTCCTAGAATTGATGACCTGTTTGATCAGTTGAGGGGCGCATCAGTGTTTTCCAATATTGATTTGAGGTCGGGTTATCACCAGTTGAGGGTGAGGTCTTCTGACGTACCACGGACATCTTTCCGGAGTTGGTATGGGTTGTTTGAGTTTGTGGTGATGCCTTTCGGCTTGACCAATGCACTGGTTGTGTTTATGGCTTTGATGAAACGAATCATTCATCCCTATCTATATTGGTATGTGGTTTTCTTTTTTGAAGATATCTTAGTGTACTCAAAAACTCATGACGATCATTCCCAAGATCTTAACATCATCTCGGGTACGCTAAGAGAGCATCGGCTATACGCCAAGCTATACAAGTGTCAATTCTGGATAGATGAGGGACATTTTCTGGGTCACATCATCTCAGAGGCAGGTGTGTCAGTGGATCTAGAGAATGTTCATGATGTTGTATCTTGGTAGCATCCCAGGAGTGTTTCTGATGTTCGGAGTTTTTTGGGTTTGGCTGGGTATTACCGAAGGTTCATTCAGGATTTCTCTTGCTTGGAAGCACCACTCTCGGTCTTGACCAAGAAATGAATCTGGTTCAAGTGGTTTGAGGCTTGTGAGAATGCCTTCAAAGAGTTGGAGAAGTGGTTGATGACCGCATCTATCTTGATCTTACCCGAGCCAGGTAAGAAGTTCATCATGTTTTGCGATGCATCCAGAATCGGAAATGGGGCTGTGTTGATTCAAGATGAGCGGGTGGTGGATTACGGGTCAAGGAAATTGAGACCCCATGAGCGGAATTATCCCACTCATGACCTTGAGTTGGCTGCAGTACTGTACGACCTGAAGTGATGGAGGCACTATCTGTTTGGAGAATGGTTTACCGTGTTTACGGACCATAAGGAGCTTAAATTACATCTTCTCACAGCGAGATCTGAATCTTCGGCAGTGAAGATGGGATGAATATCTCCTATCCTTTGACTTTGAGTTGTTGTACACGCCGGGAAAGGGGAACTGTGTTGCTCATGCTCTGAGAAGGAAGATTCAGAATTAGGAAGTTCAGGAGTCCATCACCGAGTGGAGGGTGATGGCTTTGTTTGTAGAGATGCACCTGGTGGTGTAGTAGAAAAGTGGTCAGGTCAGTCTTTCTTCCTTAATGACGGATTCGATTCTTTTGAGTCAAGTTAAGGAATGTCAACTTGATGATCCTGAGTGTTTGGCCATGAAGGAAAAGCTTAAAGGTGGGGAGCTACCTTTTGGTTGGTCCGTCGACATGGAAGGTGTTGTTTGCATTCGTGATCGTGTGGTTGTGCCCATGTGTGTGTGGGAAGATTTGATGTGTGAGTTCCATGCATCAAAGTGGGAAGTGCATCCTGGTTTGACCAAGATGTACCGTGATCTCCGAAGGTAGTTTTGGTGGCCTGGAATGGAGAAGGAAGTTGCGGGCTTTGTGGCACTGTGCCTTACCTGCCAGCAGGTGAAGGCCGTGCATCAACGCTCAGGTGGTTTATTGCATCCATTTCCCATTATGGAGTGGAAGTGGGCTAATGTAACAATGGATTTTGTTCTGGGTCTTCTGAGGACGCCGCAGAAGAACGATGCAATTTGGGTGGTCGTGGAATGGTTAACGAAAGTGGATCATTTCTTACCGACTTAGGAGACCTATATAGTTGACCAGTTGGGTGAGATGTATGTTCAGGAGATAGTGTGGTTACATGGGGTGCTGCATACCATAGTTTCGGACTAAGATCCAGGTTTCACGTCGAGTTTCTAGCAAGGGTTACAGAAGGTGCTTGGTACGTAGGTGTTTTTGAGTACGGATTTCCACCCACAAACGGACGGGCAGTCGGAGCATACAATCCAAGTGTTGAAAGAAAAGTTAAGAGCTTATGTCTTGGACTTCGATGGTTCTTGTGAGAGACATCTATCGTTGTTTGAGTTTTCCTACAAAAATAGTTTTCAAGCTACGATTCAGATGGCACCATTTGAGGCACTCTACCGAAGACTATGTAGATCTCCGTTGTGTTGGCTAGAGGCCGGTGAATCAGATTTGTTGCGGCCAAGTCTCATGCAGGAGACTTCAGAGAGAGTCAAGTTGATCAGGAAGCAGATGGTTATGGCTCAGAGTAGGTAGAAGTCGTATGCAGATCAGAGGCATAGAACTCTTGAGTTTGGTTTGGGTGATAAAGTGTTCCTTCGGGTGTCGCCAAGGTTGGGTCACCATCGGATTCATAAGCAGGGTTAGTTGGCACCCAGATATGTGGGACCTTTTGATATTGTGGAGAGGATCGGACCAGTGGCTTACCGATTGGCTCTTCCACAGTGGTATGGTGGGATGCATGATGTGTTTCATGTGTCGCAGCTTCGGCGGTATCAACCTGACCCATCTCACGTGGTTGATGTTGAGGATGTGGAGCCTGAGGCTGATGTGTCCTTTGAGGACAATATGGTCCGTGTGGTGGATCGTTGTGAGAAGGTCTTGCGATGAAAGGTTATTCCATTAGTGTGGGTAATATGGTAGCATGGAAAAGTTCAGGAAGAAACTTGGGAGTGAGAATCTGATATGCGGGCTCACTAGCCCGAACTCTTCTCTTTGGTGGATCAATGAGGCTTGGGAGCTCAGCTCAAGGATGAGCCATTATAAGGTGGGGAGGTTGTAAGATCCCGGTTTTTGGAAAGGTATGTTCTCATTATGTTTCGGTTGAATCCTATTTTTTGGGCCTCAAGGGATGTTTTCTAAAAGTATGAGGGGCTTTGGGGGTGTTTCAGGGACTCGGGACAAGGAAGAAGGGAGAGCTGGGCAAGACAGGCCAGGGCACACGACCTACGCACGGCCAGAAAAACCGTGCGGCCTGTACAAGTAAATCTGTGTGACCCCTACTCCTTAGATAGTGGTGTGCGTATGGTTTGTGCATGTTTTTCTAAACCGTGCGGCAAAATCGTGCGGCCACTTAATGTCGGGAAAAATTACAATTTTGCCACTCCGGGCTTTTAAACCTCACTTAGGATTTTCCTCTCCTCCTCCTCTCTCGACCCTAGCGATGAACTTGGCAGAACCAAGCTTCCCAAGGGTGGTTCTCCTTCGATTCTTGGCCATTTAGAGGCCGTTGGTTGCAGATTGAAGCTCCGGGTAAGGCTAATCCCAACTTTGGTTCTCTTTTTGGTTTAGGGTTGATATCTTTTCTCCCTCTCGTTCCGAAGCCCTAAAACCCTATCTTTTGGGTGAGTTTTAGGTTGAAGCTCCAAAGTATGGTCTGATTGAAGTCTAAGGACTCTATTGAGGATGCGTTTAACCTCGGTTATGAGGTAGGTGGTCTACAAGTGATATCCCATAGTTATTAAGCTATTTGGGCATGTTTAGTTATGTTATTATTTCTCCTTGGTTATGTTTTGGATAACCTTGGCATGTTTTGTTATAATGATGTTTAAAATGGAAAATGGGAACCCTCACGATCCCCTTGGGATGTGTTTGGAAGGACTTGACCAAATTTAGGTCCATCCGTGGGATGTGCCATCTTTTCTCGGGTTTCAGTACTATTATTAACAAGTGTCCTTGTTGTAGTGAATTGTAGAGCCCATGTACATGTTGTAATGATTGGTTGAACTTGGAATAGAATTTAGGTGATGCACCTAGACTTGGAAATAACCTAGGTGTTATTTGAAATGGAATTAATGGTTGATTCATGAAAATGATGAACGGGTTAAATGGGTTAATGTGTAAACTGATTTAAGACCATAAAGGGATAGTTTATGTCTCTATTGTTCATTGCTTAGTCAGATAGGCATAACACATGGGAATTGGTCAAATGGTTAAATGATGTTTAATGGTAATGTATTAATGGGTTAAGTCATGATGTGGATTCCTATGTGGGTTGTCGTGAATAGTGGTTGCCGAAGGGAAATGGTTTGGACTGTTGATGGTTACTTAAATATAGGCATGTGCACATGGCTTCGTAGAGTGGGGTATGACATGAGGATCAACGCCCATAGGTCGAGTGAAGACTGAGGTTCTAAACTCTACCCTAAATGAACGGGTTAGGAAAGGGGATTGAGGGTCTATTCTCCTAACGGTTGCATCCACCCGGACTGAGGCTTCGAGGTGAGGTTATGGTTTCTATGAGGGTTTAGTCCTAGTGAGATAGGATAATGACGTGTTTACCCACTTTCATGTGATTGTTGGCCTTAGACCCATGTAACATAATGAATGTGTGATTAACCCATGGAAATGTGTTGAAATGGTAAGTGATGATAATTGGTAATAAATGAATGGTAATGGAATGGAAATGACATTGACTCTGAACATGTTAATGGAACCTTAATTAATTCCTTGGAAATTATCATTTATATTCCTCTTGCATGTACTACCTATTCATACTGGATATTTTGTTGGCACGGTTGGTGGTGGCCTACTGAGTTGTACTCACACCCTGCTCGGGCCGCCGTTGGTTACCCGAGTAGAATTTATGTTTTTAGGTCAGAAGAAGGGCAAAGGACCTTGCTAGATAGTGAGTGGACATGGGTAGCACTTGGTGGAGGATCCAGACTTGGAATCGGGACAATTTTGGGGATTTGGTCGTTGTCTTTATTTTGGGCTTTGTTCACTTTTTCAATTGTAGAATGACATGACATATTTACTGTTGGAAATGTTTGTTATACATGTTTCTTGTTTGTTGGTTATTGTTTCCTCTATTTGGTTTATTCTGTTGTGGCTTACTCTGATAAAAAGGGGGTATAATATCCCCACTTGACTACATAGAACCCCGCTGCTAGTTGACATCCTTTGGCGTACAGGGAGGCGCGCTTAAGGGCATGTAACCACCCGGCTCGGAGCACCGGTTTAGAGGTTTCCGTGTCGAGGACGCTACAAAACCTCAATGAGGCCCTCACACATATATGACGGCCGAAAAAGGGCCCCAAGGATGGAGAGCCTTGATTCATTACTGGAATGATGCTTATGGAAATCGTTCTTCCACATGAGGTGTGATCTTCTGCTCGCATGAGGTCTCTATATGACATGAGGTATGGTGGGCCCTACTGACTGGACTGGCGGCTGACTTGTATGAGGAACATGTCACTACCTACTAGTTGAGGCCTTCAGAGTGGCTACCAGATGAGGGATAGAAAACAGAGATTGGCTTGTAGTAGGGATGGCTCTACCAAATCCAGCAAGATGAACCGCACCGAAGGTCGGCCTGATACCACTAGATGATAAAGTTTTTGTCACGAACGAACCCGGGTTGACCCTAAAACGGTCACCCGAGCTGGCCCGCAGCATGGCCTAAGGGGCATTCCCAATCCTCACAGGCTGGAAACTACTTCTGGGCATCATAATCTAACTGTTGAGAATAATTTTTCCCATGAAAAAAAGATAACCAAATAAATAAATATTGATGATGAGGAAAATAATATTAGCAGTGGAAAGAAAAATAAGTACATACCACTTTCTGACCCTTCAGGTCACCACCCAACCCAGAACCAAGTCTTCTTCAACTTTGAGAATCTGAACCAGAATCCAAAACAAGAAACTGAACCAACACTTGGAAACATAATGTAGGGTTGAGTGTTGAAATGCTTAGTAGGAAACACCGCAATGTCCATGCCATTCTTTCCAAACACATTTACATTAATTCCAATTTGAAATACATTTATAAAAATAGATTTATATATCTACCTTGCATATTAAATACAATCAAACAACATGGTCAATTGATTTCCAGTTTAAAAACTAGGCACAAGAAGGAAAATGGGGACTTGTTCTTTCTTTGTCAAACCTCTACATTGAAAAACATTTAAAACCAACAAAACATTCATAGTTCACCAAATAAAAACCAAAATGAGATACAAGGAAAATGTATTCCAAACGGGGAGGTCAACAACACTAGTCATACTCATAATTGTGAAACACAAGAAATCCGAGGAACTCAGAGCAAGACCAAAACATACTATACATGGGAATCATCATGAAGGAATGCCTACTCTCAATGAAGTCATAGCGCCCTAACACCCGGTGTTTCCCTATATGTCCTAACCAAGGGGCCTAATCCCCTAGCATAGTATAATCCATACTAAGGGACACTAGACAGTGCGCAATCTAAACTAGGGAAGCAATCGTTCTTAGTAAACCTCTTTTGTATGCTACATTCCAATGTATATTTCACAAAGTGGTGTTCCATGAAATTTAAATAACAAGCCACATATATATACATATATCACCACACACACAACGCACAGACCGACACCACCCAAACCATCTCATTGATCATCTCATGCCTTCAATAATAATTAATCACAGGAGGTCCTATACCGGGGACCCTCAAAACTCACAGTCAACCAACTAGGCCGGAGACTCAACATAAGATGGGTCTTCCGAATAGTAATGTAAAAATGAAAAATAGGAACTCAAAATCACAAAATTTTACCATTATCCAGAAACAATTAGAAACCATTTTCCAAAAACATTACCAAACATCATCTTTTACCAATGTGGCCAAACATTCCTTACAACCTTTTCATAAAACCCTTCCACTTAATAAATAATTTCACACAACCCACCATCGCATCCAGGGATACATTTTAAAAAACTCATTCACCATTTAAAATAAGAAGACACATGAAATAGCCAATGAGGCATATACCACTAAGAAACTAATCTGAAAAACTCATTTAAAGATTTAAAACACCAGTTTGAACTTTCCAAACATGTTTATAAGAAGTAAATCATGCTAGGATAAGTCACCAGTCATTTTAAAGAGCCAAAAGGACCATTTAGAGAAGAATCTTGGTGTGCACAACTTAATCAAAATTCACCACATATTAGAAATTCACTTTTAATATCACACGCGCCTCTAAACATTTTCAAAACAAGATTCACACCACTTGTATTAGATAAAAACCCTTTTTAAAAATTTATAAAACAATTCTAAAGAGGAATCCAAGGCTTTACACACCAAAAACCCATACATTGCCCTTGTTTTTGAAAACGCACACCCACCACATATAAAAAATAGAATGTCCACCAATCTAATTAATTATTATACACACCACGTATTATAAAACTCCTCACATATTTTTGAAACCACCCAATGTCACATAGTAAACCATGGAACCACTTTTTTGAGAGAGATGACAAATCAAACCATTTCACTAAAAACTCAAGTTCCACAAACCAACCAGTTCAAAGGAAATAATTTCTATAAAATATTTGAACAAGGAGACATCCCTCAAAATATAACCCAAACATTTTATTTTATAGTATACATGTATATGAGTGTTTGAAAAGGATAGATTAAGAAGGTCCTACAGTGTCCTTTTGAAGATGATAAAGGATAAATATTTGGTTATGAAGAGTTTGATGGGCTATGTGGAATCGTTGGTGTTTTCATCTGATCAACTGGGCCTTGGGAAATGAGGTGACAATTGTAAAAGAAAATATAATGGTTGGATGCATGGTGGTGTTGAAGGGGTTGATATTTTCATGAATGGGAACAAATGAGAATTTCATGTGGCATATCTTTCACCATACCCTTATGAGGCCAGATGTTGATATGGATATGGACATGGCGGGTGGAAGAATGGATTTCGGTGTCCCATGAAAGGAGATATAACATGTTTTCATGCATCAAAGATTATATATGTATGTGATACAAGCGACACCGTGCATCCTATTGATGCGGGGTTAGATCCTATATGTTTAATTAATGTTAAAAGTTTTGTTTATATTGGTCTAATGGTTTATATTTTATAGTCTTTCAAAGTCACGTACTTGAAACATTTCTAAGTTTCAAGTAGGCGGTTTCTAAAGCTTATAAATTATTTTTCATGAACAATTTTTATGAAATGAATTTTGTTTTCAACAATTTCTTATATGTTTAATGAATTTTTAATGTTTTGTTTATATTTTTCTAACAGTTTATATTTTATAGTATTTCAAATTCAGGTAGATGAAACATTTCTATGTTTCAAGTAGGCAGTTTTGAAAGATTATAAATTATTTTTCATGAAAAAATTTTATGAAATGATTTAGTTTTTCCATAATTTCTTATATTTTTGATGAATTTTTAATGTTTCATTTATATTGGTCTAATTGTTTATATTTTATAGTTTTTCAAAGTCACGTACTTGAAACATTTCTATGTTTCAAGAAGGCAGTTTTGAAATCTTATAAATTATTTTTCATGAACAATTTTTCTAAAAAGATTTGTGTTTTCAACAATTTCTTATATGTTTAATGAATGTTTAAATTTCATTTATATTGGTCTAATAGTTTATATTTTATAGTATTTCAAAGTCACGTACTTGAAACTTTTCTAACTTTCAAGTAGGTGGTTTTGAAAGATTATAAATTATTTTTCAGGAAAACTTTTTATGAAATGATTTGTGTTTTCAACAATTGCTTATATTTTTAATGAATGTTTAAAGTTGATTTTATATTGGTCTTATGGTTTATATTTTATAGTCTTTCAATGTAATGTACTTGAAACATTTCTTAGTTTCAATTAGGCGGTTTTGAAATCTTATAAATTATTTTTCATTTCCATAGACATAAAACATATAAATAAACATAAACAATCAATGTCTATGTCTACAATGAGGATATCCTGTCCCACATGGTGGTCTAACACAAATCATTTCATAAAAAATATTTTTTCATTTCCATAGACATAAAACATATAAATTAGCATAAATAATCAATGTCTATTTCTACGGTGAGGAGATCCTATCCCACATGGTGGTCTAATAATAGGACGTCCGCGGTGAGATCTCTGGGGAGTCTGATGACCTGGAGAGGGCTGGTACTCAGGCACTGGAACATCTACTGTCATATCCTGCACCTCTGTGCCAGTGGGAGAAAATGTCAACTCCACCTCGTACGACCCTCCTGATTTTTCTCCCACCTCAATGGTAGAAGAACCCGGCATCATCGCAGTGGGGAACAAATCATATGATGGTGCTATACCCCAACTCTACAATGGGTCTGGACCCCAAGTCTGCGATGACTCTGGACCCAAAGGTTGCGCTCCATATGGACCCCATGATGGAGAAAATCGAGTATATCCTGTCAAAAAGGATGGATCCCATGACGGCTGAGGCACATCTTGCATCGGCTCATACTGGACTACTAGAGGGTCGACCAATGCCTGTGGAACTGGTGAGGCCTGAAGTGTAGGACGACGCTGTCTACGTCGTCGTGGTTGTGGCTCCTTAGCACCAGCCGCTACTACAGGATCTTCCTCTGCAGTAGGAACCTGCTGTCTCCATGTCGGACGCTCTAAGAGGCTCTCAGCAAACGCATGGACAGATGACCTCGGCTCCAGCGCTTGAGCATGAATGGATTCCTATCTGAAGACTCTATCATCAGCCTCATCACTCATATGAATAAGTCTGTTTGTGTGACTCTTCTGTAAACAGATTAAAAATTAGTTAGAAAATAACTCAATAAACATAGTAATATAATTTTATTGACCTACAATCATATGCATTACTCTGCCGGCTCGGGTAAGATACATTATAGACTTCATTCTATACCATGGCTCATACTCGTGTTGCACTGAAAGAGAGAACTACATCGTAGGAACTCCCTGGATATGAAACTCTGTGCGTCTGTACCAACAGTTGAGAAATACAGCATGTACTCGAAGCCAGTCCTCATCCTACATCCCTGTCAGCTTCATCCCATGAAGTTGATCTGTCCGCCTTGGTGGTAATGGAATTCATTGAGTGAAGAGAAACTGGCCAATGAATCTATCAGGTTGGTGCCACGCAACAATATGATAGTGAATGAGTGGCACTACAGTTGTAATATTGTCAAGACCAACCGTGAAATATGGAGGCAACTGGTCCATAACAGACCAGTATGGAACCCATAAAATAGGAAATAACCTATTACCCTTGTTAGAAAAAATGTTAAATAAAAAAAAGATGTTATTATTAAATTTGTTAGATAGTTATATATTGTATATACATACCTGATGGGGTAAGAGGAAGTCCAACTCGAGCAGATATATGGCCAAATCGTGTCTTGGAACCGCATAGAAATTGTGTCGCTGACACCACCTATAAAATACAACATTGATAGGGATAAATAATGAGAAATTATTGTCAATAACTTGTAGTAGCATTAGAAACTGATAGAAATGAGTGATCAAATCAGCATCTTTGCGGAGCGTCATGCAGCATGGCCATCTCAACCGGCAGACTAGTAAGATCCGGGCAGAATGAGGGGATGTGCTCCCATTCCCACATCTTAATAAGGATAACGCATCCCCTGAGACCTGTGCGCCACCTGTCAGATATCTTGCATAATGCTCTGTATGTGTATGCCAAGCAGGCGGATCCCCAACTGTATGTCCATGCCCGATAAAAATCCTCTAATAGGGGTAGATACATCATGTGCATGTGCTTCCCTAAATGATTTGTACACATGGTCCATCCAATAAGTTTTAATATATATACACGTGCATAACGCATCACCGTATGCTCGTCAGCATCATCAGCTAAAAGTGGAATATGTGACTCTAGCCAAGGTAAGGATATTGATGCTCCATCGGTAGCACTACGATCGGACAAAATGTCAACGCCTAACAAGCGCTGAGCAAGGACGTGCCAATCTTCCCTAGTGGATCCAATAACGGGTGTCCCCTGGATTGGAAGACCAAGAATCACAGCCACATCCTGGAGGGTGATGGTCATCTCTCCCTCAGGCAGGTGGAATGTGTGTGTCTCTGGTCTCCACCTCTCCACGATAGCAGCTAGTAGGTGATGGTCTACAAATGTAAAATCTGATACTGCAATACCATAGAAGCCAGCATGACGCAAGTATGGTATAATAGCAGGAGGAGGTTCTGTGTGATGAAAATGTTGTTCTTAACGCACCCTGATCAATCGCTCTGGACCACCCTCTATCACAACCTGTGAACAATGGGTAGCTTGATAAATCAGTAGTATGGTATCAGTCATCTCTATATAAACAAATGAAGTTTTATCATGGATTCACATCATCGATCATTCACGACCTATAGTTGGTTCCGTCTCTAATCTATGTTGAATGAACCATGATTTCACTTTGTTTTATAAATTTTTTTATAAAATAATTGGCATGATTTATTTTTTTTCTCAAAAGGATTTTTGAAAAAAATACGGTTTCCCCTAATTTTTGGTAAATATAATGGTGTTTTTAAAGAATTGTGAAATGATGTGTGAACAAGTTTTCAAAGAATGTTTTATATCAAGAAATGGTGTTTCGTTATTTTTGAATTTTATAATGCCCTTTAAAAATGATTTTATGTATTTTTCACATGTGATCCTTGGGTATACAGGTGGAAGGTGTAGTACTAGGGCTCATATTTTGATATTGTAAGGGAGTTCACTTTTTGGGGTGTTATTTTATTACTAGATCAAGATTCATTTGTCTCTATGACTTCATTAACAATGTAGGAGGGTTCAATTTCTAGGGTGCTCCTCTGTTCCCTAGAACTTTATGCATGGGTTATAGGGATTTGTAGGGTGCATTAGTCATATTAATGTATGAATGTATTAGATAACCTAGTCATATGTTTCATGATTATTTTCTTTCGATTTTAGGATTTAATGATTAGGGTTTCACATTTTCCTTTTGGATCTAGGCTTTTGGATTTTTTTTAACGGTTTACGGTTTATGTTAATGATTTGAGAAATGATTTTCAGGATTACAGTTTAGAATGTTTGGATTATGGTATAAAAAAGATGTTTCTGAGTTTACCGTTATGATTTTTAGTTTTGGGGGTTAGAAAACCGAGGTAAAAGGAAGAGATAAAAACATAAAATTTACAATATGAGAATCTCCCAATAATGACAATACATCATTGTGGCTTAGAGTTTGAACTCGACCCAACAATGTTAGGGAATCATTTTTGATTATGAACTTTTTGATGACATATGGTGCATCTCAAACTCTGTATTTGTTATTGAGTCTAGTCCATCTCATTTCACATGCTGCTGGCCTTCGGTCTCCCACGGGGATGCAACCAATTCATATCAGGTAACACTATCGGTTGACCTTTGGGCATTGTTAAATAACGAAACTCCCCAATAGGTGTCCATGGTGCAGCATAACAGTTATCAATGGTGTTCATCCGGTACACTAGATCAACATATGCTTCCCATGATATGTTAACAGAGGCACATGCTGTGATGGCGTGTGAGCATGGAAACCGTAAGGCCTGAAAATTTCCACATTGACATTTCCTTGTTTCTAATAATACCACCATTTTTTCACCAATGCTATTTGTGATGGAGTTCATCTTCTCTTGAACTTAAAATCGAGAGTCTTCTCTTCTAAATAGATAGACATGATAACCAGAAGCTTCTTCAATATTCTTTTCAATCTCTCATTGAAAATGCCTTCCGTACGTTAGCCCCTGATTTATTCCATCCGATGCTAGTTTTTGTCTATCAACAAATTATTTCACGCAATGATATAATGTCTCCTAAACTATGGCAGTTATAGGTAGATTGAGAATCCCTTTCAAGACACCATTTATGTACTCTACAATATTGGTGGTCATGTTTTCGTACCTCTTCCCCCCATCATATGCCAATGTCCATTTTTCTTTTTGAATGTTCATCATAGAATCGTAAGATTCTTCATTAACTTGACGGATTTGTTCAAAAAAAATTCAAACTATCGTTGATCAGACTCATATGCTACACAGAATAGATGATATTTCACATATTTTGAATTTATATTTACGTTGATATACAAAAAAATAACAAATACAATGCGTACCAAGTTTGCTGATTGCCTTCTTCATTGCTTCGTTGTGGAATTTTTTATGCAAGTTGCTAGCAATGTGTCTAATGAAAAACTGATGATGTGCATTCGGGTAAATCCATGAATCAGGATCCGCATTGATTGCCTCATTAATTTCTCGATTCTGATCAGATATCAAACAAATACCTCGAATGTTGGGGAAATGGGTGTTGATACATGCCAAAAACCAACTCCATGATTCATAATTATCTTTCTCTACAATGGAAATGGCAAGAGGAAGAGGTGAACGGTTTATATCATGGGTTTTTGCAATCAAAAATACTCCCTTGTATTTTCCATACCGAAATGTTCCATCAATATAAATAAACTGTTTGCAGAAACGAAAGGCGAAGATACAGGGAAGGAATTCCCAGAACAACCGAAGAAATTGAACACGATATGGATCAAGTTGGTTATCGTGAGACACATGTTCGTTTGTATCCAGATGGAAGACAACTTTGTTATGATGCCTCAGTATGGCTAGAAATTGTGGAAACACCAGATATGAGTCATCCCAATCACCATAGACCTTCACAATTGCTTTCTCTTTCGCCTCCCATGCCTTATTATATGATATCTTATAACCAAATGTATGTTGTATCCTCTCTTGCACAAGGGCTATCGGAACATCTTGACATGTCTGAATCATGTCAAAAACAATGGATGACACAAATTCTGCATCCAATGAAGTATGATCTTCTGTCAGGCTTGGCTGAACGCAAGTATGAGCTACCTCAATCCTTGAGATTCTCCAACCTCCAAATGCAATGTTTGGAATCGCCCTCAATATAAATCTACAATCATCCCCATACTTCTCACATCGTATGACATATTTTCTATGGTCTGATTCATAAACTACATAGTTACATTTCCTCTCAATGTGAAATCTATTTATCGTACTTTTTAAAGCATCTTTACTTGGAAAATTCTTTCCAATATGTAATGTTTTATCCATCTCACTAAACCTATCTCGTATAACTCCGGGAAACTCAGTTTCCGGTGTGAGAACATTATCTTCAAATTCAGGCACACGTTTCATTACTTCTAACCAAGATTCAAAGAGAGGTGGATGATTTATTGTAGGTCGATCATGATATACAAATAATGAATTTCTTGAAACTTTCGTTATTCCTTCCTTATCAGCACTACTATCATCATCTGTTTCGTTATTACAAAACTCCTCATCTGATTTCGGGTTGACATGTATATCTGGGAGATCAAGTAGGTTGTCCTCTTCTGCATCATTTGGAATAGTCTCAACTTTATGGGGTGTACTATCTTCAATGACTCATGTAAGTCTATGTCTTCGTACAATTGGATGTTGTTGTTGTATAGTAGAAACATAAACATATAACTCTATCATGGTACCATCCAACCATTGAGAAAACAAACCAACTGTTAAGATCCATTGCACATCATCAACTAATGGACAAGCTAGATGCCGCAATGATGACGGGAACAAAAAATGTCAGGAACTCATTGACTTGATCTTTTGATCGGGTCCTAGATTTAATGAGCCATGAATTCTATCTTGAAGGTCACTTGGGGTTACACAATTAGTTGTAGTGACCACTGTTATTGGTTGTGTACTGTAAGAATCTCCTTTCTCAGTTTGAATAACCTCCCCATAGCATTACACACAGGAAAACATTATGCTCTCCTTAAAAAAAGTTTTTTGATCAAGATTTTGATAATGTAAGTGAAATTCAGAATGATGGTTACCAATATAATTTGGATTTTATACTTTAAAGATTTAATTAAACTAATTATTAAAAATAAGTTGGATTTTACATAACGTTCAAATAATAACTATTACTTCTAAACTATACAATCTTTATAATACTTAAATTTTAAAAGATCTTTTATCCTAAACTAGGATATTTCTTATGATACTTACTAAATTATTAATTAGTTATTCAATAACATAGTAAAGTTAAAATATAAATAGCATAGAGTTAAAAAATAAATAACAGCATGTTTCGAGCTTCTAGCTTTTCTTGCAATGAATTGGATATTAAAATTACAGAAAACCAGTTGTCACACGGGATTTCTGAAATTTTGATAGTCAATTCACTGCAAGAAAGGCTAGAATCTCGAAACATGCTGTTATTTTATTTAACTCTATGTTATTTATATTTTTAACTCTGTGTTATTTATATTTTTAACTCTATGTTATTTAACTCTATGTTATTTAACTCTATGTTATTTATGTTTTTAACACTATGTTATTTATATTTTTAACTCAATGTTATTTATATTTTTAATCTATGTTATTTATATTTTTAACTCTATGTTATTTATGTTTTTAACACTATGTTATTTATATTTTTAACTCGATGTTATTTATATTTTTAATCTATGTTATTTATATTTTTAACTCTATGTTATTTATATTTTTAACTCTATGTTATTTTTATTTTTAGCTCTATGTTATTAATATTTTTAACTCTATGTTATTTATATTTTTAACTCTATGTTATTTATATTATTTTAACTCTATGTTATTTATATTATTTTAACTCTATGTTATTTATATTATTTTAAATCTATGTTATTTATATTTTTTTAACTCTATGTTATTTATATTATTTTACCTATATGTTATTTATATTTTTATAACTCTATGTTATTTATATTATTTTAACTCTATGTTATTTATATTTTTTTAACTCTATGTTATTTAAATTTTTTTAACTCTATGTTATTTATATTTTTTTAGCCTTATGTTATTTATATTTTTTTAACACTATTATATTTTTTTAACTCTATTTTGTTTATATTTTTAACTCTATGTTGTTTATATTTTAACTCTATGTTGTTTATATTTTAACTCTATGTTTTTTATATTTTAACTCTATGTTGTTTATATTTTAACTCTATGTTGTTTATATTTTAACTCTATGTTTTTTATATTTTAACTCCATGTTATTTATATTTTAAACTCCATGTTATTTATATTTTTAACTCCATGTTATTTATATTTTTAACTCCATGTTATTTATATTTTTAACTTCATGTTATTTATTTTTTCACCCATGTCGTTTTTTAACTATGTTATTTTTTAACTCCGTGTTATTGAATATCATTTGAATTGTAGTTTTATTTTTAATTATTAATTAATTTCTAATTAATAACTACTAATAATAACTATCAACATAATTACTAAATTATCAATTTATCATTTATTTTCTTAGATATTTTAGTAGTTTATAAAGAAATATGCATATCTTAAGCATATCCTCGGTGAGTTTCAAACCATAATACAGCAAGGCTCATTGCCGTACACCAGTTCCCATTCAATTCTAGCTCAAATGGATGATTTTGGGTTTTACCCCTAGGTACATCTGTGCCAGAGCCACATTCACTTGTTTGTATCCTGACAAGGATTTGATTTCTTAGATAACATAGTCTTTATGCTACCAAAATTTCATTAAAAGAATCATAAATTAATTTATACTAATGATAATTATAATTCCTAAATATAAATAACTAATTAAACAATATAATAAACGAAAAAAATTTAGAACTAACTAAACTACTAAAAATTTAAAATATATAACTATAAACAATTCAACTAAATAAAAAACATTAAATTTATAAAAATATTTAACAAAAAAAAATTCTACAACATAAAAAACATTAAATTAAACATCATACCTCTAAAAGAATTCCAAAAATTTCAAACCGCAAAACTCCGCTGCAATAGAGAGAAATTTAGAGGTAATGGGTGTTTGGAAGTGAGGAGAAGGGGAGGGGGGCACTGCTATTTTATAGGGCGCAGAGGCAAAGGCGGCACCGCGGGTGCTGCCTTTTGCAATGTCGTTAGGTGAAAGGCGACAACGCGGGTGCCGCGTTTTCCACGTCATCGATCCGCGCTGGCAGTGGAAAGGCGGCTTCCGCGATGACGTCTTTGAGGCGCATTTTTAAAAAAATTGCCTCCCTAACTATTTTTTGTAAATTTTTTTTTTAAAAATGCATAAAAAAACTCGCGGCACGACACCCCCTAGGGTTTCCCTAAAAAAATTATATTTTTTGAACAAAATATTTATAATAGTAATAATAATAATAATAACAATAAAATGACAATCTTGTTCATTTTATTTCCTTTTTGTATTAAATATTAACAACATTAATAATAATAATAATAATATAACATTAATAATTTTTTTAATTTTATTACTAATAATTTAATCATATAAATATGAAAAAACACTTTTAACAACCAATTAATATTAAAATTATTAATGATAACAATAATACTGCCTATAATAATAATATTATTACTATCTATAATAATAATATTTTTATTATTATGGAGAAAATATTTAACTGATTTTTTAAAAAATATTATTTATTTTAAACATTAGATAACTGCACAGGTACGTAGACCGACCACACGGCTACCACCGACCATGCGGTGCCCGCACACTAGTCTGAAACCCCAAAAAACGTTAAGTGATGAAAATATGACACCCGCGCTCACCCTGCCCCTTGGCAAGGATAACAAAAAACCAATAAATAATAAAATAAAATAATTTAAGGAGTTGGGGTGTAACAATTCTCCCCACCCGAAAAAAATTTTCACCCAGAAAGTCACCAAACCAATAGTTGACACAACATGAGTCCACACACAAACAAGATCATAGAGAAGCGAGGGCCTCAGAGTGACCATTCCCTACCAACGTCACACCCAACCAATTCAAGGAGGACCGCAATCTGAGATTTAGGGGAGAACACAAGAGGGTTCTCCCCACCATGATAATTCACTAATAGAGAAACCCTTGAAACCTGAACACACCACCCTTGTAGGGGGGGGTTAGGAAATCCCAAACAGAACCCATTCAATCTGTCCATGTGGACCGAACAACACTCTTGAAACATAGACGAAATCTCGCAATGAAACAACCCAGAAACCTGAGGATGGGAACTGAACATAACACTTCCCCTCATTTTCATGATACCAAACAATCCCCTAATGAGTACAGTTAAGACCAACTCGAAATCAGAATGGGCCAGTTTATTCATGGGCCCACACCATTCAAAGAGACCGAATAATTTAAAAACCACACTAAGAGAAGATAAGACCGCTTGGATTGTGGGAGAACGCGCTCATCACTCCACCACAACAAGGATGAGATTACAACAGCGACGATAATAGAAGAAGGAAATTTTAGATATTTCCTTCCCAAATATGAAATCATTATCCAAACTAAGGTTCCACACACCCTCGGTAACTCCTAACTGTGCGCAAACTTCACCCCGAGACCTGTGGCTGGGGCCATGATGGCTGACGTATCTCCTTCCTCACAATTATGCATTTTTGTTCCTCAATCCCAAACTCCTTCCTCTGGTACGACACTTCTATCAGAACTCTCCCTGGTGGCCTGAACATTTGCACAGTAGCAAGACTTCAGAGAGATGAGATAAGGCGTCTTAGAATTCCTAAACCAGCCAGACTAGCAGCATGCGAGAGAACGGTCCAAAAAACTGGGAGTTAGTATAGATAAAGATCATTGCCAGACGGGGAACCTTTACAAGAGTCGTCCCCCACCAATTACACCCCAGACTCGAACGATGATGAAACATCCACCATTACTAGTCCAGAACTGAACCCTCAAATAACGTTAGGGCTGTACAAACCTTAACTACCTGAGGATTTCCCAACAACCCAAAACCATGATTTCTTTTTGAACTATACAACTTCCTCTAATAGAATTTGATTATATCGATAAGCAGGAAACACACAAAAAGAACCAGGAACTGAGCATTGCTCCTTGACAAATTTTGGAAACTTTATGGGCATCATATTCTGAACAACATGAAAAACCCAAGCAAAACTGGCATCAATCCAGAACTCAATTAGAGCAAAAACTCAAGACAAGGGCAATAGGCCCATAAGAGAAACATATACAAACACATGCAACACTTACTTTTTCAAAAAAATCCATTCCTTTTAAATTTTTATAACTCACCTATGGCACCTTATGAACCGCCACATGTACGTTCATTCAATCTCGCTTACATCATGAACAAACAAGATCTCCCACACACACTCCCCACATACCCATGCACATGTGAACATCCATAAATAACTCCAAGGTTCAAAAATTTCTTTCCCAAATCAAACCCAAACACACACCAAAATTTGTTTCCAAATCAAAACACTTTCTCTTTAAATACCCACTTTACTAATTTCAAAAAAATTGGTTGAAACACCATTTTTTCATTTTCGATGTCATTTTAATTTTTAACACACACTCACATCAAATGAGTTCAAAACGAAAAAAACAACTATAAACCATCATAATGAGGAACTAGTGTCTGTGCCTAACCCAGGTACATGGTGGTGAGCCATGCCCCGAGTAAGTCATAACACTTTGTGGACCTTTGACCGGGAACTTGGACTCCACATTGGTCACCACCCCTTGTGAGGCTACAATGTGAACCGATTCCTCCTCATTGTCATCCCTCAGGAAAAAACAACCAAAGAAAAAGGACTCAAATCCCAGAATACCCTTGGTAGCTCATGTCTCGTCGTGAGCGGTGGTGATCAGGCACCGACCCATAACCTACCTCCTAAGCCCCGACAGTCCTAATCCTCATCTACCAGACATCCCAAATAATAAGGGCCCCCTATGATACCATTTTTTCACGAACCAACCTAGGTCGACCCTAAACTGGTCCCCTGAGCCGGCCCGTGGCTTGGCTCGAGGTGCGTTCCCGATCCCCACGGGCTGCAACAAGTGACGGGCATCAAAATCTTATAGTTTGGAACTATTTGGCCGATGAAAAAAAGATAACCAAATAAATAAAGATTGGCGATGAAGAAAATAAAACTAGTAGCAGAAAGAAAAAAAGTACATACCACCTTGTGACCCCTTAGGTCACCACCTAACACAGAACCAAGTCTACTTCAACATTGAGCAGTTGAACCAGAATCCTAAACAAGAAACTGAACCTGCAACTGGAAAGATAATGTAGGGGTGAGCATCGAAATGCTCAGTAGGAAACACCACAATGTCCATGACATTCTTTCCAAAAAATATTTCTATTAATGCCAGTTTGAAATATAATTATAAAAATAGATTTATATATCTTCCTTTCATTTTAAATAAAAACAAACAACATGGTCCATTGACCTCAGGTTTAAAAACAAGGAATAAGAAGAAAAACATGGTGTTTATCTTTCTTTGTCAAACCTCCACTTTGAAAAGAATATAATACCAACAAAACGTTCAGAGTTCTCCAAATAAAAATGAAATCCAAATATGACGAAAAGGTATTCTAAATGACGAGGGCAACAACACTAGTCATACTCGTAATGGGGAATCAAGGGGAATCCTAGGAAATCAGAGGAAGACCAGAACGTACAACACATGTCCCTCATCCTGAAGGCATGTCTACTCTTGATGAATTCATAATGCCCTAACTACCGGGGTTTCCCTACATGGCCTAATCGAGGGGGTTAATACCCTAGCAGAGTATAATCCGTACTAAGGGCCACTAGCCAGTGCATAATCTAAAATAACGCATCAATCGTTCTTAGTAAACCTCTATTCTATGCTAGATTCAGTTGAATTATTCAAAAAGTGGTGTGCCTTGCAATTAAAATAACAATCCACATATATAAACATATATCTCCACACATACACACCACACAGACTGACACCACCCCGACCACCAGAAAGATAATCTCATTCCTAAAATAATAATTACTCACAGGAGGTCCCATACCGAGGACCCTCCCATTTCACAATCAACCAACTAAGCCAGAGACTCAACCTAAGTGAGGTTTTCTAAATATTTATTTAAAAATTCAAATCGGGCCCTCAACATCACTATATTTAACCATTTTCCCGAAACAACTAGAAACCATTTTCCAAGAACATTACCAAACATCATCTTTTTACCAATGAGACCAAACGGGTCATACAACCTTTTCATAAAAACAATTCACTTAATAAATAACAGCACACAACCTACCATCACAAACCAGGGATACATTTAAAAAAACTCTTTTCATCAATCTCATGCACCATTTAAAATAAGAAGACACTTGGAACAGCCAATGAGGCATATAACACTGAGCACCTAATCTGAAAATCTCATTTAAAGATTTAAAACACCACTTTGAACTTCAAAAACATGTTTATAAAAACTAAATCATGCCAAGATAAGTCACAAGTCATTTTAAAGACCTAATTGGGCCATTTAGAGAAGAATCTTGGTGTGCTCAATATAACAAAAATGCACCACATATTAGAAATTCACTTTTAAAATCACACGCACCTCTAAAAATTTTCAAATCAAGATTCGCACCACATGAAATAGTAAAACCCCCTTTTTAAAAATTTTATAAAATAATTATAAAGATGAATCCAAGGCTTTACACACACAAAACCCATCTAAAATGCTCGTTTGTGAAAACACTCACCCGCCACGTATAAAAAACAGAATGTGCACCAATCTAATTTATCATTAAACACGCCACATATTATAATACTTTTCACATAATTTTGAAACCACCTAATGTCACATAGTAAACCATCGAAACACTTTTCAGAGAGAGATTTGAAATCAAACAATTTCACTAAAACCTCAAGTTCCATAAACCAACCAGTTCAAAGGAAATAATTTCTATAAAATATTTTCACAAGGCGACATCACTCAAAATATAACACAACCATTTCAGGGTATGAACAATAATACCAACCATGTTACCCAAAAATATTTATGGATATAGGAAAACAAACAATTTAAAACATATTCTTAATCCAATCAACCAACAAGAAGAAACAAATGGTGCCAATAAGGAACCATACTCATAATAGCAGTCTAAAACATATTTTTAATATTAATTAATAAAAATTCAAACATTAAATGGATTAAAAATGAAGCGAAGGGCATGCAACACCTACCTCAACCTATGCGAAGGCAATGGAACATTGAAAGAAGGAATAATGTCACTCTGCGGAACATTCACATTCCCTAGACACCAACCAAAACACACCCAACATGACCCGAAGCATATGTGTTTGTCTACTTTGAAGAAATCACCCAAAAAGGAAATGAAAAGAAAACAAACTGGAACAACGGGGTCGAAAGTAGGGGTTTGTGCTGGGGAGGCGAGCATAGGGAGATTCGGGCCCCCGGTGGGGGGAAACACGACCACCAAACATGGCAGAAACGCTGCGAAGGAAGTCTGGGTTCACTGAAAGACCACCTGAGAGGCGATAGAGTTCAGCTGCCCAGATCCCGGGGGGAAGGAATGGTCGAAACACGTTCGGATGGAGACGGAATGATCAGGACGCAAAGGCAAGGGTTGGCCAAAGCGGGGATGGGCCGAATGCGGACTAGCCGGTGTGCGGGAGGCCGGTGCAATAAGCTCGGCCACTGGAGAGGGCCTCACGTATTCATTTAAATATTAAAAACACTTTTAACAACCAATTAATATAAAATGTATTAATGATAATAATAACATTTCCAATAATAATAATAATATTATTGTCTACAATAATAATATTTTTATTATTATGACACAAACATTTAACCCATTTTATTTTTATAAAATTTTATTTATTTTAAACATTATATAGCTGCACTGGTGCGTGGACCAACTGTGTGGCTACCACCGACCATGCGGTTCTCGCACACTAGTCTGAAACTCCAAAAAAAACATTAAACGATAAAAATATTAGACCCTTGCTCGCCGAGCACCTTGTCAAGGCTAACTAAAAACAAATAAAAAATAAAACAAAATAATTTAAAGAGTTGGGGTGTGACAGTTGTGCATGCTGAGCTCTATGCTGAGTCTGTTGCCAGGTTTCTGAAGCATGCACAACCAATCATGATATGCTGACCGAGGCACTCCAACGGCCCATATAGCCACGACTTCATCGACACTGGCGACAGCTGGGGTTGTTGGAAGGATCCGCCTAGTGCTCCTCATCGTCAGGAATCCTGTAAGGATTTACCAGCACTACGGTGTAAACCGAGGCGTACCCTTGACCGTCACTCAAAGAGTCATCCACTACTGGACGGATTCTGTGATGGATTTCCATCTCCAGGGCATGATGTTTTAGAGTGTGACAAATGACGATGGCCTTGGCGGGGTACTTTGTTTTCCCGTTCACTTCTGGTTTTTGTTCTTCTGAGAAGAGGTTCGCAGAGACGACGATGCAGAAGTGGTGGTTGCAGCTTCTAAAGGCTCTGGTCGAATCAGGCACGCCCAAATAACACCATGGGCATGGGAGACTGTTTAATGAGCCATCCAGTCATCATACTCCAGTGATCCAGGACTAGAAACCAAATGCCACTCGAAGTCGCGTTCACTGCTGCTGTCTGGCCTCACGAAGATGCATGCCACCTCTGCCAGAGCCGCACCTAAAATGACTATTTTTATCTACCTGGTCATGAAGCCAGTATTTGAACACAGAGCACTTCTTCATAGTGTGCCTCAATATCTGGTGGTAGGGGGAATTATTAGGGTGATCAGTGTGGTTTTCCTTTCCGACCATCTACACTCAGGGAAACATAGAATCCCCATCTCCAAGGCACTGTAGAAGTAACCAGGGACTTGTGCCTCGTTGAATGAGTAGGATCGGTTTCTCCTATACAAAAAGGTTGACCTTGGAGCTTGACCCTGACGAGGGGATGGAGGAGCCTGCTGAGGAGGTGGAGCTTGTTTATCTCGCCTAGGCAGTGGCGGCACATTGCATTGGGGCCCTTTCCAATTCTGAGGTGGGCGCAGCGGGGCCGGTGGTTGGGAATTATGTAGAGGGCCTCTGCAATGCTATGGAGGTGGCTCCACTAGAAACAAATCTAGTCGCATGGGGCCACTATTTGGGCCACTGCGGTAGGTGCGGCCATGGTGTCCCTTCACGCTGGGATCACAGCAGGGAACAGACATGCCTGCTTGGCCTGCTGTAAGGAATCCTCTAGGTGTTTGGCCTTATTAGAGAAGGCTCGAAATCCCTCGGGATAGTTCGTGGTGATGAGAGAGGGGACCAGCTCGGTCCATACATTCCCTAAGAACTTCTTCATCAATTTCTCCTGAGTCAGCAGCAAGTTAAAGGAATACGTTAGTCATTTCCATTGGGTGACAACGTCAGCGACACACTCATCAGGCATGTAATTTCACTTGAAGTGGTCCGTGATTCTCATCTTCTGAATAGTGGTACTGAACTGGTAGAGGAATTGCCTACGGAGGTACTCCCATCCAGCTACTGATCCGATAGGGAGAGTACCAAAAAAACGCAGACCCTTCCAATGTCTGCACAAATCATCAGACCATGGCAGCCTCCTACTGTGTCAGAGTTCCCAACATGGGGCCACACCTCGAGGTAATGTGGGCCAGGTGTTGTGGAGGGTCTTCTGTCCCATTGAAGGGGGGAATGTGGGATTCTCGAAACCCGGGGGGTGCTGGCATATCATCCACCCATGCCGGATAAAGCTTGCCATCTGGCGGGAGCTCCACCTGTCACGTCTCTATTTCCTAGAGATGGGAAATGAGTGCTGCTATTGGATCGTCTGGGTGGGGGTTACTGTCTTGACGGAGATCCCTAACTACCAGTGCATTGGTGGGTTATTCAATATGATAAGGTTCCCCAATGGCTCATGGAGTGGGTGGTGGAATGACATGTGGGGTCGTTGGGGGGAATCCGAGCTGGGTCTCGAGGATTGTCACATTGTTCATGAGGATTGGGAAAGACATACTATGCCCTCTTGTTGTATGTTCGAGCCTGAAACATGTCTGTGTGGGAAAGATGGTTAGGGTCAACTAGAGGAAATTCACCGAGGGGATGTTGTGCCTGCCACGGCTTCCCCAGCCTAAGATCACCGTAGTCCGGCCGTGGTTCTACAGTGCATTCAGAAAGGTGGTCATTAACCATGTTCTTCTGTTAGTTGAGTTGTTGACACAACACAGCTTTCTCAAGATCGTCCTCTACCTTCTGCACTGAGCCAGATGGGTTGGAGGGCTTAACTCCTCCAAGGATATCATTGCCCTTGTTGGGATTCCGGCTGAGTACTAGTGCCTCAGTGGGCATTGGAAGACCCAGTAGATTACTTTGTTAACGAGTAATTCTTCCTCACAGATCCAATAAGTGTAAAGATCCCTCCGAGGGAAGATCCTCTCCAAGAATCTCTAGCATGTTCTCGCCCTTTGGAAGGTCCTCCATGTTAACCACAACAATGCCTAGACTCATATTGTTAATGTCACTTGGAAAATCATGTTTTCTCTAAATAGTACTAAAGAGGAGGGCATCATACCGACTCTAGATATGAATATGTATGTAGGGAGAAGCCTCTTTGATAATCTTGGGGAATACTTGGAATCTCTTAACACATCATTACTGGAGGTCCCTACAACGACTTGGTAACTCAGGGTGCTGGGCCACAGGGAGTGCGGCCAAATCAACTAGACGAAATTGTATTCCAATGTCTTCGAAATACTCTTGGGTCATAGGATAAGCCACTCGCTGGTGGAGAAGATGGAAATGGGTCACCAAGAGGGTCTGGCGAAAACACTCAACTTATTCTTGGGTGAGGGATTCCGGTGCCTAAAAATTATGGTGTTGCTACTAGCCAAAACATCACAGGGAAGGGGTATGCTGTGAGGATATCCCATAAACTCCCAGGCTTGGATTCAGGGTCTGGCCCTACATTTCCCCAATCATCAACCGGATGCGGCTGGGGAATGAGTAGAAGTACTAAAGCAGACCGCGGGGATGGTAGGATAACTGGTGGAGAATACGGCGAGCAATCTGATAAACCTCCACATCTCGGGCTACCCTCTTAAGAGTGAAGTGACTTAGCCCCGACTTCACGGTATGACGGGCTGACTATCACAGTTTCTAGTGCGGGGACTATGGCTGTTGGTTGTGGACCACACTGCTTCTCATCCACCATTCGTCCCCAGAATAGATCTTCATGATCTCTAGTCGGGGTGGAGAGTGATTATGGTGATGATGGTGTCGATAGCACGATAGTGACCTATGGGGTTTCCAAATTTTCATCCTTATGGATATAACTGCAGAGGGTGGCGGGAATCCGATGGACCCCGCATTCTTGGAGTACTAGGATGACGTGCCTTGTTCCTGCCCCAACCCTTGACACATGGGATCTAGGAAAAGGTTCCATCACTATGTCATATTCATCTTCGAAACCTGAGAAGAAAACTGGTTTGATCTTAGTTTGAATCTTCACAACGTTCCCTTTATAGTGGCGACAACCCACCCTATTTCTCTTGGATGGTTCTTCAGGACACGACAGATTTCCGGCAAGAGGAGGACCATTGGCCGTACGGGTGCTGGGGCAGAGAGGAATTCTGTGTGATTAATCCGGGGTGTGAGGAGATCTGGGACAAATATCAATGGGGATATAGGGAGGACCTCTGCGGGAAGTTCTGTAGTAGGTAGGGCCTCTGCTTGAGCCCATCGAGGCATGAGAAGAACCCCCATTCTTGTTTCCCCTGGCGACCTCAGTGCCAGGAAGGTCCTCGTACTGGTCGTGCCAAACATGGGAAGGAACTCCATGCTGGGTGCTGGTGAAGAGAAGCAAGCCATCAACCATTTGATTTTTGCATTGAGGAGGTCCCTCACCAGTACTTGTGAAGACATTGGGAGGCCCACCATGCTGGAGATTCACCGAATGTGCAACGTCCCCACACCGGCGGTCTATGGCAGGAGGGATGACTCCATACCCGATGTAATGATAAAGAGATAGGTTTCTGTTCTGAGTGTCATCATCATGGGGTGGTCCCTCATTCATACTAAGGGTATCATGAGTCGGAATAACATTTCGTGTTTGGAATGGGGGAAGACCCAAATTCTCCAGGGTGGCGGTACGGGGAGGGCCTCTGTACTGGTGGCAGACACTATCTGCACCAGCGACCGAGAGAGTCGACCCATCCTACCCATGGGGAGGTTGGGGTATCTATTCGGTCCGGGTGTACAAATTCCCTTATTTAGAAGATGCAAGAGATTGACGATATACATTGGCGGTGGCCCGATCCATAGTTGTTGGTGATGTTGTCCCCCCATGGAGGATGTCCACCTCAGCCTGTGCCTGACACCAGCATCTGGTCAACCATACATGGGAAAACGGTGTAGGCGCATGGAATAATAGCTCTTCAACTTGAGGGACTAGGTGGCTATGCTGGCACGGCCAAGTTGGAGCCATCCTTGGGGGCCCCAGAAATGGGATCCCAACCGGGTAGGACAAATCATCCCCAACCTTGTTGGCGTGGGGGATAGAGTCATTGATGAGTTTGGGGGAGAGGCTCCCGAAAAGATTGTATGCTGGAGTGGGGAGAAGTGGCTCCCTTTGCGGCCCTTGGGGCAACATTGGTGACGAGGTGCAGACGCCTCTAGATCCTGGCAGGCCATATCCAGAGTCGGGAAAATCCATTCCTCCTCGTACCGGCGTACAAGCTCATTGATCACTCTCCACTGAATTACTTCAGATAGGGAGATGGGGTATTGGTGCCTGACATTTATAGGCATGGAGATTGTCGTCAAATTGGGTGGAGCCGCGTGGGGCTGCCACATTGGCATTTCCCCTACCATTGCACTGGTGGGATGGCAGTGATTGAGTTCCTACAACAGCTTGGTTCCTGAACCACAGGGTTATTAACCCATTACTACTAAAAGGAAAGAAATTGATGACTAGTTCCCCAACACCATTCCATCTTCTATGGCTAGTAAGATGGATCCACGATGAAAACTTCGCAGACCAGGATTTCCAACGTTTTGACTTCCCCAACATATAGTTAGTTTCACACTTGTCCCGCCATTTTCATAGAAGGACCTGGCACCGGATAGCAAGATCTGGTGACACACTAGTCCACTGATGCTTCAAATGCTACAAATCTCTATATTGAGGAGAATAATTTGACATCAGGTTCACTATTTCTATTTTGGACGCTTTTTCCAGGATGTACGCATCGGTCTTTGAGGTTGACGATGATGTTTTTTGACCTGCATTCCAGCTTTCCAAATGAAGGTGGCATCTGTTCTTTATTTAGGGATGTTTTCTCATTGATCGAAACAGGATGATGAGATTTCATTTCATCCATTCAGGGATTCCTCCGCGGTACTCATCACCTAATCTGGGTCTCCCTTGTAGACATAAGAAATTGTTCATGAGACTCTTTCCAGTTCCATATCTTCATGGTCACTAGTTAGTTACAGTACTTCTGTCGGGACATTCCAAGGGGTCCAGTCAGGGCAACAACCTTCTGTCGGGGGAGTAGTCATGTTGGAAATCACTGGCGAGTCTGGACAATGTGACACCAGCGCGTCTGGGTTTATTCTGTTTATTATAAGGCTTATTGAGGGAGAGGAAGACTGAGGCATGCCACATTGAACATGGGGAATTATATGTCATAGAAATGTATCTGGGATTTTCCTCATCATCCTATGTTTAACCCAGGGTATGCGGCAGGTTTAACGTCTAGTGGAGACGGATCGAACTAATTGGAACATAGACTAGAGAGGATCAAGTGAGTGCAGCCCCTAGAATGGAACACAGATGTTGGTGCTAATGCATAATTAGTTACATAATGGTTGTTAAAGGGAATGTGGAATGAGGTTTCCTGATCCCACTGAGATGTGTTGTCCCGGGTAAGAACGAAAATGGAAGATGGATGGTTAAGTGAAGTGGGTGGAGAATGAGATGGAGTAGACTCGAGGACGACGGTGATGTTAGGCTTGAGTCTCGAAGATACCTCCTATGTATTAATGTGGTAGGAAATTAATGTCCTTGTAGTTCACTTGAAAATTAATTTCGATCGATTGGGGACTTCAACGACTTACTGCCGAATGGGGTTGACAATGGCTTACCACTGGATGGGGCCACAACATCTTACAACTAGATGGGGTAACAATGGATTACCACTGTATGGGGTCACAACGACAAACCACTAGATAGGGTCACAACGATGAACTGATGGATGGGGTCACAACGGCTTACCGTTGCATGGGGTTTAACCTTAGGGAGGCTTCCTACATACCAAATCCAGGAGACAAGGATCAAATCTCACGTAGTTTGGGATGGTGGATGCAGTTTAACATCGTGCTGGATGAAAAGGGGGCATGCATGTTAATGTCATGCGGGATGAAAGTGGTCCGACATGAAGGGGGGATAAAACTAGTGGTTGTTGGGCACGAACCTCAATGAGGATTCTTATATAACTTTCCTTGGCATGGATCAAAGTCCATGTAGTTCAGAAGTAGTTGGAACTGACTTGAAGAAGGCTGGGACTGATGGGTGTTGGGAATGAACATCAGGGAGGATTCCTATGTACCTTGCCTTGGCAAGGATCAAAGTACACATAGTAAAGAAGGGGTTTGGGTCCTACACTCTAGGCTGCCCTCATAGGATGTCAGGGTCGTTGCTTACTCTAAGCTCATGTGAGTCATGCTCGGTGTGAGAAACAAGAGGCAGTAAAGGCCTAATGATCACATCATAGAAGGTGTGTCTGTGGGAAATGGAATGAGGCTTACATGTGGTTTGTAGCCCAAAGAGAAAACAATGTTTACGCATGGTTTGCAGCTCGAGGGTGATGAATATTGGAACTTACTCCAGGATGGAGACCCGAGTGGTGACAAAGCCCATTAGGAGAGGGATTTTTCACCAAGGAAGAGAGGAGGAGTAGGCATGCTACCTCCAGCAAGAAAAGCTAGGGGCTTACACCAGGGTGGTTTCCCTTTCCCCACGGACAAACGCCACTCTGATAAAAAGGATGTCATTCCCTCAGAGGAATGATATCACTCTTGTGGAGACCAATGGGCAAAGAGAATGTCCGAGATGGGGAACCCCGCATGAAAATCACGGGGTGAGGTCACAGTATAACGTCATGTGCAGAGGATGATAGTGCATGGAAGTTTAACGTCTTGCAGCATGGACGAAGGAGGGTTTTCGCTTCTCCCCTAGGACTTACATAAACGATACTTTCCCACACTTGAGGGAAGGAAGGCATCTGAAATTCCATGAAAGTGGTGTGTCATGGACTGATCCATTGGGGGGCCATGTTAGCATGGCTATGGGAAGAAGCTATAGCCGTTAGTGTGCCTATTAGAAGAAGCATGAGGAGAAGCAACACAATGGGTAGCACCACCCAAGGTACCTTGAAATTGATTCGTGCAAACATGAAGGCTGGCACGAGAAAATGAGTTGCAGTGTCAAAGGGTTCATAGGTAGAAGCATTGTGAAGCTCTGGTGCTCCGTGTAGTGGAGAGGATTTTTGAAGGGATGTGCTTTATGAAGTGAAGTCTATTAGCCTAGGGATTGGGAATAGGTGCATATGGATGGTGTTTTGTGAAGTGGAATGGAATTCGTGGATCAATGCCTCACAATGAAAAGGTTCCTTGCGAAGCATTACATTGTGAAGAAATGTGCTTCTTGAAGCCCAGTGATCATGCCTCAGCATGCAGATCACATGTGTATGATGGGTGTTTCATGAAGCATAAACACTCCACGATGACCTGAGTCCCCTTGGGGATCTTATTCCTTCACGGAGGCTCGTGGGATCCATGAAGGGCATCTATCTTTTAAGAGGTGGGGAATTCACGCAAAGGGGGAGGCACTTCATGATGCAAAAGTACCTTGAAAAAATCATGGTTCGCAGAGAAAAAATTGCTTCACGATGTGGTAGATCAGAAGGATAAAGATCAGAGGATTCATCTTTTTGGATTGAGGGGATAATGGTATTTATATGAAAGAGGCCCTGCGAAGAAGAGCTTGCTCAGCCGAAGATGGAGCTTGCTCGGCGGTGGAATCATGAACGTCAAAGTGGTTCTCCGAGCATCTTGCCTCCTTGCACCGCGGCCGGTTCGCAAATGTCAAATCGGTTCATAGAGAAACCCACCTCCTTGCTCTATGGAAACATCATGAATGTCAAATCGTTTCACGGAGCATCCCTCTTCCTTGCTCCGTGGTAGGATTATGAATGTCAAATCAGTTCGCGGAGCATCCCACCTTCTTGCTCCGTGGCAGGTTCGCGAACGTCAAATAGGATTTCAGAGCATCTCGCCTCCATGATCAGTGGTGGGTTTGTGGACGTCAAATTAGTTCACAGAGCACCCCCCCTCCTTGCTCCATGGCAGGTACACATACGTCAAAGAGGTTCGCAGAGCATCCCTCCTCCTTGCTCAACAGTGGGTTCGTGAACGACAAATCAGTTTGTAGAGGGAGAGCTCTGCGCTAACCATAGGGCTATAGGGCTCCACAACCAGTCATTGAGAGGCATCTATTTATGATATCCTTTTGTTCATACATTTCATGGATTTTGGTGTCAACAATATTTTTCTTTTCTCTTCATGAAATTGACACATTTTGAAGTAGTGAATAGTTAATTCATGATGTTCTTGTAATAGATAACTCAGAATTGATTTGAGAAAATATATTCAGCTGAATATTTCATAAAATGCAACAAAATAATATTACTAATTATATTATGAATAGTGTAACCTATTATAACTGTCCTAAAATTTGTTATATCCCAAACACCATCTCTATTTGGAATTTAGGAAGTGAAAAGGGGATAACTCAATATCGTATAAAACAATATCTTTATATGATTTCCATATCATTCTTATTTTATATGGAATGAGAATATACTGTATGATGTATTATCTATTGTTAATATTTTTCTAAAATTTATGAACGATTATGAATTATCATTTATGAGATTGGTTGAATACTATATCAATAATTGGAATGACATGTAAACAATTGGAATTAATTAATATAATGTTTCTAGACGATTAATGTGTCATGGGAGGTAGCTTTGGTATTTACATAAGCATTGGATGATTTGATTAAATTTTTTGATGTTTTAGGGTTACTTATAATTAGTGATCAATTTTTTATGCATGGTTTAAGATAATCCTTATGGAACATCAATCATTATGAGGTTCTCAGTTCATTTTGACCAATTTGATATTGATTTTCATGGTTTAATAATGGTTCGTGGTAAATTGTATGATCCAAACGAAGAGCCTGTGTGAGTTTGAGGGGGTTCTGATACCTGGTGAACAATGTTCTCATAGTTTATTATAACCCATGTTCCAAATTAATGAGGTTAGTGTAATTTTTGGTGTGTCGTTCAGCCAATAGGGTATGTAAATCTATCAGGTGGGTTTTCTTGGACAAAAATGACTACACATTTGATGCATATGTTAGAGAACCATGTGGCCAAATCATGTCGGTACCAATATTTAATTTAATGTGCTAATTTACCAACATATTATCTTGTTAATTTAGGATACTCCTCCATCCTCTTATCCTATTTGGTGAGCATGAACAATGGGTTCCCTAATATATTCATTTATCTCCACCGCTTCTAGTAGGGAAGATTTCAGGGTGTTTCTCTTGAATTTACATTTATATTTTCCATCCACCTCCATCACATGACATATTTCCATGGTTATTCCTAACTTCTAATAGATAGCTTCAATGATTTGATTCTGATTACATAAAACAATGATTTAATCATCCACGGTTGATGGGGTTTTTATTCAGCATGCATAGATTATATCCTATGATAAATTATGCATTCCATTTCTTAATGATTCATTGTCGTATGAGACCATGGTGAAATTTAAATTGTTTTTTCTATGGTTTAAATATAATTAATTATTTTAACGGTATTGGTTCATAGATATTTTCTCAAAAATGGTGTTGGGAGTATGTTGTGTTGATTCCATTAAAATTTCATGGATTTTCTACAATAGGTGATCAAACCGATGAGTTTTATATCACTATTACATGTTAAATTTTAATTATTTGAATTATTACAATTTTTATAATTTGTTAATTATTTTTCGTGGCTTGAGGTTAGAGACATCTGGTTTTAAAATGAATTTTGGATGCAGATAAGTTTGTATGAAACATATATTTGTATTGGAATGGTCTTCGGGATTGGTAAATCTATTATGAATATTTTTTTTGACAAGGTAGGTCATCTAAAAAAATTACCTATAGTCTTATTAGTTAATTTTCATGTGCATGTTGTATGTTCCTTCATTCTCATTTCTTGATTGATTTCCACCTTGTTTCTATATTTTTGATTTGGACCATTGATTGATATGTATGACCTTCCACAAATCTCATTGGATTCGTGGGTGTTTATAAGACCTATCCAATGGTTTCTAATGTCTTGATCCATTTCATGGAAAATGGAATATTGGTATTGTATTGGGATAAAGAGAGTGTGTTAAAACTCTAATCTATTTTAGTGATATTGTTGGCTTTATGGATTGGTTACGGGCATCATGGATGGACATGGGGATCAATGTTTTAAAAATATATGTTATAGAATATTTAAATTGATTTTATGTTTAATTATTTTATGAAAATTTCTATGAAAATTTTTAATTGGTTTTAAATGTTTTCATTGTGATTTATATTGATTTTGAGTGTTTACGGAAAATAATGTTATGAAATGGTTCTTATATTAAAAGGAGTTGTTGACCTCCACGTAGTTTAAGGAAAAGTGAGTATAAATTAATTCAAATGTTGATTTTAAATTAGTGTTTATTTTTCAATTTTGTAAATTCATATATGTATATTTAATAGATTTTAAGGAAATCGAAGGAATTGGATTTTTTTGATGTTAATGTCCCTTTGAGACCACTGTAAATGAAAATGGTTTATAATTTTGTTTTTTGGTGGTTTCAGAATGTATTGAAAGATCATTATTTCAAACACTGAAATCTCATTTTTCTTGTATTGGTAAAAAGTGTAGTTCATTGAATTACAAAAATAAGGATAGAGATATTGGCCATGGAGGTACATATTATTGTTGGGTCATTGTTCAATGATGTACAGACACAATATATATGATGTTGGTAAGGCATTCCACATCGTTATTGGGTTTTTGGTCATTGTGGTTCTAACTTGAGGATTATCATACTGGTCATGGTGGTCTACAATATTGATTTCGATTGTAGGAAATAGACTTCCATATCACTATTTGTATTCCTTGAATAATCCTCTAAGAACTATTTTTAATTATATATTTATATTTTTTACATAATCAATTAGGATTATCTCTTGTTTCAATGATTAGATTAAATTTAATGTTTCTTTGAATCAGTATTGATGGTTTTTTATATGGTCGTGGTACTTGAATGAGGTACTAGGAATGGCTGATATAGATTTTATTCTCCCAGACATGGATGAAAAATAAAAAATAATTTGTTATTCATATTTCATATTACTCTATGTAATTATATAAAAGAAAATATTTTGGATGATGCATGTTGATTGGTTGAGATGTCAATATAGAAGCTAGGAGACACTGGGCTACAAAATAAGATGTGTTTATTTTAAGAAGTATTTTACTATAATTTAAGGGTTATTTATTTAATTTTTGTACTTTAATACAGAATTATTTCAAATATTATTTTTTTAGACACTATTGGCGTTGTCCAACAATGATGTACTCACACCCTGATCGAGCCACCTCATCACATGGGTACGCAAGCTGTTCTTAAATGATTACTAAAGGAACCTGATTAGTCTGATTCGCATGATGATGATTTCATGACTTAAATGGTTAGCACGAATGATATTATTGTGATGAAGACTAGTTATATGTCACCTATCATATTTCTATGTAGATACTTATGTTTTTTCATTTATTTTCAATATGTGCAATCAGACAAGTGGAAGATTGATTTTGTATGTGCGGCACAACAAATTATGTCTTTAAAGAATTACATTTCATTAATGAATAATTCAATATAAGTTTCTAGGTACTCATATATATATATATATATATTATGTTTGGTTATTTACTTCTAGTTGTGCACTCTGATATGGTTGTATAGTCTCCTCCCAATTCCACCTTAGACACACACTATTAGTGGAAATCCATTAGTGTACGTGGAAGAATGTTTGAGGGTTTTTTTTTGAACTAACGCTTGGATTCAATTTAGTGGAACATATTCCACAACATTACTTGTATGTATAAGAGGTTTTTAATTTCCTGCAATTTTAGCCATTTGGTTTTGGTAGATCTGATTTATAAGATTGTATCAAATCTTGTGATGGATATCAGGATGGTGATTAATGAATAGATATTCTATTAGTAATTCAATGTAATAAATGATGTTATTGAACTTAATATTTTATTATGTTATGTATTTATAAGATTTTAACTTCTAGGGATATTTTTTTTCGATTTGAGGTATTATGATAGTTTTCTAACCCAGCATTATGTAAAGACGCATGTGTCTTGATTATTTATCATGTCTTAATGATGAAGGAGGTGTCTCTTGAATCATACTGGAAACAATTGATATACATTTTACCAGCCATCTAGATTTTGATTTTATTAATATAGGTTTTATATAATTTTCTTGGTATCCAAAATATATCTCTCTCGATGATGACTCTGGTGTGGTCATCGTGAATTGTTGGTGGAGTGACACTGATGGGTCAGTGTGGCATAAGTGTATAACTGTTAGACCCTTAAGGGTTGTTTTAGTGAATTGTTGGTATTATACCTGGTTAGATAAAGGAGTGGTATAATTTTTATATTCTAAATGAGTAAAAACATCATTGTTTTTGGTTTATGTTTTACAGTTTAAGGTACATGTATATGGACGATGTATGTGGCATGGTCTTATAGGGAGAGGTCTTACTTGTAGATTCAAAATGACAATATGTTAATTAATATCAGAAAATGTTTTAACAAGTGATGAAATCAATATATCAGACCCTATAGATTTATGTTTTTTCATTTTAATGTCTCATTGAATTGGGAAATGTGCATTCAATATGCCTTTCTAGTTATGACCTTCTATGAGTTATAATATACCTAGGTTGTTAGACCGAGTTAGCTTTTGATATGACTCTAGTTCTAGGAGTGGCATCAGATGGGTTTTGAGTGTTACCCATGAGATAGGTCACTCAAGTTATGATTGATTATTTGTATGTAATGTAAGGATTGATGTTTTTGACATTTTACAGTAGTGTATGCATGGTGCAACATAATATCGGGTTTTAGCACATATGATGCTCTTGGAATCGAGAAATAGAACATGAGTTCTAGTTTTTTATATATGTGGTTTTATTCTAGAGGGAAATGTTTCATCAATAGCATATACTAAGTAATGGATGTGAATATGTGTTTTCATTGTGGTTATGAGCTAGAATGGTAGGGAAAGATGTGTTTTAGGATATGTGTTTCAATTTTTGATAATTGGGGGGGTGGTGGTGAATGTGTATCTGAGGAATACATGTTATGTTAGAATTGAGAGGAACATGGAGATTACTGGTTTTATTTGATATGGTGATAAATTGTAGTGAATATTCAATGATTCAACTTGCGGTTTCTGACACTCTGGTATATCAAGATATGTTTAAAAGATCACAATTAGTTCATAAAATATCTTAGTGGATCTTTTGAATGATTCTTGGGATTATAGGGGATGATCAACTGGTTTTTTATTAGTATGTTGTCTTTGGTTTTTATAAGTACCAATGGTGATCAATGTTGGGTGAGATGGGGATGTAAATGATCAATGAAAAGTTGATAGATATTTAGATCAAAGGTTTTGTGAAAAGGGAATTGATGGAGTCATGGGAGAGTTTAGTTGATGGGATACGTAATACCATGTAATGGATACTAGTTATTGGGATATCTGTAGAATGAGTTCTTGTATCCACGATATTTGACATGGTTTTTGGATATGATGTTATTAGATCATACCCAATAATATCTTAAGCATATAAAATAACCATGTTTTTATAGATAACTAATTTGAGTGTGATGTGATCCTTTAAGGAATGTTGGCTTGAGACCATTAGATATGTTGACCATGTCGCGGACCTGAGAGTTGATATCTTGAATGAATGATGTTGTGTTAGTATTGATCAATGAAATCATTGCATACTCATATTTGGTGATGTTCATTAAAAATTTCATCAAATACTACTATGTATTCTGATATAGATATAGTTATACACCTTTCTATATAAATGTCTTTTCTTGTGTGATGGAAGGTTTATATGGAGTTTCAATCATGGAGCTGTCTAATTGGAGAAATATGGTGGAATGTTCACTATCCACCCTTAGTGATGGTTTTCCATTATGATGGATTGGATGTTTTATAATACAAGGGGTTCCATTCTTAGATTATAAGAATGGGATATAGTTGACATTTCAATTGGTCACTAATGTGATGGAGAGATGGAAATTTAGTATTAATATGTTAGAAGTGTTTAGATCAATGTCTTAATGGATTGAGGTTTCTTTTGCGAGTCAATGAAAATTACACACCTTTTTTGGGAGTGACATATCAATGGTGGAGGTGTGACTACGATCTTGGAATTATCATATGCATGTGGAACTAGCCAGGGATTTGTCATTATGGAATCATGATATGATTGAAAAACTATTTACTGATATGATTGAAATTTATTGGTAGTTTTAGTAGGAAATAATATGTGATCGATGATTGGGTCAGGAATTGGATTCGACCTTGCAGTTGTTATGAATGATATTTTGTAGTGTTTGTGTCAAGGAAATGTCAGTAGTATGGTTGGGAAAAATGATGGTTTTTAATCAATAGTGAATCTAAAAGTGGAATATAAGGGGGCTCAAGTATGGAATCTTCTGGGCATTTTTTTGTTGTTATGGAATTCCATACGCCATGAATGAATTGTGTTCAGGTGAGGTGGTGAATTTCAATAATCAGAGTTGGGAAATTTTTGGATGAGGGGGACGGGGACTGATTCACAGAGTTTAAATGTAAAACATGTGCGATTATTATTATAGAATAATTTATTGAAGAAAATATGGTTTTTTCAAATCTAAATCTTTGATGTCTTATATGTATATTCTGTTCTTGGATTTAGTTTTATTGAAGACTTTTGTTATAGATTTTAGTTCACATGTGTGTTGGGAATCATACGTCAGAAACTATGCATCATTCATTATGTGGGAATGGGTTCTAGGTACTCCGAATCTTTTAATATGGTGTAGATTCCATGCAACAAAATTGGTTGTTGTAAGCTAAAGCATATTTTGGGGATTAAAATATCTCATATGAGTGCTCACATGGTGACAAGGTCATCGATTAAAATGGATGGGTTTGGGAAAGCTATATCATTGTGTTCATTATTGATAACTGAGTTTCCGTGAATTTTGAATAGTTGATGGGATTGAGTTAGATCTTTTTCATTGTTTGTATTTCTAATATTTAGATACAGATGAAGGTATATTATGTTATTTGTTATCAATGTAGGTCGGGTGGTGCAGATTGATGACCAATGAGACTTCATGGGGATGAGGAGTATTATGTAGTGGATTTTGTAACATCCTATTTTAGAACGGTTCAAAAATTATAGATGAATTTTGGACATCAATCTATTGGAAGGGTAAAATATTTAATCAAGACTAAAATTGAAAATTTCAAAGTTTTAAGGACAAATAGTGATGTTTTTATAGTTTAAATCATTTTCATGATGTATCATAGGTGTTTTGAAGATCATCTGATGCTTTAGGTTATATTTTTAGTGTTTTGAAAAATTATGGTTAAGTTTGATTTTTTGTTATGAAAATTTTAAGATAAACTCTTCACCACCACGATTCTATGACAATTTTAAATTATTTTATAAATAAACATTGTTGATTTTCATTTTTTGGTCATGGTTTAGGGTATATTGTGTGAGCTAATAGGATATACCATGTGAGTTTTATGAGGATCCATGCTTGTATCATGTCCTATTCACAATAATAGAAACACCATGTTCCATATTTAATTAGGTTTTGGGATGGTTTGTGAATAGATTAGCCACTGTGTGCCAAAATTATGTGAGTGGTTTGGCTTGTATAGTGCTAACCACAAGATCAGTGCATGGTTTAGAAATTTTAAGGTCAAAACATGAGGATTCCAAGATTTCATTAAAATTTGTATTTTACCGAAATACAAATTTGGGGTTTTTGGGTAATCCTTCTTATTATCCTCACAATCAGTGTGCATGAACCCAATAGTTCCTAACCTACATCCTCCTTATTCTACCTGTTGATTCGGTCTATATTCATTAGGATTCATTTATGATCAATGTGATATTTATCTTCCTGCTCCAAACCGTTCCCTCTCTACATGGTTCATCATAATTTTCATCATTTGGGTTTGCAAATTTTATTGAAATTACATTAGATAGTGTTATAATTAGAACATGATTATTGGGGTTTGGCCGGAATTTGTAGGGGAGATCCTGAGAAAAATTACTTATTTCGTTGCTTGATGTTTCATAATGGTATAAGACCATGGTGACTTTGAATAATTTTTTCTTATCCTTTTATCTAATTAATCATTTTAATGAAATATAATCTCATGGATTATTCAAAAAAATAGTTTTGGTTTTCTATTGTGGACCTTTCATTGTGGTTTCTTACTGTTTTAATAAGAGTTTATTGATTAAATGAGTTAGTTAGCTTCATACTAATTTCACAATTGAGTAATTATATTTTTATAATTTTTATAAATAATGAATTGTTGTGTCCTGTTGTGAGGATAAACATGATTGGATATATAAATATCTTTTGGATATTGATAAATTGAGATGATATATCAATGAGGATTATCAAGGATGTTGTGATTGGAAAATGTTTTCAATGTCTTAATTAACGTGGTAGGTGTCATTAGATCATTACCCTTGTCTTTTTAATTGATCATCACAAGCATTTAGTATGTGACATAAATCCCATGTTTTTTTTGTTTTCTACCCATTATTATGAATTTGGTTTTAAGACATGGATTGATGCCTTATACTATCTAAAGATCTCATTGAATATGTTGGTGTTGATGTGGCCAACTATATGGTCAACCATTGAGTGAGACATTTTTTGTAAATGGAAAAGCGGGGTTGTAATGGCATATCGATATATTGTTATTTTCCAATCCCACATTAGGTTTTTGGTCAAAATTATTGAATTTTTAAGGTTTAGTTGGTCGTACTTAAAGATAAATGATTTTAAAATAAGATGAATTGATTATTTGGAATGATTTTATGTTCAATTATTTTATGAAAATGCTTATATATCTTTTAAAATCCGATTAAATTTGTTCTATTGGGATTTTCCCTATTTTAGTAGTCAAAGGGGTATTGTGATGTTTTGAAATTGTACTTATTTTAAAATTCATTTTTGAAATCCATGTGGTTTATGGAATGTAGTTAAAAAATGGATAAAAAAACTGATTTTAAATGATTGGGTTGGATACCCATTTGTAAATGCCTTAATAGAATAGTTAATTAATTTGATGGAAGGGAATGATTTGGGATTGTTTTTTATGAAAAGGTCATAGGGACCTTAGTAATGATAATGTCTTAGAATATGGGATTTCCTGGTTTTAGAATGTATTATAATGTATAGATATTGAACAATGAAAAGTTATTATTGGAGAAATGGTTAAAGGTGATGTCCATGGTGTTCATTAAAAATGGATATAGATAATGGTCATGGAGGACCACATAATTATATGGTTTTTTTCACAGTGGTCCATAGAATTGGGTTAGGATGTTGGTCATATAATTCTATATCATTTTTGGGTTATTTTTCATGTTGTTCAATACCCTTGGTTTTGGATATTGGACAAGGTGATCAAATTTTGGATTGTGATTGTTAACAGTGGTGTTCTGTATCTCCTATTGGTTTCTTGGACATATTCTCTAGAAACTATAATTTTATTATATATTTAGATGATGGAATACTGATCAAAGAAATTTCACTTATTTGTATGATTATATTGATGGGAATGATGCACTAAATTAGTACTTATGGTTTTTATATAATTTATGTGATAGAATGAGGCTCCAGTGATGGTTGATAATGATGTTTATGTCTCTTATAGATGAATGAAAAATGAAAATACCTTTATTATATTTAGAGTATATATCAACATATGATATGGGTTTAGAGGACTAAATTGATTATATTCATATTGGTTGTTCTGATTGTCACCTTAAATCCCCAATGATACTAAATAACAAGATAAAACAGTATTTATTTTCCGATTTATTTTCATTTCATGAATTTCTTATTTATTTAAATTATTAACAACATACACTATTTTATTGACAGGTATTTTATTTATAAATGATTGGTATTGGTGTACTATAATTTTCACACACCCTTCTCAATATTCCACTATACACTAGTACTCGATAATCTCTAATATATTTACATCAAGCACAAGTGTGGGTTGATCAATGTGTTTCTTGTTTCATAAATATGCAGGAAAATAGAGATGGTACGATGGTTATAGAGACCTAGTATCTATCACTGATAAAAATTTTCTTATACTATATGATGTATTTATTATTAATTTATTTATTTATAAAAATGTGTGATCAGTCCAATGGAAAACAAGATTTTTACGCGTGGCATGAATTTTCTAGGCTGCATTATATTTTATTTTTTTCCAGAATTATTCTATTTTACTTTCCATGTACATTGATGTGTATGATGTTTGGTTATTTATTTCTAGTTGTAAACTGTAATTTAAGGTAATAACATCCTCAGAGTTCCACCATAGATATATGCTATTAGATTGGCTCATCGGTTGTACAATGATCCATGCATAATTTTATGTGACGAACTCGCTCGAGGAATCAATTTAGTGGAACCCGAGTATATATGATAGATATAACAGATAGAGAGATATTTTAAAATTTTAAATAAGGGGTTGATTTCATTATCAAATAATATTTTAAATTTAATTTATCTAAGTAAAAAATATTTAATCAAATGAATAAAAAAATATGAACATAATGGATATTTATAGTAAATTAGATCTTATTGATCATACATCTTTACTTCAATAACTAACTGAGAGATTATAATTCCAACTATAAAGTGATAATGATTCTTATTATTAGTGAAAAAGCATTACATCAAGAAATTTTAAGCCTTGATTCACAACCAAAATACATTCATTTTCACTAGGCTGGAATAACCCGAATTGTTTTATATTTTTTCTCAAGGAGGCACAACTCCAAAAGCTCTAAATTTTTCTACATAGAGGCTCAATATGGACAAGGAAAAATGGTAAATACATCTAATAGGTAGTATAAACCAATATTCGTGCATTAAATAGGGAAATCAAAAACAATTTTTCACACACACTAAAAAATTAGAAGAATATAAAACCACAAATCTCGAATTTAAAATGTGAAAACTGTAAATCCCTAACACATATTAAATTATTCCATGAGCTATATAGTGTATAATTTTGATGTAAATTATCAAAAATAACAAAAAGAGTGTTCATAATTTATCTATACCAATTCCTATAATCATTTCCCATCATATAGCAAGCCATAGTTTTTCTTGTTGCATTATTTGTGTATATTTTGAACAGTTTTACCTATTCTCTCAAAATTTACTTATTATGATTTCTTCACAAATAGTGACATAAAAAATTTATATTATAGTACCACAATCATTATGTATTAGTCGTCAATAAATTATATGAAAATATACATATTAGAGTTATTCAAATTATTTTTATAATTCTTCCAAGACAAGTAATTTATGATTTCTAGAGTAATACAATTAAAATTAATATCTTCAATTAATTCAAATGTAAACCACACATAATCCCCTTCAGTTCTGTTATAGTATTTCTATATAACAACACCTAATGAAAAAACAATATTTTTTAAGATTAAAAGAAATAATGGTATTTTAATAAATAAATAAATAAAAATATCCAAAAACTATAATATTGAAAAAATTACAAATTCTGTTGTGTGTATGATTTATTTCACCTATCATATGACTCATTTCTATACTAATAATTCCATCCTTATATTATGAGTCATTTTTTTTCTATGTTTGTTTCATTTCTTATATAATGCATGCAATTTAGTTTTGTCCCATATACTAGTAATTCAATATTTTCGTATGAATCATTCATACTGTTTTCTAATATTTGACCATTATATATTCCATATTATGAGTTAGTTGACCCATGTTGGACTCCCATGAGAATTGGTGTGTCCATGTATTGTGTGTTGGATTTTTTGTAAACATTTTCAGTATAATTCCATTAAAGTTGGTATGTTATATGTGGGGTTACAATTAAATGATTTCATGAGGCATGATGAATTTTTTGTTCAACATGTCAAATACAACATTAGATAGTGATGTTCCCAATAAACTGAATGTAATGGAGTGCATGAACTAATGTGAATTTCTATAATGGCGATAATGAAAACACTTATAGATGGGTTGAAGTGATAAAAAAAGGTAGCACAAAGATTGGGTTGCATCATGAAATAGTTAGATGTGTAGTTCAAGTGTAATTATTGACAAGATATTTTGACAAACCATTCGGACATGGGTATGGAAGATTTGGGATTGGTATATAAAATTTATTTTACAATTTTTTGTTGTTTCCTAGTGTTTGATATATTTTTTCAATATAAATCTATAGTAAATAGATATTTTTATGAAAGTATAAATAAACGCGATAATGTTTTGTGAACTGTCATTTTCTAGGATTCAACATTCCAATATATGGTAATGGAATGAGTTTTGAGAGTGATGGGTTTTGTGAAGGATGATATTTAAAATAGTGTTGATCATTATGGATGATAATCACAAATGTGTTATGTAATTTTAGTGTACACTGCAACTATGACAAGGTTCATGAATGAACAATGGAATAATGGTAAAGCTCCATGGATATGATAATCACCGCAAAGGGGGAATTTCTATTTCTTATTGTGATGATAGGGAGGTACATAAAAACAAATGGAGAGATTTGAAAAAAGGTGATGATGGGGATGAGTTCCTCCTGAAAAGGAGGAAATTCTTATAAATATGACTCTACCCCAACATTTGTTAAAGAGTATGGATTAATGAAAAAACAAAGGATCTGGTTTCAAGAATTTGATTCATGAATCCTATTCTTATTAAATTCCATATAGAGAAAGAACTTTCAGAAGGCTATGTAAGGAAACTAAATGATGTATAAAATTTTATATTATTGAAAATGGTGTAGTATAACAAAGCTTCATGAATGTGATGACCGTCGTGGTGGATAATAAATCTTTTTGAATGGAGGGATCTTCATAAAGTATATTTGATATTTTTATATGTAGTGTTCTTAAATATAGTACTTTTCTTCATGAAAGGGTGTGTATTTACGAACATTGGTGTCTCATTGTAACATAAATGGTATTTCATGAATGATGGGTGCTTTATGTTTAGTATTGATGAGGAATTGGTTTAGGTGAGCAACTCATTCATGTTCATCAACTCTGGTCTATGGTGTTACAAGAGTCTTATGACAATCAGGGATAAAGACTAAAATGTACAATCTAATGAATATACCATCAAATCATTAAACATATAGAGACATTTCTGAGGTATGTGCTCTAGGGGGGTCTAAAGTATTGTTCTAATAGTGGAAGTTTTACGTCACTAAAAATCATATAAAGGAATCCAGCTAATATAACACCCCAAGATTATATGAAAAGTATTATTTTAATTACATTGATGTCTTTTGTTATACGCTACACCAATATTATCTTATGCTATACACAACACCATATTTACTTGTATTATAAGAAAACACTATTCTTGGCTTGTGTTGCATGCAAGAGAAACATTCCTCAATAGCATTTGTTGTACGCAATACTGAGTTTCTCTAAACAGTTATATATTGTTATAACAATATTATGAACTAGCCATTATGAATAATAGTTACTAAATTTTTAATTTTATGACATTATAATTCATCTTACACATTTAATAGAACATGGTATGAGAACAAAATAATTTTTTCGGCTTAAATAAGTATTTTTCAAAAAATGCAGTTTTTCCGCCTTTTGATGGAGTACACTCTTTAAATATAGTTTTTGACGTGTTTATAAGTTCAATTTGACAAAATAAAATTCTTTTTGGAATCAGGATAAAAAATTTACTTTAAATAAATTTTTGATATTTTTCTGATATGTTTTTTATTTTGATGAAACGTAAAAATACGCTAAATTTTAAATAAAAACAACTTTTTTCATCAAGATATTTTATATGGTTAAATTATAATATTGAAGGGTTTAAAAGTATAAATAGAATAAATTTTTACCATTTAATATAATTTTTTTCATTAGCATCAATTTTACATTGAATTCATAGGTTAAATCATTTCAATATTTTGCAATGTTTTATACAAAACCCCCTTTTTTCGACAACGGGATTTGATTTAAATTAAATACTGAAACATCTTTGTTTTTAATTTAGAAAAATGGATTCCATATTTGGAATCAGTAGGTCCAAATTATGTTAATAAGCTAACTTTTTTAGGCGTTATGAATAGTAACTATAGTAAATTTTATTTACCATAGTTAAAGGTAAATCAGGCAATTAAGGGTAAATATAATATTTTAAAATTACCCTAACATGTGTCTTAATATAATTAGATGATTATATTTTTCCCTAAAACATACTTGGGTTGAAATTTATTATAATGGAACCCACTTGTATTTGATTAAGACCTTGTATTTATTTTATTTAAAGGAATGCGAAATATGTCTCACACAAACTTTTATAATTAGATTAATTTTAATATAAGGTTAAACATAATATAAATTTTATTATAAATACTAATTTTAAATCTTAAATGTTTTTCTTTATTATGGTAATTTATTTGTAATTTCTAAGAAATATTTAATTACCATAATAGCTTATACATTAATGATGTAGAAAATATTTATTTAGTGAAAAATCAATAATATAGTTTTTATTAAAATAATAATACCTATCAAAAGGACCAGAAACTTGACCAAACCATATTTTTTCGAGTATATCTATACCCTAAGAATCCTAGGGTCTATTTTTGGACTGTTTTGATCCTTATAAAACAGATTAAGACATTTATATTATATTATTTTAAATTATGTCAAAGATGTCACCTTCATAATTTAATAAATATAACAATTTAAATGTTGTTATTTTAAGATGATAAATTCAAGTAAAAATATTATTATGAAATTTATTATATTTATATTTATTACAAGATTTTATTTATAATTTTTATTCAAAAATAATTATATTAAATAAATATACAAAAATATTGTAGTAATTATTTTATTAAGATAAATACCAAATAAATGTTTTTAAAAAATAAAAATAAATAATATATGAACAAATTAATGTACTCCATGAATATTTTAGTTTAATATGACTTTTTATAAATCTATTAATTTTTTTTCAAATATATATTTTGTGTTTATTTTATTTAAATTTAAATAAATTAATAATGCCAAAATTGACACTATTGTTATTTTATAAAAATAACATATTATAAAATTGTTTGAAAATCACTAAAATATTTAAAAATAATAAAATGAAATTTATATGGTCTAAAATGTTATAAAGCTTCCAATTATGGAGAATTCAAAACATATAAGTAATTATTTATATTAATTTAAAATTTAGAATATTATTACCACAAATAAAATTAAATAGATTAAATAAGGATAAATCAAGTTGATAAGGTTTAAAATAAATTACCAACATGTATAACTGTTATTTTTTGTTGATATTACAACCATATCACATCTAATATTTGGGTTTGAGTCATTTTTTGAGGTTTTTAAGTGGGGTTTGAGTTTATTATAAATTAATATTTTAGAGGTTTCCAAAAGTGCCCCTCTCTTCTCTTATAAAAGGGAACCTCCTCCCTCTCCTCATCACACCAATTTGGGCCTTAATTCTCAGAAAACCCCTGAAAATTTCTATTCTCCACTTCCCTAGAAACATAAAAGAGGTTCTGGTCTTTTTCAAAGACCAAATTTAGTGCCCTAAGTGGAGGTTTAGAAGAGGCGCTTCAAAGAAGAGGTAATATCCTTTACCGATTCTTTCAAATTCATTTCTTCTTCTACTTCCTCTTATTTTGTTATTTCATAATAAAGTAATAACATCTGTAACACTAATATACTTAAATGTTATTATAAATATGAACCAAACCTATTTCACCTTCTATCGATTCTACAGAAAATGAAATTACCGCGCGTGCGTACGTACGCAATACCGTCTCCACGCCGTGGTGTAATCTGTTTTCCCACCACCACCTTACATGGATGGGTATAATGGTGGAAATAATAACTATATATGATTATTATAACATGATAATAATTCCGAGATATTATATAATCCACTCCAATACCATTCAACAGTTATAAGAATGATATTGTCGCTCGTACGGACGTACGGATTACCGTCTCCACGATGCGATGAGATTCATTCTCCATTTTAACCATTCCATAATTATTATAAAGTATATATATAATAAATAATTATAAAATTTATGACACAATAATTCTACTGGATTTATTTATATATATATATGTACTCTACTTACTTAAATTCAATTCAATAAGTAGATGAAAACAGCGTTCATACGTACGTACAGTCTACCATCTCCATGAACGGTGTATTTCATTTCATTTATCTATCTATTATATACATATATATCCTGAATATATATGATATATAAATCATGTTTTAAATTCTGTAAGAAATTATATCATGATATAACAACAAAAATTCTAAACACATACGATAAATGATACGATTTTACCCAAACCACTGCTTTAACGTGGAATTATCGAATGCATGGGTAATATAAAGTCGTAAGTGAATCATATATGATATCATAAATATTATTATGGTTCTTCTAAAAGTTAATAATATATTTAGACCCACTATACAGGAGTCTCAGAATCATACTGACGAAATTGGACATAAGTTACAAGACAATTATTCCAATCTTTTTCTTATCCGAGATTGTTTATGCGTAAGTATTTACTGGGGTTATCTTTATCATCCATGTCCATGTTTTCTAAAAAAATTACTTAATTTTTTTATTATTCTTCCCTGTATGTTTAAATTCATTTTTATCCTTTTTTTAATTTTACCACATTTTATTGAAGGAATCATTCCTTTGTATACCATATAAGGTACCTTTTGACTTTTCCTGTAAAAGTATGAGAAGAATGTTTTTTAAAGTATACGGCGTGAATGGATTTTTACTATTTCATAATGCCTTCTTTCCATGAAGATTCCTCTAAAATATTTCATTATTATTTTCAACAAAATTATTTTCTTTTAAAATTTCATGGAATTTTGAGAAAAGAAAATGATTTTGAAGAAGAAAGGATATTTTCCTCAGGAATTCATTTCAAGTGTTTATTCAAAACTATTTCCCATATAAGATGAAATTATTTAGTATGATCATGTTTCAATAATAATGACTCTATTATTTTCATGTTTTGATTTTTCTTATGATGAAATGTATCCATTTTTTTATATGGATTATGTTAAATTTGGATGATGTTTTTGAAACCCATTTTATTCCTTGGGTTGTGATGCATGATTTATGATTGTGTTGTGGCACATGTAAGAATGATTTCAATATTATATGGGTGGGACCTATATCTCCCTTCAATTAATTGTGTAAATATTTATATCTCATGAGATGGACATGGATGGAACAACAAGTGAATACGGTTCAGTAATATAGGGCTAGATGACAAGTAAACCCGGTTCAACAATGGACTTTTTCCACTATGATGGTCTTGGCAGAAATTCCTTGGATACTATGGAAATCATATCATGTTCTTAATGTATTCCACTAATACATGTTTTATTCCAATCTATTTTATCATGATTAATGTTCCTTTATGATCTATGCCTTACATACTGCCATGATTTATTTCACAACTCAATATTTTGATGTTTAATCATTATGTTCATGTTTTTTGAAGTTCAAATGTATATGATTTGTTTTATTTTATACATTCATACCATTAATGATCATTTGAGCTCACCCTTTATATGTTTTATATTCCCTAGGATTTAAAGAATGTTTTTATGTATGAAAAAAAGGGGAAGATCTTTATGGGAGATGTTGAAGATCATTCAACATGATTAGAATATTATGTTCCAAGTTTCCAAAGACACTAAACTAATATGGCCCTTAGGTGTTTTGTTGTTATGTATTAAGTATTATAAAAAAGTAATGTAATGTCCATGTACATCAAGCTTGGGTCTCTACAGTTGGTATTAGAGGAAATATTTAGTTAACCTTTGGAAACTAGGATGCGAAAACTTTAGTGAGATCCCTAGAGATATTTCTATGGAATCTCTATATATGTCCCTAAGGTTAAGTATAAGTATAGGTTATAGTCCTAGAATTATGGAAAATATCTTAGAATTAAACCTAAGATGTTAGATATTAAAGTTACACCCCTTTATTATGTTGTTTTCCTATTATGATTTTTCCTCTCACACTATTCTTTTTGTGTTTTAGAAAATAGCTGGAAATAGGAAGATTCACGATAATGGAGGATATGATGGACAATGGAATAATATTCTTCATGAGAAACCAAATGAAATGGGATTTGGAACTCCAAACATCATTATCATGCCTAATCAGCAATCTCATAATATGAACACTAATCTCAACTTTGGTAAGTTTTTTGACTCAGCTAATAAGAGAAAGATGGAGTTTGATGATGATCATAGAGAAAAGAAAGTTAAATTTCCATCATGTAAATCATGTGGGAATAGGCATCAGGGAGAATGTTTCAAAGGAACTAGAAAATGATTTAGGTGTGGAAAAGGAGGACACAAATCCAGTAATTTCAAAGGAAAAGGTTCAGTAAACACCATGGACAAGGGTAATAGTTTTTCTAAGACATAAACAATGGTTAAATGTTTTAAATGTGGAATGTATGCGAATTATGCAAACAAATTCCCTAAAGAAAAATCTCATGAAGAGAATCAGCATGGTTGTATGAATAGTATTTATGTTGTTGATGATGAAGAGAATACAAATGATATATGTGATTGAATAAGTGTTGAGGAATAAAATGATGAAGCTCAGTCAATGGTCTAAGAAGGTAGTGGAATGATTTTATGTTTATCAAGAGTTATGTTGTCTAGGTAATTTTACAGTTTATGGAATAAAGAAACATCTATGGATTATTACACTATTGTTTTTTCTAAAGTATTTGAATATATATGTTGAATGGTACCAATCACCATGAAATGTTATTCAGATATTTTTGGAAAGTAGATGATATTTTCATAATGAAGGGATAAAGAGATAATGAGATTTTTGATAGTATTAAGGATCTCATGACTGATATAAGGACAATGTGATATCATGTATTGAGAATATTGAAATTTTGGGATTTTGGTATGTGGAAAGAGTTGACTTTTTATAGCATTCATGTTTTCACAAAGATTATATGGTTATTAATGTTTCAAGAGAATACATAATTAAGGTATTCACATGTCTATAATGTGACCAACAAGATATATTTTATGATATATGGGGATAAATGAAGGTATTTATATTCTTGGTAGATGACCTCCCAAGTAATCATGTTTTTTATAATATGAGATTGGACATAAGTATTTTGAATAATCCTAAAGATTAGAATGGATTATGTTACACATTATATAGTATTGTTTAAGGCTATAATGTTATGATATTATTTCTAAACCATTATAATAGTATAGTCTTAGAAAAAGTACAACCCATAGGATGGGAAACAACCCATCATGTTGGACAAGGATGCGAGAATCGAACCAACAACCGAAGTGCGACATGCCTTTATCACCTACCATTGGCCTATTAGAAGTCCTTGGTTTGTAGAAATTAGTTATATTTTATTAAGAGATATGATATATGATGTATAAGTCCATTTTAGGAACCATATACAATTAATCTCACCATAGGCGAACTTATGTATATTTAATAACTTGGGCTAACCTTTTTGTGATAGAGACAGATGGAGTGACTCATCATTCTATCACACGATCTGCTAACACTTAACTAATGACAAATTCAACATAATTTCTTTAATATTTGAAGTGGAAATTATTCATGGAATAGCCAATGATGATATTGTACCACAATCAAGTAAGTATTTCTCCATATGCACAAATTCATCAACTTTTGGGAAATGATATCGAAAACCAAAAAAACAAATGTTGTCTTAGTTCCCTCAAATATGATGAATCAGATGGTACCTTAGATCATCACAAATTTATAGCTTTTTGATCGTTGTATTTTTCATAGCCATGTTCTCTACCACTCTCCATCAGAACAGGATGGTTATATTTCTCTTCCATATCCATATTTTCACCTATATTCTTCTATGTGGAAACCCAGTGCTGAGTTACATTGGGTGAACGTTATGTTTCTAACTTTCCATTTTAAAAATAAGATTTAGTATTTTTTTTACGATGTGGGTTTCTTTGAAAGAAACTTTCAAGTAGTAAACAATTTATAACCCTGAGGAATTTCGAAGGCGAAATTCATTTTAAGGGGGGTAGAATGTGACACCCCGAGATTTTATGAAAAATATTCTTTTAATTTAATTTATGTCTTGTGCTGTACGCTACACCAAAATTAGCTTGTGCTTAACGCAACATTATATTAGCTTGTATTATACACAAACACTATTATTGGCTTATATTGCACGCAAGAGTAACCGTCCTCAATAGCGTGTGTTGTACGAAATACTGAGTTTCACAAAACAACGATATATTGTTATAATATTATTATGAACTAGCCGTTATGAATAGTAGTAACTAAATTTTAAATTTTATGAAATTATAATTCATCTTACACATTTTATAGAACATGGTATGAGAACAAGATAATTTTTTCCGCTAAAATAATATTTTTCAAAAAATGCAGTTTTGCCACCTTTTGATGGAGCACCCAAATTAAATATAGTTTTTGACATGTTTATAAGTTCAATTTTATAAAATAAAATTCTTTTTAGAATAAGTATATAAAAATTTACTTTAAATAAAATTTTTATATTTTTCTGATAAGTTTCTTATTTTGATGAATAGTAAAAATATGCTAAATTTTAAATAAAAACAAATTTTTTCATCAAGATAATTTATATGGTTAAATTATAATATTTAATGGTTTTAAATTATCAATAGAATATATTTTTACCATTTAATATAATTTATTTCATTAGCATTAATTTTACATTGAATCCATAGGTTAAATCATTTCAATCTTTTGCAATTTTTAAAACAAAAACCCTTTTTTTCAACAATGGGATTAATTTTAAATTAAATACTGAAACATCTGTGTTTTGAATTTGAAAAATTGATTCCATATTTGGAATCAGTAGGTCCAAATTATGATAATAATCTACTTTTTAATTTTAGGTATTATGAATAATAACTACGGAAAATTTTATTTACCATATTTAAAGGTAAATCGTGTAATTAAGGGTAAATATAATATTATAAAATTAACCTAACACTTGTCTTATTATAATTGGAGGATTATATTTTTCCATAAATAAAACTTGGGTCGAAATGGAATCTAATGGAACCCACTGGTATTTGATTAAGTCCTTCTATTTATTTTATTTAAAGGAAAGTGAAATATGTCTCACTCAAACATTAATAAATATATTATTTTTAATATAAGGTTATACAGAATATAAATTCGATTATAAATAATAATTTGAAAGATAAAATTTGATTCCTTATCATGGTAATTTATTTGTAATTTTTAAGAAATATTTAATTACATTAATATCTTATACATAAATGATGTAAAAATTATCTATTTAGTGAAAAATCAATAATATAGTTTTTATTAATTTAATAATACCTATTAAAAGGACTAGAACCTTGCCCAAAAATTATTGGTCGAGTATAGCTATACTCTAAGAATATGAGGGTCGATTTCTGGACCATTAAAAGCCTTATAAAACAGATTAATACATTTATACTTTTTTATTTTAAATGATGTCAATGACGTAACTTTCATAATTTAATAAATATAACATTTTAAATGTTGTTATTTGAAGATTATAAATTAGAGTAAAAATATTATTATGAAAGGTATTATATTTATCTTCATCATAGGATTTTATTTTTAATTTTTATGCAACAAATAAGTATATTAAAAAATTATACCAAAATGTTGTAGTAATTATATTACTAAGATAAGTACCAATAAATGGTTTTAAAAATATTAAAATAAATAATATATGAACAAATTAATGTTCTCCCTGAATTTTTTAGATAAACATGACTTGTTAAAAATCTATTAAATAGTTTTTTTTTGAAAATATATTTTGTGTGGATTTTTATTTAAATTCAAATAAATTAATAGTTTTAAAATTGACACAATTGTTATTTTATAAAAATAAAATATTATAAAATTGTTTAAAAATCAAAAATATATTCAAAAATAATAAAATGAAATTTATATGTTATAAAATGTCATATAATCAATCCAATTATGGAAAATTCACAACACATAAGTAATTATTTACAACAATTTAAAATTTAAAATATTATTACCACAAATAAAATTAAATAGATTAAATAAGGATAAATCAAGTTGGTAAGGTTTAAAATAAATTACCAACATGTCTAAATAGTATTAGTTGATAACATTACAACCCTATCTGATCTAATATTCTAATTTGAGTCATTTTTTGAGGTTTATAAGTGGGGTTTGAGTTTATTATAAATTAATATTTTTGAGGTTTCTTAAAAAGCCCCTCTTTTCTCTTATAAAAGTGCACCTCCTCCCTCTCCTCCTCGCACCACTTTGAGCCTTTGATCTTGGTCAAACCCTACCAATTTCTCTTCTCCAGTTCCCTAAAAATATACTTGTTGTACTGGTTTTCTTTAATGACCAACTTCAGTGCCCTAAGAGGAGGTTTAGAAGAGGCGCGTCAAAGAAGAGGTAATATCCTTTACCGATTCTTTCAAATTCATTTCTTCTTCTACTTCTTTTTTTTTTCATAATAAAGTAATAACATCAGTATCACTCATATACTGAAATGTCATTATAAATATTAACCAAACCTATTTCACCTTCTATCCATCCTACGGAAAACGAAATCACCTTGCGTGCGTACGTACGGAATACCGTCTCCACGCCATGGTGTAATATGTTTTCTGACCACCACCTTACTTGGATGGGTATAATGGTTGAAATAATAACTATATATGATTATTATAACATGATTATAATTATGATATATTATATAATCCACTCCATTACCATTCAACAGTTATGGGAATGATATCGTCACACGTAAGTACGTACGGATTACCGTCTCCATGACGCGATGAGATTCATTGTCCATGTTAACCATTCTAGAAAGATTATAAATTATATATATAATAAAAAATTATAAAATTTATGACATAATAATGCTACTAGATTTATATATATATATATATATATATATGTACTCTACTTACTTCCATTCAATTCAATAAGGAAATGAAAACAGCGTTCAGGCATAGGTACGGTCTACCGTCTCCCTGAACGGTGTATTTCATTTCATTTATGTATATATTATATACATATATATCGTGAATATATATGATATATAAATCACATTTTACATTTTGGAAGTATGTATATCATGATATAAGAACAACAAGTCCAAACAGATATGATAAATGATACGATTTTACCCAAACCACTACTTTAACGTGGAATTGTCAAATGCACGGGTAATATAAAGTCGTAAGTGAATCATATATGACATCATAAATATTATTATTGTTCTGTTACAAGTTAATAATATTTTTAAACCCACTATATAGGAGTCTCGGAAACATACTGAAGAAATTGGACATAAGGTAAGGGATAATTATTCTTATCTTTTTCTTATCCGATATTGTTTATTCGTAAGTATTTACTGGGGTTATGTTTATCATCCATGTCCATGTTTTCTAAAACTGTTTTCATAAAATGTTTACTATTCTTCCATGTATTTTTAAAGTCATTTTTACCCTTTTTTTACTTTTAAAACATTGTATTGAAGGAATCCTTCCTTTGTTTACCATAAAAGGTAGCATTTGATTTCTCCGGAAAAAGTACGAGAAGAATGTTTTTTTAACTTATACGGAGTGAATGGAGTTTTATGGCTTCATAATGCCTTCTTTCCATGAAGATTCCTCTATAATATTTCGTGATTATTTTCAAAAAAATATTTTTCTTTTAAAATTGGAAGGCATTTTGAGAAAATAAAATGATTTTGAAGAAGAAAAGATACTTTCCTCAAGAATTCATTTCAAGTGTTTATTCAAAACTATTTACCATATAAGATGAAATTATTTAGTATGATTATGTTTCAAGTATAATATCTCTATTATTTTCATAGATTTATTTTTATTATGATCAAATGTATACATTTGTTTTATATGGATTATGTTAATATTGGATGATGTTTATGAAACCCATTTTATTCTTTGGGTTATGATGCAAGATTTATGATTGTGTTGTGGAAAACGTAAGAATTATTTCAATATTAGATGGGTAAGACCTATATCTCCCTCCAATTAATTGTGTAATGATTTACATCTCATGAGATAGACATGGCTGGAATGACAAGTGAATCCGGTTCACTAATACTGGGCTGGAATGACAATTAAACCCGGTTCAATAATGGACATTGTCCACTATGATGGTCTTGGCATCAATGAGTTGGATACTATGGAAATAATATCATGTGATTAATGGATGCCACTATTACATGTTTTATTCCCATTCTAATTTATCATGGTTAATGTTCCTTTATGATCTATGCCTTACATACTGCCAAGATTTATTTCGAAACTCAAGATTTTGATGTTTAAACTTTATGTTCATGTTTTTTAAGTTAAAATGTATAGGATTTGTATTATTTTATCCATGATTACCCTTACTGAGCATTTGAGATCACCCTTTATATGTTTTTTCCCTGGGATTTAATGAAAGGTTTTAGGTAAGAAAACAAAAGGGGAAGATCTTTATGGGAGAAGTTGAAGATCATTCACCATTATTAGAAGATTATGTTTCGTGTTTCCAAATAAACTAAACTATTACGGTCCTTGGGTGTTTTTTTATGTATTAATTATTTCGAAAAGGTAATGTAATGTTCATGTAAGTCAAGCTTGGGTCTCTACAGCTAAAGTTGGATTGAACATACCGAAATCATTGTATCAACATCACTAGTGAGGATGACTATATTTTTTCACATCAACACATTATAGATGTGTGATTCTAGGACATTTTCAGTGTGGGTGAACTAATTAAAAATCTAACATCTTTTGTGCTTTCTTGTATTATATTTTACATGATGTAAATCAGTGCATGTGTCTTGAGCGTTCATCAATATTTTCTGAATATGAATAAGATAAGATCATTAGTTAATCATATCATAATGAAATATGTGAACCAAAGAGTGGACCTACTAATAAGTGGGGTAACAATATATTTTAATAGCAAGAGATTAAAATATATCTAAGAAAATATAACCATGTTTCAAACCCGGATTGACTCACATCATTGGGTTTCCCTCACATGATGTCCCATGTTAAAATACTAATTTTTATAATAGGGAAGGATTATATTCATCAATTCATTTGACCAAAATTAACCCAATTAATTTTTTAAATATTAGATCATAAAATATGAGAAAGGGAATGGATATAAATAAGAAGTGTGAATCTAAATAAATTCCGTATAATGGAAATGTTTTTGGGATGTGTGAGGATGAGCTAAATCACCTCAATAGCTTGAAAATATGTGGTATGGATAAATCATATTATCTATCTGCATTCATGTTAAATGATACTATAGGTATATTTATGTATCTTAATATTATAAAAAAATTCAGAACATAATAACTATTATAATCCAAGAGACTTAATGGTGGATGTTATTAACGTTTAAAGAGACCTCAATGAGGTGCTGAAGGAAGAAAACCTTGAACTGAATAAAGAAGGATGAATCACAAGGGATTCATGTAGGTGTGAAAAAAATTGATGTTCGAAAACAAAAAACATAAATCAATAACTAATTAATGATCAATAATTTAGATGGATTAAAATTACACCTATACCAAGGAATTTAATGATAGGTATTTCAATGTGAAAAAGTGTAGTGATTGATCTAAAGAAAATCACCGTGTCAAAAATGATGTTCAAATTATGAGGACCAAGAAACCAAACTTATTTGGACATATTTAAGATTTTTTTAATGATAATAAATGTATATGTAATGTAAAGGTGGTAAACCATTTTTAAAAAGTGGATGAATAAAGGATCTCTAGGATGGTGAAAAGGGAAAGAATCATAACTCAATAGATATTCAAAATTTATAATCTGGAAAAAATAATCTATGAACACGTCACCATGAATAGGTTCACGAGAATGCATGAATTAATTAATCTATTTTTCATTTGAATGTTAAAAATGTGAAGAAAAGTAACAAGATGAGTGAACTCTGCAATACATTGAATGAAGATATGACTAGTTGTAATATGATCAAGAGAAAACGTAATAGAATAATTGAAAAAGGTGAATTTAGATTAAAAAATTAAGAGAAGTGTATGAATCATTAAATAACGATGTAGTTAAATATAATAATGTAGGAATGGATAAATTGTATAAATTTGATTCACAAACTATTTGACTATCCATATATGTGTAATAATTGAATGGGAGGATAATATACTATTTCACAAGAATAATATGAGATTATTGTCTCTTCCAAAAAGATATAAAATATAATAAAAACATGTATTAGATATCATGAAATCACTCCCACACATAGAAGGAATAGATATGTGAACACTTTATAAATAATAAAAATTTAGATGGTGCAGAAAAAATGTCCTAAAAGGTCCTACACTATAAAAAATGATGACAACTTGTAAAATTTATATGGTATTTTTGGTCAAACATTAATTTTTTTAAACCCTGTAATATATTTCAAGTTGTTAATATAGAAATATTTCAAGATCAGTGAATAATCTGATGCTTCCTAATTAATCTAAAATAAGATTATGTCAAAAGCATGTATCCATAAAATGATACAATTGTGAAAGACTGGGACACAGCAGGAGTATGTTTCATGAGTATAGAGGGATCATTGTTGGATGGATATTAGTATATTTCTAAAACTATTAGTAAATAAATGATTATTAATGGTATTTTTAAATGGAATATGTTTTATATGTGCTCATTATGGATATTTGGAATGATATGCTAGAGGGATGAAATCGGGAAGGAAATTGAATATGAAAGGAGATCCCGAACTCCAAGGATAAATAATTAATAACACTATATTAGAATAGAAAATTAAAAGTTGAAAAATATATTTAATGTATCAGATAAATGGTTTGTACATTCTTTGTTGGAAGTATGTAGGATACATGTTCACTGAAAGACTCACCCAGAATAAGAGAGGGTTAGGAGCCTCAGAGAACTAAAAATGAAAAATAGATAAATAGTGGAAAAAATATTCATGTATTATTTCACAAAAAAATATGTTAGGGAAAGTTAAATATGTCTCTAATGAAGGCCTATGAAATAATAGACAACTACTGAAAGGTTTTATTCTTAGATAATTGTTCAAAAAAAATTTCATACCTGTGGTGCATCCTAGAATTACATTTGATCAAGGTGGTTTAATCTCCATATTTAGAAAATGGACACACCAATACAGTCTACATATTAGAATAATACTAAACATTTTTTTAAAAAATTTGTAGTTTTATGGCCATAAAATCCAATATTGGCTAGGAAGTTGTAATGAGTAGAAGAAGAGTAAATTAATTTTAATGAAAGTATCAATCCATTGGTTAATTAGAAATAAAAATAATATTCTTCGTGAGGATTATAGAGGAATCCCCTCTTCCTGAGAGTTTAAATTCAAATAACTAATCTTTAGATGTTTCAATTTTAAGGGAATTTACAATTCCTAGGGTTGTTTCATCAAAAGATGAAAACTGGTGATGTAATGTGGATCCTAATTTCAATTAATTAAAATCATTATAAGAAAATGTATCAATATATCTGAAAAATTAATGGATGATAATTTCAGATGAATTAATTAAGTATTGAGGATTCACATTAAATTTCATTAGGAATGGAGAGATGATATATCATTTTATTTCAACAGGTATCAAGATCAATGAAACCAATGTCAAGAGCATCTGATCTATATAACATCATATCTTAAATATAGATAAATTGGTCCATAGGGACAATAAATGCTCTCATGTTTTATTTATTCATGATCTGACATGTGATATCCTCTAACTAGTTACAGATATCTATATATTCTATGTATGGATAACTATTATAAATAATTTCTTGTTAATATTTGGTGAAAATGATGAATATATGCTAGGGCATTTGGTGATGAGAATATATCATGTTGTAACCCAAAAAACAAGGGAAGAAACCCAAAGGATTAGAGATTAAATTTTATACTAGAGTTGAAAAATAAATATAATATAATTGCATAAAAGTATTCAATTGTATATGGATACATAAGATATATGTAAGTAAGTGAGTGCAATGTGGTGTGATGATGTTGATGTAATTAACATTTTTTACTATACAAGGATTCACAATAGTAGGATTACTAGTTTTGATGATGGATAATTAATAAGTGTCACAGGTATTGAAATTATGAAGTAATATGAGAAATATTGTGGGTCCAAATATTGGACCTAACATTAGGAAATGTTATGTATTATTGATGGATCATTATCTCTCCTAATCAAATTCAATGACTATATGAATTAATGGGGAGAAATCGGAATACCCCTAGGCATTTTATGACATCAAGAAGATAGTGGGAGATTATTAACTTCTTCTAAAAGTAAACATCATGATTCTCAATATAAGGATCAATAAGGAATATATACTCATTATAGATGCTATGGAATATACTTTTTATTTAATTTCAATGTGGGAGAAAGAAGGATAATTATTCCATGTATAGCTAATGTTCTTAAAAAAAGTACCATGAATCCTTATGTGTTCCTATTCAATGAGATGATTCCAATGATTTTCATTAAATGAAGATGAAACATATAAGGAGTTCATGACGTAATATTTTTTCAAGGGGATTGAAGATGCGGTATTTTTATTTGGCACCCAATATTAAATAGAGAATATGAATCACAAACAAAAATCAATAAGTGGTATTGAAATATATGGATAGTCAGTGTCGAAAATGATTCATCTAGTGGAAGAAAGTTATTGTCAAAGGATTCATTAATGTGTTTCCAACAATTACAATGTGTGAGATTATTTTACACTAATGAGAATTTGTGTGTCTATGGATTTTTTTAATTCACTTTAAAAAATATCACTGTCAAACCTGGTATGTTGGTTTGTTAGATTTGGGTTTCCCTTTAAAAGATATGGTGAATCACATTTTAGTTCTTATTCACCATGTGAAAGACTGCATGAGACAATGATGTTCCCAATATATGTAATCTGTATGAGTTCATTGAGTAATGGGAAATCCAAAAATTTCTATCATGAAACCATCGATAGTCATTTTTATGATATTGAATAATGGGGAGAACCCAGATGTCGATGCATCATTCAAAGGTCATTTGTGGAGTTTCAACATATTTTTTGACACGATTTTTTGAAACATCATTTATAGATTGTTATGGAAGCTATGTGAGTGGTCTAGAAAAGTTTGTGCACATGCTGGTGTTGTTTCCAATTGTTTACTAAATTTTTGGGTCCATAATTTGGGGAAAGTAAAAATCTATGAAAATTATTGGAGCATCATGATACATCTTTGTAAATGATCATTTTCTAGGATTAATTATTCTCAAATATATTAGTGTAATTAGATTCATTATGGATGTGTTATATAAATGTTGAGATTTGTGAATGAGTGGATCATCACAAATTTATGATGGAATGATGGTGTTCCTTGCCACTAGGAGAAGAATAGATAATATGATTTGGGATAATTGTATATCTTAGTAACTACTAGAATCTCTGAAAAAAATAAATTTCATTAGTTCATCATGAAGAATGGGAGGTTCATGAAAAATAATATAGAGATACATGAAAACATGATGATGAGGATGAAATATTAGTGAATGGGAGGAATTTAATATTAATAGGCATCAACCAACTTTATTTGTATTAGGGAAGATATAATGTAAATACAAAGGCTCTTTTTTATATAGAATTAGTATATTTGTTTTTGAAGAAACATTTGTGAAAAATTATGGTCATGAAGTCTATGAAATATATCCCAAATTTTTGAGCAATATGAAAGTATTAGGCCTAGTGAAGGATGAGTGAGCTTTGGGAATTTTTTGAGCTTCCCAAAGGCTAATATAGCTTTGCCGAAGGTTGTTGATTTGTGAAATCAGTTTGATATTCTCGAATGTACTGATCTTCATAGAAGTAGTTAGATTCTATAAATGGTGTGGATTCATGAATGATGATATTTATTTGATAAATTAAGGGATTTCACCATGGCATAGAGCATCATAGAAAAATGGTCTGAACAAATGGAATAAGTGAAAAATTATTTAAAGTGTATAAAATCATTTATTCTTTGCATGAAGAGTCTCATGATAATTTGGTACAAAGTCATAAATTCCTAATATATTAAAGTGACATTCAAGTTGTTAAACTATGAAATTATTTTCCCAAGGAAGTGAGCTTGGGGTAGTTTAAGAAAGTGTTCTATGAGAGGCAGCGTATTATCAATACAATTTTGGTAATGACATTGATCCTAGAATGGAGGGACCACAATAAAATTGTTTTATTCATAAGGCTAGTGAATATTAGTGGACTTTGGAAAATATACACAATGTCAGTGTGTGAACCTTTTTCATATCCTAGTGCAAGTGAACAAAATTATTTATTTTATATCATGTGTGATTTCCTATCTTGTGTTTCTCTAAATGAAAATTAGTGTACCTTAATAGACATCTCATCAATAAGCTCTAAATAAAAAAAGAAAAGTGCACTAGTTAAATAGATCATCATCCAAAATGTTAACACACATGTGTACCTACTAAAAAGAGTGGTTAATATAAGTTTAAATATTGGCAATCTCACAGATACTTGAGAAAATGGCAATAAGTATGGTACCCTGATTCACCCCCTCTTGGGGTTTAACTCACTAGATAACCCTTGTGGGTAAAAGAACTTGTGTATGTATCCTTTGATACATAGTAGATTATCAGAATATAGATTTCATATGATAATTTTATAATCTAAATATGAGTCATTTGTGTGTGATTATGTTTAAATTAATTAATTATTTGTCATTTAAATCATATATAAATTTTATTCAATTAATTTACCATGTATGTAATTTTTATGCTTATACTAACATTTTTTAATCAAAATTAATTTTATAAGAAACATAAAAAATAAAAATACATTAAGAGATAATATAATGATAATAAAAATATGACCATGTAAATAATTACATAAATATAAATAAACAAATAAATAATCATGAAATTAAACATCAATTCAAATTCATCAATTTCTCTTATAAGTGGTTCGTGTTTAAAAAAATCCAAAGTAATTATTCTATTAAAATTATTGATAGAAGAAAAAATAAAAATATATATTTTATAATTATAAAACAAAAAATGAAGGTGAAAATGACCCACATAACAACCCCATTTTGATAATTACAATACCTATTATCATAAGAAAATGTATTCCTCTTTTTGGAATAATAAAAATGGTTGAAATAATAAATTATCCAAAATTTACCCTTTTGAATATAAAACATAATTTTTTCAAACATAAATTTAATAATTCCCTATAAAATTACAATGAAAACTCCACCAATGTAAAACAATATTAAATTGAGATAAAATTAAGAGTGTGGGGCGGAAATATAAATTTGAAATTTATAAATTTTTTACTAATGATTTATGTATGGTTTTTGTATTAAAATTTCTCCATTCATGAATACATATACAATATAAAAACTAATTTAAAAAACTATAGTGGAATATTTCATATCTACCCATGAAGTAATAATTTTTTAATATAAATACCCACTGAGAAATGAAATAATACTATTAATGAAATGAGAATGATAAAAAATTAGTAAGATTCCTCCTCATTATAATCTTTTCATTCATCTTGTATAGATCAACATATTAAGAAATGTGCAAGAAGATTATATATATATATATATATTGATTTCACAAACATGCAGTATGGAGTAGTTAAAAATCCTCTAATGGAACATTAAAAAAGCTACATAGATCCCTAAAAAAGGATATCATATTCATGGAATCATACAATGATTTTTAATAAACTAAATAGTATATAATTGTGATTATATATATATAACCTATTAATAAAATAATTTATATTGTCAAATATTATTGAAACATCAATTCAATCTTCAGTAATACCAATTTCATACTAAATTCTCTAACACCTAGTTGTGTCTAAAGGTTTAGTTAAAATTTTATTAAATAAACATCAGTATAATAAATTCCAAATTGAATTTTCACATTTATATTTTATTACTAATGAAATGATATCTAATAATAATATGTCTAGTTATATAATATTAGGAAGGATTCATTGAAATAGATATAGTAAATGAGTTATTTCATAAATTAGATAAATTAACAATATCAGCATCAAAATTAGAAAATGGTTTTTTATTACATTAACATTGAAATAAACAAATAGAGACAACATTATACTCTCCTTTGGCTATATATTATTCAACATAATGTATTTTCATAGAACACTGAGATACGAAAAAATTATCCAAATGTAACAAATTCCAATTTTAGGCTCTTAAAAAATTTTATATCCTCTAAAATCAGTGTCAACATAATCTTTAAATTATGTTTTTTCCATTTGATAAAAAACACGAGTTAAAAAACAGCTAACATATTTAATTATTTTTTTACATCTTCCATGTGACTCTCTATGGGGACAACATTATATATATTATATTAGTATATATTAGACAACAAAACTAGTCTATTAAATGTAATTTAAACTAAACAACTAATAATTTCTCCAAAATGTTTTTAACCTAAATTTTTTCCTATTAAATCATAATTCAGTTTAATATAATTACACATTAATGGAATTTAACTTTTATATGAATCAATTCCATTTATTTAAAACAATTCCATAGTATAAATATATTGATGAATAAAAACTTCCTAATATTCATAAAATATTTAATTCCATACAAATATGATTTTCAAATAAACCATTATTAATACTATGTAGTCATTAAACCTATAAATTTGTTAGGATTCATTTAACTTGATTAAACAATGATAATATCATAAATATAAATATAAATAATGAAAATATATGTTTAAAATTTCATTATAAATAAATTTTTATCTTCTTTTAATTTTGCATGAGATATTTTCAAATAAAATTGAGACAATATTTCATTCCACGCATTATGCCCTTGTTTCAAACCATAATGATTTTTATAATGTTTTAGAAGATTTTCAAATTTTTTATGTTCAAAAAATAATTCTTGTTTTACATATACTTCTTCAAAATATTATCCAATAAGGAACCAACATGGTTCTACCTAACAATTCAACCATGATAGTTTACCATATGGCTCGAAAAATGTTTCCAGTAACCATGGTCTAGACACATGAACATTGTTATCAATACGCCTAACTAGGGGGAACCATTTCACCCTTAAATAACTATAAATGAAACCCTGTATCATGTTAAATAATATAAATATAAATAGAAAATGTATGTTGTGAAAGTATAGGAATGTAACTAGAATATATTTCATAATAATTATAGAAGGAAAATCCTAGAGACAAACTGAATCCAGGACCAAATCTAGAGAAACGTCTCCATGTGTCTATTTATCTCCACCACCCCAACCCACCCTAAAAGAAACATCAACCCCAAAAATTCATCAATTAATGAAAAAAATATCCCTTTAACTATATCAAACAAAATAAAAACTACAAATTCCCAAAGGCATATGTAGGCTGTGAGAATACACTATGTATAGTAACACCAAGAATTCATATAATGTATGTCACCATATAAATGTTAGTTATGGAAAAGAATGCTTCTAAAATATTTTCATTTGAAAATATTTCTCATGAAACATCCTTTGTATTCCTTTAAAAATTTCATATTCAAATAATCCATGTATATGAAAACCTGTATGATAGATAAATAAGGGATGTAATTAATTCCATACACTACAAAACCTGAGATAAAAATGTAGGCATCATGGATTGACATGTTACTTTAATAAACAATAACATGGAAAAATGGGATATATCCTAAGGAAATATATATCTAAAAAAAGTAACACTTTAAATAATTAATGTGAATCATAGTTATAATGATTTTTACCTTAGTATATCCATATCAATACTATTTCCCATAGTGGTGTAGTACCCACAAGGGCTAGCATATGTCCATAACCCGATTCACACAAGGTTCCCATTTTATATGTTCTATGAAAAAATATATTAAATAATTCCAAATATGTTAATAGAATATTTCTACAAGTATTGAATTATTACACCAATTCTTAGAAAACTATTATAGATTCAAAACCACTATTGAGTTTATTCATCAAACCCATGAAGTACCGAAACCCACTTTTCAAGAAAATCCAGTTTAAAAATACATTTCCCTGACACTGAAGATTCTATTTATTATAAAACCAATTATATATATAAAATATAAAATAAAATATAAAAAAACATACATAATACTTTATACCATGGAAATGGAAAATTGTTTTGAGAAACCCACCTCACTAAGAGAAGAAACATCATCTTTATTTAAAATAGTCAATATAAATGAAGTTACTGGGTACATTCAATGGTAGATCCAACAAAAAATAATAAATTACCAAAACTACCCCAACATATAGCCATCACATCCATTAATTTATTGAATACATGAGGGGGAGGTGTAATTGAGGAGAGATCAAGGAAGAGGAAGACAAAATTTGGGGAAATCATAATATATCTCAAAGAGATCCACCAGAACCAAAGGGTAACCAAAAAGAGATAATGTGGTGAAACTCCTCTATCATCAATGAAGTGATGGGTCAATGTAATTAGATATTATAGTGTGAGTTACTGGAAATTAAACCAACATAAACAGAAAAATATTTCTAATTCTATGAAATCCACAATGGTAACAAAGTTATTCCATATAGTTAGACAAACTAATAATTAGCATTGCAGTTAGTACAACACCCAAAAAGTGTATCACACAATAATGATGCAATAAATGTAATTTTAGAGAAATCATATTAAATACTTGTAGCTATCTATGGATAAAATCCAAACCATTAACATAGTTTACCCGGAATTCATAAATTTTTAGACAAACAATGCTCAAATCATGAAAAATAAAAGTTAAACTAATGGATATATATCATATGGTTAGAACATGGTTACTAATAACTATTCATAAACGATGCTTCTATATTATTTCACCCAATAATAAAATATATCATCCAAACAATCATTCAAAACATGAGGGATATACAATAATTCCAAAAAACACACTTGTGATTGGGAGGGGGGAATATTCTACCCACCATGAACATTTATTTCGCTAAAACACACTCACTATTTTATAATCCTGATGATGTTAGGACACTATATCATTATAGTCACATTATATTCAAACATATTATATCTATTATTTAATAAGTTAAATATTAAACCTACAATGGTAACTATTTTTCCTCAAATTACAATATTTTGATGCTCTATAATATAAAATGGTTGCTCTTCCATTGAGGTTACAAGATCATGATCAACATCTACCCTTTCAAACTCATTAGAATTGTTCGTTTTATCCCTCGAGAGATATGAATCATGAAACAACTCATGAATATATATCAATAGAGACTGTAAGTCCGATAGGTATACAACTTCTCCAAGACACTTAATGATCTGGAAAGGGAATATAATCCTTGGTTCTTGCTTACCCTATATTACAAAAAAATTATGTCCCAAATGATGAAAACCCCTAAAAATAACATGATCACCTATAGTAAAGTCCAATGGTTGATAATTATAGTACACATAGGATTTATAGTGAATCTATGATGTCTCTAACCTCTTTCTGATCAAATACACCCTTTTCATCATCTATTGAACAAGAAATGATCTATCTAAATAACACTCTTCTACAACTATAGATAAAAATGGAGACATACTTCCCATCCATATAATGATTCAATAGGAAGAATTTTATTTTAATTTTGACCACTATCTTTATAGTATATATCCATAAGTGAAATGTGATTTTTATTTTAACCATTTAATTCAATCACAAATACCTGAAGAATATACTCATGAATTTTAATGGGTTGTTTAGTATAACCATCCCCTTAGGGGAGATACACCATGATTATATTAATTGGGTTCTCATTTCCTCTTGTATGAATTTAAAAAACTATGATATGAATCATGGATATTTATCAAAAATATAAGTATAAGGAACCCTATAGATTTTAATGGTCATTTTGATATATAGTTTTCTATGCTCCTCTACGTTAATTGTATCTTTAATATAAAGGCGGCTGACTAATTTTGTGATTCATTAACTTACCACCAAATAATATTTTCACTCTAGGAGTCTATATAAAATAAAAAATAAAGTCCATGTAAATCTCATTCCACATCAAAACTCTAATGGGAAAGGGATTAAACAAATTAGATGGTATCTATTTCTCTACATTAATATTGAAGAAGGTGTGGCATCAGGATCCTGTGTTTATAATTGGCCACCTTAACTCGGACAACCAATACTAACTTCTCTAGTCATTATATATCTTTGTATTAACAGTGTGTAATAACCAACTAATATAATAAAAAATATTCATTGTCCTCTTTCATAGAGTTATTTGATAATTTAATATAGCATGGAAACATAATACACCATTAGGAGACCATGACTGTTATCCCGAGGTCTTCCCACCATAATGTATTTGGAAAAAATAAAGACCATCATTGCATATTTCTTTTACAACCTGAATCTAACCAATGATTAATAATTAAATTTCATATAACATAACAACCCCTATCCAGTATCGTTATCCAGGATAAGGTGAATATATCATAAAACTGAAAAATCAAGGACCGTTTTTTGATGCCCACTAAATGAGCATCATTAAATCCACAAAGGATAAAATAACTAAATATGGTTATTAATTCCCCATACTGAATAGTATGAAGATGATGGTCAAGATCATGTGAATCATGTGATTCCTTAGAAGACATGTTATCAAAAGGCATGTGGAAAGTCATATAAATGGCCATGCAGAGTGCATAAACTACAAAAGGTCCCATAAAGTACTTTCAAAAAGTCTATATGCTCTAATGAAGGGACCCTATGGAATCATAGATCCCGAGTTGATAGCTAGATAAGTTCCCTAGGTCATGAATCTTGAGAACTAGAGGACACCCAATGAATGATCAAAATAACATTCTTAAATATGAGGAAAATGTTCAAATGGTTTGTGCCACATATAATAATGAAACTCTTGCCTCCCATCACTACCAGATATCATGATTATCCTGGACAACACTCGAGTAAACTCATGACACCCCCAGGGAATTTATAAAATTAACCATGGAAATAAAAATTGTTGTGGAGGAGCCTCTTCCTGTCATAAAAATCATTTCAGCACATTATTGGTGATATTCAAGGCACCAAAATCACTTAGATTCTTGACTTCATCATGAAGAAAAAACCCAATAGCATTCCATTATCATACAGCGAATGGCCTTAGATGTGTCCTTTTGACTTCATTCTCTCAATTTGGCTATGTAACAAAAAAATATAGATTTTAGTATGGTGTGCATATTCATTTCCACTAAACCATTTGTTATCCATGCAACGCATCTCTAATAGACAGAGAGATTGTATTCAAAATCACCCATACAACCTCATGGGATTCCCAAACCTAATAAATAAACTTCTAAATAATGAGGGAAATGGGAGGATCTTCTTGTAGACATAATACTCAAATGAAATGATATGGTTTTAAAATTTTTTTTCACACCATACCCCTATAAAATCCATACTAATCTCATGAATTCCACTAAAAATCTGTCTGTGTTTCGCGAATGGTTCTAAACAAGACACCTATGATCATGTGATGGAATTCTAATGAGAACCTTGATCTCATGATGGAACTTGTACATATTGTTATGATAATATAAAAGTCCATTGGCATAACCATGTGATTGAACAAAGAACCAATTAATTTAATATAATCCAAAAAATGGTGCATTGAAATGAAGGTATTACTTCTACAGAAATATATGAGATGACCACAAAATGATATTCATTGGGAAATCATAATGTTAAATTTGATGAATCCCTATACTAAATCCATAATGGATCTACGAGATATACGCCTCACTAATTTATGAATAACCGGGGTAGATTTTCCTATAAATTCCCCACCCTAACATAAATATTTTGATAAAGAATTACCCAAAAAGAATTTTCCTTATAACCCCATGAAATTTAGTGGATTTCTTAGAGAGTCTAATCTCCCGAATTGAAAATTATCCCATCATGTAAAATCCAGAAAACAACTTGAGTGATCATGATGCTTGTATCACAACTTCACATTATCATCCATAGATTGTGCGAGGGACATCTGGAAGGCAGAAGAATAACATCCCACATATTTCATAAGACACATAAGAGTTTAAATAAGAAAACACTGCACAAAATTAATAAATATTAAATAAAATTATATAAATAATACTAAAATATGGGACAAATATTTGTAGAACGTATTCTATTTTCCTTATATGCATCGTATTTTCCACCTAATACATGATACAACACCTTGGCGTGTCATCCATAACTCACATTACTACATTGGTAAACTATTTTTTCCATGATAATACATCTATACATGTTGAATCATGTAACATGGATCCCCCCAAGCATGCCACCCTAGTCTCACAAAGCCCTCTGGGATCATCATCCAACCCTTGTGGTGTACTTCAGAAATGTTTCCTAACAAATGTAATGAAACCTATACATGATAGGTTAGTCTCATGATAGATCTCTGGAATGTAAACTGGTTCTCTAAATTCACTCCATAAATTACTTCCATATATCACAATGACCTATGAGAATGTAGTATAGATCATTCATCACCCTACAGAAATGTTTCATTGACCCTTGCAAATGCCCTCCCAGAATTCCAGTGAGCTTTTTTGATGTTTCTAGGGAATATAAAATGGATACTGGGATGACTTCTAAGCATGTCATAATGGATCATGTGATGGATTATAGGATATGCCATCATGGCCTTGCAATGTCCTTTAGAGAACTCATCATTGATCATGTGACAACCCTTAAACATGACACCCATGATATGAAACGTCCACTAGAAAATCCAAATGGATCATTTTATATTCATTGCAAATGTCTGTAATAAATCATCTGACATGTATAGTAATGAATAAAGCCTTGTTTTGTATATAGTCAAGCATGTCGGGAAGGAAAGAAGGCCATGTCCAAATGGGCATTCCATGGCTTGACAACCTTTTCAACCACCTATGTGTAATCCCCAATCAGATAGGAATCATAATTGTGTAGTCACCAATCAATGTAACAATGACGAATCTGATTCCTAGTATAACAAGGATACCTAGGATGCCTTCCTATGTACCATGGTCAATATTAAACATTCACAGAGAATTCCTAGTTATACGTCCAGTATCCACAAGCAATGAGAATGATTATTTTCCATCCCTTGTTTATCACACTGATCAAAGGTAACATGGGATTAGGGAGTCACAATGATATTATCATTCACAAGGAAATACTTAGTGTTTGAGCCCTAACTAGTATAATAACATGATATGTACCACATATAAGGGAAACATTAGAGTGTAATCCTCTAACAATTAAACAATAAAGACACTAATTTCTTCTATAACTAGCATATGTATGATTCCATCCTAGGGTCCAATAATAAACTCAAATGGGAATTCACCACAGTTTAAGTCCTTCCATGTCTCTAACATTTCAACTATATGGACCCAATAATTTCAATGGGATGATTATTCTACCTTAACCATCAACGGGGTATGGATCCGACTGAATTATGATAAAGATAAATCCTAAACAAACCATTATACATTGGACACCATCATATGGACCACACTACATATTAAAAATCCCAATTTTAGACCCATTACATAACACCCACGTACATATGGAGTGATAGTAATTACTTGTTATCCATTATTTCTCACATTGATCATGGATCAAGTGGGATTATGGATTTGTGATAGTATCATCTTTCAAAACATGAGTATACAACGTATAAGGAATCTCATCATGTATTCCCCCATGAGTAGCATAATCTAAACATCCCCCATTTGAGGGAATATACCTTGGGTCCAATCCCAAGGAAATGAACGAACTATGATAACTCTGATTGTATCTATAAAAAGGATATGTATGACGTCTTATCGATAATTGAGCTCAAAAATTAGGTTACCAAGTTCCCAATAATATGTCATTTTAATGGAATTAAACAACATAATTTATGTAATGTCCTATGTTTTGAACTGGATAAAAAAAAGAAGGTAATTTAATTATTCCTTTAGTTGGGAATTGAATTTTTAAAATTGAGCATTAGAAAATTATAGTTCCAATAGTTGACACTACAATGTGATTTCTTAAATAAGAAGATTTAATTAAATTTAAATTTAAAATAAATTGAAATAATTTAAATTAAATCAATAGAAAAAAGTCAAAAAAGGAAAAATAAAAATAAATAACAATGAACTATTTTGATAATAATGATAATAATTTTGTTGTTGTTGTTGTTGTTATTATAAAAATTATTGTTATATTTTTTATATTTTTTATTGATCCATGAGTGGTTCCATTTTCCCATCCATTATCGTTTCCATCTTCTACTTCCTTCTAGGTCATGTGACACCCTTCCCTTACCCACATGGGTTACATAACCCCCTTAGTTGGACCCTCTATAATGGCGCACAAGCTCCATCCTAAGAAAACCATCCCTGATGCGAGTGCCTTGTCTGAATTCCCAAAGGTGTGACACAACCCCCACATTCTTAACCAAATAGTGTGTGAACACCATCCTATGGAATACTTATCTTTTGTAATTTTCTCCATATTACATGAGGAATAATGAATGGATTGTCAAGGTGAGTCCTTTTCTTCCACATCCTCTCTATTTTTTCCAGTTTTAGGTCTTTTGTTTCTCATTTTCCACTCAGACAAATCTCATAGTTATGGTTTTATTCTATTTTTTGGGTTTCTTCTATTTTTATTGTATTGTATTGGCCTCTTGGGTCTTTTCTGTTCATGTTATAGAAGTCGTCGCTGAAGGCGAAGCAGTTCAGAGTGTTTTAGTCCGCCTACCAACAATTTAGAGCCACAACTTCCATATTAGGGGAGGTTTTATTCTTTTTTTTGTGGATTTTCACCATCTAATTTTCTGTATTTATATATTATGGTTATTGTTTTTTATTTATAATGTGTTAGACCATTTTCATGATACTTCGAGTAGTATTTCCATTGTCCAAATTTATAGATAAAATAATATTTAGGGTGTTTTGTAATTTATGAGTCCCTGGTAATTAATATGGTGTGTGTTCATCCTTAAATAATTAATTATGAGTTCCTATTATTATACATTAAAAGTGTGTTAACCTTGCTGCAAATAGTTTGAGTCCTTGATAATTGTGGTAGTGGGTTTTGAACGTCTCTATGGGCATTCACGCATATACCCAGTTATGAATGTGTGTATATATATATATATGTGTGTGTGTGTGTGTCTTTCATGTGGGTGTTCCCTCGTGGTGTAGGTAATATGTGAATCATTTTAAGTATATATATATATTGATGTTTTTGTATTTTATTGAGAGACTTAATGAGTTTGAAAGCATTTGGAAGGTTCTAATTTTGTGGTATGATCCCCTTCTATAACCCCTTATGTTTAAATTCCATTATTTACGTTATTTACTTATTTTTCTCTTTAATTTAATTTAATTAATTTTATTGATATTTTATTTAGATAAATATTTAATTTTATTAAAATAGTGTTTAATAAAAAATTTCATGGTTTTATATTAGAACCCCTCTTTTGAGGTGTACTGCATTTAAGCTAAAAATGTTGAGATAAAATTTAATGTTTTATACCTTATTTTCTTACTATTTTTGATATTTCTTGAGTTATAATTGATGAATATATTTTCTAGGTGATTTATCCCATTTCATGTAATTATTATTTATCGATGAGTTAAACGAAATGGTTGAGGTTAATAGACTGGTTAGAGTGACTTATGAATCCGGTAGCATCCCTTAAGGGTAACTAACATGATTCCTTTTTAACTTGTTCATTAAAAATATATTGTACATATTTAGCAAAATTGAGTGAGGATGTAGTTTTGTAGGATGGTTCATACCAAATGGAATTCTTTGAATAAATAGTTTTGACATAATGAATTGGTTGACTTGTATTAAAATTATTTTGTTTGTTTTATCATGTCTATTGTGTCCTTCACAATTAGAGAATCCCATTCGGGGTGTTCACCATGACTCTTGGCCACCCCATTGGGGCATGGCCACCCTAAATGGACTTTTCATAATGCCCTGAGTTACCATATGAGGTGAGATGTTTAGGAATGGATCTAATTGTTGACCTTGACTTATTAAACCATTTGATTAAACTATTTTAATAGGAAACATGAAAAAACCTCTTAATATAATTTAACTATAACAGTTCTGATAAATTTCAACAAATGGAATGGTATAGCCATGATGAGAATATTTTCCATAATTTATTTGAATGCTTTGGTTGTAATGAAATTCATAATTGATATTGAATGGCATATGAGGTGACACCCAATGAGTTATATATTAAATGTAATGAATTTTTTTCAATTGATTTTAAGGGGGTATGGCCACAACTTTTTCTTATGTTTTGAAACAATTTATGTGAATTTATATGTTCCTTGATTCATTGTTACACCTGATATTTTTTGGGTGAAAACCTGAGTTTCATATTAAGGACACATGGATAGACTCACGTTCTTGAGCGGTTATACAACAACCATACAAGGAAGCGATGTTTTAGGCTCTCCAGGAATGGGCTTCCTCCAGGATTATTACTATATTATTTGATGGTGTATGTTCCCTAAGGGGAAACTGATGATGGATCCATAAGTATGATGGCTACACTGAACCTTGGAATATACACTGTACCATACATGTGATACTAAGTATGGAATATTATTCTCAATACCATGATTCTTACATGGACCTTTGAAGAGATTTCCTTGGATGAGCTCAGTGGAATTTGATATTTTGAATGGATGTACCAAAGTAATACCTTAGGGATAGGCTTAGACTACAACTCTAGATCTATTTGAATTGAATTAAATGATTTCGTAGGGTAAATTTCACATGTTATACTTGTTACTTCCATTTATATTATAGCACATACTTATGAAATTATCTATTTTTTATAAGCATAATTATGTGATAGCATGGGAATTAGACCCTAAGCATAAGCACGAGCATAGAGGTGCACATTTTTTAGTTTGTTCGTTAACTTTAGAATTGGTACACATATTATTTTGGAACATGTACCTTGTTTATATATTTTTTCTTAGGTCGAAGCAGGTAGTATGGGTAGGGTGTCTGGTTAGGAACCTTGACCAAGTGGATATTATTAATTTTTCATCCCACTTAATTTATTTTACATTGTTCTCTTCTTAATTTATATTCCATTTTCAGAATTGGGCTAGTCATTGTGGGTGATGGACTACTGAGAGTTATATATCATACCCTGCTCGGGTATCCTTTGTATCCATGTAGGCCTTATATTTTCATGATATAGATTTTTTTTGTATTTCATGTACAAAAGAGTTTGGAGAAAACGACTGAGATGGAGCACATGATGCTTATAGAGATCACCCATGGTGCATTTCTCCATTTTTATTATTATTGTACTGTGTTATAAATCATGATGAATTGTTTATCGCCTTCATTTATATAACATTACCACTTATTTAATTCATAAATAATATAAACTATCATTGTCTACTTTTATTAAATTGTTATTATTTATCTTCAAATGTTTTTCAATTATTTAAATATGTTTATACTATTTTCTGTTATTGTTTTGATTTATCTGTGTATTAAAAATTCATAATCATTGTTCATAATTTGATATATGAGTTCATTTTCTCTCCACAAACACAAAGGGGATCTCACATCATGTTTTTAATACTTTGTCATTCAGGGAGATGGGTATGAGGTCAGGAGACCCACCTGTTTGACAACTATCTTAGAGATGAACTTGGTCGGGTTGTTACATGGTGGTATTAGAGGCAAATAACTTTTTCCATTTTCATACCATATAGGGTTGGTAGACATGATACTAGGAATGTGTTAGCACGTGTGGAAGAGTACTTCCTATTACTAATCACCCCACATACAGTAAATGACCATGTATCTAGGGCAGGGAATTGATGTTCATGAATTTCAATAATATATTTTATATGATGTCACCATGAGTGATTTGTGTAAATGATCCTACTTATGGATTTATGATGTTTATGGTATATACCCTATGCCTAATATGGAATGGATGAAATATATCATACCTTATACCAGGATCCTAAATTTCATTTTTCATACATAATTACCTGCCATGTAGTTTCCTTTTAGTCTTCTTGCCGAGATGATTGAGTGCCTTGAATTCCATTCCATATAATGTCTTAATATATGATTCCTAATTAGATAAAATTATTCAGTGATGCATTTAGTATGATATCATATTTCCATGCTACATATTAACTATAATGTTTTCCATGTATCATGCTTATGTCATTTCGATAAAATTTATTGGTTACAATTAAATGGCAGACAAATTCCACCTGTAATGAGTATGGATGTTATATGGATAGTTATATGGCCACCCATATGACTAGATTATTGAACATGTGGTTGATTTATTTTTCAATGGTTGTAATAGTAAATTTCTTGAAAAAGGAACTTTTAGTGGTGTCTTATATGTTAGAACCTAATGAATGTTTAGATAAAGCCACAATGAATTTCCATGGTATATAAGTGTCAGTATTTTTGTAACACCCCGGGTAAATAAAGAATATGAAATTTTCATATTTATCCATATTTTTGAATAAAAATATTAATATTACTTTAAAGGGAATGCTATGCTCGATGGCGTACCCAATACGCAACAACGAGTTTCTTTGAAATCTTACGTTGCACTATAATAACAAAATAATATTATTTTAAATGGTATTTAACGCCTAACCATTGTAATAGCGGGAATGAATAGAACTAACTAAAAAATGATTATATATTTTTGTCCAATATTTTTACTTTTATCCAATAAATGTTAGAGCCTTAAAATGCAAATGAATCCAATTTTAAGCACAAATCTTCTAATATTCTTTAAAAGGTCGATTAACCGCCTTTTGATGGAGAACCCTTCTTAAATATACTTTTGAAAATTTGATATGTAGTATTTTACAAAATAAAATCCTTCTTTAGAATCTGGACATCAAAATTTACTTTGTGTAAATTTTTGTTATTTTTCCGATAAAGATTATTTTTAGTGAAAATGTTGCATTTTAATTCAAAACCTCCTTTTAATCTAATTTATTTATATGGATATATTATATTTTTAATTTATATTATAGTGTATTTAGAATATATTTTTACAATTTAATCCAATGGTGGTCATTGGAATTAATTTCACTTTGAAATTGGACTTAAACTAGTGTTAATCTTTTAATAGACATTGTTTCTTAAAAACACGCTATTTGTTTGACAGTGGGAATTAATTATTAAATTAATTAATGCAACTTATATGTTTTGAATTTTTTAAAATAGACATAATTTTTGAATTCGGAATATCAAACATAGATTAGGGTGAATTTTTGATATTTTTCTAAAAAACATCAATTTTTGATGAATAGTGAAACTAGTAAGTGGTAGTTAGAGAAACTGATTTTTCATTTAAATGAAACTTTACCACTTCTGTGATTTTATTTTCAAAAATACGACATACACAGTTGTCATTAGGAAGTAGAATGTGTTTCAATGAGATTAAAATAAATTTTTGGTGAATAGTAACTTTTAAGTTTTATTAATCGCGATTAAAGGTAATTAGTGTAATTTAAGGTAAAGATAATATCATAAAAATATAAAATGCCCCCAACATGTGTCCTAAAGCTATTTATAGTTTCATGGCCGACCATGGGATGCCTTGTGCCAACCTTGGGACCCCATGGAATCACTTTAGTTTGATAGTGACCTTTTATCATATTTAAAAAAAAGGAAGATGTAACCAAAGTATGTAACACCTAGGTAAAATAATATTAATTTTGTCTATATAAACTATATATTAGACTATAAATAATCATTGGAAATATAAAAATATTTCCTACATAATAGTATTTTTTTTATCATTTTTAGACATTACATTAATTAAATTATTTATGAGACCATGATGATGCAACGATTACCTCATTAATGATCGATTTAAATAAAATGAAAAGATAATGTAAAATATAAAACTTAAACTTGGAAAAAACCTATTGGATGAGTATATTTCGAACCCTTATAACATTATCCTCGAAATATATCAATGTGGGACCTTTAAAATCCGAAACTCATTTTAATATAAAGTAACATTTTATAACTTTACAAGAGTGCCCCTCCTCTCCTCTTATAAAAGTCCCTCACCTCTACCACCTTACCCACACCTCTCAAACATTTGGCTTGGCCATCCCCTGCCCATTTCATCTTTCCACTTCCCTATATTCATCATTGAATCCTCACCTTTGGCAGAATTCTCTTCAAGAAACCCTTTTGGTTTAAACCAAGAGGAGTTACCCGATTTAAAGGTAATGTCTTCACTTGTGTTATTTTGTTTTATTTTGCTTCTACAAACCCATAATCTCTTTTAATTACTTTATTTTGTAACAACACTAGTATCTTAAATATACTAGGATGTTTTTATGTGAAGTATTAGAGCTACACTTATACACACATTCTCTAATGGTTAAATAACATACTGTTTCTGTGGATGGCGAATTACTCCCTCACGAAACGATGATTGTTCAATCTTCTCTTAACACCTTTCATGGTGGCCATTATGATGTCACTTTATTTTATATATGATATATATGGTATTTATTTTTCCTATATGCTTCTTTATTTTATATTTAAAACATTCCTTTATGCTTTTCATGTTGTGAAAATGTGATAATTTCTTACGAGGAAGTGTGGACTACCGTCCCCTCAAGTGATGTGACTCGTTCATGAAATACATGGAATGTATAAAGAATGAAATTAATGAACATATGTGACCTATAAAACATATATATTATACTGTAATTATAATATATATATCTCCCAATTATTTTTAATTCCATTAATATGACAAAGAAATGAAAGTAGCGTTCATGCGTACGTACGGTCTACCGTCTCCATGAACGGCGCATTTCATTTCTTTTTTATCTCCAAATTTTATGGAATAGTATAAAATGAATATTTACAAGATATATATTATATTTAAATCATTAATACTATTCTGGAGATGATTTACTTATAACTACATGGACAATCATTTTCAAACAAGTTCATTTTTGACTCATGTACCAAACATCGACAAAAACATCTGATATGAACTCACATTATTAACCAATTATTATAACATTATAATATGTGATATTAACTGAATAATAATTTTTAAAGGAGGACCTCAAGAAATTATAAATTGACAAAAGTTTATTATTCAGGAATATAAAGAAACAAACCAGACAAGTCAGACTTGAGGTAAGGGATCCTACCTCTCTCTTTCTATTTAAGTAATATTTTTTATGTAACTTACTTTAAACTCCTTTTTATTATGTTTGGGGATGTTATATTATATTAATCTTGCTGAAAATTTTGTTTTAATATGATGAGAGAACCTATTTGATCTAAACAATCCATTTTTGGATGTTTTATGTGGCGCCGATAGGCTGCCGAATTTTCATAAGGGGATTTTCATCTCACTTTTTATTCCTGTGAGATTAATGCTAAATTTTCCAATATTTACTTTTTGTGTGGTGTATGTAATGCCCATTATTTTACTATTTGTATAATATAATCTCATTTATGGGTATTTAAATCTTCATTTTATGACCCTTCTTTCATGGGGTGTACGTTTCGAAAGTTACCCAAGTCGGTAAGGGAACCTTTCACCATCCTCTTTTTAAAAATAATTCTTTTGTTATGTCATTTAAATTACATATTCTTATGTTGGGATATGTTATTATATATCCTTTTTGCTGTAAAATTTATTTCCAAGTGATGAGATACCCTTTTTGTCTCATCAACTCATTTTCTGAATTATAAAGTGACACCGTTAGGCTGTCGAAAGTTTACAAGGGAACTTCTTAACCCAATTTCGATTTCTTTGGGTTCAACATGTAATTATACAATATTTCATCCTATGAATATGTGTGAATGAACTCTGGTTTCTTTACACTTAATATCCACTTATGTTGGGTGTATTTAAATTTTTCACACATAATTATGAGATTGATTTGTCCTTAATTTAAGGACACCTTCTTTATAAAAGATTTTATCTCATTTTTCATTTCTATTGAGACTTCATTGTTGTTATGCACCAATTCACTCTTATATGGTGTATATACTATACTTTTGAATATTATATCATGAATCCATTTATTCTCATGATATTATAAAGTTCTGATTAAATTTTATTCCTCAATTATTTTATTCAAGTGTCTCTCATTTTGTTAAAATCCCTTTAACCAAAATATCGTTTTAAATGTTTTAATGATTTATTCTTAAAAATATTTCTTCATTAATATCCATGTTTTCAAAATGGTTTTAAGGATTTATTTATATAGATATTAATGGTTTAAAATGTTAAAATCTACAAAGTGGTATGGGACTTCATCTCAATCTCCTTTCATTGAGGCATATTTTGTTTTATACACAACCTTCTTTTATACGATGTATAAACCCCTTTGACTTTTACGTTTATTAAAAAGTAATATTTTTTATACGAAGCATTTTACTAAATGACAAAAGGGAATGTTTTTTTCGTACGTATGTGGAGAAAACAACTTCTCCACCGCCATTTCCATTATTGAGTTTCAGCTTCCTCTACAAGCCAAACCTTTTTGAAAATGAAAAATGAATACCATGTTTCACTTTTCATTTATTTTGGTATTGAAAATGGTTTTGATAATGTTTTTATTATATCAATGTGTTATTGATATGTTGTGATTGAAATGTGGAAATGTTATGTTTCCTTTATGAATGTTTTATATGATACAATTATGTTATGGTTCTTGGACATTATTTATGAAGACGGGTGGTTCCGTGATAAACTAAGGGCGGGTGAGCCCGATATAGCTCTCCAATGCATTGGGTAACGCGAAGGAGTTAAACGTTAATTTTTCTCCGAAGAGATTTAGGGAATATACTATGATGGGTATTCCAAATGTAACCATGAGGGTTACTCCCTACGTAAGAATGTTATGAATGCCTCAAGTTACCTTTATGCTTATGATTTCTATGAGTTATTCGTAAATATTATGATTTCATGAGGTATGTTAACGTGCTTATGTTTTATGAGTAATGTATGATTTCATTGATTCTTATGTATACATGGACTAATGTTTTGTTTTTGTATTGTTATAACCCTTACTAAGATTTTTATACTCAACCCATATTTTTTTGAAATGTTTTTCACAGGACATAAATTTGAATATGGTCAAGGATGGGATTAAGGAAATGTCAGGCTGTCTAAAATAAGGAACTAGACATGACTCTTTTGTTCAAGAGCTTTTATTTTGTAAAAAAAATGGAAGCTGAGTAGATGTGTCTACTTTGTAATCTTTGAGATGTAATAGTTATGTCCTAATTCTATAAAACACTAAACTTGAAAAGATCCTCAATGTGAATTATTCATTTAATTCAATAATAAGTAATTTTTAAGGCCAGGTCCTTATAGTTGGTATCAGAGGTCGGTTTAGATAACTTTAGAGATTAGTGTATTCTATAAGCATAAGTGAAATTAACATAATGACTCAGATTTCAGAAAGAGTCATAGTTTTTAGATAAATTGGATGAGTAAGTATATCTTAGTTTTTATATTCCTCATTAGTACATGATGGTTTTGTTTATATACTCACACTGACATTTTTGGTTTTAGTAAATGGATGGATCTAGCAGGCACCAAAGTGACAATGGGTTTGAAGGAAACTGTGGTGGTTCTCTGATTAATAGACTAGATGAAATGGGGGATTCAATGATAAATCTCATGGTTATTCTAAACCAACTATCAGGAGTCATGATCAACCACTTGAACCTTGGTGAGTTCTCTAATGCATCATGTGCGAGAGAACTAACTCGATGTGGAAGTTCATGTGATAATTATAAAGGTAACCATTAGGGTTTATATGATCCTTACTTTTGAGGTAATTATGGGTTACTATATGTTATGATGAAAAATGAAAGGCATGAGATAAACTTGAGGTTAAATTATGTTATGCTTATTTTTGAAGATTTTATCTCTTTTTGGGGAATGTTTTAGGGATTATATAGTTTTGCAAAAAGTACAACATGCAGACCGTGTGACAACCTGTCGCATCGGACAAAGCTGTGGGAATCAAACGCACAACCAAAGTGTGATTGGTATGTATCGCCTACCACTAGACTATGTGAAGTCCCTGGTTAGTTTGTTTAATTATTTTTAGTTATATGGTCTAATAAATCTAGAATAAGTTTATTTTGGGTTATCTATGGAAATTATCAACCTATCATGGAGGATATGTGATTAGGTTAATTAATTTTTAGTATGAGACTTTAAGAGTAACTGGTGTTATTTAGAGATAAATGTTAAGGTTTATCTTGGAAGACTATGTGATTAAATCATTCCTAGATTTGGGTTTCATTCTTAGTTTTGATTACTTTGAAGAATTTTATGGATAGATGTTTATTGAATGGTCTTTGTTGAACTTTGGGTATTGTTTGACAAATTTTGGAGATTAAGAATAGATTTTTTTTATAAAGGATTATCCTTTTTGGTATTATCTGATCTTATACTAACCTTTTTGGTTTTAGTTTTGGTTAAGGTATAAAGACATGGGGTGTATATAGTTCTCTTTTGTGGATTATGTGATTCTATAGAAGTTGATTATAGCTCTCTTAATGTGAACAAGTCATCCTAAATACTCGTCTTTTTGAGAAAATATGAGTTCCTATAAGAAATCTAGTAAATGTTGAAAGTCAACATGAAAATTAAGTATGTTTCATTATGTTTTAGTTAAGCTCATAAATAAATTCCTCAATGAAAAGTAACTTAAAACAAAAATTTTTTCTATTAATTTTTCCTACTGGGGAATCAAATACCATTTAACCCATCACAAGTTTGTGATTTTCGGGTGGTTCACTTTCTCCTAAACATATTTTCAATCACTCTCCCTCAGAACATGAACCTTTATTTTTTCCTCCATATCCATGTTTTTCTACATGGAATCCAAGTATGGGTTTACTCGGGTGAACTCTTTACTTCTCTTTCTTTATTTTAAAATGATAGTTTTACTGACTCTTGTTCTGATGTGGGATTTTCAATGATGTTTCCATGCCAAAGTTTAAAATTGCGAGGAAACAATTCCCAAAAGGGGGGAAGGATGTAACACCCCAGGTAAATAAAGAAAATGAAATTTTCATATTTATCCATAGTTGTGAATAAAAATATTAATACTACTTTAAAGGGAACGCTATGCTTGATGGCGTACCCAATACGCAACAACGAGTTTCTTTGAAATCTTACGTTGCACTCTAATAATAAAATTATATTATTTTAAATGGTATTTAATGCCTAACCATTGTAATGGTGGGAATGAATGGAACTAACTACAAAATGATTATATATGTTTGTCAAATATTTTTACTTTTATCCAATAAATGTTATAGGCTTAAAATGAAAATGAATCCAATTTTAAGCATAAATCTTCTAATATTCTTTAAAAGGTCGATTAACCGCCTTTTGATAGAGGACCCTTTTTAAATATACTTTTGAAAATTTTATATGTTTTATTTGACAAAATAAAATCCTTCTCTAGAATCTGGACATCAAAATTTACTTTGTGTAAATTTTTGTTATTTTTCCGATAAAGATCATTTTTAGTGAAAATGTTGCATTTTAATTCAAAACCTCCTTTTAATATGATTTATTTATTTGGATAGATTATATTTTTAATTGAGATTAAAGTTTATTTTGAATATATTTTTACCATTTAATCCAATGGTGGTCATTGGAATTAATTTCACTTTTGGACTTAAACTAGTGTTAATCTTTTAATAGATATTGTTTCTTAAAAACACGCTATTTGTTTGACAGTAGGAATTAATTATTAAATTAATTAATGAAACATATATGTTTTGAATTTTGTAAAATAGACATCATTTTTGAATTCTGAATATCAAACATAGCTTAGGGTGAATTTTTGGTATTTTTCTGAAAAGCTTCAATTTTTGATGAATAGTGAAACCGCTATGTGGTAGATAAAGAAACCGATTTTTCGTTTAAATGAAACTTTACCACTTTTGTGGTTTTATTTTCAAAAATCTGACATACATGGTTGTCATTAGGATGTAAAATGTGCTTCAATGAGATTAAAATAATTTTTTGGCGAATAGTAACTTTTAAGTTTTATTAATCACGATTAAAGGTAATTAGTGTAATTTAATGTAAAGATAATATCATAAAAATATAAAATGACCCCAACATGTGTCTTAATGATATTGGTGGTATCATGTCCGAACATGGGATGCCTTGTTCCAACCTTGGGACCCCATGGAATCACTTTAGAGTGATAGTGACCTTTTATCATATTTAAAAAAAAAGGAAAATGTAACCAAAGTATGTAACACCGAAGTAAAATAATTTTAATTTTGTCTAAATAAACGATATATCAGACTATAAATAGTCATTGGAAACCTAAAAAGATTTCCTACATAATAGAATTTTTTTATCATTTTTAGACATTAAATAAATTAAATTATTTATGACACCATGATGATGCAACGATTACCTCATTAATGAACGATTTAAATAAAATGAAAAGATAATGTAAAATATAAGACTTAAACTTGGAAAAAACCTATTGTATGAGTATATTAATAACCCTTATCACCTTATCCTAGAAATATATCAATGTGAGACCTTTAAAATCCGAAACACATTTTAATATAAAGTAACATTTTATAACTTTCCAAGAGTGCGCCTCCTCTCCTCTTATAAAAGTCCCCCAACTCTACCACCTTAACCACACCTCTCAAGCCTTTGTCTCGGACAAACCCTACCTATTTCATCTCTCCAAATCACTATCTTCATCATTGAAGCCTCACCTTTGGAATAATTCTCTTCAAGAAACCCTTTTGGTTCAATCTAAGAGGAGTTACCCGATTTAAAGGTAATGTCTTCACTTGTGTTATTTTGTTTTATTTTGCTTCTACGAACCCCTAAACTCTTTTTATTCCTTTATTTTGTAACAAAACCAGTATCATAAATATTATAGGATGTTTTTATGTGGAGTATTCTAGCTAAACTTACACACACCTTCTCTAATGGTTAAAGAACATACTGTTTCTCTGGATGGAGAATTACTACCTCACGAAACGATGATTGTTCAATCTTCTCTTAACACCTTTCATGGTGGCCATTATGATGGAAATGTATTTTATATATGATATATATGGAATTTATTTTTCCTATATGCTTCTGTATTTTATATTTAAAACATTCTTTTATGCTTTTCATGTTGTGCAAATGCGATAATTTCATACGAGGAAGTGTGGACTACCGCCCCCTCAAGTGATGTGACTCGTTCATGCAATACATGGAATGTATAAATAATGAAATTAATGAACTTATTTGACCTATAAAACATATATATTATACTGTAATTATAATATATATATCTCCCAATTATTTTTAATTCCATTATTATGACAAAGAAATGAAAGTAGCGTTCATGCGTACGTACGGTCTACCGTCTCCATGAATGGTGCATTTCATTTATTTTTATCAAAAAATGTTATGGAATAGTATAAAATGAATATGTACTGGATATATATGTTATTTAAATCATTAATAATATTCTGTAGATGATTTACTTATAACTACGTGGACAATCATTTTCAAACAAATTCATTTTTGACTCATGTACCAAACATCGACAAAAACGTCTGATATGAACTCAAATTATTAACCAATTATTATAACATTATAATATGTGATATGAAATGAATAATAATATTTAAAAGAGGACCTTAAGAAATTATAAATTGACCAAAGTTTATTATTCAGGAATATAAAGAAACGAACAAGACTAGTCGGACTTGAGGTAAGGGATCCTACCTTTCTCTTTCTTTTGAAGTAATCTTTTTTATGTAACTTACTTTAAGCTCATTTTTCTTATGTTGTGGGATGTTATATTATATTTATCTTTCTTTAAAGTTTATGTTAATATGATGAAAGGCCCTATTTGATCTCAACAATCCATTTTTGGATGTTTTATGTGGCGCAGATAGGCTGCCGAATTTTCATAAGGGGATTTTCATCTCACTTTTTATTCCCGTGAGATTCATGACGCATTTGCCACTATTTCATTTTGTGTGGTGTATGTGATGCCCATTATTTTACTATTTGTATAATATAATCTCATTTATGGGTATTTACATCTTCATTTTATGACCCTTCTTTCATGGGGTGTACGTTTCGAAAGTTACCCAAGTCGGTAAGGGAACCATTCACCCTCCTCTTTTTAAAAAGACTTCTTTTGTTATGTCTTTTAAATTACATATTCATATGTTGGGAGATGTTATTATATATCCTTGTTTCTGTAAAATTTATTTCCAAGTGATGAGATACCGTTTTTGTCTCATCAATTCATTTTCTGAATTTTAATGTGACGCCGTTAGGTTGTCGAAAGTTTACAAGGGAACATCTTAACCCAATTTCGATTTCTTTGGGTTCAACTTGTAATTATAGAATATTTAACCCTATGAATATGTGTGAATGACCTCTGGTTGTTTTACACTTAATATCCACATATATTGGGTGTATTTATATTTGTCACACATAATTATGAGATTGATTTGTCCTTAATTTAAGGATACCTTCTTTATAAGGGATTTCATCTCATTTTTCATTTCTATTGAGACTTCATTGTTGTCATGCACCAATTCACTCTTATATGGTGTATATACTGTCCTTTGGAATATTATATCATGAATCCCTTTATTCTCATGATATTATAAAGTTCTGATTAAATGTTATTCCTCAATTATTGTATTCAAGTGTCTCTCATTTTGTTAAAAACCCTTTAACTAAAATATCATTTTAAATGTTTTAATGATTTATTCTTGAAAATATTTCTCATTAATATCCATGTTTTCAAAATAGTTTTAAGGATTTATTTATATGGATATTAATGGTTTAAAATTTTAAAAGCTACAAAGTGGTATGGGACTTCATCTCAATATCATTTCATTGAGGCATATTTTGTTTTATACACAACCTTCTTTTATATGTTGTATAAACCCCTTTGACTTTTACGTTTATTAAAAAGGAATATTTTTTATATAAAGCGTTTTACTAAACAAAAAAAGGGAAGGTTTTTGTCGTACATATGTGGCGACAACAACTTCTCCATCGCCGTTTCCATTATTGAGTTTTAGCTTTCTCTACAAGCCATAAATTTTTTTAAATGAAAAATAAATACCATGTTTCACTTTTCATTTAATTTGGTATTGAAAATGGTTTTGATAATGTTTTTATTATATCAATGTTTTATTGATATCTTGTGATTGAAATGTGGAAATGTTATGTTTCCTTTATGCATGTTTTATTTGATACGATTATGTTATAGTTCTTGGGCATTATTTAAGAAGACGGGTGGTTCCGTGATAAAATAAGGGCAGGTGAGCCCGATATAGCTCTCCAATGCATTGGGTAACATGAAGGAGTTAAACGTTAAGGTTTCCCTAAATATATTTACGGAATATACTGTGATGGGTATTCCAAACGTAACCCTAAGGGTTAATCCCTATGTAAGAATGTCATGAATGCCTAAAGTTAACTTTATGTCTTATGATTTCTATGAGTTATTCATAAATCTTATGATTTCATGAGGTATGTTAACGTGCTTATGTTTTATGAGTAATGTATGATTTCATTGATTCTTATGTATACATGGAATAATGTTTTCTTTCCGTATTGTTATAACCCTTACTAAGATTTTTATGTTCATCCTAAGTTTTTTTGAATTTTTTTTCACAGGACATAAAGTTGAATAGGGTCACGGATGTGATCAAGGAAATGTCAAGCTATCTAAAACAAGGAACTAGACATGACTCTTTTGTTCAAGAGTTTTTATTTTGTGAAAAAAATGGAAGCTGAGTAGATGTGTCTACTTTGTAATATTTGAGATGTAATAGTTATGTCATAATTATCTAAAACTCTAAACCTAAAAAGATCCTCAATGTGAATTATACATTTAATTCAATAATAAGTAATGTTTAAGGACGGATCCTTATAATTTTCCATAGGAAATCATTCTTTTAACAATTTCATAGATTATTATATTTTGATCTTAATGAATTATTTTAGCATGACCCAGTGTTAGAGGGATGCATGTTCTTAAAAAAGTGTAAAATATGGTAGGTAACACCCTTATAACTAAAAATCTTATCTAATGCCTTGGTTTTTATGCCTTCTATTTATAATCTCATGTCATTGTACATAGAATAAATTTTACATTATAAATATCCCATATGTTTTGACAGGTAGTCATGGTATGCTGGAATTTTGTTTTAGACATGAGAATCAAGTAATTATCATTTTTAGCAGGTTAGACATGCCTCCTGCATGGACATCTTTTTCATAGGTCATTCGACAATCTCTTCTTCATATTTTTGGATGAATTGGTATGTCATCATTCTAATTAAAATTCATCTAACTTTTGTATCACTTCAATGTACTATACATTCACGTATGTGGTTCTTGTCTAGTGCTTAATGCTGATACAAACTAGACATGTTCAGTGTAATCATGATGCCTTAAGTTGTTAAATACATCTCATGCCACCATTTTAGTAGAGTGATTTATCTGTTAAATGAATCAAGTTTATAAAAATGCATAGATGTTTTCTGAAGTCTCATGTTCTTTGACTGGATGGTTGATTTGGTTTTGGTTTTCATTCAAATTATTTAAATATTTACATTTATGTATGTTCTAACCTAGTTTTATTTTCAGAGGCTGGTCTCTCTCTTCATTTTGAGGATATGGACACTCCTTGGATTGGGAATATGATATTTGTTCTATTAAATATGTGTCCTTCTAGTCAAGAGGTTCATGACCAAAGAGGACCATTAGGGAATGGTCGGGAAGGCTTAAATGTCATGTGGCTTATGAACATTAAATTATTTTGGTTCTTGCCCTAAAACATGACAATGATTTAGTTGGTGGTGTATGAATCTTTTGAAGAATTCCATTTTTCATGGGTTTACTATGGTGGTTAAGATTGAACGATCAAAATGTTCCTTAGGAGGTAATGGCTTGTTGATAAGTTAATGACGATGCATCAATCAATGAAGTCGATTTTCTTATAAGGTATCAACCAGTAGTGGTTTGGCATTATCCTTTTGGTAATCATAAAAGTTACTCTTATTGTACACTCGTCTAGTTATGAGAATTAACACAAACATGAAATCATCCTTGATATACGATTTGATAATCGGTCAAACACCACACTAAATTTTAAATGCTATTGGGAAATATCTATGTAGTTTCAAAATGAACAAATGGTTCTTATCCAATAATTGTTTGTTATGAGTAACCCATGGATTCCTGTGTTGGAATTCCATATATGAACTCTTTTACACCAGCCATTTCTTTTGTCTTCATCGTCAGGCCGATGCCACTATGGGATTAGTCAATGTTCTATTATGGAAGACTTTTCATTGTACCAAATCCCCTCATAATCAGGAACAATGGACTACCCTAGGATCGTTCCTTATTCTCTTTTCATGTCATTCCAGGGTTATCCCAGACTTATTATCATGCCTAATGATTCTTGAATCATGGAACATCACCGTAAGTCACGTATGAACATTGGTGGACATGTTAGTGGTGAATGTGAGATACCATGAAAGAATCCAATGTAGTTTAGTTTTTAAAATTATAGCCATATAATTGGAGTGTCTTTTTGAATGGTTGATCGGAGTGGCTTGACTAGTTATCTTTCTTCTTCAAGGAAGTGGTCAGTGAAGGAACTTTTTTGGCACGTCATCAGATGAGATGAGCGTGGTTAGTTTCATCATGGTATTTTCATGAATATTTGTCTCGAAATGGGATTTGAGTAAAATGGGGAATTTACTATTTCCCCCATTTTAGAAATCATTTAAGAAGTATTGCTAGAATACTTATTATTGTGTCTTATAAGAAATTCCCATTGTGTAAGGTGTTTTGGCTTAGAATTTTTTCCCCTTTCATACAAAAAAAGATAAAATGTTACATTAGTCATATTTTTAATGAGAAAATGTCAAGATAATTTCTCTTTGTAAATAGGATTATGTATACACCATCTCAGTGTTTCGATTGGAAAATGAAGGTTTGCTAAGATCTTAATGGATTTTATGCCACTTGTCTAATCATTGTTTCAAGGTGTGTTGGGAATTTTTAGATTCAATGCAACCATTTGTGTGAGAAAACATGACCAATGTATGTTGGGAGAGGTCTATGTTGTTATCTAAGGCTTCTTGGGGATGTAATGTTCCATGGTGGGATGGTTGTAATGTCCCCTAATTTGAAATGTATGAAAAATCAAAGGAAATTAAATATTTCCAATACCTCATAAAGACATTTTTAAAACTGAGCATCGAAACATTTTTTTCTGAGATTTGACACTAAAATGTGTTTTTGTAAAGATGATAATGTAGTTAAAATAAAATTTAAAATTAAAATGATTAAAATGAAATTAAAAGAAAAGAGAATAATAAAAATTGAAAAAAAACAAATAATAAAATAAATATTTTGATGATAATATCGATTATCTGGTTGTTATAGTTATTATTATTATTACAATGTTTAGTATTATATTTTTTATTTTTTTTACTAACCCATTAGGGGTTCCATTTTTCCATTCACACATTTCCCCCCTCCCCCATCCACATAGATTCCACAACACCCTCCACTTATGTAACTAGTTTTCACCACCCCCTCAACTGAACCCTCCAAAATGTTCCACAAGATCCCTCATAGTTTAATCCTCCCTATAGTGATCCCCCTATACATAATCCCTAGAGGCATGATGCATCACCTTGTCAAAAAAAAACTATAGAACTTGGACTCTATCCTCAATCCTCCGTCTATTGCAATGTTCTTCCAGATATCATCAGGTATTAGGGAATTTTGTCAGGTTGTTTCCATCTCTTCCCTTTACTCTCTATTTTTAGATGGTTTGTGGTCTTCTATTACTCAGTTTCTATTCATACTAAACACTAGTTTTGGTTTTGATTTTTTTTTCTTGTGTTTCTTCTAGTTTTAGGGTATGTGAATGGACTCTAAGAAATTTTCATTCTATTTTATGCAACCACCAATGAAGGGAAGAAGTTCACAGTGTTTTAGTATGCCTGCAAACAATTTCGATCCACTTCCACCATTTGTGGTAAGGTTTTATTCTTGTTTCATGGCTTCACACCATCTAATTTATTACCTTTATTTGTTTTATGGATATTGTATTTTATTTATACTGTGTTGGACCATTATCATTTAGATTCATGTAGTTTTCCTCTGTTCTTCATTATTGTTCAATTGACATGTTAGGGGTTTTAATATTTATGAGGCCCTAGTAATTATTTTTTAGTGGGTTGGTTTTTTCTGCTTTAATTTTGAGTTCAACATATTGAAATTTAATTGTGTTATCCTTGACACATTGATTTTTAGTCCTTGATTTTTCTTGTAGTGGGTTTTAAACATCTTTAAGGGAGTTTATATATATATCCAGGTATGAATTTATATAGATATAAATATATCTTCTTTGTCTGTGTTTTCTTATGGCATGAGGATCACATGCATTTTCATAACAAGATATATATATATATATATATAGAATTTTATTCAAGCTAGTTGTAGACTAATTCAGTTAGAAAGTGTCATATTGGATCTTCTATTGAGGTAGAACCCCCTTGAATAACCATTTATGTTTAAATGTGAATTAATTAATTAATTAAAATTTATCCCCATACATTACATTTAATTATTATAGTTTCTATTATATTCAGAATAAATATTTAATCTATTAAAATTATTCATTGATTAAAAATTCATGATTTTATAATAAAACACCTCGGTAGAAATGTGATACCATTACGTTAAAATGTAGAGATAAATATTTATGTTATATTCCTTAGTTCCATATTGTTTTCTTCATGCATTAATTAGAATTGATGAATTTATTTTTTAGGTTCTTGATCCCTTGTAGCATAGTTTCTATGTCTAAATGTGTAAAATAAAATGGTTGAGGTGAATTGAATGGTTAGATTTAATTGATCCAGTTGGTATCATCCATTATGTGTGAGAAACATGAATACTTTTGAAATTATACCTTAAAAATAAATTATCCATGTTTGTGAAAATTTATTGACAATGACCTTTAGTGGGATTGATCAAACCAAATAGAATTATTTGAATAAATTTATTATACATAATGAATTGTTTAACTTGCATTAATGTTATTTTGTTTGTTCAACAATTTTTATTGTGTCCTTTTTAATGGAGACACCTGTTTGGGGTGTTGGCCTTTCCTCTAGGCCACCCATCTATTGTGTGACCAATCTAAATAGACTTTTTAATAATGAATTGAGTTAAATTAAGAGGTGATATGTTGTTGAATGGTTTTTAGTGTTTACCTTGACAAGTTAAACTGGTTGATAAAATTATTTGAATTGGGTGGTATGAGCACACATGTTAATATAATTGAATGGTAATAGTTAATGTAAATTGTAGAAAATTGAATGGAATAGTTAGGAATAAATTATTTTCCTTCAATGAATTGAATACCATGGTTTTAATGAAATTCATCATGTATTTGGATTAGAAGAATAGGTAAACCCAAATGTTTTATATATTTAATGTAATAACTCATTTATAATAGGTTATAATGATAGTTTGATCACACCTTTTTTATTTTGTTTTTCAATGAATTAAATGAATTTAAATGTGATTTGATTCTGTGGTTGAACTGATATGGGATGGGTGATAGCATGAGTTATAAATTAGAGACTCATGGCTGGAATCCCATGATCATGTGGTTATACGATGACACATAATGAAAGCGATGTTTTAGGCACCCCATGCGGGGGATTCCTATGGGGTTTTTATTAAACTATTCCGGGATATTGGTTCTCTATATGGAAACTGATGATGGGTCCTTTGGTAAGATTGCAATGTTTATCATTAGAAGATACTTGGTCACTTATGTTTTATTCCATGGAAAAAATCTTATTTTCTCCATGATGAGCGCTACATAATCTGTCGAAATGATTACCTTGGACGAGCTTAGTGAAATTGGATATTTTTAATTGATGTAATGCAGTTATTCCCCGTAGATGGGATTAGACTCCAACAATAGATATATTTTAATTATATTGAATGATATTATTGGGGTAAATTTATTGTTTTATGATGGTTTCATCCATTTATATTAGATCATGTACTTGTGATTTTACCTCTTTCTTATTAGCATACTTATCTACTAACAAGGAAATTAGACCCCAAGACAAATAACAAGTTTGGGCGTGAAACTTTAGGAGTTTTATTGTAACAATAAGAACTGGTACACATATTATGATTGTGTAGGTATCCATTCAATATGCCAGCTTCTTTTGAAGAAGGTGGTAAGATAAGGGTTTCCCTTTAAGAACACAGACCAAGTGGATATTATTAATTTGTTATCCCTCTGCATTTATTTTACATTGAAAAAATATTAAATTAAATTGAATTGTATGGATTGGGATACAAATAATTTGTGAGAGAATACTATGATTTATATCTCAAACACTACTCGGGTACCCTTTGTACCTGAGTATCCGTTAAATTTGCAAGATCTAGGTGTTTTATATATTTATTGTACCTAGGAGTTAGGACAGAAGGACTGAGATGGCGCTCAAGATGCTCATGGAGATCGTCCATTAGGATTTGTTGGCTTTTTTCATTATTTTTCTTCATTGTAAATCATGATTTATTGTTTTCTAATTTCATTTCTGTATCATTACTAGGTCATGAATTAATCTTTTTTATAAAATAGCATTGGCCACATTTATTTAATATTTATTTTTTTATCATCCACTATTTTTCAATTATATATTATTGTTTTCAATACTGTATGTTTTTGTTATGAATCTGTAATCTATTATATATTTTTAATCCCATTACATACTCTAATATATGATGGAAAAGTCTCCCCATGGACACACCCTTAGCCCTTGCTTCTAGTTGGAATCCTTTGGATTTCAAGGAGATGTGCTTTAGTCATGTGACCAAACGATCTGACCACCACCTTAGAGGCCATCTAGGTTGGGACATTACAAGTATAATGAACTACGTGGGATTTTATTCCTGCAAGTAATATGATATAGACAATGCCTCATATTATCTCAATCCCATCCTCATAATATTAATTGCATCCCTTCATAGAAGTAAATTCTTTAGTACTTGGATATGAGGATTAATCATATAAAGATATATTCATTTAGGAGAAATGAAAGAAGAATCTCGGATACATAGAGATGGATTAACTAATGAGATACCCTTATTCATGATAAAAAAGGGATTAACCAATTGTAAATTTTTAGGGCAACATATCTTGTATGGGGATTAAGATGAAATTTTAGAACATATATTAAATCAATAAGAGAGTCCCTAAGTAGGTAAAACATCCCCCAAGTGGGTGTGATGATTCCTATAACCCATCCTGTTTACCAATGTGGGTCCTTAAGAATCATTTTGTCTAAAATCCAACATGACTGCCTTCATTTGGAAAGTAGGTTTGTACCTATTTTGGGATGAGGAATCCATTTTTAGTTTCCATTAATAATGATAATGGTGACAAAATGTTAATGATTGTGCGTGAAATGAACCCCTCACAATCAAAGAACTATATCAAACCGAATGAAACTAGTGGTTAACTCATTACCATTGAAAAAATTATGAACATGACATGAATATATAAAATAATAAAATGATCAGTCAATCATGCATCATTCCATTTTTCTTCACATATTCTATAATAAATGAATATCCAAATTCAAAACTATAAAATACAAATGACTATAGGTTATCAATATGTTATTCCACTTTGTGGGTATATCTTACACAAAAAATATGATATGTAAGAAAGAAATGTTATAGCTAATTATTTGTAACCATGGATTCTATGAAAAATTCCATCTTTTCATCTATACTTCTATGGTTTTAGAATGGATGGATTTTGAATGAAAGTAAAATTGATTTAACCATTAATATCTGATTGAGAAAATTATTAATATGATATTTCACTAATCGATTACATTGTTCCATCATTTATGCCTTAATAAATATATTAATTCATAAAAAACATCTTGATAAATGATATTTTTATCATTTAGTGATCATTCTGTAATGTTAGTTGGGGCTGCAATCCTCATAAGTAAAAAAATGATCTCAACTTCTTTATAGCTTCAATATCAAGTGTCAAAAACAATGGTTCAGGAATACCATCAACGTGGAACAATAGGAATTAAGGTATCTGTTTGTGAGGTATTTGAATTCTATGCCTGATGAGTCCACATCATCAATGTAATGATTCATCATAGCGAGTTTCCATCATTTCCACTACCAATCATTTGGGGAGAATATACCCTATGCATCAAAATCACCACCATCAATATCAAATGATGGTGGATGTGGGTGTAAAATATGGATACCTTATACATTGAGTCCCATTGAGGATTTATATTTTAAAATTCCATCACCAACTCCCTCGCACAAGAAGCCATAAGTTTCCTACTAAGGGTACCACCAAAAATGACTTTAACTGTTTTAAATAAAATTCTAATAACGATTTAATTAAATGAATTATTATATATTATGATTATAGACAACACATAAAATGATTTGGTAACATTAAATAATATATAATTTACTGATAGGGATCATTTCCAATGAAAATAAAGTCATTGAATAGTTATTACATTATTAGTATAAATATAGGGTTTTAACAAATCCAATTGACATAAACAAAGAATGTGGTTTACTCATCCAGTAGGATCATACCCTATGAATCCCTCTTGTCAATGCTTCTAAGGGAGAGATTATCTATGGGATTTTTGTTTGAACAATCCCATATTGAGATCCAATAACACAAGCATTAGGGATATTGTTTATGGAATAAGGTCATGCTCATCTAGATCATGTCCCAAACCATTTACACTGAACCACCCCATGAAAGTCTCACCATCATCCACGATACATATAGGCTATTTTCTGATTTATTAATGGTATATGTATCATTACTCATGAAATATGAGTATGTAAATTATTTTTGAATATAATAATGAATATATTTTGATCCCTTTGTGGTTGCATTATAAATTATTTTTATATTGATTCAAAAAATCTCAAATATTATTTTTGGATAATATTCAAATTCAACTAAGAAATTTATTTTGATGAATTAAAATATTTTTTAAATAAAGAATAATTTAATAAAATATTATTATTATATACTTTTTATTCAATATAATTGATCATATATTATTTATAATGTAAGATGTAATTTTTATAATGGTCTGAAAACTGTTATTGTAAAAAAACACTATATTTATCAATAAATGACAATTTTATTTTAATAGAAAAAATAAAAATATATAAAAAATAAATTTGATAATATGAATATTAATTTCTAATAAAAATGTGGAAATTATATAATATTGATGTTTTAATAAGTTTTTGGGACAGTAGAATTTTAGTATAAAAATTAAATACCTTGTAAATATATCTTGTGTATTATGACAACATAATGAACCAAATTTGATGTAATGTATACAATAAAGGATATCCAAGACAACATTTTTTTACATATGAAATTTTTTCATCTTTTGTTTTTAAAATTTTATTATAATGAAATTATGAATCCTGCAAAACTTATAATAATTTTTTCAGTTTTAAAATATTTTCATTAAGAGTATGACTGACCTATACATACACTAGGGTATTATTTTATTATCAAAGGGCCTTAGACTTATAAAATATGTAAAACAACCATCATTTGGGTGAAATCATGGGAAAACTGATGGAAAGGATTTTGGTTTTGGTTCATTTTTTATATAGTGTCTAAAACCAATGTTTGAGAAATGAAATAAATATCCCACTTCATTCCTATAAAAACACACTAAATTTAACATTAATCATCACAATTTTTTTAGTACTTACATACTCAAAACTACTATCTCTATTTTCCTCCCATGGCTCCCCTAATTTTCCAATAAGATCCTCCAGATCATTTTCAGTCATACACTACGGTAACAGATCCTTATATTCCCTTCATTATTCAATATTTTTTACTAACTTATACTTTATTAATAAGATTAAAAATGGTGGGATATGTCTTTTCATGTACATGATACTTGAAATTTGATTCCAAAATAATTTGAGTCTGTTTTCCATTTTATTTACACATTTTATGAATGTTTAATTAAAGTCGTTATGTTGATGAAGTTTCGCATCAATTTTCTTTTTCGAATCAATTTTGCAGTGAATACCATACCTATTTCCTATCATGGGTTTTCACAATTATAAAATTTTATTTATTTGACCGGGGACATTCATTAATGGTTTCCTTATTCTATTATTTGGAATAATATATTATGATGAATGAATACATGTTTTTTGATCCATGTGTAATACTTAAGCATTAGAATAAAATTAATGTGACGGGTGCAACTGTAAACATATAATGGTATAACGCATTGGGTAATATTTTGCCTCATGATATGTCATGTGGGGATTGGGAGGGTACCCGATTTATATATTTTATTATTTCCATCATGATGTCTCGATAGTATTTCTTGACCTATGTTTATCATGTAGTGTTTTATGTTGATGCAACATTTCCCATGTTTATATTATGATTATCATATTATATCATGTCTCATTGTTTATGTTTATGATTATAACTCCTATTATACCCAATTAGTTTTATTATTGTCTAATTTTTTTTATTCTCATCAATTCATTCCATGATTATTCCCTTACTGGGCTTTGTATCTCTCTCATTTCTTATATACATCCCCATGTTATCATGTGCAGTGTTAAGTGTGATCATGTTATTGATGTTTTAAATAAATATTTTATTTTTCATATTTAATTTTTAATGAAATGTAAGGAATTTACTAATAAAATAAACATATCAATCATTGAGGTTATATTTTTTGTACTTTTATAATAAATCACAAAATAATTTTTAATACATATATGGTTGTTGTTGATTCTATCAGAAAAAATGTACCATTATTTTTGGGATTAGGATTCAAAAACAATAAAAAAATATTTACTGATATGAATAATTATAAGAAATCATCTATAATGTTTTTATGTATATAGTAAGAATCTATTCAATAAAATACAGCCCTTTCTAGATAATAAAAGTGGACGTCATTCTAGAAAAGTTGTATATATGAGGAATAACTCTTACAAGATGTGTCAGTCCTAACACGTCATCACCTAGTTTTCAAAAATGGGCCCAACTACATACATATATTTATAGTCCCAAGGTATATTATTTATTATATTCATAATATCATGGTGAAACAACATTATGGGAATAAAAAATACCAATCAGAATAAGAGTTAGGAAATAGAACATGTATAACATATATTGAAGCATATAAATTCATAACTAACTGAAATAAATGTAATTCATGCGTTATCTATTTAATTATATTGGATTACTGATTTATTTGTTTATTATTTTACAAATAACCATCCTTATATTTCTTTTAATTCTAGCTAATGGCCAGAAATATGAGGAATCAGGTAAAAATCGATGTGAAGAGAAATGTGATGACGGTCCCATCTAGATTCCCAATCCATTGTGAGCCAAAAACACAATGATTGTGATGATACCATCTCAACAAAAATAGGTTATCAATATTACCCTATATCATGATTCTAATCTGAATCCCCTTATGGGAGAACAACCTACAATTGATAGATCTATGGGACAAATTCATCTGACATTTAATGAATAATCAGTTCCCATAATCATGGAACAATGGATCATCACCGCTGAAAATATCTTCTCAATCCATGAATGTTTTGAACAAGACAGGGTTTGACTGGCTGTCTATTGTATGGAGGGATAAACTAGTTAGTGGTGGACATTGATAAATATTATGAATCCTAAAGAAGATATTGAACCAATAGGGTGGAAGTAGTTTTATAAAAAACGTCTATTAATATTTTCATCACACATTCAATCTTAGTATGGAAAGGGATTTCTATTCCTTTGATAAATATTTGGAAGAATATATCTAGTTATATAAGGAAAACATCATAAGACATTCACGATATCCCTCTGACATTTTCATTAACCCTGAATTCAAGGTTAACCAATTATTTAGTGGGCTCAAAACTAGCCTAAAAAATATCTTGGGATCCATGACAATGATAGCTAGGAGGATTTTATTATATGTGTCCCCTATTATTAAATTAATATCGGTGAATCAAAATTTTATCATGGTGATTAGAAGTGGAAAATGGTGTTTAGTTCTGGTGGTTAGATGGAGAAATCAAATGGTTTTAATAATTTTCAGAATCCTAAATATAAATAGTGATGAAAGAAACAACTCATAAATTGGGTATGGGGGCTGAGGGAAATCATTAGGTGTGGTAAGGAATGGAACCTTGCCAGTGATTGTTGATAGTATACCCCACTAATGTGATGGATGATTAGAATACTACAGTTAACCCATATTGCACATTTAATTCCTTCAACTATAATGAACTATGTAACATTGCAAACAAAATTAACTAATAAAAATGTTTTTCAGAGACAACCAACAACCTCAAAGTGGCAAAGGAAAGCTTTATCCATCACAAATACTAAGGTGGATCCAAACAACGAAGTGGTGAAAATTACTCTAGTAATTCGTTCAATAAATGAAAATGTGCATTTTGATTACAGTGCTATGGATTCCTTTATATCCTACAAGTTTATTAGAACAAATTAAATGCCAATAAAAATCGTGTGAGTAGTGTTTTTAGTGAAAACAGAAAAAGGAGAAATTATTTCATCCCATGTATATCACTCCTCCCCGTTATAAATTTGTGGGATAAACATTCCCAAAAACCATTTAATACCCACTTTTGGGTTATTTGATTCAAATATTACCATGGATTGGATTATTATATATAGATTTATAATATCCATTCTCTTTATTAAACACATAAACATGATTTATTACTTAAACATGTACTTAAGTCAATATTGAGGATCGAGAGGTCTAGTGTCTTGGAAAGTTAGCAACATTACCAGACATGATAAGTCATAAAATAAAACATCTTTATTAAAAAACTATTTTACTTGACCAAAACATTTCATCATACATAGCATTTCGTTGGATAACTTGAGGGCATATGTTAAAAAGGGTGAGATGTAAATCCATGTAAGGGGGTAAACAAGGCCTAACATAAAGAGAGAAATACAAGTTAGGAAATATGAATATCAATGGAGAATAAGAGAAACATGAAAATAAACGCATGATATAACATTATTATCATAAAAAGGAGATGTGGGAACAACATTTAAAATTATATTAACAAGAGTAAAGGAAAATTACACATGGAGCACGAGTAAACCCGTAATGCACATGAAATATCATGAGTAAACCATCATTTCACAATAATTGGCATGATTCAACACACATTTCACATAACTTATCATGATACTATTTTTTACCCAATGCATTGAAGTGCTATTTGGGTGCACCATTCTTAATAATTAATTTTCATGCAAAAGTTTTCCAGATATATCATACAAAATGGATTCATTAAACCTTATAATATACTTCACAAATAAAAGATATAGAATACATAAATTTCATTACCAAATCCACATGTAAATGTGCTGAAATTTGATAAAATTGATAAGGAAATGGGGATGGTATTCACTTACATGAACATTTGTCATGGAAAATTTTGGTGTAACATTGGCAACATAATGACATCAAATAGAAATCGTAAAATGGGTTGATGAGAAATAAAGGGGTCTCTAATTTTTTATACATGAAATGGAATGTAAGGGTTTCATGAAACATATTATCATAACATATGTAATGGAATTTATATGAATAATATAAAATAATTTTATGATATTAAATTCGGGGAGAGAAACCCCTTATAGAATTTCTACATTGTAACATGTGTTAATGGGAGGCATTATTGAGAGAGAGGGGGGTATCTCATCATTCAATCATAAGTAGGGAAGTACAAGGGTGGTGAAAAATAATACACCAAGATTTAACATTTTAAATAGATTTGAATAATAATACAAGGAAAGAGGGAGATAAATAACAAAGGATGGAAAGTGAGAATCTCTAACTAGGAAGTGTCTGAGTTCATGAGCATGGGGAGGGGAATATTGAGACCACGGGGTGCCTTCAGAGAATTATAGTGAGAGGAGGGAAGAGTAGGGATGTGATCAAAGGCTTGTTAGTTAATAGAAGTAGTATCATGGGTGGGTTTAAACAGGAAAATAGAGGTAAATTGTTATTTCACAAACATAGGTTTCAGAATCTATAAATTTTAATATTCAAAACCATAATACAAACCATTTTCCCAATTTATTTCAAATGGGAGTGGAATACAATATTTTATATGGCCAAAGGACGATTTTATTAAAATATAATGCATTCTTAGGTAGATGTGAGTCACACTCCCTAGGAAATCATTTCGAGAATCGTTTATCATTTCTAAAAGAGACAGTGGAGAAATTATTTTCGAAAGGATTGATGATGTTCTCTTTTTTATGATTCCCATGTCCATCTTAATCAAATATGAGAAGATTAGATCCTTTTCAATTCTCATCAATGATTGAATCAATGGGTACTTCCAACTTATATAATCTCCCTCCTTGTTCGCTTTCCCAAGGTGGAAATGGAATAAGCTGTCATAGTATTTGATCATCTCTAACCATCTTTGTTGTAGCATGTTCATCTCCTTCGCTGTGAATATTTACATGAGGATTTTGTGATACGTATATATTTCACACTTCTCCCTAATGAGGTAATGTTGTAAAATTTAAAAAAAAACATTACTGAATCCAACCCCATATCTTGTGTTTTATCATTTTTCTCATTAACATTAAATTTCCTTGAAGTAAAGGAAATGAATTTTACATTTTGCATCAACACACATACCATGCACTTCTTCAAAGCATAACTGAATATCAAAAACAATTATCCTATCGTGGGTAGTGTGATCATGGGTGCAGTTATAAGACATGATTTAAACTACTTGAAGTTATCTTCACATTCATCACTACAATCAAACATGAGTCCCATTCGAGTTACCTTGGTTAGAGGGTTTGAAAATCATGATTTTTTTTTAAAAAATCAGAGATAATATCCTTCCGACCCCATGAAGTTACGGATATCCATCACAGATGCTAGACCCAACCATACCTTAATTGAATATGTCTTAGAAAGATCCATAGATATCCCATTAGATGTGATAATATGACCCCAGAATGAGACTTATATCAACCAGAAATCGCACTTGCATTACTTTTCTTTGAGATTATCCTTCCGCAATGTCTCTAGTACAGTTCTTAGGAGCTCCTCTTGCTCCTCCATGGTATTGGAGTATATTATAATAAAATTTATTACTACTCACAAAAATTATCTGATATAATATTTAAAGACTATATTCCTCAATTCCATGATTAATTCTTGATAATTAGTGTGTCTGAAAGTAAATACGATGAATCATTAGTGCTCTTAACATACACCAAAAGAAGTCTTGGGTAAATCATCCTTCTTCACCCTTAAATGTTAATATCCCAACTGCTGATCCACATTAGAGAAATATTGTGCTCCAGATAGCTAATCAAACAATTAATCAATTCATGATAGATGATACTTGTTATTTATCGTGATATTAGTGAGCACACTAAAATCAATGAAAAGACACATTGACCCATCATTCTTCTTAACGAAGAGGACTGGTGCACCCCATGGAGAAACACATTGGTGTATAGACCCTTTAACCAAATTCTTTTATATATGTTTCATTAGTTCATGAGTCTCTACAGAAATTATTCTATATAGATTCCAGGATATTGGAAATGCCCCAAGTAAAGGATCAATCAAGAATTCAACATCATTTGTCATAGGAATACCAGGAAATTCATTCGGAAACACTTCTCCCAATTCCATCACAATAGGTATCTCTTAGATAATGTTCTTTCTATAGACTAAAACATCTGAGGAAGATATGCATGCTTGTGAGGTAGTGATATTTGTGCTTGAAATGATGGTGCTATGAAAGATTCAGCCACCTCCTTTCACTTGTACTGAATCGGGGGCCGATACACCATATGGGGAGTTATTTCCCTCTCATGGAAATTTATGATGGGTCTATATAATGAAATCCAATACATGTCATGAATTTATTAAAATTCCACTTGAGGGAGTATGAATAGGTTCTATGGGATGTTCAATCCACAAATTTGGATAACGGAGGAGTTATATTCATGGGATTCAATAATTTCCCCATTTTCCACTCTCACTAAGATATCTACATCCACAATTTGAGGTGGTGTTGGGATAGTTATACAAACCATTCAATATATAAAAGAATGCATAAAGCCAGAACAAAAAACAATCTTATCTATTCTGGACTTAACAACCATGTACCTATCTCCACTTGTCCGTGTTTTCATCAGTTGTAGCGATGGAAAAATCTCTCCCTTGCTGCATAGGAGGTTGTTGGATTCCAACAAAAACCCTTTCCCTTGGGAATTGGTTTGAAATTTTCCCTAGTTCTTTGTAGTTGTAGCAAAGAATAATGCATTGAGGACTGAACGAAGCATTCATATCCTCTGTCGTAGCTGCAGGGGTTTCTTGACAAAAATTAATGGATAGGTTCCCTTCTCTTCCAACCTAATGCATTTCCTCTCCCACTTTAAGAAATTTCCAGGGTATATCTTTCTAAATTTTTTGAAAGTGGGGTGCTATAATTTCATAGCACATTTGGATTTATACATTATAACACAACAATTAAAGTCCAATTTCATATTCTTATCCCCATGATACCCATGAGATTCACCAATCTCCATTTTGACTTAGAGGTAACATTGGAAAATTTCATCATAGATATCGAAGTGACAGATTTATAGGGCTTTCATAGGATTGGTTTTATCCCACCAATGAAGCGATAAACCTTGAATTTGTGGGTAATGTCAAAGACAGGGGCATATTGTGTGAACCATTTGATGTTTTTTTGTATTCTCTGACAGACTTGTCACATTTTTTTCGGAGGGAAAGAAATACCCTTTCCATCATAAGTTATAGGGTGCGCAGAAAATATTTACCGAACAACATTTTCCAAAAATCCTTCCATTCCAATACCTTGACCTCTTGCACATGATTCATATTTTTATCAATATATACTATTGATAAAATTTACCCTCCATGTGATATGAGTCTAGGAGAAACATCTATTATTATGAACATTTAAGGATGGAGAAGATCTTCTCAAATGAGTTTATCCATTTTTTAGCGATTGAGGGACTAGATGGATTGTCAAATGTAGGAGGGATTTATCTCATGAATCTCTTGATTGTGGTTTGTTCTTTCTTAGATGTGGGGGGATTCAACATTCTTCATAACCCATGTTTCTATTCAAAACATGAGTTAATTGAGAGAGTATTTTGACAAAGTTTGTTATTCCTTCTCTAGTTGGATTGAGCATCTCATTAGAACAGTCATCACATTTATCTTAGCATCGATTGTTAGCCCGAGTCCTCCAATTTCTGGCCATTGGAAAGAATGAAAGTATATTTAGGAGTAACATTAAATGGGGAATCAAATGACCAAAACATATAACTTATAAATTAGATTAATTTTTTTACTTATGTATTTATAGGCTTCAGTCTATGTTATCCATGATATACTTCCCAACATATATTATTTGAATAATATTTTAGTCCCTTAATAATGGTTCATACTAAGATTATAAATTTACCAGTGCATATTCCCAGGTATTGTCAAACCAAGAGTGTATTGGGGCCTAATTTTGTGTACCATTTCCCATTCGATCATAGCTCAAAGAGGTGTTTTCGGGGTTTAACCCTAGATACATCTATTTCCAATCCATAAAAACTAGTTTTCATCCAATCAAGGATGTATTTTATTGATAAAACACTAACTCGATAACCAAAAAAATTTAGGGATGTTTTTCTTATTCTTAGTCATATCCATAAGGTTTTAACTAGGGTTTTCTAATCCTAATACCAAAAAAATTCAACACTTTCTAAGACACCATCTATAACAACCCTTCATTTATTACACACATAAATATTATATTTTACATAAAATTTCACTTATAAAATTCTAAGGATTGATAGGTCTAGTGTCTTGGAAATTAGGAACATTACATGAAAACATAAGACATAAAATACAAAATCTTTATTGAAAACATCTTTTACATTACGACCAAAATTTCTTCATTTTTATCATTGCATAGGATAACCGGATGACATTCATAAATGAGGGTGGTCTAAAAATCCCATTAATGGGGTAAAAAATAAAATAAATAATACAATACATGTTAGTCAATAGGATTATAAATCGAGCATAATAGAAACCTGAACAAATGCATGATATAACATGATTATCAAAACATGGAGATGTGGAAAAAACGTTTGACATGATATTAGCATGAGACAAGGCTCATTGATCCTGGAGAATCTGTTTACCCTCATTGAACATTAATTAGAATCACTAAACCCTCATTTAAAATTAATTAACATGATTCAAAACTCATTGTACATGACGCATAATGATACAATTCATTACCCAACGCATTTAATCTCTATTTGGGAGCACCCTTCTTAATCATTTAATTTCATTCATAAGTGTTCTACATAGACCAAACAACATGGATTCATTAAACACCATAATTTATTCCTTGAAGAAAAGATGTGAACTAAATAAATTTATGTCCCCTATCATCATGTACTTGTGGATAAAGGTGAATACCCTTGATAGAGAAATTGCAATGGTATTCCCTTACATGATGATTTGGCTGGGGAAATTTCGGTGTAACTTCGACAATGTAATGACATCAAATCGTAATCATAAAATGGGTTTATGAGATCCTTACTTTTGAGGTAATTATGGGTTACTATATGTTATGATGGAAAATAAAAGGCATGAGATAAACTTGAGGTTAAATTATGTTATGGTTATTTTTGAAGATTTTATCTTTTTTTGGGGAATGTTTTAGGGATTATATAGTTTTGGAAAAAGTACAACACGCAGACCGTGTGACAACCTGTCGTGTCAGACAAAGCTGTGGGAATCGAACCCACAACCAAAGTGAAACTGGTATGTATCGCCTACCATTAGACTATGTAAAGTCCCTGGTTAGTTTGATTAATTATTTTTAGTTAGATGATCTTATGAATCTAGAATAAGTTTATTTTGGGTTATCGATGGATTTTATTAACCTATCATGGAGGATATGTGATTAGGTTAATTAATTTTTAGTATGAGACTTTAAGAGTAACTGATGTTATTTAGAGATAAATGTTATGGTTTATCATGGAAGACTATGTGATTAAATCCTTCAGAGATTCGGGTTTCATTCTTAGTTTTGATTACTTTGAATAATTTTATGGATAGATGTTTATTGAATGGTCTTTGTTGAACTTTGGGTATTGTTTGACAAATTTTGGAGATTAAGAATAGATTTTTTTTATAAAGGATTATCCTTTTTGGGTATTATCTGATCTCATACTAACCTTTTTGGTTTTAGTTTTGGTTAAGGTCTAAAGACATGGGGAGTATATAGTTCTCTTTTGTGGATTATGTGATTCTCTAGAAGTTGATTATAACTCTCTTAATGTGAACAAGTCATCCTAAATACTTGTCTTTTTGAGAAAATATGAGTTCGTGTAAAAAATCTAGTAAAAGTTGAAAGTCAACATGATAAGTAAGTATGTTTCCTTATGTTTTAGTTAATCTCATAAATAAATTCCTCAATTAAAAGTAACTTAAAACAAAAATGTTGTCTATTAATTCTTCCTACTGAGGAATCAAATACCGTTTAACCCATCACAAGTTTGTGATTTTCGGGTGGTTAACTTTCTCCTAAACATATTTTATATCACTCTCCCTCAGAACATGAACCTTTGTTTTTTCTTCCATATCCATGTTTTCCTACATGGAATCCTAGTATGGGTTAACTCAGGTGACCACTTTACTTCTCTTTCTTTATTTTAAAGTGATAGTTTTACTGACTCTTGTTCGGATGTGGGATTTTCAATGATGTTTCCATGCCAAAGTTTAAAATTATGATGAAACAATTCCCAAAAGAGGGGAAGGATGTAACACCCCAGGTAAATAAAGAATATGAAATTTTCATATTTATCCATATTTGTGAATAAAAATATTAATTCTACTTTAAAGGGAACGCTATGCTCGATGGCGTACCCAATACGCAACAACGAGTTTCTTTGAAATCTTACATTGCACTCTAATAATAAAATTATATTATTTTAAATGGTATTCAACGCCTAACCATTGTAATGGTGGGAATGAATGGAACTAACTACAAAATTATTATATATATTTTTCAAATATTTTTACTTTTATCCAATAAATTTTATAGGCTTAAAATGAAAATGAATCCAATTTTAAGCGTAAATCTTCTAATATTCTTTAAAAGGTCGATTAACCACCTTTTGATGTAGGACCCTTTTTAAATATACTTTTGACAATTTTATATGTTTATTTGACAAAGTAAAATCCTTCTTTAGAATCTGGACATCAAAATTTACTTTGTGTAAATTTTTGTTATTTTTCCGATAAAGATCATTTTTAGTGAAAATGTTGCATTTTAATTCAAAACCTCTGTTTAATCTGATTTATTTATATGGATAGATTATATTTTTAATTGAGATTAAAGTGTATTATGAATATATTTTTACCATTTAATCCAATGGTGGTCATTGGAATTAATTTCACTTTTGGACTTAAACTAGTGTTAATCTTTTAATAGATATTGTTTCATAAAAACACACTATTTGTTTGACAACGAGAATTAATTATTAAATTAATTAATGAAACTTATATTTTTTGAATTTTGTAAAATAGACATAATTTTTTAATTCGGAAGATCGAACATAGCTTAGGGTGAATTTTTGGTATTTTTCTGAAAAAACATCAAATTTTGATGAATAGTGAAACCGCTATGTGGTAGTTAAAGAAACCGATTTTTTGTTTCAATAAAACTTTACCACTTCTGTGGTTTGATTTTCAAAAATCCGACATACATAGTTGTCATTAGGAAGTAAAATGTGGTTCAATGAGATTAAAATAATTTTTTGTTGAATATTAACTTTTAAGTTTTATTAATCGCGATTAATGTAATTAGTGTAATTTAAGGTAAAGATAATATCATAAAAATATAAAATGACCCCAACATGTGTCCTAATTCTATTGGTGGTGTCATGGCCGACCATGGGATGCCTTTTTCCAACCTTGGGACCCCATGGAATCACTTTAGTGTGGTAGTGACCTTTTATCATAGTTTTTTTAAAATGGAAAATGTAACCAAAGTATGTAACACTGAAGTAAAATAATTTTAATTTTGTCTACATAAATGATATATTAGACTATAAATTGTCATTGGAAACCTAAAAATATTTCCTACATGATAGTATTTTTTATAATTTTTAGACATTAAATTAATTATATTATTTATGACACCATGTTGATGTAACGATTACCTCATTAATGAAAGATTTAAATAAAATGAAAATATAATGTAAAATCTAAGACTTACACATGGAAAAAACCTATTGGATGAGTATCTTTAGAACCCTTATCACCTTATCCTAGAAATATATCAATGTGGGACCTTTAAAATCCAAAAAACATTTTAATATAAAGTAACATTTTATAACTTTCCAAGAGTGCGCCTCCTCTCCTCTTATAAAAGTCCCCCAACTATACCACCTTAACCACACCTCTCAAGCCTTTGGCTTAGCCAAAACCTGCCCATTTCACCGATCCACATCCCTATCTTCATCATTGAAGCCTCATCTTTGGCAGAATGATCTTCAAGAAACACTTTTGGTTCAATCCAAGAGGAGTTACCCGATTTAAAGGTAATGTCTTCACTTGTGTTATTTTGTTTTATTTTGCTTCTCCAAACCCCTGAACTCTTTTTATTCCTTTATTTTGTAACAAAACCAGTATCATAAATATACCAGGATTCTGTTATGTGAAGGATTCTAGCTACACTTACACACACCTTCTCTAATGGTTAAATAACATATTGTTTCTCTGGATGGAGAATTACTGCCTCACGAAACGATGATTGTTCAATATTCTCTTAAAACCTTTCATGGTGGCCATTATGATGGAACTGTATTTTATATATGATATATATGGTATTTATTTTTCCTATATTATTCTGTGTTTTATATTTAAAACATTCCTTTATGCTTTGCATGTTGTGCAAATGTGATAATTTCATACGAGGAAGTATGGACTACCGCCCCCTCAAGTGATGTGACTCGTTCATGAAATACATGGAATGTATAAAGAATGAAATTAATAAACTTATTTTACCTATAAAACATATATATTATACTTTAATTATAATATATATATCTCCCAATTACTTTTAATTCCATTAGTATGACAAAGAAATGAAAGTAGCGTCCATGCGTACGTACGGTCTACCGTCTCCATGAACGGTGCATTTCATTTCTTTTTATCTAAAAATGTTATGGAATAGTATAAAATGAATATTTACTAGATATATATGTTATTTAAATTATTAATACTATTATAGAGATGATTTACTTATAACTACATGGACAATCATTTTCAAACAAGTTCATTTTTGACTCATGTACCAAACATCGACAAAAACATCTGATATGAACTCACAATATTAACCAATTATTATAACACTATAATATGTGATATGAAATGAATAATAATAATTAAAATAGGACCTTAAGAAATTATAAATTGATCAAAATTTATTATTCAGGAATATAAAGAAACGAACAAGACTAGTCGGACTTGAGGTAAGGGATCCTACCTCTCTCTTTCTTTTGAAGTACTCTTTTTATGTAACTTACTTTAAGCTCCTTTTTCTTATGTTGGGGGATGTTATATTATATTTCTCTTTCTGAATAGTTTATGTTAATATTATGAAAGATCCTATTTGATCTCAACAATCCATTTTTGGAAGTTTTATGTGGCGCCGATAGGCTGCCAAATTTTCATAAGGGGATTTTCATCTCACTTTTTATTCCCGTGAGATTCATGCTACATTTTCCACTATTTACTTTGTTGTGGTGTATGTACTGCCCATTATTTTACTATTTGTATAATATAATCTCATTTATGGGTATATACATCTTCATTTTATGACCCTTCTTTCATGGGGTGTACGTTTCGAAAGTTACCCAAGTCGGCAAGGGAACCTTTCACCCTCCTCTTTTTAGAAAGAATTCTTTTGTTATGTCTTTAAAATTACATCTTCTTATGTTTCTATATGTCATTATATATCCTATTTGATGTAAAATTTATTTCCAAGTGACGAGATACCCTTTTTTTCTCATCAATTCATTTTCTGAATTTTAATGTGACGTCGTTAGGCTCTCGAAATTTACAAGGGAACTTATTAACCCAATTTCGATTTGTTTGGGTTCAACTTGTAATTATAGAATATTTAACCATATGAATATGTGAGAATGACTTCTGGTTGTTTTAAACTTAATATACACTTATATTGGGTGTATTTATATTTTTCACACATAATTATGAGATTGATTTGTCCTTAATTTAAGGATACCTTCTTTATAAGGGATTTCATACCATTTTTCATTTCTATTGAGACTTCATTGTTGTTATGCACCAATTTACTCTTATATGGTGTATATAATGTCCTTTGGAATATTATATCATGAATCCCTTTATTCTCATGATATTATAATGTTCTGATTAAATGTTATTCCTCAATTATTGTATTCAAGTGTCTCTCATTTTGTTAAAAACCCTTTAACTAAAATATCATTTTAAATGTTTTAATGATTTATTCTTAAAAATATTTCTCATTAATATCAATATTTTCAAAATGGTTTTGAGGATTTATTTATATGTATATTAATGGTTTAAAATGTTAAAATCTACAAAGTGTTATGGGACTTCGTCTCAATCTCCTTTCATTGAGGAATATTTTGTTTTATACACAACCTTATTTTATACGTTGTATAAACCCCTTTTAATTTTAAGTTTATTCAAAAGGAATATTTTTTATATGAAGCATTTTACTAAATGATAAAAGGGAAGGTTTTTTTTGTACGTATGCGGTGACAACAACTTCTCCACCACCGTTTCCATTATTGAGTTTTAGCTTCCTCTACAAGCCATAACTTTTTTTAAATGAAAAATAAATACCATGTTTCACTTTTAATTTATTTTGGTATTGAAAATGGTATTGATAATGTTTTTATTATATCAATGTGTTATTGATATCTTGTGATTGAAATGTGGAAATGTTATTTTTCCTTTATGCATGTTTTATTTGATACGATTATGTTATAGTTCTTGGGTATTATTTATGAAGTGGGTGGTTCCGTGATAAAATAAGGGTGGGTGAGCCCGATATAGATCTCCAATGCATTGGGTAACACGAAGGAGTTAAACGTTAAGGTTTCTCCGAAGAGATTTAGGGAATATGTTGTGATGGGTATTCCAAATGTAACCCTGAGGGTTAATCCCTACGTAAGAATGTTTTGAATGCCTCAAGTTACCTTTATGTCTTATGATTTCTACGAGTTATTCGTAAATCTTATGATTTCATGAGGTATGTTAACGTGCTTATGTTTTATGAGTAATGTATGATTTCATTGATTCTTATGAATACATGGACTAATGTTTTCTTTCCGTATTGTTATATCCCTTACTAATCTTTTTATGTTCATCCTATGTTTTTTTGAATTTTTTTTCACAGGACATAAAGTTGAATAGGGTCAAGGATGTGATCAAGGAAATGTCAGGCTATCTAAAACAAGGAACTAGACATGAATCTTTTGTTCAAGAGTTTTTATTTTGTGAAAAAAATGGAAGCTGAGTAGATGTGTCTACTTTGTAATCTTTGAGATGTAATAGTTATGTCATAATTCTCTAAAAATCTAAACCTGAAAAGATCCTCAATGTGAATTATTCATTTAATTCAATAATAAGTAATGTTTAAGGTCGGGTCCTTATAATTTTCCATAGGAAATCATTATTTTAACAATTTCATAGATTATTATATTTTGATCTTAATGAATTATTTTAGCATGACCCAGTGTTAGGGGGATACATGTTCTTCATAAAGTGTAAACTATGGTAGGTAACTCCCTTATAACTAAAAATCTTATCTAATGCATTGGGTTTTATGCCTTCTATTTATAATCTCATGTCATTGTACATAGAATAAATTTTACATTATAAATATCCCACATGTTTTGACAGGTTGTCATGGTATGCTGGAATTTTGTTTCAGACATGAGAATCAAGTAATTATCATTTTTAGCAGGTTTGACATGCCTCCTGCATGGCCAGTTTTTTCATAGGTCATTCGACAATCTCCTCTTAATATTGATCGATGAATTGGTATGTCATCATTCTAATTAAAATTCATCTAACTTTTGTATCACTTCAATGTACTATACATTCACATATGTGGTGCTTGTCTAGTGATTAATGCTGATACAAACTAGACGTGTTCAGTGTAATCATGATGCCTTAAGTTGTTAAATACATCTCAGGCCACCATTTTAGTAGAGTGAATTATCTGTTAAATGAATCAAGTTCATAAAAATGATGAGATGATTTCTGAAGTCTCATGTTCTTTGACTGGATGGTTGATTTGGTTTTGGTTTTCATTCAAATTATTTAAATATTTACATTTATGTATGTTCTAACCTAGTGTTCTTTTCAAAGGATGGTCTCTCTCTTATTTTTGAGGATATGGAAACTCCTAGGATAGGGAATATCATATTTTTTCTGTTAAATATGTTTCCTTCTAGTCAAGAGGTTCATGACCAAAAAGGACCATTAGGGAATGGTCGGGAAGGCTTAAATGTCATGTGGCTTATGAACATTAAATTATTTTGGTTCTTGCCCTAAAATATGACAATGATTTAGTTGTTGGTGTATGAATCTTTTGAATAATTCTATTTGTCATGGGTTGACTATGGTGGTTAATATTGAATGATCAAAATGTTCCTTTGGAGGTAATGGCTTGTTGATAAGTTAATGACGATGCATCAATTAGTGAAGCCAATTTTCTTCTAGGGTATCAACCAGTAGTGGTTTGGGATTATACTTTTGGTAATCATAAAAGTTACTCTTAGTCCACACTCGTCTAGTTATGAGAATTAACACAAACATGACATCATCCTTGATATACGATTCGATAATCGGTCATACGACACACTAAATTTTAAACGCTATTGGGAAATATCTATGTAGTTTCACAATGAACACATGGTTATTATCCAGTCATTGTTTGTTATGATTAACCCATGGATTCCTATATTGGAATTCCATATATGAACTCTTTTACACCAGCCATTTCTTTTGTCTTCATCGTCAGGCCGATGCCACTATGGGCTTAGTCAATTTTCTATTATGGATGAATTTTCATTGTACCAAATCCCCTCATAATCAGGAACAATGGAGTACTCTCGGATCATTCCTTATTCTATTTTTAGGTCATTCCATGGTTATCCCAGACTTATTATCATGCCTAATGATTCTTGAATCATGGAATATCACTGTAAGTCACATATGAACATTGGTGGAAATGTTAGTGGCGAATGTGAGATACCTTGGAAGAATCCAATGCAGTTTAGTTTGTAAAATTATAGCCATATAATTGGAGTGTCTTTTTGAATGGTTGATCGGAGTGGCTCGACTAGTTATCTTTCTTGTTCAAGGAAGTGGTCAGTGAAGGAAATTTTTTGGCATGTCATCATATGAGATGGGTGTGGTTAGTTTCATCATGGTATTTTCATGAATATTTGGCTTGACATGGGATTTGAGTAAAATGGGGAATTTACTATTTCTCCCATTTTAGAAATCATTTAAGAAGCATTTCTAGAATACTTATTATTGTGTGTTATAAGAAATTCCCATTGTTTAAGGTGTTTTGGCTTAGAATTTTTCCCCTTTCATACAAAAAAAAGATAAAATGTTACATTAGTCATATTTGTAATGAGAAAATGTAAAGATCATTTCTCTTTGTAAATAGGATTATGTATACACCATCTCAGTGTTTCGATTGGAAAATGAATGTTTGGTAAGATCTTAATGGATTTTATGCCACTTGTCTAATCATTGTTTCAAGGTGTGTTGGGAATTTGTAGATTCAATGCAACCATTTGTGTGAGAAAACCTGACCAATGTATGTTGGGAGAGGTCTATGTTGTTATATAAGGCTTCTTGGGGATGTAATGTTCCATGGTGGGATGGTTGTAATGTCCCCTGTTTTGAAATGGATGAAAAATCAAAGAAAATTAAATATCACCAATACCTCATAAAGACATTTTTAAAACTGAGCATTGAAACATTTATTTCTGAGATTTGACACTAAAATGTGTTTTTGTAAAGATGATAATGTAGTTATAATAAAATTTAAAATTAAAATGATTAAAATGAAATTAAAAGAAAAGAGAATAATAAAAATTGAAAAAAAATAAAAGAAATATTTTGATGATAATATCGATTATCTGGTTGTTGTAGTTATTATTATTATTACAATGTTTACTATTATATTTTTTTATGTTTTTTACTAACCCATCAGCGGTTCCCTTTTGTCCATCCACACATTTCCCCCCTCCCCCATCCTCATGGATTCCACAACACCCTCAACTTATGCAACTAGTTTTCACCACCCCCTCAACTGAACCCTCCAAAATGTTCCACAAGATCCCTCATAGTTTAATCCTCCCTATAGTGAGCCCCATATACATAATCCATAGAGGCATGATGCATCACCTTGTCAAAAAAAAACTATAGAACTTGGACCCCATCCTCAAACCTCCGTCTATTGCAATGTTCTTCTAGATATCATCAGGTATTAGGGAATTTTTTCAGGTTGATTCCATCTCTTCCCTCTAATCTCTATTTTTAGATGGTTTGTGGTCTTTTGTTACTCAGTTTCTAGTCATAATAAACACTAGTTTTGGTTTTGAATTTTTTTCTTGTGTTTCTTCTGGTTTTAGGGTATGTGAATGGACTCTAAGAAATTTTCATTCTATTTTATTCAACCACCAATGAAGGGAAGAAGTTCATAGTGTTTCAGTATGCCTGCAAACAATTTCGATCCACTTCCACCATTTGTGGTAAGGTTTTATTCTTGTTTCATGGCTTCACACCATCTAATTTATTACCTTTATTTGTTTTATGGATATTGTATTTTATTTATACTGTGTTGGACTGTTATGGTTTAGATTCATGTAGTTTTCCTCTATTCTTATTTATTGTTCAGTTGACATGTTAGGGTTTTTAATATTTATGAGGCCCTAGTAATTAATTTGTAGTGGGTTGGTTTTTTCTGCTTTAATTTTGAGTTCAACATATTGAAATTTAATTGTGTTATCCTTGACACATTGATTTTGAGTCCTTGATTTTTCTTGTAGTGGGTTTTAAACATCTTTAAGGGAGTTTATATATATATCCAGGTATGAATTTATATATATATAAATCTATATTCTTTGTATGTGTTTTCTTATGGCATGAGGAACACATGCATTTTCATAATAAGATATATATATATATATATAGAATTTTATTCAAGCTAGTTGTAGACTAATTGAGTTATATAGTGTCATATTGGATCTTCTATTGAGGTAGAACCCCCTTGAATAACCACTTATGTTTAAATGTGAATTACTTAATTAATTAAAATTTATCCCCATCCATTACATTTAATTATTGTAGTTGCTATTATATTCAGAATTAATATTTAATCTACTAGAATTATTCATTGATTAAAAATTCATGGTTTTATAATAAAAAACCTCGGTATATATGTGATACCATTATGTTAAAATGTAGAGATAAACATTTATGTTGTATTCCTTAGTTCCATATTGTTTTATTCATACATGAATTAGAATTAATGAATTTATTTTTTAGGTTCTTGATCCCTTGTAGCATAGTTTTTATGTCTAAATGTGTAAAATGAAATGGTTGAGGTGAATTGAATGGTTAGATTGAATTGGTCCAATTGGTATCATCCATTAAGTGTGAGAAACATGAATACTTTTGAAATTATACCTTAAAAATAAATTATCCATGTTTATGAAAATTTATTGACAATGACCTTTAGTGGGATTGATCAAACCAAATAGAATTATTTGAATAAATGTATTATAAATAATGAATTGTTTAACTTGCATTAATGTTTTTTTGTTTGTTCAAAAATGTTTATTATGTCCATTTTTATGGAGACACGTATTGTGTGACCATTCTAAATAGAATTTTTAATAATGAATTGAGTTAACTTCAGAGGTGATATGTTGTTGAATGGTTTTTAGTGTTTACCTTGACAGATTAAACTAGTTGATAAAATGATTTTAATTGGATGGTATGAGCACACATGTTAATATAATTGAACGGTAATAGTTAATGTAAATTGTAGAAAATTGAATGGAATAGGTAGGAAGAAATTCTTTTCCTTAAATGAATTGAATACCATGGTTTTAATGAAATTGATCATGTATTTGGATTAGAAGAATAAGTAAACCCAAATGTGTTATATATTTAATGTAATGACTCATTTATAATGGTTTATAATGATAGTATGATCACACCTTTTTTATTTTGTTTTTCAATGAATTAAATGAATTTAAATGTGCTTTTATTCTGTGGTTGAACTGATATGGGATGGGTGATAGCATGAGTTCAAAATTAGAGACTCATGGATGGAATCCCATGATCATGTGGTTATATGATGACATATAAAGAAAGTGACGTTTTAGGCACCCTATGCGGGGGATTCCTATGGGGTTTTTATTAAACTATTCAGGGATATCGGTTCCCTATATGGAAACTGATGATGGGTCCTTTGGTAAGATTGCAATGTTTATCATTAGAAGATACTTGGTCACTTATGTTTTATTCCATGGAAAAAATCTTATTTTTTCTATGATGAGCGCTACTTAATCCGTCGAAACGATTACCTTGGACGGGCTTAGTGAAATTGGATATTTTTAATTGATGTAATGCAGTTATTCCCCGTAGATGGGATTAGACTCCAACAATAGATATATTTTAATTATATTGAATGATATTATTTGGGTAAATTTCTTGTTTAATAATGGTTTCATCCATTTATATTAGATCATGTACTTGTGATTTTACATCTTTCTTATTAGCATACTTATCTGCTGACAAGGAAATTAGACCCCAAGCCAAATAACAAGTTTGGGCATGAAACTTTAGGAGTTTTCTTGTAACAATAAGAACTGGTACACATATTATGATTGTTTAGGTATCCATTCAATATTCCAGCTTCGTCTGAAGAAGGTGGTAAGGGAAGGGTTTCCCTTTAAGAACACAGACCAAGTGGATATTATTAATTTTTTTATCCCTCTGCATTTATTTTACATTGAAAACATATTAAATTAAATTGCATTGTATGGATTGGGATACACAAAATTGGTGATAGAATACTATTATTTATATCTCAAACACTACTCGGGTACCCTTTGTACCCGAGTATCCCTTAAATTTGCAAGATCTAGGTGTTTTATATATTTATTGTACCTAGGAGTTAGGATAGAAGGATTGAGATGGAGCTCAAGATGCTCATGGAGATCGTCCATTAGGATTTGTTGGCTTTTTTCATTATTTTTCTTCATTTTAAATCATGATTTATTGTTTTCTAATTTCAGTTCTGTATCATTACTAGGTCATGCATTAATCTTTTTTATAAACTATAATTGGACACATTTATTTAATATTTATTTTTTTATCATCCACTGTTTTTCAATTATATATTATTGTTTTCAATACTGTATGTTTTTGTTATGCTTCTATAATCTATTATATATTTTTAATCCCATTACATACTCTAATATATGATGGAATAGTCTCCCCATGGACACACCCTAAGCCCTTGCTTCTAGTTGGGATCCTTTGGATTTCAAGGAGATGTGCTTTAGGTCATGTGACCAAACAATCCGACCACCACCTTAGAGGTCATCTATGTTGGGACTTTACAAGTATAATGAACTATGTGGGATTTTATTCCTGCAAGTAATATGATATATACAATGCCTTATATTTTCTCAATCCCATCCTCATAATATTAATTGCATCCCTTCATAGAAGTAAATTATTTAGTTCTTGGATATGAGGATTAATCATATAAAGAGATATTCATTTAGGAGAAATGAAAGAAGAATCTTGGATACATAGAGATGGATTAACTAATGAGATACCCTTATTCTTGATAAAAAAGGGATTAAACAATTGTAAATTTTTAGGGTAACATATCTTGTATGGGGATCAAGATGAAATTTTAGAACATATATTAAATCTATAAGAGAGTCCCTACGTAGGTAAAACATCCCCCAAGTGGGTGTGATGATCCCTACAACCCATCCTGTTTACCAATGTGGGTCCTTAAGCGTCATTTTTTCTAAAAGCCAACATGACTGCCTTCATTTAGAAAGTAGGTTTGTACCTGTTTTGGGATGAGGAATCCATTTTTAGTTTCCATTAAGAATGATAATGGTGCCAAAATGTTAATGATTGTGCATGAAATGAACCCCTCACAATCAAAGAACTATATCAAACCGAATGCAACTAGTGGTTAACTCATTACCATTGAAAAAATTATGAACATGACATGAATATATAAAATAATAAAATGATCATTCAATCATGCATCATTCCATTTTTCTTCACATATTCTATAAGAAATGAATATCCAAATGCAAAACTATCAAATACAAATGACTACAGGTTATCAATATGTTATTCCACTTTGTGGGTATATCTTACACAAAAAACATGATATGTCAAAAATAAATCTTATAGATAATTATTTGTAACCATGGATTGTATGAAAAATTCCATCTTTGCTTTTATACTTCTATGATTGTAGAATGGATGGATTTTGAATAAAAGGAAAATTGATTTAACCATTAATATATGATTGAGAAAATTATTAATATGATATTTCACTAATCGATTACATTGTTCCATAATTTATGCCTTAATAAATATAATTAATTCACAAAAAACATCTTGATCAATGATATTTTTATCATTTAGTGATCATTCTGCAATGTTAGTTGGGGCTGTAATCCTCATAAGTAAAAAAATGATCTCAACTTCTTTATAGCTTCAATATCAGGTGTCAAAAATAATAGTTCAGGAATACCATCAACATGGAACAGTCAGAATTAATGTATCTGTTTGTGAGGTATTTGAATTCTATGCCTGATGAGTCCACATCTCCAATGTAATGATTCAGCATAGCGAGTTTCCATCATTTCCACTACCAATCATTTGGGGAGCATATACCCTATGCATCAAAATCACCACCATCAACATCAAATGATGGTGGATGTGGGTGTAAAATATGGATACCTTATACATTGAGTCCCATTGAGGATTTATATTTTCAAATTCCATCTCCAACTCCCTCGCACAAGAAGCCATAAGTTTTCTACAAAGGGTACCACCAAAAATGACTTTAACTGTTTTAAATAAAATTATCATTATGTTTTAATTAAATGAATTATTATATATTATGATTATAAACAACACATAAAATGATTTGGTAACATAAAATATTATATAATTGACTGTTAGGTATCATTTCCAATGAAAATAAAGTCATTGAATAGTTATTACATTATTAGTATAAATATAGGGTTTTAACAAATCCAATTGACATAAACAAAGAATGTGGTTTACTCATCCAGTAGGATCATACCCTATGAATCCCACTTGTTAATGATTCCAAGGGAGAGATTATCTATGGGATTTTTGTTTGAACAATCCCATATTGAGATCCAATAACACAATCATTAGGGATATTGTTTATGGAATAAGGTCATGCTCATCTAGATCATGTCCCAAACCATTCACACTGAACCACCCCATGAAAGTCTCACCATCATTCCTAATACACATAGGCTATTTTCTGATTTATTAATGGGATATGTATCATTACTCGTGAAATATGAATATGTAAATTATTTTTGAATATAATAATGAATATATTTCAATCCCTTTGTGGTTGCATTATAAATTATTTTTATATTGATTCAAAAAATCTCAAATATTATTTTTTAATAATATTCAAATTCAACTAAGGAATTTATTTTGATGAATTAAAATATTTTTTAAATAAATAATAATTTAATAAAATATTATTATTATATACTTTTTATTCAATATAATTGATCATATATTATTTATGATGTAAGATGTAATTTTTATAATGGTCTGAAAACTATTATTGTAAAAAAACACTATATTTCTCAGTAAATGAAAATTTTATTTTAATAGAAAAAATACAAATATATAAAAAATAAATTTGATAATATGAATATTAATTTCTAATAAAAATGTGGAAATTATATAATAGTGAAGTTTTAATAAGTTTTTGGGACAGTAGAATTTTAGTGTAAAAAGGAAATACCATGTAAATATATCTTGTGTATTATGACAACATAATAAACCAAATTTGATGTAATATATACAATAAAGGATATCCAAGACAAAATTTTTTTACCTATGAAAAAATTTCATCTTAGGTTTTTAAAATTTTATTATAATGAAATTATGAATCCTGCAAAACTTATAGTAATTTTTTCGGTTTTAAAATATTTTCATTAAGAGTATGACTCACCTATACATACACTAGGGTATTATTTTATTATCTAAGGGCCTTAGAATTTTAAAATATGTAAAACAACCATCATTTGGGTGAAATCATGGGAGAACTGATAGAAAGGATTTTGGTTTTGGTTCATTTTTTATATAGTGTCTAAAACCAATGTTTAAGAAATGAAAAAAATATCCCACTTCATTCCTATAAAAACCCACTAAATTTCACATTAATCATCACAAATTGTTTTTTAGTACTTAAATACTCAAACCTACTATCTCTATTTTCCTCCCACGGCTCCCCTAATTTTCCAATAAGATCCTCCAGATCATTTGCAGTCATACACTATGGTAACAGATCCTTCTATTCTCTTCATTATTCAATATTTTTTACTAACTTATACTTTATTAATAAGATTAAAAATGGTGGGATATGTCTTTTCATGTACATGATACTTGAAATTTGATTCCAAAATAATTGGAGTCTATTTTCCCTATCATTAACCCATTTTATGAATGTTTAATTAAAGTCGTTATGTTGATGAAGTTTCGCATCAATTTTCATTTCCGAATCAATTTTGTAGTGAATACCATACCTATTTCCTATCATGGGTTTTCACAATTATAAAATTTTATTTATTTGACTGGGGACATTCATTTATGCTTTCCTTATTCTATTATTTTTAATAATATATTATGATGAATGAATACATGTTTTTTGATCCATGTGTAATACATAAGCATTAGAATAAAATTAATGTGACGGGTGCAACCGTAAACATATAATGGTATAATGCATTGGGTAATATTTTTCCTCATGATATGTCATGTGGGGATTCGGAGGGTACCAGATTTATATATTGAATTATTTCCATCATGATGTCTCGATAGTTTTCCTTGACCTATGTTTATCATGTAGTGTTTTATGTTGATGCAACATCTCCCATGTTTATATTATGATTATCATATTATATAATGTCTCATTGTTTATGTTTATGATTATAACTCCTATTATACCCAATTATTTTTATTATTGTCTAATTTGTTTTATTCTCATCAATTTATTCCTTGATTATTCCCTTACTGGGCTTTGTATCTCTCTCATTTCTTATATACATCCCCATGTTATCATGTGCAGTGTTAAGTGTGATCATGTTATTGATGTTTTCAATAATATTTTATTTTTCATATTAAAATTTTAATGAAATGTAAGGAATTTACTAATACAATAAACATATCAATCATTGAGGTTGTATTTTTTGTACTTTTATAATAAATCACAAAATAATTTTTAATACATATATGGTTGTTGTTGATTCTATCAGAAAAAATGTACCTTTATTTTTGGGATTAGGATTCAAAAACAATAAAAAAATATTTACTGATATGACTAAGTATAAGAAATCATCTATAATGTTTTTATGTATATAGTAAGTAGATATTCAAGAAAATACACCCCTTTCTAGATAATAAAAGTGGACGTTGTTCTGGAAAATTTGTATAAATGAGGAATAACTCTTACAAGATGTGTGAGTCCTGACACGTCATCACCTAGTTTTCAAAAATGGGCCCAACTACATACATATATTTATAGTCCCAAGGTATATTATTTAGTATATTCATAATCTCATGGTGAAACAACATTATGGGAATAAAAAATACCAATCAGAATAATCATTAGGAAATAGAATATGTATAACATATATTGAAGCATATAAATTCATAACTAACTAAAATAAATGTAATTCATACGCTATCTATTTAATTATATTGGATTACTGATTTATTTGTTTATTATTTTACAAATAACCATCCTTATATTTCTTTTAATTCTAGCTAATGGCCATAACTATGAGGAATAAGGTAAAAATCGATGTGAAGAGAAATGTGATGATGGTCCCATCTAGATTCCCAATCCATTGTGAGCCAAAAACACAATGATTATGATGATACCCTCTCAACAAAAATAGGTTATCAATATTATCCTATATCATGAGGCTAATCTAAATACCCTTATGGGAGAACAACCTACAATTGATAGATCTATGGGAAAAATTCATCTGACATTTAATGAATAATCAGATCCCATAATCATGGAACAATGGATCCTCACCGCTGATAATATCTTCTCAATCCATGAATGTTTTGAATAAGATAGGGTTTGACTGGCTGTCTATTGTATGGAGGGATAAACTAGTTAGTGGTGGACATTGATAAATATTATGAATTCTAAAGAAGATATTGAACCAATGGGGTGGAAGTAGTTTTGTAAAAAACATCTATTAATATTTTCATCGCACATTCAATCTTAGTATGGAAAGGGATTTCTATTCCTTTGATAAATATTTGGAAGAATTTATCTGGTTATATAAGGAAAACATCATAAGACATTCACGATATCCCTCTGTCATTTTCATTATCCCTGAATTCTAGGTTAACCAATTATTCAGTGGGCTCAAAACTAGCCTAAAAAATATCTTGGGATCCATGACAATGATATCTAGGAGGATTTTATTATATGTGTCCCCTATTATTAAATTAATATCGGTGAATCACAATTGTATCATGGTGATTAGAAGTGGAAAATGGTGTTTCGTTCTGGTGGTTAGATGGAGAAATCAAATGGTTTTAATAATTTTTAGAATCCAAAATATCAATAGTGATGAAAGAAACAACTCATAAATTGGGTATGGGGGATGACGGAAATCATTAGGTGTGGTAAGGAACGACACCTTTCCAGTGATTATTGACAGTATACCCCACTAATGTGATGGATGATTTGAATACTACAGTAAACCCATATTGCACATTTAATTCCTTCAACTATAATGAACTGTGTAACATTGCAAACAAAATTAACTAATAAAAATGTTTTTCAGAGACAACCAACAACCTCAATGTGGCTAGGGCAAGCTTTATCCATCACAAATACTAAGGTGGATCCAAACAACGAAGTGGTGAAAATTACTCTAGTTATTCATTCAATAAATGAAAACGTACATTTTGATTACAGTTCTATGGATTCCTTTATATCATGCAAGTTTATTAGAACAAATTAAATTCCAATAAAAATTGTCTGAGTAGAGTTTTTAGTAAAAACAGAAAAAGGAGAAATTATCTCATCCCATGTATATAACTACTCCCCTTTAGAAATTTGTGGGATAAACATTCCCAAAAACCATTTAATACCACCTTTTGGGTTATTTTATTCAAATATTACCATGGATTGGATTATTATATATAGATCTATAATATCCATTCTCTTTATTACACACATAAACATGATTTATTACTTAAACATTTACTTAATTCAACTTTGAGGGTCGAGAGGTCTAGTTTCTTAGAAAATTAGCAACATTACCAGACATGATAAGTCATAAAATAAAACATCTTTATTGAAAAATTATTTTACTTGGCCAAAACATTTCATCATACATAGAATTTCATTGGATAACTTGAGGGCATATGTTAAAAAGGGGGAGCTATAAATCCAAGTAAGGGGGTAAACATGGCCTAACATAAAGAGAGAACTACAAGTTAAGAAATATGAATATCAATGGAGAATAAGAGAAACATGAAAATAAAGGCATGATATAACATTATTATCATAAAAAGGAGATGTGGGAACAACATTTAAAATGATATTAACAAGAGTCAAGGGAAATTACACATGGAGCACGAGTAAACCCATAATGCACATGAAATATTATGAGTAAACCATCGATTCACAATAATTGGCATGATTCAACACACATTTCACATAACATATCATGATACTATTTTTTACCCAATGCATTGAAGTGCTATTTGGGTGCACCATTCTTAATAATTAATTTTCATGCATAAGTTTTCCAGATATATCATACAAAATGGATTCATTAAACCTTATAATATACTCCACAAATAATAGATATAGAATACCTAAATTTCATTACAAAATCCACATGTAGATGTGCCAAAATTTGATAAAATTGATAAGGAAATGGGTATGGTATTCACTTACATGATCATTTTGCATGGAAAATTGTGGTGTGACATTGGGAACATAACGACATCAAATAGAAATCATAAAATGGGTTGATGAGAAATAAAGGGGTCTCTAATTGTTTATACATGAAATGGACTGTAAGGGTTTCATGAAACATATTATCATAACATATGTAATGTAATTTATATGAATAATATAAAATAATTTTTTACAGTAAATTCCGGGAGAGAAACCCCTTATAGAATTTCTATATTGTAACATGTGTTAATGGGAGGAATTATTTAGAGAGATGGGGGTATCTCATCATTCAATCATAAGTAGGGAATTACTGGGGTAGTGAAAAATCATACACCAAGATTTTACATTTTAAATAGATTTGAATAACAATACAAGGAAACAGGGAGATAAATAATAAAGGATGGAAAGTGAGAATCTCTAACTTGGAAGTGTCTGAGTTCATGAGCATGGGGAGGGGATTATTGAGACCACGAGGTGCCTTCAGATAATTATAGTGAGGGGAGGGAAGAGTAGGGATGTGATCAAAGGATTTTGAGCTAATAGAAGTAGTATCATGGGTGGGTTTAAATAGGAAAATAGAGGGAAATTGTTTAATATTTCACAAACATAGGTTTCTGAATCTATAAATTTTAATATTCAAAACCATAATACAAACCATTTTTCCAATTTATTTCAAATGGGAGTGGAATAAAATATTTTATATGGCCAAAGGAATATTTTATTAAAATATAATTCTTTCTTAGGTAGATGTGAGTCAAAATCCCTATGAAATCATTTCGAGAATCTTTTATCATTTCTAAAAGAGACAGTAGAGAAATTATTTTTGAAATGATTGATGATGTTCTCTTTTTTATGATCCCCATGTCCATCTTAATCAAATCTGAGAAGATTAGATCCTTTTCAATTCTCATCAATGATTGAATCAATGGGTACTTCCAACTTATATAATCTTACACCTTGTTCGCTTTCCCAAGGTGGAAATGGATTAAGCAGTCATAGTATTTGATTATCTCTAACCATCTTTGTTGTAGCATGTTCAACTCCTTCGGTGTGAATATTTACATGAGGATTTTGTGATACGTATATATTTCACACTTCTCCCCAATGAGGTAATGTTGTAAAATTTTAATAAAAATATTACAGAATTCAACCCCATATCTTGTGTTGGATCATTTTTCTCATTAACATTAAATTTCCTTGAAGAAAAGGATATGAATTTTACATTTTTCATCAACACACATACCATGCGCTTCTTCAATGCATAACTGAATATCAAAAAAATTTATCCTCTTGTGGGTAGTGTGATCATGGTTGTGGTGATAAGACATATTCTCAACTACTTCAAGTTATCTTCACATTCATCACTACAATAAAACATGACTCCCTTTCGAGTTACTTTGGTTAGAGGGTTTGAAAATCATGATTTTTTTTTCAAAAATCAGCGATAATATCCTTCTAACCCCATGAAGTTACGGATATCCATCACAGATTCTAGACCCGACCATACCTTAATTGCATATGTCTTAGAAAGATCCAAAGATATCCCATTAGATGTGATAATATGACCCCATAATGAGACTTATATCAACCATAAATCGCACTTCCATTACTTTTCTTAGAGCTTATCCTTCCGCAATGTCTCTAGTACAGTTATTAGGAGCTCCTCTTGCTCCTCCATGGTATTGGAGTATATTATAATATAATTTATTACTAATCACACAAATTATCTGAGATAATATTTAAAGACTATATTCTTCAATTACATGATTAATTCTTGATAATTAGTGTGTCTGAAAGCAAATACAATGAATCATTAGTGCTCTTACCATACACCAAAAGAAGTCTCGGGTAAATCATCCTTCTTCACCCTTACACGTTAATATCCCAAACACTGACCCACATTATAGAAATATTGTTCTCCAGATATCTAATCGAAAAATTAATCAATTCATGATAGATGATACTTGTTATTTATCATGATATTTGTGAGCACACTAAAATCATTGAAAAGACACATTGACCCATCCTTCTTCTTAACAAAGAGGACTGGTGCACCCCATGGAGAAACACATTGGTGTATAAACCCTTTAACCAAATTCTTTTATATATGTTTCATTAGTTCATGAGTCTCAACAAAAACTATTCTATATAGATTCTAGGATATTGGAAATTCCCCAAGTAAAAGATCAATCAAGAATTCAACATCATTTATCATAGGAATACCAGGAAATTACTTCGGAAACACTTCTCCCAATTCTATCAAAATAGTTATCTCTTAGAGGATGTTATTTCTATAGAATAAAACATATGAGGAAGATATAAATGCTTGTGAGGTAGTGATATTTGTGCCTAAAATGATGGTGCTAAGAAAGATTTAGCCACCTCCTTTCACTTGTACTGAATCGGGGGCCGATTCACCATATGGGGAGTTATTTCCCTCTCATGGAAATTTATGATGGATTTATATAATGAAATCCAATACATGTCATGAATTTCTTAAAATTCCACTTGAGGGAGTATGAATAGGTTCTCTGGGATGTTCAATCCACAAATTTGGATAATGGAGGAGTTATATTCATGGGATGCAATAATTTCCCCATTTTCCACTCTCACTAACATATCTACTTCCAAAATTTGAGGTGGTGTGGGGATAGTTATACAAACAATTAAATATATAAATGAATGCATAAAGTGAGAAAAAAAACAATCTTATCTATTATTGACTTAATAACCATGTACCTATCTCCACTTAATTGTCCGAGTTTTCATCAATTGTATAGATGGAAAAATCTCTCCCTTGCTGCATAGGAGGTTGTTGGATTCCAAAAAAAACCCATGCCATAGGGAATTGGTTTGAAATTTTCCCTAGTTCTTTGTAGTTGTAGCAATGAATATTGCGTTGAGGGATGAACGAAGCATTCCTCTCCTCTGCCATAGCTGCAGGGTTTTCGTGACAAAAATTAATGGCTAGGTTCCCTTCTCTTCCAACCTAATGCATTTCCTCTTCCACTTTAAGAAATTTCCAAGGTATATCTTTCCAATTTTTTTGAAAGTGGGGTGCAAGAATTTCATAGAACATTTGGATTTATACATTATAACACTAGAATTAAAGTCCAATTTCATATTCTTATCCCCATGATACCCGTGAGATTCACCAATCTCCATTTTGACTTAGAGGGAACATTAGAAAATTTCATCATTGATATCGAAGTCACAGATTTCTAGGGCTTTCGTAGGATTGGTTTTATCCCACCATTGATGTGATAAACCTTGAATTTGTGGGTAATGTCAAATACAGAGGCATATTGTGTGAACCATTTGAAGTTTTTTTTGTATTCTCTGAAGGACTTGTCACATTTTTTTCGGAGGGAAAGGAAGTCCCTTTCCATCTTAAGTTGTAGGGTGCGCATAAAATATTTACCGAACAACATTTTCCAAAAATCCTTCCATTCCAATACCTTGATCTCTTGCACATGATTAATATTTTTTTATCAATATCTACTATTGATAAAATTTACCCTCAATGTGATATGAGTCTAGGAGAAACTTATATTATTATGAACATTGAAGGATGGAGAAGATCTTCTCAAATGAGTTTATCCATTTTTTAGTGATTGAGGGACTAGATGAATTGTCAAACGTAGGAGGGATTTATCTCATGAAGCTCTTGATTGTGGCTTGTTCTTTCTTAGGTGTGTGGGGGATTCAACATTCTTCATAACCCATGTTTCTATTCAAAACGTGAGTTAATTGAGAGAGTATTTTGACAAAGTTTGTTATTCCTTCTCTAGTCAGATTGAGCATCTCATTAGAACAGTCATCACATTGATCTTAGAATCGATTATTAGCCCGAGTCCTTAAATTTCCGACCATTGGAAATAATGAAAGTATAGTTAGGAGTAACATAGAATGGGGAATCAAATGACTAAAACATATAACTTATAAATTAGATTAATTTTTTTAATTATGTATTTATAGGCTTCAGTCTATGTTATCCATGATCTACTTCCCAACATATATTATTTGAATAATATTTTAGTCCCTTAATAATGGTTCATACTAAGCTTATAAATTTACCAGTGCATATTCCCAGGGATTGTCAAAGCAAGAGTGTATTGGGGCCTAATTTTGTGCACCATTTCCCATTCAATCCTAGCTCAAAGAGGTGTTTTCAGGGTTTAACCCTTGATACATCTATTTCTAATCCATCAATACTAGTTTTCATCCAATCAGGGATGTCTTTTTTGATAAACCACTAACTATATAACCAAAAAAATTTAGGGATGTTTTTCTTATTCTTAGTCATATTCATATGGTTTTAACTGGGGTTTTCTAATCCTAATACCAAAAAAATTCAACACTTCCTAAGACACCATCTATAACAACCCTTCACTTATTACACACATAAATATTATATTTTACATAAAATTTCACTTAAGAAACTCTACGGATTGATAGGTCTAGTGTCTTGGAAATTAGGAACATTACATGAAAACATAAAACATAAAATACAAAATCTTTATTGAAAAAATCTTTTACATTACGACCAAAATTTCTTCATTTTTATCATTTCATAGGATAACCGGATGACATACATAAATGAGGGTGGTCTACAAATCCCAATAATGGAGTAAAAAATAAAATAAATAATACAATACATGTTAGTTAATAGGATTATCAATCGAGCCTAATAGAAACATGAACAAATGCAAGATATATCATGATTATCAAAACATGGAAATGTGGCAATAAAGTTTGACATGATATTAGCATGAGACAAGGCTCATTGATCCTGGATAATCTGTATACCCTCATTGAACATCAATTAGAATCACTAAACCCTCATTTAAAATTAATTAACATGATTCAAAACTCATTTTACATGACGAATAATGTTACAATTCATTACCCAACGCATTGAATCGCTATTTGGGAGCACCCTACTTAATCATTTAATCTCATTCATAAGTGTGCCACATAGACCAAACAACATGGATTCATTAAACACCATAATTTATTCCTTGTAGAAAAGATGTGGACTACATAAATTTATGTCCCCAATCATCATGTACTTGTGGATAAAGGTGAATACCCTTGATAGAGAAATTGCAATGGTATTCCCTTATATGATGATTTGGCCTGAGAAATTTCTGTGTAACTTCGACAACATAATGACATCAAACCGTAATCATAAAATGGGTTTATGAGATATAATGTAGTCACTCATCTTTTATACATAAAATTAAAAGTAAGGGGTTATTGATCACAATATCCCAATATATGTAATTAAATTTAAATTCCTAATATAATATAATTGCTTGAAATTATATGAGGATAGAGAAATCTATTACGGAATTTCTTCATGGAATAGGTGTACATGGGAGGCATTAATGTGAGAGATAGGGCTCTATCATCATTGAAACAGAAGGAGGGATGTATAGGGGATATTAAAAATCATAACCCATCATTTTAATGAAAATTATTGGGTATAACAATATAAGGAAACATGAACATAAATAATGAAGGAAGGAAAGTGAGGATCGCATACATGGAAGTCTGTGACTTCAAGTGCTTCAGGAGAGCATTCATGGGAGAATGGGGCACCTTAGGAGGATTCAAGAGATAAGAGGGAAGTTTTGGGACGTGATCCATGGGTTTTTAGTGATTTTAAGTTGAATCCTTGGTGGGTTTATATAGGAATAGAGCAGGGAATTCATTAATATTTCACAAATATAGTTTTTGGAATCTATATAATTAAATATTCAAAACAAAACACAACCCAAGGTTTTTGCCCATTGTTTTTGAAAAAGGGGATTATAAAAAAATATTTTACTTGAACAATGGGAGAAATTATTAAGATATTAGTCAATCTTAAGTATATTTGGGTCACACTCCCAAAAAATCTTTTTTATAAATTTAAAATATTTTACAAGCATTGGCGGGTCCCCTAAGGCACCATAAAATTAGTAAAAAAATATAAAATAATAATATTTTAATGGTAAATGCATATATTGGGAGAATATCCCTTTTATATTATTCTATTAAATCACTATTAGGAAATTATGATGTCATAAAACACATTGTATACTTAAATTGAATTTAATTTTTTCCCCAACATTTGACTGTCTCAGAAAATTATGAAAAATTCGTCGTTAGATAATTTCGACATCCTAAATAAAAAAATACTATAAATTTTATCTAAATAATTTTTTAAATATTTTCATTGGTACTTTTAAAATAAAAACCCACATTTATCAAATAATCATGGGTTTTGACAAAAAAACTTCCGAACCATAATAAAAATTGCAACTGTATTCATACAAATTATCCGATCATTTATATTTAATAAAATGTAATTTCATAATATTATTTAGTTAAAATATTATTTAATTAAAAATATATTAATTCATAAAAATAGATTTCTTAATTGTATTTAAATATTAACAAAAAATACTATTTGTGCTATAAAAGTCATTTACAAAGTAATAATAATAAAATGAATGTATAGTCATTATAAAAAATAATGCACCTAATCATAGTGTTTAAGTAATGTTATATAACCAATTATAACCCCTACGTAAGACCAAAGGGTTAGGTGTGTGGTGATGAAATACTCTTTGGGTTACTCAGATAACATCACTCGGGAGCTAATCTCTATTAACTTCCACTTCACTCATATGCGGTTCTGTTGAAGCTTAACGTGTTGATGCTCAGCTTGGAAATGATCATGAGAAAAGTCCAGATAAACTTCCTTCTTTTCAAAAACTATCAAATGGGATTTGTATAAGTAAATTCTACCTGATGAGTCCATTTCTTCCATTAAATGAGTAAATTAGATATGTTAAATCCTTATATTTATACTAATCTTGTGATCACATTTCTATCTCCATATTAGCAATGGTATCAATTCTTAACTGTATTTTAAAATCCATAATCATAAATCCAAGAAGTGAATTGGTTTAATATAACCATATTACATAATAACACATTTAATTAGATCAATATGAATTTTCATTAATAAAATTTTAGGTCGTTATAAGATAAAACATAAATTTCGATGAGATTGAAATCAATCTCCATACTGCAGATAGTTATTTGATTCTATATATGTACAAGGAGGTGGATTAATGTATTTTAGAACCAACATATTAAGAATGGATATTATTTCCCTACAAGAATGTGTGTCTATATCAAATGAATTGGTCTATGAAAATAATCACCCTTGAAGACATTCCCATTGTGAGGGAATATGATTTTATGTTTCTTGATGAATTTCCTATACTTCCACCTAAATGAGAGGATTAATTATCAATCAAAATCTTATTTTAGGTGTTATCATATTCCCTGAATATGTATATAATAGATTTTATTAAAAATAAATATAATAATAAACAAAGGAGAATCTTGATATAGAATTCATATGCCTAAGAGATTCACAGTGGGGTGAACCAGTCCTCTTCATCACAAATAATGAAGAGTCAATGTGAATTTTCATTGATTATCGTGAGCTAAATGATATCACGATAATGAAAAGTTATTGTATTATATTATTTCATGAATTTTTATATTAGCTATGTGGAGATAAATACATCCCAAGGTGGATCTTGAGTCTGGGTAATACCATGATTTGGTGAAGTAGGAGGATATTCCAAATAATTCTTTTTATATGGGGTACGAGAACTATGACATCACAGTTATTCTATTCGGATTAACTGATTCTCCATAGAACTACATTTATTTTTCAATATATTTATTATAGATTACCTCATAAAATTGTTAGTATTAATATATTTTATTCTAATATACTCCAAAACCAATGAGAAGCATGAGGAGAATATCATAATTGTGATGAATACCTTATGAAAGGAGATTGTTTATGCAATGTAAAGAAAATATGAGTTATGGTTGAAGTAAGATTCACAATTGGGGAATAAAATAACAGTAAAGGAGATATTTATTGAAACTATAAAGTGATATCCAATTGATGGATGGAAAAGCCTGACAAATATGTCATATATCCGTTGTTTCCTTGGATTAGTAGGGTATTATCGTCAATTTGTGAGTAATTTATCGTTGTTTTCAAACCCTCTAACAAATATAATATTTTAGGAAGTCATTTAATCAATTAATAATGATTGTTCATAAATATTCATGGAACTAAAAAGGTATCTTATCACTACACATTCTCTCACACTACCCATAAGGGGAGTACATTTCAATCCATTTAGTGATGACATGATGAAGGGATTGGGGTGTTTGTTAATGGGGAATTACCAATTCATAGACTTTGATATACGATAGTTTAAAGTTTTCAAAGAGAACTACTAAACACATGATCTGGATTAATATCTAGTGATATATGATTTGAAAATATAGTTGTATTATCACTTTGGGGTGAAGTATAAAATATATATGGATCACAAAATTCTCAAGTATATATTCACCTAGAAATAGCTAAATATTCACCAAAAAATATTGTTAGAGATTATCATAGACTATGAATTCGCAATCCAATTCCATTCTAGGAATGAAAATAATGTTGATTATTCTCTTAGAAGTTACGTTGTGACAATTCTATCATATCTAATAATTGAAACAGATCAAATATTATTATATTTTAAAAGGATGGACAAGGGAATCCAAAAAGAATGAACATCATCAATCCTATCACCAATGATTGCACAACCATCTCATTTGAAAAGGATAATGGATGCTCAACGAGATAATATTGTAATTCAAAAGAATGTGGAAGCTATAATGAATGTTAAATCCTATGAGTTCAACGGTAAAGAATAAGGAGTTGTGTGATTTGGGACAAACTATGGGTACCATCAAACCATTTGTAAAAGAATGATATTTCGAATGATGGAAATAGAGAAGAAATATCTATACACATAGAGATCACAAATATGTATTGATATCAAATATAATATTATTGGTATGAAAATATAACTAAGGAGATCACAGAATATACCTCAATATGTCTTGTATGATAGAACGTGATAGGGGAATAGAGAAAATCTAATGGGATGATGTAACAATTACTGATTCCTTTATAAAAATTAGAAAACATCACCATATACCTTGTCACCGAACACTTGAGGACATCGATATGAATAAAAATCTACCTAGGTAGTGGTGGGCCATCATACAAGGAATGAAAAATTCATTGATATTTGAGAGGATTTCACATTGGATAAAATTACATTGATATAATTCTAAGGGGTGGTGAGGATACATGGAGTTCCAATATTGATTATATCTAATCAATATTCAAGATTCACATCCATGTTCTGTTAAAGCCGTCAACAAGTTCTAAATACAGAGTTGTATATCAGCATTGATTATCAGCATCAAACGGATATCCAATCTTAGCAGAAAATCCATATACATGAGGACATGTTGGGAGAATACTCAGTAGACTTCAAAGGATTATGGGACAACATCTTCATCTAGTCGTGTTTTTAGTCAACAATTGAATCAAATTTGTCATCTAATTAGCTCCCAATTAATCTCTTTATTCAAAAGTTGTGAATAATACTCAAATGTCGAGATGTTGTAGGGGAGGGAAACCCACTATGTCCTGAAATGGTTGATGAAATGGATGAAAAGATTATGACAACACTGTAGTGAATCAAGGATTATCAATGTCGACAAATGATTTATACTGAAAATCTTTGATGATACCTAGATTTTGATGTTGGAGACATTTTATTTCACTACATATCCATGTGTATGAAAGTGATGATATTTCAGAAGAATGTAAATCTTTTTCCAAGACACATTGACCTCATTGAGATCCTTGGTGAAATCAGAGCAGTGTATTACCGACTTTCACTCCCACCTAACAAATCTCAAGTACAGGATGATTCCATGTATACCTATTGACAAATCATATATCATAATGCACACATTAAATCATTCCATAGGTGCTACCATTATATAATGAAATCTTGTTAGAAGCACCAATTGAAGATCCTATATCACAAAGTCAATGTTCGACGAAATAAGACAATTCACTGGTTTTATGTGCTTTGAATATAACAAAATATTTAAGAATGGATATGGAAACTAGATAAAGTGATGCAACAAGGTTAACATCATCAGTTTTAGTGTGAGAAATGAAAATTTTTAGGTTGAAATTTCGAGACGGTGGAATATTGTTACAACCTAAAATGTAATAAATAATATACCTGTAATGTTTTATATAAATGTATTATTATTTAATATGGTAATAAAAAACACATGAAATCCATTTATTCTTATTATATATTATTTATATGATTATTAAGAATCATTACCATTTATCATATATTCATTGAATATATATCATAGGAATAGTATAAATATATGGTTTATGTAAATCTAATTGTCACTACCATATGGAGTGATAGCCTCATCCATTAGGATCATACACTATGAAGCCCATTTATAGGTTCAATTGAGGTTGAAATAATCTCGGGGCTTTTCCATTGACCAATATCAACATGGGATCCAACAACTTTATCCTGAGTGAATCCATGTAAGGGGGAATTTAATGCTCATCAATATCACAACTCAAATAGTGTATGTCGAACCACCCCAGGAAAGTCTCACTACCGCACACCGTAATCTTAGGATAATTTCTCATATATTAAATAAATATTTATCAAGACACTCTAAATATGAATATGAACTTTATTAATTTTTTTTAAAATAAGTAATTTAATTTCATTACATTATTATTACATTTTAAAGGACGTTTATTTCTGTTGTTTAAAACAGAAATATTTAAAAAAAATAAAATAAAATTCATTGAAAGAATTTATTATACTAATTTAATGGATTTTTGAGATAAATAATATGTTTTCAAAAATATTATTAGTAGATAATGTTATTAAATATTAATGATAATATAATTTTTATAATTTAAATTGTAATTTTTATAAATGTTCCAAATCTATTATTATTAAAAACACCCTATTTCATAATAAATAATGATTTTATTTTAAAATAAAAATATAACATATATATATATATATAATATAAAATGATTATTATTTTTGGAATAAGAACATCATATTTTTTCCATGGTGAATGTTTCATAATTTTTTGAGATAGTCAACTTTTCGGATTAAAATTTAATACCGTACAAATATACGTTGTGTGTTATGATATCATAATGACCTATTAGTGATAAAATAAATAATATAATGTGTATCCGTAATCAAATAATTTTATTAAATTTAAAATTATTTTATATTATATTTATTTTATTTATTTTATAAAGCCATCATTATTCATCCAAAACATATAATATATTTTAATGATTTACAATCTTTTATTTATGTGTATGACTCACCTCCACTTATGAATGGTATTATTTCATTATGATTTGTCCTTTTCAATTTAAAATAATTATAATCAATCCAATTTGATAAAAAATATTGGAAACCCCATAGTAACATTTTTTTGGGATAATTTCATTATTTGGAGTACAAAACATATGTTTTAGGTATGATAAAGCATTCTCTACTAATTTCCTATATTAACCATCAAATGATACCATTAATCTTAACTAAAAATCACTGGATGTAATCATTAATCTTCCCTACCCTCTTTTGAGTCCTCCCATTTTCCCCATAAGCATTCATAAATCTACTCCCAATCATTTGGGGTTACACACTCATGTACTGGATCCTAAAATACTCTTCATTATTCATGTCTATTTATTATCTTATGACTTCTATTTCCAATTACTAATGTCAGAATATGTATTTATATATACATATTACTATCCATTTGACTCCCTAATGACGAGATAGTTGACTCTCTATCATCAACCCATTTTATTATTTTTTAAGTGACAATGTTAGGGAAATGAAATTTCACCGTAATTTTTCATGCGATAAAATTTTCTAGTTAATACCATACCCATTTCCTATCAATGATTCTCAACATTATACAGTTCTTCTTCTTTTACATGGGAATTTAATGTATGTATACCACACTCCGTAATAATAGAAAAAATTTATCAATGTTTTATGATCTATGTAGTACCATAAATCATGAGAATGAAATGAAATTGATGGGTGTGACCATAATTATATAGTGATCAAATAGTTTTGGTAATTTTTGACCTAATGAGAAATAATGTATAGACATGAAGTGAATCTGATTCCTTAATTGGACTTTTTACATCATTATGTCATAGCAGTTACCCCTAACCTATGTTTTGATGTAATGTTTTAGGTTTTTTCCAAAGTTCCCAGGTCTCTATTATGATTATCATGTTATATCATGTATCCTTGTTCATGTTTTTGATTCTTACTCATTTTATGTTCCATTGCTATGCATATTTTCTGAAATGTTTTATTTCCTTCATGTTGTACAATGATTATTCCTTGAATAGGATTTGTATCTCACCACATTCTTATGTATCCCCCTTGGGTTTCTCATTTAGTTTTTAAATGATATCTTGTTGATGAATTTTTTAATAAAGATGTTGTTTTCTTGTTTAATTTTTTTGTAATGTAGTTAATTTAAAAATACACCAGGATTATATATATTTTAGGTTGATCTCTTTGTAATTTTAAAATGAATCGTTAATTAATGTGTAATAATGACAAGGATTGTTATACCACCAAACACACTTACACCTCAACACCCATGCATGGGAAACAAGGAAGACACAAGAGGTGAGGAATGTGATGGATTTCCAAGATCAGGGTCATATCCCTACTACCACTGGAGATGTTTACCAGAATATTACATATGTAACCATTGAGAATGTTTATATCCCTAATCACCTAGAAAAAGTGTTAATTGGTATTTATGAAGCTAACTTGAGGGTGGAGTATATACTTACCACTATAAATGAATACCATCAGAATATTATTGTGAAATTAGAACACTAAATGTGGTCTCATTTCCCTTTTTCCATCAAGGATATATGCTAGTGCAATGTGGATATCTAAAATGTGAATGATTATATCCCCACACATGCTTTTATAAAATGAAAATACATCTAAAAAATATCTGAGGAACTACACCAACATATTCTCGAACTATTTCAGATATATAGAAAAACTCATATTCCCATCCCTATAGCAAGGGAAACTAAACACTATGATTATTATGAAAAAGTGGTTTTGGGGGATTTTTCACATTCTTTCTTCTATCTTGGGGGATTATTGACATTTTCTAGTAATGTTTAAGGCACCAGAACATATTCATATTCCCATTCCAACAAGGGATCAATATGTGATAGAAGAAAATTCTTTGGGATAAGGCCACATTCCAGTTGAAAATATCAGGTTGCATATTTTAAGGCCCCTCGATCCGAATTGTTACCCAATAATGGTTAGTTATAACCAAGTGAATGAGTTAAATTCCAAGACAAATGCTAAAATTACATTTAAGGAAGACAAACAACATACATTAAAGGACTAGGAGAATGATGATATCCCTTTTTGTTCAGGAAAAAACAAGTGAGAATGGAAAATTCGATGAGATTGAATCATATTTATAATATTGAATTGACATGACATATTCCAGAAGATCATGAAACCTAGACACATATTCATAATTAAATTGATGAATTAATACACGAACATATTTCTGAGGAAATACAAGAGGAGGCTCATATCCCATCCCCCAATTTGGAAGTCCCTTGACATATTCTTTTGGAGAATTCATAGTCATAATAGGCTCATATTGAAATTGAAAATAGGGATCAACTAGAGAGGAAACAACATTCATCAGGGTAGGCTCATGTACTCTACACAAAATACCATAATCATATTTTAAAGGCTCAGTATTAGGATCATAATCCCATCCTAGCATAGGTTCACCAAGTGAAAATAGAACATGACATCAGATAGGCTCATATTTGATTCGATATTGAGGAAGCTCATTGGCATATTCCCACAGCTTCTCATTAGTGGGGTCATAATCCCATAGCACCAAAAGGTAATAAAAATGTTCATAAAACAATCATATATTTGGCTAATATCCCTACAAAACTCAAAAATTTAGGTCCGAAAATTTCTATCATTAAAATGAATAAGAATCATATTCCCAATCTCCTCAATTCCATAGTCCTTGAGTACATTTGAGATATATTATCAACACCCCAAGGGTGTGTCATCTCTTCAACAAAATCATACGATTATCATTTCCCTAATTGTCCTCCTCATGACAGCTTGAAGATAGATCATTGGGGATTTACTATTGACATCCACCATGGTCAACCTCTCCATATAGAATTCTCAGACAGACAAGGAAATCCATATCATTACCAAAATCCATCATATAGATAGGTGTTTAAAACATAGATGAATTCATATCGATATATGCTCAAAACATAAGTGTCATCTGCATATTGTTCCCCATCAACGTCCATCATTACTCCAATTGGGTCAACAAGAGACACCAATAACCATATTATGTGGTTTTATTAGATTGTTGTATGTTAATATGATAAATATGGGATTGACATTAACATATAGAGAGAATTAACTGAAAAATCCTACCCATCATGTTACGACCCCTCTCACCATCTAACTATTAGGTCTGCGATGAGATTTAAAACTAGTTCATTACTTATCGACACTATAATATATGTGATATCCATCAGTGATTGTAGTCTAGACTTATCCTCTATCCATGATATCTGCATCTCCTTCCAATCATCAATAAAATCTGTTTTTGCCTTGATATAGATGAGTTTTACATAAGTACAAACCCACGAATGGAGTATCAAGAGAAAAAACTATGTAATTTTTTACAATTTCATGAAAATCCTTTTTAATACAAAATATAAAGCATTGTTGGATGGGAATATCTATGGATGGATTAAATATAGAGAATTACACATCACTATATACCTAGAATATGAGAACCCTTTTGATATGGTGCCCTATATTATCCTATACTCAGAAAAAATTAGAGGAATATGTAACACGTAATCTAGTTCATTATTATAATAGAATACCCTGCATCAATTATTCCTATTCATCATTTATATAGGTTGAGGATAACCATTAGACCTCATAACTGGGCCCTTGAAATCAATATTAATTCATTACATACATGGATGAATTTTTTTTGATCAACTAGAAAACATCCTATAAGGAATTATCCCTTCAGGGACTTCAATCACACCTATCACCTACATAATCCCAATGAAACAACATATAATGGCTTGTTGTAGTATCTACCATATTAGTCATATTGAAAAAACTATCCCACTATGTAGGGGTAATATGAACCATTATCTCCAACTCTCATATCGTCAATTCCAATGAGGATTTTGAACATATCCTCATCAGCATCAAACTAACCCTAGAATACTAGGATGGGGAATTTATATCTATATCACCAGAACCTAGATTATCATCCCGAGAGATTGTCCTAGGGTAATCAATTGCGATTACGTATTAAACCATCCTCCTATGATAGGGGTATTTATAAAACAATTTCCATCTCGGGAGTCAACAAATCCCCTACTAGAATCATTATATCCTAAAAAATATGATCAATCAATGCCAATTGCAACCCTGAATAAACACCAACCCATAGGTCTAGGGGAATTTTATTCAGTGTACTTATAGAATATATAATAAGCATTCCCTATTTTAGGTGGTAAATATTGAAACTTAGCATCCCATCCATTCCTCCTACCACAAGACAAAACTATGCTATTTGGAACCCATTAAGGAAAGACAACCCGAAACTACCACATGGTGAGTATTCATAGAACAATACGAGATGATCATAAAAAATGAAAATAAACCCCATTGTTTTCTTAGGGAAAAACATACCAATACAGAAATGTTTTCATAGAATTACCCAAATGAAGGTAGATAAGAATCATCATGTTTTATCAAATGTATTGGGACAACCATCATGGTCGGTTAGACCTATGATAATTTCCTTTCCATAATAAAAATTGATATGTTGGATCAAGATGAACATATTGATGTACATAACATGAAAATGTACACTATGTGGAGGGTGTTTTTGATGCACCAACTGAGGCTTCATGCACCCATAACCAAAGAATGATCCAAAATCTGACACCTTCTAATGTTGCGAATGAACCTATCTTATGTAACACATCCAATTAAAATTAGAAAGATGTTTCTACATCCAAATCACATCCAACAATAGATAAATGTTAGTCGATGGAGAAATAGTTTTCACTATATGAAAATGAAACACAAACTATCAGACAACTCAATCAGAAGCTAATTAGGAGATATATTTCTGTTAGTTATCATCTTTTTGAAGAGACAAATATTCTCTTTCCCATAGATGATCCAAAAGAATGAGTGATATTTGGGAATTAGACTAGTCATAGATCAAGGAAGACATTCTATATAAATGAGGATGTTGGAAATGATAAAAAATAACCATCATTGTGGTGACAACCTATCCCTCCCCAGAGTAATCATTCATCCATAAAAATAATCAATAATCAGTTAGAGACAAAGGTAGTGCCACCAATTCCACACCAAACTACTCCATATTGATGGGAGGAAGATCATGTAGTAGTGAGGATAGACATTTTAACATCATTGAGTCCCTATCTAGTCTAATAACATCCATAGAAGGTCCAATAACAAATGTGATGCCTAAGAGGAAGCCATAACCTGAGTGGGTGGATTAAACTTTTCCACCAACCAATTTCAAAAATATTATCATCCTTATGTTTGAAGGTGTATGATACCTCATACACTATCTTAAAAATTTCTTATCATGATGTGGGCTGAAGATGGGGGCCAAGGGTCAATAGGAGGAGACAAAGATGATGTTTTTGTAAAGACATAAACAAGGCCCACCATGTTTGGGTATGGTAGCCTATGAGTTTGATCCATTGTAGTATGGGAATACCCTCATCATCAACTCTTTTATCATTTCAGTTCTAGGTTGAGGAAAATTAAAACCATTGACCTGAAAAACATTAAAATACATGAAAATGATAGGGTCTTTGATTTAATATCTTGATGTAAATATTTAACCAATTCACTCATCGTCCTTCTCTAATAGGGAAAACTATTTGAAATATATACTAAAAATACATGGGGTGAGTTATAGACTCATATGATCCCTATAAAGTATCTAGGATGGTTTTTTAAATTCAAATAATGTTCTCAATGTTTAAAATATTCCTTTCCACAGAAGTAATCCATATCTTGATTCATTACCTTTATATATGAGATAATAATATGCAATGTTGAATCTTTTGTTGTCACTCTCATGATAGTGGCATTTCCCATTCAATAATCTAGTGAGGTCCTGATCCACCAAACAACTCCTTTGGAGTGTAGAAAAAAACTATTTCGAACTTGGAAAGAATAACCCAGAAATCAGGATCACATAGGATTTTGAGGAATGTATGATTGATGAATAATATTTCAAAAATGAAAAAGTTTTTGATAATTTCATGGAATCCATGGGTAAAAAGATTATCATGATAAAACAACCTAGGATACCTAAAGTAGTTTACCTCACCAATCTTCTCGACTAATGAACATTCCACTGAATTTTAGGTAATAATATAGATAACATTTTCAAACTTGAAGATGTTATCTAAGGAATGGTAAATTCCATACATGTGGATTTAGATAACACCACAGAGTAGATGACATGTATAATGGTCTCCTATTTAGGATAATAAGGTGATTGGAAGAAAGACCCACCCAGGAATGGGTATAAGTTTTAAAATTGGAGGAATTAATAATAAAATTTGACCAAGTTTACTCCCTCTTAGAAAATCGCATTGAAAATAGAAAATAGATCCGCCACCAAGTGAGTATCATCAGACATGTCTCTAGTGGGTGGACGTGACCATCATATATATGAAGAAATAGAAGATGAGGGGTAAAATTCTTCTATAAGATAAGATCTTAATCTATTTAAATTTTCCCCAATGGATTATTAAGAATAGGATAAATACCAACATATGGAACCCTCATCACAAAAGATTTCATATTTGGTTCAATCAATGTGATACACATGTAATGTCCTTCTACGATGATTAATATGCCATAGAATATGAGTGTTCTAGATGCATGTGTGGGAACTGAGGACACATAGGACAATGTGGGTGTTTTATATCCCAATATTTAGATCACATCACCACAGATTATATATTTATATATATATAGCATAGACTCATGGGAAAGAACTCCATTATGTAGAAAAAAGATATGAAGTTATCACAAAACCTTCTCGAATTGTCCCATGTGAATTTATCTTAAATGAACCTGTAGAAGGTGTGTGATTGTTTGATTAACCCATAAAATAGCGAAGGCTGACATGACCTATGAAACCAGTAGAAGATTCTCCCTCCATGTAATCACAATTAATAGTCATTTCAACAAAATTACCTTGTCTCAAGATCCAAATGTAATGGACTAGTCCAAAATTAGGAAGGGTTAGACTATGGATCAAAATTATGAAATTTTGAATAGTTATTGGTTGTCACATAAAATATCTCAATACATGATGTGATACATCATTCAATATAACTCATAGAGGTAGTCATTGAAGCACTTCCGATCCCACATGTTTTTGATAAATATGTCATTGTAGATAGGCTATATTGAGTAGATACCATTCCATCATAATTTCATGTCTCCATATTGTTCACTAACAAGGATCAATAAGAGGCCATACCAAGGAAAATAAATCCCCCATATGATTCAATTAGACACAATTATGTTGATTTTCAGAGGTCTCTGATTGGTAATTGTTTTGTGATTATCCTTATCCAGATTTGAACCCTTAGATGGTTTGGTTACAGTGAAGAGGTCATGTATCCATCCCAGATGAACATTCAAGGGTATGATAAGAATTTATAAAGACCTATAGGGAAGATCAAGATCAAATCTTAGTTTTGGGATGTCACCTCTAAAGATGGGTTTATGTTTATCTAGACAGTCACCACATTCAATTTATTTCTCGGAAGGCCCTTGCACTATAGCAATTTGGAGCTACTGTCAAATTTCAATCTGTGAATGAAATTCCCCTTGGATGAAAATTTTAAAATAATACATGGTTATAGAACCCCTATCAAAACATGAGAAGCCACATATGATGAAGCTGGTTTAAAATAAAAGGAGGCATACAACCAATGGTGAATGATGACATATAGGTTGTATCCACAAAAGACTTGGGAACCACCCCTAAAATTTCTTGAATATTATTGATAGTGATTATGTGATCCTCATAAATCTAGATTAGGTGATATAAATAAACCTAGATTTTCATTCTCCTTCTATACCTTGGAATAGTGTAAAAAATCATATATTACATCTCTCTACAATGACCCAAAAAATATGGGAAGACTATGTCCCTTCTGAAAACCTCTACCATCTTGACAGTGACTGAGCTGCCACCAAATTTCTATCTCCATATGACAATATATCCATAGAATCGGAGTTTGATGAATATGATAATGACCATTGGTAGTCACCCACCACTTTCAAGGAAGGCATCCCCACAAACATTGATGAGAATAGTTAGGTGAATTTGGGAACAAAAGAAGTCCCACAACCAACACTAATTAGTGTGGTCATGTCCTTCAAATAGAAATAGATGTTTATTTCATTTTTGAAGAAACAACTATTTTTTCCCCTTGGATCTATATTGCAATTTCCAAGATGAACCAAAATGAGTATATTCACCATGTCACCCTACACAATGAGCATCAAGGATTTAAAAAAGTATCTAAGAGAATGTACACATCTTATCCCACAAATATTAGGGCATAAGATGAAAATCTATTAAAATCCAAAATTTTCAAGGTTGTTAAATACCCACAATAGATCACCAAAATTATGACTATAATTAAAAATGATGTGTAGAGTATGGTCTGGACCAATATCAGAGACCTTTATTGGCTCCTCCCAAATAATGATTTCACTTTTCTGATCACAAAACATTTGATTGAATAATCTACTCTCTTATAATCCCCTTCATTCATGGATCAGATTTATGGGTACAATTGTATATATATATGAATCATGAATATGATTAATCCAATTCCTTTAGGAAACCTCATGGATTCTTTTGAAACCATGTCATGGAATATTGAATAAATAAATTTGGGTCCACTTATTTTTGATCCATTAAACTTGTCTTTAATAAATTATTCGAATGAATACATGAATGCTATGTTAGTGAACTAGAGGTAAAATTAGGACCATGATGTGGTAATATCATAGATATTTAAACATTCTTAAATAAGCTTAGATAACCCTATCAGATGTTTATTACACTATAATGTGCCTTATATGTAACGTATGGGGAGGTACATGGAATTGTGTTATGCCCCAATGGTATCAAGGTTGACCTAGAGAATACTATTTATTTTTTATAAAATTTGTTCACATAAATATCAAATGACAGCGTCTACCCCAATAGGATCTCACCCACATATTCCATTTTATAGCCAATTAGGCTGAACAATCTCTCCCCTTAACTTGGATAATGAATGGAATCGACTATCAATGGGATGATGACTACCAAGATTCCTCAGAAACTCTCAAGTAGTATTTAAAAAACACATAGGTTATTTTTACTCTTTTGGAATGGATGAAACACATTGTATATTTTTCCACCACAGAAAATTCACTGGGTTTCTACATTACTTATAAAAATGATGTCGAGAGTGAGAAAATTCTTTTCTACCTCAGTCAAACAATTCTAGGTAATGAGCCCCAATTCTAAGATGTTGAGAGGGACTAACTTGCACTCATCTTTCAAATGAAAAAGTTGAGGCATTACATGAATCATGATGAATTCATTATTTTATATTATATTTATTTTCCTATTTAGATCTTTCACCATTCTATGTTTACAATGTCCTTGGCCTGATGGGAGGTTATTATGTAGTAATATGATATTCTATTCATTAACATCAATTAGTGAATGAGAATTCCCTAACACCTTTTTTTCATAGTACATAATTCCACATTAAATATATTTATGGACCCCAATATTTATGATAATGAGGTATTGTATGCCAATGAAACTCCTTAGACAAGGAATATATATTTTGATGGTGCCTCCTGACATCCTATCGGAGAATGGATTGAAACCCCATAACTATATCATGGTGGCCTAGGAATTTTATTGGTATCTCAAAACAATAAATTTTAGACCTTATAATTCTTTATATCCTAATCTTACTTGAATAATGAAGAATAATCACATGACATCATTGTCATGTTAGAACTATCCCTATAGCTACAAATATCTTACCATAATAACAAAGAGAATTTAGAGATAATAATAAAGAATCAAATTGAGAGTATAAAATAAAAATGGAATAACTATCGGTCTACACTGGTTATGTTAGATTCCTAATTATACCATTTCATTTTAACCCATGTTGCATCATGTTCCCTGATCATTTAATTATCACACCGACAACATGGATAATGTAGCCACAATTTTGGACACCCCTTATTAGGTGGATGAAATATTTTGTATCTCTCATCAAGTAATGGTATCATTAGTCACTCTCTACGATATTGGAAGTAATAAATCTATTCAAACCCACCCTAGAGTTTCATGAAAAGGTATATTACCTTTTATGGATAGATCCTATAATCTATTATGTCTAAAATGGGTCCATCTGAACCGATCGAGCCATAAGAGAACTAATTAACCTCTGCGAAAAAAATTACTCTGAAGAGTTTTCAAAATGAATAGAGGGAACTCTAAAAGTGTTACATTGATTGAGTAATCCTAAGATGCATATCTTAAGCAGAGAGTCAAACCATCATGGAAGAATTTATTCCCGGTTCCTATAATGTTCATGTGTCTGGAACTAGGATCTCCCACAAAATTAGAAGGCAAGGTTATTACAAGAAAACAACGATACAAGAGTTGGTGTAATTAACTATAAAAATTCATTCAACTTTTATCCATTAAAACTCTATCCTTATACCCCAAAAATTGCGACAAACAACATAATATTCCACTCCATTTTGAATTTTGGGAATGAATGTTGTTGGCCCATATACCTAAACCACAACTATCCTGTTCAAGTACATCCTAACTTCTAGAACATTCCTTCCCAAATGGGATAATGAAATACACATAAAATAAATCACGATGAAGAATATATCTAAATCCATTAATTCTATATCATCTCCATATTTGGAGTTCCTCACACTATATTGATGGACATCAACACTAACTTCTATTGAAAAAAGTTGAAGAAGCCATACCAGGAGTACAACAATGAGTCCAATCAAACATCCCACTATCATGAATTAGAAAATTGATATATTTATTGCATCAACAAGAATATATCAAATAAACTCTAATTTATTGTGAATAATTATATGATTTCATAGATGAAAAATTTCATCCATGATTTATCGACCAACTGTACCAACACATGTACTACAACACAAGAAACACCACACTAATTAGTATACATGGTCAATGAATTATTACAAATATAAGTCAAACTAGGTTTTATCCAAAGAACCATTTATAGAAAAATGTCAGATGATAAGTAATCATAGATGGGGTTGGATCAATTGGATCAAGTCGATTTTACTATGTTTCATACATTGATCAAACTTGAATTCAAAGAAAATAAAATTTCATTGTCCTTTAATAAGAGGTTTTTCAGCCATTAATTCCCCAAATGACAAATAATGTTTTCTCTCAGGACCACACTGCTACCCATAATGAAGCATCTATTATGAGATCTCAAATGGTAAGGTCATTACATCACAGATAATTTCTATCACAATGGAGCATACTCATTGTCTGTAATAGATGTGGAGCATGTCACACCCCAAAAATGTAAATTTTTTAGAAATACATTAAATAGATATCATCAATTAATTGTTATCTTGATCAAAAAATGGTAAACTATAAAACAATTATACAGGAAAAAATTGTTAAATTAGAAAAAAAGGAAATATTTATTTCAGGAAGTCAGACGTCAAAATATTAACCAAACTATAAGGTGTTAAATTGTATGAGATGAACCAGCTCACTAATGACTCACCACACATGATTAAGATCTATTGGAAGAAAGGATGAGATTAATAAATCAATTTTTGAGAGTTAGATCCACATTGGGAGTCTCTTAATCCATGTACTACATTTGGTCTGATTCCTACCATCAGAGGATACATATTAATGCCCAAACCCCTAGTTTAGGGCTCAACAAGAATATTAATTTTCATTTATGTTAGATGGTCCTCATTATTAACAAATAAAATAAAATTGAATGGATCCATGATGTTACTTCCCTTTTACATCAGGCGACCCATATCCCTAACAGATGATGTTAAACTACATGACAAATTTCCATACCACATGTCATTAAACTACAAGAGATTATAGTAAAACATATGAATTCATTCTCATTTTCAGTGATATACTTATGGATTCCAATGTCACATATCATCGTACAAAATACATATGATGAAAAATTCCTCTATAATACCTTCAATCACTGACATAACATTAGATGAAAACTTTCCATTCCTTGTTTTCTCAAACCAAGCATAGGTCATTAATTCTTATTAATTTTAGTAAGGACTCCCCCGCACGTATAGGGAATAAAGTCTCATAATTTTTCATCGTTGTCCTAAATGCAAGACCATAAATAGAATACCATGAATCCTCACTACCTGATGTCTAAATTCATGGTTGATGACCCTTGGATTACTTGAAAGTACACATTCCCATGGTCCTCGACTAAGATGACCCCTATGTGGGTGATGGGTCCCCTAATACACCTCCTTCCTTAAGAACTATATATGAATTGATTCATAAAATCAAAGGATACAAGATGAAAATAAAATCTTCAATCCATGGTTCTGTAATGAAAAATTATATTAAAAATACAACCTATGTATATAGCCCATACTTTCACATGAAGGTCCTTTACTAAGAATTATTTATGAAATTAATCCTAATACCATTGGATACATAGTAATATCTAAATTTATATCCTTTGGTCCAATAACAATACCTAAATTCATAGCATGAATCCAATGATAATGTTTTATTATGTAAAACTCCATGGTTCCTTATGAACTACACATGACTAGATTCCTACCATCACTAGATTCATATTGATTCACAAAACTCCATTCCTAAGCACACAAATGATAATCAACTAAAATTATTCCCAACTCTATGTACAACATAGACCTATGTAATTTGTTTCCCATACAAAATTATTTCTTCCATGATACTTTTCATAAAATGATATATAGTGAAACCTAGATCTCAAATCCTAGGTCCAGCTACATTAGAAGGAATGAATAAATTTACCCCAAACTACATATGGGTTGATTCATACAAGTTCATTTTTTCCGATTTATGACTAAATTTTTTGTAATGTTTTCTTGGGAATGCAATATATAATGCACAATTTTTCATATCATATCCCATGCCATTACCATATGGAATTAAACATCATGGAAACTACCTATACTCATGATGATATACTTTTTGAATATGTACTTTCAATATTACAATAAACTATAAGGATATAAACATGTCCCCACTACATGATGTTAAACCATGTAGACCATCACCCATTATTCATACGTTATCAAAGGACTATGAGATACATATCCTGGTTAGCTAGGGTACATGGAGATTCCCTCAACATTCAACAAATTCACTCACTAAATAATTCTTCAAGTCAATATCAACTCTATTTTCCTAAAACCATTCATGAACCATTAAACAAAAATTCATATTCAATGGACCCTTTTATTTACTATACATGTGTGCATATGGATCTTTCATATGCACCTCTCTCTATCAGAAAAATGTATCACTTTTCAAAAAGGGTATTCGGAATCATGTATTAGATAACATCACTGAGGATGAACGCATCACCTCATAGCTTTCTAAACCACTCATTGTATAATTTTTCCACATAAAAAATAATGACTTGTGAACATCAAGGTATTATTTACATTGATTCATCTCCCCCTCAGAAGGATGTTGGGTTGTTATTAACAATGGGTACCTTAATTTGGTTTTCTTGTAACACGACCAATATTAGGTCCATGTGCATCACAACTATTAATTGTATGCTCTTTGGTAAAATTTATTCTACTTTAAACATTGTTGTGAAATGGTCTAGATTTTTAGACCATACACTACATGTGAAATATAAAAAAACATCAGGATGATGAAATGAAAATGGTGGCCTAAGATAAAGTCAACTCATTACATTCTAACTCTTCATATCCTATTATTAGGAACAAATTATATCATAAATAAATATTTCACAAATAATATAGGTCATACTCTATAGCCCTAGAAAAATATATGAAATGCCCGTTGGACCCCCTATTGTTCATGAAAATGTTAGAGTAACAATTGTTCTCATATAATAACCAGGAGAATACGTTTACAAGTAAGTAACACATCTATTAGGGTTCTTGAAAAATCAATTGATTTTACACATTCCACAAATAACACATCATGGTTTTCTTGAACCATATCACCATAATCTTCCAAGGCCCTTGGAAAATGATACTTGGATTCAATGGATATTATTTTTTTCTATGAATGTATGTCTATGAATACTTCATATTAATTTATGGTCCTCATCTAAATAAAACACTTTAAAAAATTTATTTTTGATACATCTCATCATCATCATCACCATGGATGAACTAAGAACCTCAGTGTGTCATAGGTCCTTCATAGTATAACTATCCCAGACCACCCCATGACTTACGCACTTTTTCCTTTAATAAGTATTCTCATACCCAAATATTGAAGTGGATTCAACATAATCAAACTTATATCACCGTGTTTTCTATCATTTATCAAGGATCGAAAGTGACAGTCCATTCCAGAACCTCTATGGAAACCACTTCATGATTAAAAACCACAAGGCCTAGGGCCTAAGATTCACAATTTATGAGTTGTACTTCTTTGGGTTTCTATTAACCTTCCAAGATTTCAGTTTTACAATGAAAAACATCATAATTAGGACTTTTATTTTTTAAAAAATACTTCTTTTGCATAAAAAATTATTGGAGTTCATTTTCTCTTGAACATGATACTGATGTAGAAGGTCCTTGACCTAAATAAAAAGGAATATCCTCTAATAATGATAGGCTATTCAATCCTCGTGATCCTTTGATACACCATAGCGTAACCCTTCATTTCATTGTGTTATGGGTCATCACTGACATGTGTTTCCAATTCCAATTTCACTGACTCAAACTTTTGTGTTGTGAAATATATCACACATACTCTAACTTTGAAAGATTACCCAAAATACATATTATTCAATCCTGAAACAATATTTTGAAATATAAATATTCCACGACACATGGGAAATAGTGTAGATAACTTTGTTTCATAATTCTATTGATGCATATGGGCTTTTGCCTACCCATAAGTGGCTTATCCTCTTTATAGAAAAGGATATCTAATCCTTATGTGCCTCAAAAGCCCCAATGTTGAAATAAACACCCCAGAGTGTTTATGTTAATTCCATGCATGTCTACATCATATTCCATAATAATTGAGTTTCTATGACCTAAAAGGCCAGAATCCAGATAAACATAAGCTCTGAGATAAAAGAACCTAAACTACATCAATAAAAGTTGTCATCTAAAAGACAATATTTTAGAACAAAACATTTATTTATCCTGTATGAATTGAAATTTTTATAAGACCCATCCTTTAGACTTGGAAATATTCAGGCTAATCTCACCAAGAATATCAGCTTCAGAAATAGATTAATAACTCCCCCCTTCAAGACTTGTATTCTACCCAATTTTGATTTTTCCAAAAAATAGCATCATGATAATTAGAGAATATATATTAGAATGGAATATCATGTTGTTCGGATATCATGATCACTTCCCAAGATGATTCTATTGAAGTTATAATATTCCTATCAAGACATTAAATTGTACTTGATATTATATAGGAAATGGGTATCATTATCAATACATTTAAATCAACAAAAGTATGTGGGCTATATCAGAAGGATAAAAAGATATATTTTCAAATTAATCGAATAAAAACAATAACAATCATGAACATCATATGATTTATCAAATAGGCTTTCATATCACATAAAGGACTCATGTATCACCTAGTTCATGAAGAAATATTATATCATATAAACCTATAAAGAATTACAAAGTTCTTGGACCAATCGAAGAATCATGGTCACGTGACCTTGGCATGGTAATGTGAGTTGTATTATAGTTAAAGGATCATACGATCATGCTACCTGATCCAATAAAATGAACATGATGATCTAACCCCCAAAAATGATGTTCGTGAAATAATAATAGAAAATTATATGAATTGGTTATAGGATTTACCTAGGAAAAAGAAGACATCCAGAGAAGTTCTTGTGAAATGGGATAATGGGAATGTATTTTGATGAGTTCATTCTGGAGGGTCCAATAATGAGGTAACATGACAGATGTCTTGGCATCAAATTTCTAGAGAATTTAGCAACTGGTGAATGAACCAATCTTTTCTTCCCCATTTATAGTGCATCATGAAAAATAACAATCCTATCCAAATACACCAATTGGTTATAGTGACAATGAATCATGTGGTTATATACATTACTCACAACTAAGATTGGGTCCCCATATACATTAATCCAACTGGGTCCATTTGTTGACACCCACTGAGTAAATTGAGAAAAATCCCCAAAGTTAGAACTACCTAAATATGGTGATTATTTTTCCTCCAAATAAATGGAATAAGATTATTTAAAAAATCATGTAGACCATGTGAAACCCCTATAGACATGTGATTTCATAACTATTGGAAAGAAATTTAGATGATCAAAACAGTGAATAAAACATGGAAGATCTCATGATGTCCCATTTATGTGTCCTTCTACAGTTGTGAAGAGGGACTAGACCATCTTAGGTCATGTAATAGTAACTAGATATGTTCACCCACGACACTCATCTTGTTATCTAGAGGAATCCCATTGAACCATACAAATATAAATGGTAAATATGAGTAAAAAAAATGTATGGAGACTCTGGTGGTCATAAAACCCTTGAGACACATCACTGATAGGGATAATGATTGTCCTTGACAATAGTTGGGAAAACTCTCAGAACCCCTAGGTCATTGTAAAATAATGAATGGAAATAAAAATGGAAGGAGGGAGCATATTGTTTACATAGTCATCATACATTGTTAAGATGGTGATCTGTAAGATGAGGCAAATTCCTAGTGTCATGTCTATATCATCACATAAAATCCCACCATCATGTCATAATCATCATCTTGAAAAGGACCACAAACATGTCTAGGAGACCTCAGACTTTTCCTTTGGCTCCACAAGTACAAATAGGTGGAATTTACCATTATGTTCTAACACATAAAGAAAATTACTTATTAGACTGACCATGCATCACCAACAAGTAGAGTGGATATTTCTGGAAACACTCATAAAACCCCTTCGAGATAAAAAATCTTTTAAAATAAAATTAAATTAGAGGATTTATGGGAGCCTCTCATAGTTGTAAAACTCACACAACATGCCTCGGATATCAAAAGAATTTTCTCATAGGAAAAATTGAAAAGATGGCATGATCTCATGAATCCCCCTTGAAAATACATTCTTGTCATTCCAAAGGTTCTAGATAAGTCACCTATGATCATGGGTAGAAATGATAATGTGTATCTAAATCTCATGGGGAATGTTGTACATGCCAACATTAATATATAAAAGTCTTTTAGCGTGACTAAATCATTTAACACATACCCCAAAAAAATTAAAATCCATTAAATGTGATATTGACGATATGGTATCATGGTCACTAAATTTCATTCAACAACCTTGGAAATAATATATGGATAAAAATCACTATAAACATGACTCTGAATCCATCCATAACAACAACATTGATTTACGTGATACACTCCATTCAATGTGGTCAATTACTAGGATGTTGTGACCTATAAATCCCCGACCAAGCATGAGAAATAGGTAGAATCATTTCAATGATATATTTTTCCTTATAACCTCACGCCAACACAACCATTTAGTAGAGAAGATATCTTTTATCAGATGTCATCACGACTGGATAAAAATCCATTCATGTGAAATTAAGAGAAAAAATTGAGTGATCATGCAGCATGAAAAAATAGTTCACGTGATCATCCATAGATCAAATGATAAACTTCTATATGGACATGCAAATAACTTATGGCATATTTTATAAGACAAATGTGACATAAAGAAAATATAACACTGAATAAATCAAAAGAATATGAAAATAAAATTTTGGTAAAATACTATATTAGGGGAGGATAATGTGATGTACATATCCACATATCCTCATGAACTTCCAGTGAACCACATAAGAGATAGAAAAACAAATGGACATGTCTCCCAGATCTCACGATTATCCTTTGGTATATACTTTGGATCAAGTGATGTCCCATTGAAATGTCAATGAATGTCACTTGGTTTTCCAGGGCATGCCATCATAGTCTTCATAAGTATTCCTCACTCACCATACACACCATGTGGTGTCCTTCAGAAATACTTCCCGAATAAAATTATTACACATGAACATGTTATATGAGTCTCATATTAACACCTCGATAGTTAAATTGTATTTCATGAATCCATATTGGAAAACCATTCCAATATCATGATGAAAACCAGACATGTAAGTCTACATCACGAGTCATTCTCATCATCAACATTATAATTTTTATTATAGCCAAGGAGAGCTATGGAGAATGAAATCAAATAATACCTATGGAGGCCGAATGTAATGCATACCTAGGGAATCATCCCAAATAAAGTTCACTCACTATTATTTATGTTAGGATGATCAAAATGAATGTAATTATGGTACTCGGGGCCAAAAGGGACCCCAATTAGTCCCCCACTTTGTTCCCCTCCCTCTATGTGTGGGTGACCATGATGATGTTGCTCAGAATGGCATTGAATTTCTTAATGATGTAAAAGATTGAACAAGGGATGAATCCTTTACTAATCAATGCCTCAAGAATAATCATAAAATCTATCTCCACCTAGTAAATGTGAATGTATCTTTGCCTATAGAGGGAAAGACATGAGATAACAGCTCTAGCTTATGCCCAGACAAAAATGACACCCCTAGGTGATCTGTAAATGCTAGGACAACTGCCCCTAGCATCACGAACGACCCCACCTCCACACATGTCATCGAGGATACAAGACCCGTCCACTTGGAGCATCATGCCATCCTCAAGAGGATCCCAATAAATCCATCTACCCCTGAAGGATATGTGAGGAACTGAAGTCACAAGAACACACTACCACTAAATAGATAGTGCCTCCTTCTTGTTACCATAATGGAGAATATAATCAAGGAGATTTCAGGGAACAAATGACACTAAAGACCTACCAGTGGAAGTAAAACCCTCGATCCTGTCTTGGTTTCTGTGTTTCCATATGCCCCAACATCCCACATTAATGATTAAGGAATGCACTTCTTTTTCTAGCTCTGAACCCTTGGACCGTAGAAGCCATCACTCCAAGAACATTCGATGCAAGAAGCATGTGGATATTAAGCTATAAACTCCCCAAAAGTACTTATAACAAAAAAATACCAATCCCATTTAAAGAATATATAACTCATGCAGTCTTGACTTTTTTATATACAATAGTGGAAACATGATTCTATGAAAATACTGAGGCGTTGAATGACGATATAAGAAGGAAAATTATTGTTCTGAAATCCCCAGTTAAGAATGTTGTGTTTGGTTAGAATTTCTTTGCATAAGATAATTTCATTCCATTTATTGTATTTACCCTGAGAGTCAATGACCATTCTATAGTCGTTTGAGTTAAATTTTCATATGATCTATGGAGTGGAAATGCACTAGTCCTACTCCAAGGTAATGATAATGTAGTCGAACAGGTACTGTTAAGAGACATTTAGAACAGATCAAAAAAATTCTTCATGTTGGATCAATTTCTTGAAATAGATTATGGGAGTTGGAAACCTTGGACAGGCGAGCATGAACCCAAACTAGTTATGAGACATGGATATGATGTTTCCTTCACCAATGATCTATTACGAGCGTGGAAGGATGATCGATATGATGCTACAAATAGAGGACCATAAGATTGAACCATTTTCTGATGTAGATGAAGAATTAGATCTATACTTTTGGGACATAAGAACTCCCCACCGTGTACTCTCATTAATAATTTACCATTTGAGCCTCACATGTATGATATGAATTATGACTGCCAAACATTTAACACTAAACCCACCCCTCAGAAATTGGTCGCGCCAACTTCCCCCATGAAACCCATTGTCTCTTCCACTCAGATTGTGAGTCCCATATAAAACAAGTGATGAGCCTATCAATGGACCTTATAACACCCTTCGTCACTATATAGGAATCAATAGCATGCAATGGGATTTCTGAATGAATGCTTTTGGAAAGAGAGATGTCGCTACCAAAGGATATGAAGTGATTTTTATAATTAATAATTACACCCATAATATAGTTCACCAATTTCTTGAAGTCCCTCTTATATTCTCAACCTAGAGGAGCAGGGTAACTAAGATACTCCATGGAATGACTCCAAGATGCATGTTCAAACAAATTCCCAGATCACTCACCCTACTTACATTATATGAATAAAAAACATATAAGTTTCTAATCTCCCTAATGATGATCTGACCACTCCGTTGAAAATATTCATCTATGATTTTATTAATTCCATGGACAGATCTATTCCCCACATTCATGAATACAATCATTTCATCATAAAATATCAAGTTCAATGTTTAATGGAGCCTAAAAACCATATGAAAAGGCATGATTACCCCATTAGAAATAACCTTGTTGACCAGCCTACTTAGATTATCATTCATGAGTATAATGATGCACGAGGATACAAGGTCACCTTTTCGTAATCCTCATATGGACTTAAATAAACTATGAGTATGCCCCATGAACTATACAACCATCCCTGAATAGATAACACATCTGAAGATGTTTTTGATAGCCCCATAAGAAAATCCCTTCATTGTAAGGATCCTGTTGATAATCCCCCACTCATTCTTATCATACAACTTGATCATGTATGGCTTAAAAAACATGTTGGAACCTTGAGATTTGATGTTATAGCCTCTCATCATTTCCCATCCCATACCCATAGCACCATGAATGAAATTAATCTTCACAACCCCATGTTTCTCTTGGTAAATCCATTGATGACAGAGTCCAGACAAACACATGTTGATGATACTTGACATGATTTTTTAAGGAAAATTGAACATGCTTTTAGGATTATAATGATGGATGGAAGAAGGATCTTTGATCATTAGAAGAATCAAAAGAGTCGTAGATAAGTTGATCCGAGGAATGCCTTCCCCGTGGAAGAAATCCTTGAGGGAATGAATGATATCAACACTCACAACTTTTCAAGGCTCCCTATATAAGGAACTAGGGAAACCATCGGGGCCTACTGTGCTCTCAAGAACCAGGATCAACATTGCCTCCTGAATATCCTCCTCCACGGGGATACCTTCCATTAGATTGTTTAACTGGACATACAAAAGTCATTGAATCACCTCACAGAATGAGGATTCCCCAAAAGGGTAAAACTATACCATGGTAGCAGAAGGAACTGCAAGAAGATACTGAAAGTTCAAGAGATCCAAACCTTCTACCAACTCTCTATCATCTGTGAAAGTTCCATCTCCTAGATCCAGATATGGTTTGATAAATTCCTCTTCTCTCGAATGCACGAATGAAAATATGTGGTGTTATTGTCCCTCTCCATGATTCATCTGATCTGCGAGCTTTCCCTTACCTTTCATTCCTATTAGAGAATAATAACATCCTTGTTGTTACAATTATCAACATGTTCTACAAAGACTGTGTCGTCCTAGTTTTCTTTAAGTCTTTCTTCTAGCCATTAGAATTCAAGTTTGAGGGCATCCAAAACCTGATCCAAGGGGGGAAGGGCCAAAACTCTATTTGAATTTCATTCATTGGACTCCTTAACATGAGATGGATAAAAAACAGGATTGACCTTGATATTGCTCGGCTGAACTGTTCCTAATAGCTGGTGATATATAGGAAGACTCGACCACTTTCAATATAAAAGGAACATTTTCTGTGAGGACTCCCTTCTACACAAGGATAACAAGAGAAGGGAGTGATCAGATATACTATGAGTCAAGTGGGTCACCCTTGTATTAGGAAACATGGAAATAACAAGTACTTTTTGATGCAATAGTCGAGTCTACTCCATATTCTACTACTACACTTACGGTAATTACACCATGTTTCAGGGTTCCTGGAATATCCCAAGTCCAATAGTCCTTTTCCATCCAAGAACTAAGATAAGTACATGGTAGCCCTCCTAGAATAATCCCCATGAACCTTCATCTCATCTAGGTGTGAGACAATGTTAAAATCCCTTCCCCCACCACCCATGGATGATCCCTATGATCGAACTCATTAAGCTCAGACCACATGAATTCCCTTCATTGTGAATCGTAGCTTTCGTAAATGAAGAAGACCAACAAAGAGTCCCAACCAATCAAAATATTCATAGTGATATGCTGATCACCCACAAGGAAAATATCAACCTTAAAATCCTTATTCCATAAAATCCATATATGATTATTGATCGGGTCTACAATAATGGATGCATTCATTTTCACCTTTTGTGTAATCTCAAGAATCTTAAAAGGGTCCTGATTCTATTCAAGGATCATTTCATTTTGGATTTGCGTCTCTTAGATTATGAGAAAATGAAAATTGTTTTCACACTTTCCCCAACACCTCGAGAGTTGCAGATGAGAATTTGAATCATTGTAATGAGGGTGGGCTAGGTTTGGGATCGGGCACCATGGTCTCTTCCAAGAGGAAGGGTGGTAATTCCCTATCCCACATAAAATTCATAATAAACCTTGTATGAACTCCTCAGATCAAGTTGGAGTTATATAAGGATTGGGGAGGGGACCTAGATGGGAGCTTTAGAGATTTCCATCTCACCTCATTTAGGGACGACCATGCCTAGGGGCCCAGTTTCTCAAGCGCCTGAACATTATAAGGAACTAGGAAAAAAGGATGTGAACTCAGAGCCTTGGTACTTTACTTCCTGAGATCCTGATCACCGGTTCCATGATGAACGCTGCAGGGCACTCTCCTAGGCCTTGAGTGAGAATCCAATGAGAGGAGGTTGGCCCATGATCCCCATCATCCATCTCTTGTAACTCAATACAAGAACATGAGGCCAATTTTGGAATGGGAATTTGTCAGAGAGAAGCATCTAGAGACCATGAGGAAGACCTCATAAATTAATAAAGAAATTCATTAGTAAGAATCATTTTAGAAAGAACCCACGACTTCTCGAGAGACACCAGATAACATGTCCACTAGCCACTCAGCTTAGAGGGGACCAAATCCAAGCATTAGATCTCCTATAAACCAGGGGAAGGAGGATTAGTCTTCAAATGTGGATGAGCCATTGGGATCCAGGAAGGATGGACTAGTGCCAGACAAGATGGGGATGACTGGGAGGGGGCGATAGAAGTAGCAGAAAGGGAGGCAGCTAAGGTTGCTGGATGATCCAAGGTAGAATAGGACCCTTCGTGAGGCTCAATGGATGGAGCTCTAGGATTAGAGCAGCTGGCATGGGGGTGAGGGCCACCTTGGCGATGTTTCTGGCAGTTCTGAACTAAATGGACCAAATGGAGGCAATATGAGTAGAACCTAGGAAACACTGGGTAAACAATGTACTAGGACCAATCATGTCATGTCAAGTAGGAATTCAATCATGTCCATCAGGAATGTAGGCCATGTCAAAACAAGCATCCTAGGACTTGATGGATTTGTATAACCACAGTGTGCAATATCCAATCAAAAGGGGAAATACATTGGGAAAGACCCAATGAAGGGAACTATGACGACTATAATTCCAACAGTAACCAAGATATATAGGATCCTTCCTAAGGCCCAAGATCTATATTAATGTTCAAAAAGGAATTCCTAGTACATATATCCTATATCTATAACAAATAAGGGCAATTATTTTACATCCCTTGTTTATTACACCATTAATATATCTTGTGAAATTAGGTATTCACAATGATATTATCATTCATCTGAAGAACCACATTGTATATACCCAATTAGTGACATTGCATGATATTTCCTGTATATACGGGAAATGTAAGTGTGTAAACCAAATCCAATTGAACTATAAGGAATCTGATTTCTTTCATCAGTATGATACATATTATTCCATCTTAAATCCCAATCCCAAACTCAAATGGGAAACCGCCTATGTGTAAGTCCCGCCAAGTCCCCTATATATCAACCACTGGGAAAAAATCATTCCAAGGGGATGGTCATTCTACCTCATACATTTGTGGACTATGAATCCAACTGAAATACAATTAATCTAATTTATACAATAAATAGGATATGTAAGATACCTTGTTAAGGCCTGATCTCCTTATTAAACATCCTCAGAGAAATCAAAAAAACATAATACTAGCATCCAAATGTAGTAGAACTGATTACATATTATCCCTTGTTTATAAAATCAAGCATAACTCATGTGGGATTAGGAATTTATAATGGTAACCTCATCTATTTCATGAATCTACACCCACAAAGTACATATCATTATGTAATCCCTAAAAAGTGGCATTATATATAAATCCCCTATAAATTGGTATTAGTCATGGGACTTTTCTCACGAGTATAAATAAACTATGATAAATATGATTCCTACTATATGTAGGATATGTCAGCAGTCACCATGAGGCTCATTCTCAATTATGAAGTGCACATGTTCCCCCACATATTTCCTTTCGGAATGATTTTACACATCATGGGTTTAATGAACTATATTTCATTGATTCCTATAATAAATAAGATATATAGGATTCATCATAACATCTCAATCCCATCATTGATATATTAATTTCCTAGCTTTATGGTAGAATATTACAATGTTCATGGTTATTATTATAAAAAATATATGAATCTAATCATTACTATTAAATGTCTAATGAAAATAAGATACATATTGATGGATTCACTAATGAGATCCCCATATTCTATATATAAAATGTGGTAACCAGTGAATAATTTTTTAGGTTAAATAATACCATTTTGGTATTAGGAAGATATTTGTGAACATAAATTAAATATATAAGAGACTCCCCAAGTAGGTGACAATTCCGTCTAGTATGGTGTGATGAGTCCGACAACCCATCATCTCAACTAATATCTGTCCCTAACTATCAGTACGTCTGAAACCCTATGTGACAACCTAACATTATGAAGAAGGGCTGTACATAGTCATGGATGAGGGATCCATTGGTATATTCCATTAAGAACTCCAATGGTGAAATAATGTTAATGACTGCCAATGAAAGGAACGCCACACAATAAACAATGAATCCAAACTGAACACACCTTGTAGTTGTCTCTTTTCCATTGAAACCCCATTAATCCACAGATATATTCAAGGAATTAGTAATATAGTTCCATACTAATGCATCAGTGACAAAATACTATTTCCATGTTTTTATAAAATATCAAAATCAAAATAAAAAAGATAATCAATATATCATCTATTTCGTAGGTTCAGGTCACTATAAGTAAAAATAAATTTGAGGATCTTATGATTTTAATATAATATAAACAACTCTTTGAAGAGATGTTGTCCCTATATATTTAAAACACACATCATCATTCAAAACACAATAACTCTGGTAGGATAATTCTATTAATTATGGGGTTTTGGGAGATCTATAGGCACATCCTATTTTTCCTAAAACAGTCAACAAAATTATCCCATACTCGAGTCATCATAATAAATTATATATTCAAAACTATATTATAGATGAACTGTAACTGATGTTAATTTTAACATCAACATAAATTTCAATAATGATAAATTACACATGATTTTACATTAAATCATAAAACACTTATGGATCAACTAAGTGACAGGAGATTAAATCATTGATAATTCCTGAATAAAACACATACAATAACCAACCATACCCAATAATATATACACCACAAAAAATTCCCTGAATCCTGCCATGAAACCCCACTTGAATATGTTCATTATTTAATGAGAAAACACATTCAGATATATCATTTCCCAAAAAATTACTTATTTGAAAAAAAATTGGCATTTAGAGAGAATTATATATTGAATATATTATTTATTAGTACTGATAATAATATCCTGATGATAAATATGTTCTTCCTCAGTCATAGATTACATTGAAATATCATTAACATGAAAAAGATTATAGAGTCATGGAACTGATGATTTCTTTGATTCACCAATTTCATAAACACCATCAGTGCATTTGTATGATTAAATTTAAATAAAAACACTCTTAATGTCCATTCCCACTTTTTAATAATTTCATATGAATATCATCCTCTCATACATGTAGTTTATGGTACCTTGATCCCACATCAATCTTTGAAAAACTTTTGGATCCCATAATTTGGTAAAGAAAATTTCAACAATCCAATGTAAAAGATACATTATCTTATCATTCACATGATTATGATATTGACAATCAATCTAAATATGACGGATTTAGACCTTCATATATATAATTTGTGCTAGTAAGCATAATAGGACATGATTGGATGAAAAAAATCCTTTTACAACATGTTCCAAGATCTAAATATATATTTTCATTCATCTTAATGGTGTCCATTAAAAAAATATGGTTAGGATATGGGACACATTTCCAAGATTATTTCAATAGAAAATTCAAACACTCTCTAGTGCAGTAACCTAAAAAGACTAATAGGAATGACCTCAAGGTAACCAATCTTGATTATAACATGTAGACCACTTAAACGTTGGTTGATGGAATCAAGAACAATATTTGATAACTTCAATGAGATAAATCAAGACTCCAGAAAACAATTCTACACTCTCTTGGATCATAGATACCCCTCACCCTGAAATACATGTGTAACCCCATTTGGATATAGTAAATGAACCTGATAATGATAATAATCGATTGGCAACCTAAAAAATACTATGAAATCCATTCCAATGATGATGCTAGAGATATAAAAATTGATAACAGAACATATCACAATAGTGTATATCTAATTCATCATATGAACTTCATGAATTTATATTATTTCCCAAAAATAATTTACATTTAAGAATAAATGGCAACCAGTAGAAAAAATGAAAATATTCATCTAAATAAACAAAAAAGAACGAATAATTATTGATATAAAAATCAATAACCACCCATGGTTACATGATGTTAGATATGAAATAATGATGGATAAACACCCTTCTGAGCATAACATCCTAGTACCAATAGTTCTAACTCTAGTCTATCAACCACACCAAGTAAATAATTTTCCATTGAGTTACTATTTTGTAATTAACAAACCATAGTTGATAGGGAACATCACCTCATATGGGCCACTAAAAGGACTAATGTTTTATCTTGATCTCCAGTGGCTGGGGACATGAACTGAGATATCAAAACACATGTCCTTAGTAAACATTTCACCATAAAATCAAAAAAGAACAAAAAATTTCTCATGTACACCATGATAATGATAAAAAAAACTACATTTCCAATGATGATATACATAACCATGAGATATATCAAAGTACATCATAAATTACAATCCTAGAAAAAAATTCAACAAAAATATATAACTAGTAACACTGAATGTTTTAAAAAAATTCCATGAAATAAATTTTATGTTTTATAAAGAATATTTTATACGATTTCCCATGTATATACGAACCATGATATAGTAAAAAATTATAAGATTTCCATTACATTAAAAATTATTAAATGAAATAACTAAATAGAATAAAAATATTTATAATGGGTTTATATAATGAAAATTTATTATTATTTTATAATTAATAAGTACTCATTTTTTTGTAAAACCATTTTCTTATTTGGAAATGTGTTTTGTTGAGAAATGGGGTTTTTTAATTTTACATGAATTAATATTATGATTAAATTCTATTTTCAAGAAATTTTATTTTAGAAAACTAATGTAATTTTATAAATAATCTATCAAATTTTATCTTTGGCTTAAATTAAAGGATTTTTTTTAAAAAATATTTGTCTTTCAGTGAATAGTGAAAAATAATTTTTTTTTAAAACTATCAATTATTTTCATGTAAAAGTTGATTGATTATTTTAATTTTATTCTAAAGGAAAATAAACCTTCTTTAAATATAAATAATAAAATTAGTCACATAATAAAAATTATTATATTTTATTTTGGAATAAATTTATTTTTCATCCTAAAAACACATTTTCTTAAAACAGTTTTTATGCGCTCAACGCGTTTCATTCATAGTAAAATAAATACAAATATATTGAATAATTTTTATAAAAAAATTTATATATCTAGTATTCAATCATATAAGTTAAAATTTATATTATCATTTTTAGGAAATTAATATAAGTATATTTTGTTTTATATTAAACATTCATTTGCCAAAATGAGTTTTCATTATAGGTTTCATAGTTATATAAAATTATATCCATAACATTATAGAAATTTAATATAGTAAAATGTATTATATATTAATTATATTCATAATCAATATAATATTATTGGGTCAACAAATTGTTTTGTTAAAAGTAATAAAATTTTGTTACACTTGTAAAGGTTACAATATTTTTTGCTGGGGTAATAAACAAAGATATAACATTAACATTTCAATGAAAACCTATATATTTATTATTATTGAATATATTTAAAAATTATCTTGTCCCAAAATTTAGTATCTATCCTTTTGAAGATACATACCCAATAAAGTTATCATATATCGTTGAAATCATTTATAAAATTCCATTTGTGTATCTTCCATCACATATATAGAGGAAACTATTCTCCTCCTTTTCTACACTGTTTGAGACATATATGTTGTAAAACCCTTACTCAAATAATAGAATATATTATATTCCATCTTCATATAACTTATATTATTTTCATTATTCCAAATCCTAATAGATTATGGGGTAAGAAGAATGTGGTCTCTCAAAGAAGATTTATAAATCATTATAAGGGTCAATCAATTTTATTATTTATTATATTTTCTTAAAACATGCTATATATATAAATGATTACTCAAGTGTCATAAATTTTTATAGATGTTAATATGATGTAGTGAAAACCATTTACCAAATATGTTTTTATGAAATGGGTAATAAATTTGTCCGACATGTGTATGTGTAAACTACTTACTCAATATAGTTATACAATTCTTTAACCAACACCATATTACATGGATGGTTATAATGATGGATTTAATTTTTATATATGTTTTTTATAATGTTATTATACATTTGGAATTAAAATATCTTATATACATTCTTATCTTCACATCCATTAATAAATGATTACCTGGTTTTTGTGTATGTGTAGACTATCAAATCCATTAAGCGATGTGATTTTATTATAATTTATTTTTTAAATTTAATTTTAAAAGTATAAATTTAAAAAGAATATCAAATGTTTAGGATATAAATATGTTTTTGTAGATTTGAATAATCATTTACCTTTCTTTCATTCCATCAATTGCAAATGTGGAAACATCACTCAGGTATATCTACTAATTACTATATCCATAAAGAGATGTATAGAATGTCGTGTTTTTCAAACGGACAAAAGTACGTATGTTTTTGAACTTTTTTGATTGCTGGACAGATGATATTTAAAACAAAGTTTTCGAACATAATTTAAAAAGTTTCATCACTCTTAAGTGATGTTTTTAGGCACGGATGAAGGACTAAGAAGTCTCTCGATTGGATCAATAATTTTCTATGGTGTCCTAGCAGAAAAAAATCTAGATTTTAATGATAGAAGATGGTGAAAAATTTTCCAACATACTACAAAATAGTGTGGCCCAATCCCGGTAACAGTTCGACCTTGTTTATGAGGGTAACTAGCTTTGTGCATGGGTTGTGCATGGTTTCCTATACTGAGTGCCTAGGCTGTGCAGGGTGCATCTTGGAGGTAGAAGACACCACATGGGTTGTGCACGGTTTGGAAAATTGTGCGTGTCAAACCGTGTGTGATGCCCATTTTTTTAATTTTAATTTTTTAAATTAAATTAAATTAAATTAGTACATAAAACATAAATCTCCTGCTCCTCTCTCATACGTGACACACACACCCCAAGGTTCTCTCCCTGTTGATGAACATGACCTCTCGTTGACCTCCACTCCTCTCTTTTTTTTCTGTCCAGATCTCTTCATGAATCCCCTTCGATCGTTCAAGGTGAATTTTCTCCTCACATCTCCTCCTATTTTCCAGCCATTATTTTAGCTATTCGTCGCCAGATATAGTTCAGCCAAACCATGTAGGATCGAAATAATGATGTATATGCTCAATACACAAGAGGGGGGGGGGGGTGAATTGTATACTTTAAAAATTCCTTTAGAACCTTTAAAGTTAGTTAAGAATAACTGTGTTTTCCTTAAGTAAAGGAAAGGGATAAGTTTAACAAAGTTAAACTTAAGTAAATTCACAACACCTCTAATACCAAAAAAACTTGGAATAAGGAGTGAAGTTATAAACTTCAAATCCTATGAAATTTCTTAAAATTGAAATAGGGTATTCTGAAAGTAGGTTCCAGAAATATGGTTCCAGAAAGTGAAACTTAAGAAAAGATTACAAAATGAAATTCTACCTTAAAGCGTATAGAATCTAAATGAATCGGAGTATAAGTAAGAAAGTATAAGAAGGTTATACTTTCCTTATAATACAAAATGCAGCGGAAAATAAACAAGTAGTTAAACTACAAGTAACAAGATATAAGTCTTTTAACCCAAAGAGAAGTGTATCCAACAACCTTGGATAAAGGTCCCTTGATTTATACTTTCAAGAAAGTCTGTCTTACCCACACCAGGGTAAGCCCTCGATACGAAGATCGAAGTCTCTATTTTTCTATCCCCGTAAGCCCTCAACTTCAAGGTAGTTGGCAACCTCTGTCTTCCTCAGCAAGGAATCCCTCGAACTTCAAGGTAGTCGGCAACCTCTGTCTTCCTATCCCCAGAAGTCCTCGAATGTAATCACCAAAATTCGGAGTCGCACGAAGCTATGAGAGTTCATAAGAGCCTCTCTCTCTAGAAATCACTTCAACAACATGTATGCACAAAAACTAAGTTGTTGTGAGCTCTTTCAAATGAGCTCCTATTTATAGGAAAATTTCCAACGGTCAACTCCCTCTTCCAACGGTCATATTTTCCATGAAATTCGGAGGGACCTGTACACATGTAACTTAGCCAATGGTTAGTTTATAACAGAATAGATGACATCATTTTATAACAAAAAAAGTGTAACAGAATATACGAAACCATTTAAAATGTAACTCAAAAGTTCAGAATGGAAACTTCAGAGTGAAGGTTCGGAGTGTAAGGAAAATAATAATGAGTAGACAAAATATAAAGGCATAAACAAAATGAAAGTTTGGAGTCTAACCAAAAATAATTTTCGGAGTCTGAATAAATTCAGATTGTATAAAACAAATATGATCAGATTCTGTTTAATAGGTGAATTCGGAATGAGAAATTTTCATCAGAATTCGTTATGTGAATTCATCATCAGAATTCGTAATGAGAATTCATCATCAGAATTCGTAATGAGAATTCATCATCAGAATTCGTAATGATAATTCCTCATCAGAATTCGTAATGAGAATTACTCATCAGAATTATCAAGGAGAATTCGTTGTTGAAATTCATAAGGATTCGTATCCTGAATCTGGAGTAAAACTGTATTCGGAATTCGGAATGAAACTTTATCACAGTTCTCATTCTAGATTTCAGAGTGCAACTTTATCACAGTTCTTATCCAGAATTCGGATCCTAAAAACAGAATACTTCATATCAAAGTTTAAAACAATTCCGAGAAAATATAAATGAATTCGAATCGTATACTTAAGAAAAATATGGATGAAAATATGATAAGGATAATTTTTCTTACAAAAGCGATTTTCCTTATAAAAGCAATTTTCCTTATAAAAGCAATTTTCCTTATAAAAGCAATTTTCTTATAAAAGATAAGGTGTTTGTGATTTTCAAAACAAGAAGGAATGGAAAAGTCATAAGGAAAACCTTATTGACTCAACAAACCATAGACATATGTTTTACTCATTTTTTTCAATTTCCCTTAGGTTCTAGGTTGTTCATGTGGTCTCTTGGGCATTGTTCTTGTGTGTTCCAAAAACCGCCACCAAAGGCGAGGCGGTTTGGGTGGTTTTAGTCCGCTGACAATGTTTCATGGTATGTGTTATATATCCTACCTTGTTTCGAACATCTAGAATTAAAATCATTATACATCTCATTATTTATGTGGATGTGTGTATGCTCACTGGGAGAGGAGAATTTTCATTTAGTTAGAAAGCTCCAAGAGCTGAGTGGGCAGCTTGGTTCCACCTTGAGGTAGGGTCCCATTCCATGTCATCAAAGATTGTAAATGATTTAAAAAAATTTCTTACTACACTTTTGTTATAAATTAATTCATTCATTGAATTATAATGACTAATTCCACTTAAATTTGAATTTATAATGTTTCATGTTTTAAATACTATGTTGATAAATGATTTTTTGATTAACACTATCATGTTTTTATAATAACACACATCCAACTGAGGTGCACTGTCTTAATGATAAAAACTAGTGTATAGTCCTTGCTTGATTGACTTGTCATGTTTATAATTCATATGCATTGATTTCATGTTTTGATATGTCATGTTTAGGAGATGGCTATAATGGAATTATAAACAATTAGTTTCCCTTTTTAAACTATTAATTGACCAATGAACTGTATATGTGTTAGGTTTAGTTTTTGATTGGAATTACCCATGTATGTAATTTACCCTTTTTCATGGATACCAGGAGCCTTATAAAGGAAATATATATTTTTTATAAAAGTTATTAGTTTATTTAAAGGAATGGTTAATTCTTTATGATTGAACCTCAAATCAAAGTAACCAAATTATTTTCAAATGTTTTTAATGATAATAAGACCTTTGGTGACATGTGGGTTCCCAAGTAGGAAATCCATGATGGAATCAATGGATTTTCATTCTCAAACCTATGGTGATACATAGATTCCCATGTATTAATTCCACGGACGGACCTCGGTTTTTGAAACAATTATTGGTTCCATGTTTATGGAAACCCTTACCATGTTTTGGGAAGGTAGTAGTGTGGACCATTCCCTTTCAAAATGCCTTAATGGTTTTTATTAAATGTTTGAAATTATACTTGACCTTTCCAAACTAATGGAAATAATGGAATGAACTAATCAATAAATGGTTACAATGATACATGACAGTTCCACACTAATGGAAGGCAAGGCTTGAACTAATAAATAATGGATTCAAGTAAACATGATCTATCCACACTAATGGAAGGCAAGACATGAACTAGATAAATCAATACGTGGATTCTTTATCTAATAGGAATGGACTGACTCGAGATCGCCTTTTATTCTGAAAGGATAATACATTGGGTCTCAAGAACCCCATTTTGATTCGAGGATACAGTTTTCTTAGTTTTATACCTACATAGACTCTAGTTCTTGTCTATTCCTTGGATGCCTAGTATACTAAAGTTGGGTCCCTTATTCATATAGGATACTTCGGATACACACCTTGGATTAATTTTAGACTAGTAGGTTCCATTGTTAAATCCCATTGGGACTAGTATTTAGTTAGATACATATTAACTTGGTCAGTCACCTTCAACTCTATAAGAAAATTATTGTAGGATGCCTTGTATTACGCTCCGTGGATTATACTCTAACTCCTTAGCTATATTGGAATACTAATTAGTTAGCTTTCTATGTGTTTACATTACATTGTTTTTTACTCTGCAACTCCCTCAGTGGATATATTTTCCAGGTTTCCTTGTTACGTCTTGAAACCATCACTACTTATACTATAACATGATGCCTTGGATACACTCCTAGGGTCCTATATTGACATGTTTGTGCCATGGTTAAAGCCCATCAAGCCCTATCAGTTCATAGACACGTTTTACATAGGAGGAAACTCCATGGACTTAGTAGGTGACTTACTCACATGTGACATATAAATAAAATGGTAAAAATAAATTAAAGAACTCGTTACACATTCAGACACTAGTCGTGGGCTGAAGCAGTGACTTGAATATTTAGTTACATTGTATTTCATACCATATTTATGCATTCACCAAACATATATAATTTATATTGTACTATCAGGATTGAGTTTGGAACTAGTGGTGCCAGTCTAATAAAATTTATATCCCACTCCCTACTTAGGCCGCCACTGTACCGGGGTACCAAAGTATTACTTTCTTGATCGTAGGGCCTCAGACCTTTCTTGTTATAGTTTTCTTTTACTCGGGTGTTAGGGGAAAAGGACTGAGCTGGAGATCAAGATGCTCATGAAGATTTCCTTTTTGGCTTTTAGATATTTCTTTCATTGAGTCTTATATATTATTTTATTGAAACTCATGTTGTACTATTTACTAATTTAAAATATGAATAAATTTCATGTCATGCATTCATCTATTATATAAAATGGAATTGGATACTTTAGTTCATTATATAAAATTTGACTTCTGCTATTTTTTCAAATATGTATTTCTGCCATCGCCATCGATTATTATTTACTCTGTTATAATGTTGTGCAACTCTGATTATAGGGTAATGTATCCCCACTAACTTTTCATATGCCATCACTACTTTTTGGTAGACTTTTGCATATAGGGAAGCACGACAGAGGTCATGTGGCGACCAGTCTGGCCACCATCTTAGTAGTGAGCCAGGTTGGGAAATTACAACATTGTATCAAAGATGTTTTTTCCATGTGAATTACTATTTAGGGTTGGTAGAAATGATACAAGGAAAGTGTCGACATTTGGTTAATAACCGTTCTTGGGACTTATCACCCCATGTAGAGGGAATGAGTAAGTTTTTAGGGTTGGGATTGTTGTTTATGTAGTTTGCTATTACAATAGATATGATATAATATAGAGTGACTGGTGTACATTCCACTACTAATGATTTATGGAATTATGAATATTACCATTATCCTGTTATGGCATGGATGAAACATACATGCATTAGATTAGGCACTTAGAAATTCACATGACATGAATATATTCCATGAGATATAGTTGCATTAGTTGGTTTCCTGCTACATATGATTCAGTGCCTTATTGACATGCCATGCTTAGATTTATAACATTTTAGGTAATACATTAGCATGCCTTCTATGCATAATGCTCGTTATAGCATACTCACCAGATTACAATTCCATGCTTTTGTTATTTCACTTTATTGCTTTGTGTTAGCTTCTCATAGTGACATGACATGCTAGCTTACATTAAGATTACAACGGGATATGCCTTCTGTGATTAAATGGATTCATGGACTATGTTTAAATGTTTTGATTATGATGGGAGCCGGTTTTCAGTTGTGAGGTGTATAGGTTCCTTATATCTAGAAAAATGTAACATGTGTAATTGAGCAATTGTGAAAAGGTTTCTACATTCAATTTTTAAGTGAAGTTGGTTTTGACTAAAGGGAGTCAAATTCCAAACTGTATTGTGTATGGGTTCTTTTCACATTTTTAGGTACCCACAGAAATAATTTGGACTGTAATGTTTGGACATGTAAAATTTTGAATTTACATTTGTATCAACTAATGGGAGACAATTTTTAATCCATTGACTGTATAGGTTCTTCATGAATTGGGAAATGTAAACCCATATTAAATGAGATAACATGATTCCTTTTGAAATGATTATAAATATGAAACATGTTTAGTTTTTATATGAAATAAAATTATTAGCTTTTTAAAATGCTACTAGACCCATGTAGGTCAGTTGGAGAATTCTTTTATGGAATGACACATTTGGGGGTTTATTTTTTTATAATTGTATATTTACTATTGGGTTTCATTATAGAGAACACAGGTTGGTTACAATTGGACCCACATATGTCACCTAATTTTCTTAAAAGGAATTTATTTTGATATGTTTCCTGAAAATGACGGAATATCAACTAATGTGAAATGTTTTTAAAAAAATGTTTTATAAAACCTTCCTGTTTTTCCATTGGGACATTAGTTAAAATCTTGTAACTTGTGATTTTTTTTGAAAATGGTACATTGATGTCTTGATTAAACCATTTTATGACTAAAGATTAAATGTTATTAAATATAAGAGTATTGGAAATAAAACATATAGTGGCGTCCACTATTTAAAAACCTTGTGAACAGGTGGTTAGGAAAACTCTTTTAGTTTCCTTGGAACGGATGCATGAGTACTTTCTGTACGTGTTATTTTTTGTATCAACGATGTTATGATCAGATTTTGAGCCTAGTGACTTTGGTTGGTCAGGTCCTGGTTTTAGGGTTGAAATTTTTTCTTCATAAGTGGTATCATGTCATAGGTATCTCCCTCTGAAAATAATTCCTAGTTAGTGTAGAAGCTTTTCTCAATCTTGGTGTTTTTTGGGCATTGTTGTCTGAAGTGGGAAATTTTGTTCTAATGCAACACCCAAGTTTGGTTGGGTGTTTATGTCATTTTGGAACTTGTTATGTGTATGATAATTTAGTAATTCTCATTTTCAGAAGGTTAGACATGACTCGGGGCATGGTTAGCCACTCTTAGTCATTTGAACCTTTCTTATTCTCAGAAAAGGATGACTGGTTATGGAATCTACCAGGATGATGGTCTTATGTGGGAATATGACTCAGAAATAAATATTCTTTTAATATTGAGTACCGTCTCGGGTCATCTTCATGTAGAGTGTATTGATAGTTAAAGAATTAGTACCATTCCAATACTCTCACCGGTTTTCAAATTACTCAGGTGTTTTGACACGCCAGTCTCATGGAATTAATCTAGTGCCCATATGTGTTGCTAGTTTTTTCTCTATTGACCAGGACACTATTAAGTTGGGTAGTGTCCAATTGGGTTTTTTAATGTGTCTTTCCATGTAGATGAAGAAAAACTAATAGAACCATTGGATAATGGTTGGTTATTACTGTTAGTCCTCGAGGCTTCCATGTCTTAAATTGAGTCGATGCTTGCTTGGAAGCACAACTTTTTTTTGGTTCAACTATATTATATTAAAGTTTCTGGGTGGTGTACCTAGAAACCCTATCTTAGATACTCTTAGTGTACTCTTCTTAAGATATGAGCATGTTCCCTATCTTGACATTGTCCTCGATGCACTAAGAGATCTTCAGCCTTATGCTATGCTAAATCATTAAAATTTGTTGATCATGTTGGATGATCTTTGTCAGTGTTACACACTAAAGAATGATTTTCATCAAGGCTTGGTATTCCTATGTGATTCCTGGATTCCCATGTAGGAATTCCTTGTTCAAAATTATAGACTCCTGCCATTTATTTTGATTTGATCTGGCCACTGTCTTAGTGGTTGGTCAGGTCAGGAAATTTTCTCAACTCATTATCCCTTATCTTTAGTTTGATGTATATGTTTGTGAGGAGATGTTTTAAAGATAGTTTCTAGGTGATGGAAAGTGTAGTCTGAAGGTTAGAAGTTTCTTTTGAGAGAGCTTGATCCACCAGTTCTGTTAGGTCGATCAGAAATCGACCATTTTAATTTTACGAAATGAATCCTTGAGTGTCGTATGAACACTTAGAGTTATACCTTATATGAATATTCAAAGGGTGGCGGTACCATGCCTTGGAATTTCCATCTTCGTTATGTTAACAACCATGGTGGGATTCACCATCAGCGAAGTGTTACCAAGACTTTGATGTGATCTTGTCACTATCTAAATGTGCTCATGTAAACTTTGTATTTGTATTTATGTTGAACTTTTAGTGTTGGGTTAGGGTGTAATGGTTGAAGTTCAGAGTGCATTAGAAGTGATAAGGGTTCATTAGGAGTTGGTAATTCAATGAAACAATAGGAAGGAAACTTCACGACCAATTTTTTGTTGGTGTTTATGTTGTTCGCGAAGGATTCTCGGGTATGAGAAGTATTTAAGGTGGTTAGAATGTTGACTCTCGTGTTTTTGAACTGAAAAAAAGTATGATGGTTTTTGAACTTTTTTGTTTTTGGGATGGGCCAGATTAGAAAATGAGTTTCAAAAAATAATTTCAAGAGTTGGATCACTCACAAGTGACATATTTAGGCATGTGTGAATGCCCGAGAAGTCTGTCAAGTGGTTCGGGAAATTAAAGGGTGCCATACCCGAAAAAAAATCATGTTTTTAATGTCAGAAGAGGGTGAATAGTTTGCGCATGTCCTGGTTTAATTTTGGCAGCGACTTTGTGCATGGGCTGAGCATAGTTTCCTAATCACTACGCATATTCCATGCACGGTGTGTCATGAAGGCATAAGACTCCGCACGGTTTGCACAAGGTTTGGAAAACCTTGCTGGTCAAACCGTGCGGGATGCCTAGCTTTTTATTTTTAAATTTGTTTTTATTTACTAAAATTAAATTAAAACATAAAACCTAAACTCTCCCTCCCCCTCAAATATGTGACACACCCATTTCTAGGGGAACACACCTTTGAAGCACGTGACCCCTCCTTATCCTCCACTCCTCTATTCATTTCCGCCCGGATCACATCCTGAATCCCCTTCGATCATTCAAGGTGAGTCTTCTCCTTATATATCCCCTTATTTTCAATCCACAATTTGAGGTATTGGTCACACGAGATGGTTCTTCCTACCCATATACTTATGGTTAAATCTTTTTTCCTATTTCTCTAGAATGTTATGTCGTGATAATGGTCTCTCGGGCGTTGTTCTTGTTTGTTAAGGCAACCTCCGCCAAAGGCAAGGCGGTTCACGTGGTATCGGTCTGCCAAAAACATTTAGGGATAATGTTGATACCTTCTCTGTAACACCCTAAGATTTTATGAGATATTTTTTATGTCTTATGTTATATGCAACACCAAAGGAATCTTTCACAGCACACAATACGGACTTGGCTTGCATTACACGTAATCACAACCTTCCTCGATAGCGTGTGTAGTACGCAATACCGGGTTTCACTAAACAATGATATATTATTGTGAACTAGACATTATGAATAGTATTAACTACATTTTTAATTTTATTATTCATCTTATGCATTTTCTAGAACATGGTAAGAGAAAAAAATAAATTTTTTTGGGTAAAATAAGTATTTTTAAAAAATGCAGTTTTGCCGCCTTTTGATGGCGCACCCACATTAAATATCGTTTTTGACATGTTTATAAGTTAAATTTGACAAAATAAAATTCTTCTTTTGAATCAGGGTATAAAAATTTATGTTGGATAAATTTTTGATATTTTTCTGATAACTTTCATATTTTGATGAATAGTAAAAATACGCTAATTTTTAATTAAAAACAACTTTTTTCATTGAGATAATTTATATGGTTAAATTATAATATTTAATGGTTTTAAAGTATAAATAGAATATATTTTTACCATTGAATTAAATGTATGTCATTAGCATTAATTTCACATTGAATTCATAGGTAAAAACATTTCAATCTTTGGCAATGTTTTATCTTCTAAAACCCATTTTCATAACAATGAGATTTATTTCCAATTAATTACTGAAACTTATATGTTTTGAATTTTGAAAAATGGATTCCATATTCGGAATCAGTGGGTCCAAATTATGTTAATAGGATACCTTTTATTTTTTGGCATTATGAATAGAAACTACGGTAAATTTTATTTACCATAGTTAAAGGTAAATCGGGTAATGAATGGTAAATATAAGATTATAAAATTACACTAACACCTGTCAAAATCCTATTGGATGACTAAAAGTCGACCCATATCACCTAAGGGTCAGATTATATTCATTTAATATACTTTTGTCCATGAAAATAATTAAATTATTATTAAAACCAAAGAATGTGACAACATGTCACTTTCTTAAATCTTATAAGTATAATAATTTTAATTTAGTGATAAACTTAATAAAACTTCAAACATGAATAGTATCAAGAAAGCTAATACAATTATCTACATTATAGAAATTTATTTAGTATTTTTAGGGATTAAATAAATATGATTAATTATGACACAATAGTGATGTTGAAATTATTTTATTAAATAAAATATCAAATAAATGGTTTTAAAAATATTAAAATAAATTCTATATGAACTATTTAATGTGAACCAGTAATTTTCTAGGAACATATGACATTTTATGAATCTATTAAAGCTTTTAGTTCGAAAATATCTTCTGTATATATTTTATTTAAATTCAAATAAATGAATAGTGTCAAAATTGACACTATTGTTATTTTATAAAAATAACATATTATAAAATTATTTAAAAATCACAAAAATATTTAAAAATTATAAATTAAAATTTATATGGTCTACAATGTCATAAAGTGTCAAATTATGGAAAATTCACAACCCATATGTAATTATTTATAATAATTTAAAATTTACAATATTATTACCACAAATAAAATTAAATTGATAAATAAGGATAAATCAAGTTGATAATGTTAAAAATAAATTCTTAACATATCTAAAATTTATTGGTTGATGATATTACAACCCTATCTCATCTAATATTTGGATATGAGTCATTTTTTAGGTTTTTATGTGGGGTTGGGATTTAATATATTTCTTATATTTCCAAAGGTGCCCCTCTCCTCCCTTATAAAAGGGAACCTCCTCCCTCTCCTGCTCACACCAATTTGAGCCTTCAAGCTTGTCCAATCCCTGACCATTTCACTTCCCCAATTATATAGAAACATCCTATAGGTCATGGTCTTCTTCAAATACCAATTGTAGTGCCCTAAGAGGAGGTCTCAAAGAGGCTCTTCAAAGAAGAGGTAATGTCCGTTACCGAGTCTTTCAACTTTATTTCTTCTTCCACTTCTTCTTCTTTAATTTTTTCTTTATAAATTAATAACATCAGTATCACTCATATACTGATATGTTATTATAAGTATGAAAAATCCCTATTTCATCATCTATCTATCCTACGGAAAATGAAATCACCGCGCGTGCGTACGTACGGAATACCGTCTCCACGCCGTGGTGTAATATATTTTCCATAACCACCTTACTTGGATGTGTATAATGGTGCAAATAAATAACTATATATGATTATTGTAAAGTGGTATTGATTCTGAAATAGTATACAGACACTCCAATACAATTCCATGATCATGGGAAGAATATCATCGCTCGTGCGTACGTACGGAATACCGTCTCCACAATGTGATGCGATTCGTTCTACATGATCTTCATTGAATAATGATTATATAAACGAATTTAATGAATAAATATGATATATATTACACTAATACCATTCTATAAATGAGGTATCTATAACCTAAATAGAAGAATAAGAATTTATTCGACAAAACACGCATAAGAACACAAAGTAATAAACACCCGAATAACAAGTAATAATGAAATATTACTAATAAGAAGCTAAGAATATGACCATATATGATATAATAACAATAAGTATGATTCTGGAATAAGTCAATAACATTATTTAAATCATTATACAAGAGGTTCAGACACTTACGAAGAAAATCAGACCTAAGGTAAGGGAAAATACCAAAATCTCATTTTTATCTGAGATTTTTTATACTTTGGTATTTACTGGGGTGTATTTTATCATCCACATCCATGTTACCTCAATATGTAATATTGTTTCCATCCACCTACAATTGTTTAAACCCATTTTTACCCTTCGGTGAGTTTTTAGGAAAGGATATGAAAGGAATATTTTTCCATTTTTCGTACGAAGTACTTTTTGACTTTCTGACAAAAGTACGAGAAGAATGTTTTTTTATCTTATACGACATGAATTGATTTTTAAAATTTTTTTTCCAAGAAGCTTCCTTTAAAAGTTTTCAAGTTTATTTTTAATCAACTTATTTTAGTTCAAAATTGTATGACATGTTAAGAATTGAAAAATGTTTTTGAAGTAGAAAGGATATTTTCCTCAAGAATGGAATTCAAGTGTTTTATCAAAATTATTTTCCATCTAAGATAATATAGGGTTCTATTTCTATAACTATTAGTAAATTGATTTGATTATGTTGTGATGGAATTATTTTTATGAATTCCTTTATCTTATATGAATTTTTTTATGATGTCACGATGTTTAAGAATCCCATTTTTATTACATGGGTTATGCAATGATGTATGATTTATGATCTTTGTGGAACACATAAGAATGGTTTCATTGTGATATGGGTGGGAGCTATATCTCCCTCTAATGCATTGGGTAAAGATTTTATATCTCATGAGATAAACATGGCTGGAACGGCAGGTTAAACCGGTTCAGTGAAAGATGACTGAAACGAGGAGTGAACTCGGTTCAGAAATGGACTTTGTCCACTAATATAGTCTCAGCAATGAGTCTTGACTAATAAGAAATTATTCTCTATGATTATGTGTGTATGCCACAAAGTTTCATGTTTAATGTTATGATTATTGGGATTAAATTTCACTACCATGATTTATCCAATGTTATGAAATTATAATCTCTTTTACAGGGTAAGATTTTCAAAATGTTATGTTCTTATGAATTTGATGTAATTGATATTTCTTTTGTTTACCCTTACTGAGCATTTGAGATCACACTTTTGTATGATTTCTTTCCCCAGTCCAGGAATAAGGGTATTAAGTAAGATATTCCAAAAAGGGACTATAGATATGATGAAATAAATGGGAGACAATGTAGATGCTTTATGAACCAGTTGTTTATGTTTCCATGTTTCTAAAGACACTATAACTATATGGTCCTTTCATGGTTTTGTTATATGTTGTAATAAGTATGCTTCAATTTTGAATTATTAACCATGTATGTAAAGTATGGGTCGCTATAGTTGGTATCAGAGGAAAGGTATAGTCAACCTTTGGAAACTAGTATGTGAAAGCCTTAGTAAGAAACCTAAGGATATGTGTAAGCATAGAACACAATCTTAGTGTTTTAGAAATGGCCATGAACAACCTATGATAAGACCTTAAGTGTGAAATTTTATTCTTGATTATGTGGGTTTCCTATTATAATTAGTGTTGCTCACACTATTCTTCTTGGTTTTAGTCAATGGCTGGAACCTGATGAAACCGTGTTAATGCAGAATGCAATGGGAAATGCAATGATTGTCCCCCTGAGAAACCAAACATTATGGGAGCTTGAATGCAAAATCTTGTATCCATTCTCACACAACTTTCTCAAGCTATGAATCATGCAGGACTTCCAAATGAGCAAAGGAAGGAGCAAAATTCTGTTGAATCCTTCATGAGGCAGCGTCCACCTTCATTTAGCAGGTCTTCTGATCCATTAGTTGCTGAACAATGGATTAGTACCACTAAAAAGATATTTTCAGTTCTCCAATGTTCTTAACATGATAAAGTCATCTTAGTAGTGTATCATTTGGAAGGTGATGCTGATCAATGGTGGAATATTATTAAGAATACGAGGTAAAGGGATGAAATTGGTTCCATGGAATGGGATGTGTTCAAGAACTTATTTTTCAATAAGTATGTACCTTGTATTCTTCGAACAAAGATGGAGAAGGAGTTTCTCGAACAGAAGCAAAAGGATGATGAATCCGTTGGTACCTACGAAGCAAATTTTACAAGACTTGCAAGGTACACTTTCAGAATTATTATCCAACCTGAGAGTAAGATCGATCGATTCATTAGTAGCATAAAACCAAGTCTTCGAAGGGCGTTACCCATAAGGGACTTCAATAGCTATGAGGAAATTGTTCGATGTGATCTCAAGGTTGAGATGGAGATTGGTGTAACCCTTCAGTCACATGGGTTTGATAAGAAGAGGAAAATGGAATTCAAAGGAAAATATAAAGACCACACTGAAAAGAAGATGAGTTTTCCCTTATTCTCAAAGTGTGGAAAGAAACATGGAGGAAATTGTCTTAAGGGGACAATAAAATGTTATAGGTGTGGAAAAGAAGGTCATCGAAAAATTGAATGTCGGAATAATGGGAAGAAGATGTCTAATGATGCAAACAATTGAAGGGATACACAGAATGAACCTACTACACTTCAATGTTTCAAGTGCAAGGAGATGGGGCATTATGCCAATCAATTCCCAAATCTAAGGGTTGATGATGATGATCGACGTCAATAAACTCTTAAGGCCAAAGACAAAGGAAAGTCACATGCAATTACTATCGGCGATGTGGAGTACGACAACGAAGTGGTGAGAGGTACACTTACTATCCACTCTAAAGTAGAAAATGTTTTATTTGATTCTGGATCCACCCATTATTTTATTTAAGAAGAATTTTCTAAGGGTATCACCGTATTACCTCTACAATTAGATGTTGAGTTAGTTGTGACAACTCCTAATGGCACAACAGTCGCATCAAAAGTTTACAATACTTCTCCGATTGAAGTTTGTGGGAAAGTGCTTCCTGCAAATCTTGTGATCCTTCCTATAGTGGAATTTAATGCGATTCTTGGCATGGATTGGCTTTCTTTATATGGAGCTCATATCAATTTCCAAAGAAGGGAAGTCACATTTCATATTCCAGATCAATCTATGATCATCTATCGATGCAAGTATGAACATAACCTTCCAGTGAAACTTTCATCCATCTTATGGGTCTTGATTACACTAAATGAAGGTTATTTATTTCAAATGGTTGGAGAGAAACTCATGATTAATAATATTCCCATTGTACGGGAATTTTATGATGTATTTTTGGAGGAATTGCTAGGTCTTCCACCAAATTGTGAAGTTGAGTTTTCAATAGAACTCGTACCGGGTGCTTTGCCTATTTCAAAGACACCTTATAGAATGGCCCCAATTGAGTTGCAGGAATTGAAGAAGCAACTCCAAGAGAATTTTGATAAAGGATTCAAATGCCCTAGTGCGTCACCTTGGGGAGCACCTGTTCTGTTTGTTAAGAAGAAAGATGGATCAATGAGACTTTGCATTGATTATCGAGAACTTAACAAGATCACTATCAAGAACAAATATCCTCTCCCACGCATTGATAACCTATTTGACCAACTACGTGGAGGTCAATACTTTCCCAAGATTGATTCGTTCAGGGTATCATCAATTAAGGGTCAAAAGGTAGGATATAACAAATACGACTTTCCGTACAAGGTATGGACACTATGAATTTATAGTGATGCCATTTGGTCTTACTAATTCCCCTACTATCTTCATGGATCTGATGAATAGAGTCTTTAGAGACTATCTTGATCAGTTTGTGGTAGTCTTTATAGATGATATTCTTGTCTATTCAAAGAGAAAGGAAGAACATGAAGATCACATGAGAATTGTATTAAAGACCCTAACAAAGGATAAGCTTTATTCCAAATTTTCCAAGTGTGAACTTTGGCTTCAAAAAGTGGCATTTTTGGGTCACATAATCTCAAAAGAGGGGATATATGTGGATCCAACAAAAATGGAGGTTATTGAAAGATTGTCGGGACCAACAATAGTAACTGAGATCCGAAGTTTTCTTGGTTTGGCTGGATATTACCGATGTTTCTTGAATGATTTTTCAAGGTTATCTAACCCACTCACCAAGTTGACTCGAAAAGGAGTTAAGTTTGTTTGGACGGAGGAATGTGAAGAAAATTTCAAAGAGTTAAAAAAAAGGTTAGCCAGTGCACCTGTGCTCACACTACCTTGTAGTTGAGAAAGGTTTGTGATCTACAGTGATGCATCCAATAAGGGACTGGGATGTGTTCTGATGCAAAATGATATGGTGATAGCTTATGCTTCATGACCGTTGAAAATACATGAGCAAAATTACCCAACTCATGATTTGGAGTTAGCTGCGGTAATCTTTGCATTAAGGATTTGGAGGCATTACCTTTATTGTGAAAGGTGTGATATTTATACCGATCAGAAAAGTTTAAAGTATATTTTCACACAAAATAAGATGAATATGCATCAAAGAAGATGGTTGGATCTGATTAAGGATTACGACTGCTCAATTCATTACCACCCTGGGAAAGCAAAAAAGGTAGCAGCAGCATTAAGTCGACAAGACCATGCTAGCTTATCCATGATGAGGATCACAAAAGATCCAATATTTATGGATTTACAAAGGATGGATCATGGAATTTTAATGGAAGGGGAGAAATCTTATCTTTCTCAAATAAATGTTCAACCATCTATACATGTGATGATTCAAGAGGCACAGAAAGAAGATGTCGAGTTACAAAAGAAGGTGAGGAATGTACTTGAATTCAACCTTGATTGTGATGGGATAATAAAGTTTAGGAATCGGGTTTGTGTTCCTCCCATCCCCAAATTAAAGAAGGAGCTGCTGGATGAGGCTCATAGTTCTTAATTCTCTATTCATCCTAGAAGCACGAAGATGTATAGGGACCTGAAAGAGTACTTCTGGTGGGATGGAATGAAAAGAGATGTTACTGAATATGTCTCTCGATGCTTGGTTTGTTAGTAAGTTAAAGCTGAGAGACAGAAGTCTAAGTGGATGTTACAACCATTACCCTTACCAAAATGGAAATAGGAAAACATCACTATGGACTTTGTCATTGGACTTCCTAAAACATCCAAAGGCAATAATGCTATCTGGGTCATAGTTGATCGTCTTACAAAGTCTGCACACTTCATTGCTATTATAGAGGATTTCTCTCTAGATCAGCTTTCCAGGATATACGTAAAGGAAGTGGTAAGATTTCATGGAGTACCACTTTCTATTATATCTGATCGGGATCTGAGGTTTATCTCAAAGTTCTGGAGAAGTCTTCAGCATACTCTGGATACAGAGTTGAGTTTTAGCACTGCTTATCATCCTCAGACAGATGGTCAGTCTGAGAGGACAATTCAAACTCTAGAAGATATGTTGAGAGCCTGCTCTATAGATTTCAATGGTGGTTAGGATCAACACCTACCTTTGGTGGAATTTTCTTATAATAATAGATTTCACTCCAGTATTCAGATGTCTCCTTATGAAGCTCTCTATGGAAAGAAATGAAGGACTCCAACTTGCTGGGATGATGTTGGGGAAAGAAATCTATTAGGACATGATCTCGTTGATGAAATGGCAGAAAAAGTCATATCTATTCAACAACACATAAGAGCAGCTCAGAATCGACAGAAAAGTTATGCCGACAACCGAAGAAAACACCTAGAGTTTGAAGTGGGTGATAAAGTGTTCTTACGAATATCACCCTGGAAGAGGGTCACGAGATTTGGAAAGAAGGTAAAGTTGAGCTCTAGATATATTGGTCCTTTTGAAATTCTGGATCGTGTTGGGAAGGTAGCTTACCGATTGGCGCTTCCACCGAATCTCTCTTAATTTCACGATGTGTTCCATGTATCTCTCTTGAGAAAGTACATACCTGATCCTTCACATGTACTCATCTCAGAAGTTATACCACTGGAGAAAGATCTTTCTTATGAAGAACAACTAATAGAGATTATGGATCATAGTGAAAAAGTCCTACAGAACAAGACCACTCGCTTGGTGAATGTTTTATGGAGGAACCACCAATTAGAAGAAGCTACATAAGAACTTGAGGATATAATGAGGGATATGTATCCTCATCTATTTGTAATGAAGTGACGAATTTCGAGGGAAAAATTCATTTTAAGGGGGGTAGAATGTAACAACCTGAGATTTGATGAGAAATTTTTTTATGTCTTATGTTATACGCAACACCAAAGGAATCCTTCACAGTACACAATACGGACTTGGCATGCATTACACGCAATCACGACCTTCCTCGATAGCTTGTATAGTACGCAATACCGGGTTTCACTAAACAACGATATATTATTATGAACTAGCCGTTTTGAATAGTATTAACTACATTTTGAATTTTATTATTCATCTTACACATTTTCTAGAACATGGTAAGCGAACAAAATAAATTTTTCGGGTAAAATAAGTATTTTTCAAAAAATACAGTTTTGTTGTCTTTTGATGGTGCACCCACATTAAATCTAGTTTTTGACATGTTTATAAGTTCAATTTGACAAAATAAAATTCTTCTTTTTAATCAGGTTATAAAAATTTACTTTGGAATTTTTTTTGATATTTTTCTGATAACTTTCATATTTTGATGAATAGTAATAATACGCTAATTTTTAATTAAAAACAACTTTTTTCATTGAGATAATTTATATGGTTAAATTATAATATTTAATGGTTTTAAAGTATAAATAGATTATATTTTTACAATTTAATATAATTTATGTCATTAGCATTAATTTCACATTGGATTCATAGGTAAAAACATTTCAAACATTGGCAATGTTTTAACTTCTAAAACCCGTTTTCTTAACATCGAGATTTATTTTAAATTAACTACTGCAACTTATATGTTTTTAATTTTGAAAAATGGATTCCATATTCGAAATCAGTGGGTCCAAATTATGTTAATAGGCTACTTTTTATTTTTGGAAATTATGAATAGTAACTAAGGTAAATTTTATTTACCATAGTTAAAGGTAAATCGGGTAATTAAGGGTAAATATAAGATTATAAAATTACCCTAACATCTGACAAAATTCTATTGGATGACTAAAAGTCGACCCATATCACCTAAGGGTTGGATTAGATTCATTTAATGGACTTTTGTCCATGAAAATAATTTAATTATTATTAATACCAAAGAATGTGACAACTTGTCACTTTCTTAAATATTATAAGTACAATAATTTTAATTTAGTGATAAAATTAATGAAACTTCTAACATTAATAGTCTCCAGAACTCTAATACAATTATCTACATCATAGAAATTTATTAATAATTTTTAGGGATTAAATAATTATCATTAATTATGACACAACAATGATGCTGAAATTATTTTATTAATTAAAATATCTAATAAATGGTTTTAAAAATATTAAAATAAACATTATATGAACTATTTAATGTGATCCACTAATTTTCTAGACACATATGACATTTTATGAATCTATTAAAGCTTTTAGTTTGAACATATATTCTGTATATAGTTTATTTAAATTCAAATAAATGAATAGTGTCAAAATTGACACTATTGTTATTTTATAAAAATAACATATTATAAAATTGTTTAAAAATCACAAAAATATTTAAAAATTATAAATTAAAATTTATATGGTCTAAAATGTCATAGATTGTAAAATTATGGAAAATTCACAACACATATGTAATTATTTATAATAATTTAAAATTTAGAATATTATTACCACAAATAAAATTAAATTGATAAATAAGGATTAATCAAGTTGATAATGTTTAAAATAAATTCCTAACATGTCTAAATTTTATTTGTTGATGATATTACAACCCTATCTCATCTAATATTTGGATATGAGTAATTTTGGAGGTTTTTAAGTGGGGTTGGGATTTAATATAAACTAATATTTCTTATATTTCCAAAGGTGCCCCTCTCCTCCCTTGTAAAAGGGCACCTCCTCCCTCTCCTCCTCACAGCAATTTGAGCCATAAATTTCGGCCAATCTTTGGCCATTTCACTCCCCCACTTCCCTAGAAACTTCCTAGAGGTCATGGTCCTCTTCAAAAACCTATTTTAGTGCCCTAAGAGGAGGTCTCAAAGAGGCGCTTCAAAGAAGAGGTAATGTCCGTTACCGATTCTTTCAACTTTATTTCTTTTTCCACTTTTTCTTATTTAGTTGTTTAATTATAAATTAATAAAATCAATATCACTCATATACTTATATGTTATTATAAGTATGAAAATACCCTATTTCACCATTTATCCATCCTACGGAAAATGAAATCACCGCACGTGCGTACGTACGGAATACTGTCTCCACGCCATGGTGTAATCTATTTTCCATCACCACATTACTTGGATGGGTATAATGGTGAAAATAAATAACTATATATGATTATTGTAAAGTGGTATTTATTAGGAAATAGTATACAAACACTCTAATATAATTCCACGATCATGGGAACGATATCATTGCTCGTGCGTGCGTACGGAATACCGTCTCCACAATGTGAGGCGATTCGTTCTACATGATCATCATTACATAATGACTATATAAATGAATCGAATAAATAAATATGATATATAGTAAACTAATACCATTATGGAAATGAGGTATCTATAACCTAAAGAGAAGAATAAGAATTTATTCGACAAAACATGCATAAGAACAAAAAGTAATAAACACCCGAATAACAAGTAATAATAAAATATTACTAATAAGAAGCTAAGAATATGACCATATATGATATCATAACAATAATTATGATTCAGGAATAATTCAATAACATTATTTAAATCATTATACAGGAGGTTCGGACACTTACGAAGCAAATTGGACCTAAGGTAAGGGAAAATATCACAATCTCATTTTTATCCGAGATTGTTTATACTTTGGTATTTACTGGGGTGTATTTTATCATCCACATCCATGTTCCCTCAATATGTAATATTATTTCCATCCACCTAAAAATTTTTTAATCCAATTTTACACTTCGGTGAGTTTTTTGTAAAGGATATGAAAGGAATCTTTTGTCATTTTTCGTACGAATTACTTTTTGAATTTCCGAAAAAAGTACGAGAAGAATGTTTTTTTAACTTATACAGCATGAATGGATTTTTAAAACATTATTTCCAAGAATCTTCCATTACAAGTTTTCAAGTTTATTTTTAATCAACTTCTTTTAGTTTAAAATTGTATGACATGTTAAGAATTGAAAAATGTTTTTGAAGTAGAAAGTATATTTTCCTCAAGAATGGAATTCAAGTGTTTTATCCAAATTATTTTCCATCTAAGATAATATAGGGTTCTGTTTATATCCCTATTATTACATTGATTTGATTATGATGTGATGGAATTATTTTTATGAATTCCTTTATCTTATATGATTTGTTTTATGATGTCACGATGTTTAAGAATCCCATTTTTATTACATGGGTTATGCAATGATGTATGATTTATGATTTTTGTGGCACACATAAGAATGGTTTCATTATGAGATGGGTGGGACCTATATCTCCCTCCAATGCATTGGGTAAAGATTTTATATCTCATGAGATAGACATGACTGGAATGGCAGGTTAAACTAGTTCAGTGAAACAGGACTGAAACGAGGAGTGAACTCGGTTCATAAATGGACTTTGTCCACTAAGATAGTCTTGGCAATGAGTTTTGACTAATAAGAAATGATTCTCTATGATTATGTGTTTATTTCACAAAGTTTCATGTTTTCAGTTATGATTATTGGGATTACATTTCACTACCATGATTTATCCCATGTTATGAAATTATGATCTCTTTTGCAGGGTAAGATTTTCAAAATGTTATGTTCTTATGAATTTGATGTAATTGATATTTCTTTTTTTACCCTTACTGAGCATTTGAGCTCACCCTTTTGTATGTTTTCTTTCCCTAGGACCCGAAGAAGGGTATTAAGTAAGATATTCCAAAAAGAGACTATAGATATGATGAAATAAATGGGAGACAATGTAGATGCTTTATGAACCAGTTGTTTATGTTTCCCAGTTTCTAAAGACACTATACCTATACGATCATTTCATGGTTTTGTTATATGTTGTAATAAGTATGTTTCAATTTTGAAGTATTAACCATGTATGTAAAGTATGGGTCACTATATTCTACTTTGGTTCTCATCTCTTGAATTAAAATCATTATATATCCCCTCATGTATGTGGATGTGTGTATTATCATTGGAAGAGTAACATATTCTTTTAGATAGAAATCTCCAAGAGCTGAGTGAGCGGCTTGGTTCCACCTTGAGGTAGGGTCTTTTTCCAATTCTTCAGTCATTATAAATACTTTAATAAATTTTTGTACTACAATTTTTTAATAAATTAATTCATGAAATGAAGTATAATGTTCAATGCCTCTTAAATGTGAATTTGTGAGGTTTCATGTTTTAAATGATAAGTTGGTAAATGATTTGTTGATAAACAATATCATGTTTTTATATAAAATCCCCTCTAATAGAGGTACGATGCATTCAAGCTAAAAAGTACTAGTTAGGACTTTCTTTCTAGACTTTTCATGTTAATGATTTTTATGCATTGATGTTATGTTGCGATACAAGATGATTATAACATGATGCTAAGGGGATTAAAAACACTATGTTTTCCATTTTAAATGACTAAAGGACAAAAGCATTGTCTAAGTGTTTGGTCTAGTTTTAGATTAGAATTACCCATGTAGGTAATTTACCATTTTTCATGGATACATGGTGCCTTATAAATGAAATTGACATGTTTTGGATAAAATGAATGAGTGAGTTAAATGAATGGTTAATTCATACTGAATGAACCTCAATGCAAATTTTCCAAATTATTTTAAAATGTTTTGAATTCTAATAAAACCTTGGCTAGCACGTGGGACCTGTGTAGGAATTCCAAGATAGAATCCAAGGGTTTCAAGTTCATAACATGGGATATAAATGGATTCCCATGTAGTAATTCCATTGACGGAACCAGGTTCATGAGACAAGGATTGGATCCACGTTCGTGGAAACACATACCATGTTATGGGAAGGTAGTGGTGTGGACCTTGCTATTTGAAAATGCATTATTGGATTTTATTAAATAGTTTCAATGCTACATTACCTTTCCAAACAAATGGATAGAAAGGCATGTACTAATCAATAAATCGATGCAATACAACTTGACCTCTCCACACTAATGGAAGGCAATGCATGAACCAATCAATAAATGGTTGCAATGCTACTTGACTTTTCCACACAAATGGAAAGAAAGTATTGAACCAATAAATAATGGTTTAAACTCTATGTGATCTATGCACACTAATGGAAGGAAGCAATTAAACTAGATTAATCATTACATGAATTCATTATATAATAGGAATTGACTGATTCGTGCTCACCTTGGATTCTAATAGGATAATACATTTGGTCTCGGGAACCCCATTCAGATTTAAGGAAATAGTATGATTAGGATAATACCAACCTAGACTCTGGTACTTGAATTTTCCTTGGATGTACAGTATACAGCCATTGGGTAGCTTCTTCTTATAATATACCTCAGATAGACTCCTTGGATCCAACATTGACTAGTTAGTGCCATGGTTAAATCCCATCTGGACTTGTCTTTTCTTAGCCCCATTTTACCTTGGTCGATCACCATAGACTATGTATGTGACTTATTATGGAATTACTTGGATTATTCTTCTTGGATTACAATTAACCCTTAGCTAGACTCATATACTACTGAGTTATCTTTTCGTGAGTTTAAGTAACCTTTTTTTTACCCAAGAACTCCCTCACTGGATATCTTTAAAAGGATTCCATGTTATGTCTTGAATCCTTCACTACTAATATAATCACCGGATTCCTTGGATACACTCCTTGGGTATAGCATTGACAAGTTTGTGTGATGGTTAAAGCCCATCGAGCCTGGTCATTTCATACTCGCATTGTAACTTGGGGGAAACTCCATGGGCTCAATAGGTGACTTACTAACATGTGACATAAAAATAAAATGGTAAAACACAATTAATGAACTAGTTACCCATTCATACACTAGTCAAGGGATGAAACAAGTACTTGGGTATTTAGTTACATTGTATTTCTTACTATAATTATGCATTCTTGCACCGTGTTTAATTTATATTATAATGTAAGGATTGGGTTAAACACCAGTGGTTCAAGCCTATTGAGATTTATATCTAACACCCTACTCAGGTTGCTACTACACTAGGGGTACCCGAGAAGACTTTTCTTGTTCGTAGGGCCTCAGACATTGCTTGTGGTTGTTTGCTTTTAACTAGGTGTTAGGAGAAAAGGACTCTGCTGGATCTCATGCTACCTATGGTGATTGCCTTGGGGGTTTTAGGTCTTTCTTTACTAGATTATTATATTGTATTGTATTTTAAATCATGTTGTACTTTTTACTGCTTTAAAATATTAATAAATTCCATGTCATGTATTCATTTCTTGTATAAACTGACATTGGGCACTTCTGTAAATTATATGAAATCAATCTTCCACTGATTTGTCAATTATGTATTACTACTTCTGTTGTTGATGATTATTTACACTACTATACCGCTATGTGACTCTAATAATAGGGTATAGTCTTCCCGCTGACTACTCTTACACCCTCATTCTTAGTCTACAACCTCTTGCATATGGGTAGGTGCACCGAAGTTCATGTGGAAACCATTCCGGCCACCGTCTTATGGGTGAGTTGGGTCGTGAAATTAGATGATGTATTTAATTTTTCTTCACAAATTAATATTAAAAATATTAAATATGTATTTACTAGTTATATATTATATTTATATCATTATTATAATTGTTTATATTTATTAATAATGACCAAATTTTGAGGACCATAACTGTTGAAAAAAAATATAAATTAATAATTGAAGCTGTTGACACTCGACATGACAACATTAATAGATAAATTTTTGACATGATTGTTGAAATTATATATGTATATAATATTTGACATTGTATATGTTAATATTGTTTTATTGTAAAATTATAATAAATCATTATTAATTATACAGTAGGTTATATCACATTCAAATCATGTAAGATATAAGGTAAGGGGTTCATCTCAATTTCACTTCATTAAGATATGTTTTAATATTATGAACTAATTTATTATTTATATGTTGTGTATAATTCAAAATAATTTATTTTATAATAATATATGTCTTATTGATATTTGGGAATATAATCATATTATTTCAATGATTCTAATGAATTTGGATTAAAATATTACTAAAGTCACTAGGGCCGGTCTTCCCAATTTTCCTTCGATTAGAAATTTTTTATATTAGGAACCTATTTAAGATTACAAATTTTATATAATGATACTTTTACATGTTATATTTACTATCATTATATATTCATGATTTATTATTATTCATTTAGATTTATATTACCAAAGGGTTTTTTATTCAAATGATAAGAATGTGAAAAGGGTTTATCATATATATTTGTCTTCTTTGGAACATATATTATGTCATTACCATATATTATATTATGTGGTGTATCTACTAAAAAATTTATATTTTGTAACATCGATAGAATTATGGTCATGGTATCTAATGTTTCATTTTCTGTTTTTCCAATTATGGGGGCTGTGATTCAAAATTCACAAAATCTATATGGATTTTATGTTATAATAACATTTTTATTTTTATTGTTTCTGCTTATAAATTTTTAATTATAAAATTATATGATCTATCTATCAAAAATATTATTCATTTTTATAAACATTATTATTTCTATAAATTAAATGTTTATATTTCATATCAGTATGTCTTAGAACTCTATTGGAAAAAATAACATTTTATAAAAAATGGCATTATTTTTATATTTATTTAGTAATCATGTCTTCCATGTACATATATTCATTATAATGTATTCAATGACTTTTTACTATTCTTAAAATATATATGACATTAAATTTACCACATTTTTTTTATCTATATAATTTTTTAATGGATTCATGTTGTCATTTTCAGAATGAGGACCTTTTTTTCCTTCCACTAGAAAATTCTTTATGATTTTGTATTTTAACGTACACATAATGATTGACTTTTCCCGAAACATTGAACAAAATTTAATTTTAATATTTATTTTTAATATTAAAATGTTATTTTCAAATATATTTTGTCACTTTATATGTTTTATTTCAATTACATTAAAACATATTTTTATAAATGAGAAGGATATTTTTCTTATGAATCGATGTATTGATATTTCAAAGGTATTTTGTTAAATAACAATATCCATTGATGTTTTTGAGGATTTTTTATAAATATAATCCAATGATACTATAATTATTAATTCTATATATGTTTTAATATTATGATGATGAAATGACTGTGAAACCCATACCATTTTCTTCGGTTGTGATTTGTTCATAAGATGAATATTATTTAATCAACTAAAAAAAATATTTAAGGTTTTATTTTTTGATTGGTGGGACAAAAATTATATAACCATATATTTCATTTCATAATGATCAATATATCATGAGATAATAAATACTATAATAGTGAGTGAACCCAATTCAATAATATAATTTTCCCATCATGTTTGTAGTGGTAGTGAACCCTAACTTGCGAAATAATGGAGTTGTGGTTGAACATGATCTACTATGATTGTATTGAATGTGATCCATGACTAGGGAAATGATTTCATACCATTATATATGAAAAAATGTAAATACATTAAATATTGTATATTCCAATGGATCATGCTTGATTATAGATGATTCCACATTCCTATATATTATGAATTTCAATTGAAAAAACATTATGTTATATCTCATGAGTATGATTATGAACTGATGGGTATGATGTTCTATATTTACTATCATGTTCTCCAAAGAATATTATTATCATATAGACACATATAATCACTTATTAAAATATCTTATATTTACCCTTAATTAGTATATTATCCAACCCTTTCACATGTTTCACATATCCAATTTAAAGATAATTTTTCTAGGTATGGTATGTATATGATGTTTTCTAATCATGAAATACAGAATGGGAAATAATTTATATCATTTATTTACCAGTTTATTATGTAACTGTGTTTATAAATACTATAATAAATTTATTATATATCATAGATCACATTGATATGTATTCAATATTCCACTAAAAATATCTAGTATTTATGTATGAAATCTTAAGGTTCTTATTGGAAAAAAATCCCTCAAGGCATCGTTAATGTTTTTTATTGTGATTGTGTTTTCTAAAAAATCTAGATGACCACGAATCAATTTTCAAGAGGTGTGAAATTTTTGGATTGTGGCTATTATTTTGACTACTGAAAAGGGTTTTTATTCATGGAGGAAAATAACTACCGCAAAGGATAATGGCACAATGTGTACCACATAGAATAGATCATGGTGAAGGTTATATGACAACAATGTCTTGGGTAAATCAAATTAGTAGGTTTTGAAAATATATTTTATTATATAATGAATACTAATTATATTATTTTGGTGAGTGAATTTCATTAGCAATGATCATCTCTCTGGGATGAATTTGACAATGTCCTAAGTGGTTCACAAGGAAGGCTTCCCCAATGGGTGAAGAAGTTCCTGTGAAATGTTCATGAAATACATTATGGGGATATATAGACCATAAAGGAAGAAATAACCATGTAGAAGGATGTTTTACATGATGCATATTACATCCAACTAATAAAAGTAATTCCATAGAACAAGAGGAAATTTTGAAAGAATAGTTTTTTTGTGGAAGAGGAGACGTTCCCCAAAAGAGGAGATGTTCTGCAGAAGAAGAGGCCATCTGTGGAAGAAGTTATAGTCCCCAAAATAGGATATGGTCTATGGAAGTGGTTGTTTTTTTATGGAGGAATATGCATTATAGGAAGAACTCGTGCAACATGGTGCGGGACAGTTCACATAAGAAGCTGGGATGTTTACATATGATTAAAATATGTTCACAAAGGAACTAAAAGAGTTCAAGAGTATAATTTCTGAGAACTAAAATTATATAGAAAATAAATTTTATCCATGGGTAAAAATTAGACATAAACATCACATATAACTAATAATTTGAGTGTGTGTATTCTTGAAAATGAAGGGACACACATGTCGACAAATGTTCTGTGGATACCTTTCAGAGTAATTAGAAAAGGAAGTAGAAGACTATGATCCTTTCCACCATTATTGATCCGGAGAAAGAGACTCAAGGAGTGGCCCTTGGAAAAGAATTATGTTGACCTGAAACCATGAAATGTAATTGATCATATGTATAGGAGTGATGTATCCAGAACCACATAATTTGGAAATGATATTTATTGGATTTGGTACGTTGGAACATCATATATGTATGCTCGTTGGATGTTTCCCATTGAGGGTGAACCACATAAAATTTCTTTTCCCTGTTCATGATTCCAATTCAGTCCAATATTTACTTAGGGATGGGAGAGAATAGAGTTATGTATGAATAATAAAAATTATATAAATGGTTAGTTTTTCTATTCTATAACACGTATATTTACCCCCCCTCTCAGTGTATTTGAACTAATCGTTGTAAGAAATGTTATCAAGTAAAATGGATGGAATGAAGTATTTATCTCTCATTACAAGAAATGTAGGTTTTCAATCATAAAGGGATTTAAATATCCAATAAATACAATTTTTTACTATGTATGAATCTAATACATCACTACATCCGATCATTGGATTGGATGAATTTAGATCAGTGATGATGATGCTTTTTTATGTTGACGACATGAGATTTGGCAGATCAAATGACACTCATTGCAACCAATTTATTTAAATAATGAAATGTGAATATTAAAATTTTAATGATCAATGATTTAAAATATTTCATTGTCTTACAAGTGAATCAATGAGAGAATAAAACCTTAATTTCACAACATCAATATTCCACAGACGTTTTGAAAAGATGTGGAATAGATAATTCTACGTAGATGGCATCTTCTATGGATACTCTTTTGAAAATATCACACACTATTGATGGTAATGTATTAAATTACACAGAAGATAGAAAAATAATTTTTAGTCTATTTTATTTTACAATGACATGTACTAATATCATTTTTTAGATATTCCATGAATCATGGTATAAATTTAGTCTCATAGAAACCGACATTATTTCTTTGAAAATTATTCATTGGTATGTCAAGAGTACAATGGATTTCTATTTGTACCAATGGTGTCAATAATTAAGAATATTGTGTCACAATATTAATTTCTTAGGAATAAATTTTATGATTATATGATTACTCATTACTATTTCTCATAAAATGCTTTGTGTTTAAGTAAATGGATGGAACCAGGAGGAATCATGTAATCATTGAATGTGCTAAGAGATGTAATGATTATACTTGCAGGAAATAAAATGAGTTGGATGATGGAATGAACAAACATGTAGTTATGACTAACCATGTATCTAATTGTATGATTGAAAATACTTACATAGTATAGTTTCAAAATGAACATAATATGATTAAAATAGAGTTTCTTGAAGGTCATGACGTATGAAAATTCCACATCATACATTACTAGAATGTGGAAATAAGTACCCACTAAAATTTCTTGAAGGAGTAAAATGATGTTTTAAATGTTTAATTTAAGTTCATAAATAATTTAATTGGTTGGTAGAAATGAATAGTTCAATGTAAGAATATAATGTACATTTCAAGGTACCATTTATAGTTCAATGTATTATTTGTGGGGAACATGGGAATTATCTAATCCAATTACTTTATACAAGGGTGAAAACATATACCAATCATGCATTTACACAATTATATGTATTGAAGAAGAAATATTAAAATGTTTATATATTATGATATGAGAACTATATTATAAATTGTAATTTATTAATGATATTATTGTTATAAGTGTCATGAATTATTCATGGATTGTTCTACAATAGTTTTCATTATGGATTTATAAATATATATTGAATGGTGTCGATGAAATTGAAAATGGATTTAGTGGTATGTTGATATTTTTTGAAAATAAATGGTTGGGGGATAAATAAACTGTTATATATACCATATAATTTACTAATAATGTTTAGTTGGGAAAATAGTTTATAGATATTAATATAATCAATTGAATAATATTATTGGCCTTGAGATTGATTTTTCATTTTATGACAGATTGATTAATGAAATATTGATTGAGTTTGTAACATTTTTAGAATTATGGACTATATCAGATTTTATATTATTTGATATATTACACAAGGCTAGAAGAATAGTTTTGAACATACATGGATTCATTTATTTTTCTTGGTGATTTAGATTATTTCAATGTTTAGTAGAATATATTATTTTGGAATTCCCACCATTGGTTCATGAGATTAAGTGATAATTTATGTTCATTAGGAGTTAAAATAAACATTATTTTGAATCTTTTGTGACCTTTTATATATTTATTTTGGTTTTACAATTTGTTCATACATATTTTAGAGGATTCATAAGGTTAACCATTTATCTAATAGTTTATAATTAACATTGAGTGTTAATATTGAGGAATTATTTTGTAATGGTTCGTTTCATTTGATGATCATTTATCCATATTAGATAAAATTTCTTATAAATTTTGGCATTTGATAATATCTAGATATAAAATAAATGTATTTTCATTATTTTATTGATATACTATCCTTTTAACTATTAATTTTTTTACTCATACAAGAAATATTCATCTTTAATATTCATTTCATATAATTAGAGTTTAGATAAAAGTAGAAATTAAAATAACAATAATAAAATGATGAAATTATACCCATTAAATAAAAGGAAATAAATAAAAAAATTACCGCATTCAATTGAAAAAAATTCAACAAATCATGTAAAAATGTTAATGAAATAATGATAATTTCTCTATTATAATTTTATTTCATAGGACATGATTCCCATTTTCACCCCTCAATGATTTATTATTTCAGGGTAATTATCATTATCATTACATTATTATATATCAGTATATTTATTTCATTTCACATTATATAGAACATCCAAGGTAATGATAAAAAAATTTCCATGTTTATTAATATGAATAATATAGTCAATAAGATTTTAAAAATCTTATATAATTTTTGCATAAAAAAAGAAATAGTATTAATAAAACAATATTATTATTATAATATTTTTTGGAATCATAAAACCTAAAAATAATAATTTCAATTATTAAATATTAACTTTATTTTACATTTCATTATATAAAAATAAATGTAGGGAGAAATTTTTGTATTTTATAGAAAATATTTTCATTTCAATGAATATTGATTAATATTGTTTTAAAAAAATGTCATTTATTTTCAACAATATAGTTATTTAAAATTTATAATTAAAATTTATTTATAATATCAATTATGGTAGTTATTATTTAGTTATTTATATTCAACACAATTACATTATAATCAACATTATGTTAAATTGTTTTAAAAGTTTATTTTTTTTTAAAAACTTGTTTTTTTGAAAACTATTTTAAAGTTCATAATTCTTCCCCATTTAATATAATAATGATAATTCCAAAGGATTAATTTTATTAATGAAATGTAAATATCATATGATAGTAAATATTAATATATATTCATAATCTAATTATTACTATTCATTGTCTTGTTATAAAATAATATTTTTTATAAAATACACTTTTTGAAATCCTACATTTTAATCACATGTGTGGGTTTATTTGTAAATTAAATTGTTCCATTTATATGAATATATTTTCTTAATTTGTATTAAATATTTTGAATCATAATTATTTTTTATCCAATAAGGTCAAATTAATTTTTCACTGTAATGAATTGTGAAAACAGTTACAATTAATTACAGTTGTTAAGGTAGAAACGAGTTTACCAGGGGAAAAATGATAATGGTTAAAATGAAAAAAAAATTCTTATTTATATTATATGTAATTATATAGGAATTTAAATTTCTAATTCGTGAATTTTTTTAATTATTTTTGTACATTTGGAATGTGAAATACATGGGTACTCCATTTTCATCTAAAAAATTACAAGCATGACAATCACCTCACTTTTAACTTCCATGCACCTCTATTTACCTCAATATATCCTCTTATATTCATTGAATATATCTCCCTAGTTTACCCCATGAAGTTTGAATATATCGGACATGTTTTGGGTGGATAGAATTGGCTACAAGGTTTAGCAACACGGTTTACTAAATCGTGCGGAGAAACCATCACCATGTGCCTAGGTCATAAAAAATAATTTGTTGTTCCAAGATTACACATCCATGATTAATACTATATCTCTCCGTTATTACCCCATTCTAACCAATCATCCTTCTAAGGCTATGAAGGTCCCTTAAGTTTGCTGGATCCTATATTTGTAGGGTTTTATGGTGGCTGAACTTCATGATTCTTAATGTAATTGATTCCTCCTTTGCTTTTCATCCTTCTACTTATGGTTTCATCATTCCATATTGAACTCTCAATTTTCCAAAAACATGGGTTTCCAACCTATGATTTTTTTTGATTTTTTGTTGAATATTGTGGATTAGGATTCATTTTCATCCTCTTGTGGTTTGACAGTTGAGTAGTTGATTATTAACACAATGATTTTGGGTTTTTGACATCTAATGTTGGTGATTCCATGTGTAGACATTTTTTTATTATTTATAGTGATTGATGGACCTGTTTTTCATATTACTCATCATTTTTTTATGTGAAAACCATTTTTGGTACCATTCATTAAGTGGATGTTTTAAAGAAATAATTTTGTGTAAAAATGATTTTTTTATCTGTATTTCATGTTTTGACTTTTGGTTTTGTTTTATGACATGTGGAATTGATTTATTAAATTTTTTAAGGATTCCTAATCTGGATGAGTGTGATATTATGGCGAGTTTGTTCTTAATAAAATATTTTTTATGAATTTTGTGTGCAATCTATTCTCCTTCCTCTTGAAATTGTTTTATGAAATCATTAAAGGGTTTAATATATTACATTGAGGGTGAGAAACCTGTTTGTGTACAGTTTGGGGTGTTTATGATTCAGAATTATTATTTCTATATATAAATGGTAATTTAATGTGAAATTGGTTATATATAACATATGGAACATGATTGAGCACAAATTGAAAATCCTAGATATATAGGTTGGAGGACTGGGACTAGTATGGAAGTTATCTGGTAATGGTGACATCCTTGTTTCACATAGATGTTGTGATGATGAAAGAACTAAATAAACATTGATGATTTTTGGGGACAACTAGTCACTTGGGGATTCCCCTCCTAGTAGATCATGTGTGAGAAATATATTGGTTATGGTATCTTATACACCTAGATATGATGTTCCCTGGGCCCCACAACTAGCAAGAGTTAGTGGTGTTCCCGTGACTAGTTCTCAGTGGTTATATTATAATTAAAATAAAGGTATTGTGTTTTTAGTTTGAAATATAGTTGAATGTGTTTTTTACTTAAAATTGTGTATACTTCAATGTTTCCATCTTGAAAATTGTATTTATTTTTAAGTTGCATCTTTCAGAAATTTGTTATAGCATTTCTTGTTTATAGAATACTATAATAATTTTTACATAAAATGTTTATAACATGGAAAATTATTTGGTGGATTGATATTGGTGTTAGGCTCACAACCACCATTCAACTTTGGAGGAATGTTGAATTGATAATGTTTGAAACAGTTAAGGGAAAGGTGTTTAGAGATATAAGTTCTAGTTGTTATCTTCTTTTCCAGTTGCAGTGTTGTGGATAAGGTTTAAGGGAAGATGTCCCCTTGTCGTGTGGTGGTTCATGAGTCTGACATGAATCTCATTTTGAGTTATGAACCTCATTTTTTATGATTTAAAACTATTTATTTCTATTCGGAATTATATTAAAGGCTTATTTGGATTAATTTTTTAAATTCAATTTATTTATTATTGTTGGTTGATTAATGCTTCTAAAATTGGGGAAATCATTCCAAAACCATTATTTATTATACTTGGGAACATATTCCAGTCCATGACGATAAAAAATTACCATCGGTAATTGCCACAAACCAAGTCAAGTGTAGGTTTGGATGGAGACCTGATGTTGTTTGTATAAAAATGGTATCAGAGCATAGTTAAGCTGGTTGGTTCATATTTTTTCAGATGAGTTTGGTTAGTCATGAGATTGAACTATTAGTGATCAAAGATCTTGTGTCAAGCCAGTTGCATGGACAATACCTCTTGCGATAGACCTCGTGCCACCATGAGATGATGGGATTTATATTTTACTTAACTTCCAGGTAATACATAGAGGCTGTAGACTACACATAGACATTTTTTGGGGGTAAAGTAGTTGTTTATTTCATTATTATGATGAGTTTTAATTATTTTATTTGAAATTTTGATAAAATATTTCATATCTCTTATACTAATGTTTTTTATTATGAATGTTTCTTTTTTTAACAAACATGAAAACCCAGAAAGCTCTAATGCACCCACGAGATGATGAAAGACAATGTCCACCCTCATTGCCTGATCAAAGGATGGGGAAAGTTGTGGTCTAGGATATCCATGATCTTGGATAACAGGTGGCTCCTAATCCTTTTCTGACTACATGATATGATTCTGAATCTAGGAATGACCTTTCCTAGAAGTTTCTGATGAACATACCTCATACATACCAAGGTAGCATGAAACCACAGGATGGAGAGGAGTTTCATGAGAATGTCTAGAACATGTTCGAGTTCCATGACACATTTATGAATGTTAGGGTGAAATGTGACTCATTTTCATTAGAGGGACCTAGGAGCAGGTTGTGGGAATCGGTTATACAAGATGGGATGTATGAGAAAAAGAACTAGAAGGACATCACGGTTTCCTTCAATGACAAGTATTATCCTTAAGTCATGGATTTTTCAAGATCTTGAGATTTTTTGGAAAATATATAGGGGTATCATACAATGGTTTAGTGTGCCATTCTCTTTGCCTAGTAAGTATGATATTAACCTAAAATGGTCACCAATGAACATGTGAAGGCCCAAAAGTTTGAGTGGGGTTCACAGTTGAAGAACCATTCTCAGGTATTCCTGTTAAATCCAAAGACCTATGAAGAGGTGGTTGATTAGGCTTTAATGGTGAAGATTGATCATATGGAAAGGTACAGTTTCTAAGGGATTAAACTAGTGATTGGAAGTGTTAGAATGTCTGAGAAGGAAAAGTAATATACATGAGCAGGGGAATAAGGGAGTTTGTAGTTGAGGACATCCTCTAAGGATGTTCTCTTCTGTTGCATCTGGTGAAAGGCATGTCATGTTCCACTAGTGCATGAATCTTGGGCACACCTGAACTGGATGTACTTCTCCTCTGTGTCCTTTTATTCAGTTTAGAGAAATAGAGATCCTGAATAAGTTTTTCATGGTGACATTTCCACTACAGAGTGGGGTATAATCAATAAATTCTAGTGGAGTGTCAGTTCAGACGGATCCGTTTAGAACTATGACATATCGGTTTGGTGGAAGTGGAGGTAGGTTTAGATCATCTTCAAGGTAGATACAGTTTAGGAAAGAGCCATATTTTAGTGACCTTTCTCCAGATGGGATGACAAATCTTCATTCTATAGATTAGGAACCTGAGGGATCAGATTCAAGGCCTTTGACATTTTGAGGTACTATTTTGAGTTCATATTATTTATATACTATTCTCTATAACACCAGTGCTGCTATATCTTTTATCTATTCCCATATTATAATGTTGATGAATTTTCAAATCTAGTTATTGTATTTTCTAATGGAGTTGTTGATCTTGTTTGGTAATAAGAAGAAGAAATCTCTTTGGTGCCCATCGTGTGTGCTTTCCATGTCAGGGGATGAGATGTAGTGGAACCTCCTAGTCTTGGACATTGAACTTTTTGATGTAATCATCATTGTGGATTGGTTATTACATATTCAAAAGAATATAAATGGTTAAAATAAGTGGGTGTGTTCTTGGAACCTTATGGCAGTCCTCATGTCTTTCTTAGAGAATGGGATCGTATGGCGGGTCATGCAGGACCTCCACTCCTAGAGTTTAGGAATCTTGTCTTCTAGTTATTATCACTCGCACTATGGGATGATGGTCGTTCTATTATTGGAAAATTAGCTCATGTAGGGGATGAGTTCCTAGAGGTATTTCTATATGTTTTTTTTAATATTTCCTTGAAGCGGGATGTGGGGTGATAGATTGATTTAGCGTCAGTAAAACTACTGATATCTCTTCCATCATATCCTATAGACCCCACTATGTTGAGGGAATTAATGATACAACTAGAAGATATGGAATTAAAATGGTTCATTAGCCCGAACGTCTCTCCATGTGATTGTCCTATTCTTTTTTTGAGGAAGGACAACGGGTCCCTATGGTTGCACAACTACTAATGTAATATGAATAAGGAAACCATCATGAACAAATATCATTTTTCCTAAATAGATGAATTGTTTTACAAACTGAAGGGGTGAATGTTTTTTTGTAGATAGTATTTCTCCAGGGATAACTCATTGTTAGGGTGAGAGAGGAGGATATCTAGAAGATATACTTCTGATGTAGCTAAAGACACATTGAGTACTTGGTCAAGCCATTATGATTAACTAACACTCTAGCGACTTTCATTGTTCTCATAAATATTGTGTCCCACCATTATCTCGACTCCTTTGTCAAGTTATTCATATATGATCTCCTAGTTTACTATAGATCCAAGTATGATAAAGAGAATCATTTTCGAATTGCATTGGTCATACTTCGGGATCATCCATTTATGCAATATAGTCCAAGTGGAACATATTGATCAGTGAAGGGAATATTATATGTCATGTAATCTCAGCACAAGGGGTTTCAGTGGACCCCTGATGATAAGTGATGTTATGTCATGGGAGCATCCAAATAATTTTTCCGATATCAGATGATTACTTGGCTCGACATGTTACTGCTAATGGTTTCTTTAATATTTCACTTAGCTTACTTCTCCCACGACCATGCTCACTCGAAAAAGGATGATGTTTGAATGGCACCTAGAATTTCAAGAATCATTCCATTATTGGTTGTAGAGGTTTACTAGTACCCCCACATTGATCTTTCTAGATTTGGAAAGTGTTATGTTGTGTATTGAGACTCTTTAGGTATAGGTCATAGGTTTGTGCTTATGCATATTTATAATTTGGTGGTACATGGATCTCCCCATCTCTGGGCACATGAAATATTTACTAGACTCGTGACATGGAGTTAGAATTGGTGATGCATACTTTGAATACATTGCATCACTACCTATTTGGGGTGATGATTGTGGTCTAATTCAATCATAAGATCATACCCTACATATTCTCAATACTTCCACACAATATAAGGAAGAATTTTTGGATCATGTATATGTATGGGTTCAAATTTGATATCTTCTATACCCCCAGAAAGGGTAGTGTGGTGGCCGACTACATGATTAGGAAAATACTGATGCAAAATCTGAGGAAGTCCAGTGATTAGTGGACTCTGATAGATATATTTTCCCAAATGCACTTAGAACCCAAGTACCATACTAGAGGTGGATTCTTCGATAGACTTTAGTTGAATCCTTTACTTTTAGAGTTGGTTCGGCCAGAGTAGTCCTGTGATGAGATATGTCAGTTGTCAATACAGTTTCCTCATGGTGGGGATACCGCTTCGGATTTGTATTTATCTCCAGAGGGAATGTTGGGATTCAAGGGTCGTTCAATGCCGTCGTTGTCCCTATAGAAGGTGGTGATGCAAGATAGCATCCTATTTGAGTGGGTTTTTTATCTTGTTTCTACTGAAATGTGTTATGACGATCCTCGGTAGTTATCGTGGCGTGGTAAGAGGAGGGATATATCTGAATTTTATATTAGGGTGTTATACATGTCATCTAGTGAAATCATATCATCAAATTCCCTCTTGTTTTCTTCAGTCGTTAGCCATTCCTTCCTAGAAGTGGGATGAGGTTGCTATGGATTACATTGTTGTCTTACCTAATACACCTCATGGTAAGAACACTATTTGTGTTGTGACTGATCAACTGAAAAAATAAGATCAATAAAATTCTATCAGATGTACAACTACTGTGGATGAGATGGGATGATTGTATATTTAGGAGGTGGTAATGCTTTGTGGTGTTCCATTTGCAGTTGTGTCAGATAGAGACATGTATTTCACCTATCATTTTTTGAAGTCCATTAGATGGAAATTGGCTCAGATATTAGGACAATCATGACATACTATCCTCAAATGGATGGTCAGATAGAGTAGGAAAATCTGATTAGGGAGGACATGGTTCATGCATATATATTTTTTACATTGGAGGTTCATGGTTTATCAATTTGGGATTGGTTGAGTTTTATTACATTAAATGATACCAATCCTTGAATTTATTTTCTCTTATTGAGGCACTCTATAGTAATTTTTCTTGCATTACTATGTCAGATTGAGGTAGGTGAGACCTCACTTTTGGGGTCAAGCCTTGTGCATGAGACAACTGTGAAGGTATAGCTGATTTGGAAGCTGTTATTGATGGTCCAGAGTCACTGAACATCTTATGCTGACCAGAGGCATTGAGACCATCAGTTCAATGTGGGTGAACAGGTATTCACGAAGATCTCCCATCATTTGGGTCCTCATCGTTTTGGATAGTAGGTAAAGCTAAGACCAAGGTATTTTTACCCTTTTGATATCACTAATCACATTGGAAATATAGAATACATGTAACATTTTCCCACATATTTGACATCTATTCATAATTTATTCCATGTCCCTCAATTAAATAGGTATAATTTGGTTCCATCCCATGTGTTGATTTTGAAATATTTGGTGATAGAGACTAATTTTTATGGGTTTGAAAGGTTGATTTGAATAGTGTATTCACAAGAGATATTGATTTGGGGAATGTCCATTACACTGGTTCAGGTCATTTTGAATCATAGTAATTTTTTACATGAGACATGGGAGAGGATGTCGGTGGTGGAGAAACAGTTCCCATTAATGTGTTCAGATCAAGAATCGGGTTGATATGCTGAGGTGGAACTTTTTTCATGGTGGGGAGAATTTTCCCATATATGTCATTCTTTAGATTGTTTTTCCACTTTTATTCATGGCCATTATTTTCCCTTTAGGCTCCCCTATTATGCCCCTTCAAATTTTTAGATATTAGACAATATTTGGATGGATAGAATAGGCCACATAGATTGGATGCACGGTTTAGTAAACCATGCAGACAAACCATGCATAGGTGTCGAGGTCATAAATATATTTTATTATTCCATGATTTCTTTTTGGGATTTAACCTATCTCTACCCTTTCATAAACCATTTGAAACTATTATCCATCGAAGGCTTCCGATATTCCTCTAGGTCCTTTGAAACCATTTTAAGGGGTATTTAGTGGTGGAATATCATGAATGTTAATTTATGTGATTCCCCCTTTCCATTTCTTCTTTTATGTAGGTTTTCTTAACCCTTCATGATGTTACAAATGACTAGAAACTAGGGATTCATAAGTAGGGTAAATTTTTTGGTTTCTTGGTAGAATACTGTGAATTGCAATTTATTTTCATCTCATTTTAGTTTGGGGGTATTGAGGTTGATGTTTCACATAGATATTTGGGGTTTTTTACATCTAAAGAAGGTAATCCCACGTGTAGACATTCACTGATGAATTTTCTTGCTTGATTGACATTTTTTATGTTCCCATTCGATAATTTTTGGTTATAGAACTATTTTTTTAGCCTTGATTATGTGGATGAATTTAATAGATGCGTTTTTGTAAGAAAATTTGTTTTTTAATGTTTATTTCATATTGTGTATTTTGGGGTTTTTTATGACTCATGGTACTTGGATATTAAATATTGTTAGGGATACTAAATCGGGGTGGGTGTGATATTTTTGGGTGGTTGTCCTTGTGAAATGGGTTTTGATTATATGTTGTGTGGAAACCATTGTCTTACGTATTGAAATTGTTTTATAAAATCATTAATGGGTTTACTAAATTACATTGTTGTTGAAAAACATGTTTCCACACTTTTTGGTATGTGAATGATTCAAGAATGGTATTTATATGTGAAAATGATTATTTTATGTGCGATTGGTATTTTATAACATGTAAAACATTATTGAGAACAAAGAGAGAAACCCAGGTCTACAGGTGGCTGGTCTAAGACTAATATGCTAGTGATCTAGTAGTGGTTTTAGTCATGTTTCTCTTAGCAAGTTTGATGATGACAACATTAACTAAACATTTATGATGATTTTGGTCTACTAGTCCATTGGATTTTCCCCTACTAGTGGGTCATGAATGAGAATTATATTGGTTATGGTTATATATACAATGATATACGATGTACTAAGGAACCCACAACTATCTAGTGTATATTGGTGTTCACATGACTTGTTCTCATTGGCTATATTGTTCATTCCATCACCATATAGTCAATTTTGTTGAAAAATTTAGTAGACTTTTTTTTATTTAAAAGGGTGCATTATTAAATATTTCCCTCTTGAAAACCATTTTCTTTTAAAGTTTCATCTTTGTGAAATTGTTCTAGAATTTCTTATTTATAAAAACATGCAATCTTTTTTCCTTAAAATGATTATCACATGGAATATTTTTTGTTTTCATCCTATTGGGGTTAGGCTTTCACCTTACATACACCTTTATGTGTATGTAGACTTGATAATGTTTCAAACAGGTAAGGGAATGGTTTTTGGGGATGGCAGTTTGGGTTGTTGTATTCTTTTAATGGAGTAGTGTTGTGGAGAAGGTTTGGGGGGTGAAGTCCCCTTGTCGGGAGGTGGTTCTTGAGTCATACATGCAGCTCCTATTGAGTTGGGGCTCTTTTGGGTTTTTATCCAATCTATGTATTTCAATTTTTAATTTTATTAATGACTGGTTTGGATTGAGTTTCCAAATTTGGTTCATTTATTATTGAATGTTATTAACACTTCTAAACAGAGGTAAATCATTATAATGTCATTATTTAGGATCCATAGGAACTTGTGTGATCATATGGAGAGAGGGAATTCCCCTCAGGGCTTGCCACTGACTGGGTTGGGTGCTGGTTTGGATGGTGACCACATCCGATTCGTGACATAACTTACAAAAGACCACCTCATATACTTTCATTATAACACCATAATGATTTTGGATGATAAATTACATTCTTAAATAACTTCTTTACATAACTAATAACAATATTAAAACCTTATTTGAATATAATTATATCCTATGAATGATTTTGTTTCTTACTAAATGAGGCTTTCTGAAGATGATGTTTAAATCATAACCATGTGTCATTATTTCATTCTTTCATAAAAATATATAAAATCACATTTAATTATTAATATATAATAAAACTAGTATCTCAAAAATACAGATATCTTCATTTGTAATTTTAATCGATTATATTCTTATACTCTTCCCGCAAATGGGATATGAAATCATTATTCGTGTGTACAATTGACTACATGTAACACCCCAGGTAAATAAAGAATATGAAATTTTTATATTTATCAATATTTGTGAATAAAATATTAATATTACTTTAAAGGGAACACTATGCTTGATGGCTTACCCAATACGCAACGACGAGTTCCTTTGAAATCTTACATTGCACTCTAATAATAAAATAATTTTATTTTAAATGGTAGTTAACACCTAGACGTTGTAATGACGGGAATGAACAGAACTAGCTACAAAATGATTATATATGTTTGTCAAATATTTTTACTTTTTACAATAAATGTTAGAGTATTAAAAATGAAAATGAATCCAATTTTAAGCATAAATCTTCTAATATTCTTTAAAAAGACGATTAACCGCCTTTTAATGGAAAACCATTTTTAAATATACTTTTGGAAATTTTATATGTTTTATTTGACAAAGTAAAATTCTTCTTTAGAATCGGGATATCTAAATTTACTTTGTGTAATTTTTTGGTATTTTTCTGATAATGTTCATTTTTTAATGAATAGTGAAAAGTGTTGAATTTTAATTCAAAACCTCTTTTTAATATAATTTATTTATATAGTTAAATTTTCTTTTTAATTGGTTTTAAAGTGAAATTTGAATATATTTTTACCATTTAATCCAATGGTGGTCATTGGAATTAATATCACTTTGAGATTGGACATAAACGAGTGTCAATCTTTTGATAGATATTGTTTCTTAAAAACACGCTATTTGATTTGACAGCGGGATTTAATTATAAAATTAATTAATGAAACTTCTATGTTATTAATTTGGTAAAATAAATATCATTTTTTGAATTCGGAATATCAAATATAGCTTAGGGTGAATTTTTGGTATTTTTCTAAAAACCTTAATTTTTGATTAATAGTGAAACCACAAAGTGGTAGTTACAAAAAACTGATTTTTCGTTTAAATAGTACTTTACCACTTCTGTGATTTGAATTTCAAAAATAAAATATAAATTATTTTCATTATTAAGTAAAATGTGGTTCAATGGGATGATAATAATTTTTGATGAAAAGTATCATTTAAGTTTTATTAATTACGATTAAAGGTAATTAGTGTGATTTAAGGTAAAAATGATATTATAATAAAATGAAAATATCTTGACACTTATCCTAACCCTATTGGATGAGTCATGACCAACCAAGACAACCCATGGGTCTATTTTTGGGACCCCATGGAGCCACTTGGGTAAGATAATGACTTTAATGCCTTTTATTTAAAGTAAAAGTAAAAATGACACAAACATGTATTGTTTTACTAAAACAATTTTTACATAGGGTTATACAAGTAAGATTTTTGACTGTAAATAGTCATTGGAAAGATAAAAATATTTCCGACATCATAGTATTTTTTTATAATTTTTATACATTAAATAAATTAAATTATTTATAACATCATGATGATGCAGCGATTACATCATTATTCAACGATTTAAATTAAATGAAAAGATAATGTAAAATCTAAGACCTAAACTTGTAAAAAACGTATTGGATGGGTGTATTTAGAACTATTATCACCTTATCCTTTAAATAAATCAATTTGGGACCTTTAAAATCCGATACTCATTTGAAAATAAAGTAACATTTTATACCTTTCCAAGAGTTCCCCTCCTCTTCTCTTATAAAAGGCCCCCACCTCTACCCCCTTACCCCCACCTCTCAAGCCTTTGGATCGGACAATATCTGATCATTTTGTCTCTAAACATCCCTATACTCATCCTATAAGCCTTATTTTAGGCAGGATGATCTTCAAGAAACCCTTTTTGTTCAAACCAAAGGGAGTTACCCGATTTTAAGGTAACGTATTCACTTGTCCTCTTTTGTTTTATTTTGCTTCTCCAACCCCATAAAATCATTTTATTAATTTCTTTTGTAACAAAACCAGTATCTTACATACACTAGGATGTTTTTATAAGAAGTATTAGAGCTACACTTACACAAACCTACATCTAATGGTTAAATAACATACTGTTTCTGTGGATGGTGAATTTCTGCCTCACGAAACGATGATTGTTCAATATTATTTTAACACCTTAAAAGGTGTCCATTAAGATGTCACCATATTTATATATGATATATAATATGTTTATTTTTTCCTTAAGTTTCTGTATTTTTCATTTATGGCATACCTTTATGGTTTCCATTATGGGTAAACGCGATATCTTCATTTTAGGAAGTGCGGACTACCGCCCCCTCAAGGTGATTTGATTCGTTAATACCATATGTGGTATGTATAAAGGATAGATTTAATGATATTATATATGATACCATACTGGAATTATAATACTATTATGTATCATTATTTCTTAATTCCATTAAATATGAAATATAAATGGAAGTAGCGTTCATGCGTACGTACGACTTACCGTCTCCATGAACGGTGCATTTCATTTCTTACCTCTAAATGATTATGTAATATTATAAATACATATATATAATGTAAATATATGATATATATTATATCTACATAATGAATATAATTCTGGATATAATGGATATTTTACCCCATGAACAAACTTCTGATTATAAAGAGTTTATTTTTGACTCAAGTACCAAGTATCGACAAAACAACCGTTATTAACATAAATGATTACATAATGTGCATAACATGGTAATAAGTGATATTAGAGGAATAATGAACTTTAAAAAGGTTCTTAATAAATTAGAAATTAACTCACGTTTATTATTCAGGAGATTAAAGAATGATCGAGTCAAGTCGGACACGAGGTAAGGGATCCGACCTCTCTCTTTCTTTTTAAGTACTCTCTTTTATGTCATTTATTTTAAGCTCATATTTCTTATGTTGGGGGATGCTATTTTATATTCATATTTCTGTAAATATTATGTTAATATGATGATATACCCTATTTTATCTCATCAATCCATTTTTAAAGTTTTATGTGGCGCCGTTAGGTTGCCGAGTTTTCGTAAGGGATTTTTCATCTCACTTTTATTCCCGTGACATTTATTCTACGTTCGCCACTATTTCCTTTGAGTGGTGTATTTAATTCCCATTATTATACACTTTGTGTAGTATAATTTCATTTATGGTTATTTACATCTTCATTATATGACTCTTTTTCCATGGGGTGTACGTTTCAAAAGTTACCCAACTCGGTAAGGGGACCTTTCACCTTCCTCTTTTTAAATGAATTATTTTGTTATGTCTTTTAATTCTTATACTATTATGTTGGGATATGTTCTTATATATCATTATTTATTTAAATTTTTAGTCCATGTGATGAGATACCCCTTTTTATCTCTCATCAACTCATTTTTTGAATTTTGAAGTGACACCGTTAGGTTGTCAAATTTTTGCAAGGGAACTTCTTAACCCAATTTTGATTCTTTGGGATAAAATTGTACTCCTTGAATATATTGTTCTATGAATATGTGTGAATAAACTCTGATTTTTTTACAATTAATATCCACTAATATTTGGTGAATTCGTTTGTGACACATAATTATGTAATTGATTTATCCTTAATCCAAGGATACCGTCTTTGTAAGGGACTTCGTCTCGATCTCCTTTCATTAAGGCATATTTTTGTTTCAATACAAGGCTTTCTTTTATATGGGGTATAAACACCTTTGACATATAATTTTATTTGAAAGGAATCTTTTCTATATGAAGCGTTTTACTAAATGACAAAAAGTACGTTTCTTTTTAACGTACGCAGTGACAATGAACTTTCCGCCACCGTGAGTATTATTTGATCTTTGGCTTCCTGAACAAGCCATTATATTTTTAAAAGTAAATAAATACCATATACTCTTTTTTTGGTATTGAAAATGGTTTTGATAATGGATTTGTTATTTCAATATATTTAAGTGATATATTGTGCTTAAACTGTGGAAATATTTTCTTTCCTTTATAATTGTTTTATGTGTTATTATCTTATAATGGTACTTGGAAATTTTACGGGTGGTTACATGATAAACCACATGACGGGTGCTGTCGTGAATACCAGGATGGGTGGTTACGTTATAACCTCCAATGCATTGGGTATGGAAGTTGGCCATTTGGCTATTCCATTAATTATGTGTGCAAGTCGACCTTATGGTTATTCCATTTAAGTATGTTTATGTCCCAAGTTACCTTTATATGTTATGTGTTCTTTATATGAGTTTTATGGTAATGTTTTGGTTACAAAAGGGTATGTAATGTTCTTTTATTCAGTGAAGTGTTTTTACTACTTCATAAAGGTGAAAAGTATTACTTTGGTAAAGTACTCATGGTTTACTTGTTGTTTTGAAAAACTAACAGTTTTCTTTATTTGTGTATCCTTTACTGGACTTTTTATGCTCATCCCAAGTTTTTGAATTGTTTTCCATAGGACTTAAAGATGAATAGGGTCAAGGATGGGATCAAGGAATGACATTCTATCTAAAAAATAGAACTAGACATGTTTCTTTTTAAGTGTTTTTTTTATTTTATGGAAACTTAGTAGAAGTGTCTACTATGTAATCTTTTGAGATGTAATAGTTATGCCTTAATTCTCTAAAACTCTAAACCTAAAAAGATCCTCTATTTGAATTATTAATTTAATTCATGATTAAGTAATGTTTAAGTCCGGGGCCTTATAGCTGGTATTAGAGGTTGGTTTAGATAATTTTAGAGGTTAGGGTATTTTTTAAGCATAAGTGACATTACTATAATTGTTAGAATTTCAGAAAGAGTCCTAGTTTTAGATAAAGAGAATGAGTAATTATATCTTAATGTTTATCTCCACCATTAGTACATGATGGTTTTGTTGATATACTAACACTGACCTTTTTGGTTTTAGTAAATGGATGGATCTAGCAGGAACCAAAGTAATAGTGGATGTGAAGGAAACTATGACAGTTTTCTGAGCGAGCCACTGAATGATATGGGAGCTGAAATGATAAATCTTGTGTTTATCCTCAACCAACTATCTGGATTCATGATTGACCACCTAAACCTTGGTGATTTCTATAAGGCATCATATATGCGAGAAACAAATCCCTACGGAACTACATGTAATAATCCTAAAGGTAAGTGTGTTCAAAAACCTATGTGTCAAAGATGTGGAAAGAAACACCTAGGAAAATGTTTCAAAGGGACAGAAATATTCTATAGATGTGGAAATGAAGGTCATAAAGCATGAACCTTCCATGGAAAAAGGAAGCATCCAGTTGACTCGAGGAAAGGGAAAGAAGTTCTTTCTGAGGGATCAATTGAATGTTTTAAATGTGTTGTGCATGGTCATTATGCAAACACATGTCCTGTGAAGATGTTTTGGGAATGGGATCACCAAGATCATAGAAATATTAGTTTACCAATACCTAATTCCATTACGATTGAGGATGAAGAAACTGACAATGACCAATCAAAGGTATGGATTATCTCTTAACATTTGTTTTCCTGTTTTGGATTCTTAGGATATGATTCATGATTTTTTTGTAGGAAAGAAGTATTTCAGAATAAGTTGTAAAGGAATGGTTAATGGATCATGAAGAATGTTGAATGAGTTAGAAGTCAACATATATGTTCTTCAAGAGTTATGGTGAAATTATTAAAAGTATTAAGTCTCTTTTGATGACGGAGATTACATTAGAAGTCTTTTTATAGTATGTGTAACCCTGATGTTTGATATATGAAAATTTTATTCAAGGAATAGTTATCTATTCTTTTGTGGACATAGTTATAAAGAACCATTTGGGTTTATATGATCCTTACTTTTGAGGTAATTATGGGTTACTATATGTTATGATAGAATATGAACTACATGAGATAAACTTGAGGTTAAATTATGTTATGGTTATTTTTGATTATTTTATCTCTTTTTGGGGAATGATTTTAGAATTATATAGTTTGGAAGAAGGACAACACGAAGACCGTGTGACAACCCGTCGCGTTGGACAAAGCTGTGGGAATCGAACCCACAACCAAAGTGCGACTGGTATTTATCGTCTACCACTGGACTACGTGAAGTCCCTGGTTAGTTTGACTAATTATTTTTAGTTAGATGATTTTATGAATCAAGAGTAAGTTGATTTAGGGTTATCTATGGAAATTATTGACCTATCATGGAGGATATATGATTAGGATAATTACTTTTCAATATGAGACTTTAAGAGAAACTGATGTTATTTGGAGATAAATGTTAATTTGTACCTTTGAAGACTATGTGATTAAATCCATCAAATATTTGGGGTTTGATATTAGTTTGGTTTACTTTTGGTCTTCATTGAACTTTGGGTCTTGTTGGACAAATTTTGGAGATTAAGAATAGATTTCCTTTTTATAAAGGATTATCCTTTTTGGGTATTATCTGATCTCATACTAACATTTTCTGTTTTAGTTTTGGTTAAGGTCTAAAGACATGTGAAGTATATAGTTCTTTTTTGTGGATTAGGTGATTCTATAGAAGTTGATTATAGTTCTCTTAATGTAAACAAGTCATCCTAAATACTCATAATTTGGAGAAAATATGAGTTCGTGTAAGAAATCTAGTAAAAGTTGAAAGTCAACATGACAAGTAAGTATGTTTCCTTATGTTTTAGTTAAGGTCAAAAATAAATTCCTCAATGAAAAGTAACTTAAAAAAAATGTTGTCCATTAACTTTTCCTACTGGGGAATCGAATACTGTTTAACCCACCACATGTTTGTGATTTTCTTGTGGTTAACTTTCTCCTAAACATGTTTTATATCACTATCCATCAGAACATGAACCTTTGATTTTTCTTCCATATCCATGTTTTACTACATAGAATCCTAGTATGGGTTAACTCAGGTGACCTCTGTACTTCTCTTTCTTTCTTTTAAAGTGATTGTTTTACCGACTCTTGATCCGATGTGGGACTTTCAATGATGTTTCCGAGCCCAATTTTAAAATTGCGAGGACACAATTCCCAAAAGGGGGGAAGGATGTAACACCCCAGGTAAATAAAGAATATGAAATTTTTATATTTATCCATAATTATGAATAAAATATTTATATTACTTTAAAGAGAACACTGTGCTTGACGGCTTACCAAATACGCAACAACAAGTTCCTTTGAAATCTTACATTGCACTCTAATAATAAAATAATTTTATTTTAAATGGTAGTTAACACCTAGCCATTGTAATGATGGGAAAGAACAGAACTAACTAAAAAATGATTATATATGTTTGTCAAATATTTTTAATTTTTACAATAAATGTTATAGGATAAAAAATGCAAATGAATCCAATTTTAAGCATAAATCTTCTAATATTCTTTAAAAGGTCGATTAACCGCCTTTTGATGGAAAACCCTTTTTAAATATACTTTTGGAAATTTTATATGTTTTATTTGACAAAGTAAAATTCTTCTTTAGAATTGGGACATCAAAATTTACTTTGTGTAAATATTTGGTATTTTTCTGATAATGTTCATTTTTTAATGAATAGTGAAAATTGTTGAATTTTAATTCAAAACCTCTTTTTAATATAATATATTTATATAGTTAGATTATATTTTTAATTTGTTTTAAAGTGAAATTAGAATATATTTTTACCATTTAATCCAATGGCGGTCATTGAAATTAATATCACTTTGAAATTGGATGTAAACGAATGTCAATCTTTTGATAGATATTGTTTCTTAAAAACACACTATTTGATTTGACAGTGGGATTTAATTATAAAATTAATTAATGCAACTTCTTTGTTGTGAATTTTTTAAAATAAACATCATTTTTTGAATTCATAATATCAAATATAGCATAGGGTTAATTTTTGGTATTTTTCTAAAAAACCTTAATTTTTGATGAATAGTGAAACCACAAAGTGGTAGTTACAAAAAACTGATATTTCATTTAAATGGAACTTTACCACTCCTGTGATTTGAATTTCAAAAATACAATATAAATGACTTTAATTATTAAGTAAAATGTGGTTCAATGGGATGAAAATAATTTTTGATGAAAAGTAACTTTTAAGTTTTATTAATCGCGATTAAAGTTAATTAGTGTGATTTAAGGTAAAAATGATATTATAATAAAATGAAAATATCTTTACACTTGTCCTAACCCTATTGAATGAGTCATGGACGACCAAGAAAACCAATGGGTCGATTTTTGGGACCCCATGGAGCCACTTGGGTAAGATAATGACATTAATGCCTTTTATTTAAAGTAAAAGTAAAAATGATACAAACATGTATTGTTTTACAAAACAATTTTTACATGGGGTTATGAAAGTCAGATTTTTGACTATAAATATTCATTGGAAATCTTAAAAAATTTCCTACATTATATTATTTTTATTTTTATTTTTAGAAATTAAATAAATCAAATTATTTATAACATCATGATGATGCAGCGATTACCTCATTATTCAAGGATTTAAATAAAATGAAAAGATAATGTAAAATATAAGACCTAAACATGTCAAAAACCTATTGGATGGGTGGATTTAAAACTCTTATCACCTTATACTTGAAATAAATCAATTTGGGACCTTTAAAATCCGAAACTCATTTGAAAATAAAGTATCATTTTATACCTTTCGAAGAGTGCCCCTCCTCTCCTCTTATAAAAGGCCACCACCTTTACCTCCTTACACACACCTCTCAAGCCATTGGATCGGCCAATATCTGATCCTTTGTCTCTCCACATCCCCCTCCTCATCATAGAAGCCTTACATTATGAAATAATCTCTTCAAGAAACCCTTCTGGTTCAAACCAAAGGGATTTACCCGATTTTATTGTAACGTCTTCACTTGTGCTCTTTTGTTTTATTTTGCTTCTCCATCCCCATAAACTATTTTTATTCATTTATTTTGTAACAACACCAGTATCTTCCATATACTAGGATGTTGTTATAAGAATTATTAGAGTTACACTTACACACACCTACATCTAATGGTTAAAGAACATACTGTTTCTGTGGATGGTGAATTTCTGCCTCACGAAACGATGATTGTTCAATATTATTTTAACACATTTAAAGGTGGACATTAAGATGTAACCATATTTATATATGATATATAATATGTTTATGTTTTCCTAAAGTTTCTGTATTTTTCATTTATGGCATACCTTTATGGTTTCCATTATGGGTAAACGTGATATCTTCATTTTAGGAAGTGCGGACTACCGCCCCCTCAAAGTGATTTGATTTGTTAATACCATATGTGGTACTTATAAAGGATAGATTTAATGATATTATATATGATAACATACTGGAATTATAATACTATTATGTATCATTATGTTTTAATTCCATTAAATATGAAATAGAAATGGAAGTAGCGTTCTTGCGTACGTACGACTTCCCGTCTCCATGAACAGTGCATTTCATTTCTTACCTCTAAACGATCATGTAATATTATAAATGCACGTATATAATGGATATATTTGATATATATGATATCTAAATAATGAGTATTATTCTGGATATAATGGATATTTTACCCCATGAACAAACTTGTGATTATAAATAGTTTATTTTTGACTCAAGCACCGAGTATCGACAAAACGACCGTTATTAACTTAAATAATTACATAATGTGAATAACACGATAATAAGTGATATAAAAGGAATAATGAACTTAAAAAAGGTTCTTAAGAAAGTAGAAATTAACTCAAGTTTATTATTCAGGAGATTAATGAACGATCAAGTCAAGTCGGACATGAGGTAAGGGATCCGACCTCTCTCTTTCTTTTTAAGTACTCTCTTTTATGTAATTTATTTTAATCTCCTATTTCTTATGTTGAGGGATGTTATTTTATATTCCTATTGATGTAAATATTATTTTAATATTAAGAGATACCCTATTTTATCTCATCAATCCATTTTTAACGTTTTAAGTGGCGCCGTTAGGCTGCCGAGTTTTTGTAAGGGATTTTTCATCTCACTTTTATTCCCATGAAATTTATGCTACGTTCGCCACTATTTCATTTGAGTGGTGTATATACTGCCCATTATTATACAATTAGTGTAGTATAATTTCATTTTTGGGTATTTACATCTTCATTGTATGACCCTTCTTCCATGGGGTGTACGTTTCAAAAGTTACCCAACTCGGTAAGGGGACCTTTCACCCTCCTCTTTTTAAATGACTTCTTTTGTTATGTATTCTAATTCACATACAAGTATGTTGGTATATGTTCTTCTATATCCTTATTTATGTAAATTTTAAGTCCAAGTGATGAGATACCCCTTTTATCTCTCATCAACTCGTTTTCTGAATTTTGAAGTGACGCCATTAGGCTGTCAAATTTTTGCAAGGGAACTTCTTAACCCAATTTTGATTCTTTGGGATAAACTTGTACTCCTTGAATATGTCATTCCATGAATATGTGTGAATAACCTCTGATTGTTTTACACTTAATATCCACTAATATTTGGTGTATTCTTTTGTCACACATAATTATGTAATTGATTTGTCCTTAATCCAAGGATACCGTCTTTGTAAGGGACTTCGTCTCAATCTCCTTTCATTAAGGCATATTTTTGTTTCAATACAATGATTTATTTTATATGGTGTATAAACCCCTTTGAATTATAATTTTATTTGAAAGGAATATTTTCTATACTAAGCATTTTACTAAATGACAAAAAGTTTGTTTCTTTTTAACGTACGCGGTGACAATGACCTTTCTGCCGCCACGAGTATTATTTGATCTTTGGCTTCCTCAACATGCCGTTATATTTTTAAAAGTAAATAAATACAATATACTCTTTTTTGGTATTGAAAATGGTTTCGATAATGGATTTGTTATGTCAATATATTTAAGTGATATATTGTGCTTGAACTGTGGAAATGTTTTCTTTCCTTTATAATTGTTTTATGTGTTATTCATTTATAATGGTACTCGGACATTTTATAGGTGGTTACGTGATAAACCATATGATGGGTGGTTCCGTGAATACCAAGAAAGGTGGTTACGTTATAACCTCTAATGCATTGGGTATGGAAGTCGACCGTATGGCTATTCCATTAAGTATGTGTGGAAGTCGACCGTATGGTTATTCCATTTAAGTATGTTTATGTCCCAAGTTACCTTTATATATTATGTGTTATTTATATGCGTTTTATGATAATCTTTTGGTTACAAAAGGGTAAGTAATGGTCTTTTATGCAGTGAAGAGTTTTTACTAAATCATAAATGTGAAAAGTGTTACTATGGTAAAGTACTCATGGTTTACTTGTTGTTTTGAAAAACTAATATTTTTCCTTCTTTGTGTATCCCTTTCTGTGCTTTTTATGCTCATCCCAAGTTTTTGAAATGTTTTCCACAGGACTTAAAGATGAATATGGTCAAGGATGGGATCAAGGAAGGACATTCTATCTAAATCAGGTAACTAGACATGTTTCTTTTTGAGTGTTTTATTTTATTTTATGGATACTTAGTAGAAGTTTATACCATGTAATATTTTGAGATGTAATAGTTATGACCTAATTCTCTAAAACTCTAAACCTGAAAAGATCCTCTATGTGAATTATTAATTTAATTCATGATTAAGTAATGTTTAAGGCTGGGGCCTTATACTACCTCCTCACAAACCAATGTCATTCTTTTTTCATCATCACTACAAAAGGGTTTTTATATCGAGGAATTTAATGTAAATACATGATTATAGTAACATATATATACTTTTTGTTTTTTATATCACGTATACTTCCATACTTTAAATTATGTAGGTGTACGATAATATAACTCATATGTATGGAGGACTACAAACAAAAATTAAAAGGGATTCATTTTTCATTCCCACTTTACAATGAATTAAATAAAGATAAAATCAAATGAGTATATATGAAGTAAATGAAATAATTATAATATTATTTCAATATTTTTCATTTGTAAAATTTAATATATCTTTTTATTTCTTACACTGAAAAATGAAAACATCGTTCATATGTACATATTGAATACCCCCCAATAAAGATATGAGACTATTATTTTCATTAATTAATCCTATGGATGACATATATACATATATTTAAAGAATCAATATTAATTTTTTATATTAGGAAAATTATGTAAAGGCAAAACAATATATACCTTATTTCTATATTAGTCATTGAAAAATTGAATTGTTACTCATGCATATGTATGACATACTATCTCTATGAACATAATATTGTTAATTATACATAGATATTAATCATTATTTTTAAAAAAAAATTATAATTGATATATAAAAATGATTATTTTATCATGTTTATTAATAATAAGATTTTTAAATAATGGCCAATTGGATTTTTTTCATCTTACAAAAGTATATTATATCTCACAGAATAAAAATATCATTGAATCATTCGAGGTGAACATAATTTATTATGTAATTATAAATATCATATTAATAAGTGAAAAAGGTAATAATAAACATATAAAAGTCTATTAAATATATATAAAATTAACATTATTGTATTATTGAAGAGGATAATGAACAAATGTGATGAATCAAACATAAGGTAAGGGACTTCATCTAAATTTCTATTAATTATGTATTGTTATGTTTTTATACAAAATTATTAATTTATAAGATGTATATATAGACCAAAAAACTTCTTATTTAATGAATTTATTAATTTTCAGGATATTAAATGTTTTATAATATTATTGTTCCATGGATATTATGATTAAAATGTGTCAAAAGTTGGACAATTCCTTTATTTAGAACAGTAATTTATTAATGTTTTCCATTATTCTATCATTTTCTCTACTATACATGATTTTAAAATTATTTTATGAAGGTAATTATATGGACATTAGATTTTTTCAAACTATGTTTTCATATTCTCTTTCTTTTTATTTCAAAATTAAGGAAACTTTTTATAACATCTTATACTTTCTCTACAATTAGATAAATGAATATTATATTTTAAATTTAATGATGAAAAAAACTACTTATGACATAGTATCCCTTATTTTAATTTTGGATTACCTGAAAATAATTAAGGGTTTATTTAATTAAAATCCCACTTTCCCATTTATTGGATTATTTTGGATATGAATGTGGGGTTTTAAAAGAAATGGGTATTTTGGAAATAAACATTGTGTTTAAAAGAAATGTGTTTTTTGATATGTGAAAGAGTTTTATCATATGGTATTAAAAAATTTAAAGGATCTTATGAAAAAATAAAGGATTCCATGAATTACAATATTGGTATGGTTATTTGGATCATTTTCTGATTTTGGATAGTTTTATAATAAACCGAGGAAAATGGTAACTTTCTAAAACAATGATGGGTGTTTGATAATATTTCAATAATGAGTTGTTACTTTATAAACCTAGGACACATGGTTACATTATTAACCAAGGATGTGTGGTTCCATGATAAACCATGGATCGAGGGTTCGATTATAAAAAAATGGATAGCGGGTTCATGATATCCCTCAAATTAATTGTTTAACTCGGTGATAGAAGATGACCATATAGTTTATCCCATTTGTATAAATTATATTAATGATTAAGTTACATGTTTTCAACATGATATATATGTGAAAATATATGGGTATTAAATCATTTATTTGAAAACATATTCTATGCGATTTCATGTGAAAATGATAAATTACATTTCACTAAAATAATATTGAGTTAAAGTTAAAAATTTCATCAGTCTTCATCCATTTCATCAAACAAAACTTCTACTTCTTTTTGTGTCCCTTACTAAACATATTTTTCTCATACCACTTTTCCAAATCTATTTCTTAGGTTTTATGCATGGGTAGGGGAATATAAGATGTCATGTTGAATGTCATGAATATTTTCCATGAAAATAATTCATGTTTTAGTTCAATTTTTATTTATATGGGTGTAATGGATGCTAATATGATGTCCCTACTATATAGGTATATGGGTTTGTAATGTATTAGTTATGACATAATTCTATTATAATCTAAACATAATATAATACACACATGTCAGAGAATAATTTTGAGACATAAAAATCCAGATCATGCAATGTTTAAGGCTGTATCATTATATTAGGTTTCTCCTACATGTCTATATTTTCTCCTCCAAATAATAATATCCTTTTATGAGAACTTGATAGTGTGTTGTTTTAGGTAATCATTCTGATTCCCACTACCACTTTTTATGGAAGTTTTTTTATCGTCTTGACCAATGAGAGTTTTCAATAAAGGTATTTTCAGAAGTTGAACATTTCATTACCAAGTTAAAAAATATGAATAATTTTTTTGGGGGGGATATAAAACCATTGTATTGTAGAATATATATTTTCAGTAAATAAAATGTATGTGTTTGATAATTTTCATTACATGAAACCTCACAGCACCATGATGAATGATAAAGTAGACCATTATAATCCAGACATTAAATTAGATTGTATAAATAGTAATTAAAAATTATTAAAAATAGTTATAATTGTTTTAAATAATTTTTATTTATTGATTACTGTGAAATAAATAACTACAGAATTTTATGTAAACATATTTGATTCTTAAAAAATTTTTTCTCCTGAAAAATTGGATTTATAAAAATTTACAAGAACATATATCATAATTATTTTATAATACTTTTTAAATGTTATTTTAAGAAATTTAAATCATTTTTGAAATTATAATGTCTTTTTTATCTTATAGTGATTTTTTAATATCTCTAAAATGAATTGTTTATTATTGAATCATAAAGACTACCGATTTTTGTAAAATGTTAATTTTTCTATTTAACATGCCTTCATTTTATGAAAATAATAATAATGTAACATAATTTAATTTAATTGGAAATAATATAATTAATTAAATTATAATAATCAATAATTTAACTATGGAATTAGTTTTTATTTTTGATCTGAAAACACATTTTTGTAATGATGTTTTTATTCCTGTAATGCATCTATCTATAAATAAATTAAAAGAATATTTAATGATAAAAGGTATTAGATAAATTTATAAAATATATATTTTTATCAACATTTAAAAAATAAATTAATTGTTTTCAAATATAACTAAATGATATTAAATTATTTTTTCATAAAGATTCAATATTATAAAACAAGTTTTCATTAATGGTTATGAGGTTATTTAAAATTCAATAATTCCACTTATAGAGATTTAATATAGTAAAAATCATTCCATATTATGAAGTAGAATAAATAATATTATATAATATTGCCAATTAAATTATTTTTACATTGTGAATAGTAGACACAGTATAATTTGGCACCATGGTTATGGTTAAAATCAGTTTAACATGAGGGTTAAACAAAGAGAAAAAAATATTACCCCAAAAAAAATTATAATTATTTTTGGTTAATATATTTATACCATATCTTTTTTCATAATTTAACATTTGGTCATTTGGATCCAAATTTCCATTAATGTGACCTTATATAAATGAAATTTTATAAACAATTAATTGAATATCCCCACTATCAATTTAAATGGGATGATAATTTCCTCCATTGTTCACTGCATTTGATACTTCCGGATCATCAAATACCTTTTCATTGTGTAACAACCAAATATTTTAAAATATAAAAATTACATTATATATCTTAAATGGAATGAAAAACTGAGTTTATATTATAAAACATGAAACAAAAAGGTTATTAAATATATTGTGTTATACTCAACACCCAGTTTAGTTTACATTACATGGTTGTCTGAGATTTTTATGTTCGATTTCAATTTATGCATAAAACACCAATGTGAAATGACCCGTGATATATATTACTGTTATCAAATAGACATTTTAATAATTGGTATGATCATGAATAAATGAATTATAAAAATAAGGTTTAATTACACACACACACATATATATATATTCATATAATTATTTATTGGATGACCAACTAATGAAAAATTAAAATAAACAGCTTTAAAAAAAGAAACTCTTTTTCTAAAAAACTATTTTAATGCAAACTAATGAGTTTTCATCAAATAAATTTAACATTTCATACATGTAGGATTAAAACAATAATATATATATAATATATTGAATCTATTTTACAACATTAATCTTATTTGTTTTGTGTAAAATATATTTAAAAAAATCTAATTTTCTCTTGCAATGATATATTTTTTTAAAGGTAGTTTTATCTCATTTTTATGGCATACTTAGTTTAAAATATATTTTTTTAACATTTATAAATTTTATATTAAAAAATCAACTTTATTATTTAAATTTAAATATATAAATTATCTTTGGGGTATTTGTTTTTCATATTTCTGAGATGCTTCAATTTTTGATGAATAGTGAAATAATACTAAATTTTATTTCGAAAATTAATTTTCATCTGTATATTTTATTATCAAAAATTAAATTTTGCATTATTTTTTAAGTAGAATTAGTTCAATTAAAAATATATTAATCTAATTTAGGTAAATGGGTCAATATGATATTGAATTTTGGTATAAAATCATTGTAAACAATTTGATATTTTCAATTTAAAAATCTGATCTCCCGTCATGACAACCATATTAATTATAAATAAATTTTAGAAAATTATGTGATTTTAATTTCAAAAAACTTCATTCCATATTCATAATAGTAATGTTTTATACTTTGACCAGTCCAAAAATAATTTTTTACAAAAATGATTATTGAAAACAATTAATGTAAATTACAATGATGATTGTAAAAAAGAGTTTACATAATGGATACATTTTATTCATAAGGGGATAAATGACCTAGAATCAAGTTTGTAAGAATGTTTTTGAAATATATCAACCATATATATTATATATTTTATTTTTCTGCTTTATTAGAGAAATGTTTCATTGAAACTACATCAGTGGAGTTTCATCATTCTAATATTTATAGGTCTACCACACACCGCATAATAAAGGCCTCCCCCTCTCCATCTCCATTAAACCCACTAAAGAAATTTGGAATATCCAATACCTAATAGAATAAACTATCTTATTCTATCTTATGATCCTAGAAGACTTAATTTTGGGTTAAATCTTTCCATGGATTTATTTATTTCAAACCAAGAAGTGATACATAAAGAAGATGTAATTTTCAAAAATGATAATTTCTAGATTATTTATTTATCCAACCCATTAAATTTATTAAATTACCATATAATATCATATATTCATTATAATATATAAATTTTGAATTTTTTATGTTATGGTTATTACCAATACCCACACACACTTCTATTAAATGGGTTATAAAATCAACATTTTTTTACAATGGACATCCAACTTGAGAAATGATGTTGCTCGTTTTTCCATTACCACCTATGATGGTTATGAATAATGTACATACTTTTTATATATGATAGCTATTATATTTATTACATAATTAATCATATGTGATCATTACATCATATATATACCATTTTTATATTCTTATATGTAAGGGATAAAATAAAATCATTTATGCGTGTGACTTACTACTACTTCAGGAAGCGATGTGATTCTTTATCACTGACATGTTAGAAGAAGGAGATAAGGCTAAATATAATGAATTTATATGATAAAAAGGTCATTATTATAAAATAAATGACATGGATATATTTATGTAAATATAATATATCAGTTACTTTATTACCTTTTCACGCACTGAAAAAGTGATAACATCGTTGGTGGACGTGTGGACTGCCTTCTCCGTAAAGAGATGTGAATCCGTTTACATTACAGTATATATATATATATATATGTCTGTGTGTGTGTGTGTGTGTGTTTATATATATAAAATTAAATATCTTGTTATTTATGATATAATGACTATTATTTGAAGATAAAATATTACTTACCGTCATTCCATAATGATCATTTAATAATTGAAATGATACACATGTGTGCATATATCCTACCATACCCAAGATAATAATGTCTGTAAATTTTACCTTATCGTATTTCGTGATTATTTTTGAAAGTATATTTGTTATATTAAAATGAAAATTATTTAATGATTATTATTTAATATATATCTAAATAATTTCATTTTTGACAATAGTCAACCTAAAAAAGTTATTTTTGAAACATAATATGAATATAGTGAATAAATGAAATGTAAAACTATTTTAATAAGTAATTAACATAAAATTATGATAATTAAATGAAATAATGATAATAATATTTTTTCTAAAATAAATAAATAAATAAGTTAAAATTTGATTATAATTATTGAAGATAATAAACAAGTGTTATGAAATAGACACAAGATAAGGGTTTTGATCATCTCACTTTTACTTCTGTGAGATACATTCAATATTCAAAACTTATTTATGTTTCATGTTGTATATAATACCAATGAATTAAAATTATGGATATTATCCATAAATTTATTGAGAATTAAATTTCAATTTATGGATCTCTCTTTTGTGGGGTTTTTAGTTTTAATGTTACCAAAGTGAAAATATTTTCGTTACCATTTTCAGTATTTGAGACTTATGTTATTTTATTCACCTAAATTATTTTATGAGGTTTATATATTTCTTCTTTAATAATTAATGACAGTAAATTTTTTATTCCCATGATATTTTAATTTTCTTTTAAATTCCTTCATGGGGGTTAAATTTCAATGTTACCAATGTTTTAATGAATTTATGTAGCAATCACTTTATTTATGAAGATTGATTATGATTATTTTTACAATGTTACAATTTTATTATCCATCTCAATAGAAAATCATGAATTTTTTCTCCTATGGATAATCATGTTATTTTCATGTAATAGTATCATGTTCTCACTATTTTAGTATCATGTTCTCATTATTTGGTACTAAAAATTAATTTTAAATAATTTTAACAAAATTAAACATCAGATATAACTTTTTATTTAAATATGTTTTCATAAAAAAATGTTTTCCAAAAAAAATTAACCTATATGAAATAATTTTTTCAAGTAATATTTATACAATGTTTTCAAAAGTATCATTATGTCATTTTATAAAAAAATATCCGACTTTTATTTATACATATACATGAAAGGGATATTCATATTATCTTAAGAACAAAGACAAAATAATTCTTTTTTATAGTGAAAATTAAAGGTTTTTTTAACATTTATAGCTTGTATAGAGTTACCCGAAATTATTTCTTTGAATCATCCTTGAAATTTCTATGTGGAAAATTTTAAGGAAAATTTTATCGAAATATATTTTTAATGAATAATGTTTTCATAATGTATTATAATTTAAAAAATATTTTTTCAAAATGAAAAGGATATTTATATCATGAATTTTTTAATGTTAATATAATGGTATTTCTATTCATCGACATTAACCACCCTTATTATTATTTATCCCCCCTATGAGAATTTATTATTGATACCATCCTCATTGTTTAGTAGATGGATTGGGATTTTTTTTCTACAATTTTATTATAAAACCCATTTCAATTACTCAAGATTAAAATGTCTCCAATGTATTACTATGAAACCTATTTCCATTCCAAATTATAATCAAGTATCAATAATATTAAAATCCATAGTAATTATCTAATATTGATTCATCAAGTTATAAAAGAATCTATATTTTTCTATGATTTTTATGATGAAATATCCATATATTTTATACATGTTGTTGTTCTTTAAAATTATTGCATAAACATGGTGTGGAACAAATAGAACCATGTAAGAACATTATACCTTTACTTGGGGTGGCACAGATAGAACCAAGTAATCATATTACAAAATAACATTTAATTTCATAGATAGTACCTGGTAATCCCATTATATCAAAAACATATGGTGGCCTAAATAGGAATAGGTGAGCCCATTAAACCATATATACATTGTGAACCCATTTAGAGATAAAATAATGTGGGTAATGAGTTTATTATATGCTTTTGGTATGGTTATTCCAATTAATTAGATTTTGAATGGATTTTATGAATGAGGTTCACCAAGTTACCAATAATCATTTTTAATTTCTTGTTATTTGTTTATATGGTTTTATTATGATCATGATAGATATCACTTGGATCATGATTATTGACTCTGATAAATATTTACTTCACCACATTTTCAAATTTTATGATCTATATATTTATGTGTATTAGTTCATTTATGAATCACTCGTGCACTATGACTTTTTCATCATATACATATTAACTTCTAAAGATCATTACTGAAATTAAATTACTATTTCTTATTTCAACACATAGTGAGAATTATACATCACCCTTATTATGTTTCATCATCCCTAAAATATAATTATTGAGTTTGATTGAATTATGTATTGAAGGGATTTCATATGGATGATGTTGATGACATAATGAGAAATAAGAAACTCTATGTATAATAGGAGATAGAATTCATATTTTTGTGATTTTTTTTGAATTTTGGTAAGTATCAATTCTACAAAACATTATAAAAACATAAAACTAAGATGTCCATGGGTATATATGTGAACCAATGTATCTTTTTGATGTTGTAAATTTTGATTTTCTAAAATCAGTTCACCCTTTCTGGTATTAAGGATGAAAATGTAAATATTGTTAAATTATCCCTAGATTTAGGAGTGCGGGTTCAAGGATGTCATATATAAAACATTATATATTCCTTATCTTTATCATGGATATTATTGTATACAAATTAAAAAAAATCCCTTAAGGATTAATGCGTACTGTAGAAGATGTCTCTTAAAGAAGTGGTATAAATTCAAACCAATATATTTGGTTTTTATTTGTCTTCTAATTCATATAAACATATTTTATCAAAAAATAAATTATTACACCATTATAATAAATCTACTAATATATTATTATGATTCCATTAAAACCAGTTACCACATAATTTTCATCAAATTTGAAATCAATGTATAGCCCTTAATCATGTGTGGACTACCATATCTAGAGAGAGATAAAATTCATTTTCCATCACTACCATTCATGGGTGGTTTCAATGATTTTATAATATTATATATGTAGTAAATAATATAATTTGTATTTTTTAGGAATAATATCTTTAATGTATTATTTGATTATAATCCATTGAAAAGTGATAATTTCATCCGTGAAAATGTCTAGACTACCACACTAACAAAATGATGTCATTAATTTATCTTTTATTATTTAGATAAATGGTAATAGGTATATATTCGATTAAAATCTATTATATTTATCATATAATAATTATTATATTATGGGGAGTTATTATTTACATTTATTTTGTTCCATATATCAAAAATCTGAGATATCACTCATGTGTACCTACAGATTTCCATCCCCAAAAAGTAATATAATTCCTTTTTCATAACGCCACAACACAACAGGTAATATATATATATAGATAACTATTATATTCAATGTTTATTTCATTTTTAACATTCTACATAATGATGAATCATGATAAAAGATCATGCACCATAACTATAAAATGAAAACATATAAGAAAAGATATAGTAGGTAACACTAAAAATAAAAACATTAATGAATAAATACTAATGACTGGGTGGTGGAATGATATAATTAGATATAATTAGATATAATTTATTTTATTTTGGTACATTTAATTAATTTATTTAAATATAAATTTATTATGTTTTATGTTATATTTTTATTCTTATGAACAAAGGTATATATAAGTTATGGTTATCATGAAAATTTTTATTCATTGAGACAAGTTTTAATGATATGAATCATTTTTTATTTGAATGATGTTTATAATATAAATGAATATATTGTGGAATAATCTATTATTTAGAGAAACTTATTTCAATAACTAGAATATTTTTAATCATCATTTGAATTTAGATTAAAAAATTACTAAATCCTCAAGGGTTAGTCATCTCAATTTTGTTTTGCTGATACATATATAATATTTCTCATGTATTTAATATTATGTGGTGTACATATTTATAAATTTACATTTTATAAACTGTTTCATTTTTAATTCAGGGTAAATAATGTTTCAAATAAAATTATTTCATCCAAGTGGTTTTGAATTGAATGTTACTAATGTGGTAACTATTTTTCATCTAAACATATATTCTTTTTTACATAAGTTATGTTATGAACTTATATTATTTTATGAGGTGTATATACATTCCCATTTATATTTTCTTAATGAATATCCATATCTTAATATTTTTTATGGTTTCATTATATGAAATTCTTTTCATGGTGGTTATGATTGTTAAGTTACCAATGATGGAATAGTTTTTGGGTTACCAAATCATTTCAATGAGATTATTAATGATTACAATTTTTGGATTATAAAATTAAATGGTATGTCTATTTAAAATCTTACTAAATTTATTTTTATATCTTTATTTTTTGTTATAAAATATTTTCATTTATTTATTTATCTTAAAGTACTGATGATATATAATGAATATTTTTAAGGAAATCCAAAATTATTTTCATCCTTTGTAAGAAATGTTTTCAACAATGTCTATATTTACGTTAAAATGTTATAAAGAATTAGTTTTCTATTCTAAAAATACTATTTTATGGAAAATTTTATCCATTTTTACATTATATTTTTTTTGATGGAATCATCTTATCATTTTATAAAAGAGTAACATTATGTTTTTTTACGAATAAAGTGAAATGAATTTTTCATTTAACATACACTGCATGAAAAACATTCCCTTCAACCACGAATACAAAATTCGTTCAATATTTCCTTATAATTTTCAATGGCTATTTTCTTTTAATTTATTTATAATTTTTTTTAATTTTATATATTTTAAAGAAGATATTTAAAAATTTAATTGGTATATTCATAAAGAAATGTTATAGCGATATTATAATGTTATTTTAATCTGTAACAACATAAATTGATGTTTCTTGTGATTTATTGGATATGTGATCCAATGATACCATATTAATTCATACTATGGATGGATTATGAATATGAAGATGAAACATTTATGATACGTTTATCCTTTCTACGAGTTATGATATGATGATATTATAAAAATTTATGATATTGTGGTGTATATATGCTTTTTTTACTTATGCAATGGATGAAACTAGATGTATTTATACCCATAATGTATTGGGTCATTAATTATATCTCAAGAGACACTATGGACTAAAATGGGGATTAAACATAGTTAAGTATGGGACTTTATGCATTATGATACTCTTGTGAGTGTACCCAAACTACGGAAATGATGGAATAGAGAGTCATCCCAATCCACTATGATAGTCTTTTCAATGATCCCTGACTATGAACTGATTTTCTATGCTCATATGTATTGAATAAAATTATTTCTTATTCTTATAATATATTCTGATCAATTATAATTGATAATAAATTAATCCATGTAGTCATATATTTTATATACTGATTGATAATACATTGTCATATGTCTCATGATTTGGATCTATGAATTTATGGGTATGATTTTTTATTTATAATATCATGTTATCAATCTAATGTACTAGCATAATTATGAATTATTATGAATTATTTATTGTTCCTCAATTTACCTTTAAGGATAATTACATATCACCATTTCTTATGTTTTCTTTCTCTAGGTTATATAGATTGGTTTTAGGTTTTATATGTACAACGAGGGTGCTAGTTGTGAAGAAATTAATTGGAAATGTGAATGGTCATTAATGTACTGACTTTTTAATGTATCGATTTTTCAAGAGACAATATACCATTATTGGTATTGTTTGGATCATTCTATTATCTAATGAAAATTCTACTAATAATATTTATTATTTATATGTAACATGTTTAGGTCCCTATAAAATGAACTCTCCATGTGAAAATCTTACCCCAGCATCCTAACCCACCATGGAAACATAATCAACTAGGGGATGTAATCAAGATACATGAATCCATTATCATTAAATATAGATTAAAACACCAATTCTTTATATACCCAAATGCATATGACAAGTGTAAGGAAATTTATAATAGTGTACCACTATGAAAATATAAAATGTCTATCACCAAGGACTCATTAGTCCTGGGATAAAAAAGAGGTTTCACAAATCATTTTTTATGAAATCATTTCACATAAAAAAACTATGGTCCCCTATAACACATTTCATATTCAATGAAAATAAGAGTACTAATAAGTGAATAAATGTTAATTTGAAGGAAGTAATCTAGAAAATTAATAAGAACTCATAAGATATACAAGTGGAAATCAAAAAAGAAATAGTACTATTACAAAAAATGAAATAAAAAGTGGGTTCAAGAAAGTTGGGACATATAACTAAGATAATAAAGTAACACTATAAATTTATAATGTCTGTCCAAATGATACTACCCATTTCTAATGCCTATCAATTTCACAAAAATAACCACTATTTCAGAAATAGTTTCTAAGTTTTTATATGTATTTAACATGACAAGACAAAGGTTAAAATGTGCTATGTTTTATAAAAACAATAAAGAAAATAATTTCCATTATTTTTAGGAATCATTTAAACAAAGAATCATTAACTCTCTCCTCCTTGAAAATCCATTTCTTATATAAAAAATTATATTTCGTGTATCCTCGAAAATATGAAGTTTTTAAAATGACTTTTAAATATAATCCCATTTAAAATTAATATATCATGCCACCAAATAAGCAATTACACAAAAAACATTATAGTTATCAAGTTAACCGTTTTTATAACCCCAAAAAAGGAAAACACAATACTAATATGGTGTAATTTGATAATGAACAATTTTATATAGAAAACTAAATCACAAATAAAGGAAACATATTTTCCTTAAAAATGGAGACTGAAATCAAAATGACTAGGTCCTCTCATGACTAAAACAAAGGAAACATCTAGAATTATCCATAAAAGAACATGGATCTAAAAATCACCACACTTATGGTACTCAATACAAAATGTAAGAAGGATATCAAGGACATTTCTAGGAATATGATGATAAAAAATTTGTTAAATGGATCATACATCAAAGGTCTCAACGAAAACCAAAGTACAATAAACAATATATACATTGGAGAAACTACATGAATATCAAGGAATGTTTGGGTTAAGGTTATGAGATATTAGCGTGATATTTTTGTGAAACATGAGCAAGTGATTCAAGGTAAATTTAAAATTTTAATAAATTTATAATGGTCACATGATTAAGCCTCACACTTATATAAACAATGCTCTAACCATATGATCACTACAATCACTTGAAAAGAGAATAAAATGGTTACATGGGAATAATGTCGTGGTTTAAAAATTTCTATACTTAAAATCCAATAATGTGAGGACCCGAAACAATTCTCATGGGTAACATAGGATCACTTTATAGTTAGACACAATATGGTAAAAACGATGAAAATTCTTCTTGAACCAATATTGAAATATCCAAAAAATTACAAAAAATTACAAGTAACTTATTAAAACCAAAACAAATTCTTATTTTTCCCTAAAAATAAAATTCATTACCACCCGACTCCCAAAAATAATTATAACATTACGATGTACAAAATATGACTACATATACCAGTGACACATTTCATGTCACAAAAAATAATTTAAACAAGTTTTAAAATCCATTTGATAATATTTAAAAACATCATTATAAACACAATATAATAAAATTATAATTTATTCTAATATGTCAATAGGTGAAAAGGTATCACCATAATCAATAAAATGTTTTCAATAATGAACATAAGAAACTAGTATAGAATTATATTATATAACATATCTATATTCCTTCTGGTTATTAATACCCATTTAATTCTAATAAATTCTCGAAATTTAGGTGGTTTTTATATGGTCAAATCATAATTTATAGAGATATAGTTAAATTACTATTTTATGTCCAAGATCACGTTTGGTTATTTTAATGCATATGGAATATCATTTGGAATAAATTTTAAAATAAATGAATTGGGACAAAATCATTTCTTAAATAATTTTTGTTTTAAACTCGAAGAATATAATATCAAATAACTCTCTATATATGATTAACATAATATTATTTACAAGAACATTAAATGTGTTCATGAATCCCCTAAACTACTAAATTATCATTTTGAAGTTCATCCTCTCTAAAATTAAAAATCATAAAATATTTATCAAGATAATCTAGATAATCATGTTTGTTACATCGTTTTAATTAATTGTTAAAACAATAGAGTATTCAAAACCATTTATAATTTTAGAAAAATACTATAATATTAATTTATATTTGAATAACAAAAAAAATATTCATTTATTATATTTTTTATTTAATTTATATAATTAATAATTTATATTAAGGAGAATCATTTTATGGCCCTAACCTTATAAATTACAGAATATTGAATTAATTTAATAATTCACGTTGATGATCTTTTCAGTTTTCGATCTTTAATGAATTAGGTCACAACTTATACATTACATATTGAATATTACATATTGAAACTTATACTCAGTATCCATTTTTTCATAAAATAATAACTCTTAAAAAAGAAACATGTCTAGTTCTATGTATTAGATAATATTATTGTTCCTTGATCCCATCCGTGAACCTATTCATCTTTAATTAGTTTGGAAAACATTTAATGAACATTGTATGAACATAATAATCTCAGAAATTGATATAAAATATGGAAAGAAAAAATCAGTCCATGAATACATACAAATCAAAAGAATCATACTCTTTTGTCTTAAAACATAATATCTTTAACAGAACACACAAAATCATAACATTGATGAATAACACATAGAATCATAAATCATAAATGTAACTTGTGGAATCCATAACCTACTTAAATTGTAGCAATCACATCAACATTGGGAGTTACATTTGGAAAACCCAACACAATGTATTCCCTAAATCTCTTAGGAGAAACAGTAACATTTATCTATGTCACATTACCCAATGCATTAAAGAGATATCTAAGGCTCACCCACCCATGGTTTATTATGGAACCACCAATAAATGTAAACAATGACCAATAACCATAAAAAAATTATAACCCATAATATAAGAATAATTGAAAGATAATGTTTCCACGTTTTAATCACAATATATCATTTCGCGATATTGAAAAAATTAATTCTTTTTCAAATAATTTTCAAAACCATTTAAAACATTTTATAAATATATTAATGTATCAAACTGTCCCAAAACACTTTTCTGCTTTTAAAGGAATTAAATTTTTTAAAAAATAATGTCCATATAAATATATCCTTAAAAATATTTTGAAAACATGGTCATTATTGAGAAATAATTAGAATAATAAATCCTTAAAACACTTAAAACACTTAAAACAGTGTTTTGTTGAAGATACCCTTACCACATCATAAAACACTTGAATAAGAATAATTATAGAATAACATTAAAGAAAGCATATAATACCATGAGAATAAGGATATATATGATATTATATGTCAATGGATAGTATGTACACCATATAAAAGTTAATTGGAGTATAAATACAAATAAGTCTTAATTGAATGTAAATTGTGACAAAGTCTCTTACAAGGATCATATCCTTAGATTATGGATAAATCAATATCATAATTATGAATGAAAAATAATAATACACCCAAAATAAGTGGATATTAAGTGTAAAAAAATCATAGGTAATTCAGAAATATTCATAGCATGACATAATCAGGAAGTTGATGTTTATCCCAAATAATTGAAATTTGGTTAAGATGTTCTCTTACAGATATTTGACAGCCCAACGACGTTGCTTTAAAATTAAAAAAACGAGTTGATGAGTGATGAAAGGGTCTCTCCTCACAAAGAAATAAAATCTATATAAATAGGGATATATATGACTGTATACCAAAATAAGAAAAAGGAAATTTAAAATATATAAAATAAAATAAGTTTTTGAAAAAAGTGGAGTGTGACAGGTTCCCTTATCAATTTGGAAACTTACAAAACATACAACACATTCAATAAAGATCATACAATTAAGATTTAAATACCCATAAATTTAATCATATTACACAATGAATATAATTATGGGAAGTAAATACACCACATAAAAATAAATAGTTGAAAATATAGCTTTAATCTCATGGGAATAAAATGTGAGATGAAAACCCATTTCCTCATGTTTGACTTCTCTTGTATGATCCCTCTTATTCTTGAATAATAGATATCAGTTAATTATTAATTTCATAATAACCTTATTAAATATAGTTATTCATTTAACATCACTTATTACCTAGCTCTAATTTTTTTTAATTATTTGAGTTCATATCAGACATTTTGTCGATGTTCGGAAATTGCGTCCAAAATGAACATGTTATAGTTACAAATTGTCCATGGGGTCAAAAGTTCATTATCTCTAGAATGATATCAATTATTTAGATATAATATATATCATATATATCCAGTATATTTTTATTTATAATATTTCTTATCATTTGGATATATGAAAATGAAATCCACTGTTCATAGGGATGGTAAGCTGTATGTAAGCATGAACTCTAATTTCATTTCATTTTTTTATTTTTTAAAATAATTCAAACCAAATTATACATAGGTAAACTATTATTCCTGTATAATATAAAATTTTATATACATTTCAAATGTTCATTTAAACCATAATTTATATGTACCATGTTGGGTATGAATGAGTCATATCACATTAAGGTGCGGTAGTCCGCACTTCCTCAAATGAAATTATCGTATTTATAAAAAATTAAAATCATAATCTTATTTGAAAAAAGATAATTAAAGATGAATAGATATAAAATAAATATCATAGATATAATATATTAAAATATTTCCATCATAATGGACCCAATGATAGGTGGTAGTATAAAATCGAACAATCATCATTTCGGGAGGCAGTAGTTTGTCGTACACAAAAACAACATCTTCTTTACCCATTAGATGGAGGTGTGTGTATATTTAGTTAGAATACTTCTCATACTAAAAACCAACTATAATGAGGTTAATTGTGTTTTTATGAAAACTATTCAATAAAAAGATAATAGAGAGTGAAGAGGTATAATAAAAGAAGATAACTTGAGGGAAGGCGTTACCTTTAAATCAGGTAACTCATTTTGGTTTGACCCAAAAGGCTTTCTTGAAATTTTTTTATACCTATGTTAAGGCTTATAGAAAAATGATAGGGATATTGGAAACTTATTTTAGTAGAATTTGGGTGAGCCAAGGGGATTGAGAGATGATAGTAATGGGTTAGAGGTGGTGTAATTTTATAAGAGGGAGGAGGGGCACTTTCAGATCGTTTGAAAGTATTATTTTATTATAAAATTAATTTCTCTTTAAAAAGGTCCAAAACTAATTAAAAATTATTAAAATATAAATATAAGTATAAATAAATTCTTACAATAAAAATATTACTTGTTTTGGATCTTTTTTAAACCTTATATTTTTTATTTAACCCTTTGTTAACTTATTTAACTTTTACCATGTCTTCTTAAATATTCAGACTATATGGTTAATATATTTACAATAAAATTACAAGCAACCCAAAATGTATCATTACTATAATTTTTAACATTATATATTTCAGTTTTACTTATCTCATATTTTTAGGACTATTTTATCATTTAATATAATATTATTTGTTTTAAAAACTCTTTTGTGTCAAATTTTTATACTATTAATATCATGACTTATTAAAAACCCATAACAACTTGATAAATTAAAAAAAAAATTATTAATTTAATTATAAAAAGTCATAATCATCCCTACAATTATTTTATGTCATAATATGTTTCAAAATAAATTTATTTTAATATTTATAAACTCATTTATTTAAAACAGTCATTAATGAGAAAATCATTACATCATCAATGTGTAATAAAAAATATTATTTATTTGATGTCTAAAAATTATAAATAAAATAAAATGATTTATAAAATCTCTATTGATTTGAAATGATTATTTATAGTCAAATATATCAATTACATATCCCCATATTAGATCTATTTTTAAAAAACTATACATATTTGTGATATTTTTCTTTTAAATTTAAATAAAAAGTTATTAATGTCATTATATTACCAAAATGGCTTTCAAAGGCCAAAAGTATCACCAAATGATTTTAATGGTGGTCCATGACTCATTCAATAATTTCAGGAAAAGTGTTAATGTAATTTTATGTTGTTATAATAATATTTGTACCTTGAATTACCTAATTTACCTTTAACTGCGGTAAATAAAAATCAATGTTACTATTCAACAAAGAAATATTTTTATCCTATTGAACCACATTTTACAAACTCATTACGACCATGTATATTGGATTTCCAAAATTCATTTCATAGAAGATGTAAATTTTCATTTAAATGAAAAATTTGGGGTTTTAACTACTTTGTTTTGTTTTTCACTATTCTTCAAAAAACGAATATTTCAGAAAAATACCATAAATTAATAGAAAGATAACATTGATTTTCTGAATTAAAAATTGATTTATATTTTTTCAAATTCAAAACATAGACAATTAATTATTTTATTTAAAATTTATTTTCATTGTCAAAACATGAAAGCATGTTTTTGTGAAGTAAAAACTAATTAGAGTTTGACATGTGTTTATGTCCAATTTCAAAGTGAAATGACATCCAATGACCAAAATTGAATTACATGATAATAAAATAACCCAATTACATTTTTAAAACATTTTTAAAGATAATATAATCATATAAATAAATCAGATAAAAAGACAATTTTGATTAAAATTGAAGTAATTTTTACTATTCATTGAAAAATTTAATTTTTTTTTGAATAATATCCAGAATTTACAAAGATAAAATTTTTATATCCCACTTCTTTTAAAGATGTTAATTTTATAAGAAACAACATATAAAAGTTAATAAAACTAGACTTAAAATGGTTTTTATATAAAAAGTTGGTAATTCTACCTTTTAAAAATATTACAGGATTTATGATTAAAATTTGATTAATTCTCTTATTAAGCCTCTAAATTTTGAGTGATAAATTTAAAACAATTTAACAAAAATATATAATCATATTGGTGGTAGTTATGTTCATTCACCCCAATTCAATGGGTTGGAGTTAACTACCATTTAAAATAATATTATATTTTTATTTTATTGTATGACTCAGTCTTTTTTGCAAAATGTGATTTCGAAGAAACTCATTGTTACGTGTTGGGTATGCCATCGAACATAGAATCCCCATTAAGTTAAAATTAATATTTAATTTAAAAATATTAATAAATATTAAAATTCTGTATTCTTTATTTATAAAGGATATTACATCCTTCCACCCTTTTGGAAATTGCGTCCTCAATGTTTTAAAATTAGGCTAGGAAAATTGATTGAAAGACACACATCAGAAAAAGAGTCAGTAAAAAAATCACATTAAAATAAATAAAGAGAAGTAAATAAGGTCAACTGATATAACACATATCAGTATCCCATGAAAACATTGATATGGATGAGAAACTATGTGTCATGTTCTGATATAGAGTGATGGAAAACATGACTAGGAGAAAGATAAACACCAATAAACCACAAACTTGTGATAGTTTAAATAGTATTCGATTCCCCAGTAAGAATAGTAAATGGAAATTTTTTTTTTGAGTTTCACTTTCATAATTTTGGTGAATTTTTTTTATTATATTGAAAAATAACATAAGTAAATATACAAACCATTCAAGTACAGTTTCATCCTTTAAAAAATTTCTACCGCCACCTCGTCTTTTCTCTGAACGACGAGTATTCATGATGAAATGGTTACACCAATGGTTCTAATAAAAACTTCTTGAGAATCACATAATCTAAAAAATATGAACTATATAATTCCCTCGTCTTTATACATTAAACGAAACCAAAATTGTTAGTAAAAGATCAGATATTCCTCAAAATGATAATCATTTATAAAAATAAAAATGCTCTTAATCTGCAATATTGAAAAAAATACCCCAAGTTCAACCAATGCCATTCAATAAACAATTTTACATAAAATACTTCAATATAAGCTAATGTATAATGGAAACCCAAAAATACATAAGGATTTGATCTCCTAGTCTTCCTTGATAAATGTTAACATTTATCTCCAAATAACTTCAGGTACTCTAAAATTCTAATATTGAAATGTAATTAACCTAATAACATATTCTATATGATAGGATAATAATTTCTATATATAAATTTTGTTTCTATTTGTCCACAATAAAAAACATAGATTCTTCTAAAATAAAATTCTACCATTACTCCTCAAAAAAATCTAATAGTATTCTATTTTCTATAGGCATATAGTGTTTCCAAAAGGGAAAATGTATTCCAATGAACCCTTTATCAATTAATCACCAAATAATTATAATATATGTAGTATATCTATTTTATAAAACATAAGTTCCCAAAATATACTTATTATTACACTATAAAAACATTTAACTAAAAATAATTAGTCATACTAACCAGGTACACCACGTAGTCCAGTTGTGGGAGATAAATCCCAATCACACTTTGGTTGTGGGTTCGATTCCCAAAGCATTGTCGGATGTGATGGGTCGTCACATGGTCTTCATGTTATCCTCTTTAAAAAATTATATAATTTTATAACATTCCAAAAAATGAAATGAATTCATAAAAATTAACCATAACATAATTTAACCACCAATGTTTTCTCATACCTCGATTTTTCAAAACAAAAACTAATAACATATAATTTACTCAAATTCAGGGATCATATAAACCCAAATGGTTCTTTAAAACTATATCCAAAAAAGAAAAGATAATTCTCCCATGAATAAAATTTTCACATATCAAGCTTCAAAGATACCCATACTATAAAAATTCGTCCAATGTAATCCCATCATCAAAAGAGCATTAATACTTTTAAGAATTTCATCACCTTAAATATACCATAACTCTAGAATTCTATATATATATACTTTTACTCATTCAACTGTATTCATGATCTATTAAAAATTCATTTACATCTTATTCCATAATAATTCATTCCTACAAAAAAAATCACAAATCATATCCAAATATTCAATAATGTCAAATCATTATCTAGAAATAATCCATACCTTTCATTGTTCCTTGTCAGTTTCCTCAAATTCAATTGGAATGGAATTAAGAATTGGTAAACATATATTTTTATAATCCTAATGATCTCATTCCTCAACCATGTTTATAGGACATCTATTTGTAAAATGACCATGCACACCACATTTAAAATATTCAATTTATCCTTTGTAAAAAAATTTCCTCTACTAGTCCACTGGATGATTTTTATTTCCATGGAAGGTTCTTGCTTTATGCCCATCATTACCACATTTGAAACATCTTCCCTTCCCTTTCAATAATTTTCCTAGGTGTTTCTTTCTACATCCTTGACACATAGGTTTTTTAATATAATTACCTCAATGAATATTACAAGATCATCTGTATGGATTTGTTTCTTGAATATATGATGGATTATAAAAATTATCAAGGTTCGCTTGGTCAATTATGACTCTTGATTATTGGTTGATAACAACCACAAGAGTTCTCACTACAGCTTGCATTTCATTCAGTTACTTATTCATAAAACCATCACAGTTTTCTTCACATCCAGTGTTACTTTGGATTCCCCTAAATACAACCATTTACTATAACCAAAAAGCTTAGTGAGAGTATATCAAAAAATCATTATATAATATCTTATTAGGAGGGTACACACCATGATAGACTTATTCATGTTACCATAAACTCATTTGATTTATCTAATATAACAATTAGTCATTCAAATATGCAATACCATTATGGTTATGTCACGTATGATTAAATTCCAACCTAACCTCCAATGTTATCTAAACCGACATTTGATACAAACTGTAAGGACTTAACCTTAAACATTAAATAATATTGAATTAAGTTAATAATTAACATTGAAAATATTTTTAGGTATAGACCATTAATGAATTAGGGCATAACATATACCTGACATCATAAATATTACATGTATACATTTCTACTTAGTATCTATTTTTATCTTAAAATAAAAACTCTTAAAAAACATATATAGTTCCATGATTTAGACATCATGACTTTTCCTTGTTCCCATACTTAACCCTATTCATCTTTAAGACCTCTGGAAAACATTTAAAAAACATGGTATGAGCATAAAAATCTCAGTAAGTGATATAAAATAATGAATGGAAAAATTAGTCAATGAATAGATAAATATAAAATAAATCATACTTTACAATCATAAATCATAATCCCTTTAACATACCTAAAAAAATAATAATAATTCTGAATAACACATAGATATCATAAATCATAAAGGTAACTATTTGTATCCAAAAAATACTTACATTTTCTCTTTCACAACTACATAGATAGTTTAATTTGAAATATCCATCATAGTATAATCCCTAAATCTCTTAGGTGAAATATTAATGTTTACCTCTGTCACGTCACCCAATTCATTTGAGAGCAATCATGGGCTCTCCCACCCTAGGTTCATCACGCAAACACACATATATGAAAACAATTCCCAATAACCATAACATACTAATAACACATAAAACATGAATAAAATAAATATAACATTTCTACATTGCAATCACAATATATCATTTCAAGATATTGACATAATCAATTATTTATAAAACCATTTAAAAAATTTAATAAAATTATTTTTGAATCAAAGAGTACGTAACACATTGAAGATTTTAAAGGAATTAAAATTTTAAAAAAATAATGTCTATATAATTAAATCATTAAAATAATTTTGACAACATGGTTATTAATGAGAAATATTTTGATGAATAAATCTTTAAAATATTTACAACAATGTATTAGTTAAATAGTCCCATACCACTTGAAAAAATACTTGAATAAGAATAATTATAAAATAAAATTAAAATAAGATTATAATATCATGAGAATAAAGAGATTAATGATATAATATTTCAAATGACAGTATATACACCGTATAAAATTGAATTGGTATGTAAAAACAAATAATCCTAAGTGGAATGTAAATTGAGACAAAGTCTCTTACAATGATCATATCCATAGATTAAGGATATATCAATAAAATAAATTTGTGTGAAAAATAAGAATACACATAATTTAAGTGGATAATACATGTAAAGCAATCATAGGTCATTCACACATATTCATATAATGACATAATCAAGAATATGGTGTTTAACCCAAATAATTGAAATTGGGTTAAGAACTTCTATTACAACAATTCGACTGCCTAACGACGCCGCTTTAAAATTAAGAAATGATTTGATGAGATAATAAATGGTCTATCATCCAATGTACATAAAATTTAAATAAATAAGTATATATAATAACATATCCCAAGATAAAAAATTGGAAAATTAAAAGACATAACATAAAAGAAGCCATTGACTAAAAGAGGAGGGTGAAATGATCCTTTACCAATATGGTAACTTATGAAACATACACCCCATGAAATAAGAAGTAAATAACCATAAATTATGTTATATTACACAATGGTAAGAATAATGGGCAGTACATACACATCAAAAAATGAAATAATGGCAAATATAGCATGAATCACACTGGAATAAAAAGTGAGATGAAAACCCCTTACTTCAAGTCCAACATGTCTTGTATGTTCCTTGTTCTTCCTGAATAATAATTTTTTTTAATTTATACTTTCTTAAGAACCTTTTTAATTTTTATTATTCCTTTTATATCACTTATTACCTAGAAATAACAATTAGGTAATTATTTGAGTTCATATTGGACATTTTGTCATTGTTCGGAACTTGCGTCAAAAATGAATTTGTTATAATTACAAATTACCCACGGGGTCAAAATTAAATTTTCTCTAAAATGATATTAATTATTTATATATCATTTATATCATATATATACTATTTATATTTATTTATAATATTCTATTTCATTTGGATATATGAAAATTAAATGCACTGTTCTTGGATAAAGTAAGTCATACGTACTCATGAATGCTACTTTCAATTCATTTTTTCATTTTTAATGGAATGAAAATAAAATGATACGTTGTTATATTATTATTAAAGTATAATATAATACTTTATATACATTTATTATGTTCAATAACACCATCCTTTAGTTGTTCCATGTATGGTTTGAAAGAGTCTTATCACTTTGAGGGGCGGTAGTCCGCACTTCCTGAAATGAAGTTATCATATTTATACAACATGAAAATATTAATGGTATTTTATAAATGATAATTACATAAGCATAAGTATAAAATAAATTTCATATATATAATATATAATTACAGTTATATAATAATGGCCACCATGAGAGGTGGTAGGGAAAAATCGAACAATTATCATTTCGTGAGGCATCAATTTGCTGTACACTAAAACATTATGTTCTGTACACATTAGACGAAGGTGTGGGTATGTGTAGTTTTAATAATTCTCATAAAAAAGCCTATTTTAATGAGAAAAATTGTGATTTTATGTTAAAAAATAATAATAATAGCACAGTGGTTAAAGAAGTAAGATAATAGAAGGGAATATGGGGAAAGACTATACCTTTAAATCGGGTTACTCCCTTTGGTTTGAAGCAAAAGGATTTTGTGACGTGCCTTCTACCTTGTGTAAGGCTTTTAGGACGAATAGAGAGATGTTGGAAGTTTATTTTTTTAGAGTATAGATGATCTCAGTGGCTTTAGAGATATTATTAATGGGATAGAGATGGCGTCCTTTTATAAGAGGGGGAAGGGCTATTGTGGAATGTTTGAAAGTATTATTTTATTATAAAATGATTTTAGGTTTAAAAATGACAAAACCCATTAATTTAGTGTCTAATATAAATATAATTATAAATAAATTCATCCAATATGAATTGGACATGTTTTGGATCATTTTTAATCTTTATAATTTTTATTTAACCCTTTATAACTTATTTATCTTTTACCATGTCTTCTTGAATATTAATACTATATGGTTAATATATTAACAATAAAATAAAAAGAGACCTAAAATTGATTATTAATGACATTTTTACAATCATAAATTTTAAATTTTTAGGACTATTTTATCATATTATAAAATATAAATTTATTTAAAAACTCATTTATGTAAATTTTTAAACAATTCATATCATTACTTTTTAAAAATCCATAACAAGTTGATCAATTAGAAAAAAAAACTATAATTCAATGATAAAAAGTCATATCAGTCCATAAAATTCGTGGAAGTAATAAAAAGTTTCAAAATAAATTTATTTTAAAAATTATAATCTCATTTATTTTAAACATTCATTAAAAAGGCAATCATTACACCATAATTGCGTCATAAAAAAATTTATTTATTTGATGTCTAAAAATTAAAAATAAAATATCATGATGTTGGAAATGTTTTTATATTTATAATTATTATTTAGAGTCAAATATATGAACTATATAACCCCAAATCATTTTATTTTGTAAAATAATTTGTGTTTAGGATATGTTTTTTTACTTTAATTAATAAGTTATTAATGTCATTATCTTTCCCATGTGGTATTCAAATGCCCAAAGTATCACCGAAATTTTTTTAGTTGTACATGACTCATAATATAAGGTTAGTATCAGTGTTAATGTATTTTTTTATTATTATAATAATATTTTTATCTTCAATTACACTATTTACCTTTAACTATGGTAATTAAAAATCAAAAGTTATTATTCACAAAAATTATTTATCATATTATTAAACCATAGTTTAAATTCTAATGAAAACCATGTATTTAGGATTTTTAAAATTCATTTCACAGAAGCGGTAAATTATCATTTAAATGAAAAAGATGATTTTTAACAATTATGTAGTCTCTTTCACTAAATGGAATATTTTCAAAAAAAAATACCAAATTCACCCAAAGCTAATATTGATATTCTGAAATAAAAAATGATTACTGTTTTACCAAATTTCAAACATATATGTTACATTAATTAATTTTCATTGTAATAAATAGAAATCGTGTTTTTATGAAGTAAAAACTATAAATAGATTAACATGAGTTCATGTCCATTTTCAAATAAAAGTTACATTCAATGAGAAACACTAGATTAAATGGTAAAAAAATAATCAAATTACACTTTAAAACCATTTTAAAAGATAATCTATCCATATAAATAAACTGTATGAAAAATGGATTCGACATAAATTACAGTATTTTTCACTATTTATTAAAAAATGAACTTAATAAGAAAATACCAAAAATTTAACCAATTTTTTTAAAATCCCTCTTCTAAATAAGATGTTTATTTTTTAAAAATAAATGTATAAAAGTGACAGAAACTACATTTAAAATTGGTTTTCTATCAAATAGCTGTAAAACTACCTTTTAAAAATATAACAGTATGAATGCATAAAACTGGATTCATTCATTTTTTAAGCCCTTAAATTTTATTGGATAAATGTTAAAAATATTTACCAAACATGTATAATCATATTGTAGTTATTAATGTTCACTCCCACCAATACAATGGCTAGGAGTTAACTACTATTTAAAATAATATTATGTTATTATTTATTAGTGTCACGACCCGTCCCTCTGGGGCCCGTGTCGTGGGTACCGGACGCCTGCCTTCCATAGGCCAGGGGTAGGTGACTTGTACAAAAAGGGCATATCCATAAAATCTGGGAGGAATTTCCTTTAAACCTGTAAACTCAATCAAACCAAGAACACAGTAAGATACAAGCACAAAGTAATGTATAAGTAAACAGGTTGTGTAGAGTAAGTATGGGGGGTCAGAATACAAGCCCAACAGGAAAGTACAAGTAAAACTGAAAACATCTCATATGATCACCCGCCATGGTTCCAACCTAAATGGAAGGAACAACTCTCGTACGGTCATCTCTATGGATCGTCTCGTCTAATGTCCATCTCCTAGTTTCCTCAAGTCATGGTACCCTCGTCCTCGGTCAGTGTTGTCCATCGTCTGCACATGATGCTGTAAGGTGCAGGTGAAGCCCATGTAGGGGTGAGTATAATGATACTCAGTAGGGACCCAAAGACCCCAGAAGGTCACTTAGAATCAAAAAAGGATAAACTAAAAAGCCATACCAAAGTCACCAAACATGAAACAACAGTAAACCATACTTTGGTATATGACCATACATATACATAAATTATCAAGTATATCCATCTCATTCAGCGAAATACCACTAAGGTATCACTACGAAGGTATGTACCACAATGGTATTCCACACAATGGAATACCTCTAAGGTATCACCACGAAGGTAAGGACTCAGCTCAAATCAAGTATTGATTACGTACGAAGTATAGATGATTAGCTATATTGTAAGATCATATTACTTCGTCGAGAAGCTCTGCTGTTGACCCGCACCATATTGAAGGTGACCCACATAGGATCTAAAGATAACCCACACAGGATCTAGAGATGACCAACACAAGATCGATATGTGTTGACCCACACAGTATCGCTGAGCACTGACCCACACAAGATTTGATGATGACGCACACAGGATCTGAAAACTCTTCAAGTACAACTGACCACAAGGTTCCCTCAATAATAATTCTTGATTTTGGAAGGTTCTTCTCCACAATACATCAATAGATAAATCAAAATCCATGAATTCCCATAAAAAATATTCAAAAAGTCCATCCATGTCATAAGGGATGAAACTCCACTGACAACACATCAACCAGAAGTTCGGGCTGCATGTTATTCGAATTTTCATTCCAAGAGCCCGGTTAGATTCGAATTTGATCCAACCTATTCATACTAAATCTTTATCAATAACTCATGTGGAGTATACTAAATGGATCGTATCAATCCAAGGATTATCGAAATATAGACGGATTGTCAAACAGACACCCAGTTTTTATGAAATGTTTCTTTAAGTGTTTATGGGCCAGGGTCCAGTCCGACCGGGTCAGACTGACCCTGCCCAACCCGATATGGGTTCGACGTTGATGGTCTAGGTCGAGGTCTAGCCTGGCCAACGATGGCGTGGCTTGCTAGGCTCGGATTTTTGCAACTTGGCCCGTTGCCATGCGGCCCACTAGGCACGGCCCGTGGTCCGGGGGCCTGCCATGGTGGGGTCTTCCCTAGAAAACACACTTGGGGGAGACCCCTTTGGGTTTCTTGTACGGTCTAGTGGACTATTTGGCTGGTGTGCATGACCTGATGGAGCGGTCCCGCATGGCGCGACGTCACCGACCCTTCATCCTATTGTGCAGACATGCACCACACCTCCCACAGCCAGACGGTTGCCGGCTACCTTGGTGTGCCGCCGTGGCCGACGGGCCACAACATTCTCCTCTATTGGCAGTGTGAACGTGCTCTGCCCCGCCATCATGCAGCCGATTGGCATGCTAGTTGTTGTGCTCCCCTTGCTGCAGCTGATGGGCGATGGCCTTCTCCAGCGGGGCAGTTGTGCCGCCGCCGCCATTGCGGCCGATTGGACTGCCGACCGCCACTTTGGGCCTTTCTAGTGTCTATCCCCATCCACCTCTGTCATGAAGAACACATCAATATTGAATATGTAGAGGGATCATGCCATGTTAGTTTTGCCCATACCCTCTGAATTTTTTTGTTTTCACACATCTCGAGGAGAAAGATTCAATGAAAAATTAACAATGATCAATATTAAACAAACCACTACCTTGATTGTTCATTTGAGATAATTCTGGGAAAGAGATGTAAACATTGAAGATATTGAACTTCGTTGTTCACGCAACACGCTACCAATCTATGTTCGAGCATCGTCATTGTCAGATGTTTTTTCTTCGTTGGAGGATCCTCTTCGTTTGAAGGATATTTCTCCAAAACCTTCCCTTGACAATAATCCCCCACCCCAACCTCATAAAGTGTGATGGTCCCACTAAATAAACTATGTTTATTAATTAAAAAATTAATGTTGGCTCATTAAATTGGGGGATAACTAAGAGTTTCCTCTCATTAATGGAGGTTCGGGTGGGCCCCTCCACCATAAATTCAAATAGGAGGTTTCGAAATAAATAAATAAAATATAAATATATTATTTTATTATTTGTTTAACCCTCCATGAAAAATGAGAATAACTAACTTCTACCCTCGACCTACTATAATCGAGGTGAAGGTCTCCATAAGTAAATATTGTCATTGCTATTTCAATTGAGTCCTCTTATTTCAATTCAGTGTACTGGTTCAAAATTTACAAAACACCGCTCACGTGTTTACTGATCGTACCTAAAAAAAGTTCAAAAATTCATTTCCATCACTCTAGGCCTCAGAATCACATGCCATCAATTTTTTTGGACTCTTAATACTTCCATATAATTAAATAACAATTACATGGAAAATTCGGGGTCTTTACATTCTCCCCCATCAGGGATTTTCATCCCTGAAATCCACAACACAAAATAGGGAAACAAGTGGGGGTACTGAGCACGAATCTGGACCTCCCACTCCCATGTACTGTCCTGGAGTTTCTCGTGTAGCCAACGAACACCCACCAGAGGAATCAACCACCCATGAAGGACCCGATCCAATTGATCCTCAATCCCCACTAGAACTTCTGAAAACATCAACACATTGTCGATGTCCTGATCACCACAATCAATGGTGTGTGAAGGATTAGGTACATATCTCCTCAGTAGGGATATTTTTAAAACGTAGTGCACATGGTGCAATTGATGGGGAAGAGCTAAGTGATATGCCACCTCACCTACTCTGTTGAGGACTAGAAATGGTCCGATGATCCTTGGATATAACTTGATTCTCGGGCTAAAACCCCACAATCCTGAGAGAGTTTAGTCTCACAGAAAGACATGGTCACCATCACCAAACTCAAGAGGTCCATATCTCTTGTCAGCAAAATAATTCTTCCTACTCTGTGTAGTCTTCATCTGCTCCTAGAAGATCTATACCATATTCGTGGTAGTTCATTCCATTTCTGATCCCATTAGTTCTGACTCCCCTAGGTCAGTCTAGCATAGATGTGATCTACAAGGTTGACCATATAATGTCTTGTATGGTGTCATACCGATGGTGGATTGTTATCTATTGTTGTATGAAACCTCCACCAAGGGAAAGTGAACATACCAAGTGTAGCCTAAATCAATGACACAAGCATGCAACATATCTTCAAGGGTCTAAATGGTCTACTCTGTCTGACCATCTGTCTACGGATGGAAGGCAGTGCTCAACAAAAGTTGTGTCCTAAACGCCTACTTCATACCTTTCCATAGTTGGGAAGTAAAACTTTCATCAATATCGAACACAATCATAGATGGAACCCAATTATGCCACACAATCTTTTGCATGTAGAGGTGATCCAAGCCCCCTACTGGTCCCTTCTCTCTGATAAGTAGGAAGTGGGCTGACAAGGTGTGTTGGTCCTCGATCACCTAGATGGAATCATTCCCCTTGGACATGTGTGGAAGTCTTTTAATGAAGTCCATGGAAATTTTATCCCACTTCCACTCTGGCACCTCTAGTGACTGAACAAAGCCTACTGGAACCTGATTTTTTGCCTTTACTTGCTGACATGTGAGGCACCATGAGACAAACTTTTCCATATCTTTCATCATTCCCAGCCACCAGTACTGAGGGTGAAGTTACTGGTACATATTCGCCACTCATGGATGTACTTATAGAGGGGATATATGAAACTCCCACAACACATCCTCTCGTAGTGTCACTGGTACCATACTACATCCTCTAAAGAGAATGACATGCTCCCCACTTTTAGAAAATCCACCTGGTGCATGTCATGTGGATATATGAGCACGTCGAGCATCATAGTTAGTGTCCCCAAGTTGCGCCTCCTTGAATTTCTGAAGGATTTGGGGAGTGAATATCAGATACTGAAGATTAGTTGCTCTATCTCGATCCACATTGGATATCTGCCATACGACTAGTAGCTTTGTTGCATCACTCAAAAACTATATACCAGATCTCCTACATAGTGAATATTATACTACGTTCCCCTTCACAAGAGTATACACTATATCAAAGTCATAGTCCTGTAGGAACTCGAGCCAATGAAGATGTCTCAGGTTTGGGTCCTTTTGAGAGAAAATATACATGAGACTCTTGTGATCAGAGTAGACTATAAAATGTTCTCCCATCATGTAATGTTGCACATATTCTAGGATAAGACTACTACTACTATCTCTAGGTCATGGGTAGCACAATTCTATTCATTTTTTCTCAGATTTCATGAGCCATAGGCGATCAATGCTCGCTCCTACATCAAGACACATTCAAGCATAGTCTTTGGTGTGTTGTAGTAGACTACATACCCAAATCCCACCTCCAGTTACCTCAATATGGGAGCACTCATTAGTCTCTGCCTCTGCTCCTGGAAACTCCGTTGGCATACCTCCAACCACATGAATGGTTTCCACTACTTCATCAACACTAATATGGGTGTTGCAACTTTGTAAAAGTCAAGAAAAAACCACTAGTATTTATCAGCCAAACCCAAAAAACTCTGCACCTCTACCACACTCCTGGGTAGATCCCAAGCAAGAACAGTCCTAATCAACCCTGGATCCCCCAAAAATGTAGCCTTTGAGATGACATGTCCCAATAAGTGAACCTCTCAGATCCAGAACTATCACCTTGAGAGCTTACTATAAAGATGGTGCTCTAAGAGTGTTTCCAGAACAATCTGTAGATGATAGGAATGCTCCTCCTCCGTAGAAGAGTATATCAAGGTGTCGTTGATGATAAATACTACAAAGTGACCAAGGTATTTCTGGAAGATCCTATTCTTGAGTCCCCTGAACCTATATGAGGATTTGGTGACACCGAATGGCACAACCATGAACTCATTGTGGCCATACCTACATATGAAGATTGTCTTCTGGACATCCTCGTCTCATACCCTAAGCTGGTGATAGCCAGATCTGTGGTCTATATTCAAAAACCATTGTGCTCCCTTCATCTTCTCAAAGTGATTGTCAATCCTCGAGAGTAGGTACTTGTTCTTCATGATCACCTGGTTCTATTGCCTATAGTCCACACAGATTCTCGAACACCCATCCGCCTTTTTGGAAAACAAAATCGGGGCTGCCCATGGAGAAACACTGGGCCTAATGAACCCCTTGATCTGTAAGTCCTCTAGTTGTACTCACTGCTCTCGAAGATCCATGGGTTCCATCCAATATGCTGGTTTAGATATCAGTGATGTCTAGAGGTACAATTCGATGTAAAAGTACAACTCTATTCTAGGAGGTATACCTGGAACATCATTAGGGAAAACATTAGCGTACTGGTACACAAATACTGAATAGCTTGGACTCACAACATCAACCGCTCCGAGGGTAATGATGGGCATCTAATGTGTGATCGGATTCTCTCTCCTCCAGGTAATTACATCCTACACTACAATGTTTCCCTTCTCATAGATGAATGAAAACCTGGTCCCATCCATGCAGACACACATCACATTGTGCCTAATACAGTTGATCTGAGCATGGATTGTAGATAACTAGTCCATACCCAATATGACATCGTATGGCCTTGACTCCACTACTATAAGATGTCAACCTAATATATCGCCTCAAAGTGTAAGCTCACATTGTCGGCACCTGTGTGTAATCATCAAATCCCCTACCGTAGGACTCTCTTTCCATACGGATTGAGCCAACGTCTCCACCAATATCATCGAGCTCTGAATGAGGTTAGTGGAAAAAAGAGTGACTGGACCACATAGAGTTGGTGGTGGTAGAACCTCAAATTGCCACCCACCACCTGCTACACGACCTGCTCTTCAACTACATATGCCTCCTGCCAGCGGACCACCTCGATCGAATATTCTCCCCATCCCAGGTGGTCCTTCGACTATATGTTTGTCATCTGTATGGTAGTCAGGCAGTCGTGATCCATGTGACCGTACCCACCACACGAGTAAGGCCACCTGCTCCTCGCCTGTCCTGCTCTTTCTCAAGAGCCTCACCAACCAACCATGTATCCTACGGTTGTCCACCTGTAGGTCTAGTCCTCTTGGACCTATGTGTCATCTATCTATTGCCAGCTAGAGATGACTCTACTACATGACGTCCGGTGGTGGGTCTCACTTCTAGAGACTGCACAACAATGAGATTTTCCAATAAGAGTGCTCGATATAACACCCAACCTGTGTCGCGATGTTGAGGGAAATGATCAATGCTCTAATATCCCGTATGAGTCCCTAATCAAAGTTCTGGGCCCTAATGAAAATGTATCTCACCATGTCAGTGGAGTAGAGCGAGAGGTCGGTGAACCTCACGGAATACTGAGCCATGTTCATGTTTCCCTGCTACAAGTGGAGAAGCTCATATATACACACTGAGTGTAAGGTCGATGGGAGGAACTATGCCCTGAAAAGGCTCTTGATGTCTACCCAAATGAGATTTACCTCATCGTGAACATAGAGTATCATGCTCCACTATATGCCCACTACCACCTGAAGAATACTGGAGACAAGTATCACCATGAGATTAAATGGTGTCCCTACTAGATGTTTTAACTCATGTAATGAGCTCAAGTGATGGGCACCCTCGGTGGCTGGTGCCGGTGGCCTTGGCTGCACAATGTGTAATGGTTCTACTGGTACACCACTTGATTGTACAACTTCCATAAGAGGACCTACACTAAATCACCATCGCTCAGTGGGCTATCATCATGTACTCTACCTAGAACCCTAGCTGGCAATCTGCATGGAGGCATCCTAAAAAAAACAGGTGTGCCATGGTCATTATGTTATACCTGGTGAGATGACTCAATGATATCACAAAGAAAACTTTTCAAAAACACACAATCAATCAGTGTTTTCGTGCACTGAGTTAGAAATCAGATGTCATGTTCTTGGAGTATGGATATGTCGGCTGCTGCACCAACACTGGATTCTCCATAGTGATAACCACACTCATGACACTTAACACAATTTCCGATTAAAAAATCAAAGTCTATGTTCTTTAGTAGAAATGAATTCCTCTGATACCAATTTGTCATGACCTATCCCCCCCGGGGACATTTCCGTGTCTACACCAAGCCTACCTTCCATAGGCCAGGGGCTGGTGACAAGCACAAGAAAGACATATCCTGAAAATCGAGAGTGGATTACCATTTTAACTATCAACTCATACAAACCAAGAACACAAAAAGATACTAGCACAATGTAATCTATAATTAAATTGGGTGAGTACATTATGTAAGGGGGGACAGAATACAAACCCAACTGGAATGTACCTGTAAAACAAAAAAAATATTCTGTGAACACCTATCAAGGATCCTACAAGAAGGGTAGGTACAAATATCCTATGGTCATCTCTTCAGATCATCTCGTCTAATGTCCACATCTGAGAAACCTCCTGTCCTTGTACCCTCATCCTCGATCAGCGTTGTTCATCATCTGCACATGACACAACATGGTTAGGGCGATGCCCATGTAGGGGTGTGTATAACGATACTCAGTAAGGACCCAAATCCTCGGAAAGACTCTCATAATCCACAAAGTATAAAACAAAGAGCAATACCAAAATCACTAAGCATGAAACAATAGTCCACCATACTTAGGTATATGCTCATTCATATACCTAAGTTACCAAGTATACCCATATCCTTCAAGAGGAAACACAAGGCCCAAGTCATTAGCCGAAAGCACAACAGTTCCACGATGGAAAGAGTACCATGAAGGAAACACCACAAAGGTATGTACGTCAAAGGTAGCGCCATAGAATAATTCCACATAGGTATCATCACAAATGATAAAGGACCCCGGGACACCCTGAGAGGGGAGGGGTGAATCAGGGTGACCAATTTTTCTTTTAATGTGATGGATCTTGTTCCCATGTTGGTAGGAACTTGTTGAACCTGTATGATGATTATGTTCAGAATGCAAACATTCACATGCATAGAGAAGACACAGCCCTTTTTACTTGGTTCACCACTAAGGGCTACGTCCAAGGAGCATACGCCGACAGGTTGTCAGTCGTACCAAAATCCACTATGCTTCACTAGCGGTAGATTACAAAATTTCGGGAACAGTTACTCTGTCCCAGGCTCACTGCCTTTACAAAGGTTCAGGGATAGCCCACTGCGTCCCTCGGGTCACTCCCGTTGACTCCCCCTAGCTCACTGCCGTTGGTGACGTCTCACTCAGTTTATAGACGTGAAGGTCTCTTCATCATTTGCATAAGAATGCATCCTTTGTTGCATGTAGATGCTCTATTGAAGTCCGATTCTCACTAGAAGCAGAATATCACTTTTTCTCAAATGTATTGGGTAGTCTTATGGCTTTCGTGCATCTCCAAACAGGCCGGCGGGCTTCAGCAAAAACTGGCACGCTTCTCCAAGCCGGACGCGCAAGTTCCAATACAGCGTGCAAGTCCAGACTGGCGCGTAGGTGTCACTAATCGCACCTGTGCGGCGCTTCCTTCCCTGACAACAAACTTGCGCGGTCCACTTCCTTTCTCTCCCAAAGCACCTTGGGAGCTCAGCAGACAACTGGCGCGCAATCTCTACTTGCGCGACCAAACTACCACCTGCGCGGCTCAACCACCTGCACGACGAGAGCTCGAACAGTCTCTCAGCCTTGAACTCCGTTCCAAATGAGGAGGGGTGGTCCAGTATTTATAGGCAAACTGGACACCCTGCGCGGAGGCGCGCAAGTCCCTCATCGGCGCGCAAGTCTTGTCTCTAGTAACCTCTGTCACGCAGCTCACTTGCTCGACCCAACCAACACTTGCACGACCTTCTTTCCTTATCCAAATGTTGATGTTCTGATCCTCAAAAACATATGGTGCACAATTCTTTTATCCTCCAAGATCTCGGCGCGAAAGTACATTTTTCAAAAACACATTACTTTATTGGTCGATTTTTAGGCCCAAAAATTTGGCAAACACTGGGAAACAGCGCCACCTTCACTACTGTTTTCTGCTTGAACGGTATGATCTCTTTGTTGGTACACATCCTAAACTTCCACTGAGGATTGAAAAAAACACAAACCATATGCCAAATCATGCTTTGAATACCCTGGTTCCAACAATCTCCCCCTTTGGGTTTGTTGGAAATCAGAATAAATTCAATAGATCTCCAACCATGAGCAAACCCAAAACGCAAGAATCAACTCAGCCAACACTCTAAGTCTACGTGAGCAATGCTCAGTGTAGAAAACAAGAGAGGAAGCTTGAATTGGGTTCAGGTGTTTTGAAATTCTCCATGACGCCTGATATTATCCTTCTTATACATCTCATCACAATCTTATACTTCTCATCACAGAAGAATTTCGTGCCTTGAATTTATTCCTTTTTCCCCCATTGATAATAAAACCAAAGACCGATAAGTTGTTCAACGTTCAGCTCAATCCATACTCCCCCTGAATAGTATCTCCCCTATAATCCTGCATCACAGCCATAAGCAGATAAAAACAGTTAAAACAAACGGGGAGAGGGGATTTCCGGAGCCTCCTTATGCAGTAGGAGGTAGTTGAACACTGAGGTTCAACCGATGCTTCTCAAACACAGCAGCGGACAATGGCTTGGTCAGAATATCAGCCACTTGCTCATCAGTTCCAACATGATCCATTCTAATCACGCCTTGTTCAACCTTTTCTTTGACAAAATGATACCGTATTTCAATATGTTTTTTATGAGAATGCTGAACCGGATTCTTTGTAAGATCAATTACACTTTTGTTATCACAATAAATCACCGTTGGTTGCTGCACCTTATCACCAATATCTGTTAGCTGCTGCTTCATCCAAAGAAGTTGAGTGCATGCTTTTGTGGCAGAGATATACTCAGCTTCAGCCGTACTAAGAGAAGTACTTTCTTGTTTTATGCTCAACTAGCCGACACATTTCTTCCCAATATAGAAAGCTCCACCACTAGTGGACTTTCTGTCTACCACATCACCAGCCTAGTCAGCATCTGAAAATGCGGATAATTCACTGTCCCTTCCTGCAGCAAAAAATAACCCGAAGTTATGTGTACCATGAATGTATCTCATGATTCTTTTTACTGCTTCCATATGTTCCCCTTTTGGATTACTCTGAAAGCGGGCTGCAAGGCATGTGGCAAAGACAATATCTGGACTTGTCGCTGTCAGGTATATAGGCTTCCAATGATCCTCCTGTACATGGTGGGATCAACAGAGTCCCCATCCTCATGCTTTCCGAGTTTAGTTCCAACTGCAACCGGAGTTGACATTGGTTTTGAGTCTTTCATATTGAACTTCTTCAGTAGCTCTCTTGTATATTTTTCCTGAAAAATGAATGTGTATTCCTTATTTTGAATCATCTGCAGCCCCAAGAAATATGTGAGCTCCCAAATCATAGACATTTCAAATTCTGATTTCATGTGGTTGGCAAATTCATCCACTGATTTCTGCCTCCTACCACCAAATATGATATCATCAACTTAGACAAGAACCATGAATTGATCTTTTGGATAATTCTTCACATAAAGATTGTGATCAACTCCTCCTCTTTTGAATTCCAACCTCTTGAGATATGCATCCAGCCGTGAGTACCATGCCCGTGGTGCCTGCTTCAAACCATACAGAGCTTTCTTCAGTTTACAGACCTTTGTTTCATCAGTACCCAAAACAAAGCCCACTGGTTGTTCAATGTAGACTTCTTCTTCGAGTACACCATTCAAGAATGCTATCTTAACATCCATTTGATATACTTTATATCCTCTTTAGAGTTCCATGGCAAGGAAAAGCCTGATTGGCTCCAGTCTAGCCACTGGAGCAAAGGTTTCTTCAACATCAATGCCTTCAATCTGAGAGTATCCCTTACATACCAGACGTTCCTTGTTTCTGATGACACTTCCATGTTCATCAAACTTATTTTTGAAGATCCATTTGGTACCAATCACATTTTTACCTTTAGGTCTCTGGACAAGATCCCATGTCTGATTCTTGTCAATCTGATCTAATTCATCATTCATGGCTTTCACCCAAGATTCATCATTAGCAGCTTCTTCGAATGAGGATGGCTCTACAACTGATAGAAATGAAGATTGCGTGTTATTACTCATTCTCCTTGTTTGAGTGGGTGCACTCCTGTCCCCAATTATGTTGGATGGATCAATCTCAGCTCTTCGATTTCTCCTATGAGGTTCAGTAGCATTTTCTTCAGCCATAGTTTATTCTTCAGATTCTTCTTCTGAGTCAATATCATGATGTGACTGCTGAGTGTTTTAAACAACTTCATCTATTTCTGCATTTGTATTTTCTTCACGTTCACATTCTTCCTGACTTTCTATCACATCAGTATATGACGTCCTTGAAGCATTCGTGGTTTTCTCTTCAATTATCTTAACGTCACTGCTTTCCACAATTCTTCCCAAACTCTTGTTGAAGCATTTGTAGGCTTTGCTGTTTATTGAGTAACCAAGTAAAATTCCTTCATCTGCATTGTCGCCATATTTCCCTTGATTTCCTTCTTTGTTCCTGATGAAGAATTTACTTCCAAAGACACAGAATTATTTTAGAGAAGGATTCCGTCCATGCCACAATTCATATGGTGTCTTCGTCTCACCCATATAGAGTCCTGTTCGATTCTGAATGTACACTGCAGCTTGAACAGCCTCTTTCCAGTAATGTCGTGGGAAACGACTCTCAATCAGCATAGTTCGCGCCATGTTTTTCACCTGTCGATTCCTACGTTCAACAACTCCATTTTGTTGTGGAGTTCTCACAGCAACTACCTCATGTTGTATCCCATGCTTCTCTAGATAATACTCAAATTCAATGGACGTGTATTCTCCTCCATTGTCAGATCGCAACACTTTGATTGTTCGTCCAGTATCATTCTCGGCGATTCGCCGATATGTTTTCATGAAGTCAAGGACTTGTCGTTTCCTGTGAATGACCATCACACATGCCATTCTACTGTAATCATCTACGAAAAGGACAAAGTACCTTTCTCCATGTGTTTCGGCAACATTTATTGGACCACAAACATCTGTATGAATCAGATCAAGAAGGTGAGATGCCTTTTTCTTCTTTGGCCGATATGAACTGCAGACCAGCTTCCCATGAATACAAGCATCACAAGATTTTTCACGCTCACGCTTCAAGTTGGGGATGTCCATGAAAATTCTCAATTTTGATATTTTCTCCATGTATTGTTGATTGATGTGTCCCAATATCCGATGCCACAAATTGTTTTCTTCTTCAACAGTCATGTAACATACATTTTCTTCACTATCAACCTAATACAAGTTGCCTTCTGTTCTGCATCCTTTCATAAGTGAATTGCCAGTTTTTCCCTTGATAGTGGAGACTTTCTGATTAAAGGTAACTATAAGTCCTGAGTCACAGAGTTGACTCATGGTGAGGAGATTATGACGTAGGCCATCTACGTAAAGGACTTCAGTCTTCTTTAGTTCTCCATTAGCTAATTGGGTACTTCCAGTCCCTTTGATTTTCAGAGACCCATCATTACCAAATCTTACTATACCATCAACATTATTTATGATATTCGTTAGTAGGCCGGCATTACCCGTCATATGAGATGAACAACCGCTATCCAGAATCCAGGTACTGTTGTTCTTTGTAGCTTTGAGGGCTACCTCTGCAGGGTTCGATTTCTCAATGTTCATCCTTTCCTTCCATGAGACATTATATTGAGTATATAGAACTGATGGCCTTTCAACTATCTCTTCCGCATACCCAGGTTCTTCATAGTCAAAGTCTTCTTTGAGAGGTGAGAACCTGTTTGAAAGAGAAACACTATCTAGCTGACGAGACTTGACTTGTCTTGAACTTAGGTATGAAGTTTCTATATCCCTTCTCTGCCTGCAATTAACGGCCTTATGACCAAAGTTAGAACAACTAAAACAATATCCATAGAAATTATTTCTTCTATGAGAATTAGGATATGAGATTGTTCTCCTTTGTTGAGCATCTATATTTTCTCCATTCAGATTGCTTCTTGCCTCTTCACAATAAGACATGGTATGGCCTAGATAGCCACAGAACTGACACTTCATGAGAGGAAATGTCTTCTCGCTTGAATTTATCCTGATATCTTCTTCCTTGGGAGAATAGTAAGACTGTCTGTCATTTTTGAATGTTTGAGGATAATTTTCGGGTCTCCTTTTAGTTTGGATTGAGGGTTCCTTTTTCAGCACTCTAGGTAACATTTCATCATGTTCAACTTTCATCTTATCTTTCTTTTGGATCTTTCCACTTCCAGCAGTTGATGACTCAGCCTCACAGCCAATTCCACTCTTTCCCATGCAAGCGGGTCTTTGATCACTCATGATTTTTCCAACCCCATCTGAACCACACATGGCTCTTGCTAGTAATTCTGCATATGAGAATCTTCCGAACTGTATTTTCTTCCTCGATTCTTTTGGAATTGATTAAGTCTCCAGTTTACTTCTTAGAGTGACTACTTCCTCCTCAAGACCCTCAGCAATCTTGGATTTTTCATCCAGTCTGGATGTGAGGTCATTGATGACCTTTTCCTGTTCTTCAATTCTCATCTTCAGATCAACTACATCATCATTGCTTTCAATTATTTTAGACTGTATCTTCACAAATTCTTCCAGTCGTTCAATTTCAGCTTCAATTTGATCAACATATTCAGTTGATTCTTCTACAATTGATTTCCACTTATTGCATCTCTTACATTTAATCTTAAGCTTACTAACCGGATCCTTAAGTTGCACCTCAGGATCTACACAAGTTCTCAGTTGTTTTTCTCCATCAGTATCTTATGACTTTTCAACAGTGGCCATCATAGAGGCACGATTCCCAGTTTTGAATTCTGGTTCTTCTTCATCACAGAATTCATTTTCATCTTCTTCCTCTTCACAGACAAAACTCTTCCTTTGAATTTTCTTACCAGATTTGAAGTCTCCCTTTTTGAAGAACCTTCTATGAGGCTTTTTGAAGTTTTCATCTTCACTGTCATCATCAATGATATTCTTCAAGCACTGAGAGGCAATGTGCCCAACTTTTCCACAACGGAAACATGTGAGAGGTAACTTCCCTTTGAATTTCCCTTTCCCCTTCTGGAACTTCTTTGCAATGAGAGAAAGAATTTATTTCTCTTCGTCATCATCACCGCTACTGTCCTTTTAGATTTTCAATTTATCCATGGCCTTGAATGCCATTTCCTTGCTCACCCGATTCGTAGAATCTTCTGGTTTGACTCTCATTTCATATGCTACCAAGCAGCTCAGTAGATCATATAGAGAAAGTTTGGAAAGATCTCTTTCCTCAAGGGCTGACACCTTCACATTATACAGAGGTGGAAGTCTTCTTAATATTTTCTTTACAATATCAATGTCTTTGATTTCTTCGCCTAAACCCCGAATTGCTCCAACCACTTCAGTAATTTGATTGAAGAAAGAGTCTTCATTCTCGTCTGGATGCATCTTCAGATCATCAAACCTATTGTGTAGCACTTGTAGTTTCGCCTCCTTCACTTTGCTATCTCCTTCATAAATATTCTCAAGTTTATCCCACATGGATTTTGCTGAGGTGAAATTCATCACCTTCAGGTAGATCTGATCAGAAAGGGCTGCAGTGAGAGCATTCTGTGCTTTAGCATCTGCATCAAGATGTTTCCTGTCTGTTTCAGTCATAGCCAGACCTGTTGGATCAGTGAAATGTATTCCTTGCACAGTAGAAAAAAGAACTTCCATTCCAATAGATCTTAGATGAGATCTCATTCTGTTCTTCCCGATCTTGAAATTGCTTCCATCGAAGTGAGGGACTCCCCTGACATTGACCACGTTTTCCATAACAAAGAAGGTCAGATTCAACACCAGCAACCTGGCTCTGATACCACTTGAAGGACCCCGGGACACCCTGAGAGGGGAGGGGTGAATCAGGGTGACCACTTTTTCTTTTAATGTGAAGGATCTTGTTCCCACGTTGGTAGGAACTTGTTGAACCTGTATGATGATTATGTTCAGAATGCAAACATTCACATGCACAGAGAAGACACATCCCTTTTTACTTGGTTCACCACTAAGGGCTACGTCCAAGGAGCATACGCCGATAGGTTGTCGGTTGTACCAAAATCCACTATGCTTAACTAGTGGTAGATTACAAAAGTTCGGGTACAGTTACTCTGTCCCAGGCTCACTGCCTTTACAAAGGTTCAGGGATAGCCCACTGCGTCCCTCGGTTCACTCCCGTTGACTCCCCCTAGCTCACTGCCGTTGGTAACGTCTCACTCAGTTTATAGACGTGAAGGTATCTTCATCATTTGCATAAGAATGCATCATTTGTTGCATGTAGATGCTCTATTGAAGTCCGATTCTCACCAGAAGAAGAATATCACTTTTCCTCAAATGTATCGGGTAGTCTTCTGGCTTTCGTGCAGCTCCAAACAGGCCGGCGGGCTTCAGCAAAAACTGGCGCGCTTCTCCAAGCCGGACGCGCAAGTTCCAATACAGCATGCAAGTCCAGACTGGCGCGCAAGTGTCACTAATTACACCTGCGCGACGCTTCCTTCCCTGACAACAAACTTGCGCGGTCCACTTCCTTTCTCTCCCAAAGCGCCTTGGGCGCTCAGCAGACAACCGTTGCGCAAGCTCTACTTGCGCGACCAAACTACCACCTACGCGGATCAACCACCTGCGCGACGAGAGCTTGAACAATCTCTTATCCTTGAACACCGTTCCAAATGAGGAGGGGTGGCCCAGTATTTATAGGTAAACTGGACCCCCTGCACGGAGGCGCGCAAGTCCCTCATCGGCGCGCAAGTCTTGTCTCCAGTAACCTCTGTCGCGCAACTCACATGCGCGACCCAACCAACACTTGCGCGACCTTCATTACTTAGCCAAATGTTGATGTTCTGATCCTCAAAAACATATGGCGCGCAAGTCTTTTATCCTCCATGAGCTCAGCGCGCAAGTACCTTTTCCAAAAACACTTTACTTTATTGGCCGATTTTCAGGCCCAAAAATTTGGCAAACACTGGGAAACGGTGCCACCTTCACTACTGTTTTCTGCTTGAACGGTATGATCTCTTTGTTGGTACACATCCTGGACTTCCACTGAGGATTGAAAACAAACACAAATCATACGCCAAATCATGCTTTTAAGACCCTGGTTCCAACAAATGAATGTACCAAAAGGTACACCACACAGAAGAATACCACTAAAGTATCACCATGAAGGTAAGTACCACAAAGGTATGCCACACATATGAATACCACTCAGGTATCCTAATGAAGGTAAGTACAAAAAAGGTACACCACACATTGGAATACCACTAAGATATCCCCATGAATATATGGACTCAGATCATACTTGTTATAGATTATGTACAATCATTTAGATGATTAGCTTTATTTCTAGATCATCTTACTTCTTCGAGAAGCTCTGATGTTGACCCACACAGGATCGATGGCGAGCCACACAGGATCTGAAGATGACCCACACAAGATCTAGGGATGTCCCACACAGGATCTGTATGCATTGAACCAAACAAGATTGATTAGCACTGACCCACACAGTATCTGAAGATGACCCACGTTAGATATGAAGACACCCAAAGTACAACCAGCCAAAGGGTTCTCGCACTAAGCATGATTGATTCTGGGAGGTTCCCCTTCTCATGCCATCAATTGATACTTCAAATTCCACTATGTAATAAGAGGATGTACCCCAAAGGTCTTCCATGTCATAAGGGACCCAATGCAACTGACGACGTGTCAATTGGACGCTCCGTCTGTATGTTATTAGGGTTTTCGTTCCGATGGCCCGGTTGGATTTGGGTTCGAACCAACCAGGTCGTTCTCCAACATTATCCAAAACTCAAGTGGAGTATTCCATAATTACCATCTCAATCCAAGGATTTTTTGAGCCATATAAGGTTCATGAAATGGATGCCCGGTTCTCAAAAAAATGATGTTTAAGTGTTTTTGGACCCTGGTCTGGTCCGACCTGGTCAGACTGAACTAGACTGACTCGATATGGGTCCGACCTAGCTAGGCTTGAATGAGTTCAGGCCTGGTCTATGAAGGGGATGCATGGACAACGATGGGATGGCCCAGTCCATGATGGCGTGAACCGTTGTGGTGTGGCCCTCTGTAGTGCGTCCTTCTAGGAGCGGCTCGCATTCAAGTGGTGCACCAAGGCGGCATCCGCCCTAGACGACACCCTTGGAAAAGGCACACCTTGGTTTTCCTGAATAGTCCAGCAGACCATTTGGATAGTGTGCAAGACCATCTAATGAGGTCCCACACTAAGCGACACGGCTGACCAGAATGGTCGGCCCTTTCCCCAGCAGCATGGACCCGCGCTGCTCCTCCCGCGGCCGGTCGGTTGTCGGCCACCTTGGTGCGCCGTCGCAGCTGAGGGGCTACGGCCTGCTCCTGTACCAGCGGCATAGACTCGCACTGCCCTGTTATCACGCGGGCATCCAACATTCCAGTCGGCGTGCTCCCCCTGCCGTGGTCGACGGGCCACGACCTCCTCCAGCGGCGCGGTTGCGCCGTCCCCACCATCCTAGTCGGACGGTTTGTCGTCCAACCACATTTTCCTTGCTAGAGTCGGTCTCTGTCCTCCTACTCCGCAAATAATGTGTCAACATTGAACATGCGGAGGGATCGAGCCGTCACCATTTGGCCAGTAGCCTCCGCGTTAGTCAGGTTTCACGAATCACGTGGATAATGATTCATCAAAAAATTAATAATGAATAAACATAAACAAACCCCTACATTGATTTTTCATTGGAGACAGTTTGGGGAAGGAGATGTAAATGTTCAATATGTCGACATCCGATGTTCCCACAACACGCAACCGATATGAGCTTGAGCATCATCCTCGTTGGTGGTTCATTCTTCATTGGAGGATCATATTAATTTGGAAGATATTTCTCAATAAAAATCTATTTCCAATGATCCCCCTCCCAAACATCAAGAAATGCATATATGAAACATAATAAATTAAGTTTATTAATATAAATATTAACGTTGGCTCATTAAATTGGTGGATAACCAAGAGTTTCCTTCCATTAAAAGAGGGTCCGGGTGGTCTCCACCACCATGAAATCAAGTTGGAGGTTCACAAATAAATAAATAAAAGATAAATATTTTATTTTATTATTTGTTTAACCTTTCATGAAAATCCGAAAAACTCACTTCTACCCTCGACCTACTGCGGTCGAGGTGAAGGTCTCCTTAAGTGAATTTTGGTGATATGAGTTCAACGCTGCCCTCGGATTTCAATTCCGAGCACTGGTTAAAAAGATGTAAAACGCCGTTCACGAGTTCAATGAATGTACATAAAAAAAGTTCATAAACTCATTATGTGCACTCTTGGCCTTGGAATCACACACCGTCAATTTTTACAGACCTGTAATATTTCCATATAATAAAAAAATTACTTGTAATATTCTTGGTCTTTATAATCCTTATGACATGGAATTTTCTACATCATGAGACTTTATAGACACTCATTGCTACATGTCAGGTACTCCAATGAACCTGTAATCCCCTTTAAATTAAATATAATATTTAATTCACAAATATTAATAAATATGAAAATTTCATTTTTTTATTTACATGGGATGTTACAGACATTTAGGAATTAAAAACTCTAAAATATCATACTTTTGGTCTCATTCCATACAACCATTTATAAATTATTTTCATTAATAAATTCATTAATATAATTCATTTATAAAAACAAATATATATTTTCACATCTTCTTTCCAAAAATATTTAGGTGTTTTAAATTCAATTAGCTTATTTCAATCTATTTCTTTTATATTGTAATATTTATTTTTAAACTATCATTTTTTATCTATTTTAGAAATTGAAAAATAATAAAACTGACTGTTTTCTTCACAAAAAATTTTAATTTTCATATTTCTAAAATTTTATCCTCTATCACATCTATTAATTAAAATTAAAATTCATTATTATTGTTGAAAAATTGTAATTAAATAAAAATATATATTTAGATTCACATTAATGTGTAAATAATAAACCCACATATATATAAAAAATACATCTACCAAAAACAATATTTCTTAACTCTAAAACCTCTTGTCTAATTTGGTTCAAAGTTTTCATGATGAATTATTTATAACAGGATTTCAGTTTTATCATCTTTAATTTATCTACATCATTCTCTATGATTTTTACCATTCATAAAATATTAAAAATATGATTACTCCCTATTTTTAACATATAATGTTTTTAATTTTTTGGTGCATTGAAGGATTTTTTAATAACCTAATTTTATCAAGATAGAGACACTTATTCCATAGAATATAGTTTTTATATATATTAACCGGACACATAATATTTTTGTCTAACTATTTTAAAATTTTAATTGAATAAATATTTTACTTTTAGTACAGATAAAAAATATATTTCTCACTACATACAATACACATTAAAATTTGGAATTTATTAAACATATTTTAGTCACTTATTTTTTAAATAATATATATATTTTTAAAACATAATTATATTATTATTTTTAAATAATGATGATTTATAAACACCAATTTTAAAAAATCATTATCCTTTACTTTTGATTTGTCTATATAACTACTCTTTCATCAATCAACTATATTGTAAGACAAAATGATTAATGAATCACTTATCAGGATCCTAAAGAATAATCTATCCATATTATAACATCTAGTTACTATTTATAAGTATTAATAAACCCCTGTTTTTGATATTTCGTTGGTTGGGATTTGTTTGGGGTTACTTCAAGAGAAATTTGGAAAAATTTGGATGTTTTTCGATAACCGCATGGTTGCGGCATAGTTAGGCCCAACCATGCACCCAATTAGAGTTAACCATGCAACCCCATGTAGTGGGATTTCACAGGGTTAGCACATGGTTTATAAACCATGTCTCTCATAAGGGAAACTATGTATCTCATTTAAAACAGGAACACACCTTATCTATAGGATTTATAAACTTTGATCATCAACCTTGGAATCAGTATGGAATGATTTTTAACTAATCTGAATTTTATAAAAAATTTTCAAACACCACATTCATGTTTCCAATGAACCTGAATTTCTTACAAAACATTTCATTATTCCATGGATATCCCTAGGAGAGTTTCTAGCCGCTAAAATCCCAACTAGAAGATATTTTATTCTTAAGAAATCCCCTATTATTTTCTCCTAATTAGTTTCCTCTTCTTTTTATAATTCCCCAATGATATCTATTCTCCACACTAGGGATTAGTGAATCCCTATTTTTATTTTTTGATAAAATACAAACTTTTTGGGATCTAAATGTTTGAATTATTCATCGGACATTTTGTTGTCATTAATCGTTGGTGTTTTCTATATAATTATTTCTGATTTCACATCCCAGGATCCTAAGGTAGGTGGTTTTGTTTTGATTTCAAATTTATGTTAACCATAATTTTCATTATTTTATTTCAATTTATTGAATTAAATAAAAGATATTGATTTTAATTAAATGGATTTCATCTTTTTTACGTGAATTTTTTTTCCATTGAATTGGGGTTTTAAAATGTGTTTTTGGAATGATATTGGAAAATTTCCAACTCAATTGAATAGGGATGAGTTTATAAAAAAACTCTGAATTTTAATTGTTTAAGTTAAATTTAGTATTTTATTGATATTTTTAAAACCCCCAATTCCATTGAATTTGGGTTTTTATGTGAAATTTATGGAATCTATTTTGAAATTAAATTGTTGGATTTATTTTTGGAAAGTGTATTTTGAAATGAAAATTTCAATTAATTTCAAATACTTTTATTGAAAATGGATTAAAAATGCTTTCGATAGAATCCTTAGGGTTTAGTTTTGGTGAAAATGAATTTCTTGAATAAAACCCCATTATGATTTTTATTTCAAAATAGGAATATTTTAAATGGATAATGGGATTAATTGTATTTTAAGGTTACTTGAAATAAATTAATGATAATTGTCTTGTACTATAGCACTTGAAATCCTTAGATAGTTAGGGAATTATTTGAATGGGAATTTTCACTTTAAGACATTACAAAACATAAATGCGAAACATCTCATTCCGGAACATTCAAGAGGGTAAAGTAGAGATGGAACCTCATTTGCCTGGTGCTCTCGAGCTCTCGGCTCGCCTTCAGCCTCCATGGGTTCTAGCCTCCCCCCGGTGGTGACAACTTCTCTGCCTCACTCATTTCAAGTTCTCTCTTCTCTCCCTTGATCGCTCTGGGATGTGTTTTCTCCTGGTCTCTTCTTCTCCCTCACTTGTTCTTATTAGGGGTTTCCCTTATCATTTCATCTCCTTGCTCTGTGAGGTGTTTTGGTTTTTCGCTGGCCGCCTCTACTGTGCTCTGACCTTGAGTTCCTCCTCTCCTCCCCAGGTCAGATTTGGAGTGAGGGATGCTTCAAGGTTTTGTGAAATCAGTTTGGAGGACGTCAGATCTCCAGACGCTCCGGTGTTGGTTCTTCTTTCTAGGGTTCCATTCCCACTTTTCTCTTCATAATTTTGGGGTTTCATCCTCAGCCGCCTCACCTTTTTCTGACCTAACGTGCCACCACTCCTCTCTAGGTTGGATTTGGAGCGATGGATGTTGAGATTCATCACATTTATTTATGAGAGAAAAACATTATTAATGGAAGGATTCATCAAATTTATTGATGAGAGATGAAAATTAGTAATGGAGAGATTTATATCACCATTAATTGAAGATTTTCTCCCAACATTAATGGATATTTAATTCTCAATATTAATGGATGGAATCATGGATGTTGACTACATTAATTCATTATTATGGACTTGGAGTCTATATAAGGAGGATGCAGAAACATATTTTTAAGAGAGAAGGGTGTGATGACAAGATGTAGCCAGCAAGAGAGACCTAGGATGGGGTTTTCGCATTTGAGGTGGCCCATGTGGCATGACAACGATGACACAATTATCTTCGACGTGATGGAGATGTTCTTGGAAGGGTGTTCAAGTTGCAGTCCACCAAGAGCAAGAAGGGATTTGTCGCGTCAGCGGTAGCATGTGCGGCACGTCGATGTTTGATAGGTGCAGAGCAGTGGCAACACAAATGATGATAGAGGCCACATATTGAAAGTATTCCTGATAGCGGCGATCAGGTGGAGTGTCCCGATTGGAGAATGACAGTACATCGTGATGGCGAGAAATTTAGGGTGTCTGAAGCTGGTGCGAGGTTGACGCATGTTTGGGTGAAGATCTCCGAGGTAGTGACGTTTCTTCGACAGAAGGGTGACATTTTTTTAGAGATTGATCTTCTGATACATGGTGTCTGTAGGATGTTTATCAGAGAGAAGGAAGAGGTGTATCGGGGTGTGGTTTTCACACAGGTTTTCTACACACTCTCATTTGTAATTCATGTTTTGGAATTACATGGATTCTTTGTACTCTCTGATTCACAGTAGATATTTTGGGAATTGCCCCATGGTTTTTTAATCCTCCTCATGGGAGGATTTTTACACATTAAAAAAATCCAGCATGTTGATTTATTTATTCTGCTTATATCTCTTCTATATTTCGACGAGTTTCTCACAAATTTTTTGGGCAAAAAATTTTCAGCTCGGAATCGGGATTCTCCCAAACATTGGATACAAAGGGGTTTTGGGCCTTGTAGTTTGGCGTCTATGGAGTCCCTAGGTCATCCTTATTTTGTTTTCTTCTTGTTTGGGTTTCATTCCCAGTCAACTCTTGTTTCAGATTCATTTAGGGATACTGCCCTAGTTTTGTTGTATATTTTGATTTTCTTCTTCGATGGAAGTCTATAATCTACGACAGTGGTTTTGTTATCTGGTGTTGGTTTTTGGTGGCTAGAAGGCAAGTCAGTGGTGACGGTTTGTTGCAGTTGATGGCTTCAGCATTCTGGGTGGACCTTTGAATAGTGATGAAGATGTGGTGACAGATCGGAGTCAGAGAGGATGTTCAGTGCTGGAGGTAAACGTCAGAGAAGTGGCCAATGATGAGGACTCATTGAACACAATGTTGATGGTGATAGAACATGGAAACGGTTGTGACGGTGGAAAAAGGATAAGGTCGGCGTGTGATGATTACGGTAATGTCTCGGGCAATGGATTTCTCTGATGGTGATGGACGCAGCTGGTCGGTTTTACGGTGGGTGGGATTTGTATGCTCTTTTGTTTTTGCAGTGGGATGGATTTGTATTTGGATAGATTTGTATTGGTTTCACACTTACGCTTAATAGTTTCATCTTAAAATACAAAAAAATATGGATTGGATAGTTCAAAACATCTCATTCCTAAAATTATTGGGATGAGTCCCCATTGTCTTGATTTCATAAAGATATATGTACATATTTATTTGTCACCTTGAGCATGTATTCACTATTTCCTAGAACTATCATACATCCTTAGGTATATAACCATGTGGCTCTCATATTTTTAAATCAAATAAATATATTCCACTATTTTAATTTTTTATGCATTAGGATTTATATTAAATATTTTATGTAAAGGTGTTTCTTTTTACCATTTTCTAAAAGATACATTGTTTTATAAAAGTTCAATAAACTGAAAAGTAAAGAATTTTCAGAAGGTATTTTCATATTTTTAAATATATTTTGTGAATTTTTCTAATTAATATTGTTAATTTCCAAGAAATTTGTTTTAAATTGAATGCTCTTATTGGTTAATTTAACCATTTCTTCTATAATGGAATCCACAGTGAGATTATATTAATCTTTTTAGATAACAGCAAATATATTCCTTCGAGTGATTTTATATTGTCTCCATCCAAGTTCGAACAAGGGTAAAACAACACATTTAGGTGGTTTTAGTTGATGATATGTGGACATAGTGAGTTGTTTCCATTAGAACATGGGATGGGTTTTTAATTAAATTTTTTTATTAATTTTTGTTGTTATAATTTTTTTGCTTCTGTTATATATATATATGGGATGTGTTGTTTGTATTCAAAACTTATTGTATCTTTTATTTCAAAAATTGTTTTGGAAAAATCATTCACATGTCCATTTTTTATTATATATTCTATTCACCAGCACATGGGGATCGAAAATACCCTTTAGGCAATGCCATGACCCGCTCGTTTATCGGGTGACGAGGGAACCCATCCAGTTTTTTGACAATGTGGTGTTAGAGGGATGTTGAGATTATTATATTTATAAAGACCCAGAATATCCTTGGATTTTTTGTTATAAACACATGGGAATTTTATGAGTTTGAGAAAACTGATGGTGCATGATTCTGAGGCCCGGTGTGCCCAGAATCAATTTATGATGTTTTTTCCCGTATGATCAATAACCGTACGAGCATGATTTTATAACTTTTGAACCGATGCTCGAAATTGAAATTTGAACGCACCGTTGAACTTGCAGTGCCGGTATTTGTTTATGAAGAATTTCACCTCAACGGTAGTTGGTCGAGGATGAAAGTTTGTTTTTGGGTTTTACGTGGAAATAACAGAATAATTTAAGTGCATGTCTTAATTTATTTTATATGTTATATCCACCCTGTGGAAGTTGGATGAGGGGACCGCCACATCCTAACCTCCCATGAGAGGTTAGGTGGTGGGGACCACCCAAACTCAACCTCCCATGTGAGGATTAATTTGGTGGGGACCACCTGAGGTTATAACCTCTTGAACTCTCCATTAAGTGGGGAGATACCTCTTGAGATCCCCACTTAATGGTGCAACCACCCTTGACATTAATTGCTCCAACCAAGTGTTAAGAATTTATTTTTAATTTCTTTCCAATGAAATAATAGATATTATAATCTATTATTTAGAACGTCTATTCACTTTGGTGATTTGAGTGGGGGATTATTGGGAAAAAGATCCCAACAAAGAATCCTCCTCCCAACAAAGAACGACCAATGAAGTATGACCATTTAAGAACGAAGAATGCTTCATCTGCCATTGACGGACAAATTCTTTTTTGATCTCCTACCGGAATAATGGAGGAAGCTCCATCCTCGAAGAACGCCGATGACGTTGTCCTCAACTTCTTCATCTTCTATTCCAATGACAACCAATATGAGGTAGGGGTTCAAGCTTTGTTAAATTGTTTTGTGTTCTTCGATTTCCGTCGTGTTTTATAATTTGATGCCCCTTGAAATCACACTAACGTGGAGGGTGTGGGCCGAACAAACATGGCATGACCCCTCTGCCTTTGTTATGAATTTTGATGCCAAACACGACATGAGTCCGGGTTGAGCATTTCTCATCAACATCATTTGCAGATCATAGGCAACATCCAGAGGAGAGTGCGACTTATTCCAGAATGAGAAACAGGCCACCTAAACTCGTTCGGTGAGCCACGAAAGATTTGTCGGCGGTTGGAACCAGAAATGAAGAGAAGGTTAGACGACGCTCCGGCTGACCGCATGGACCGTAGCGGCGCAACCGCGCCGCTAGGTAGCTGGAGAAGGCATGGCACAATCACGCTTCACGGTGGAGATGAAGGGGTCACGGTGGTGCAATGGTGGCCGACGTAAGGCCATCCGTGAGGATGACTAGTAGCCTGAGCTACCGTGTCGCTTGAAGAGGCGCGACACAATGGCTCCGCGCCGGATTCGGCTGCTGCTCGACCACCTGGGAGGAGTGGGACCCACCGATGGGTCTCTCCTGACGTGGACCGGTGCCACGAGGTTCCGATTCTCTCCCACCCGAATGACATAGCCGTTCGGGAACCCCAGGGGGTAGAGCCTACCCCTAGACGCGGCTAGGGCAGACCCCACGGGACACCAGTCACATGGGCCACCGACAGCGCTAGCTGCCGGGCTAGATCCAGCATGGGCCAGGCCGCCCCCACGGACTGGGTTGGACCCGCGGACTAGGTCGGGCCAGGTCGGTCCTACTGGGCCGGACAGGACCCAGACCCATTTTGTCCTACTTCCACTCTTTTGCTTGTAACATGAAATACGAGCGTCTGATTGACGAACCGTCAGTGGTGACAGAAACCTTGGAAGGATATGGTTCTTTCGGTATACCCCACTCGAGGTATGGACATAGTTTGGGTACAATCTTGTTGTATTGAACCTAAATCTTACCGGGCCCTTGGAACGGAAATTCCAATAACTCACATACCGGGCGTCCGATTGGCGCACCATCTGTTACGTTGAGACCCCTATGACAAGGCGGAATTTTGAGATACATCTTCATGGGACTTCATGGAAGTTGATGTATCAAAAATCTGCTTGAGGAGCCGACAATCCTGGAATAAAGCATGCTTCATGTGGAACCCTGTAGCTAGCTGTGCACTGACAACTGTTCTTGGATCCTATGTGGGTTCGACAATACTGATGTAATGTCACGGACCTCTCCAGTCCATTACATTGTAAAAATTTCATGTGGTCAAACACGACACATGTTATAATAATTTTTTATAATAATAATTGATAAGGGTGGCGTGAAAATATTTGGTGTTAATTAGATTAAATGTTTTTAATTTAATCATTGTGAAATAAATGAAATAAAAATTGAATGTTTTTAATTCAATGAAGGGAGGTGAATGGTTTAATTTTGATTTATTTAAATTTTAATAAAAAATAAATTATGTTTGTAATGGCCATATAATGGGAGGCTCATGAAATAAATTATAATGGAATACATTATAATAAATGAGCCGCATGTAATAAATTATAATAGAATGAAATGCATTGGGCGCATGGGCGTGACCTTGTTTAGGAGGCATTGTGTGGCTCTCCACAATTAATGTTGGAATTGTGTAAATAACATTAAAAGGGTATTATTATATAATAATTTTTTATAATAATAACAACATGAAGAGGTGCATGGAGGGTGGGGCGGGGGGCGCAACCCCTTATGGGTAAATCCAACTTGTATTTTGGAATATTAAAATAATTATAATAATATTAATTTAATATATTATAAAAAATATTACAAAATTATAATGAAGAATGGAAGGGGTTCCCAACACGTGCGTGAATATCATGTGATGGGAGAAAGAGAATAATTATAAGATAATAATTGGGCATCAATAATAATAATAATTATTAATGATAATGATGGAGACCTGTTGATAAAATTGATATAGGATTTATTACTATTATATTAAATAATAAATGGTAATGGTGTTATTTAATGTCTAATTAATTAAATAGATTGGTTATAAGTTAATCTGACAATAACCATGGTAAAAAAATTTAATGGGATTAAATTAGAACATTAATGATGGGTGTTATTACTATTAATTTTATTAATAATAACATTGAAGTGATAATGGAGTAACGGAAAGGGGAGGCACCACTTTTGGTGGAAAAACCATAAATGGAAGAGATATTGTGGAGAGAAAGAGTTTAAAGGAAATAATGATTTAAGATTTAAATCAATAAAATAAATAAGGAAATCAATCAAGGTGGAATGGGGTGATGTGCACCAAATTGGAGAGGATTTTGTGCGTGAATCTTAAATGAGATTGGAGAGATAAATTTTCAATGAAATGTAATAATAATAATAATATAATATAATTATTATTATTTATGTTTGTCAAAAACATAATTTGTTTTTAACTTATTCAGATGATATCGGATTGACGAACCGTCAGCGGCAGCGTAACCCTGAAATTATGATGGTCATTTTAAGACCAATGATGAATACCTTTTTAAGACTCATGTCTCGGGACAATAAAACACCAATTATTAATTGAAGTTATTATTATCATTAAATTCACAGAATCCGCATGACGTGTCGTGTGTTGACCAGTTAAACAACTTAACAGTTGTACGGTCACATTGTGTATTCATTAATACATGTTGTGTACGATTTAACATTTTTCATTTCCTATATAAGAGAGAGTCACGTATTATTTATGGACCCCTCTTATTCTCTGCACGATGACACTCCCGGATGAACTATAAGCCTTTCTCCTATATTCTTCATCCGGACTCCAATCGTCGATCTATTGGTGGCTGTAGGATCGTGTCGACGAGGCGAACATCATGCACCTCATTCATTTCCTTGTTCTTCAACTTCCTCTTTGCAGTTTCCTACCGAGGATATTGACAATATTTGACGGGAAAAAATCTCTTCAACAAACATCATCTTAATGGTACGTTCTACCCCGTTCTTATTCCTTCCTCGATCTCCTCTTTCAGTTCCTCCTTACCATGCTATGAAAAGTGACACCTTAAACCTTAATAGTTTCTCTATTGGCTGTTAGTGCAGTTGTGTCATAGCATCCATGGGAGGATGTAGTCATCAGGAGGACTGATCGAAATCCTCATGGTGGTTGTTCTTGCAGAAGGAAAATGAAACCAATTCAAGTAGAGATCTAACCTTCATCTCTCTCTCTTTTGTGCATCATGCAGGGTGGGTATCCTCTTGTTTTTGTGATATACAATTGAACCAGTAAATGAAGATAATAACTGGTTAATGAAAGGGTTTGGTGAAATTTTGTTGTTATTGTTGTTTTATTTCCATCAATGCTTATCCTTTGATTATGTTGTGAATTGAATAGGCTTATGCCTACTGAAAATCATGGTCATTGGGGGCCTTTTCTGGCACAAATAAATGTTGCCCTATTTTTCTGGATTGTTTTGTGGATGGAATTTCATAGAATGTATAAAATGGTTAATCATGTAATGTTGGCTGATTAAATTAATACTTAGAACACTTGTATGACCACCCCGGTTAAACTAAATGAATGAATTTTTGTGGGTGATGGTTGGGGTTTAATTATGTGAACGGGTGTTTCAGGGGTTATTGTGGAATGGGAGAGCAGTGGGTCTACGGTTGGCTTGGTTGTGGGTTGGTGTGTATGATATGGTTGTGAAGGGCAGCAGATCTATGGTAAATGGTATCAAAGGGATGATGATGTGGAACGAGTAGTGTTTCTGATGTGTTTGTGGTTATGGTGGTTGGAAGCAGGGATGCAGGGATGGGTTGTGCATATGAATAAATGTGGAAGAGTTAACTAATGAATTTTGGGTCATGGTAGTTGATTAAATATAGGAAATCAATGGAATTGATTAGATGATAAAATAAAATGGTATTGTGTTGCTTGTGTTTTCCCTAGAGTTATTTGTGGTTGGCAGTGATATTTTTTACGAATGATTAATCTGGTTTGGTTGTTTTTAGTTGCTCGGTAGTTAAGGAACTGATAAACTAAAATAGTTGAAACATGAAAATATTAATGGGGTTTGGGGATGTTTATTATGTGCATAATTTCGAGGTAGCCGTGCCGAGGCATGTGCTAATATCTTTTGTGTTTAATCCTTAGGATAGGCTGAGTGGTTGATATAATTATATAAATTTGCACATTTTATGATTCTTTACGCACCCCACCCATGGTGACCACTATGTGCCGAACACCCATGGGACGGGGGGGGGGGGTGAGATTCTCAAACATCTAAAGGATGACTGGTTATTGTTCATCCCTGTGGTCCCTCTTCCAGGTTTTATATCCCATGATACTTCAGGCAAGATATGACAGATGTTTCCCATGAGTCTTCGGGATGAGGATGTGATATGTTCCTAGGTGTCTTCGGGATGTGATGTGATGTGGTTCCCTTGTGTCTTCGGGGTGAGATGTGGTTATAACTAAGTATTGAGTGCCAACGGGATACTATGAGCTTCGTATGTCCTGGTTGCAGCACTAGCTCAAGCATCGTATGACCAAGTTGTGACACAAGCTCTGGAAGAGGGGGTAACATCCGAGCATTAGGCATGAGGGCTTGAGCAGTAATTAGTCAGAATGTGGTGCGGGGTACCCAAACTTTGATAATATTACTATACAACTCTATTGACTTGCGATATTTGGTTAGTGTGTCATGTATGGTTGGGTGGATAGATTCCTTGCTAGGATTTGTTTACTTATTTTTTCTCACAGGGCATTAGGATGTCTCCTCACCTATGGACGAGATCTTTAGCTTTTCCTTCTGAGTATACATGTATGCTCACCCTACGTTTACTTTCAGGTTTTCAGGAGGAATTTAGGGACCGTGTGGGACATTGATAGTTAGGCGTTGGAGTTTTCCTGGTTGTAGTTTTTTCTTTCATTTTTTGGTATCGAGCTTTGGAGCTTTTCTTGTACTTGTAATTTTGTTTCAATATTGTTTTAAACATGCATATGGGTTTGGTTTTGGGTTTATTTTCATTTACATTTCCCTTTTTCTTTTGGTGTTTCACTCATCCTATTTCCCAATCTTAAATAATAAAAAGGGTAATGCCTCCCATATTTGTGAAAACTCATACCCTTGGTGCTAGTCGCCACTCCGGGGCCTACTAGAGGCGGGAATCGGGTGTGATTATATCCCTTTCACTATTGCCAGCTCAGGAGGGGCATCTTTGGTGGGAGGGGGTTGTGACAGAATGGTATCAGAGCTGATGGGTGAGAGATAGGATGCAGTCTAGAGTTAGGCACAATGAGGATTGCATGGGATGGTAGGGAAAGAGTGTTGGCTGATCTTGGTGCATGACATAGGCTAGGGAAGACCGGCTTGGTCATGAGATTTTAGGGCCCCCTGTGATCCGATGCAAGGAATATGGGCTTACCGAATGACCATGTAAGACTACAATGATTGTAGGGTAGAGACCCTAGGAAAGGTACATGCATCATCATGATTTGTGTTTTACTTGATTTGGGTGTTCTGGGAATGAAATCAAAATAAAATGATAAAATAAAACATTGAGAAAATTTCATTGCTACTTGGGATTAGTAATTCTTTGTTTACCATACTGCTATGGCACCTAGACGTCGTTCCTGGTTGACTTGGGCAGTCGAGGCCCTGAAGATTCAGACGGTTGATCAACTGAGGATTGACTGAGAGGAGGAAGACGACTTGTGGCAGTGCACGTTTCATGCTTTCTAGTGACAGAGCATGAATAATTATGAAGGCAACACTTCAGATACAAAAGCAGAGAGTTGGTTGGAGGAACCTGAGATCACCATTGGGATGATCAGGGCTCCATCAGAGTACTGGGTTCCTCTAACAGTAAGCTAGCTATAAGGAGCGGCGTGTTAGTGGGGGATGCTTTAACTTGGGGAGGGGAAGGAGACAAAAGTTCTGTGGGCCAACATCGAGAAGGAGTTCCATGAGTAATTTCTTTCCTCGACGAGGATGGATGAGAAGAGGAAGGAGTTCTTGTCCATCAAACAAGGAAGCATGTTTGTGCGAGAACTAGGGGTCAAGTTAAAGGATCTCATCTGTTTTCCCCCGAATCTCTTTCCGGATGAGGATTCCCAAGCCAGACATTTATTGGAGGCACTTCACCCCTCTATTCGGTGCATGATGACCCCTTTAACCTTACCAACATACCTGGAAGTACATAAGAAGGTAGAGATAATCGAGAGTATGCACTCGCTATTAGGTCCACTGTGAGAGAGGAGTCACCCAAGTTCGTCCAAGAAGGAGGAGGTATGTTGTAGATCCCCAGCAATAGGACCTTCCAAGTTTTGAACTGCAGGGAGTAGACTTCAGCAGGTCCCATACCAATCTCACAATTTCTGCCCATTTTCTATGGGCTAGAGACCATGGTGCTTTGAATATGGGAATCATGGGCATCTTGGAAGACATTTCCCTTTTCTGACTAAGTATGGAGGGACTGGCCAGGTTTAGCCCCAACCCCAATAGTAGTTCTCAGCCCGACCCTTATAGTAGTAATAGGCTCCAGTCCCTCCAAGGGGAGCTGGAGCAGGTGGTGGCCAACCACATGGAGTTCCTCAAGGACCCCAACGAGGATGTGTTCGTGGAGGTGGACGTCAACAAAGAGGCAGAGGAGTGGGACATGGACAGTTGCATGAAACAGAAGGGGCAACCCTAGCAAAGCCAGAGATCGAGAGAGATGTTTTTGGTTTACATAAATTCTCTCATTTATGTTTTGTTTAAATTTGGGGGCATCACACTTCTTTGTTGAAACTCATTCTCACCCATGCTTTGGGCTTAGACCTTGTTTCTCATGAGTATATAATGATAAGTTGTTTCCCTCTTTCCATTAAATGTGTGTGAAGCGTCCTAACATGTGGGGAGATGAGGACCTGATCCCTAATCAAAACGCATTAATGTGGATGGGATTAAACCCATGCGGGTAAGTCAGTGCCGCCAAATGCGGATAGTATCTTGACATGGGGGAAGGAATTCCCTAATCCATGTGTTGGGGAAGTGTGTTTCTTGTTTTGTGTGGTCTTCGGGGTAGTGTGTGTGTGATAAATCCAAAATTATAGGGGTGGAAAGACCTAATCATTAATCGAGATGCATTAATGTGGATGCGATTAAACCAGTTCAGGCGAGTCAGTGCCGCCTAAAGCAGATAATATCTCGATATGGAGGAAGGAATTCCTTAACTCATATAATAAGGATAGTGGTTGGATTCATGTTATGACGAGAGCCCTAAAAGTTATCTTGCGGGGTGGTTGTTTGGACCTTTCCCCCTTTTATTGGTTGGTTATTAATTCTCGAGGATGAGAATGTTTTTAGAGGTATCTGATGTAATGGCCCAGACCTCTCTGGTCCATTACATTGTAAAAAGTTGATGTGGTCAAACACGAAGCATGTTATTATAATTTTTGATAATAATAATTGATAATGGTGGCGTGAAAATATGTGTTGTTAATTAGATAAAATGGTTTTAATTTAATCATTGTGAAATAAAAGAAATAAAAATCTAATGTATTTAATTCAATGAGGGGAGGTTCATGGTTTATTTTTTATTTATTTAAATTTTAATAAATAATAAATAATGTGTGTAATGGTCATATAATGGGAGGTGCATGGAATAAATTATAAATTATTAAATTATAATAAATGAGGCACATGTAATATATTATAAAGGACTAAAATAGATGGGTCACATGGGTGTGACCTTGTACAGGAGGCGTTGGGCGGTTCTCCGCAATTAAAGTTGTAATTGGGTAAATAGCATTAAAGTGGTATTATTATATAATAATTTTTTATAATAATAATAACATGAATAGGCTCATGGGGGGGGCAACTCTTTATGGGTAAATCCATCTTGTATTTTGGAATATTAAAATATTTATAATAATATTCATTTAATAGATTAGAAAAAAAAAATAAAATGATAATGAAGAATGGAAGGGGTTCCCATCCCGTGCGTGAATATCAAGTGATGGGAGAGAGAGAATAATTATAAGATAATAATTGGGTGTCAATATTAATAATAATAATTAATGATAATGATGGCAACCCATTGATGAAATTGAAAGAGGATTTATTATAATTATATTAAATAATAAATGGTAATGGTGGATTTTAGTGTGTGATTACTTAAATAGAATGTTTTTAATTTAATATTAGAATAACCATGGTAAACCAATTTAATGGAATTAAATTAGAACATTAATGATGGGCGTCATTAATATTAACTTGATTATTAATAACATTGAAGTGATAATGGAGTAAAGGCAAGGGGAGGCGTCACTTTTGGTGGAAGAAATCATGAATGGAAGATATATTGGAGAGAGAAAGAGTTTAAAGGAAATAACGATTTAATATTTAAAGCAATAAAATAAATAAGGAAATCAATCAAGGTGGAATGGGGTGATTCACACCAAATTGGAGAGGATTTTGTGCGTGAATCTTAAATGATATTGGAGAGAGAAATTTTCAGTGAAATGAAATAATAATAATATAATAATAATAATAATATTATTTATGTTTTTCAAAACCATAATTCGTCCATAACTTATTCAGATGATATCGGATTGACGAACCGTCAGTGGTAGCATAATCATGAAATTATGACTGTCATTTTAAGAACAATGATGAATACATTTTTATGACTCATGTCTTTGGTCAATAAAACAACTATTATTAATTGATGTTAATATTATAATTAAATGCATGGAAACTGCATGATGTGACGTGTGTTGACCAGTCAAACAACATAACAGTTGTATGGTCATATCTTGTATTCATTAATTCACACTGCATACAATTTTACCTTTTCATTGCCTATATAAGAGAGGGTCCCATATTATTTACGGACCCCTCTTCTTCTCCACACGACGACACTCCCGGATGACCCAGAAGCCTTCATCTTATCTTCCTCATCCGGACTCCGATCACCGATCTGTCGGTGGCTTCGGGATCTTTTTGGTGAGGAGAACATCGTGGACCTCGTTTATTTCCCTCTTCTTCGACTTCCTCTTCACAGTTTCCTACCGAGGAGATTACTGATATTTGATGCGAACGACGCTCTTCCACGAATGTCATCTTAATGGTACGTTCTACACCATTCATATTCCGTCCTCGATCTCCTTTTTCTGTTCCTCCTTTCCACGCTATGAGAAGTGACACATTAAACCATAATGGTGTCTCTCTTGGTTTTTAGTGCGGTTGTTCCACAACTTCCACGGGAGGATGCAATCATCAGGAAGAGTGTTCGAAATCCTCGTGGTGGTTGTTCTCGTAGAAGGACATCAAAACCTATTCAAGTAGGGATCTTACCTTCCTCTATCTCTCTCTCTTTTGTGCATCATGCGGGTTGTGTATCCTCTTGTTTTCATGAGACACGATTGAACCAGTAAATAAAGATAATTACTGGTAAAAAAACGGGTCTGGGGAATTTTTTTTATATTGTTGTTTTATTTACATCAATTATTATTCTTTGATTATGTTTTGAATTGAATAGGCTTATGCCTACTGAAAATCACAGTCATTGGGGGACTTTTCTTGCACAATTAAATATTTCCATGATTTTCAGATTGTTTTATGGAAGAAATTTCATAGAATGTAGAAATTGGATAATCATGTAAAGTAGGCTGATTAAATGAATACCTGAAACCATTGTATGACCACCTCGATTTTTCTAATTGAAAGAATGAATTTTTGTGGGTGTTGGTTGGTGTTTAATTATATGAAGGACTGTTTCATGTGTTGTTGTGGATCAGGTGAGCAGTGGGGCAAAAACTATCTTTTTGGTGGGTTGGCATGTATGATATGGTTGTGATGGTCAACATAGCTGCGGTAAATGGTAACAAAGGGATGATGATGTGGTACGAGTATTATTTTGGATGTGTTTGTGGTTATGGTGGTTGGAAGTAGGGATACAGGGATGGGTTGTGCATATGAATAAAAGTGGAAGAGTTAACTAATAAATTTTGGGGCATGGTAGTTGATTAAATATTGAAAATCAATGGAATAAAAGGGATGATAAAATAAAATGGTATTGTGTTTATTTTGTTGTCCCTAACATTATTTCTGGTTCACAGGGATATTTTTTACGAACGATTGATCTTGTTTAGTTGTTGTTAGTTGCTCGGTAGTTAAGGAACTGATAAACTAAAACATTAGAAACATGAAAAGCTTAATGGGGTTTGTGGTTGTCTATTGTGTGCATACTTTCAAGGTAGTAGTGCCAAGGCATGTGCTCATATCTTTTGTGTTGAAGCCTTTGGATGGGCTGACAGGTTGATATAATTATATAAATATGTACATTTTATGATTCTTTATACCCCCCACCCACATTGAGCACTACGTTCCAAACACCCGTTGGATGAGGGGTGAGATTCTCAAACATCCAAAGGATGACTGGTTACTGTTCTTCCCTATGCCCCCTCTTCCAGGTTCTATAACCCATGATCCTTGGGGCAGGATACGACAGATGTTTTCCAAGAGTCTTCAGGATGAGGATGTGATATGTTCCCTGGTGTCTTTGGGATGATATGTGATGTGGTTCCCAGGTGTCTTCAGGGTGAGATGTGGTTATGGGTGAGGATTGAGTGCCAATGGGATACTATGAGCTTCGTATGACCACATTGCAGCACTAGCTGAAGCTTCTTATGGACAGGTTGCGGCACTAGCTCTGGAAGAGGGGGAAGCTTCAAAGCTTTAGGCATGAGGGCTTGAGCAGTAATCAGTGGGAAGGTGGTTTGGGGTACCCAAAATTGATAATATTACTATACTACTCTATTTACTTGCGTTATTTGGCGAGTGTGTCCTGTAAGGTTGGGTGGATAGATTCTTTACTAGGATTTGGTTCCTTCTGTTTTATCACGAGGCATTAGGATGTCTCCCCACCTATGTAGGATAGCTTTAGGTTTTCCTACTGAGTATACTTGTATGATCACCCTATTTTTACTTTCAGGTTTTCAGGAGGACATCAGGGACCGTGCTGGACCTTGCTTGATTGTCATTGGAGTTTTGTTGGTTGCAGTTTTTTCTTTATTTTTTTAGTATCGTAATTTGGATTTTTCCTTGTACTTGTACTTTTGTTTCATTATTGAATAAAACATGCATATGGGATTGGATTTGGGTTCATTTTCATTTACATGTTCCTTTTTTTTGTGCTTGACTCATCCTATTTCCTGATCTTAAATAATAAAAAGGGTAATGCCTCCCATATTTGTGAAAAATCATACCATTGGTGCTAGTGGCCACTCTGGGGCCTACTGGAGGCGGGACTCAGGGGGTCATTATCTCACTTTCACCATTTCCAGCTTAAGAGGGGAATTTTTGGTGGGAGGGGGTCATGACAACTAACGACTGTTCCAAGATCTTGTGTGGGTTCTATAGCATTGACGACTGTACCTAGATCCCGTACGCATTCGACAACTCTGACTACTATTCCTGGATCCTGTGTGGGTTTTATAGTTCGAACTTATGTTCCTGGATCCTATGTGGGTTCGACAAAGTAACTATTCCTGGATCTTATGTGGGTTCGACAATTCTATTTTCTGTTCTTGGATCTTGTGGGGGTTCCACAAAATAGACGATTAATTGGCTACACCTAGTCATCTCTTTCTCTCTTTAAAAGTTGGATACCTGTGTGAGCTGAGTCAGTAACTTGTGTTTTCCTCATGATTGATATGGATTACTAGATAAATTAGATATATGTATGGGCGTAAACCTAAGTGGGGTTATCTGTTGATTTCATACCATGTGGTTTATCCTTGTTGGATTTTTTGAGACCATGAGGGTCTCGAGGTCCCTAATGAGTATCATTATACTCACACCTACACAGGCTATGCCCGCACCTCATTGTGTTGGATGCAGACGACAGATAGTGCTGAATAAGGCTGAGTGTAAGTGGACTAGATGGTACCCAGAGGTGGACATCACGATGAGTCGGTACCCAGATGAGACTGACGGATGTGGTGTGCAGAGGAGGCTATCTGTGACTACCCTTCAGGTAGGATCTGTGGTGGACAATCCAGGAGCTGCTTTTCACCTTTTAGCTGTTTTTTCCTTTCAAGTTGTACTTGTACTTTACAGTTGTGCTTGTATTTCCGGATCCCTTTACATTTTAGCACTCTTTTGTTGTACATTGTTACATAGTATTTTTTATCCAGATATGTGCTTTGTTGTATATGTTTTCAGTTATAAAGGCAATGCCTTCTTGGTTTAGAGATTTATGCCTTTGGTGTCAGATGCCATCCCCTGGCCTATGGTAAGCGGGCTTGGGGTAGTCATGGCATGGGCCCCGGGGGACAGGTCCTAACAATTTGGTATCAGAGGAGTCATTTCTACCACAGAACACATGATTCTGATCTTTTCTGTGATGCAATAGTTTTGTGGGTTCTAAATGTGGTTTTTAGTTCAGGGAATACAGTGTTGGTGCGGAAGCCGTCATATCCATACACCAGGACCCTAACATTTGATTTCTAACTCAGTGCATGAAAACACTAATTGCGTGTGTGTTCCAAGAGTTTTCTTAGTGATCGTTTTAATTCAGATCACCAAGTATAAATTATTGATCGTTGCACACTTGTTTCATTTCAGGATGGTCCCATGCAGATGGACAGCCAGGGTTTTAAATTTTGTAAGAGATGGCAGCACAACGAGCGACAAGGCCTCTGTGTAGGGCCCTATTATAGTGGTGTCTCTAGAGGTACCACTACCCATTTAGCCACTCATGCCACCAACCCCAGCAACAGATTTTTCATGCCACTTGAGTGCATTTCACGAGGTCCAGCGCTAGTGGCCGCCCTGGTACAGGGGCGAAATAGACCCGCAGGTAGTTGAGGATTGCCTAGAGGCTGTGGTGAGAGTTTTCAGACTGGTAGGGACTCCAGCAGACCATATGGTGATCCTTTCTGCGAGTCTCCTTTAGGCAGCATCATGCAGATGGTGGAGTATGATTCTCTAGGTGCATGACGAGGCGACACTTCCATGGGCAGACTTTTAGAGCATGTTTCAGGTGGATTTTTTCCCAGCCACCCTACGGGAAGTGCGGATATAGAAGCTACTACATCTACATTAGGGTATCATGATGGTAGCTCAGCACTTAGATAGGTTCACCAACCTCTCCTTCCACTCCACAGATATCGTGTGGGACCCATTATTTAGGGCCCAAACCTTCAACCAGGGGCTCGGGAGAGATATCAGGGCTTTGATGATCTGCCTCAGCAACCTGATGCAGGCAGGGGGGTGGGGGTGGAGAGAGCCTTCTTAGTAGAGAGTTTCTTTACTGAGAAGTCACCAGAAGCTAGAACCACCACCTGGCGTCACGTAGCAGAGACTTCTGCAGCAGGCATCAGACAGATGTCGCAGAGGTCCAAGCGGACCAGACTATCCGGTGTATGACCTAAGGACACAGGTTCGGTTGTGCGAGGCACATGAGACAGAGCCATTCATTTGAGGAACAAGCAGTGATTCACATGCAGCGAGCAGGGTCACATGGCTCATGACTGTCTGATCTGCCATTCCAATGATCTACAGACAATTGAGGGACTTCCTAGGTTGAGGTAGAGGTTTGATCGAGGCGATCCTTAGGGCACATGTGTAAGTGGTAGAGGATGAAGTTCTGTAGCTAGCGGTGGATGACATTACGAGGTGTTACCACCACCACTACCAGGAGGTCCACCCCGACCGTAGGGAGTAGGTGGATAGGTGGGAGCTCAACTCCAAGTAACTAAGGATTACCATCACGACACTCCATACATGATTTGTGGTACGGTCTATGTCTGCTCCACCTTAGATGCAGTCCTTATAGACACAGGTTCCATTCACTCTTTCATTTCCACTGCCCTTGTTCAGAGCTCGGAGAATCCAACGGAGCCGTTGGATTGATCCTTGCGGCTAGTGATTCCTACGGGAGTAGATTTGAAGATTACGTGTAACGCCCCGACCCCAGCTACCCAGAGTCGGTGCATTACTTCGTAACATTGGCATGATCACAAAAGATCAAGTCTCGAAAGACCGATTAGTTTAGTAGCCTTGGAAATACTAGATACATTCATAAATGTTACATTACATCATAATGTGAAAAACTGATAACAAAGTCTTCATAGTCCACACTCATATCCTCTTCTGACTATCCCTGTAGGTCATTCATAAAATACTTCTTCACATCCTGGAAAATATTAAAACATTGAAAGGGGTGAGCTTAGATGCTCAGTAAGGATAACAATATTTCGGAAGCTTTCATAAATAAACATAAACATTTAAGGAAATGTATAACTAAAACAAAATCCTTTTAAACTTGAACATCAACATAATATGGCAAAAGTAAAATGAGATAATTCCATTTACTTCTTCACATGGATATTCTACTGGTCGAATAATCACATGAAATATCAATAACCATTTTCATAATGATGGAATGCATAATGCCAGACTATCATAACCACGTAGCCAAGGCCTCGTGCCAAGACCACAAATAAGATTTTGTCAAGGCCTCGTGCCAAGACACTAGTTTGTCTCATGAGACCTGCCGATGCATCGAGGAGCTATAGCGGGCTCCACCTGTCACTTATTAAGTCAAATGCATTCCTCATATGAATAGGTTTAAACATATCATAAACCATAACATAATCGTATCACATAAAACATGCATAAAGGAAACATAACATCTCCACATTTCAATCACAAGATATAAATACAACACATTGATATAATAAAAACGCTTTCAAAACCATTTTCAATACCAAAATAAAATAAAGTTAAAACTTTGTATTTATTTTTCATTAAAAAAATGATGGCTTGTAGAGGAAGCCGAAACTCAAATAATGGTCACGGCGGCGGAGAAGTCGTTGTCGCCGCATAAGTATGAAAAGTAAAACATTCCCTTTTTGTCGTTTAGTAAAACGCTTCGTATAAAAAAATATTCCTTTTGAATAAACGTAAAATTCAAAGGGGTTTATACACCGTATAAAGGAAAGTTTTGTATAAAACCAAATATGCCTCAATGAAAGGGGATTGAGACGAAGTCCTTAAAAAGATCATTTTTTTAAATAAAGTACATCTATAAAGTGTATTCACTATAAGTACACATAAATAATGTACAAATACAGTATATGACATAATAATATCATGACATAATTTGAAAGTAGGAGATTAACCCAAAGAATGAAAATTGGGTTAAGAAATTCCCTTACCTTACGTCCTGTCCTGACTCGACCGTTCTTTAACCTCCTGAATAATAAACTACAGTTAATTTATATTTACTTAAGAACCTTTTTCATGTTCATTATTCCTTTTATATCCATTATTACCATGTTATGAACATTATTTAATTATTTGTGTTAATAACGGTCGTTTTGTCGATCTTTGGTACTTGAGTCAAAAATAAACTTCTTATAATTACAAGTTGTTCATGTGGTGAAATATCCATTATATCCAGAATTATATTCATGATGTAGATATCATATATATCATATATATACAGTATATACATTCATTCATAATGTCACGTAACATTTAGAGGTAAGAAATGAAATGCACCGTTCATGGAGACGGTAAGCCGTACGTACGCATGAACGCTACTTTAATTTCTTTAATGGAATGAAATCATAATGATATAAATTTATAATATAATTACAGAATAATATAGTGTATAATACCATTTAATCCATCCTTTATACATCCCACACATGGCATTAACGATTCAAATCACATTGAGGGGGCGGTAGTCCGCACTTCCTAAAATGAAATTTTCGCGTTTTACCCATAATGGAAATCATAAAGTATGACATAAATGAGAAATACAGAAGCATAAGTAAAACATAAACATATTATATATCATATATAAATATAGTGAAATCTTAATGGCCACCTTTGAAGTTGTTATATGAGTGTTGAACAATCATCGTTTCATGAGGCAGAAATTCTCCATCCACAGAAACTGTATGTTCTTTAACCATTAGATGTAGGTGTGTGTAAGTGTAGCTCTAATCCTTCTTATAACAACATCCTAGTATATTTAGGATACTGGTGTTGTTACAAAAGAAATGAATAAAAAGATTTTATGGGGTTGGAGAAGAAAAATAAAGCAAAACAACATTAGAGAAGACATTACCTCAAAATCGGGTAACTCTTTTTGACTTGAGCCAAAGGCTTCCTTGAGAATAGTTCTGCCCAAAGTGAGGCTTCTAGGAGTAAGAGGGGGGAGTTGGGAGAGTATTTGGGCAGAGGTTGGCCGAGCCAAATGGCTTGAAGGTGTGAATAAGGTGGGAGAGGTGGGGGCCTTTTATAAGTGGAGTGGAGGGGCTCTTTTGGAAAGATTGAAATGTTACATTATTATACAATGATTTTCGGATTCTAAAGGTCCCACACTTATATAATTCGTGGCTAAGGTAATAAGGGTTCGAAATATCCTCATCCAATAGGCTTTGGACAAGTGTAAGCCTTGGATTTTGCATTATCTTCTCATTTTATTTAAATCGTTAAATAATGAGGTCATCGCTGCATCATAATAATGTCATAAATAATTTAATTTATTTAATGTCTAAAAATTATAAAAAAACTACTATGATGTAGGAAATCGTTTTAGCTTTCTAATGAATATTTATAGTCAAATTTTGGACTTGTGTAACCCCACTTAAAAACTGTTTTAATAAAACAACTCATGTTTGTGTCAATTTTATTTTAACATTAAATAAATATATATTAATGTCATTTTCCAACTAAAGTGGCTCCATGGGGTCCCCAAGTTGACCCATGGGTTGTCTTGGTCGGCCATGACTCATCAAATAGGAGTAGGACAAGTGTCATGCTTATATCATATTATTAAAACATTGTTTTTACCTTAAACTACACTAATTACCTCTAATCGCGATTAAAAACTTAAAAGTTACTATTCACCAAAAAATTATTTTAATATCATTGAACCACATTTTACTTCTTAATTACAACAATGTATGTCGGATTTTTTAAAATCAAATCACAGAAGTGGTAATATTTCATTTAAACAAAAAATCAGTTATTTAACTTCCACTTAGTGGTTTCACTATTCATAAAAAATTGACGTTTTTCAGAACAATGCCAAAATTTCACCCTAAGCTATAATTGATATTCCAAATTCAAAAATGATGTCTATTTTACAAAATTCCAAACATATAAGTTGCATTAGTGAATTTTATAATTAATTCCCGCTGTCACAACAAATAGCGTGTTTTTAAGAAACAATTTATATCAAACGATTGGCAATTGTTTATGTCCAATTTCAATGTTAAATTAATTCTAATGACCACCATTGGATAAAATGGTAAAAATATATTCTAATTATACTTTAAAACCACTAAATAGTATAATTTATCACAATAAATTATTTTGATTAAAAAAGTTGTTTTAAGTATTTTTCACTATTCATAAAAAAATTGGAAGTTCTCAGAAAGTTACAAAAAATTCAACTTAGGATAATTTCGATATTACGAATACAAAAATGAAGTCCATTTTGAAATATAAAATTTCTATAATTTTAAAAAGTGGTTATTACTATTCATAACGGCTACTTTGATTAGTCGCGGTGTTTTAGAACTCGAAGTTGCGTACAATGCAAGCTATTTCATTATTGAATGAGAAGCGTATCGTGGAAACTCGGGGTGTTACATTCTCCCCTCCTTCAATAAATTGCGTCCTCGCAATTTGAAATTTTTCTTTGAAAGTAAAAGGTTGAAAAGAGAAAATACCTTTGAGGAAAACCCACATCGGAAATAAGATTAATAAAATTTAGCCTTAATAAGAGGGAAAGGGAAATGAAAAACTCACCACCCAATTATGATCTCGATTAGGAGAACATTGGTGGCAATTAGAGACATATAATTGTAGGAAAAACGTAAATATTTGTAGGGAGTGATTGAGGTCATCAATCACAATCAACTGTCAAATTGAGGGCCTCAAAGCCTTCAATCTATGTTGATTTAAAATATCATCAGTTCAACAAGACATAAGGTATTAGGATAACACAATTTTTTTAATATACCTTTACTAATGTTTAAGAATTAATTTATTCATTGAATAAGAGATAGGTATATATATATTTATGCTTGACAATTAGAGTTTCAACCTTCAACTCATCTTTCACTCAAAAAGATAATAGAACTCAAAAATATTATACTTATCCTAATTGTATAAGGTTCCAAATGTTAAAACATACCATTTAGATTAGTAAAATTATTTTGTAATAACCAGGGACTTCCTGTAGGCTAGTGGTAGGAAATAAAGGCATGTCGCACTATGATTGTGGGTTCGATTCCTGCAGCTTTGTCCGACGTGACGGGTTATGCCCCACCCTGCAGGTTGTCCTTTTCCTAAAACTATAGTATCATAATATTCCAAAAATAATCTTCATAAATTTTTTAACCTTAAAAAATACTATCCAAAGATCAACTTAATCTACTCCAACCTTTATAATTATCCAATATACCTCTGTCCATACTTTCTCTAAAAGGTCTCTTAATTCCAAATCAATTGTAACATTAGATTCCCCAAACAAAGAAAAGTTTCTCTTATTGTCACATACTAAAAATATGATTACCTTAATCATATTAAAAACTTACTGAAATCAACAAATACTGCAGTACAATCCTTATATATATATATATATATCACATTATTCTAATAACCAAAATATAATCCATGAGTCCAAAAGCACCAATACATTAGTTATTCTGCTTCAACTGTAGTAACAACATAAGATTGTACTTGATCCCTTGGCCTTTTCTGAGGTAAGTTTCCCTGACGCTTAGGACATTCATTTGCATAATGACCCATTTCTGTACAATTGTAGCATTCAACTTTGATAGCCTCTTTCTTTCCCTTGCAATCACGAGCCTGGTGACCCTTTTCTCCACATTTATAACAAACTCCCATTCATTTTAGGCACGTACCAGGGTGATTCTTCCCACAATTATCACATAATGAAAAATCATTCTTTCCTTTTTTCCCTTTATCTGTCTCTTGTTCCACCGTTCTCTTCTTCTCTTACTTTACTTTGTTGTCATAAGACTTAGAGAATTCATTTTCTGTCTTGATAGCACATGAGACAATATCTTCGTATGATGAGAAGGATTGTGATACTAAAGCTCGACGGAGAAATGGTTTTAACCCATCAAAGAAACGATCAATCTTACTCCTTGGGTTACGTATATAATCGGCAGCATGCCTCGCTAACCATGTAAAGTTAGCCTCATACTTTGCGACATTCTCATCCTCCTTCTGCCTCAGACTCAGAAATTGCCTTTCCATATCTGCTCGATGGTCACGAGGAAAGTATTTTTCTAAGAAAAGCTCTTTGAAATCCCTCCATTCCATATTCGATACGTCATCATCTTCCTTTGTGTTTTGAATCAGCGACCACCACTGATCGGCATCTCCAGTGAGGCGGTAAACTGCCATGACAACCTTCTCCCTTTTGCTACTCCCCAAGGCATGGAATATTTTCTCTAAGGAGTTTATCCATTGCTCAGATACTAACGGATTTGTACCCCCATTAAATGTTGGTGGTTGTTGCCTCATGAAGCGGTCTAACATTGATCCTCCACGTTGTGGATCAGGGTGATCCATACGAGTAAGGTTATCATTCATAACTTCAGTGAGTTGTCCCAGTATGGTTATAAGTTGATCAGCACCAGTTGTATCTCCAGATCCACAATAATTATCTTGAGCAGGAGGGCAATCCCTACACGGAGTGCGTGCATTGATATGGTTTCAATTCCTTCCACTAGGCGCCATTTCTAAACAATGGCATAAACTATATTAGTTTATGAATCAAAATACATAATTCCATACTTGTAAGATACTTAACATAAATTGAACTATTTATGGATATAATCCATAAAAATGTTTTCTTTAAGGAAGTATATACTCATAACCCTTCATAGTGGTTTATAAAGAAAATGAGAATTATCCAAAGCATATCCCCCGGGAGTGTCGTAACCAAGAGTGCAGCAAGGCCCATTGTCATGCACCAGTTCCCGTTCGAGTCTAGCTCAAAGCGGTGTTTTCGGGTTTTACACCTAGGTACATCTGTGCCAGAGCCGCCTCTACCTGCTCGTATCCAGACAGGGATGTATTGCTCGGAAAACTCATAACATCTCTATAATGCCAAAATTCTAGGAAGTTCTTCTATACTAATCCTCAAAGTCTATATTTGGGTTATGTGGTCTAATCAGAGTTTATCTACATCTAGCTTCCAAGGTTAGTACTAAACTGCCTCTGATACCAACTGTAACGCCCCGACCACAGCTACCTAGAGTCGGTGCATTACTTCGTAACATTGGCATGATCACAAAAGATCAAGTCTCGAAAGAATGATTAGTTTAGTAGCCTTGGAAACACTAGATACATTCATAAATGTTACATTACATCATAAAGTGAAAAACTAATAACAAAGTCTTCATAGTCCACACTCATATCCTCTTCTGACTATCCCTGCAGGTCATTCATAAAATACTTCTTCACATCCTGGAAAATATTAAAACATTGAAAGGGGTGAGCTCATATGCTTAGTAAGGATAACAATATTTCGGAAGCTTTCATAAATAAACATAAACATTTAAGGCAATGTATAACTAAAACAAAAGCCTTTTAAACATGAACATCAACATAATATGGAAAAAGAAAAATGAGATAATTCCATTTACTTCTTCACATGGATATTCTACTGGTCGAATAATCACATGCAATATCAATAACCATTTTCATAATGATGGAATGCATAATGCCAGACTATCATAACCACGTAGCCAAGGCCTCGTGCCAAGACCAAAAATAAGATTTTTTCGAGGCCTCGTTCCAAGACACTAGTTTGTCTCATGAGACCTGCCGATGCATCGAGGAGCTATAGCGGGCTCCACCTGTCACTTATTAAGTCCAATGCATTCCTCATATGAATAGGTTTAAACATATCATAAACCATAACATAATCGTATCACATAAAACATGCATAAAAGAAACATAACATCTCCACATTTCAATCACAAGATATAAATACAACACATTGATATAATAAAAACGCTTTCAAAACCATTTTCAATACCAAAATAAAAGAAAGTTAAAACTTTGTATTTATTTTTCATTAAAAAAAATGATGGCTTGTAGAGGAAGCCGAAACTCAAATAATGGTCACGGCGGCGGAGAAGTCATTGTCGCCGCATAAGTACGGAAATTAAAACATTCCCTTTTTGTCGTTTAGTAAAACGCTTCGTATAAAAAAAGATTCCTTTTGAATAAACGTAAAAGTCAAAGGGGTTTATACACCGTATAAAGGAAAGTTTTGTATAAAACCAAATATGCCTCAATGAAAGGGGATTGAGACGAAGTCCTTAAAAAGATCATTTTTTTAAATAAAGTACATCTATAATGTGTATTCACTATAAGTACACATAAATAATGTACAAATACAATATAGGACATAATAATATCATGACATAATTTGAAAGCAGGAGATTAACCCAAAGAATGAAAATTGGGTTAAGAAATTCCCTTACCTTGCGTCCTGTCCTGACTCGACCATTCTTTAACCTCCTGAATAATAAACTAGAGTTAATTTATATTTACTTAAGAACCTTTTTCATGTTCATTATTCCTTTTATATCCCTTATTACCATGTTATTAACATTATTTAATTATTTGAGTTAATAACGGTCGTTTTGTCGATCTTTGGTACTTGAGTCAAAAATAAACTTCTTATAATTACAAGTTGTTCATGTGGTGAAATATCCATTATATCCAGAATTATATTCATGATGTAGATATCATATATATAATATATATACAGTATATACATTCATTCATAATGTCACGTAACATTTAGAGGTAAGAAATGAAATGCACCGTTCATGGAGACGGTAAGCCGTACGTACTCATGAACGCTACTTTCATTTCTTTAATGGAATGAAATATTAATGATATAAATTTATAATATAATTGCAGTATAATATAGTGTATAATAACATTTAATCCATCCTTTATACATCCCACACATGGCATTAACGATTCAAATCACTTTGAGGGGGCGGTAGTCCGCACTTCCTAAAATGAAATTATCGCGTTTTACCCATAATGGAAATCATAAAGTATGCCATAAATGAGAAATACAGAAGCATAAGTAAAACATAAACATATTATATATCATATATAAATATAGTGACATCTTAATGGCCACCTTTGAAGTTGTTATATGAGTGTTGAACAATCATCGTTTCGTGAGGCAGAAATTCACCATCCACAGAAACCGTATGTTCTTTAACCATTAGATGTAGGTGTGTGTAAGTGTAGCTCGAATCCTTCTTATAAAAAAATCATAGTATACTGAGGATACTGGTGTTGTTACAAAAGAAATGAATAAAAAAGAGTTTAGGGGGTTGGAGAAGAAAAATAAAACAAAACAACATTAGAGAAGACATTACCTCAAAATCGGGTAACTCTTTTTGACTTGAGCCAAAGGCTTCCTTGAGAAGAGTTCTGCCAAAAGTGAGGCTTCTAGGAGTAAGAGGGGGGAGTTGGGAGAGTATTTGGGCAGAGGTTGGCCGAGCCAAATGGCTTGATGGTGTGAATAAGGTGGGAGAGGTGGGGGCCTTTTATAAGAGGAGAGGAGGGGCTCTTTTGGAAAGATTGAAATGTTACATTATTATACAGTGCTTTTCGGATTATAAAGGTCCCAAACTTATATAATTCGTGGATAAGGTGATAAGGGTTCTAAATCTCCTCATCCAATAGGCTTTGGACAACTGTAAGCCTTGGATTTTTCATTGTCTTCTCATTTTATTTAAATTGTTAAATAATGAGGTCATCGCTGCATCATAATGATGTCATAAATAATTTAATTTATTTAATGTCTAAAAATTATAAAAAAAATACTATGATGTAGGAAATCTTTTTAGCTTTCTAATGAATATTTATAGTCAAAATTGGGACTTGTGTAACCCCACTTAAAAACTGTTTTAATAAAACAACTCATGTTTGTGTCAATTTAATTTTAACATTAAATAAATATATATTAATGTCATTTTCCAACTAAAGTGGATCCATGGGGTCCCCAAGTTGACCCATGGGTTGTATTGGTCGGCCATGACTCATCCAATAGGAGTAGGACAAGTGTCAAGCTCATATCATATTATTAAAACATTGTTTTTACCTTCAACTACACTAATTACCTCTAATCGCGATTAAAAACTTAAAAGTTACTATTCACCAAAAAATTATTTTAATCTCATTGAACCACATTTTACTTCTTAATTACAACCATGTATGTCGGATTTTTGAAAATTAAATCACAGAAGTGGTAATATTTCATTTAAACGAAAAATCAGTTATTTAACTACCACTTAGTGGTTTCAGTATTCATCAAAAATTGACGTTTTTCAGAACAATGCCAAAATTTCACCCTAAGCTATAATTGATATTCCAAATTCAAAAATGATGTCTATTTTAAAAAATTCCAAACATATAAGTTGAATTAGTTAATTTTATAATTAATTCCAGCTGTCACAACAAATAGCGTGTTTTTAAGAAACAATTTATATCAAAAGATTGGCAATTGTTTATGTCCAATTTCAATGTTAAATTAATTATAATGACCACCATTGGATAAAATTGTAAAAATATATTCTAATTATACTTTAAAACCACTAAATAGTATAATTTATCACAATAAAATATTTTGATTAAAAAAGTTGTTTTTAAGTATTTTTCACTATTCATAAAAAAATTGGAAGTTCTCAGAAAGTTACAAAAAATTCAACTTAGGATAATTTCGATATTACGAATACAAAAATGAAGTCCATTTTGAAATATAAAATTTCTATAATTTTAAAAAGTGGTTATTACTATTTATAACGACTACTTTGATTAGTCGCGGTGTTTTAGAACTCGAAGTTGCGTACAATGCAAGCTATTGCATTATTGAATGAGAAGCGTATCATGGAAACTCAGGGTGTTACATTACGCTCTGGTGCCATCAATGTGAGCATACTCTAGGAGGAGAGAACTTTAGTTGGGATCTCTTATTAGCGGTGTCGAGGTCTTGCAACATCATCTTGGGTATAGACTGGTAATCTATAGTCCACGCTCAGTTCGACTGTATTAGTTGAAAAGTGCGGCATGCTTGCATGGATGGGACCAGGTTCACCTTCACCGTTGAAAAGGGATCCATTGCAGCACACAGTGGTCTTACCTAGAGGAGGGTGTAGCCGATCACTCATTAGTTGGCCTGCCTTACCCTCAGAGTAGTAGATGTGGAGAGTCCGAGCATCCCGTAGTGGGGCACTAGTACACTGATGTTTTTATTGATGATGTTACAAGACCATATCCACACAGAGACATGGACTTCTACATTAATATGTACCCCCGGATGACGCTGATATCTACAACAACATATCACATAGCTCCCACTCAGCTTCGTGAGCTGTGGGTACAGCTAGAGGACTTGCAGGGGAAGGGATTCATCTGGCCCGATGTTTCTCCCTGGGCAGCCCCGATTTTGTTCGTCAAGAAGGCGGATGGGAGCTTGAGGAGTTGTGTCGACTACCGTCACCTAAACTAGGTGATGCTAAAGAACAATTACCCACTCTTGAGGATTGACGACCTCTTTGATCAGCTGAAGGGATCACAGTGGTTCTCAAAGATAGACCACTGGTCAGGCTATCACCAGCTCAGAGTTCGAGATGAGGATGTGCAGAAGACGACCTTTAGGTGTCAGTACTGCCACTATGAGTCCTTTATTATCCTATTCGGCATAACCAATGCTCCAATAGTGTTCATGGGACTCATGAACAGGATCTTCAAGCCATACCTCGATGACTTTGTCGTAGTATTCATTGATGACATTCTGATATACTCGACCACTGAGGAGGAGCATGGCTACCATTTGCGGGTAGTAATAGACACACTCTGAGAGCACCAACTTTATGGTATGATATCACATTGCCAGTTTTGGATCTGAGAGGTTCGCTTTCTCGGACATGTAACCTCAGAGGCTGGAGTAGCATTAGATCCAGCAAATATTGAGGCGGTACTTCCTTGGGAGCCAACCAGGAGTGTGACGGAGGTACAAAGCTTCCTAGGTTTGGCCTGATATTACTGGAGGTTCATACTAGACATCCCTAGAGTTACATCACCACTATCATCATTGATGAAGAAGAGGCAACCCTTCGTGTGGTCGGAGAGTTTCCAGCAGAGCTTTCAGGTGCTGAGGCAGAGTCTGAGTAGTGCCACCATTTTTATGCTTCCAGAGGAGGGCATAGGGTACGTAGTCTACTGCGACGCATCAGGGACAAGACTCGAGTGTTTCCTGATGTAGGAGTGATTAGTGATTGCTTATAGTTCTTGTCAGGTGAGACAACATGAGAAGAACTATGCTACACAGGGCCTGGAATTTGCAGAAGTGGTCTCTGCCTTGAAGATGTGGCGGCACTATCTGATGGGAGATAATCTCATAGTCTGCTCCGATCACAAGACTATTAGGTATATCTTCTCTCAGAAGGACCTGAACCTGAGACATCAGTGATGGATTGAGTTCATCCATGACAATGACTTCGAGATAGTCTATACTATTGAGAAGGGGAACATAGTAGTAGATGCACTCAGCATGAGATTTGGTATTTAGCTTCAAGGCAAGGAAACAGTGCAGCTGGCTGCTTTACAGATATCCTTTGTGGACCGAGATGGAGCATTTTTCCTTCAATTTCACACAGTCACTCCCCCACTTATTTAGAGAGTCAGGGTGGCGCAGTGCAGAGATGCTGACTGCGAGACAAGACATGCTCAGATATCCACGGGGCATACCCTTGAGGGATTTTCTGAAGATGTGGAGCACGACATTCTCTTCGGAGGACGTACTATAGTTCTAGTGTCACTTTAGGAGGAAGTGTTGAGGGAGTTCCATAGATCTCCTATAGCAGTACATACAGGAGTGGCGAAGGCGTACTAGGACCTTCAACGTCAGCACTAATGGCTAGGTATGAAGAAGATATTAGTAGAGTTTGTCTCTTGATGCCTCATTTATTAGCAAGTGAAGGTGGAGCATCAGGTACTAGTAGGCTTGGTTCAGCTTTTAAAGGTACCAGAGTGGATGTAGGACGGGATATCCATGGACTTCGTGACAGGTCTTCCACCAACGTCTAGGGGACATGACACCATCTGGGTGATTGTCGACCGACTCGCCATGTCAGCCCACTTCTTACCGATCAGAGAATAGGGTTTAGTAGAGATATCAGGATGCCTCTACGTGCAAGAGACTATTGAGATAAATGGAGTTCCTTATTATATTGTCTCTGATGGTGATGCACAATTTAATTCCCATTTATGGAAGGGGTTTCATGATGCTTTCATGATGCAGCTTCGTCTGAGCACCACCTTCCATCCTCAGACGGATGGTCAAACTGAGCAGACCATTCAGACCCTCGAGGACATGCTGCGTGCATGTGTCCTTGACTTCGGTCGCAGCTGGGAGAATTACTTACGTTTTGTGGAGTTTTCCTACAACAGCAGCTATCACTCCACCATCGGGATGACACCTTTTGAGGCCTTGTATGGTCGACCTTGCAGATCGCTGTTGTGATGGACATGCCTAGGGGACTCAGCTCTAGTGGGACCAGAGAGGGTATGAGCTACCACAGAAAAATTTAAGATCATCCATGAGCAGATCAAGAATACACAAAGCAGACAAGAGTCGTATGCTGATAGGAGACAGAGACCTCTAGAGATTGAGGATAGCGACCACGTTTTTTATGGGTCTCACCGTGACAAGGTTTATGGAGATTTGGATGAGGCAGAAAGTTATCTCCCTGATTAATCAGACCTTTCTAGGTCCTTAGTAGAGTAGGCGATGTGGCTTACCACCTGGCTCTTCCACCTCAGTTGCACCGGGTGCACGAAGTCTTCCACATATCCTAGCTGAGGAGATACGTGCACGACCCTTCCACATCATCGACCGTGGGGAGATGGACGTCGATGATGGGGAGACATTTACAGAGGTTTTAGTGGAGATTGAGGGTCGACAGGAGCGGGTCCTTCGTGGACAGTTGATACCTCTAGTGCACATTCGCTGGCAGCACAAGAAACCCCCAGGAGAGCACATGGGAGTGGGATGTGCAGATGCGTGCTTAGTACCCCCATTTATTACCTTAGTTCGAGTTATAGCTTATGGGGGCGTAAAGCCCTGAGGTGGGGAGAATGTAAATACCTTGAATTTCCATTGATTTTTTTTCATAAATACATCAGATTTTTAAGAGTCTGCGAAAACTGATGGCGCATGATTCCAAGGCCCGGTGTGTCCGGAATCAATTTCTGAAGTTTTGTTCAGGTACGTTCAGTAAACGTATGAGCAGGATTTTATATCTTTTGAACCGGTGATCGTAATTGAAATCTGAGCGCACCATTGAACTCGTAATGCCAGTATTCGTTTAAGAAGACATTCACCTCGATGACAGTTGGTCGAGGATGAGAGTAAGTTTTTTAGTTTTACGTGGGAATAAAAAAATAATTTAAATGCATGTCTTAATTTATTTTATTTGTTATATCCACCATGTGGATGTTGGAGGAGGGGACCACCACACCCTAACCTCCCAATAGAGGTTATAGTGGTAGTACCCACCCGAACTCAACCTCCCATGTGAGGATTAATTTAGTGGGGACCACCTGAGGTTATAACCTCTTGAACTCCCCATTAAGTGGGGAGAATCCTCTTGAGCTCCCCACTTAATGGTGCCACCTCCCTTCACATTAATTGTACCAACCAAGTGTTAGAAATTATTTTTGAATTTCTTTCAAATGAAATAATAAATGTGATAATCTATTATTTAGCACGTCTCTTCACATTGGTGATTTGAGTGGAGGTTTATTGGGAGAACGATCCCAATGAAGAACGCTCCTCCCAAAGAAGAATGAAGAACGCCTCATCTGCTGACGATAGACAACATTTTCCATGATCTCTAATTGGAACAAGGGAGGAAGCGTTGTCCTTGAAGAACACTAATGAATTCATCCTCTACTTCTTTATGTTTTTCTCCAACGACAACAAATCCGAGGTAGGGGTTCAAGCATTGTTAAATTGTTGCGTGTTCTTATTTTTTCCATCGTGGTTTAGAATTCGAAGCCACTTGATATCACCCTAATGTGGAGGGCGTGGGCCGAACAAAAAAGGCTTGACCCCTCCACAATTATTATGGATTTTTATGCCTAACATGACATGAGTCTGGGTTGAGCGTTTCTCGTCAACAACAGTTTCATATTTAAGGCGACGTCCCGAGGAGAGTGCATCTTCTTCCTGAATGAGAAACGGGCCACCAGAACTCATCCGGTGAACCAAGAAAGATTCACCGGTGGTCAGAACCGGCGACAAAGATAAGGGAAACCAACACTCCGGCCGGCCGCATGGACAGCGGCGACGCAACCACGTCGCCAGAGGAGAAGGCCATGACGGCTGGCTCAAGGCCGGCTGTGAAGGAAGCCGATGACCTGAGCCAAACGGGTGCCAGAGAAGGCGTGGAACCTCGCTGCGGTGGTGAAACTGCTGCTGGGGAAAGGCCGGCCATGAGGAAGACTGGTGGCCCAAGCCACCGGGTCACCAGAGGCGGGGTGGCACAACGGTACCACGCGGGTGTTTGTTGGCCGCTCGACCAGACCGGGGGAGCAGGACCCACCGCTGGGTCCTGCATGATGCAGAACGGCACCAAGTGGCACCAGTTATCTCCCACCCAAATGGATTAGTCATTTGAAAACCCCCAAGTGCATGGCCTCACCCCAAAACGTGGCTACAGTGGACCCCACAGGCCGCCAGCCACGTGGCCCGCCAGCCGCGCGGGCCACCAGGACGAACAAAGTGCGGGCCGGGCCTCCCTGCACAGGCCAGGCTGCCCCCACAGACCGGTTCAGACCCATGTACTGGGTCGAACCCCAATCCGTATTCGAGTCAGGTTGGGTCAGTCAGACTGGGCCGGACTGGACCGGGACGCATTTTGGCATGTTTCCACTCGTTTGCCCGTAACATGAGCTACGGGAGTCCGATTGATGAATAGTCTGCGGTGATAGAAAACATGGAAGAAGATGGTTCTTTTGGTATACCCCACTTGAGGTTTGGACATAGTTTGGGTATGGTTGGTTTGGATTGAACCTAAATCAAACCGGGCCCTTGGAATAGAAATGCCAATAACTCACTGACTGGGCGTCTGATTGACAAAACATCTTTTGCGTTGAGACAACTATGAGAAGGCGGACCATTGAAATAATTCTTCTTAGGACTTTGTGAAAGATGATGTATCAATACTCGGTTTGAGGAGAGGCCCCTCCCAAAATCAAGCATGCTTCGTGCTGAACCCTGTGGCTCGCTGTTCACTGAGGACTATTCCTAGATCCCGTGTGGGTTCGACAGTACTGGCGACTATTCCTGGATCCTGTCTAGGTTTGACAGAACTGACAACTATTCCTTGATCCCGTACAGATTCGATAGCTCTGACTACTGTTCCTGGATCCTGTGTGGGTTCGACAGTTCTGAATTCTGTTCTTGGATCCTGTGTGGATTCGACAGAATAAATATTTATGGATCTTGTGTGGGTTCGACAGTCAGGATTTCTGTTCCTGGATCCTGTTTGGGTTTGATAGAATAAATGATGCAGTGGCTACACCTAATCATCTATATCTCTCTTCAAATGTTTAATACATGTGTGAGATGAGTCATTAACTTGTGTTTTCCTAATGATTAAGATTTATTACTAGAAAACTTATGTATATGTATGGGCATATACCTAATTTAGGTTATTTTTTGATTTGATAACATTGATTTATACTTGTTGGATTTTGTTTGACATTTAGGGTCTTAGGGTCTCTACTGAGTATCACTATACTCACCCCTACACGAGCTATGTCCGCACCTTGTTGTGTTGGATGCAGACGACAGACAGCGATGATCGAGGATAGGGGTACGAGGACTGGATAGTACCCAGAGGTGGACCTCACAACGAGTCGGTACATGGAGGAGACTAACAAACATGGTGTGATGAGGAGGATATATGTACCTACCCTTCTGGTAGGATCTTTGGTGGATGATCTAGGAGCAGCTTTTCACATTTCAGTTGTTTTGTCCTTTCTAGTTGTACTTGTACTTTACAGTTGGGAATGTATTTCTGGCCACCTTTACTTTTCATCACTCTCTTGTTTTACATTTTTTACTTAGTGTTTGGTATCCAACTGTTTGGTCTGTTGTATGTGTTTTCAGTTATAAAAGAAATGCCTTCTCAGTTTAGGGATTTATGTCTTTGGTGCTAGTCGCCAGCGCCTGACCTATGAAAGGTGGTCTTGAGGTAGTCACGTCACAGGCCCCAGGGGACGGGTCGTGAAAATATTCATGTCTATTTGAATTGTGAAATCTTTTCAAGAAATATAAGGTAATTTAAATTGAGTACCCAACCATATCTCACTACAATAGACCTTATGTTTCTAGGGGTGGTCAGGGAATGACATCATGTGGATTAGTTATAGTCTGTTAACAACTTTTAATTTGGATAATATGGAAATCCAAATCGTTTTGTCTACCTATTGGTATTTATATCCCCTCACTCCACTATATCAGTGTTATATTTATGTCTCCCTTATTGTCTTCTAGTGTTGTGTAGAATCATTACTATGGGAATACATTTGAATCAGATCTAGGACGAATATTTTTTTTTACCATAGCGAGAAAATCCTATTGTGGAATCAAATACTGTGGATGTATTTTTGGGCATTGTCCATGTTATGGGAGAGGTGCCACCTATAGTCCTTATTCGGGCTCAATATTTGTATCCTTGTAGGGGAATCCTCAATATCTATTCCCAGGAGTATCTTTTCAAAAATCTAAAATTGTTCAAAGGCTCAAATTATCCCCATGAGGATGAGGGATTTTTTAGCAGAAGGGGTAATGTTTTTTGTGTTCATGTTCCCAATAAAAAAATTCAAGTTGAATCATGAATAAATCATGCTGGAGGTACTGCGTAAGATATGGTGGGACACAATAGTGATAGTGAAATGCCTGAGTGAATAGAGTGGAATGACATAAATGTTATTTTCACCAACCATCTCTATCCAGAGTTGATGATATTGGCTAGGGTAATTGAATTTTTTAAACATGAGGAGGCTGATAAGACCATGGCATATTATGAATAAGATTATTAGAATATTGTTTCTATTTTCACCTGAGATTATATCAAATTTGAAGATAAAGGATTGATGGTTTGATTTTGGAAATCAATAGGATATTCATTATCATTTTTTCATTTTAAATCGTCCTTTATAAGTTGATGTACTAGATATAGCACAGATAGTCAAGATGGAACTAGTTGGAATGTTATGATTATCCATAGTATATTTCTCTCTAAGTGGAATTAAGCATTACTATAAGATAAAAAAAGAGTGATGATTCTTTTGGTGTTTCTCGATAGTAGGGTCATTCCTCAACCCCTACAGTCATTGAAACATGTTAATTTGATTGTTAACAATATAGAAAGTTGGGAAACTAAAAGATAGTTTGGACTTAGGCACCCAATAAATAATTTTAATGGGGATGCTCAGTTCCCATGTAGTGATTCTGTATTTTTTAATCCATTCTGCGTATTATAACAGGATGATAAAAACCTTCTGAAACTATTTCGAAGAAAGATGGTTAACGTCAAAAGAGTGTAATTTACATTATTATGGAACAACACATCTTCACATAGTAGAATCTTCTATAGTGGAAGCCAATATGGTTATATCAACCATGATAGTTACCATAACTATTGATTCATCATTATTGATAACTTTTTTATACAGCTGTATCTCATTCATTTATTATCAACTTGTGTTATTAATTTTTTGAAATATTTCTATTAAGATTTTGATGTTGTAAAATGTATATTCTTATACCCTTTAGTTTAAGAGATATAAGGGTATCCATATTATTACATTTGTTATTCTTTATTAGATTTTGATATTCATATTAAATTTCATGTTATTAGTCTGAAACATAGTGACATAATTTTTGGGATGTAATAGATCGTTACTAATAATTATTGGAACGACTATCATCTTCGATGGGTCTCATTCATGAAACTCAATTGTGTGTCTCATGTCCATCAAGGATGATGAGACCCAAGGTTGGATATATGATGACCTTCTTATCTAGATATGGGGAAAGTGATATTAATTTTTTTGCTGATCTTGAATGGAAATCACTAAGAGTTGATATCCTTCCAATTATCATCAATTTTCCTAGCGTTTTTTCTTCATACATCCCTCTTTCCCCCCAATAAGAGAGGTTGAGTTTTTCTATTTACATAATTAATAGTAAATAACCATTTTCAGTTCCCTATTAATTCATAAAATCATATGAAATAAATGACCTGAAGTCCCAGTTGGGTGATCTTCCTCATAAAGGATTCAAATACTCAAGCATGTCATTATGGGTATTGTCGGTTCTATTCACTAAGAAGAATTATGGTTCACTTCTCATATGTGTTGATTATTGAAATCTATATCGAGATATGGTATAGAAATAATATTTCTTACCATGTATTGATTATCTGTTTGATCGGTTGAAAGGGGGGATGTGGTTCTCTATGAAGGATCTTCGTTTTGGCTACCATCAGTTGATGATAAGAGAATATGACATTCTGAAAACTGCATTTCGGAGCTAGTAAAACCATTATGTGTTCCGTGTCAGGACCATTTTTTTAACCAATGACCCAAAATCCTTTATGAAATTAATGAATAGGATATTTCACAATAATATAGATACCTTTATGACATTCTTTGTTTATGACTTCCTTGGTTACTCAATGTTTGAGGATGATAATTTGAATTATATTAGAATAGTTATCTGTCTATTGAGAAATCACTAAATTTATTCAATGCTTTTAAAATGTGATTTTGGGTCAATGATGTAATGTTCATGGGACACATGGTGTCGAAACATTGAATATCACTTCATTCTAATTAGGTAGAATATGTTATGAAATGGGAGAAAAATGAAATGATATTGATATTAAGAGCTTATTGGACTTATAGAGATATTATCCATAGTTTCTATGGAATTATAAAATATGGATTCTTCAATGCCTTCGCTAAATTAGAAGGGAATATTGTTTTGTGGAATTAGAAATGATTGATTTTTTTGTTGAGAGTAATTATATTTTGAATAATACAATGATGATGACTCATCCTGAGGCCGTACAGAATACAATTTTCATATATGATGCATCGAGTTCTGTTTTGGGTTGCATTATTATACACGTTAATAATGTCGTTATGTAAGGAT